>OY829913.1:48862650-50187070 GCA_963691935.1 Nephrotoma guestfalica | reverse complement strand
AAAATTAATGTTAATATTAATATTGTTTGTTGTTGTTTGAGATGAACATGAGTTGGGTCGGGAATGTGAGGAAGCATAAGTGCTTTCCGTTTACTACACAAATCATTTGTTCTAGCAAAATTTTGAAAGTAATTTTTTCCATGAGGGTCCAAACTCAGCGAGTATTGCTTCGCCCAATAACTTTTAATTCCACTTTATTACTGGCCCATTTGACTCATCAGGATCCTGGTCTCCTTTCAAATGTTCCTTACCCCAGCTATTTTCTGCTTAAAACTTTAGTGTAATAAATGATGGACAACCGGTGTGAAGTTTTCAACAATTATCAAAAGTGTAGCTACACAAATTAACAAAAAACAAAAATGTAGATACACAAATTATTAAAAAGTGTAGAATTACATAAAAAAAATTATGGCAGGGTTGAATTTGTTATTTATTCCACTAAATCTTATTAGATTAGATCCGCGGCATATCACTGCAACCTTCGTGTATTTTTTCTGTTCAGTGTAAATGTAAATATTAATGTAAAAAATGTAAACCGTGTTTTGTGGATGTATGTGAAGATAGCCCAAATTCCATCCCCGAGAAATGCGATGGCAATACAAATTGTTGATATCATGACACATTTTACTCTCAGCCCCGAAAATACTTGCTATCACGATAGTAAAAAACTGTCATGACAGCTGAAATTTTCGGGGCTGAGAGTATAACGCGATGCCAACAAAAGTATTGCTATCATGATATTTTCTACACTCAGCCTAAAAAATCATGACATTTTTACTCTCAGTCCCGAAAATGTTTACTATCACGATAGTTAACAACTGACATAACAATCGAAATTTTCGGAGTTGAGAGTAAAAATGTATGGATTTTTTTGTGCGGTGCACATCATTTGATAGGAGCTGTTTAAACAAAATTTATGATGTTTTTTAGAATTTTTCTATGTCTAGGAGTATATCTCAACTCCTGTCCATAGAAGTTAGGAACTGTTTGTTGGCTCAACTAGCAGTGCATATCGTTTGATTGGACATTGTTTAAGGAGCATGTACGAATTTTTTTATAATTTTTCTATGTCTAGGAGTTGAGATATATTCCATAGAAGTCAGGAACTGTTCGTTGGTCCAACTAGCGGTGCATATTGTTTGATAGGTGATTGTTGAACGAGTAGTTCCTGACTTCTATGGAATATATCTCAACTCCTAGACATGGAAATTTAAAAAAAAAATCGTACATACTCCTTAAACAATCACCTATCAAACGATATGCACCGCTAGTTGGGCCAACGAACAGTTCCGACTTCTAAGGACATCTGAACTCATTTTAAATTCAAATAATCATAGAAGCTTTAATCAAATAATCCTCGACACTTTTATATTGTTAGTATAGTTGACAGTAATTTTTTTATTTAATGTAATTTATTTCAAAAAGGTGTCTTTGATATCTTCACAAAGGTGTCTTGTGGATGTTTAAAGGCCGTTAACACTTAATTCTAGAGATGAAACCACAAATCTGAGTAAACTAGCATTTTGAGGATACTCTCTAAAATTTTTAGTGATATGCGGCAAATCACTGCGACCTTCTCGAAAGTGTCCCCGAAATGCCAGTATATTCAGATTTGTGGTGTCGTCACTAGAATTAAATGTTAATGACCCCTAAACACACAAGTGGCCCCATAAGCCCCGGGTTACACTTTTTACATTATTATTTCCGTTTACACTAAACAAAAAAAAATCCTGAAGGTCGCAGTGATATGCCACGGATTAGATTAGATTAGATTTAGTGGGATAAACAACAAAATCAACCCTTCCATAATTATTTTTATGTAATCCTACACTTTTTATTAAATTGTGTATCTACACTTTTGATAAATGTTGAAAACTTCGCACCGGTTGTGGGACAGTCCTTTACTTCCTATCTTTCGCTTGATCTGTTCGAACAGCAAATTCTTACCCACACAGATATTTGTGGAAATGTTTAACACCATCCGTCTCAGCCAACACTTGTTACACAAAAGTTGTTTACTCTTCTTTCTGTAAAAACACTACATATATTCCCGTATTGTTAGTATCTGTATCCAAGATGAAAATCTCATTTGTCTGCGGAAAGTCTTTTTGGTGCTTCGCGTTTCATTAAATTGGTTGACCTTTTTGCGATGAGGTGCTGACCAATCCATGCTTTGGTGCTAACCAATCCATTACTGATAAAAACTTCTTGGGATTCGTTCGCACACCATTGTTTGTAATAATAGGACCCAAATAGTTAGCCTTTTCGCTGAACAGTCTGCAATTCGTTATACTTGACTTTAATCTGGCCGCCCGGATAACTTGCAATACTTGATTAAGAGCTGCGTGATTAAGCATTACATAATCCAAACCGCCTCCTGATGAAAATGCCATTTTTGCTCTATCATCAGAATGGATTGGTACTCGCCAGTATCCGCTTTTAAGACGAGGTATGGATTTCATCAATGGCGGTAATAACCATTACCGCGGGTAACTGTAATTCACTAGAAATGCTGGCGAACTAAGAAATGCAAGAGTGCTTTATCGCTCCGTCTTTTTCCATTTTCTTAGTTATTTCGGCCGTCTCCTGTTTATTTGCGAGCGGTAATAGTCTTATTGCTATCGGATTGAAGTAGAATTTTCTGAATTAATTCTGTGTTGCAAAAATTAGTTTTTCCTAATTCGTCATCATTAAGAGCAAATACATTGGCTAACAGTTATACTGGAAGAAAGATGCAAGGTGAGCGAATGCTCATGAATGCTAATCATCCCTTTCCTGATTTTATTTGTTGACGTAAAACACATACTGGTACTTTCTGTTGGAATTTCACCAACGTTCCCACGCCCAACAACCCATTACTTTGGTATTCGCATGTCATTTCCGACATTTCCGATTTTGGAATCCCCAAGGTCACCGGTGGTATCTCCACCCTGTATTGTATTCCTCGCAATGCATTTTGTTTTACTTGTGTTTATGTGAAGGAACCCTTTCACATAAACAAAGCGCTATATTAGGACCTGGTTATCCAGGTCCACCACCATCTGCTATCTCTTCATAACATCAATCACATTCCTCCGAAAGATACTAGAATTGTCCACTCTAGTGTTACTGCTGGGGGTTCACCTGTCGCTGTTAGCAAGTTATAATGAACAATATCATCAATCTGTTCTGGATCTACCATATCACGACGAACAAGCGATTTTGAAGCTCCGGTAGCCAGTGGATCAATGTATTGACGCTGTACCAATAACAGCTACACTTTTGTAATCTGCCAAAAGTTGCTCGACCTTAACACTATTTTTTTCGGGCATTTTCTGCTTTCCACCGGCTTATACCCTTCAAAACTGGTGAAATGTAGTTTTCTGGATTCATGCTCATTATATAGGACTAGTGTTTTCTCTCCTCATTTCGGTGAACGTCTACCTCATTCCTAAGTTTTTCTGGCCTCGTGTGTCAGCTTAGCTCAGGTGTTGTGTACTTGTTACCGTGCCTCATTAGCTAAGGGTTTTCATTGTTGGCATCGAAATCATCGAGACGGGGAATGTAATCGTTTACGTCCGTTAACTAGAAAAGCTTGTCTTAGTTTCCTCATCTCCTCTCTTGCGCAACTTTTCTGAATCAGTTGTTAAACTTATTCTGGCTGAGTCATATTCTAAACCAACACAGTTTTATCTTTAGTATTGGTTTTGACAGGCCAGCTTTCCCTCCAAGAGCCAATATACTTAATTGAGCTGGTACTTTGCGACCCCCCCATTGTGTTTTACATCCGCTTGGAACTGCAGTTTAAAATTCCTAAATGAACTTATACGCATGCCACAACTTCCCCAATCTTATTTTCCATTGCTTGTAAACGACTGTTCACTCTTTCTTCAAGGTACTTCATCTCTCGTTTAAGCACTTGTATTTGTAGCTCCTGGGTATGCTGATATGGTTTGAGTTATCGTTCTGCACGTCTAGCTGGTTTAATTTGGCACTTTGTTGATCAAACTTGGCGGCCTGGGTTGTTGTATTTATTGTATTTAACAGGTTTTCATCATACCTCTCTTGTCTGAGGATGGCTTTTGATGTTCATGTGTAGGCGGCTGTACAGATACCAAGTAATCATTTCTGATGGTCCTTGCGTCGGAGAAGATTTTCGCGATTACTTTTCTGTTTCAGCATCTTTTTTCCATAGCGCTCGTTTTTATTGTCTTTGGTTGAAAATCCGAGGCTCTGAAGCTTATCCAGGTAATCAATTCCTCTGCCTTAATGATTACCGTTGCTGTTAATTCCAGTATTTTCCATGATGACTATCGCTGCCCTTTTTAATCGTATATCAATACATGCTAAGAATAATAATCGCACAATTAACACCAAACTATGTGTTATATCTGTGTAAGAAATAATTCGTAACACTATCCCCATCTTAAATCTACAACGATCACGGACAAGAAAAAATAAAGAGAAGAATTGGCAACTCACCTGAATTCTGCGGGCTGCTTCCTTTTGGCGAGGTGGTTCGAACAACCCCTCTGATTCGGGCTGCTGACCACTTCGAACAATTACTCGTGCACTACACTGCACTCTACCACAAATGGGCGGAATTCACACGTCGATACGACAAGTTATTTCAACGAATGCTTTTTCACTACTTACAGACTACTAATGTTAGGTTAGGTTAGATAAGGTTAGGTTTCAGAGGTTGCTATCGCACACTTAGGCCAATTATGGCTCTGTGATACTACAGTATCCAACATCATTAAACTCCATTTAAAACCATTTAGTGCTATTCATATAGCGTACAAGATTACAGCTTTGGAAATCAAAGAGGTTGTCCATAGTGTATTTGCAAAAATGATCATGCCTTCTGCCAGCTTGTGCAGGGCATGATCATAGGAAGTTAACAAAAGTCTCCACCTCCTCCTCGTCCTTGCACTTTCTACAGAAATCATTTGCATCCAGACCCAGCCTTCCCGCATGATCTCCGAAGAGGCAGTGTCCGGTAAGTACCCTTATAACTCTAACTAAATCACGCTTCCTTAGTGTGATTAAGATCTTGGAGTGATTCAAGTTTAGCTCACGCCATGTTGTTTCGCCACCCTGCCAGTCGGAATGGCGAGCCACCTAGCATTTGCCAAGGCAAATGCTTTCCTATGGATGGCTGCTTTCAGCACAGACAAAGGCCTACCTACGCATTCTCTCTCTGGTTCCAGTCGGCGAGTCGTACCGTACCTTGCTATTTGTCTGCCTTGCAATTTTCCTCAGCGTCAGAATGGCCCGGAACCCAGACCAACTGGATATTGAATAGTTCACTCATCTCATTGTGAGATGTATGACAATCCAACGCCAACCTTGACGCCAGGGAAACAGAATTCAGTGAAAGAATGGCCGCCCGACTATCCACATAAATAGTGATATCAGTCAACGATATTTCATTATGCCTCAAGCAGTTCATTACCTCTTCAATCGCTATAACTTCAGCCTGGTACACACTGCAGTAACCAGGGAGACGAAAGGATAGACCCACTTTTAATTCCCGGTGAAGAATTTATTTTGTCCCTGACTTACCCTGATGGTACGAATATTGGTTTTAAGTCCTTAGGGTTGCTGCGCGAGCTTCTACCTGATTTCAGGATGACGATCACTCTAGCCTCCCCCAATTCTTCGGGATGTACCGCAGCTTCAGACACCCTTTGAAGATAACCTCCAGCCAGGTAAGCATGACCTCCGAGTTCTCCTGAATTTCTGCCGGTATAATCCCAACCGGACCAACCTTTAATAGCCCATTTTGTCTTCCGTGTATTCAGAATAACCTCGGTACACAACAGTTGGGCACCCAGTCATCCATAGACCCGCAGTCATCCACCCCAGCAAACGACGCATCCGCACTTCTCGGGACGTGAGTTTCCATCAGAAGATTAAAAGTCTCTTCACTAGAAACCGTCCTTTCGCCATTCGGTTTATGTGTCTGTCTTTTATCTGAGGCATTCTTTATAGAAGTCAGAGGCTTGGCTTTCTCGCAATCTTTTCGCTCTATTGAAAGCGGCCCGCATACTTTTCGGCACTCTTCAAGTGCCGTGGTTCACCAAACAGGTTTCCGCTTTTCCATCAGCTTTGACTACTAATGTTACTGGCACCATTTCTTAACTCTGGTAATGGATTCAATCAACAACAAACTGAAACTTGCTCTCATTCGCGTTGACTTCATTTTTGACACACAGTTACAGTTTACTTGTACGACATGCACTTTATCACTGAACCACCTAATTATACACGAACTCTGAGTTTATCATTTGAATAAAAAAAACTTACGAATGAGAAGCAACTAAATAATGACCACTGTTCTGGAAATGGGCAGGCGATATGCTAACTCCATGAACTGTTAGGCTATTCTATCACTCCGTCTCTTTCCATTTACTTAGTTAGTCCAGCGTCCCCGGTAGTTTTGCGCGTGGTAATCGTACTGCAACATCTAACTGTTGTACAGCAAGACGGCTGCACAGTGATCTTCTGTTTATCATGTGATGATCGACGTCTTGTTTCGACTAGTAGAAAGTAAATCGAACTTCCATTCGAGTAATTTGGCATCGTACCCAATAACTTCTGACATCGCGAATATCGCGATATCGCTATATCGCCGAAGTCAAAAAAAGTAGTTTTTAAAAAAATCTTTGTGTGTGTTTGGAACCATGCAGAATAAATGTCTGTTGGTTCCCAAATACCTAGATGGATTGACTGATCGAGAAGAAACGAAATGAAAACGAAATGCTTCCGTGTAAAGCTTTTTTCATAAATTCGAAAATCTCAGTGATTTTTGGCGGAAATTGGTCCACCGGAAGTGACTTCTTCCAAAGAAAATTTTTCGTTTTTTACATCAAGGTGAGGTTACCAGGCCGTTGGAAGTTGGGGTTCGAACTAATGAAACAATGAATTCTTTAAATCAAAAAATTCGGTCGTCTCATCAGACTGCAGTGACCAAACTCCAAAAATATTGAAAATACTTTGAACTGACATACAAAGTATAATCACAATGCTTTAGTGAATTATTATGTTTCGATAAGCACTCCTTCGAAACCTCGGATTTTATTGTATTTGACGCAGTTCAATGAGGCGACCGAATTTTTTAATTTAACTTTTAAAACCCAACTTCTAACGCCAATTTGATGTAAAACAGTTTGCTTATTTACGTCTTTACCTTTACGCCTGTATCAGCCTATTCGAGGACATACGGATATAGGTCCGATTTTATTACCATTTACGCATTGCATAGCTCCCTGCCAGCCTATACTGGCATGGAAGATGGGTCGGCCCATGAGTTTTGCACTCCGACAGGAGGTCATAGATGTGTTCCTTTTCATCACAAATCGTAATTTGTTGATAAAAACTCCCTTCGCATCCTGCTCCTATCGGGATTCGAACCCGGTACCTCCCGATCCAAACGCCAAAGCTTTAACCACTATGCCATTTGGTCGGTAATTTTATTTTCGTTTTTTGCAAATATTTTGACAAATATCTAAAATTTAAGCGGAAACGACGATTTTTGACAAAAAACAATTTTTCAACAAAAATTCAGCCTCTGTACACGCCTCTTTGTTTTCTATAAAATGTCAGTCTATACTGAAAGTGGTAGATTCCACAGGATCATTTTGACTCCCATTATTTTTTATTTTACATTGGGCGCTGTTTTTCACAATTTCTTCCTTCAAACGCACCAACAATGCCAAGTAATATTTGCTGTTGATGGCCACTCCTTTCTAAAGATAGTCGACGAATAAAATATGTTTTGCATCTTAAAATATGGAGGAAAACCTTATCGGACGATATTTGCATTTTTGGTTACTTCGGACGGCTTTACACGGCTGTTGTCCACTTAGCTGACTGACGTTTTAATTCCGGAGTATAGTGCTGGATCCGTGTTTCATTCATTGTAAACCGATGCAAAGAATTATGTTTATTACTATTAAACACCTCCAAACAGCACTCCGAATACTCTAACTTCATGCAAAATAGTGTATACATTACTTTCTGATATCTTTACGGTGTCAGCTATCTCACGTAACATCATTTTTCGGTCGAAAACGATTTTAACTGAAGAGTTTTAACTGAAACTTGTAAACTAATGGTCGGATTGTCATAAAATTTTCACATATAGCGTTTGAGGGCTGTTACTATCTAAATATCATATTTATCAGCCTCGGGATTTATTAAGTGGCGCGATATATATATATATATATATATATATATATATATATATATATATATATATATATATATATATATATATATATATATATATATATATATATATATATATATATATATATATATATATATATATATATATATATATATATATATATATATATATATATATATATATATATGTTAATATATCAAAACATATACACAATGTTTCAACATTATTGCAATTCATCAAATCAATCGAAAATTAGAAGGCCCCACTTTCCCTATAACATAATTGGCTCGTAATTTTTAAATGAGAAGGAACAAATTGATTAAATTTCTTATATTGTTGCCATTATTGTTTTTATTGCTGCTGCTATTTGATTAGAAGATTACAACATATACACAAAAATTCGCCCGTCGAATCTCTTACATATAATAAGATCTAATAGAATATCACTCGTCGTGTTTTGCCCAAACCGAAAAACAAACCGAAACAGAAACGTTCAATTGATTTAATAAATTAGTTTGGCTAGACTTGACTAGACCGAACCGAAAAAAAAATGTTTGGAAAATTTGTTTTGATTAATTTTTTTGGAAATGAGATTACATCGCTCATCTCAATTTTGTTTTTATGCTATGCATGTTGTCGAGATTACGATGATATTGGCTGGCCATTAAATTTTATGCTGCGTGATGAACATGACTCATAATTTTATATGACTTTCTGTCCTATACTGTATAATCACTCCCTGTTATAATACAGTACAGGGAGAGTAATCGTACAGCAGAATATTTAACCCATAAAATAAATATTTTCAATTCCCATCGTTGTATCGCCAGGGGTGCGGGACACAAAAATTCGTGATGACAAATTAGGAAAAATCAAATCACATACAAACGAGTGTACACAAAAGCTCTCTAATATAATGTTTCGATGAGAAACATGAATAGTAATTGATTAGAAAATTTTCATTTTTAGATTTTTGGTACTCGATTCGACAGACACAATGATATTAGTTAAAAATGCAAATCATTTGATTTCGTATAGATAGAACGCATGAATATACTACATATACATTTATGGTATATACAACACAAGATATGTACATCAACGTGTCATTTTCATCTTCTGATGTCAAGCATGTTTTATGTTACTTTTGAATTTATGACTGTACAACAAAGAATATATGCTCAGTTCGCCATTTATTCGGATATGTAATTCGAGATGAGTTTCTCACCTATCGTGATTATGAGACGAAAATTCCCTTTTGTATCCTGCCCCGATCGTATCTCCCGATCCAAGTGCCAAAAACACAGTAGGTACGCTCTCCCATTTGTTCGGAATACAGAAAAAGAAATTTGGTCATACTGTTTTCCGGTATTATTTTTTCGGCTTTCGTTCCACAGTAAAGGGAATTTTAAGATAAATTTGTATGCCTGGAACAGTTTTGTTTCTTGACTTAAATATTTCACTTTCTTTTACGAAGAACAATGGCTACATCCAGAGGAGATTTTTGCAAATACTTCCGGAAATAAGCTCTGAATATTTTCCATATATTTACGGAATACTTACGCCACTACTGAAATATTCCCGAACTATTCCGACAATAATTTTTCCACTCTTATTTTACCAGCACTAAATCACAAAAACTTAACAATTTTCACTTAACTCCATTTATTATTTTCCTGCCGCTCACATTTGCTTTTTTGATTACTGGCTGAATTACCCGGCATTGCGCGGGAGAAATTAGAATTACTTTGAAATACGCTGAAATCAATGCAATTAGGAACGTTATGCCAGTTCCGCCAGCTGCATCGAGGAAGAAGATGCTGAATCGATTGAATACATCGTGCATGGTAAGATTCGGCGCTGGCATCCCTAATTCGTGCAACCTCTTGCCGATCATTATCAAGGACAAATTCTCTATAGAAATCAACGCCTCGTTGTGAATCTCCACGTTAAATTGAAATTCGGGATTCGCTGTTGTTGTGCGCACTCGATGCAAAATATCTTCAGCCAAATTGTGTTTGTATTTGTTCCACATTCGATGGAAAACACGTTGAAATGATGATGGCAAAAAGTGATCGAATTTGATACGTAGTAGACGAAATAACAGCATCAGCGAGTATATATGATCCCAATGAATGTCGTCCTCGAGTAAATCTAAATACTGACAGGCGACTCGTTCGTAGAAATTCAAATGAATTCGGTCCACGCACATTAACCAATAACAAACTCGTCATTGTTCGGATGAACTGTGTAAATGTACCCCAATGCATCGGTTGAATATACATTTACGTAACCAGGAATAGGCAGGGCTTCGTGTTTCCGAAGTTGGATTTTTTTTTATGCGTTCCACGTGAGATATCTCGACATCTCCGAGTAAAGCAGTGTTCTTGCAAATGGATCACTTGTGCATGTCCCGAAGAAGCTTGTTAGTGTTGTCGCGGTTCTTCAAGTACGCTGCTAATTGAACCACAGTCGGATGACGTTCGAATATTGAGAATGAAAATATTCTCCAAACCGCCCCATTGCTGTTGACATCTTACCATCTGATATTTCGAAACTTTATCGTTGGTATCAGGAGCTGCAGTACCAAGTAAGACCATGCCGCTTCCTTTTGTGACGTACTTACAAACGTATTTGATAGACTTTACAGAATTGCAGTACTCAACATTGTAATGCGCTTTAAATGTTTTGGAAAACAGTGGCGAATACGGAACAATCCAGCTGTTGCCGACTACCACGTAGTTATACTTGACTTTCAACGTTATGGTTCTGTCATTATCCACTACAAAGCGACGACGATACAGGGGTCATTGCCTGTGGTTGTGTCAGCCAACAAAGCACGCAGATAGCGTTTGGAGCATTTCCCGGTTGTGATCGACACAGGGTCCATGAATCATATTCGTCGTCACTACTTCATACAATTTTGGATCTGTTTCGGGATCAGGAATTTCTGCGCAAATGATGCCGTCAATTTCATCCGGTTTTATTTTCTCGACCATCCACAGATGAATATGTGCATGAGGCAGTCCTCTTTTCTGCCACTCCACAAAGTACATTTAACATCGCACGTCTCCGAAGACACGATATTCACTTCACAATGAAGTCCATGAGCGATGGATGATTGACCGACTAGTAACAGCTGCGTGATTTCGATCCATTTTGGGTTGCAAGTGAAAGTGTTGAATAAGTCTGGTTGACCGTATTGGCGCACGTAGGTCATCGCATTTTGTGCATATTCGTGCATGTCCTCAGGCTTCCAACATACGTCGCTGGCAAAATGATAAGTCGGCCGACATTGTTTACATTTCTATCTACATTCATGGCGTTGATGAATATATACTTCTGTACGCGATTTTGCTAATTTAAACGTATGTACTATGTCAGACGTCCTGTTTCGATCTTGACATACATACCACCGGTGAACTGATGAAACAATCTACGGCATTTCCATACGTGATTGTCCTCGTTTCGACGAATCATCAAACGATAGGCATAAAAATTTATCGAGTTGAATAAAAAAAACATATCAAAATATCAGTGGGTATTACAATGCATCATAAGAAAGATGGGTTTTGCAGATACGGTGAAGCTTATCACCATCACGCCGCCGAACTAGAATGCCGCGAGCTGGCCGTCAGCTGGTCTTTTGTCTGCTCTGATCACTATTTTGTGATCATCCGAAGGCATCATTTCTAGTGCAATCTTGAACAATTTCACCAATTAACGCTCGATTAACGCTCGATGGCACAACGCTGATTGATTTCATCATCAGAATTTCCAAGAAAATAAATATGAATAAATTTGTGGTCAGCATCCATTGGCGGCAACAGTGCTCCTGCACCATGGTGAATTTGTCCTTGAACCCGTAAAATTTAAGACAAATTCTTAATTTATGAGCCTCGGAGTTCTATATTTGGCGGTAAAACGTTGTGAATCGGTGATTTGGGTTTGAATAATGTTTGTTATACCTATAATCGAAAAAGAATTTATCTTAAAAGTTAGGTTAAAACCTCATGCTTTGATAATATTCGTTCCATATTCTTCCCCGAAGCAAGAAATGCTTCGATCGAGGTTCTTGACCAGAAAGCAATGATGCCAGTGGCTCTTTCCGCTCGCACAACATAATCCGGTGGTTCGTGTCGAAACCTCAAAGCATTGCAATGTTGACAAACCGTGTTCATTGTTCCGAGGTCGGCCGATACATCCGCTGCGTAATCGATTGTTGGGTCGTATTTGAACGCCAATCGTTCATTTCGCATGTCAAGTTTAGCTGTCTGTTTTGTCGACATTCCAAATTGATTTTGCAACTGAGCGAGTCGAACTCGACTGAGTAAATTCTTATTCGATTTGACTCCAAATCGACGATCATGTAGTTGGCTTGCGTTGCGCGCCAAAGATATGATCACCACCGATAACACACTGAACTATCGCTTTCAATTTAGCAGAAGTATAACCAGAACTATTGCCATTTTTTCATACAAAAGTAGTATCCAAAATTCCGACTTTTCAGGTAGATTTTCCCAAAATTTTCTTTCATACAAACCCTGTCCTGACAATTACGAATACAACAAAAAAAACAGGCAATTCAAGCCGTTCGCAAGTGACGATCTTTCATACATATCATTGCAGGGTCATTATTCGCGGTTCGCTTATTTACGTCCTTACCTTTACGCCTGTATTGGCCAATTCGAGGACGTACGGATATAGGTCCGATTTTATTACCATCTGCACATTGCATAGCTCCATGCCAGCCTATACTGGCATGGAAGATGGGTTGGCCCGTGAGCCCCGCACTCCGACAGGGGGTCATAGATGTGTTCCTTCTCATCCCAAATCGTAATTTGTTGATGAAAATTCCCTTTGCATTCTGCCCCTATCGGGATTCGAACCCGGTACTTCCCGACCCAAACGCCAAAGCTTTAACCACTATGCCATTTGGTCGGTAATTCCCTTTTCTACATAGCAAAACAATAACATAATTTCTCTATTTCGTTTCGTCACTCCGTCGACACATGTGTTTACGACTAAAATAAAAACAAATACCGCCCTTCAATTTTACGTGAACAACAACAAAAACTCAAAACGATCTTTATTAAGGTTCAAAAGATAGACACGCGCGCAGGTGTCAATGAAGAGATAGTCTGTCTTTGTCTTTTTTATTTATGGTCTACGCGAATCTAGAATATTCGGTCGGTGTCTAAATATATACGAGTGCAACAAACACAATCGGTCAGTTTTAAATAGCCATGTGGGAAATTCGGTACGCGAAAGTTGTTCGCGAATATTCTGTAGGTGTATGAACTACGAGAAGTATTGTTGTAACCGTCAATTTCTATAACGATATTCACAACCCAGTGACACGAACCGGATTTGACAGGGCTAATTCCTAACAATATAAACAAAAATATTCTAAATAAAATTTCCTATTAAATTGGTCTAAAATTTGTGGGAATGCTTTTTAGGGGACTTGTCTGGTCGGTATTAAACTTTATAGGTAACTTTTTTTTCCATAATTTGGGGGCACCTAGTGAAATTTGGCGAAATTTGGTGTATCGGAAGTGGCAGCAATTTTTGCGATTTTGTTGATAAGTTAGGCATTTACGAAAACCGACCAGGAATTATAAATTTATTTCTGGCCGCCAATTTGTTTTGGATGGCATTTGTCAGTTCGCATTTGACAGTCGTAGTGAGTGGTCGATAACAATTTATTATGAAGCCGCAACAAAGTGTGAAATTATTAAAACATTTTATTTAAATAGTTGTTCAATTGTGAATGCGCGGAGTAAATTACGTGACTTTTATGGTGCTAATCATGTGTTGAGCAAGTCAACCATTCAGCGTGTAATGAATAATTTTGAAAAACAGAACAAGGTATTCCTTCGTCTTGTATTTAAACAAATTAGACATTTTTAGGCCATTTAGATTATTAGGCCATTTGGAACCCAAAAAATGAAACCCCATTTCTATACGAGCTGGAAAGAAGTTTTTTACTAGGCTCGGAACGAGTATGCAACGATTTTCAATAAAAAAAATTACAAAAAAATTTTCTGCTGTGGCGGTTTTAACAAGAATTATCTGGGACCTTGACTACTGACACGATATTGAGAAGGCTCTGTGGAATATAATAAATTTAGCCCCATTTGAATACGAGCTGGAAAAATGATTCGTGCTCGGTTTGTAACGATCTTCAACAAAAAAATTATGTGGGGTTTTTTCGGAGAGTTATGTCCGAAACTCGAAGTCTGAAACTTCGGCCACTGTCACAAGGTAGTGTAGGCTATTTGGGATGAACAAAAAATGTACTAAGAAATTTTCGTCTGTGGCGGGTTTCATAATTATTACCTGAGACTTTGGTCACTGTCACGAAGTAGTGTAATTTATACACGAGATGGATAGACGGTTCTTACTCGGTGTGGAACGACTTTTAACAAAACTGTTACTAAGAAATTTTGTCCTGTGGCGGTTTTCTCAAGGATTGAGACTTGAGACTTCCATCTGAAATTCTTGTGAAAATTGTGAATTTGTTCACAGTAGAAAATTTCCTAGATTTTTTTAGAATGATTGAAAATCAATACATACTGATTGATGCACGAAACTTCTTTCCAACTCGTATATAATTTAGACTAAATTTTCTGGATTCCAGATGGTCTACGCTACTTTGTGAAAGTGGATGAAGTTTTAGGTACTTCGCTATGTACTGAATCTGGCACGAACTTCTTTCCAGATTGTGTAGAAATGGAGCTACATTTTTTGCATTCCAGTTGGTCTATGCTTCTTTCTTAATGGCAGTGAGCGAAGTCTTGAAGTTTGACTCAGATAAGTCAACCCGTCTAGTTCTAGCCTGTAGAGCTCCAACAGGGATTTAGACTACACTGAAAACTATTTTTTTTTTTGGCTTCGGCAATATATCGAATGGTAACTATACTTTATTTTAGTTATTTAATTCAGCAATTTTTTTATTTAAGCCATATTTTTGTTTGTATTTGTGAAATCACTGCGTTTATGTGCACAGCCAAGTCAAAAGCAAATGCTTTGGAAATTCTATTTTCTAATTTTTTATTGACTTTATTATTTATATCTCGTGGTTGTGGCAGAAAAATGAATTTTCATTGGGCTGAGCGTGAACTATGTTTATTTACCTTCAATTTTGATTTAGAATTTTATCATTTTCCGCTGCGAGATGCCTTTAATTTGACGATCGTCATGTAATATAAAGAGCAAAGTTGGACGACATAGAGAAGAAAACACGAAAACAGTATCTACTCCTCTTGCATCCAGACAAACTTTGCTCTGTATATTACCTGACGATAGCCAAATTAAAGATATCATAGTGGAGAATTGTCAAATTCTAAATGAAAACTACCTTACAAATGAAAAACCATTTATCAGCCATCATTACCCGAAGGATTCCAACCGAAAATGAAAAAAATGATAATGCAGATAGGGTATACGATAGCCGAAAATAACCAAATACGACAATGTCGATCAATATTTTTCAGCCGAAAGTTACCAGCTGATATTTATCAATTATGTGAAGAAATTCTGATGGGGATACGTGTAATGTGACAAAATTTCGATAGTTTAATTTCTTGCAAATTCATTGAATGGACTGGCGCTCTAAATTACCCAAAATCCGTGTTGATGCCACTACGGTCATTTGGTAGGCATTAATGCCTGTTATCAACATCCTAATTGTAAAGAAATTCTGAGGGATATACGGGGGCGAAATTTGACAAGATTTCGATTATTCAATGAACTAGCAAGAAATTGAACTATCGAATTGTTTTACAATTGGTATATTGTTAGCAGGCATCAATGCGGCTTTAGGTTAACTTATACCGCAGTACCATTCAATGAATTTACAAGAAATTGAACTAACGAAATCTTGTCAAATTACACCCTCGTATCCACATCAGAATTTTTTTACAATTGGGCTACATCTAACAGGTACTATGACCTATCAAATGGTTTGGTTAACCTAGAGCGCGAGACAATTAAATTACTTTTTCATTCATCGAAATTGAACTATCGAAATATAGGAAATTACACCCCCATATTCCGATTAGAATTCCTTCACAATTGAGGAACAGTTAACAGGCACTATGGCTTATCAAATGACCATAGTGGTATGTGGGATGTGGAATGTGGGTTTAGGTTAACCTAGAGTACTAGTGGTCTTTGATGAATTTAGCATTAATTGTTTAAAGGTCATATGGACTGGGTGAAGTTAGACAGACTCGTAATTAGCTGGCTCCCATATTTATAATTTGTCGTGTTAGGGGCCAATGAATTTGAGTTGTGGCACTAACAATGAACACCTGTGCCAAAAATCACGCTACATTTTATGTAGCATCATAGTGAAATAAATTAAAAGCTGAGGGGCTATTATGAAAAATTCGATATCGGATCCGAAAGCGGGTTTTGCTATTATGAAAATCCGATATCGAAAAATCTGCTATAATGAAACTAAAAAGTCAAAACGAAATTGGATTTTCCGAAAATCGAATGTCAAAATCCGACTGCTATTTCGTCTGTTGACGAATTTCATTTTTTGTTATCGAATGTGTGGGTTTCTTCAACTATTTATTTCAATCAATATTTTATTTTTACGAAATTTAAAAACTAAAAAAAATTAAATTAAACAATATTTAAAATGTAAGTATAATATATGTATTTAAATAAAAGCTATTCATATTTAAATGATAATTAAATTATTTATTTTGAATTTATTAGGACTACAACAACAACTGGAGAAAAATTTGAGTTACTTATCGGTTTTATGGAACTGGGGAATCGCAAAAATTATTTGAATACTCCACAGTTTAAGGAGCAGACTAATTTGATCCTCCGAGAGGAGGATGTATGTATTCCCTATACATTTTTTACTCCAATATTAAAAGGTTTCGGCTAACACTCTGGAAACAGCTGGTAAAGCCTTCCAATCAAAAAATCTTGTCGCACAGATTGTTGGTAAGATCCTTCTGCCAAAAACCTTAAAGTGGCTGCCAGTTTTAATATCTGTGAAACCGAATTAAAATTTTTTGTTTCTTGAAAATGGAGCTCAAGTTAAAATAAAATGAAACAACTCTTTGGAAACCCGAAATAATTTTATAAACCTAACACAATTTTAAATGATAAGTAATAAAATTTAGCAACTTCAAGTCAATTGCAAAACGCATTATTGCTAGCTTCATTTGCTTATATTTGACAAATTCGACCAAACAATTTAATAATAGGAAAATTCGCGGCGGATCGGATTTTTTGATATCAGAGAAATGTTTACTGGATGCATGTTTAGTGGTCCAAATTACCACTAAACATACGTTCAGCTTTTAATTTGTTTCACTATGATGCTACATAAAATATGGCCTGATTTTTGGCACAGGTGTTCACTGTTAGTGCCACAACTCAAATTCATTGGCCTATAATACGACAAATTATAAATACGGGATCCAGCTATTTACGAATTGGTCTAACTTCACCCAGTTCGTATGACCTTTAAACATTCGAATTATGTGGAATTGATTTTTCAATTTTTTTTTCGGTAAAAATTTACTGCTAACTTCAATAACATGTAATTTTCGGCTAATATCAACAGAATTTTCTACTATCACCTCATATAAAATATGTCGATAATGCAGGGTTTTTTCGCCTGAAATTTTCGGCTAACTTCAGTAGCATTAAACAAAGTCAAAAAATAATTTAACAAAAAAGAATTTCCAAAGCACGACGTTTTAGTTCGATGATCATTCCGGAACTCCAGAGAACAAATGTATTGTTGTTGTAAGAAATCAAACAGATCGTTTTATTTACAATCCAGTAATTCTTGGTTGGCACAAGGCAAATTCATATCATGTTGTATTTAGACCTGTCGACTTGTTCTATTTAGCTAAACAATTTAAACAACAAAATTACACGAACGATTAAGTATTTTTGAATCTCTGCACTAAATGTGAAAATAATTACAGCAGTATGTACTTTATACATTTGCTTATCCATCGTATATGATATATGTATACTCGTACGTGTATACAACTTATCCGTGTTTAAGGAAACACTAACGTTTATTATGGTTTATGCTTAAGTGATATTTAATGAGTATCCCTAAATATTGATTAGCATAAACCACGAGGTAAACCTGATGTATACTTTTGCCATTCTAGACATATCCAAATTATTGGTAACATTAACAAATTGCGGCCATTCTGCTCTTCTTTTTTTGAAAACGGTACGCAAAACCTCATTTAAGAAACACTGCTATTCATTAAAAACGAGTGCACCCAAAAAAGCGGCAACAGCCAGTGTACAATATTTTTGCTCGTACGAGTATGTATAAGGAGCGAGACACAGCGACGTGTAGCATGAGAAAAACACTTTTGTTGCTTTGTGTACACTGTGTACATACAATGTACATACGTATGCCGGCTATATACAATATACACTTTTTGGTTTAATTATAACGAAGAAGTAGAGTAACAACCATTTATTTTCTTAATTGGACAAAATTTATAAAAATAAAAATTAAATTTCATTTTAATGATATCAAAAACTGTACAATGGATTTAGTAGTGTTCATTTTATTTTTTATTTCCTTGTTGTTGTTTTTGTAATTTTCCATATTTTTCCTAACAAAAAATAAAACAAAAAAAAAAGAGGAAAAATTTGAATACAAAAACAAATTAAAAATAAAAGTGAAAATTTATTTATAATTTTAATTACAAAATAAGGGTGCGAGGGGTGAATTGGTGGTATGTCGGTTGGTATTGTTGTTATGTTACTGTTTTGGGACGTAATTAATGATGTCCAATTCAAATGCTAATTTTCTGTGTGGGAAACTTTCATAAAGGCATACGGTTTGATGAACAATTTTATTGGACGATTTTGTATCTAAGAGTTGAATCAATGAAATTTCAGTATCCCAACAATTATTTCACAAATCGTTCCTACAGACTGTTACGATATCAATGCACTTGAAAAAAAATGTTTGTATTATTGCGACTAAAGACGTTCACAGAATTCTTCATAGCCAATTTAACAGAAACATTATAAGCGTAAGTAGTAGATATGCCATTGCCAAATGTATTTCAAACCGTACGTGTCAAATTTGTAAGAAAAAGTATCACATGTTGTGATCACGTGGTTCATCTCAAGCCAATAGTCACAAAACGTTTCATAGACTTAAGCACTGTAGTGATAAAATAAACGGGACAAATCGAAATAAACAAATAGGTTTTAGGTTTATCAAAATATCGTCATCAGTAACTTGCTCGATAATCGATAACTTCCAAGAGCCTGAGCCAGCAAAAACCAATTACTATGCTGATTCTAGGAAGTACAGTCAATTCCAAATCCCAAGATCTCAATTATCACTTCACTGTATCATGGCCGTAGACATATCTAAGGAAGGCCTGAGCCTAGCCATTTAAAAAATGGCCAGAAATCTTGAGGAGATCACTAAACAAATCCTTAAGCAGGCTAATAAATCAATGACAACAAATTCGTCACTTCGAGAGTTGGATATCAATTTCATTGTTTGTATCTCAACAAAGGGTGGTTACCGAAAAAGGTATTACTTATACATTATTGATGACATCAAAAACTATGGTTGTTCGTATCAAGCAACAAGCGCTAACCCTAGCTAGCTTGAAATTCGAAAATATATTCTTATGGGCAGACTACGAAATTTGGATTGGTACAATGCTCATTCTCGTCGTTGGCCAAGAATTTTTTTTTTATCAAAACCCGTCAGTTCCGGTAAAGAACTGAAAAGCGCCTTCGGAGGCTGCCACTTCCGGTGGACAAATTTTGTCCAAAAATCACTGAAATCTCCCAATTTCTGGAAAAACGTAATTTTGAAATATCATCACGATCAATTAATCTTGGCTGTTAGAGGTCGAATTTTTGTTGAAAATTTTCTTTTTGTCAAAAATCATCATTTCTGTTTGAATTTTGGAAAACTGATCTGAACCGGTTTTGTTGTTCTCGTAAATGATATACTTTTCAAAATATTTACAATGGAAGCTTCCACTTCGGTTAGACTGCTTTCGGCCAAATAATACTGGAAATGTATGGAAAAAGCTTAATTATGAAATTTCATCCCGACTAATCAATCCGTCTGGGCTGTACAGAGGCCGAATTTTTGTTGAAAAATAATTTTTGTCAAAATTCTTTATTTCCGCTTAAATTTTGGGAAACTGGCTTGAACCGATAATATTGCAAATTTAATTTAGAATCTTTTAGTACATAATTGTTATTTTCACATATGTGTGCAAAAACCGAAAAAGCTCTTAGACCGCGATAGACATCCAAAGCACTATCATAAACCACGTTAAGCTGAACGAAACAAACGCAACAGTAGTAAGAGCCAAACGTAAGTTATACTAGGAAATGTGTCTCCACACATTCTTGGCAGGGCTTAGATATCCTATGGGCTCTATGATGCGAGCCATGCAGTTACGTAGTTTGACAGAGGATTTCACAAACTGTCTCAAAGAACAGAACATGGCGTATACGAAGAAAGAGAATAATATTAACATTTTACCTGTTCCACAAAGAACAGTAGTACCAAAAAACCTTCACGGATATCATGGAAATCCTTCACGAAGTAACTATATTAGCGGTCCACCAATACTTCAACAAAAGATTGGCCCAAGCTATAATTATAATTACCGTCCAACGCCACAATACTATAACCATAGGCCTTTCATCAAACAGAATCCAATTGGTAATAGTAAAGGCCAAGGTAGCAACAGATGTTTGAACGCAAACAACCGGAACAACTACCAATTTTAGCCGATGGGTCCTCCAATGATCCAATCGCAGGAATTCTATACAGTTGAGGATCAGCAAGAACTAATGGAAGAGGGAGATGAAGAACATCGTCAACTGTACTTCCCCGATCTGGAGGAAGGTGAGGTGGACGATAAAAATTTTCAACCCGAAGCCTCCCAGCCGGAATCGGATACGTAGATGTGAACAAACATCAAACGTATACACTTCCTTACATACACGTTCATCTCAATAGAACCAAAATTCTAAAAATTGTAGTAGATACTGGATCGAATAAATCTTTTCTGAACCTAGAGTTCGTTCATCCTTCACGGATACGATCCATACCAGTGAACGTTAAAACTATGTTTAACGATCACCAAATAAACCAAAAAATTATAGTCCCCGGACTTCTGGAATTTAAGACAAAGGAACCTTTGGAATTCCTAATCGAATTTCATAAATAATTTGATGGTCTAATAAGCCTGGAGTTGATACAACAATTAGGGGTCATCCTAGACCTTGGTAAATCTGTTCTTAAAAAAGGCAAGGTTGATATTCCGCTATTGTTCAAACCTAACTATGCTTCAAAAGTTTACAACATATTACCCCGAAGCAAGCTAACTTCTGAACTTCCGGTTGATGTCGAAAACGGTGACATATACATCACCCCGACAACAATAAACAATCACTTAACTATTTTCGAAGGAATCTATCACTGCAAAAATTGGTATGCAGTTTTAGAAGTTGTGAACTATAGTAACAAACCCCATATACCAAACACCTCAACGGTGAAGGAAAGACGGCAATTTTGAAACTATGTCTTCAGTACGAGGAATTATTTCTTAGAACAGAACAACGTTTGTCCTTTACAAATGCCGTAAAGCACGAAATAAATCTGAAAGATGATCAACCTGTCTTTACTAAAAGTTATCGATATCCTCATATCCACAAGGAGGAAGTCAAAAGACTAATCGATAAGATGTTACAGGACGGAATTACACGTCCAAGCTTCTCGCTCTGGTCGTCTCCTATTTGGATTGTTGAATTGATTGAATTCAAGTGGCGTTTGGTACTAATAGACTATCGCAAGCTAAACGAGAAGACAATCGACGATCGGTACCCTTTACCAAACATCACCGATATTCTCGATAAACTAGGGAAATGTATGTATTTCTCTACCTTCGACCTCGCATCTAGATTTCACCAGATAGAGGTAACGAAACAAGATATTCCTAAAACCGCATTTTCCATCGATCATGACCATTATGAGTACATAAGAATGCCATTTGGTCTGAAGAATGCCCCTTCAACTTTTCAAAGGGTCATGGACAATGTGTTAGGCGATATCCAAGGTAAATCTTGCTTATGTTACATGGATGACATCATTGTATTCTCGACGTCACTCCAAGAACACATAGAAAATCTAAAGCAAGTCTTCAATAAATTAAGAAAGGCTAACCTGAAAGTACAAATGGACAAATCGGAATTTCTGCAACGACAATTTGCCTTTTTGGGCCATATCGTTACTTGTGACGAAGTTAAACCAAACCCCGACAAAATAAAAGCTATTAAGGAATTCAACGTTCCTAAAACGGAGAAGCAAATTAAAAGCTTTTTGGGTCTTCTGGGATATTACCGAAAGTTCACAAAGTACTTCTAAATGGAATGTCTAAGGAAAGGTAACGAAATAATCCTTGATACAAATTATCTACAATGTTTCGAATATTACAAGGAGTTGCTGTGTAATAAACCAATCTTGCAATATCACGATTTTACTATTTATCCTTACCACAGATGCAAGCAATGTAGCTATTGACGCCGTTCTTTCACAAGGTCCAATAGGGAAAGATAAACCAATTTGCTATGCCTCTAGAACTTTAACGGCCACGGAGCAAAATTACTCCACATTAGAAAAAGAGCTTCTGGCCGTTGTCTGATCCACAGCATACTTAAGACCATATCTATTCGGTCAAAAATTCAAAATTGAGACGGACCACAAGCCATTGACTTGGCTTTTCAACCTCAAGGAACCAAACGAGGAATACGATTACGAAATCGTATATAAGAAGGATGTAAAAAATACAAATGCGCACGCATTGCCACTGATACAACCCGAAATCAGAAACGCCAAAAAGGCCAATGAAAATACTGCATATAGATTTCTGTTTTTTTGAAAACAATATATTTCTTACAGTCTTAGACAAATTCTCAAAATTTGCTGCAGCCTTCTACATGAAGTCGCGAACCAGTAAAGAAGTTCAAAAAAGACTAATTCAATTCTTTAGTACCCATGGTAAACCTTCGAAAATTATATCAGACAATGAAGGGAACATGAAGACATCATCCCTTAGAGCCTATTCTACAAGAATATGACATCCAATTACACCACACCTCGTCATATTCATCAACAGGAAATTCACCCGTAGAACGACTGCATTCGACCTTGCAGGAACTTATTCAAACGCCTCAAAAGAGTATCAAAAATCTGATGCACAATTACATCCTCTCGTATAACAACACCATACATTCGGCGACAAAGTTCACACCCTTCGAGCTTTTAACGGGTCACTACACCATTTTAGGGCAACCTATCGATCCTGTATTCGCAAATGCGCAAGAGTACCTGTTCAACCATACCTTCTTATCATATGATGAGTTATGCAAACGGATTCATGAGGAAACTCATGCAAAGAAAACAAGGCTGATCAATAAACTTAACAGAAATCGAGTCAAACCTCCCAATTTAAAAGTGAACCAAACCATCCATTTCGCAACAAAAAACGATCGAAAATCAAACCAGGATTTGTCGTCAGAAAAGTATTTTTTTTCCTTGCTATCTGTTCTGGGGCCAAGGATCTCCCAACTCTTTCGCGGTTTGCTTATTTACGTGCTTACCTTTACGTCTGTATTGGCCGATTCGAGGACGTACGGATATAGGTCCGATTTTATTACTATCTGCATATTGCATAGGTCCATGCCAGCCTATACTGGCATGGAAGTTGGGTCGGGCCATGAGTTTTGCACTCCGACGGTGGGTCATAGATGTGTTCGTAAATCGTAATTTGTTGAGGAAAATCCCCTTTGTCGCTATCGGGATTTGAACCCGGTACCTACCGATCCAAACGCCAAAGCTTTAACCACTATGCCATTTGGTCGGTGTCAGAAAAGTCCTAAAGGATAATAAAATCACTGTCTTAACGAAAGATGGCAAGTATCACAAAAAACTGATAAAGCAATATTTTCAGGTGTCCTTTAACCATGAGTCAAACACTCAGGGTAACCAACCTGAGGGACAACAAGGGCCTGATACCAATCAGGCTAGGCCAGGCCCGAGTCATCAAAAAGTACATGAGAATAATCCATGTAATCGACGTCCGGCATTATGAAGAAAATCTTCGCACTATTCAGGCCAACATTCATCGAGTAGGGAAATCCATAAATAGTAACAAAGAGTATTCGTGCGCTTTCAGAAATAAAATGGAAATCCTCGAACATAAAAATATAGAATTAGACGAAAACATCAACCTTTTGAAAGCTACCAGGATCAAAAAAGGCCTCATTAATGGATTAGGTTCCCTAATCAAAGACATCACGTGAAATCTAGATCAACATGACCTAGAAGAAATCGGTTACGCAATGCACAATCTCCACCAAAATCAGAATAAATTAAACGAACAAAACAATGCTCAAATTGCAATTAACCAAGGAATGATTAATAGATTCAACGATATACAGAAATACGTAAGGAAGTAACAACAAAATTACATTTGAACTAAACCGACGATCCCGCAGCATATCGACGACATATTAGACGCACCAAGTTCAGCCAAACACCGACGAATTTCACGACACTTACTAACAAATAACGAAATTCATTTTACCAACGACATATTAGCTCATGACCACGGGAATTAACTACGGGGATAGAGAGATGTGAATAAACGTGGTTGATGTTCTCTCAGCATGGTACAACTACTTCCAAAATCTGGACGCGACTATTAGCATGTAAATTGAAAATAGCAAGTCATCCGGTCTCGACGGAATCCCCGCATAATTCATTAAGCTTGGAAGCGCTACCCTTGCATCAAATCTTTACGATCTCATCTTCGAGATTTAAGACTAAGAAGAGCTGCTAGAGAACTGCAAGAGTGAGCTCATATGACCGCTGTACAAAAAAGGCGACGGTTTTAAATCTGAAAACTATCGTGGCATACTAATGACACAAATCTTAATCAGACTTCAAGACCAATCATGCTTTCAACGAAGTTTAAACAGCTCGAAATGGCTTCCCAACACCAGGTTGAACTTTCGTTTTACGCGGCCAAAATTTAAACAACAAAAGTTTATTGAAAAATGTATAAACCTCCCGTGGCTATGAATTTCCAAACAAAGAGTTTATTAAATTTGTTTGCTGTAATTGAATATTACACACCACTCTATTGACGTAATTCTACATATTTAAAGACCAAACACCAAAAAATTACGTAGATCGGATAGGGGGTGGTACAAAGCAATCAGAACACCAACTACAAAAAAAAAAACATCAATCGTATTATTATTTAATACGAAATAATAAACTCGTACCTTGTTTGCTGGCGGAGTGCGAGAATCCCTAAAAGAACATACTCGTAGCATATTATGTCACAGCAACGCATACGTCAACGATACAAAAAATTGTTTTATGTTTTATGTCCTCGTACACTAAAATTCCGAAACAAAATACAAAAATCTCATCATCAAGCGTTTCCTCTTTCCCAATTTGTTATTTGCCGGCTGGTGTCCTCACATTTATGTACCGGTATAGTTTTCCACCCATCCTTTGTACCGTGTGTTCGCATATTATGTGCCCCGTTTCCCGCATGTATCGCAAACACCCAATTGAAAAATATCCGATGAATTTTTTTTTTGTTTTCCTTCAAATTTAATTTAATTTAAATGAATTTTGATACTCCACATATGGGAATTTTGTGTTGAGCTTTTTTTTTGTGTATAAATTTTCTACTCATCATGTACGCGCAATTCTGTTTTTTTTTTGTGATGCTCCCATCTCCACATATACCATCTAACTTCTATTTTCAATTAGTTTTTTTTTTTAATTCAGGATACCATCTCATCATAATAAATTTTATTCCTTTTATGTTTCAATGTGTGCATGTGTGCTCCTGGTATTTTATGTTTTATATATTTTTTAATTAAATTCAGGTAAAAATTAAAAAAAAAATCAAACCGCTTTTCCCACATCCTCGAAAAACTCGTGTGTTGTTTTTGTTTTTTAATTTTCCATATTTTCACATTCACAATATTTCTCCATTTCAAGTTTACTGTGTGGTGTTGATACGAATATTTTTTTTCTGTTCAAATTTTGCATAACAAACACTTTGATTCACTCTCTCGCAGTTCGCATACGTTTTGTGTTTTGAGAGGCTGCATATAAATCTATCTTCATGGTGTGTATGTGATGTTTTGAATTTATACGTTTCAGAGGAAAATATTGTTGGGCTATGGTGTGTTTTGTTACAAATTTAGCAAAAAAATAGCTCAAAGTGGAAAATTGAAAAGTTAAAGAAAAAGGAAACGACAATATTACGATCGTAAAATGGGTAAAAGTGTTTTTATAATTGGTCAAGTGAGTAAATAGCGTTTTCTAGTGAAAAGGGTTTTTTATTACGAGGTTCTTGTTTGCTATAATTACTCACAACAATTGTAGTATCTGGCAATTATTTTGTAGTAATTTCTTGGATTCGAAGGACGTGAAGCGTGGTTCAAGAAACTTCAGAAATTCTTCGGTTTCCTGAAATTCAGTTGCGTCCTGGAGTGAACTTTCATATAATCGTCGTGTTTCACTGTCCGATTTCTTGGATACTGTGAAGATTAGAAATAAATTCCAGGATTCGACGTTTGTTCTTAGGATTCTGATTGCGTGTATGCACTCATTAGTTGTGTCGTGCAAATTTCTAATTGCGGCTGTTGATTCTGTATTAATTGAGGGTTGGTTTAGCAACGTATTTAGGTAAGATGATATGATTAAGCGTTTGTTGTTGTATCTATCGGTTAAGGTACTCCAGGCCATTTTAAAACTATCAGCGGTTGATTCCAAGTGGCCTATTAGTTTAGCTGCTGCTCCACTAAGATGATTTTTCAGATAGTTTATTCTATGCGTGTCTGAGAGCGTTTGAATATTTAAGAAAAACTAGTCCATTCCATGTATTCTCCATAAAACGAGGATATTTCAATCGGTTTTAGTTTTATTTCTGATGTTGTACGACTGGTAGCTGATGTTTCTTCCATCGCAGTGGTGATTTCGATTGTCATCTTTGTGTACCTTTCTTTTAACGCTGCATAATCCCCTCTTGTGAAGTATCCTAGCCTCTCATGGTCATCGTCTGAGGCTTCGACACAAAGCTCTTCATGCCTATCAATTATTTGCCCGCTGCATGTACTGTTTGGCGGATTGCATAGCGTTTTGCTTACGTTGTCTTTCATCCAAGACGTTTCTGGCCTCTGTTATTTCTTCTTGGGCGTGCTGTTGTTGCTTTGATCTATCAGCGTGTTGGTTTGTTGTACGAGCTTTTTATTAGAATCGCCTGTCTCGGACGCTGAACCATGAACTCATGGTTGTTGTGTAGCGCTTGATTATTGTTGGGAATTTCGCTGGTTGTTATTTAGCTTTGTTTTCGATGGACTTATTAGTTACTGGAGCCAACGATAATTTAACTGTTTGGCCGGTGGTTGGTGTTTGGCATTGAAATTAATTTTGCCCGGTTGTTGTTTGGCTTCCAAGTTAATTTTTATTAACTTGATGTGTCGTTGGCTGGTTTTTATTTCGAAGGACCATGTATTGGATTGAGATTAGTGCACCTACTGTGGGTCGGAGCTTGTCCACTAATTCAAAATAATATATTTTGATAAATGAGAAGCGATGTCTTTACAGGTATTATAACTTCTAACTTTATTATCAAAATTTTACATTTTATGCTGCATTTCAGCATTTTATGTTTAAAATTTTCTGTTACCAGTTGAATTGGTAACAAACTTCGTAAACGAATCGCTTTAGCGAATCAAAAGCGATTCTTTAGTATTTCGTTTGGCGTATGAAATATAAAATGAAAATTAATATGCGATTCATTTACGAAATGTTTTGGAATCAGAAACGAAATGCAGGTGATATGAAAACGTATCACTAGCGAACTGCTTTTTATCACGTAGTTACTTCGTTCAAAACAGTAATTTTAAAAGTAATTGTAAATAATTAAATAAAAATCTTTAAAATGTTGGTTTTATTTATATTTATTTCCATGATTTATTTAATTTCATTTAAAATACCACAATGATTTATTCTAACAAGGCTTGTAATGCACTGCAATCTATTATATATGTAATAATTGATATCATGTACTCTATCACTTTTAATATTATTAATGTTATTAAACACGAATTATTTTTATTTTTTAAAAAGCAAAATGGCTACACACGTAAAAGAATATAACAATAATATATATAGCTAAAAGTCAACTTAAATATGAAAGTGGTAGTGTTGGTGTCATATAAAAAACGATTTACCTGCGTTTCGTTTTCGATTCGCTTTGGTGAGGCCTCGCAAATTTATTTAGATGGTCATGATTAACATATTTTCAACTTCTGTTCCTGGAATTTTTAGTTAACGCAAATTATTAATACTAATTTAAGGGTAATACCAATTTACTATAAACCATACTTCCAAGTAATTAGTACCGGTGTCTCGTACCGATTTTTTCGACTAAATAACAGTTACTTTGTACATGTGGTTTATAGTTATAACCGTATGCCTGTATGTCTGTTCGCAAAAATCTCAAAGACTATACGACCGGTGGACATGAAACTTCCACGCAATGTGTATCTCGGCAAGAGCGTGGTCGTTGCATGTCTAGAATCAGTCTTATGATATTTTTGAAGGGGTTGAACCCCGAGATCTAGGGCTTCGGTGCAAATTTATCTAAAATTAATTAAAAATTTTTAAATTCTTTGACGAGAATGTGTTAAGGAAAAAATTTTCCGTACCACACCATTCATCCAATCGGTTTCTAACATTGGATAGGGATTTTATACCAACGAGCAAGATTTCATAATTTTTTTTGACCCTGAGTCTGGTGAAATCATAGCTTTATAGAAATTGTATTTTATAATAATTTGATTGTTCGTTAATACACTTGTACCTAAAATATATGGAGCCCATATAAACGATTTATCTCTATAAGAATGAGATCGTCAGCAATTGGGAATGGAATCGCCTCAGTGAACAGAAGAGCATAACATACTGTTGACCCTGAAATATTGTACGAAACGAATTGCGCTGTCAATCAATTGAATCGATTCGTCGAAATAAATTGATGGACTCAAAAAGATATTTATTAATTTAAAATTTCTGACATGGTGAAGCTTAATCCAATAACTGATATAAAAAAATAATACTTTAGACTAAATATTCAGCTAACTCGATTTTCGACTTATTTTAACAAATAAAAATTAATATAAAAAAGTTAAAATATATAATTTCCAATAACTCCAGAAAGCAATTTATAATAAAGATTACTTATTCCATTTTTGTCCACTATAGCCTCCATTCCAATCACCAAACATTTCGTCTTCCCCAAAAAATATCATTTGCTACAAAATATTTTACGTGTAGAATTGGCTTAGTTCGAAAAGAATATGATCACCAAAAATGTGACCCATGGACCATCGATCCAACGTTGCCGTGCATGGCAGATGGAAAATTAACAAAAAATACCCCAAAAAATTATTTAAAGAAACCATCACATCCACTCTATGGGCATCGCTCAATTGACGATGGTGGACATTCGACAATAATAAAAGTAATAATCGCTGCGGTTTGTGTCGTATTAACCATTGCTCTCCAAAACATGCAAAACCCATATTTATGTGGAATATGCAATTCGGTCAAATCGATCAGATATTTCTGCAAATATATATATCAACAAAGGATAGGACATGGCTGTCTTTGCATTGACCAACAGAAACGATGAAATGACCAAATGGGTTGATGCATAAGTAGTAATGAGGCAATTTGGCGAGTTTTGGTTGTTCATTTGGCTGTTCATCTGGAAAAAGGACAGCGTGTGTATGTAAGTACTGCGGAGAATGCACGACATCGAGCATATACACCACCAGCCACAAACAACATCGACAGTATTCTTCACATTAAACCAAAATGATGAATTCGCTAGGACCTTGCTATACTCAAAGGTATCAACATACTTCACATGGATCGTAACATCAAACAAATTTCGAAGACGCAAACATGAAAAAGCTGCAGAAGGGTACAACAATTTATTTTCAACCGATGCATTGAGTAGATTGTACACCGATCATCCCAACAATGCAGAATGCTTTTACTAGACCCGCATCGTTTCGACAATTGAAAACAGTTGGTACCTAATTATGCCAAACTTATCGTGAAGCACGCCAGAAATTAAAAATACTGGAAAATGATACACATTGTGGGATACATCACTAGCGGACGCAGTATTTTCCACCATTTTCCATCAATAAATAATTCATGTTTTTCTATAATATAAAATTTGCGTACATTTAATAATTAAAAACAAAAATTTGATGGAAGATCAAAAAATCAGTACTTTGTTGAACCTCTTTTGACCTCCAAGCACAGCTCCCATCCTCGAAGGCAAAGAATTCACTAAATTCATGGTGGTGGCATAATCTATTTTATTCCATTCCTCTTTTAAAGCCAGATTAACTCTCTCGCAGTTCTCATACGTTTTGTGTTTTGAGAGGCTGCATATAAATCTATCTTCATGGTGTGTATGTGATGTTTTGAATTTATACGTTTCAGAGGAAAATATTGTTAGACTATGGTGTGTGTTGTTACAAATTTAGCAAAAAAAAAAATAGCTCAAAGTGGAAAATTGAAAAGTTAAAGAAAAAGGAAACGACAATGTAACGATCGTAAAATGGGTAAAAGTGTTTTTATAATTGGTCAAGTGAGTAAATAGCGTTTTCTAGTGAAAAGGGTTTTTTATTACGAGGTTCTTGTTTGCTATAATTACTCACAACAGTTGTAGTATCTGGCAATCGTTGGTTTAATGAAGTCTCTCATTAATGGGAACTTAAATTATCTTTTCAACTGAGCTTAAGATCAATGGTTAATTGTGATTTTTATTGATGATTGCTACTAATGATTGCTGATTCATCATCAAAGACTAGTTTAGTAGTGTTGCGGTAAAAATATTGCTACTAGTCAAAAGTGTTACTTCTAATTGTAAACTCAATGGTTTTTTTTTGATGCAGCGGTTACTTACGTAACAACGTAACGCTACTGGCGGAATTAAGCTGCGGAAAAAATTTCAAATTGATCTACGGAAAGATATGAAAATAGTGATGTACGATGAGCCTGAATTGCAGTAGTTCTGTAATAAATGTGATAATGGACGAAATAACATCTTATCCAAAATCAACCAATCGATAAAAGAATGGATAAGTTGGAAGAGAAATTAACAACAGAAAAATGTCGAGTCACAAGATACTTGCCCAAAGCCTGCATTCATTCCGAAACATCAAGTATGGTGAATAAAAACCATGGGCGTTTAAGCGTCAACTACCAATTTTTACATGATCGTGTCGACCACTCGTCGACAATGTCGAATCCTCTAGACAACGTCGATAACTCGTAAACAACGTCAACAACTACCTGCAATTCATGTCAGTTCCCTCTAAACTTGGCGAATCGAGAACGAATTGTAAGCGAGGAAATTTATATATGAAACACTGTATTGGATTGAGATTAGTGCGCCTACCGTGGGTCGGAGCTTGTCCACTAATTCAAAACAATATATTTTAGTAAATGAGAAGCGATGTCTCTACAGGTATTATAACTTTTAACTTTATTATCAAAATTTTCAAGTTTTTATAGTAAAATTACTTGATTCACTAATATTCCTATGATGACGTAGATGTTGGTAGTGATGAACATCATGCGGTAGCTGATGCCCTTAGATTCCTTTGTTGATTTTGAATTGACACTTTAATTGCTTTAATATCTGAGTTAAATTGTGAGTTCCGATTTGCTCCGAAGGTGGGATCGAACATTGTATCAAATTAAATCGTGGCATTAATGAGAGATCCAATCTACTGCTAAATGCTCTGTATCCTGTTAACGTGAATGTGTCTCCTTTTAGCACACAGCTTGGATCTAGTGTTAGGACTCCCTCTCCTTGGAGAAAACAAACTTGGTTGTTGTTTCGATCATCCCTCTGCTACTTTCTCAAATCACGTTATAAATAATCTCGGGTTTAGAGAAATAATAAAGTTAGCTCACCAAGCGTATTGTAAAGTGCCGAGTGATGTCCTGAATGAGTTTACAGTAGATGCTTTCATTAACGCTATAAGAGACGACCAGCTCAAACTACACTTGCGGACGACATCAAAGGGAAAAGGAATGAACGAAGTATTGGGATCAGCTCTAGAATACGAGGCAACTAGGTTGTCGAGGATATAGCACAAATAGATGGTAAGGTAGATAGATGCAAAGATGAGAAGACCAGCACAAAGCTTCCAGAACAGCATACGCCGCAGATCTCGCTCACCGTGTTTTAGATGTCAACAACCTGAACATTACATCAGAGACCGTAAACAACCAGCAGTAGGGACCACAAGACAGCTAGACAGTCGAGAGAAACTGAGACAGATCGATTTACAGCAGGAGGAGGGTGAGGCAACTGGTTTAAGTCGCCTCATGGGCGAGGACCAGTTACACTAAGTGCCACGTGTTACCAACGGCGCGTTAGAGAAACAATCATGTACTTTCACATTGGACACCGGAGCTTCAAGATCCGTGCTACGTCCCGACATGGTGTCACCAGGGCGTATGAAAAAAGTGGTTACACCGGAGATGCGTCAGCAGTGAAAGGAGAGTGTTCACTATTAGTCACAGTCGGAGGGATACGATTTAAGCACAGATTCATTGTTGCCGGCATAACGGACCAATGCATCTTAGGCCTAGATTTTATGATCGAGCACGAGATATTACCGGATCTAAAGAACCTAGTGTTGAGATGGCATAATGTGGAGGTACCCTTGCAAGTAGGCAACAATTATCACGGCGGGTTACGAGTCGTTACAGATGAAAGAATAGAGATACCACCGATGTCCGAGAAAGTGATCTATGCCCGAATCAACGGTGACCTTGGGGGCAGCAAGATACGACATGGTGAAACTCATGCCAAAGATACCAGTGCGAGTTATGAATGTGAGCCCAACAGTAAGCGTGATCAAGGATTGGTAAAGCTGAAGAGGTCAATTCCATCACAAGTTGTGCAACGGGAGAACAACATAACAACGCCATACCTCCAGCGAGGAAGCGGATCATTCACTTATTATGTGATCATTTAGCTGGGACGGAGGAAAAAGCGGCAGTAATGGTGTTAGAAGGTTTGGCCGATGTGTTTGCTTTGAACGATGATGATATGGGAAGAAGTGATATAGTGCAACATCGGATCGACACGGAAACGCAACGTCAATACGAAAAACGCTTACGCTACCGTAAGCTGAATGATGTAACGAAAAAGGACAGCTACCCATTGCCACGAATTGACGACACCTTGGACACGTTATAAGGAGCAAATATCTTCAGCACGCTGGATCTCAAATGTGGGTACTGGCAGGTAGCAATCAATGAAGAGGACAGAGAAAAGACGGCTTTTACTGCAGGTAGTGGCCTATACCAATTTACAGTAAAGCCATTTGTACTATGCAACGCTCCTGCCACATTTGAGAGATTGATGGAGCACGTTCTACAGGGTCTCAATTGGAGAACATGTTTAGTAAACCTTGATGAAATCATCGTATTAAGACGAACATTTAACGAGCACGTGAAGAATCTACAACAAGTCCTACAAACCATCAAAGCAGCCGGATTGAAGTTGAACGCATCCAAATGTAGTCTCTTCAAAAATGAAGTCAATTGAGGGCCACATTGTATCAAGGCAAGGAGTGCGAACAGATTCAATAAAACTAGCAGCTGTAGAAGAGTGGCGCACTCCTAGAAACATACACGAGCTGAGGAGTTTGCTAGGGCTATGTTCCTACTATAGACGTTTTGTTCCGAACTTTGCGGATGTTGCCTGAAGCCTGCATCGACTTACGGAGAAAATTCAGCCATTTAACTGGGTAAAGGCGCATGAAGAAGCGTTCGTGCAGCTAAAGAAGAAGTTATGCCGTTCGCCAATTTTGGCGTATCCACGTGCAGGAGATCTTTTCATCTTGGATACCGATGCCAGTAATACGGGAATAGGAGCAGTGCTGTCGAAAACCAGGGAGGTACAGAACGGATTCTAGCATACTACAGTCGCGCACTATCCAAACCTGAAAAACTATTGCGTAACATTTCCATAAATACCTCTATGGACAAGAATTTCTTTTACGAACGGACCATGTAGCTCAGAAATGGCTAATGCAGTTTAAGGAGCCAGAGGGACAAGTCGCGAGATGGTTTGAAAGACTACAGACCTACCTACACGTTCAAAACCGAGCACAGGCGAGGATTGTTACATAACAACGCAGATGGAATGTCCAGGAGGCCCTGTAGTCTTCAATATACGCACTGTTTCAGACAGGAACAAAGAAGAAATCCCATCGATCATTCCATTGCCCCAATTATCAAATGGATAGAGGAAGGTACCAGACAGCAGTGGCAGGAGATCGCGACCCTCTGTGCAACCGTGAAAAGTTATTGGGCCCCGTGGAAGTCGTTGAAGATCGAGAATGGGTTGCTGATAAGACTTTGGGAATCGATCGACGGCAAAGACAACAAACCCCAAATCGTACTACCAGAAAGCCGGATAGGAAAAATCCTGCAAGAGATTCATAACAGCAGATCCGGCGTCAACAAAACGTCTGACAAGATATGGCTCCGGTTCTATTGGGTCAATTGCAGAAAATATGTGGAGGATTGGTGTACGAAGTGTGAGGTGTGCGCAGCTAGTAAGGGACCACAAACAAGAACAAGAGGAAGGATGCAGCATTACATATTGCTGGCCCATTTCCTCTGACAAAGGATGGTAATCGGTACATAATTGTTTGCATAGACTATTTCAGTAAATGGGTTGAAGCAGATCAAATAATGAATAAAGAAGCTCGAACGGTTGCGGATGTGTCTGTGAACAATTGGGTATGCAGATTTGGAGTACCGTTAGAGTTACACTCCGACCAAGGCCGAAACTTCGAATCATCCGTGTTTCAGGAGTTGTGTCGAATACTCGAAATCAAGAAAACAAGGATTACACCATTGCATCCACAGTCTGATGGCATGGTTGAGAGATTCAACAGAACACTGGAAGAGCACCTACGCAAGGAGGTCAACGTCAACCAGGATAATTGGGACCAGTGCAATTATCATGATGGCATATCGTAGCGCAAACCATGATACTACAGGATACTCACCAGCCATGGTCGTGTTTGGCAGAGAACTCCGATTAACATGTGATGTTAAATTTAGCACCTGAGACGGAGCCAGTTACTAAGCAAGACTACACGACAGAGTTAAGGCAAAGGATGGTCAAGGTACACGCTGCAGTGGTGTAGTGGACAACATAGTGAAGGCCAGCGACCGCATGAAAACGAGATATGACCGGCGGTCAAACAGCATAGGATTTAAGGAAGAACATTCCCATACGAAGAAAAGGGTGAGAAATTCCCAGAGGGTCGCGTTAATATGGTGGTTATCAAAATTAATCCATAAGAGTACACACCATCCGAGGGCATTCGCAGATCTGAATAGACATCTCTCGAATTACGTGATTATGGCCTACAATCTACCCCTACACTTTCAAATTAAATATCGCAAATGGAGCGGTATTCTAAAATCGGTGAGAAATTCCTCGAGGGTCGCGTTAACATGGTGGTTATCAAAATTAATCCATAAGAGTACATACAATCCGAGGGCATTCACAGATCTGAAAAGACCTCTCTAGAATTACTTGACCTGTACCGAACCTGTACAGTTTTACATTAAATGTCGCAAGTAGATAGGGCGTTTTTTTAAGATCGATGAAAGATTCTTCTAGTGTAACGTTAAATCGGTGTTTAACAATATTTATCTTTAAGAGTCACACAGTCCAATGGGATTCCCATATTTCAATATTCAACTACCTATTGACAATCAGCATTCATTTCGAGTATACCATCAAGTTCAAGCATGGTTGGGATATGGTTTGCTACCAAAGCTAGTTTGCTTTGTTAGTTTACTGCCCATTCCAACTGACCTGCCACCGGCACCAGGACATCTGCTCAAGTTGATATCTTGCAGTTGTCATACGCATACAAGATACGAATGTAAGCGGTCAGGAATGCTGTGCTCAACAATGTGTTGAACCTGCCAGGGTATATCATGCAACAACACTACAAGCGAAGAAGATCTCAATGACATTGAACTAAATACTCAGCTACAATTTTAAATTTTAAAGGCCCTTATAATTAATATTTAAATGGAAATAAAAAAACTGATGTATTATACTAAGAACAAATAATAGTTTGAAGTAATTACATATTGACATTAATTTTTTAATTTTTTTTTCATGAATTTTTTTGAAGCAAATTAGCTCAAACGACGACAAATTCAATCTCGCACAATGTTATGGAATATTGTTTTTTAAATAAGTCCTGCTAGCTATTCTATTTTTACAGTTAAACTCCAACAATTTACTTGCTTTTAACATTTAGCTCAACTTTGACCAACTTAACGGCCATAGTTTGTGAAGTGTACCGTTCAGAAGTTATTTACATTCTTCCTAAAATTGGTTATTGAGGATTGCAGGGTGAGGATTTTTTCCAAAATACTCTTCAAGTAGTACTACAACCCTGTAAGATTTCGTTTCTATTGGAATTATTTACTACTTTTGGACAAAATCCCAGCGCTATATAGATTTGCATTACTCGCGATGCGGTTTGTCAGTTCACCCAGTTTAGTTTAGTTTAGTTTTAGTACGTCCAGAGTATAACATGCGCTGATTCAATAGTGGAAGAATGCTGACACCAAGATTGTGCATAATATAAGTGTACTTATGTTACACGTTGTGGAAATCCTTAGTGATAATTGGCCCATTATCTCTCCCAACTGGTAAGAACGGCAACTGACGTTCGAGAGGAAAGGCCTCGTTAACTTCAGTTGGCTTACATGACGATATACTTGTCGGTCTCACGGTTGAGCTCCTCTAAAAGATTAGAGTCATGGTGAACAGGGTGGTTTGAAAAATGTAGCAGAACCGTCTTTTTGCTTGTGAAAGAGAAACATAGTCAAGTAAAAATAATTCTATATGTTCGACGTAATTAGCCTTAAAAAGGGTAGACCCTGTTAGAAAAATGCACATAATGACCGACTTCACTACTTTACCTGAAGGCAATGTCCGTAAATTTGTAAAGACGTTTCCCTAGCTAATAGTAACCTCGTTATAATAATATTTCCCCGGAAACCATTCCAAATTTAATTTGTATTTCCTCTTATTTTTTATTTTTCCGGATAACAACAAATCTATTATTCTAAGCACCCATTTAAGTAACTATGTACAATATATAAAAATATAACAAGGACACAAATACACACACACACACACAGTGATTGGAAGCAATTATTTTCTTATTATATGCATATTCAGATGTACGTTCGAAACACAGCAGCAAGCAAGCACAACGAAATATTATTTATAATCAAATAATAACTTGAGAGCAAGAGTTGGAATAAAAAAAAATTTATAATAAAAATAACAAGCGTTTGGACCCTTTTCTCGTATGTATACGAGTATACAGATTCATCTCTAACAAGGGAAAATAAAAATTCCACCTTCTTTCACCCAAAACAAATCTCTATGCTCGTACTTGACCATCAAAATTTATGTATGTAAACCCAGCACAGCATTAAAATAAACTCTCTAGGTTTGATTTCATATCATAACAACATAAATATTTGTATGTAGATATATAATTCAAATGACCAATTCATGCTCTGTGTACAACATACATATCATATGAGGAATGTTGTTGTTGTCTTTTTTTTATCTTAGATAACAAGATATAAGAAGGATGCTGTTTTTAGTTTTTTGTTATTACGCTTGAATGTATGATGCTATGTCGTGCTTTCAAAATACTAAACCTCGGATCAAATTAATGAAATTATTCAAATTCCAAAGTAACATACAAAATAATCATAATTTGATGTATAAATGTACGATAGGTAATTTGTCTTAAGCTGTTTATAGATGTTCTGATTGTGTGCTGTTTATACCTTGATTTTCTAAGAAGGCTAAAACTTACATTTTTTGCTACAAACACAAATTATTTACGTTACGAGTTAAACACTCGGATGGTATACTAGACAGTTGTTACAGTTGTTAAGTGTGCAGTATATTATTCACACTTGTTGTTTCTTTCAAAAATACCAAAACTATCATTAGGGTAGGCTCACAATATTTTTGTGTCTTTCCTACAGAATTCCTGAACAAAATAGAGAACCAAATGATTGATTTCGGATGCTCAGAGGGCGTTTACGATTCGTCAGTACACCTAGGAAGCTGCATCTGAATCACGGGGTGTGAGTACTGCTTCGCCAATAGCAAAGTACTGTCAGGGACCAAACACCAGTGGTATAAACCTGGCAAAGGATTCTTGATTGCTTAATCTATTTGGACGAAGCTCCAAATTTTCAAGATCACCAGAATCTTCAACTGAAAATACCTTTCAGTACGAGAAGGAAATCACTACACAATTTCGAGAAATAAAGGAATATACAGATAAGTATGTAAGAAGCTTCAACATTAACATCACAAGTTCCTATAAGCTAGTTAATTATAAAGAAACAACTAGTTCCAGAGCAGCAACCAGTTAAACTAAAAGATACCCACCAATTAACGTGTTGGAATAATGAACTCGTATCTCTAAATAATGACCTAAATCATTGATGCCTCTCGGAATTAAGATTTTTTGGGCTGCAAAGCTTAATGCCGAGGAGCATCAATGATTTTACTGTGAAGACAAGAATGATCGCCCAATCAAAGTTATGGCTACGTGTATTTGAAGCCATATTTACTACTGGCCTATTAGCTAAAACGATGAGGTAACGATATGTCAACGGTTGTCAATCTCTCTTAATCGATCGAAGTAGGGGTATGTTCATTTTCATTGTAATTTGTGCAGAAGTGGATTTTAATGTGCTCAAATTTCAACGAATAATATCGCGTAGTGTGTTGTTGTATTAAACCAATAGTGAAAGAGAAGTGGTCGATATAAAGTTACGGCATTAGAAAAAAATGAATAATGTCACACCCAGCAGGAAAGTCACTGACGACACACTAATGACTCATCAGCGACAATCAAGCAAGACACGTATACAGAAATTTATCTGCAAATAGGACTAATTTTCTTTCACGACACATCTTGAATCGTTTGTGACATGTATGAGACGAATCGCAAGTGAGAAGTCATAGTCAAGTCTTATGCGACATGTCTGAGGTAAATTTATGTATGTACCTATATGGTCATATACACACATAAATTTATCTCAAACCTGTTATATTATGTGTTGAACATGATATATGTATGTAATGAAAATATTTTATTTAATGAAAAGTGTATGTTTCAGATGACTAAACTGCGCATTTTTGTCGAATAAAAATCAATAAATATTTTTTCAAAGTTTCAACTGCCACCTACAAAAAACAGAAATACTGGCAGAAAGAAAACCGCCAGATTCTGCTTCCAGTATTTTAAATTAAAACTTTAGTTTCTAATTCTTTTAGACCTGTAAACCAAGCTGCTAAAATAAGCTGCAGGCTGCTATAAGGTTTGTGACCATTTTAATCGTAGCGATAACCAATATGATATTCTGGGAAACAACTAGGTTCAAGAATTGAAAAAGCAAATATTCGCGCGAAATGCGATTAATGACGTCTTGTTTGGAGTGGACTTAGGCACTTTGTACAGAAATAGTGTAAACATATGTAAGCCCAATTTATCGTCTCCGAGGTCAACTTAAACCCCAAATTCATTTATGACTTATACGTAAATGGCACGTTAAGAACTTGTATGTCACACACCGGATAATGAGGGATTCAATATGACCAAATTCAAATTTATCTGCTGAATAATTTTCCAATTATAGCGGTTAAAATGACAACATTTAATGCAATTTAAAATAAGGAATTTCAATTATTAATTATAATTAGTTCTGGATAACCTTTCACCTTGCTTTACTATCATCGGGATGTAGCTCCTTGAAAAGGTTTTCATGAGAAAACCTAGGTCATGTTTTAAGCCTTTCCTTCATCCATATTTTTCTAGGGTTTCAGTCGCCAAAAAACTCAGTTATCAAAATTGAAATTAGAGCTGCACAGAAATATTTTTTCGACATTTTACACGTTTGTTTTCACGTTGTCATATATAAATTAGGCATGCATTACAAGATTGTGGGATGTGTGGGAAGTTATAGCACGCTTGTGAAGCATGCTTGCGGGTGAAGGAGTGCCCTAAGAAAATATATTTTTTATTGAGTAATTATGATTAGCTAGAACTACATGAGAGTACGATGCTTACGCCAATGCTTGTATGAAATTTTCTTGCAACAAGCGCAAATTAGCACCGCTGACTGGATAAAATTTGTATTCGGCTATATTAGTATTCTCCTCCAATGTTGACAATTCGTCGAGTATGTAGAATGTACGTAGACAATGTAGATTATTGTTTTTTTGTTGTTTTATCCATTGTTTTTCTCGAGGATGCCATCTCACAGCTTTCCTGGCCAAAATTTCCAATATTGTGAAAATTATTGATTTATTTAAAATAATTGAAAGCAGTCAATCCAAGATATTTTATCTAATTCTCTTTCAAAATTTTATTTGCAACGTCAGTTTCCAGATATCACCATTTGGGTCAAGCCGTTCTTTGCACCTTCTCCATCATCCCTATATATGTTACCTTATCCAGAGCTGGCCACCACACACCCACCCAGTACATCAGCACAGGTCTTACCACTGCGGTATAGAGCCAGTGTACCAGCCCTGGTTTGAAACCCCATCTCTTGCTTATGGCTTTCTTACACAAGTAAATGGCTATATTAACCTTTTTCACCCTTTCTATAATATTAGGCTTCCAGCTGAGCTTACTGTCCAAGATTATGACCAAAAAGCTCTGTCAGCAAAAACCAGTCTAATGCCGTTCATCGTGGGATGGCTAACTACCGAAATACTATATTTCTTAGTAAATAGTACCAGCTCCGTCTTGTAAGGGTTCACTTCTAATCGACATTTGCTGGCTCATTTCGTAACGATTAGGATCGCATTCTGCATAACATCGCTAATCGTATCCAGATATTTGCCTGAGACAGCTATCGCTACATCACCTGTATACGCTACCATCACTGTCCCCTCTTTCTCCAGTTTCAACAGCAATCCATTCATCACTACACTCCAAAGAAAGAGGGACATTACACCTCCTTTCGGGGCTCCTCTAACCACCCGTCTTCTAATGGTGGACTCCCCCAGATCCGAGGTAATCATCCAACATCTGGTTTATCAACTTACTTAAAGGGTAGTCCACCTTCAAAAATGACAATCCTTCCATGATCGCATCCGTCTTTACATTATTAAAGGCATCCTCAATGTCCAGAAATGCTACCATACAAAACTCTTGCGAGTAAATTGACTTCTCAATCGTGCGTACTAGATCGTGCAACGCTGTGTCTACCGACTTTAACTTACAGTACGCATGTTGCGTCATTGCTCAATTTCTTGGCTCATTTTTTGTTCGAATAACTACATCTAAAAGTCTTTCAAAGGTTTTCAACAAAAAGATAATAGAGTTAAAGGTCTCATGTCTTTTGGACAAGCATGTGAGCTTTTTATCGATTTCGGACCAGTTTCAGACATCCTCCGAAGATAACCTCCAGCCAGAGGAGGATGACTGCCTAGTTCCTTTGGATATCTGCTGGCATAACCTGATCCGGACCCGCTTAAATCGGCGGCTAAAAACCGTTCAGTGCCCACAGGATTCGTTCTCTGTCCACGATGTCCTTCATATATATTGAAGGTGTTCCTCGATGAGCTCCAAGCTCCCAGCTCCATCGTATCATCAAAGCTTCCTAGAAAATGGGTCTCCATGAGAAGCTCCAATGATTCCGCAGTTGAAGCCGTCCATGACCCGTCCGGTCTAATTAAATAACTAGGACTGGCTGGGTTAGTAGATATAATTTTCCTAAGGCGAGAAGTCTCAGAGACCTCCTCCACTTTACAATAGAAGTGTCTCCAAGACCCCCTTTGTGCCTTCCTCAACTCTTTTTTTGTACTTTCTTAGGTCCTCCTTATAGGAGTCCCAATTCCGAACCTCCCTTGTGTTTTTGGCTTTATTAAAGGATATCCTACACACTCTCCGATAGGTTCCCAACTCCGTGGTCCACCGGTGGTATATTCTAATCCCTAAATTTTCTCCAAATTTTCCTTGTAGTCTCAGTATAACCTAAACTATTAGAAAAATAACCAAAAATAATTGATTACTACATAGTGGAAGTTTTTGATATATTGGCCAAAAACTGAAAATAAATAAATAAAAAAATTAAATTTTCAAAAGGATTAAATATGAAATGGCCAAGTTTAGTCCAGCATGAACCGATCCTAGAGTTTTGTCCAAAACTTACTTTAAAATCCCTGATCAATACTACTATCCAAATTTCATCGTCATTCTTTAAAAAATGGCGGAAAGACGGAATATTGTTAAATTTCACGATTTCATTTACCGAGTTCCTTTACTTCGGAGATCAATCAATTTGTCATTTTAAGGATCACTTTAAATGTTTTATTCCGCTGGAATGTTTTATTTAGTGAAAAAAGAGATACAAAATGAATAAAAAATTTCCGCTGGTAATTATATAACACAATAAATTATCTTTTGTGATAGTGCTGCCACTTGCGGCGAGTAGCGAAATCTCTTACTTTCCGCTGTCAAATTTCCGTTACTTTATACAGCATTTAATGTTGATCGTTCGGCTCTTAAATGCTGTCTAAATACTCCAAAATTTGTTGGTTTTGTGATGAGTGTCGTGATATTATGACCAATCACACATTTTGCAATATTATTGCGGATCCCTCTGCAAATAACGCACAGATGTCATGTTTTGAAGTTTCAAAGGAGGAGAATTCATCCAATAGTAAGTAATAGTAACGGGTGATTTTTTAAGAGCTTGAGAACTTTTTTTTAAAAAAAAACGCATAAAATTTGCAAAATCTCATCGGTTCTTTATTTGAAACGTTAGATTGGTCCATGACATTTACTTTTTGAAGATAATTTCATTTAAATGTTGACCGCGGCTGCGTCTTAGGTGGTCCATTCGGAAAGTCCAATTTTGGGCAACTTTTTCGAGCATTTCGGCCGGAATAGCCCGAATTTCTTCGGAAATGTTGTCTTCCAAAACTGGAATAGTTGCTGGCTTATTTCTGTAGACTTTAGACTTGACGTAGCCCCACAAAAAATAGTCTAAAGGCGTCAAATCGCATGATCTTGGTGCCCAACTTACCGGGCCATTTCTTGAGATGAATTGTTCTCCGAAGTTTTCCCTCAAAATGGCCATAGAATCGCGAGCTGTGTGGCATGTAGCGCCATCTTGTTGAAACCACATGTCAACTAAGTTCAGTTCTTCCATTTTTGGCAACAAAAAGTTTGTTAGCATCGAACGATAGCGATCGCCATTCACCGTAACGTTGCGTCCAACAGCATCTTTGAAAAAATACGGTCCAATGATTCCACCAGCGTACAAACCACACCAAACAGTGCATTTTTCGGGATGCATGGGCAGTTCTTGAACGGCTTCTGGTTGCTCTTCACTCCAAATGCGGCAATTTTGCTTATTTACGTAGCCATTCAACCAGAAATGAGCCTCATCGCTGAACAAAATTTGTCGATAAAAAAGCGGATTTTCTGCCAACTTTTCTAGGGCCCATTCACTGAAAATTCGACGTTGTGGCAGATCGTTCGGCTTCAGTTCTTGCAGGAGCTGTATTTTATACGGTTTTACACCAAGATCTTTGCGTAAAATCTTCCATGTCGTCGAATAACACAAACCCAATTGCTGCGAACGGCGACGAATCGACATTTCACGGTCTTCAGCAACACTCTCAGAAACAGACGCAATATTCTCTTCTGTACGCACTGTACGCATTCGTGTGGTTGGTTTAATGTCCAATAAAGTAAACTGAGTGCGAAACTTGGTCACAATCGCATTAATTGTTTGCTCACTTGGTCGATTATGTAGACCATAAATCGGACGTAAATCGCGAAACACTTTTCGAACCGAACACTGATTTTTGTAATATAATTCAATTATTTGCAAGCGTTGCTCGTTAGTAAGTCTATTCATTATGAAATGTCAAAGCATACTGAGCATCTTTCTCTTTGACACCTTGTCTGAAATCCCGCGTGATCTGTCAAATACTAATGCATGAAAATCCTAACAACAAAAAAATCACCCTTTAGTAATAATTCATATTATTGAGAAACTGAATACTTCAGGCATTTGGTGCGCTGAAAAAATTTTTAAGTGCCCTACTATTGGATTACTCGGTAGCATCGAGATCAAGCAATTCTGCTGTAGTGGGAGCTTCATTCACAACTTCTGGTCATGTTTGCAAATTTGGACCAAGTATAAGTGAAACCTCAACAAACATGTCTTAAATAGTATCTGATGAGTCTACATCGTCTTCTGCTAGAGCTTTGAAAACCGTAAATATTTGCTCGTTTTCATCATCTGCATCATGAGGTACCAGATCATATGCTGAAGCTGCTGCAACTATAGCATCTAATTCTGTAATGCCATTATTTTCACTTTGATTTCGAGGTCACCTCCATTAACCCCGATGGTTAGTCAACCACAAATTGGTAATACATCTTCCTTTGCCAACAGTTCATCATACAATTATGTTGACTTTAATGTTAAAACAGTTCCTCCAAAGTGTTGGTTGCACCTCTCAAGGTTTGCCCCGGAAATTTCTGATAGTAATATAGTTGCAATGGCCAATTTTTGCTTGGGAACGGCCAACTGTAAAATTTCTAAACTAATTTCAAAATTTTTCTCTTGGACCTGTACGAACTAAATTTCGGAGTCTACACTTAAATATAACTGATCGAATTAATGATCGTTGGGGTAGCGTACCTTTATATTTTAGAGCCACTTTAAACATTAAACAATTCGCTTCCGGTTGTTTCAGTAAGGTTGAGTTTCAAGCCTTAGATAACTTATAAGTAATTTTGGTAAAATCCTTTTTGCTGGTTATTTACAATCCTCCCCCTGTAGTAAGTGTAGTTTCTGATAATTTGAACATCATTTTACCCAGTATTTGTCGGAAAATAAGAAGGTAGTTTGCTTGGGGATTTTTAACTACAGCAACACGCTGTAGTTAAAAACCCCCAAACAAACTACCTTCTTATATTCCGACAAATACTGGGTAAAATGATGTTCAAATTATCAGAAACTACACTTACTACAGGGGGAGGATTGTAAATAACCAGCAAAAGGTTTTTACCAAAATTACTTATAAGTTATCTAAGGCTAGAGTATCTAAGGATAGAGTTATCTAGGGCTCTAAGGTAATAAATTAAATACGTGTTTTCAAATACATAATTTAGACAGTTTACCTTTAGGCTCAACTATAGAAATGATAATCTCTTAGATTTGATTGAGACCTAGAATTGTTTTTTTATTGATTAGTGTTGCCTGATGATTTTTTTTATTTTCTTGGATATAGTCGTGGAATAACTTCGCATACGGCTGAGCCGGAATTGTTGAATAATCGTATACTTTTCAAAATATTTGCATAAAACGAAAAAGCTCCTATGGAGGCTTCCACTTTCAGACCATTTTCAACCGAAAATCGTTTTCAAAGTAACTGAAAATATAACTAGGATTCTGTTAACATGTCACCGCTTAGTCAATATTCATTAGCGAAAATTACAAAATCATATGAGTCGATCACTGACCGAAAACTAATCGATTAAGAAAAAGTTGAGTTTAGTTACCCAACTTCTAAATTTTTTACAGAAATGGTGAAATTAATTATAAGTGGGCCGAATTATATAGCGGGAAATGGTTTTCCCGTTGCTCAATAATATTCTCGAGCAATCCAATCTAAACCTAGTTGTCATTACTTTCACCAATAAAAAAGTTAAGAACTGCAATATTATGAGACAATTAAAACTTCGGACAGAAAATTAACGTCCAGAAAAAACGACTGAACCACTGAAATACGGGAGCATTGAAACATTTCACTCAAAAAATTCTTCGACATTTACAGTGATACGTAAAACGGCGAACTTGTAAACTAAAATGCTTGAAATAAAATTGTTCAAAACATTTGTCAAACGATATGCCACAGAAGTATTTCCGAATAACCTTTATTCGAAATCCTATCTATCGAGTCATTCAACGGTAAATGACATCGTTATACTGAGGAAGTCCGTTTTTCATTATGTACCCGTAATCCCAAGCATCTACTTTTGATCATGATAAAGCTTTATATTGCATTCATTTTTTGACAGTTCTTCAACACCGACCGACCTTTCTACAGGTCACTTGAATTTTGCCAAATCAACGTAAAACTTCCGATTCCACTCATTTATGGAAAAACTGTGAGACACGAAAAGAGTCTAAATTAAATTGTCAGCATGAGTGACAGCGTTATGGATTGAGAAACATCGTATTACATGATTCAATTAAACTGCTAACCCGTCGCAAATGATAGTAAATAGAAAAAAAAGCAGTTCATTCAGTTCCTGTAACGTAACCCGTTGACGAGACGCAGAAATGTAAACGAAGTGACAAAAATATCTACTCAACAATCAAATTGCCTAACCTACCTTATTTTGAATTGGACTGCCTCGCTAAAATGAAGCAATGCTTCACTCAAATTCTAATGGTAAATATTAGTCCTCAATTAATCTTAGTATATAAATTATAGTTATAAAGGATTTAATGCAACAAAGGGTTACAAATGAAATCTCTAACCTGGAAAATAAAAATAAAAACGAATGAAAGATTTTTTATTCCATTTTCAACGTGATACTCATCTCTAACTTTTAATTAACAGAAAGTGGTTCATTAAAGCTTTCGTTCATAATATACGGCAAAGAGCAATTAGCAATGCTTTAATGTATATTTTCTACGTTGAGTTTATTTTTTCTATTTATTGTGTGTTTCTCGATTCACCTCGACACCTATACCCCCAGTCAACCCCTCTGCATATAATTTGAATGAGCTGCATACACAAAAAACACATTGTCTACTCGCACAGTATTCTCGTATACATACATAAGTACTATCAACAACCTCTGTGACTCTAATCTCAACAAATCAATTTCGAAATTTTAATTACGACAAAAAGCTTTAATCATAAATAATTAGTTTGTTGTGCTGGCGTCAAAATTGTTGTTGTTCGTCCCGCTTTGTCGTTCATCATGCTATTATTATGATTAGTACATATGTATGTATGTACATGTCTGCCGTTGTATTAGTTTATGTATCACAACTATGTGTAATCCATTTTCTTTATCAAATTAAATTTTCCAATTAAGAAAATTAATTTTTTTTTCATAGTGTGCTCTAGCCAGATATCGGGTTGGATAAAAAAATTACGATGATAGTTTCTCCTCGTAGTGTGGAGAAATTTAGATACAGTGTTTGGATACAAAACTAATATTCTAATTTTGCAAATAGAAAATTCAAGATAAGCAAGATAAGTTTGTATGTATTTGTGATGTAGAGGAGTTTTGCAAAATTAATCTCGTACCTTAAAATACATTTTGACTTTGCAAATTTAAAAGAAAAAATTTTCTGGTTTAGCTTTAGAAAAAGTTAGCAGAACCCATATCATAAAATTATTTAAAAACAATTGGAAAATTAAAGGTTAATTTAGGCTAATTAAATGCCCTATTTAATTTTTTTTTATTCTGGTCGTTCTAGAAAAAGGCTTTATCACTTCAAGGCTAGCAGAACTTAAATTGAAAATCGGACTAAAACAGACATACCAATAGATTTAGGCTTATTATGGCTTATTTAAATTCCACGGTAAAAAATGTTGGGCTCCACTCATTCTAAACTCAGCTTAAGGTCATTTAATTTAAAGCTAGCAAAACCCAAACTGAAAATCGAACCAAAACCGAAATTGGAACGCGTTTCAAGATCAATCATACAAACAAAAAATTTTAGGCTCATAGGCCTACTCAAATGCCCAATTAGAAATTGTTGGGCTCGAATCGTTCTTGACCAAACTTCAGGTCATTTAATTTAAAGCTAGCAGAAGCCAAATCGAAAATCGATTAGATTGAATGACCTGCAGTTTGGTCAAGAACAAATAGAGCCCAAAATTTTTTAATGGGGCATTTGATTAGGCCATATTGAGCCTAAAATTATTTGTATGTCGATTGATCTTAATATGCGTTCTAATTTCAGTTTCGGTCCAATTTTTGATTTCTGGTTCTGCTAGCTTCTAAGTGATAACGCCTAATGCTTTTTCAATAACGGCATTTAATTAACCTAAAATTTTCCATACTATCTTGTAATGTTCTGCTGTAAGGGTTCTGCTAGCTTTAGGGACGTATTTCTCAACATGTTTGATAACTTTCGTTTGCAACATACTTTAAGGCGCGAACATATTTTTATTTGTTTGAATTATCGTAAATATTTCAGTTAATGGAAAGAGTTTTTTATTATAACATTCGATAGACGATTGGTGAAGATATACACCTCTAAGTGTTGCCTTACCAAAGGTCACTGGCTGAGTCCAATCCGAAGCAATAATTTTGTTGATAAATTTTTATTCTGATTATGAGACGATGTTGTCGGATCAAGTATTATTCCAATACTGATTGAAAAATGATTTTAGGTAAGCCTTGCATGTGGGGAGAATTTGAAAATTTCGAAAGTAGTTGTAAACGGCGGCGATAATCATCAAGAAAGGGAATTTGATGACGTGAAATGATGCAGCGAGCACATTGCCATATAGACAAAGTCGTAATTTAACCAGTGCACGGCGTAAAAGTAGAAAGTGAACAGTGCCAAAAATGAATAGTAAAAGTGAAATAGTGAGTAGTGATAAATAGTGAAATAGTGGGTTATATCAGAAACTAAGAGAAATAGGAAAGAACTATTTCTGAGGCAGTAAAACGTTAGATGGGAGGAGTAAGCGATAACCATCGTCGGCTTCAGAACTATCAGGAATTATGTTTGTTGGATCATCAGAAGCTCGAGATGTTCAGCCTACCGAAAAGCAGTTGAAAAGTGAGGGAAACAGAACGGTGCATGATACAAAAGGAACAAGTTTTGGTGCAATTGTTTACTACCGAGCAAACGTGATGAATACGCATCTGCTGCAGGTGTAGAGAATAGATGCTAATCTAGACAATTTAGTTGCGAAATTAGAGAAGTAAGATGGTCAGAAGATGGTCAGTTTACCGAGCTGATAAATTACACTGATTTGGAGTTGAAGAGTTCGAGTTAAAAACTAAGCAGGAAGTTGAAAGTAGAAATAATGACGCTGATGCCCGCTTAGGGGAGCATGTCTCACAAACGAATTAAAGACGGATTGCACTGAACGATGTTCGCGTTACACAAAAATTTAGTTCGAGCATTTCAAGATCCAAGATGGAGTTTTACAATATTTTGCTGAAACTTAATCATGTTCTAATTAGAAGTCACATGTCAAGTATAACTCGGAACAGCTACAATTGCCTGTACTGCAGAATGCAGACGTTGTACCCGGAAGAACTGGTTTGCAATCACATGAGGAAACTCAAATGTTGCATACAATTGATCAACAAAGCGATGATAGATCAATCGATCTCTCCACGACCTATCATCACCAATGGACCATTAACAATCCTCACGTCCAACTCAAACAATGCAGCTTCCCAAAATTGAAAGGTGTTGAAAGCAATGGGAACACAACAGAGTTTAGTGTTATAGTAAGTTATATGAGTTTCTAATGGGTCTGACAGAAAGGGAGGGGGAGGTTCCATTAGATTCAAATAAGTGATATTTTTTAGCTATTCTATGTATTTTTTAAACGTATAGCATAAACTTAAGTGAAATGGATGAAAAATTTAGCCCAACAAAAGTGTCCCTAGTAAGTTATATGATATTCTAATAGGTTTGACAGATCATTTCAAAGGAGTGGCATTTTACCTAAGGCCCATTAAAAAATTAGATTTTTAAATTTTCTGGGACACTCTATAAGGCCCATTAGAAAATCATTTAACTTGGCAGGAACACTCCTTTAAGTTTAAGAAATGCACCAATATCACTGAAGTTCCTGCTAAATGATTAGTAAATACTTAGAATCACTTTGGTTGGAGTGTACTAAAGGCCCATTAAAAAAATCAAATTATTAAATCTAATGGAACACCCTTTCAGACCTACCAGAAAATCATATAATTTACTAGAGACACTCCGCAGGGTCCATATCAATGAATTTAACGCTAAATGATTAGAATATGCTTAGGATGATTTTGGAATACACCTAAGGCCTATTAAAAAATCTATCTTCTAAGTTCTAAGAATGTACTTAACTTACTCACTGAAGTGCATGACAAAATCTTAGAAAGTTCATAGAATGACTCTGGAATGTACCCAAGGCCCAATAAAAAATATTTTTTCTAAATCTCATGGAATACCCAGTCAGACCCATTAGAAAACTGGAATAACTTATTAGTGACACTCCTTTGAGTCTAAGCATTGCACCAATATCACTAAAATGCATACTAAATGCTAAGAAAATGCTTAGAATTACTTTGGGATGTGCCTAAGATCCATTAAAAATCACATTTTTAACTCTCATAGAACACCCCGTCAGACCGATTAAAACTCGATTAACTTATTATGGCTACTTCTTTGAGGCTAACCAGTCCACCAACATCATTGAAAATACTTAAAATGACTTTGGAATGAACCTAAGGCCTATTAAAAATTTACGTTTTTAAATCTCTCTCATGGAACGCCCTGTCAGACCAATCAGAAAATCAAATCAAAATACTTAGAATGTGTTACGGAATGGCCTAACACCAACCCGCAGATTCATCTAAATGTGAAGAGGCAAGTTGAGGCTTGCATATTCTTGGTCTACACCGTGGAACAGAACAAAATAGGAAGCAAAAAAAAAATGAAACTAAATTATGGCAAAATTGTATCGACCGAAATTTGAGGGAAGTGAGTTAAAAATAATAATAACCGAGTGTGTCCACACAGAAACGATCGGATCTCGCCGAATGACAAGTACAATGTCTGCTGAAGAGACTCCTTCGAATGACCCATCGACCCCTAGTGGCCGATGCCCAGCCACAACGAAGCAGCGTTAGAGGATAGGGACGTCTCCCCAACAGACAACGCCTCTTTCCACCCGGAGAGATAGATATCTCCCACATTACACACTTCGACAGCTGGAGACTACCGAAGTGCCACGAGGAGACCGTGTAGATTTTACGGTCGTCCCCGAACGGACGCATATGCTGAACTCATCACTAAAGCCGATGAATGGAAAATAAAATAAAACCGAATGCCAGGAAACGCCGTGTTTTTTTTTAATTAAATAATTTTTCAGCAATAATAAGAGGAGGAAGGAAGGAAAGAGAGAAAAAATTAAAATTTGAACAGAAAATGGTCTCTGAACTTGAATAATTATGTAGCGAAACCAATGTGCACCCTCTCCCTCGCCCGCGCCAAGCAACCGTTATGGCACTCGACTACACAAAATATATTTAATAAAAAAATGATAAAATTGGAAAAATTAAAAAAATTTGAAAGTTGAAATTTGAAAAAAATGAAATTGAAAAAAATTAAAATCAAAAAAAATTGAACCTTCATACCTTCGGTTAGGTCTTCCCGCCGTAATCCGTAACTATCGTTGGACGTCTTCTCACCGTACATAAATTTGCCTCGATAGGCCGCTGTAATAGTTGGGCGTCTTCCCGCCGTTAATAGATTTCTTGGTAGGCCGCCTTAATGGTTGGGCGTCTTCTCGCCTTTAACCAAAATAATGTTGGGCGTCTTTCCGCGATTACCAAATTACCAGTTCACCCGCCGATATAACAAACGGTCTCGTTTGATAACGTGTATGTCGAGGCGTGCACCGCATACGATACGACATATAACTAACTGTCCGTCCAGCACCGAGGTAAACTGTAACATACCGTTGATGCGCAATTATACTTTTCTTGACCACGCAAGTAGTTGTCACTGAACAAACTCAAAAATGTTTACAAAAATTTATGTTTTTTTTTCCAGCGCACAAGCAAACTGAATAGCTTCTAACAAAATTTAAATTCAGCTTTATTTTTTTGTACATACAGAACTCGACTGTCACAAAAAAAAACTTGACTCGACTTACTTATGGTTACCAAATTCCAAACTTGACTAAAAAAATTCACATACCAAAAAAATCTAGAAGAATATTTTCCTGTCCCGCTCACTCTTACCACGCATCAATTGCACACAACAAATCGAGACAAATACAACAAAATTATTTCTCTTTATCTCCGCCGGTCGCGCACACGCTCAAGGTGTACACATTGGTCTCGCTTGAATAATTATTCGAAGTTTACGAGATACAATGTAGATGGATACAGAAGATTAAGACTAATTCACAATAAAACAAAACTTTAGTGTTAATGCCAAAGGGTAGATGGTAATGCCATCAGTAAAATGCCTCAATCATTCGATTACAACGAAATTAAAAATTCAAAACAAAATTACAAATGTGATGATGTTATGACCCCACAAGGAGTCGTAACAAATGGTTTTGGAATGTGCCTAAGACCCATTAAAAAATCTGTTTTCTAAATCTCGTGGAACACCGGGCAGACGCTCGAGAAAATTAAATAACTTACTAGAGATACTCCTTTGAAGCTAAGCATTGCATGAAAAGCAAATATTTGTCCAATCTCACGGAAAGCCCTGTCAGAAAAAATGATTAGAAAAATACCTAGAATGATTTTGGAATGTATCTGAGACCCAAATTTTAGAGAACATTGTAATTTTAGGAAAATTTAAATGTCTCAAATTCGTAGAAATTTCGTAATATGAATTCCAGAAATGTTATCCAAAAATACACAACCCTAATGCTGCACCAGCACTTGTAGCACAATCCAATGAAAATGGTACTGGATTTTTTTACAAATTAATTACAAGTTTGTTACACAGTTAGAAATTTTTTTACACGTCCCGTTATCCCGCAATTCGTGTGTGAGCTCGCATTAGACAAAGCTACACCACCTTTTTCGTAGTTTTGTTAATATTTATTGTATCGTGCTGGGGGTGCTACTGGGATTTTTTACAAATTAATTACAACATATCGGCATAGCTCAATCCCCAAAAATTACCCCTAATGTTGTTGTATAGTACTGAGGGTGATACTAGAATTTGTTACACAATAAATTACAATATAGACTCTATTATTGAGGGCAGTTCAATTGCTAGAATCTGCCTCTAAAAAGTGAAGCTCTTTAAAACAATATTTCTCTGTAAAGGTCATACCTCTTCAATTGATCACAACAGTCCACACCTACAAAAGTCGATCATAATGCATTGAACTTCCTTCCTATGCAAGAAATAGGTACCCTTGAAGTTATTACAACAGCCCCAGGGGTGCCTGTTTAGGAGGGAAGTTCAATGCATTATGATCGACTGTTGTGGGTGTGGGCTGTTGTAATAAATTCAGGTGTGCCTATTCCTTGCATAGGAAGAAAGTTCAATGTATTATGATCGACTTTTATAGGTGTGGGCTGTTGTAATAAATTCATGGGTACCTATTTCTTGCATAGGAAGGAAATTCAATACAGTACGATCGATTTTTATGGATGTGGGTCGTTGTAATAAATTCAGGGATACCTATTTCTTGCATAGGAAGGAAGTTCAATGCATTATGATCGACTGTTGTGGGTGTGGGCTGTTGTAATAAATTCAGGTGTGCCTATTTCTTGCATAGGAAGGAAGTTCAATGTATTGTGATCGACTTTTATAGGTGTGGGCTGTTGTAATAAATTCATGAGTACCTATTTCTTGCATAGGAAGGAAGTTCAATGCATTATGATCGACTGTTGTGGGTGTGGGCTGTTGTAATAAATTCATGGGTACCTATTTCTTGCATAGGAAGGAAGTTCTATGCATTATGATCGACTTTTGTGGGTGTGGGCTGTTGTAATAAATTCAGGGGTACCTATTTCTTGCATAGGAAGGAAGTTCAATGCATTATGATCGACTGTTGTGGGTGTGGGTGGTTGTAATAAATTCAGGGGTACCTATTTCTTGCACAGGAAGGAAGTTCAATGTATTATGATCGACTGTTGTGGGTGTGGGTTGTTGTAATAAATTCATGGGTACCTATTTCTTGCATAGGAGGGAAGTTCAATGCATTATGATCGACTGTTGTGGGTGTGGGCTGTTGTAATAAATTCATGAGTACCTATTTCTTGCATAGGAAGGAAATTCAATACAGTACGATCGATTTTTATGGATGTGGATCGTTGTAATAAATTCAGGGATACCTATTTCTTGCATAGGAATAAAGTTCAATGTATTATGATCGACTGTTGTGGGTGTGGGCTGTTGTAATAAATTCAGGTGTGCCTATTTCTTGCATTGGAAGGAAGTTCAATGTATTGTGTGGGCTGTTGTAATAAATTCAGGGGTACCTATTTCTTGCATAGGAGGGAAGTTCAATGCATTATGATCGACTGTTGTGGGTGTGGGCTGTTGTAATAAATTCATGAGTACCTATTTCTTGCATAGGAAGGAAGTTCAATGCATTATGATCGACTGTTGTGGGTGTGGGCTGTTGTAATAAATTCATGGGTACCTATTTCCTGCATAGGAAGGAAGTTCAATGCATTATGATCGACTGTTGTGGGTGTGGGCTGTTGTAATAAATTCAGGGGTACCTATTTCTTGCACAGGAAGGAAGTTCAATGTATTATGATCGACTGTTGTGGGTGTGGGTTGTTGTAATAAATTCATGGGTACCTATTTCTTGCATAGGAGGGAAGTTCAATGCATTATGATCGACTGTTGTGGGTGTGGGCTGTTGTAATAAATTCATGAGTACCTATTTCTTGCATAGGAAGGAAATTCAATACAGTACGATCGATTTTTATGGATGTGGGTCGTTGTAATAAATTCATGGGTACCTATTTCTTGCATAGGAAGGAAGTTCAATGCATTATGATCGACTGTTGTGGGTGTGGGCTGTTGTAATAAATTCAGGGGTACCTATTTCTTGCACAGGAAGGAAGTTCAATGTATTATGATCGACTGTTGTGGGTGTGGGTTGTTGTAATAAATTCATGGGTACCTATTTCTTGCATAGGAGGGAAGTTCAATGCATTTTGATCGACTGTTGCGGGTGTAGGCTGTTGTAATAAATTCAGGGGTACCTATTTTTCGCATAGGAAGGAAGTTCGATACAATTTGATCGATTTTATAAATTCAGGGATACCTAATTCTTGCATAGGAAAGAAGTTGAATGCATTACGATCGATTTTTATTGATGTGGGCTGTTGTAATAAATTCAGGGATACATATTTCTTGCATAGGAGAATAGTTCGATACATTTTGATCGATTTTTTCGAGTGTGGGCTGTTGTAATAAACTCAGAAAGGAAGTTCTATGGTTACGATCGATTTTTATGGGTTTGGGCTGTTGTAGTAAATTCAGGGATAACTATTTCTTTCATAGGAAGGAAGTTCAATGTATTATGATCGATTTTTTGGCTTTGGGCTTTGTAATAAATTCATGGGTACCCATTTCTTGCTTAGCAAAGAAGTTTGATGCATTATGATCGATTTTTATTGGTGTGGGTTGTTGTGATAAATTGAAGAGATATGATGACCTTTACAGAGAAATACTGTTTTAAAGAGCTTCACTTTTTAGAGGCAGTTTCTGGCAATTGAACTATTCCACTGTATTGCAATTTATTTTGTATAAACTTCTAGTATCACCCGCAGCCATTCGGGATAGTTTTCTAGGGGTTTAATTATGCTATTTTATTGTAATTAATTTGTAAAAACAAGTTGTAGTACCACCCCCAGTACGATACAACAAATATTAACAAAAAATTTGGACTAGCTTTCAGACCAATCCAAAATATTAATAAATTTAAAAAAACGGAGTCAGTTCCTACAATACTGCGACCGAATTTAATCTGATAAAACCAAAACTTTAATTGGGAGGAAAAAAAAAGAAAACCGAAAAATAATGAAGCAACTAATTAGGGACGAAACTATTTTTATTTTCATCATCCAACCATCCTCATCGATCCATACGAATATATTGATTTAATTTAAACGATTTGTTGTGTTTGTGGTAAAAAGTGGCTTAGGATGCATTTTCGCTAGTCTTTCGTTTATACGTCATTTTAATGAGCTCGAAATTCTTTTGTACCTACAATATTGATGAACACTGTGTGCGATGATTGTACACGGAATAATAAATGGGATTCGCGGCTAATTTCATTGAAAATTTTTGTTTATTAAGTATATTTTGTAAGAAAATTACCAATTTTTAATGATCGGCGGCCGCGCGCTTTTAATTTTTTGTGTTACACACCACCAGCCAGCCAGCCACACAAAGTTGCATCTTCACAGCGCACAGCATAATTTTAACGAGACGATCACGTTTTTTTCGCTGCACGTTACATACAACACTCGATATATGGATCGCTTATATATAAATATAATTATATGCACTCTATATATGCATTATACACGTAATAATATGCAAAAATTTTAAATTCATTAAATTTTATTACAAAGTAGATTTTTGTTATGCAGAAAAAAGAAAGATTTTGTTGTTGAATGGATTGAAAGTAAAATTTATTCAGTTTATTATCATCAAGATGAAAATCCCAAAACCATTAACTTATATTTACTCAAGATTATATTCCTAACGATATCCAATTAAAGTGATTAAAATTCTTAATTTTTTTTTTGTTGATTTCTTACAAAAATAATTGAAGAATTTATATATTTACTCCTTTGGGGGATATTTCATATTTTGTTGCTGCTTTCGACTGCAACTATTCACAAATTGATACATTGTTGTGTCGATATGGCAAAATATAACTGATGTTGATACAGAAATGAGCTAATGAGCGGTTTGAAAACGTGTTAGTTTCCCTCATGTTTCTAATTAATTATAGGGATAATAGGAATAGTTGGAAAACGGTGGTTTAGTGCAGCAAACAGTTGTATAATTTACGTTCTGTTCTAATACCGAAAGTTAAATGAAGACGGTGGTGAAATATTTCCTAAACCTTCCAAAATAAAATATAAATATTATACAGAAAAATTCATCTAAGATCATACTTCAGTTGTATGGAGCCTCATTGCTTAATCTTACAGAATGAATGCTTTTCTGTAAGATAAAGCAATGAGGCTCCATACAACACACATGAAATGTATGAACATTTAGCAGTTAAGTATGCAGAGATTTACAGTCTCCTAAAAATTAATCAAAACTAACAGATAAACACCATTTCTTTGAGGAACCTAGGGGACCGCGTGTTTTGCAAGGTCGTAGTCTTTAAAATTGGCAAAGTGGTTATAGTGGTGTTACCGGGTTGATTAATATTATTAATAACACTCACTATATTTATATTACATAAACTATTTATTTATAAAGTTTTGGTAGAAATTTTTATTATAACTATTATTTTTAATATTAGCCCACAACTTTAATCGTGGACGATTGTTCACAGCACTTTCACTTTTATTTTATTATGAGACTTGTGTCTCGTACATCTATCAAAACCCGACTGAGTCTTTTTCGTTTCTCATTTCTTTTTCTCGTGTAATTGCTTGACTTCTGGATATTTATTGATAGTCGATAAATATCGAGATTCGCGAATGTAGATGGCAAAATAGCTCTGTTCAGCAAAACGAGCTATCCCTCGTAAAGAAGCGGCGCGGTGTATAAATGTTTTTGCTACGAGGAGTGCCACGAAGTGAAAAGGATTTTTGAGCCGCTTAATTCCGATAAAAATCTTTATTATAAACCAATTATTCTTCAATACAAATTAATTATACCGAATTCATTAAACTTTTCATTCAAATTAAGAGTTACTAATATTTCATATTGAGATGGGTGGTTTTAAAAAATATTATCTTCTGATGGCTGTAGCTAAACCAATTCCTTTTGAATCTAAATGTTCTCGTTTGGTTTAATGCACATCAAATTTTATTTAAAACAAATTTAATAAATTTGATGCATACTTTAAAATTGTTTAATAAAAAACAGATTTTGGGGTTTGATTAAAATTTCGTAAAGTTTACAAAAACAATAATTAAAGTTTGATTGTAACTAAGAAACATTCTCTTAATTGAAATCAAAATTTGCTTAATTGTTTCTTGATTGTCAAAATATTAATCCATCACATTATTGCATTTGCTGAAAACATAAATTGTAGCAAAAAATTAAAACTAATAAATATGATCTGATTCGGTTTAAAGCAGATGTGGAAAAATCCATACAAATCATCGCTAAAATTTGTATTAAAACTATGCAGTATCCAAGGATTACCAACGTCTATCGCATTAAATATTGTATAATCAGCGCAAGAGGTAATCAGTGTTATTATTAGCAGAATCAAACAGTGCAAATAAATGGTATGAATGACCACTCTAGGCATTTGTGAAATACCTTTCACAAAAATTCACACATTTTTCAAATACAATCAAGGCATTGAGACACTTCAAAATGGAAAACTAGTGATTAAAGAAGTTAAAAGTGAAGATGTTTTAATGCTTACTTTTCCAAATAAAAATTTTTTTTAAGACAAAAGATCTATTAGAAAAAAACAGTAATTAATGGAGCCAAACTAATTGAAAACCGAAGCATGCCAACTAATTTTGTGCAGGGTGAACTTTGGCAGCAAAAAATGACGATAGTTAATAAAGAAAACGCCATTCCGTTGCTTTTGTATTATGATGATTTTGAGACGAACAACCCACTGGGGAGTCGATCCGATGACCAAGCCATTGCCGCATTTTATTGTATGTTTCCAACAAAGGATTTTCCAAATTATCTAACATTTTCGTTGCGATGTTGATCAAATCAAAAATTATTAAATCCTTTAATTTAATAAGGCTTTAGCTCCTCTAGTGAATGAACTGAAATTTCTCGAAACGCAGGGCATTGAAATATTTACAACAGTAGGTATAAAAAAGGTTTACTTTGTGATTAGGATAACGATAACTTAGGATTAAATTCGATTCTTGGGTTTTCGCAATCTTTTGGTCACAATTTTTTTTGTAGACTTTGTACGATGAAAATTTAGACCTTGCTCGCCAAAGATCTTGTTACGATCAACAAGTTTTAAATATCGATTCAGAAACATTTAAACTTACCGGTATTAAAGACAACTATATTTTATTTAAACAACATTAAAACTTTCCACGTTACTGAAACAAACTTTTCGGTTTGCACGATGATGCACGAAATTTTGCACGATGTGATGGAAGGTGTGATTAAATTTGGATTATCTAATTGCCTCTATTCATTTATCGATAAGCATTACTTTCCAATTGATACCATAAATAATCGCATTCAAAACTGTGAATATGGTGAAAATCAGTTAACCAATCGGCCCGGAGCAATACAAATATTTCACATTAAACAAAAAGGCTTCACGTATCAGCTAGAGAAGCTATGTGTTTTTATTAGAGATTATTTTATTTTACATCGGGGATTTAATACCCACTAAATATGCCCTCCGAGTAGAAGGTTGTGTATTGATGTAAAGTGTAAAAATTATAATTTGTGAAAAAAAAAAAAATGAGTTGATTGAATGTGAACAATTTTCTTGCATAGTTTTTTCATAAATTTATAGTGAAATAATTGTGAATATAATCAGACATTATTTTGTGAATGAAAAAGCAACAACAATATAATAATGAGAGCATAATCAATGGTTCGTTTACCGAAAATTGTGATATTAGTCTCGCCCTCACAAAAATAGATGTGCTGAAGTTTGATAAAGACAAAATACGATCATGGAACAAATTTATTCCTGAACAAAATAAAAAGAGTATTTTAATCTGTCTGAATATGGGGTCCTACGAATTCAAAAGTGAAATTTTATCTGCAGTCCGAAAAATGGGTCCAATCACCTAAGTAATTTATTACATATATTTTTCAAATAATTAAACTAAATTATAATACATTTTGTTGCATTGGTGGTAATTGCTCGTGATTATTCATTTTGTGTTTATTATGGATGAAATTTTAGTAAATTCGGCCGGGATTTCATACCTTTTAAATGGACTTTGTAATTATCTGGACATTTTTTAAGATTTGTACGATTTGTAAATTTACACGTAATTTACACGTTATACAACATCAGCTGATAATATTTTTTTCGAATGCTTTGATCGAATATTAGATAAATATCCTACATCTGTTATATTGGGGGATCTTAATATCAATTATTTTAACCAAATTGAATCAGACTGTGTGCAACTCTCGGATTTAGTATGTTCAAATGGCTTTGCTATTTTGAATAGTAATGATGAGCGGTATTTTACCCGGCAATCAAATACTTTATGTACAAGATTGGTTATGCAATCACGGATTGTTTATCGCGAAGGTTATGTTATAGTTTACACGATATTTATTTTTCGGACCATCGTATGATTGTTTTGGATTTCCAAACTGAAAATCACGATTACAAAGCTAGTAATAAATCAATTGAATTCATTAAATCTCCTTAATAACAATAAATTAAAGCACTTTTTGATTATAAATGAATCCACACTGGCCAATTTTAAGGAATTTTCATTTAAAATCTAATAAACCATGGTTTAATTCAAACTTAAAAAATTTAATGGAAACTAGGGATAAATTTTATGTGCTACATAAGAAATTCCCTGTTAACACATTGGCATTTAAAATAGCCAATTCGTAATTTTGCGAAACAAAAGTGCTGCACTAGCTCTTAATCTTTAAAAATATCGTTTTACTCAAACAGAAAGTAGCAAACATTTTGAATTATTTCTTTATCAATGTTCCAACTATGAACACACCAAGAAGTATTGTTCATAGACTGATAAAACCATTTCAAACCTATTTATCATATGCGGTTGTTGAACCATTGAAATTTCAAATAATTGATGATCGGAAGATTGATTCTGCAATTGACTCTTTAAAAACTTGCTCTGCAGCTGGATATGATCAAATTAGTCCTAAAATTTTAAAATCATCCAAAGAGTATTTTGTTCCTAAATTGGTCTATTTAATTAATAAATGTTTATTGAACGGGGTATTTCCAAATGAGTTAAAAGTGGCTAGGGTAACACCGATCTATAAACAAGGTGACAAGACAATTGTTTCGAACTCAGGTCTTTACCAATTTCAGTAGTAACGTGCTTTGCTAACATTTTTGAAAGGGCAGTTAATCGTCAATTGGAAAGCTTTCTAAACGATAACAAAATAATAAATCCTAATCAATTTGGATTTGTAAAACCCAGTAACGCTCAAGGCGCAGTTGCTAATCTTTACAACAACTTAAATTATTGAAACATTATTATTGTTTACTATAAAAAATACGAAATTTCAGAAACAGCTTATGAGTTTTTTGTGAGAAGAAAGTTTTATTTTAAAACAACGGGTACGAACTACGATTTAGTATTTAGATTATAATTTTTGATTGAAACCCATATTTTGTATGACGAAATTTCATTTCTTTTTTCTTCGAAATTTCATTCCTTTGAAAAATCTTGGACCGAGCATTTTTCCTAAGTCCAGAAAACCCTTTACGAGTTGTTCTAGATCAAAACTAACAGATAAACACCGTTCCATTGAAAAATCTTGGGGCCTCGAGTGTTTTAGTAAATAACATTGTTAAAGAGGTCAATTTGTTTACCATATGGTTTTCCCGAGAATTTTTCCTAAGCGCAAAAAAACAGCCACGAAATACTATGCACACTTTTGAGCTGTGCTGGATCAAAACTCACAGATAAACATCATTCCATTGTCAAACCTTGGGGCCTTGAGTGTTTTAGTATATAAAATTGGTAAACAGTTGAAATTGCGTATTGTACTATTTTCCCTACAAATTTTTCTAAGTCCAGAAAACACGATACCAAATATCAACACTTTTGAGTTGTTCTAGATCAAAACTAACAGATAAACAAAATTCCGTTGAAAAATCTATGGGCTGCGGGTGTTTTAGTATATAAAATTTGTAAAATTGGAATATACCTAGAATGTTTCTCCTGAGCATTTTTTCTAGCTTTAGAAAAACCGCTACCAAATAATAAGTAGAGTTTTGAGATGTTCTGGATTAAAACAACTAGATAAACACCATTCCATTGAAAAATTTAGAATGGTAAATTTGCCTATGGTAATGCATATTTTTCCAACGGTCCAAATGGGTACGGAGGGTGTGCCATTTTTACTACTACATTTTTGTTACTCTACCAGCTTGATCATTATTATTCACAGTTTTTAGGTGTTAAATTAGTTCAGAACTGTATAAATATATTTGCATTTTACCGATCACAAAAAAACACTCAAGCCACATGGAATTATTAAACTCGTATTTGTTGGTTTCTCATACGAAATCATTAGTGTTTGGAGACCCAATTATAAATTTCGGAAGATGCTATTGGTTGTTTTTCACATTAGCTTTAAAGAATAAGAAAATTTCTTTGAAAATTTTGGATAGTGTGCTTTACTCGACCTACTAATGAAGTGTCCCGTTGAAACGTCGACCAACATACACTTACGTCGAGCGTTCCAAAATTGGAATGGTTCCAGGATTGGATGGTTTAGTAACCCTGACATAGCGTTTGCTGAACAAACACAATCAAAAATTAGTTAGGCGGGAAATTTATATTGTAAATATGTGAGGGGGTAAGTGTTGTTAATATGGCCGCCTCCAACACGGATTCCGAGTTTGGCAAGCGTCAGATTTAAATTGTCAATCCAAGCAATTCAACAAAATCTTTACCGAAATTACCAGAAACGGTGGTTCGACAGACTTTCAGTAATCGCAAACTAAATCGGATTAAACAATATTGGAGAAGTCGCCGAATTTGTAGGAAAAAAATCGCTGAATCGCTAATTTCCACATCACCAAACTTAACACATAGATTTTTTCAACGAATTTAACCTCAAAATAAATATTCCGGCATCGTATAATGCTACATCTACTAGCATTCCTGGCAACAAATCTCTTGGGAATATCAATTTCAAAATAGAATGGGCAAACGTACCTTTTCCGATTACGCGGTCTCACCAGCCATTTAAGCTAAAATCTATGAGGAACTTGGCCGTATGTTGACATTAAGAGTGATCGAAGAAAGCTGTAGTTCGTGGAGTTCCTTTGTCTCACGAGTGAGCAAGCTAAACGGCAAGGCGCGATCGTGCCTTGATGTAGGGAAGCTGAATGAAGTTACGGTTAAGGACGCTTATCCCTTGCCACTTATCGATGAGCTGCTTCATTGCCAGGCCGTCCGTTGCTTCAATTTACAGTTATCCCATTTGGCTTGCGCAACTCGCCTCAGACAATGTGCAGACCCACCGTATTTTCGTTTACCTAGATGATTTATTAATAACAAGTGAAACGTTTGATGAACATATTCGTTTATTAGAATTAATTGCGGGGTTGTTCAGGTCCGCAAACCTAACAATTAATATAGACAAAAGTAAATTTCTGTTAGAAGAAATAAAATACCTCGGCTTCATTGTGGCTGATGGCGTTCTTAAAGTCGATCCCGGAAAAAGGCAGCGATTACCAATTGTAACCGCCCAAGTTCTGTTAAACAAATTCGGCAATTTCTTGGAGTTACCGGTTTGTATCGGCGCTTTATTGCATAGTACGCAGAAACATCAGAACCCATTACTCGTTTACTTTAAAATCGCCAAAAATTTCAATGGATAGAGGAAGCTGAAAAAGCGTTCTGCAAATTAAAAGTAACTTTATATTCCCCTCCAGTTTTAAGCAAGTTTGGAGTAGGAAGTGTTCTTTTTGAAAAATCAGACAGTGGTGAGAACTGTCTAAACGCAACTATAGAGTAACTGAGCTGGAGTGCTTTGCAGCGGTGCTCATAGTGTATAGAAATTCAGACAATATGTGGAAGGGTTGCCATTTACTATAACAACAGATCATGCCAGCTTAAAGTGGCTGATAGAGTAAAAGGATTTGTCTGGGAAACTCGCTCGATGGAGCTTGAGGCTTCAGGGGTTAAATTTTACTATTAACTGTAAAAAGGGACGTGACAACGTAGTGCCGGATGCTTTATCCCGAAATACTTTCGACGATCTCAATGAGGAGTTAGAGTGAGTGGTTTTAGATAATTTATGTATAGATACGTTTGTTGAGGATTCAGAATACTTGGAAGTACTCAGAACCCTTGTGGATTATCCTCGATATAGCAAAAATATGAAAGTGGTGAATAATCGAATTTACCACAAATCTTCTCTTTGTGAAATACGGTATTAACCATCAGGTGACCTCTAGGTATCATCCGTAGGCCAAGGCAAGCGAACGTGTATGCCGATCAGTGTTGCCCGCAACAAGAGCTTATGTTCAAGCAAACCATAGCGATTGCGACAAAAATATACATTCCATCGGCTCAGCACCTCGAAACGTCATATATGAAAGTACGGCATACTCACCTTACTTTCTTACGTTTGGACAACATTACGTTAGCCATGGTTCTTAGTATGATATTCTTCGACAATTGCATTCTTTGGATAATCGTGAATGTGAATTAACCGTGACGGTAGATTAACCTTGGTGCAACAAAAGGTAGTGGACAATTTAAGAAAAGCTAACCAGCATAATAGTAATCCATACGATTTGAGATCTCGTCTTCACAATTTCAATGTCCGTCAAATTGTGTTCGTTAGAAATTATACTCAAAGCGATGCGGCTAACCAAATGATTTGCGACCTTAAGTTGAGTTTAAATTAACAAGTACGGCCATGTTCCTCGTAATAATGCCCGGCTTGTGGAGACAATCTCAAGGGTGAAGGTCGTTCCCTCGATTTGAAACGTCGACCAACATACACTGACGTCGAGCGTTCCATGATTGGGACGGTTTATCAACCCTGACATAGCTTTTGCTGAACAAGCAAAAATTAATTAGGCGGGAAATTCATATTGTAAATATGTGAGGGGTTAAGTGTTGTTAATATGTTTATGTAAGCTGGTTCATTTCTTGTTGTACTACCTACTTCCCATGCCCTTTATTGTCTTATTGTCTTCTCTATCCATTTTAGTGGTTTACCAGCATCCGTTTAACTTCGACAAACCCCACCCTGAGCTGTAGCTGGCAAATCGTGACCACGTCGGAGCTCTCAATGGATGATCAATAAATTCAGTAATGTGACGCATTTTATTTTGGAATGGGAATTTAATCCTACACCACTAATGCACCCAATCAGTTACGTTACACCGTATTAAATAGGTGAGCGAGTAAGTGGGAAATAAAAGAAAATACCACATACGGCCAAAACTGATAGAGGAAGGAAACCCGAATTATAAACAAAACATGTTCCTACAAAAGAAGACTCGCTACCGGGCGGATTTCACATCAAAGGATCGCAATGTTCGCTATGACAGATATTGCAGCAAGCACAGTAGTTAGAAATAGTGTTACTATTGATCCGCAAAAAAAGAATTTACAAAACGCTAACAACGCTGCCAAATGAATCAGCGTTTGGAACCTAGCAGCGATTTTGCTCAAATTAATTAACCGATTAAAGATTATGTACTATACTGAGCCCATTCTATAATTGACACATATTAAGCATTTGGGAAACCAAATGGATGATCTTTCTAGTTTTCCCAAGAACAATAATACGAGAGATAACTGCTATCCAGGAGCAAAACCCATCATAAAAGGTAGTGGGCCAACATTATCCAAAAAGTAAGAGAAACGTAGAACACCAATGTTAGGCGGAAACAAATCTTAGAAAGGATAGACGATTGAAGCAAGGCTCCAAACTCCAACAAAACGTAACTCGCCTTCGTACGACAGAACGGTAGAAGGGTAGAAAGGTAGTAGACGAAGAAGGAGGTTTTCTAGTCGGTAACTCATCGTAGTAGTCGGTCTCCCTAAAACAGTCATGAGAAGGATGTAAAATAGTGTCGATAAGGTAGGCAAAATTAGTGTCGGATGGATCGTTTGAGTGCTTGGAATACGAGAATAGATCCCATATATGCTCTCCGCTTTGTTTTAAATGCGGGAAGGAGGTCTTATATTATAGAAATGCGCTAACGAGCCAGGTTGAATGCTATGTAATGAAAGAGGCAAGAGAAAATCTCTACTTGTTGCTCGAAAATAACTTAAGTACTCGTGCTACGGCACATGCCTTTTATTGCTAGGGATAGCTGGGCTAAAGATTCAACCGGCAATAAGTCCCGAGGCTGGGTTTACTAGGATAAAAATCGACGGTAAATCTAAAAGATAGCTGTTATGCGCCTCCTTGCCCATCGGTTGGTGATTTATAGTGTTATTGAATTTACATGTATTTTGGACCGTCTAGTCGGCGATGCCGGAGGTCAATGCTTGTGATTATAATTCATGGGCTATAGAATGGGGCAGCATGAATGCCAACAGGCGAGGACATGCTGTTCATGTGGTACTATCATTTCTCTATATATCTTTAGACAATAATAGAATTCTCCGGTTCAAATCTTGGAATTGATATAACATTTGGAACCAAGTGGGAAGTCAAAGAAATGTACACCCACAGTTCGGGCCCAGTATGCGGACTCAACTACAATGCTGGAAAGATCAATAAACTTTCTTTGTTGGAAGGCTAAGAATTTTGACGAATAAACATTTATCAGAAGATGAGGTTTTCTTGGAGCGTGCAGCAGAGATTAAACCTTGTGACGCTGGGAGATCTCGGAGAGTGGTAAATAACTGTCGTCCGCTTTGCTACGAATGTCACACTCCATTGACAATTCAAGAGATTTTGATTCCAGTGGCACTATTCTAACGTTCACTAGAAAAAAGGAATTAGGAAAAATATTTACCTAGCGTTTTAATTTTAACAAAATTCAATTGGGAATAATTTTCCTTTCCAATTTCGATACGGAAAAACTATTTCCAAAATTCAATATAAATATTTAGGTTAAACACGTTTTCTCAGTAGGCCAGAAAATGATAATTTTAACAGGAATGCTATGTAAATATTTTTGCTAATTTCTTTCTCCTAGAGAAAGACAGAATAGTGTCCCAGGTCAAACACAACAGTAATGTCGAAATTCAGAATTTAAAATTTGATGTCCCACACATGTCCCACACATTGTGATGCTATCCTACGCTAATCGACGGGCCAGTAACCGCTCGAAATGCTCCCACCAAGCTTATGAAAAAAGAAATTGTAAGTTCCAGGGTCGAGATAAAATCCAAACCATTCGACTAAAGCAGCATATAACTTGTATATAGCTTCTGCCTAAATAAAGGACTCGATCGAGAAAGCCGCTGGTAGAGCTGGGAATCTTGCGCACCACCAATCTGGTTTCAGGAAAACCAGAAGCTATAAACCTGATGAAAAAATACGCTTCTTAGAGCACTACAAGCCAGCTGGTGGTAAGGTTTTACCAAAAATACTGCGCCATCGTTACCCTAAAGATATTGGGTTCTTTACTGTAAAATATTATATACGATGGTGTTTTTCCATAAAAAATGCCTGGTAAAGTAAAAGTGGGACTGAGGATATGCGGCTTTACGAGCCTATCTACTGTAAGCCTACACTAAACGTTTAATGCCTAAACAAAATCGCCAGAAGTTGTTATGACGACAATGGTGAATCTAAAGTGAATTGTACTAAAATTCAAATCCTCGGATAATATTAGTCAATATCAAGACAATTTTAAGTCATGATTAGAGCCAATTATGATAACTATTCACTTATTAATTGCCGTATATACATCAAATTGTTATCAACAGCACAGACAACATCATCATTATCATTATATTACCGAACAACATCAAGCTCCCATAAATATCATCTCAACTTTTTATTTTACTTTATAATCTCATAAACATTATATTCTACATAAACATGAAGTTAATTTAATTTTTACTGGAAAATTTAATACGAAAATAACAACAGCAACAACAACATCAATTATGTAATATAAAAAATTCATCGCGGATTTTTTTTTATTCATTCAACGATATACGATATAGTTCTGAACAGCAGCGTAACGTCGAAACAGTGCACGAATAGGAGAGAATTCTATATATGGCAGCACTTTATTCATCAACCATAAATAATCAAACCATTATTTCATCATAAACAATAAAGTAATAACGATTTGTGAGGTTATGTAATATAAGAGATAAAGGGGGAAATCCTTTATTATTACCGGATAGTTGAGATCCACTACTGGCCTCCGCAATAAATGTTTCATGACTTTCTCTGCTAAGCTTCTGAAACTTTGATTGTGGGAGATATTTGAGAAATGACTAAGTTCTGTTGTGGAAGAAGAGGCATCATGACGGCCAAACCGGACTCCTACACGGATTTTTCGAAATCATAATCCACTGCTTTCGGACACTCGAAAATTCCTTCTCTTCTCTCGGTCCGGTTAAAAAATTACAGAATTTAGGACTCATCACAATTGAGTACGGGCTTTCGAAACCCTTCCCATCCATTTTTAGGAAAATCGTTCATTCCGAAGAAATGTAAAAAGAGGACCGAAGGTGGAATCTGACCGGAGAATCCCCTAAATAAATTTTCCTTAAATTATAACTCATCGCAGTTGATTCCTGGCACTCGGGAAAACAATTTCCGAATTCTTCTAACTAATCTAGTATGTAACTAAAGGGTGATCCAATAAGAGGTACTTTTTCCAATTAGGATTCGTGCGTCACAACTGTCAAGTTCATATGACATTTGTGTTCAGTATTCATTGACATTTCACCATGAATAGACTTACGCGAGCACAACATTTACAAATTGTGGAAATTTATTTCAAAAATAAGTGTTCAGTGAAAAATCGTTTTCGTGCTTTTCGACCATTTTATGGTTTCATAATCGTTCAACTGAACGCACTATTCGCGAAACAATCAATAAATTGCGAACCACTATTTCATTACTTTGTATTCATCAACCGACTAGAGTGCGTACAAGTCGATCTTTTGTGAATATTGCTGCTGTAGCTGGAAGTGTACGTGAAGCCCGGAATTAATCAATTCGTCGTCGTTCTCAAGCTCTGGGTCTCTCGTATGACACATTGTGGCATATTTTGAAGAGAGATTTTGGTTTAAAGGCATACAAAATACTGCTTGTTCAAAATTGAAGCCGTTTGACCTTCATTCCAATCATCAATTTATTGAAAGAAAATTTTAATGAGAACATCATATCAAAATACGGACCCGTGAATTGGCCTCCACGATCTTGCGATCTAACGACGTTAGATTACTTTTTATGAGAGTATCTGAAATCACTTGTTTATATCGATAAACCACAATCGATTCCTGCATTAGAAGCGAACATAACACGCGTAATTAACGAAATATCGGCCGGAATGCTCGAAAGAGTGCTCGAAAATTGGACCCATAGAATGAATCATCTAAGAGTCAGTCGCGGACAACATTTAAAAGAAATTATTTTCAAACATTAACTGACGTAAACCGAACTTACGTCACAAATACAATTTTTGATTATTAAATAGATTTTAATTCGTTTTATTTCAAAAAAGAACTTCCGGAGCTCTTATTGGATCAGCCTTTATATATGTTCCACAACAACTTTTGACCCACTCGAGCGATTGCTCCCAAATTTTGCACGATTACTTTTTAGTAACCGAGAAAAAACATAGGGGCTTATTGATCAAAAAATGTTACCCCTTCCCCATGCCTAAAAAAAATCTATTGGACAAATCAATCCAAAGGCTAAGAAAATGGGACTTCAGCGAGCATCTCAGACTCCTGAAGAGCGAGAGTGCCGGCTGAAACAAATGCGAGTTGCAGCAGTCGGATCTAGTACTAGGGAAAATGAGGAGTTCTGGCCGCCCGGACTGGGAAAAATGCGGAGTCTAGGGCTAAGGAAAATGAGGAGCAGCGGAAAATCAGACTGAAACGGATACAAGTTGCAGTTACCACATTTATAGAGCTGCGCCGAATGAGGAAGAGCGGGAGGATCGGCTGAAGCAAATGCGAGTTCCAGCAGTTGCATCTAAGGCTGCAAAAAACGAAAAGCAGCGGAAAATTCGACACAAAAGCAACCGAAACCGTTTAGCCAGAGAAAAACAATCAGTTGGGCATTCCCAATTGGCGCTTGCGGCATTTAACCATGATCCGCATTTAGACTACCAAAATTATCTCAATGTTCTGATTGGCAAAATGGACAAGATATGTGGTATCTGTTCTGCCAAAGGTGAGGCTTCCACTACTAGATTTGCCGCCTGATGAATTCCTGTCATATATGACCGCAACAACAGCAAAGTCGAGACATTTTCTACAAAATATCCGAAAATACAACTCCTGTTTTCAGATGACATCATTCGGGGTAACTTCTATTATTGATACACCAGGTTTCATGCCCACATTCAAGTTCCAGGGTCAAATTTATCACCGAATAGGCTCACTTCTTCCGTGCGCAAATGAATCGTCATAGTTCTTGCAAATTTATTTTATGGGGAACGAACAAGATCAAGCAGATCAACACTGTCAGAATATTCTAGACACAAGACGTAATATTGTTGAACATCGTCAAGGTCTCCTACAGGTCCATAACCAACTGGTTAATACATTCACAACCGCGCTGTAGCAATTGCCGGCGGATGAATATAAAATCGTCATTCGTGCTGACAAAGACCGGCTGGAGAGCATGAACGTCAGTTTCCAGGCCCTCAAATTAATGAAGTGGCTATTGTTATTAAAGGCGACCGATTCGGAAGGCGGGATATCATTATTCAACGACGTGGCTAATCGCAGCAACGGATCTCTGAGACACATCGATCCTACGACGCCCTGCAGTACCCGAAAGTGAGCGTCTTTTGTATATTCGGCTGAATCAAACGAAGCCCCGCACGGATGAATTCACCAATTTGCGAGATGCCGTGGCGAACGATGGGAATGTAGCTGATATTGGCAAATTGGTAATTGTACCTGCTACTTTTACAGGGAGGCCGATACTTATGCGGAAATATTCCCAAGACGCCATGACATATGTTCGAGCTTATGACAGTCCGAATCTTTCTGAGTTTAAAGAAGAGCTCATATTCGGCCAGACATCAGTGGATCGTCATGATTTCACAGTAAGGGTGTTTCAACAACAGCTATCAAAGTTGATGGACGTTTAAACGAAGAAAAAGTACAACATATTTGGAGAAGCTCGCTGTTGGATGTACTCCGTTGAGTGGAAAAAGAGAGGACTGCCACATGCTCATATACTCCTGTGGTTAAATAATAAAATCCGCCCAACACAAATTGACAGTGTCATCTCCGCTGAGTTTCCCAATGCAGAGCAAGACCCCATCCTGTACGACGTGATCAAGAGAAACATGATTCACGGGCCGTGCGGACAGCTCAATCCGAACGCACCATGTATGTATGACTGGAAATGCACGAAAAAATATCCCAGAGACTTGATTCACAAAATTCAGACTGTCGACTATGGATATCATCAGTATAAAAGACGAGGACCGGACCATGGATGGCTTATGGTCACATTGATATTGCATGGAAACCAAGAAATTGAAGTAGACAACAAGGGGGTTCCATACTCCTATCAAGCTCATATCAACGTTGAGTACTGTAGTTCGGTCAAATCTGTCAAATACATTTGCAAATATGAGAACAAGAGCAGCGATTTTGCTGTGTTTGGGCTGGCAAATGGAAACAGACTTGACGAGATCACAAGCTATCAAATGGGCAAATACAACAGCTTCTATTTCGCAGCATCGAGTCTATTTCACTGCCAATGCCGCCAATGAGTTGCTGCCACACCACCCAACACAACGTTAACAGCGTTTTTTCAACTCTGTCAACAAAATCCCTTTGCGAGCACCCTTGGAATGATTTGAGGAAAGTGTTTTACAAACTGAAATAAAGCATACCGGTTCCTGCTCAAGATGCTGTAGCAAGCGATGCATTAGGCCGGGTATACACCTTCCATCTCAATAATGGCGAGTGTTATTTTCTGAGAGCTTCATACTGTTCGGGGACCAACATCTTTCCTGGCTTTGAGAACTGTTGATGGCGTAGTTTGCGAAACATTCAGAGAAGCATGCCAAAAGCTGGGTTTATTCGAGAATGACCGACACTGGGAAATGACACTTTGTGATGCAGATTTAACGTGTTTGCCAGTGCAAACTAGAAACCTCTTCGCCATTATGTTAACAACATGCAACCTATCAAATCTGAACAGCCTATCGGAAAAATATAAGGAGAGCATGTGTGAACTTGTACTTCTTGATGCCCGTAGGAATTACGCTGATGCGAACTTCAACTTTTTACCACAAATATTTAATGAGGCATTAATTCGAGTGTAAGCTCCGGAGAGAAGTGGCTCCGACATTCTTCAAAACGAACGAGTATCCAATACCATCATGGAATGCGAAAGAACGTCGAGCGGCGGCCTTTTATTCTTAAATGCACCTGGCAGCACAGGCAAAACAGGGCGAACAGCCCACTCAGCTTGGAAGTTACCTCTCAATATTGCTACTACTCAAAATGAAAACCCTATCTGCAATATTAGCAAGAGTTCTGGTCAAGCTTAAGTGTTAAAATGGACGAGTGCACGATGGCACACAGAAAGTCATTGGAAGCTCTTAACCGCACATTACAAGACCTAAAAGGGAGTAATGAACTTATAAGAGAAGTATTAGTGGTTTTGTCTGGTGTTTTTCGCCAAACGCTGCTCGTAATTACGCAGTCAACACCTGCTGATGACCTTAATGTCCGCTGTAAGCTTCAGCTATGTGGACAAAGCTATAGAAACTCCAATTGTCAACAAATATGCGAATTCGCATTCAACAAGAAACAGATCGCTGCAATTCGCAGCGAAGCTGCTGCAGATTGGCGGTGGCACTTTCCCCATTGATACACTGGGAGTCGAAGGCACATTCACTGAAAATCTGTGCCAGTTAGTGTCGACAATCGAGCAGCTGATTCAGAAACCAACCTTGCACCCAAACATGAAGGCGTGAATCAAATAAATGAAGAGATACAGAGCTAAATACCAGGCACTGCTACCACATACAAGTCATGTGAATCTGTAGTGGACACCGATGATGCCGTTAATTACCCGCTGGAATTTATGAATACGCTGGAGCTACATGGAATTCCTTCTCATATCTTAAAATTGAAGAAAGGAACATCAATAATCCTTCTACGAAATCTGGACCCGCCAAAACTATGCAATGGAATACGGCCTCTGTGTCAAAAGTCTTTTGCCAAATGTCATCGAAGCCACTGTACTGACGGGGATTGCAAAAGGAAAGGACATATTCATACCTCGCATACCGTTGATGCCAACCGACCTGCCATTCAGCTTCAAACGAGTCCAGTTCCCAGTTAGACTTTCATTTGCCATACCCATCAACAAAGCTCAAGGACAATCCCTTAAGTTTGCAGGCGTGAATTTGGAAAGTTCTTGCTTCTCTCATGGCCAGTTGTATGTGACATGCTCAAAAGTAGGAAAATCGAAAATGTGGTTTATAAGCAAGCAATGTTTGCTTAAATCCAACATTTTAGCAGGAACATGCAGCACCTCGCAACAGGTGCAACATTTTATAACATGGTGCAACATCACCCAACATGGCGTAACATTATGCAACAGAGTGCGACATCATGCCACATGGTGAACATCATCCAACTCGGAGCAAAATTACGCAATATAGCGCAAACATTGTGTATTAAACACAATCATTGAATTTTTTGAAACTTTCTTTTAGAAAGTTAACGTGAACTTTTTCTAATAAATGTATGTAACTGCCACGGCTGGTGTACTGATGTCGCCCAAAAATCACTGTTTCGCAATCCAAGTTATGTAAAACGCTTTAGTTTAAACTTTCATCTCGATCAGTCAACTTGTCTGGACTCTATCGAGGAGGACACAGACATTTAGTCTGCTCGGCACCACACACAGGCGATCTCTGTAGTTATAGTGTAGTTTGATGTCGCATTTGGTCTAAATATAATTCCATCGCTTGATTTCGCTTTGGATAAGTACTCGTATTAGTGTCACCTACTACTTAGAAAAAAAAGAGGAGTCATTGTCAATTTTAGAACAAGATAGAACTGCACTTAATCACTTAATTACGTTCCATCTCAAAATATCAATCGCTATTTCTGCCCCATGAAGGGTTTGAAAGTTATAGACGACTTTCATATAAATTTATATGGGGCCATATCAAAGTTGGAAGATTGTGCGAATCCTAGCATACGGCTAGCACTGAAGTGCTCACCATAGTTTGCCCTTAGCATTACCAACTCAAAACCTGAGGAATCATTTCCAGCCTAGATTGTTCTCAAGCGATACTAATTTTTATTTAACTTAACCTGAGATTTTGGAACTTGGCCATTTACTCAAATTTGAACATACGGCTGGTGCTGGATATTTGGTCAGCAATCACTCAATTACATACCATTTTGAAACATTATTCGCTATTTCCGGCCTAGGAAGGGCTCGGAAGTAATAGACGATTTGCATATAAATTTAAATGGGACCATAGCGAAGCTGGACCTTTGCCAATCCTAACATACGGCTGACACTGAGGCTCTCATTATAAGTTATCCTTAATGTTTTAAACTAATATTATGGCGTATTGTTATCTGGAGCTTAAAATATATTGGTTGTCCGCCGGGAAGGTATACTACTTTGTTTGTTTATGATTTTTGATTAAATGAAAGGGAATGGATTTTATATTGATAAATGTTTTATTTAATGTCGGCTATTATGTATGGAATACAATATCAGATAAATGTCCGCCTCTATTAGCCTCACAAATGCGAGCCCTTTTGAGCACATTTTTCATTACATTCTCACACATTTCACGCGATATTTCATTAATTTCATCACGAATATTTTGTTTGAGTTGCTCAAGCATTTCTGGTTTGTTTCCATAAGCCTTGCTTTTTAGATATCCCCACAAAAAGAAGTCCGGAGCAGTCAAATCGGGCGACCGTGGAGGCCAATCAACATCACCATTTTTTGAAATAACTTGTTGTGGAAAGAGTTCTCGCAGTAATTCCATTGTAATCCTGGCTGTATGCGATGTGGCACCGTTTTGTTGATACCACATGTTAATCAAGCCCAAAGTATGCAGTTGTGGCGTTAAAAAGTTTTCAATCATATCACGATATCGCTCCCCATTCACAGTTACCGTTACCCTTTTTCATTTTCAAAGAAGTAAGGTCCAATGATTCCTCCTGACCAAATTGCACACCAGACTGTCACTTTTAATGGATGTAAAGGTGACTGATGAATAATGTGAGGGGTTTCCATTGCCCAGAACCGACTATTCTGTTTATTCACATATCCATTTAAATGAAAATGTGCCTCGTGACTCATTATGATTTTTTCATGAAAATCGGGGTTGTCATGGGCGAGCTGTAACATCCTATTGGCATATGTACGGCGGCGTAAATGGTCTTGTGGAAGAATTTGCCACGTGTTTTCTTTACGACTGTCAAGTATGAACTGTCAATACTAATATTCGCCTAAATGGCGGTAAAACAAAGTAGTATACCTTCCCGGCGGACACCCTGTACAAAATTACTATTGCCAAAACACAATTCACTATTTCCAAGTATGAATTTGTTTTACAAATAAACGAAAAAAAATGGGATGTGATAATTTGTTGTTGCGTTTATAATTTAGATCGTCTTATAGAGGTGTAAAATGAAAAAACTGGGATCGAAAAGAATATTTTCATGCAAATAATAATAAAAAAAATTCCTGGGATGAAAAACTGGCCAAACTGGCCCAGTGACCGAACGAAGATACCTGAACTAATAGAACACTGGAGAACAAAACAATTCTTAACAATTTAGGTAACAGTCTCAAATCTCTTCTTAAAGAAGTTAAAAATGCAACAATTAACAGATATCTAGTTAGCCTAACCGACGAAAAAAATTCTGATTTTTCACTGTGGAAAGCGACGACGGGACTCAAAAGACTCAAAATGCAAGTGCTAAGTGGAGGCTGGAAAGGATGATAAAACCTGGGCAAGAGGTCCTAATGAAAACGCTGATCTATTTGCAGAGTATCTCGAGGATACCTTCCAACCACTACCAAGGTAAACGGCCAATGAAAATATAATGTCAATCCACAAGCTAGATGATCTTGATATACGCCTAGTAACTCTCAAAGAATTAAAAGAAAAGTAAAATGCAACACGAATGTTAAAAAAGCCCCAGGATATGACTTGATTACTTGCCAAATATTCAAGGCTCTACCAGATAAAGGATTTCGTAAGCTATTACACATAATCAATGCAAGTTTTCGGTTAAAATATGTTCCGTGGCAATTGAAAGTAGAAGAAGCAAAACCTAATAAACCACCTAATTCTTTCAAAAATTATTACTAAAAACGATTAAACCAAGAATTGAGGACCGACATCTAATTCCTCCACATCAATTTAGAGCGGATTTGGAAGTGCATAGAATCACCAACATTATTGAAAAAACGTTAGAGCGCAAAAAAGTATGCTCCAGCATATTTGTGGACGTCGCCTAAGCATTTTGGCACAGTGGACTGGCACTCGAGCTGCATAGAGATTTGCTGAGACAATTCTATGCCATACTAAAATCTTATAAGTCCAATAGGCATTTTCGTCTGAAATATGAGGATGAATACTCCGAATTAAAGAAAATCTCTGCCTGTGTCCCACAGGGGAGTGTCTTAGGACCAATCCTGTATTTATTATGTACACGGGATATTCCAACAACAGATGAAGGAACCATAGCCACCTTTGCAGATGACACAGCAATCATGGCCATTGGAAGAGATGTCGTTGATGCAACGAGCAAACTCCAGAAGATTACCAATGCGGTTTGTAACTTGACTAAGCGCTGGAGAATGAAGCTTAATGAGACGAAATCGACGCATATTAACTTTACATATCAAAAGGTTTCCCATCTACCAATAGTAATTAACTCACAACAAATTTAGCAAACAAAGCTAAATATATTGGCATGACACTCGATGCCAAGCTCAAGAGGAGAGAGCACGTCAAAAAGAAAAAAGTGGAACTTAATATTAAGTTCAGAAAAATGTACTGGCTCATAGGTAGAGGCTCTGACCTTACAATATACAACAAGCTGCTGCTATATCGGCAAATACTGAAGCCGATATGGACCTACGGTATTCAACTCTGGTGATGTACTAAGCAAACAAACGCCAAAATGATACAGACAAGATGAAATAAACATCAAAGATGAAATAAACAAGCATGCCGCCAAACACGAAATAAGGCTCCAGGAACATGGAAACCCCTATATTCGCCTAATGATAGGTAACCCTGTCGTTGAAAGAAGACTTCAAAGAACGATGCCACTTGACCTAGTAAATATTCCAAATTAAAATTATATTTTAAATAGGTTTAACAAATTTTGGGAATAACCATTGGGTTTCACCCCAACAAATCAAAATTATTTCGAAAATGTAAAATTTGTCTGAGTTGTAATTAATAAAGGGAAAAAACAAGGTGTCACAATTATGTCTGTCATATCTAACAATCATTTTTAATTCTTCATTTTACGTTAGGTATAACAAGGATATATAGTGGGCTCAACATTTTCTGGAAGATCTTGCCTAACGAATGTTTGGGACAATAAAACCAATTAATCAATAACAGAGGTTGAGAACTTTGTATTGAGAACTCAAAATTGGACGTATATACTGGATAATTTGTGTGGGTAGGAATTCGGCACACATGTCGTGTTCCTAGAAAAATATAATAATATCCAATTAAATATCCAAAATTCTTCTTAATTAACTCGATATTAAATTACATTCGACCTAGGTACGAATGTTTTCCACAAAATTTTTTGCTAACAAAGGTTTTTTTTATAGTAACAAGCCTATATAGAGATGATGATGCATATAAGTTAGATGCTGAAAATTTTGTAAAATATTTTTATTTATTCATTAGGACATATGTATCCAGCACAAGGATATGTAACCCTATATACAGAATTGTTATTACGATAAAGATAAAACCGAAATATCCTCATGTGTGTGTTGTGCATGGAACGATAATTAAATAGTCCGTTGAACAAAACCGCTCGTTAGTAACTAACAACTATACGTGTAGAGCTAGATGTGCATATAAATTCAGAAGAGAACACATATTTTGTCTACCTTGTAGAGTAGTTTATCGGGTACAATTAGCTTTTTGTGTCAATTTAATTAAAAATATATAATATTTTTTGTGTGATTGTACGACATCCTCTATGTAGTCTCCAAAATTTACAATAATCAAAAAAATCAATTTAAATCTATTCCGGATTTTTCTGGAAATTCACATATGCATGAGACAATTCGTTCGTGTATATGTACCCCATACTTGTATATAGAATAAACCCCATGTACACACATAACATTATTACTCCATATATCTAAATAAAGAACGGAAAATTGACTAAAAATACCAACAACAAAAAAATGAAATTGAAAAATCCTAGAAAATTGTATAAAATTTCGACGAAACGCCTTTTTCAAGTTTAGCGGTCTCATCTCGAAAATTTAATATGCCTTTTTGTATGTCGTTCGTTCGTTCGTTAATTCATAGATACATGCGGAATAAAATTTTCCACATTCATCTGTTGTTGTGGGTATACACGTATTATGGTTGCAACCTACTAACTAAACAATTTATCTGTATATATCTAGAGTATTCTAGAGCTAGCCTAGCTATGCGGAGATATAGATACAGATTTTATTTTAAATTCGGGTTTTAGATTAAAATTGGCAAAAAAAAAAATAATAAAACAAATCGAAAAAGGAAAATTTATTTAAAAATCTAAATGACAAATACACAATAAAATACGTACCATAAAAAAGCAGCAACAATATCATTGGGAAAATTTTATTATCAATTATCCAAAAAAGAAAAAAATTGAAATGCCTAAAACCGAAATTATCAAGGAAATTTTATTGAGCCACTTGTTATCTCTGCCTACACGACGCTAGTACGTACAAATAATAATTTTTCGAATGAACAAGCAAAATTTTATTTATTCGCAATGTCGTTTTGGAATTTTATTTTCTGGATGTATTTCTTAATCAGAACCCCTCCCGTTTATCGTATGGAGTACGTTGTATCTATCTTATTGTACGTCATCAATAACAAATTTGACTTGATTACGAAAAAAATGTTGGTTCCGTTGCGCTAAAAACGTTAAATCTTGATTAGTAGATAAAAATTCTGTCATGGTGGAGGATGCGCCCTTCAGTAGTGCGCCCTTCAATATGTTTTCCACAATGTATGCTGAATTAATGTGACCAAGCAAAACGTTATCAATGAAGCCGCACCTAAGAAAAGTCGTCTATTTTCAAGCGTGCATATTTTGTAATCCGTGCATCTTGTTGAGTATGGAGGTAACGGAGCCACATTTTCATTGAATGGTAAATTGTGGTCGTAATTCAAGTCACTTTTCTTTAACAGGAAAATCAGAAACTTCTTTTGAATGCTTTCAATTTTAATGTGTACAGCATAGTATGGATTTCAGACCAGTACAGCGTATTCCAGTTGAGGTCGAACGTAAGCGAAATAGAGTGAACATAAGGTTTGAATATCTTTAAATTCACCAGTCCACCTTTTAACAAATCCAAGCATGGCATTAGCTCTCGCGATACAATTTTCAATATGCCTATTGAAATTGGCATTCTCGAAAAATGTAACACCTAGATATATGATCTCATTAACTCTTTGCAATACTTCGTTGTTTACTTTGTAGGAAGTAATTAGCGGATTTCTCTTACGATTTAAAGACATGATCTTGCATTTCTTAATATTTAAGTAAAGCGAGTTTCGATCACACCACTCACTTAATCTATCGATGTCCTCTTGAAGTTTCTTCGTATCTAGCATTCCATTAACAGTTCCAAACACGTCATCAGCAAATATGAGCACGTTTGAGTTTTTGATTATCTCGGTTATTTGATCTATGAAAACAATACATATCCACGGCCCGATGTGAGATCCTTGGGGAACACCACACTTTAATAACGTTTGATTTCGCATTTCTCATTATTACAAATTGTCGCCGGTTTGATAGAAAGACTTGAACCAATTTATGTAATCGAGTGAAAACCCAAATGCGAATAAACGGCGAGTGCTTTTTGATGGCAGATGGAATCAAATGCTTTACTGAAATCCGTGTATGCTATACATCAACTTGATGATGGTTTTCTATCTCATTAACTATTTTACTGGTGAATTCAACCAGATTAGTTGATGTGGATCGACCAGGCATAAACCCATGCTGGTTTATTGATAAATGACGTGCAATTGTGAATTTAACGTTATTGCATAAAACTAATTCAAACAATTTTGGAATTGATGATGTAGTTGATATTCCTCTGTAACATGTAACGTCGTCTCGTTTGCCCGATTTAAAAATTGGTGTAATTTTTGAAATTTTCCATTTTTCGGGAAATACCCCGGTGCCCAAGGAGTGGTTGAATAGGTAACATACTATATATAACAGAATGCGTTATTGATTTGGTTGGGTATTTCTGGGTTGTTCGTACAATCCACTAGTAACGCTTGGTTTATAAACTGATTGGAAAAACTTTGCGAACATGTCAGCTATATTTGTGGAGTTTGAGGAGCTGGTATTGTTATATGTCATATTTGCAGGGTTTATTCCTAAAGTATTTCAAAAATTATTTTGGATTTACTTTGATCTTTCCTTGAATTTGATCGAGATACGACCTGTATTTTGATTTGAGGTAAATTTCAAATTCGTTACTATGTTGCAGAAACATTGTTTTGTCGGCTTCTAACCCGCTTTTCAACATTTTGGCATACGCTTTCGACTTCCGATTTTTTAAGTTAACTAGTCTATAACCACTGAGGGTGAGCATTTTGTGGTTTACAGCACATAGGTACATAAAGTTCGAAGCCTTGCTGCATAATGTCATTAAATTTATCAACGTTTTCGTTTATATCATTGGAATTGAGAGTTGTTTACCAGTTGATGGATTCTAGGTAGCTTTGTAATTAGTAAATAATTTGAGTCAAATACAATATGTAAAGTCTGGTGATTGATATCGTTAATTACAAAAGATAACACGGATTCAGAAATTTTGAAAATGTCAATATCTGAATATCTGTGTTGCTGAAGACAAGATCCAGTAATCTGTCACGATTATTAGCAATTGTATTTATTATATTGCTTGGAAAAATACAATTTAGTTCCGGGTCCAGATTCCATATTATATTTGGAAGGTTAAAATCACCAAGCACAAAAACTAAATCTGACAAGTTTGCTGTATTAATAACTTCATCAATCGCATCGATGTAAGTTGCGTAATGATCACTATTTGATTGAGGTGGTATATACGCTGCGTAAATGAATAGATTGGTTTGGTTAATTTTGATTTTTACACCAATTTGTTTGACTCTCGCTAGGGCTAAAGTTACTGGAGCATTCCAGAGTTTAGAATGTACTGCTATCAGTACGCCACCACCCGATTTCTTTGAGCTAGTTTCGAGTGACCGATCGCATCTGTAGACAACGTTATCATGGCCAAAAAATTTACTGCTCATTATGCCGGGTTTAAATGAAGTTTCACAAATTACATAGATTAGGTAGTTTGGTTTTAAAACGAAGTTATAAAACTTAGGGGCGTTGATGCCATTTTGTTGACGTTTTGATAGTAAATTGCATATTTCTCATAAACCAACCTTTTCTTGAATTTTATGGATTTGGTTTTAGAGTAGTATTGTAGGCTCGAGCTCTCATTAAAAGCGAGTGTAGTCTATCATTAGCCACTTGTGAAAAATATCTAAATGATTGGGTGTGTCAACAGAGGTATCGACATCAAAGTTGCCGGTAGGTTTATAAATTTGGCTGAAATTTGCACGGTATTCTTACTACTGATGTTAGAGTAGTATTCCGTTAGAGCAGATGTAACATCAGCTGGGCATCTATACGTCACATTCAAGTATTCCGTATTTGTTATGAATGCGCTTGCATCGGAAAATTGCATGTTGACATGATGTAATCTGTCAATATATGGTATTAGGTTTTTATCACCCAGAAGATATATTTTAGAACACATATATGACTCGTGGTTATCCTTAGTAATAACCACGAGATGTTGTTAGATGGATAGTTTGTAATATAATCCAACACCTACATAAGTTTGTTGACATGGTGCTTAACATCTAAAGTTATTGTGAAAGGCTCATCTTTGCGTTGTTACAAGTAACCTGTTAAAGTTTCTAGAGCGTAGATTAGATCACTACAATCAGTTTTAGATTGATGACTAATCACAATAACGTATTTACTCTCAATTTTATAAACTTTAGTAAGTGCATTGGCGGATTTAATATAGAAGTTTTGTAGTTTAAGTCCGTTTCGCGACAAGGTGTTTCTTAAGATTACAATTTCCCAATTTCTCATCTAAGCCAACACAAATTAAAATAGATGAAGTTACTAAGTGTTTGCCATTTATCCAGGTGGAAATCTGAAGTTCAGCAAGCAAGAATTTTATAGAAGGAATATTTTTAACAAACTCATATCCGTTAGTATAATCTTCATGGTGGTTGTTTTTTATGCCTCTTGTTAACATAAGTTTAGATTTAAATGATGAGATGATTGATTTGTTTTGTGCTGGTTTGACTTGACGTGCGACTTGATGATGTTTTCAGAACGTGAAATGAAGCGAGCATTGATAGCATCAACCTCACCCGTAATACGTATATTGAGACCATCATTGAGGTTATATGTTGAGTCGCACGGTTTACAAGTTTTTAAGTTATTTGGATGTTGTTTCTTGTATTCCGAAAAAAACGATTGCTTTTTTATAAACTCAAATTCCTTTATAAAAAGGAATTTTGGCCACACATCAGAATTTATCATTGAATCAAATTGTAAATCATAGATACTGTTCCGGTAAGAGACGTAGTCATTTACTTTCGGAATGATTCGAACCGCGTTTAAATTTACGATTTGAAATTTATTTTCCACAAATCTCTTGAATTGTTCATCAGTTACAGATGTGTGAATTCTGCTGATAAAAATCCATCTTCGAGGTTTCATTACTCTTATTGTTTCAAGATCATTTGTCGAAACAGTGGGAGATGTTTGGATACAGTTTTCTAATTGAGAAAGAGGTTCTGTGGCTTCTACAATAGTATCGGTTCGTGTTGATTGTGGCTCAGAAGTTGGGCTCGAAATTGGCACTGGTACTGGCGAACTAGCTACAGATATTCCTGATGTAGATGTTTTGAAAGGAAAAAATTTGAGGAATATAAGATAAATATAATAATAACCGGGTGTGTCCACCCAGGAACGACCGGATGTTATGGTCGTCCCTGAATGGACGACACATGCGCTGGACTCGTCACTCCGATCCTGTGGATGTCCTGACAATGGGATGAATGGGAGTGACAAGCCCAGCCTGTAACTAGGGAACCGACACGAAATGAGACCACCCCTCCCATCATAACAAACCGAAAATTTAATAATTCATTTTATTTTTAATAAACCTGATAATAAGAAAAACAAAATAGGTGAAAATGATGTTGAAAACGGTACACAACTAAAAAGGGACTGTTGGGAAACGCCGAGCGTTTATTTATCAAAACAAATTTAAAAAAAAAACAAAAGGGACGGAGAAAGCAAAAGAAGGAAAAAGAAAAGGAGAAAAAATGAATAGAATGAAAACGCGGACCGTGAAAATTATTAAGAGACTGAGGTGCACCCAATGGGCGTGCCAAGCAACCGCTGTGGCACGCGATCACAAAATTAATAGATAAAAATTTTAAAATAATAAAAAAAAATAGAAAATATAAAAAATCGAAAAATTGAAAACAGAATTGTACCTTGTGATCTCCATGGGTGCGGTGTCCTTGCTGCCGTAAACCAAATAAGCGGCTGCCCACGTGGTTGGTCACCCGAAACCGTAACTTCCGTTGGGCGTCTTCCCGCATTATAAATTTTCGCCTCGATAGGCTCGATTAACTCGCGTTGAAGATTGCAGATTAGAAGCTCCATTTCTTGAATTGTTTGTTTTAGTGCTTGACTTTTTTTGCTAGATTAGAATGTCTATCATTTGCATTGGTACCGTCGTTGAAGATATCGGTTGCAGAACTGCTTCTGCTGAAACGGTCTCGATGTTTGTTTCAAAATTGATTTCACTAACATGCAATAAGCGATTTCCCCCAGAATCTATAGAACCGGCCTCCGAAGAGTGTGGATTAGCCAATTTGAAAAATGGTGTAAATCCTTTTGTGTTTTGGTCCATTGCATTATATTGGATTGACTATTCGCTATATTGATCCACTAATATGAATGGATTGGTTACCACAACTGTTCGTGTTACAATACATTGTCCAGGGTGCGCCCGTATCCGTGAATACTTCGTGGAGGCTGTCAATCATTTGCACCCCACTTACACAGATGATTAGAATACTCACCATGATTCCTGCGGTTGTTCTGTACATATAAAAATAATAAAAACGTACAGTTGGCCGATGCATCTAATGTTGGTGTTATCGTTGCATTACTGTTCAAACTTGGAAACAGATGTTATTGTTGATTTCAAACAGGTCTGCCCGGCCAAACCGATCCATTTTGGGAATCCGTCGTTCGCTGAGATTAGTTGACGTATCGTCTACACTGGTTGCTGAAATTGATGTTTGATGGGTCGACCATCAGGTGTTCTCTGATCACTGCTGTTATACTCAATCGTTACCACACGTATCAACCCAGCACCGTCTTTGGTTCTCCTCGTGCCGATTTACTACGTGCCTGTAGTGAAGTGAGGTATTCCCGTTGTCAACGTTGCCCAAAAAGTTGATACATTCACTGTAACCTTTGCCAATAATCTAACCGATTGTCTGGTATGTTCAACACGTGTTCAATTGGTGATACAAAATTGGCTGATTCCCGATAACTCGCAGTAAATATTTCTTAGCGAATCGTAATACTGCCTCCCATGCGGTGCATGGGGTGATAAACTATACCATTTAACAGCAGCATCAGCTCTGTGTTATTGAGCGTGAATGTCATTCACATAGTTCGTTTTAGAAAAGTCGATTTGAACCGGCGAACTGAGTACCGTTGTCACTGTAAAGTCGGCCAATAAATCTATCAAACATATCTAAAAATGCTCGGGTTGACAAATCTTCAGCGATCTCAATATATAAGGCCTCGCTACTCATGCAAATAAAAATATTCCCGAACGTTTTCACTGTCGAATTTGTCCGTCGATCGGATAGAACATTGAATGACCCACAGTAGTCCAAATCAGTATTGGTGAATGGTGGTGCCACCAGTATTTTAAAGCGGGACAACGATGCCATCTATTGTTGCATAATTTGCTAACGTTTTTTGCAAATGACTGCGATGGATATATGATTTTACCAATGCACGCTCCTCTCCCACTATGCAGAGTGACCACATGCTGATGATTAAACAACAATTTAGCCAGCGTACTGTCTTTCGATAAAATTATTGGATGTCGCTGTATTAGTCATCCTCTGATACGACGAATTTGGTTGTCATGCTGAAATGGATGGAGCCTAAGCAGTTTGCTACTTGTGTTTACTCTAGAATGAGATTTTAACTAATTAATTTCGGCTATGTATACGTTACTTTGAGTTACTTTAGTTCTCCAATATTTAGGCCCAGCTAGTCGAAAGCGTAGTGCAAGAGCAGATGTTGTATGTAACAGTCTCTGTATTGTAGAAAATCGTTCAACCAGTGGAGTGCAATATTTACCGCCAACACTGGTTATGATCTTCTTACCACGGGCTCTTCTTCCAACATATATAACAACTGATTTTCAATTATAATGTTTCTGTATGTAAGCAATTGAAACGTACCGTTTCAAAGTTGCTGCTCCTTTGTCTAGCCAACATAATCCAATGTTGGAATCGCTCCATAATGTCTATCACGCATTATTTAGATTGCAGAGTGAGGTACGTACGTTACTGCACACAATTCCAACCGAGGAATTGCAATTTATTTAACCCGGGCAAACTTTGTCTTTACCGTTACCTAGGAAACATGCGAATTTAATCGTCAGCATGGTTTGTTTGTACATAAGTAACGTGCAGCGTTATCCTTTCATCATAGATCATATACCAAGCCAACGTAGGATATGTCAGTTGTAATAGAACGTTGCGAAACGTTAACCAGTAGGTTCGCAGTTCAGCCGACAGTGGCGTATTCCAATTATAATTTGCATTCCAGCTAACTATCACTTGAGCCAACATTTCAGTAGAATCGTATAGTCTAGCTATATCACCTGTATGAGATCTGATCAATCTACCCTGATTTGGTACAATAAATGATCGGTAATCGGGTTCCAATGAACACCCAATACTGTGGTTTCAGGATCGCTGAGTTCCAGTTCTGAAGTTACTGATTGGGAACCAACAATCGTTGCGAGTGTTTCCGTGTCATTTGAATTCCATTTCCAATGATAGAGTTACCGCTTTGTTGAGAGAATTGCTACTATCAAGGAAATTATCCAGCAGCGATTACCCTGTGTTTATCAACTGCGCATTGTCGTAAAGTGCAAATTGCGTTGTAAAAGCCGCGTGCTATTCCATCGGTCATGGTTCACGTTTTACTGCTCGGCTGGTACTGTTCACCATTAAACTACAACTGACACTGTATTGCTCGCGCTGTAATTGCAATTGTAAATCAGTTGCATGTATAATAGTTGCATTCTCGAGCAATCCAAGTCATTTTTCCCTCAACCCCGTTTTTAATTCCAAAATTCTCCATGATGACTATCGCCGCCGTTTACAATTGCCTTCGTTATTCCTTTATTATGCTCCACTTGTAATGTCATTGCACAATATCCAAATGCACGTTAGAATAATTATCGCCCAATAAAATTACTGTCTTGGGTTGAACTTGAACCCGCGGAATAATAACACTTGGTGGTGTACACCAAGTGTTATATTTGTGTAGACTAGAATTGGTAACACTACCCACATGTTAAATTTGCTCGCCCCGAACATACACATCCAACGTCGTATCGCTTTGGTCTATCGCCCTGCATAACTTCTCGAACATCTATCAGGTTTTCCTGTATTAGATAAAGATCGCCGCTGATCCTCTTACCAATGTTATACGGACATTTTATATTGCAATGAGCCCCTTCAAATCTTCCGTTTCGCATTTTGTTTACCACACCAAATCATCTTGTCGAAAATTACTCATCATCTCCACTGCAGGACTCGTCCTCACCAATCTTACTACAATCTTCTGCTGGGTTAGCAGAAGATTCTAGTAAGCAACTTGGTAAGCAAAATCATCCTCCTTTTTCTCTGGCCGTACACTATCTTCTCTTTGAACTGACCCTTGGCCTCTTATCTTGGTTGTTCTCTTTGTGATTTTCTTTATTCCCGGTCTTTGGTTTGCTCTCCAATTTCCAGTTTGTCTATCTCGGGAGTCAGGCCGCCTCGCCAAACGATCGTTCCATCGTTGCGTACAATCTCAGATGTAGTGACCGAACTTTCCGCATCTGAAGCATCTTCTCTGACTTTTGATGGCCTGGCTCTAGACCTGGTTCTCTTATTATTACATTTATCTCCGTAATATAATCGGAATTAAGCCTACGCAATTTTATCGTGTCAGTGGTGCGTTAAGCCAACGCAAATTCTTCATTCATTAGTTTGTCCCTAGTGTTGGATCTCAAATGAAGTTTTAGATAGTCGTCCTTGACAGTGCTGAAGAACGCATCCACTGTTAGTACGTTCAAGCCGTCTTCAGGTGCATTAACGTAAAGTCAAATACAGTTTGCAAATCATCTGTAGCTTTCTCTCGGATAGCAAAAAATGTTCTTCCGCTTGGAACTACATTTTACAATTCTCAGTTGAGATCGTGTCATAATCACCTTGTTCAGCTCGAAGTTCTGCCAATTGAGCGTTTTGTCCCTTACGTATACCAGCAAATTGGTTTAATTTGACGAGATCTGATTTGTCTGTTAAAGTATGTAAGCAGGATATTACAAAGCTCTTTATTTAATGTAGTTTATTTTTAATTATTTGAACATACCGTTAAACTTGACCATTTGTAGCGGGATGGTCTGGTGTTCTCATCTTATGAATAACTCCGTTTAGTTTTAAAAGGTTTGTTAAATTCGAATGACGTAAATTGTGCTACTCGACTTCGATACGGATTCATACTGGATTTTGCAAATAAAACTCTCGGTGTTTAAGTTACAAATTTTATTTACATCAACAACCTATAACTTTTTGAAAAATTCACTATTTCACTAGTTATCATTGTTCACTTCACTTTTCGCACTTTTACATCTTAACTTGCCCTGATCTTTGGTTAAATTACAACTGTCCCTTCAAAATGGATTATTCCATTTACTACGTCTCTTAAGCTAGCAGCACTCATACAGCAGAACATTACAAGATAGTATGGATAATTATAGGCTAATTAAATGCCGTTATAGAAAAAGCATTAGGCTTTATCACTTAGAAGCTAGCAGAACCCAAATCGAAAATCGAACCAAAAAACAAATTAGAACGCAAAACACGATCAACTGACATACAAATGTCAGTTGATTAAAACAATTTGGTCTCCACTCGTTCTTAACAACAGCACTGGTTCTCGTCATGGTGGTTATTATTTTTTTTTTTGCAATAATTTTCTGCTAACTTCAGTAAGGTATAATTTTCGGCTAACATAATTAGATTTTTGTGCTACCACCTGATACAAAATATGTCGATAATGCAGATTTATTTTGGCTGCAATTTTCGGCTAACTTCAGTAGCATTAAAAAAAGTTCAATTAGACTGAAAGGTAGATTGGTTTCGAAAAATAAAATATTTATCGATTTTGCAGTTTAGAAAGGGAGATATCCTAAAACATTAACCCATAGTTTAACTGTCGGTTATTTCTGTATAAAAAGTTCAAAGCATAATTAGTGGCCTATAAAGTCCGATCATAAACACTTTGACCTTATTAAAGTTAGCCGAAAGTTTCCAGCCGAAAGGTAATGCAGATAGTGTATTTGCTATACCCGCCGAAAGGTAATGACTATAGTGTCTACGCTAGCCCAGCCGAAAGATGATAATGCAGATATTGATTTTGCTATCCAAGCAATGCATCCATTGCCATCCAATTTGCATTAATTTAGCATCCATTTTATTGAGAATCTTAAGAAGGGGATTCAGGGGTGTAATTTTGCAAAAATTCGATAATTCAACATATCGAAAATGCATTGAATGGCCTTTTGTTCAAGATTAACGTGCTTTGTCATTGATGCCACTATGGTTATTTGATAGGCCATAATGTTGGTCAACTTCGGCCTAATTGTGGAGAAATTCTGAAGGGGATGCAGGGGAGTAATTTTGCACAATTTCGATAATTAATCGCTAATCCAATATATTGAAAATGCATTGAATAACCTGTCGTTTAAGATTAACGTGCTTTGTCATTGATGTCATTATGGTTATTTGATAGGCCATAATGTGGTCAACTTCGGCCTAATTGTGGAAAAATTCTGAAGGGGATGCTGGGGTGTAATTTTGCAAAAATTCTGTATTTCAATATATCGAAAATGCATTTAATGGCCTGTCGTTCAAGATTAACGTGCTTTGTCATTGATGCCACTATGGTTATTTGATAGGCCATATTGTTGGTCAACTTTGGCCTAATTGTGGAGAAATTCTGAAGGGGATGCAGGGGTGTAATTTAGCACAATTTCGCTAATTCATCGCTAATTCAATATGTTGAAAATGCATTGAATGGCCTGTCGTTCAAGATTAACGTGCTTTGTCAATGATGCCACTATGGTTATTTGATAGGCCATAATGTTGGTCAACTTCGGCCTAATTGTGGAGAAATTCTGAAGGGGATGCAGGGGTGCAATTTTGCAAAAATTCGATAATTCAACATATCGAAAATGCATTGAATGGCCTGTCGCTCAAGATTAACGTGCTTTGTCATTGATGTCACTATGGTTATTTGATAGGCCATAATGTTGGTCAACTTCGGCCTAATTGTGGAGAAATTCTGAAGGGGATGCAGGGATGTAATTTAGCACAATTTCGCTAATTCATCGCTAATTCAATATATTGAAAATGCATTGAATGGCCTGTCGTTCAAGATTAACGTGCTTTGTCAATGATGCCACTATGGTTATTTGATAGGCCATAATGTTGGTCAACTTCGGCCTAATTGTGGAGAAATTCTGAAGGGGATGCAGGGGTGCAATTTTGCAAAAATTCGATAATTCAACATATCGAAAATGCATTGAATGGCCTGTCGCTCAAGATTAACGTGCTTTGTCATTGATGTCACTATGGTTATTTGATAGGCCATAATGTTGGTCAACTTCGGCCTAATTGTGGAGAAATTCTGAAGGGGATGCAGGGGTGTAATTTAGCACAATTTCGATAATTTAATGAATTTTTGATATATTGAATTTCCGAATTTTTGCAAAATTGCACCCCTGCATCCCCTTATGAATTTCTCCCCAATTAGGCCGAAGTTGACCAACATTATGGCCTATCAAATAACCATAGTGACATCAATGACAAAGCACGTTAATCTTGAGCGACAGGCCATTCAATGATTTTTTGATATATTGAATTACCGATTTTTTGCAAAATTACACCCCTGTATCCCCTTCAGAATTTCTCAACAAAATGGATGCTAAATGGATGCAAATTGTATAGCAATGGATTCATTGCTTGGATAGTAAAAACAATATCTGCATTCTCATCTTTCGGCTGGAATAGCGAAGACACTATCTGCATTACCTTTCGGCTGGTATAGCAAAGACACTATCTGCATTGCCTTTCGGATGGAAACTTTCGGCTAACTTTAACAGTTTAACACTTTGCACGTTTAGATCTCATTTCTCATCAACAAGCCGCATCATTCTCTATTTTTAAGGTGATATATGACTAAAACAATTATTCTTAAATACGATGGTAGGGAGCGAGTGTTGGAGGACACCGCACGAAGAAGAAAAAGTTTGCTTTTTAAACGTACATTTTCCGGACGAACTCACAAACCATAATTATATGAAATGCCATTATATTTAGAATGAAAGCTTTGCTTTTTAATTTTTTAAAATTGTTGGTGTTGTTGTTTGTTTAAAAATTAATTAATAATAGTATTGTAATAAAAGCGTAATTTAATATAAATTAATTCAATTATGTGTGTATATATGCGGGCGCCTCAACATAGGGTGGTGTTGTTTGCTTTACATTCTTCTCGTCCTGTGTATCGTCTCGAGTCGAGGGAAAAGTCATTAATCAAAATGACATTTTGATTTTTCATTTAATTATATTAAATGATATCATGGCGACGAAATTAGAAAGGCGATTATTCCTCCATATTCAGAATAATGGATTTAAATTTTAATGAAAGTGTCTTATGGTCTAAACCACCGGGCTAGATCATACTGATTACGCCAAAACTTATTATGGGTATCGAATAGCAAATCATTTCCAAATGACGACAATAAATCCTTTGATTCAACCATTAAAATATAAGAAATTCGATAAGAAACCAAACTAGAAAAAATAACGATCTGAGAATCACTCGAAGGGTTGATACAACAACAATAACAACAACAACAAGACAATTATTTATTTCTTACTTGTGTTAATTGCAAACAAATCGTTTTGATTTTATTTCGCACAAGTAGCGAGGAGAATCAAAGATAAAGAACAAAAAAAAAATGAAATAAAAATACGCGATGCTGTAAAATCGGATCATTAAATTTCACACCCTTTTCACCATTATTCGTTTTATATACCCAGATAATTTTGCCATCTTCCTTGTCTCTATAAATTTTATTCATCGACATTTAAGACTTTTTAATGATATTGCAACAAAAATACATTGTTTGATTGCTGTTTTTTCTGTGCCTGGTTAGATAGTACATAACTTGGTGGTACAGAGGCTGGTTTCAGGTTAAACTGTCCGTTTAAAAAATAAAATTTTCTTACTCGAGATATTTTGATTCATGGTTGGCGTTGGCGATGTGAGGGTATAAAATTACACAGACGAGAAAAATAATTCGTTTCAGGTGAACAGTATAGTAATTTGCAATTTTGGTTGTTAGTTTTCTGCTGTTGTATTTTCTTTCAACCCGAAAAAGTTAAAAATTCAAACTTAATTGGATTGTCGGATCTTCAAAAACAAAAACTAAATAAAAACAGTATATATAAGACAAAAGGTACATAAAATACACAAATATTTCATTTGGTTCGTCGAATCTGTTGTTCTGGTCACCAAATCAACAAGTGTATTGTGGACAATTTATCGTCTTTCCTGTCTGTTTTTTCGTAGTTATTTAAAAATTTCGTGAACCAAAAATTTTAATTAGAATATTCAATAAAAAATGAGGTTGCTGAAGCAGGCACAACTTAGATCTAACTAATTGGTTCTACTTAGTAATTGGTCACGATTAAAATTTTAAAATCAAATTTTTGAAATCATTTCAAAAATGTTTTAAATTTTAGTGTCGCTTCTATAAACTGTAATCTTTTATATGGAGCCTGTACCAGATATTGGATTGACTCGAGCTATCCAATGCTCTTTCAGGTAACTCGATCGACAACAAAGTGCACCACACTCGATATGCAAGAGTTTGAGTTCCTGTTCTACGTTGTCCAACCATCGAATAGGCGGCCTCCCGCGATGTCCTGTCTGTTTTGATGCCGACTCCAGGGCCTGTTTTATGGTACGATTATGGGAACTTGTCCGAGCCCTCTCAGCCTTGTTGATCAGGGTTGTTTAGATAATTTCTAGTCTCACAATTCAGACGCTTCCTGTACGTTTCTCTATCCATAAGAGCTATTTTATAGCCACATGTTTCCATCTCGCGATTGCCATGAATTTGGTTTATGCTTCGTTGCTATATGGATTCCAATTTGTTGGGCTGTTGTTTCCAACGGGGCAGAACTTCCCAAATGTGCATGATTTATAATATTAACAGTTGCACTGTACTATGTTGAGTTGGCGAATGACATATTATATTGGGTTCCCTTGCGGCACTCGTGATGTCATTTAGATAGACACGGAGAGTTTTGCGTCGAATATCGCCTTGCTGTTAGAGCCATTCATTATAATTTTGCACAAGGATATCAATTTTGAAGAAACGCCCAAATGTGAAAGGACATTTCATAATGTGTTAAATATAAATTTAAAATACACCGAGATATCCTTTCCGTGGCACTTTACTAACACAACCCTCAGAGAAAAAGATTGATCGGTTGTTGACTTGCCTGGACGTGTAGCCACTGTTAAGTAAAGCTATTCCGCGATAGTTGTTACAATTCAGGCGGTCTGTCTTTTTAAGTAGTGGTCAAATTATTGTTATTTTCCTTCTGAAGAAGAGATAATCGCCACCGTTCTTGAGCATTTTGTTACAGATACCATTCTCACCAGGCGCCTTATTATTTTTCATTTAGAATATGACTCTTCACGCTTCATAGTAAGATGGAGCTGATGAAGGTGTCATTTCTACATTGATATCAGATTGTTGCAATGATATTGGCTGTTCGCTGGAAGATAACGTCTGTGTATTTAATAGTGACGGAAATTAATTTCGCCACACAGTCTGAACGATGTTTGCATCCATTTGTAACTCTTCAGATTCGTTCCGTATAGCTGTACTTTCTGGGTGGAAGACGGAAACGATTTATTTTATAGAACGGTATCAGTCTCTCCAACTAGCAGTTTCCGGTTGGATTGTTTTCTCGCGACTAAGTAGTCGCTGTGTTATTGCCTTGTTAATTGAGAGAGCTCCCGTTTTCGTGCATGAGCCCTTTCTTGAATTTAAACTAGTCAATTCTCAACCAGCCACGTGTTTCTAGGGTTTAATGTAGTTTTACCTAGATTCACCGTTGAAGCAGTTGTTATCTGTTATATTTATATGGTAGCTTCGAATTTGGCCCGAGTAAATTGATTGTTTAATGCTTCGGTATTCCAAACTGCTATTCGTTGGCATTGGCTATTATACTTGTTGGATAGGTGGACGGCATATTTCGCAACTATCAAAAGGTGGTCAGAATCGATGGGGGCACCGCGTTTTGTCTTAATAACCTTAATGCTAGAAAAATGCCTTTTGAACACGAGGCTTTGGTCGATTTAATTGCGTGGGATGTATGTACTACCTACAACCAGATTATATAGGAGAGCAAACTCGGTCGCGCGCATCCCTTTGTTGTTTGATGCAAGGTGCAAAAGGAATTTTGTTTAAAATACATTCGAGGTTGTTGTACAAAGTGTCTATCAATTTCTGATTTTACCTCCGTTGGGGCATGTACGTTTACAAATGAGATGTTGAAGTGCCGCATGTGCATTTTCAGTACAAAACATATCCGGTAGTTTATGGATCTAAAATCTGTTACGAATTGGTGTAAACGTTTGCTGATCAAAAACCACCTCTGTTTAAACAAATAAAAGATAAGGGCACTCAAATTTCAGTATTTACTACATTAAATTCCATAAATGTGTATTGGCACATTGCTATACTATAAATCTTCACTCTAATACTTGTAATAAAAAAAGCGCTTATTGCATTTTTTGGATATCAAGAAATTGTATATAAGTCCATATTTAATGTGGATCAAACGGTTAGTAGGCAAAAAACTCACTCTAACAATATTTTACTCATGTAGTATTCCGGTATGTTGCTATTATTCCGGTATTAGCCCCCGACAGTGGTCGGCTTGGAATAAACGAAAAATAATTGTCTAGTTCATGCAGAGGCAGAACTAACAACCTCCGAACTCGCGCACATCCAAGTTATTGCAGAAAGTAAGTCCGTGGCGACTTTGATGGACAATGATGTAGCCGATTAGCCTAGTTTCTTGTAGTGTAATTAGATCGAGCTTTTACTGAGATGTCTGATCGAAGAGTTGGTCTAGGCTCTCCGGGTGGATATACAATCCATGTTCGAAATTTTAAATCTTTCGTTTTCCTTATTTCGAGTTCGAGGTCACTCTTTCGAGTTAATTAGTCGAGGCTTTTGTTAAAGTTTCGTAACAATTGTTTTTCCATGTTGGGGCCCAACCCAAGCCCCTTGTAGAAGTATCACGGCTCTCACACACTTGGCCTACTCTCATTACCGTGAATAAATCAAAAATGGAAATTACGGTCATTAATAATTTACTAAAAAAAATCGAGCTGCCTTTGAGTTTTCTGTTTGTCATTTTGATATGTAGATAGCGGGAACAAGTTTTTTCTGTGCTGTCACTATAAACGTGATTATTGATGATTCTACACCGAGCTAAACCAGCATTACAGAGAGCGTTACCGACAACGCCGACAAGGCTATTATATAATGAGATTAGTCAAGCAGAAAGTAATTGAAAAGAGGCAGACCAGCCCCACCAGAGAGAACCCCTTAAACCAATTTATAATCGATTTCTGATACTCGGAACCCCCTTGCCGAAATTGTCATCAAAATCGGTAGATTCGTTTTCAAAGAACATGACGCGAACAACTAGTTATTGTGTGACGTTGAGATTTATGAGCCCGGCAAAATGGAAGACCAACTTATCCAGATGTGTAATAAATTTATTTTGCAGTAATTTCCAGTAAATTTCTTCATTTCATAGAATTGGGCATACAAAAAATTTGGTAGCTACCTGAATGAAAGCAGGTGGGGCCTGCTGCAGCCCGGGCGCGGTCATCGCCATCAACTTCAAGCTATGGTTGCCTTAGTTAGTACAAATTTGAATAACCGCATGAAGCAAATACTAAACTGAAAATAAATAAGAATACGTTCCCTCCCCGACATGCCAGTATGCCGCATCAAGATACCTTCAAACAGCCCTAAAACTTGGCTATTATACATTGGACAATGGTCAATCATTACTCTGAACACTGATTATTGATCCACTAATATGAGGCGGCCAAATCTACTTGGTACGTAGCATCAGAAAAATAAAATAAATAAATAAAAATGAATTAGGGTTAAACCTTTCTTTCCGGGGCTCATAAAGCCTAATTTTACGTGAGGTTCATAAAGGCAAATTCGAACTGTCTGCTGCTAAAGACTATTTTAAGTGACAGAGATAATATTTAAATTTAAATCAGATTAGAAGCTGTCTCTTTCCCTTCCAGTTGACTTTATTCAAAACTACCTTTCAAAAATTCGTTTAGAATCTCATTGTGGCCCACCATGGTCATTCGGTGTTGACACACGGTGATGGGATTTACGATTAAATGTTTACGATGACATAGTCGAGTGCCATATTTGCCGGCTATAGGAGACTTGTGATATAAAAAAGAGCTTATCTCGAATTATCTTTAAATTGAATTTCGTTTAGATCCGAAGGAACGGATAAATAAAATGTTGATTGTGGCTTGGTTTTGTATAACACTAAACTTTTTATCAGATTTGGACAATGGAGTTATTTCATGATAACTCGGCGTCGTAGGCTAATTGGCCGTTTAATATAATACTTTTACAAGGTTTTTTTGTTTACACTTTAAAAATTTTCAAGTTGGGAATATTTTGAATTTCGGTAAGAAGCTTGCTATACCGGGTGTTCCAAAAGTCGCGCCTAGATGTTTTATTTTTTAAATAAAACCGAGAAATACTGAGATTTTTTCTGGTGTTCTTTATTTATTTGTAAAAATATGGCTTTTAACAATTATATGCGAAAAATGATATCATTTAAATGTCCACCACGGGCACGTCTACAGGCTTCTATACGAAAATCAAAATTGTTAAGAACTCGATCACATACGAGTATTACAGCATTAAGTTCAGCAATTTCGGTCCGACTGTTGTTTTTCAGCTTTGCAATTGTTGTTGGTTAATTCACATAAACTTTACTTTTCAAGAAACCCCAAAGAAAGTAATCTATAATGGCGTTAAATCGCATAATCTAGATCGCCAGTTTATGTCACCAGTGACACTATTCTGGTAATTTCCCGGGAATAGGGAACTGGGGAAAAATTTTATATGTAACTTTTATTTAAACATTTTGTTTCTGGCTTGCTGAGGTAAAAAGTTAGTGTTATTTTTTTTGAAAACAAAATTAAATGGGGAATAATTTGTCCTGCCAATTTAGATATGGAAAAATTATTCCCAATGTATAAATATTTACATCAAACTTCCCTCCTCAATAGGCCGGAAAAATAATATTTGAACAAAAATTACATATAAATTCTTTCCCCAGTTCGCCGGGAATAGGGCCCGGGGAATTATCAGAATAGTGCCACAGGGCTGACATCGTTAGTGATCATCGAAACGAAAAATTGGCTATTCTGTATGTTATAGCTTTTACGTTCGATAGTCGATATTACAATCTGGCAACCATTTTTCGATGATTTTTTGACAGTTTTGGTTTTAGTTTTAGATGTCAAAATAATTTTTTCACATCTAAAATAATTTTAATTTTCCCCAAATTTTCCTCGTAGTCTCAGTATGACCTAAGCTATTAGAAAAACAACCGAAAGTATTGGTTACTAGTGGAAGTTTTTGACATTTTGGGCAAAAACTTTAAATAAACTAATAAAAAAATTTAAATTTTCAAAAGTATTGGTTATGAAATGGCCTAGTTTAGTCCAGCATGAACAGATCGTAGAATTTTATCCCAAGTTTTGGACCCCTGATCAATATTTTTATCCAAATTCCATCGTAATTCTTTTAGAATGGCAGAAAGACGGAATATTGCTAAATTTCAAGATTTAATTTACCGAGTTCCTTTACTTCGGAGATCAATTAATTTGTCATTTTAAGGATCACTTTTAATATTTTATTCCGCTGGGATGTTTTATTTAGTGAAAAAAGAGATACAAAAAAAATAAAAAATTTCCTCTGGTAATTATATAACAAAATAAATTCTCTTTTGTGATGGTGCTGCCACTTGCGGCGAGTAGGGAAATCTCTTATTTTCCGCTGAGAAATTTCCGCTATCTTATACAGCATTGAAGATAGACCAAACCTGTAATGGGTTTTAGAAATAATAGAAAACAAAAGTAAAAATTATTGGTTGAAAATATTAAGACAGAAAGCACAAAATATTCGCATGCTGTCAGTGCTTTGGATTCAAGACTGCATAATACCTTTGCAGATTTAATTACACGTGACCAAGTTGATCAACCATACTCTACACTTAAACAGGAAGTTATTCGAGTGTTGGGAGAGTCCGAGAAGACTAAACTGCACAATAGTATGCTTGGACTGACATTGAGTGACATGAAACCATCACAATTATTAACAAAGTTTAAATTGAATGCTGGTGATTTAGTTAGAGAGACTGCAGTGAAACAGATGTGGTTGAGTCGTCCTCTACAACAGGTAAAGAACGTGCAGATAAAATTTTTGAAACCATGGAACAATCACAGATCAGTTTAGTCCAACAGTCTTCATCAAAACAAATGTCAACAAATCATGATGTAGAAGACAAATTCGAAAAATTCCGTATACAAATGTTAGCAGAAATTAGTGTTTCAATTAAAGAACAGCATGGAGCTCGCTCACGCAGTCGTTTTCATTATAATACTTATTCAAATCGTGACAATTCGTCCAGATCTCATTCAAGAAATCGTACAATTAATAGCAATGAGGAATGTTTTTATCACAGCCGTTTTGGTGATAAAACACTTAACTGTACTGTAGGTTGAAAACATTACGTGAATTTCATTAGTAATTCGAAACTTTCAAGTTCAAAAAACCAGTAAATGATCATCAACTTTCGGCGACAACTACTAATGATCAAGTATCAAGTTGTTTTCGAAATTAATTCTGGACTCAGATTTTTGATTGATACATTTTCCTGTTGGACTTACCAAAGTGTCAAAAATCAGCACTACATTTAATTTATTAACATTTAAATTAGATATCGGTTGTCGTCGAGAATTCATATGGAGATTTGTCATCGCGGATGTTACTCTGCCCATCATCGGTGCGGATTTTCTCAAAAAACAGGTCTTCTGGTAGATATTCAAAAAAGTACACTTATTGATCCATTAGCTTCCCTGTTTGCCACTGGTTTACTGAAAACTGAGCAAATTTCTTCGTTATCTATCATTGATAAGACTATGTTGCATACTGCAATTCAGCAGTTAATTATAAAATTTCCCGAAGTCACTAGTCGCTCATTAAGTTCGAACTAGATCAAGCATAATGTCACACATAGGTTGGAGACTAATGGTCATCCAGTATCATTTAAAGCACGCAGATTGCCACCAGACAAATTAAAAATTGCCAAAGAAGAATTTGAACATTTCATCACACAAGGTATATGTCGACCTAGTAACAGTTCATGGTCCAATCGTTTACATTTGATTAGGAAAAATAATGGTGGCGGACGCCCCACACCCTGAGAAAGTCTCAGCCGGGCAACTTACTCTAACAACTAATTATCTAATTCAGAACATTTAATTATTTATCTATTTTTTTTGTAAATTTTAAACCATGTACTTACAATGTACATGTTAGTAAATAAATGGAAACAATATAATAGTTGAAATATTATAAATTAATTCGATACTAACAAATGATTCTTCTCCCGCGAACCAACATGGTGGAAGATTGCTCCTGTACTGGTTGTTGACCCCCTTGCAGCTGGTATATCAGTTTACTTAGTCCACGCAACCTCCACCAAATCAGCCAGACGATTACTACTAACACCAACACTATTGTAGACGTGGCGTAATGTGGAATGTCATGTAGGCTTATTGCGGTCCATACCTCCTGGAAATGGAGGTCCTTTACCGCCGTTGACAATCTCTCCATATTAGCGTTAACCTCCTACGTCAGGTGAAGGACGGTAGGAACTGACTTCGCAGCAAATAGTTTCTGGTTTTGATTTCGCAGTGTGGAGACAACTGCAGAATGCCGCTTCCATAGAATGCGACTGGTTCTACCGTAGTTTTGCATATTACGTTGTGCACCGCTTTGTTTGGTACTGACACTATCCACTGGTTGATGGTGCTCAGTGGGATTATTACCGTGCTTGGCAGCGTCGTCTAGACTTGGCAGTTATCCAAAGCATTCTCCTGATGTTGTAGTAACAGGAGTTCGCAGGGTTGCTGGTCTCCCTGGACCGTATATATAGCGTTTTGTTGCAGGCATATCACTTGCGACGGGTGTTAGTAGTTGCAATTAATATGTCCCTGGTGTAGATCGATCATTACATCTATCAGGGCTCCTTGTGTCTCTGTAAAAATATTAATATTTATCATTAATTATAGTACTGCGTCGATGAAGTCACTGTGCTGATAGAGTGCCAAGATATCCTGCTGCGTTGCCTGATACTGGCTCGTTATTTGTTCGTGTTGTTTGCGGATAATGTTTGATGTTACATCCAACACGTGGGTTTGCTTGCTGGTTAGGTCTCTCATTTGCAATGATCCCGCCTGCAACTCCTCAATTTGTTTTGCGTACTTCTCGGCGTCTCTTTGGTTCATCACCCTGGCTGGGATCTCTTAATAACCGATGGCGACCTTCCACCTCATTCATCACGTATTCTATTGATTTTATCAGTATCCCGCAACTCTGGGTGGTGTTTTTTAAGTCACTTCTGCTCTGTCTCCAGTCACTCTTTGTGCATCATATAGCCAATTGACAAACCGTGGCACTAATGCGGTTTCACTCATACCAGTAGTTCGTAAGGTTGTAATGTAATATCAGCTTACAGTTATCGTGGGTCAAGTAGGCCTGCCCTACTTGCTCAAGAAATATACGGGGTTGGTGTACGAATGGGTCGAAGCTAGCGCTCGCTGCTGACGCCTGACTGATTAGTAAACTAATGTATAGCAATAAGCTGATCCACTCCATGATACTAGTTGTTGATTCTTTTCTTTCTTACTTCCTAATATTGTAGCTAACTTAACTAATTCTGGTATTATATATCCGCTTGGAATACCAGCCTTCAATCTGTCGTTGCATCATTTAAGCATGCATGTAGGGATGCGTAGATGGTGCAATCACAGACTGGTTTGCGTCGTTGGGTGTGATTCTACTCATGATCATCCGCCCTTCTTTTCTATTCTTCTCCTCCCTCAACCGTTTTCTCCTGCCTCTTCTCCAGACATTCGGTTACAATTTGTAACTGTCAAGCCTCTCCTTAGATTTTGCCGCATCCTCTAGTGTTGTGCAACATCCTGCGGTGCGACCTACTTCCCGCAATTTCTCCTTCAGTTTGGCCTTCTGACCCTCCCGTCTCTGTGTCACCGCATCCTCGGGCTCGTACCGCGGCAGAATGGTCCATGTCCTTCTGCCCCAGTATTCCGCTAGACAGATAGGCTTCCTGATCTTTTCCGTAGGCCTTTCTTCTCCTTCTTCCTTTTTTGTTGCTACTCCGTCCTTTCTACCTCCATTTTGCGCACCAGCGCCTCTTTTAGCGTTTGTGTTACGCCTTGATTGGCTTTATCAACCAGGTTGCACACCTCGAATTCAATGCACAATTCCTCATCAGATAATTTGTCAATGCCAAATTCTATTTTAGCCAATTATTATTAATGTTTTATCATCTTAGAGAGAAAAAAAATATTTCCTAAAAACTTACTTCCTGATTTTAAAAAGCAAAATAACTTTACTCCACAAATAACTTCCACCGGATGTGCCTAACCTAACAATGGGAAGACTGGCAACCCCAGTCTATGACGTCTATGACGTCAATGACGTGATTCTTAACTATAAAATCATTTTTGGAAATTCCATTTAAGAATTTTAATCGACAACCATTCAGCTTGCTAAACCTTACACTGTAAGTTAAATTGTCTACAGAGGGATAACAACGTTTTAGGATGATCCTAACATGCGTACCTGGGATGTAGAATGATTTTTCAATTGACTGGAAAGCCTGGCAAGCGGGAAAGGAATATGCACATTGTACCAGCGATTGAACACAATACTCCCTCTTACCAGTGTGACATGCGTCGGCTGGAGTATTACACAAGGTGTCAAAAACCGTGTAACATAAATTTTTAATCGATGCATTGATGAAAACAAAACGACAGCAACCATAAGAAAATATAATTTCCAAATACCACCACAAATATTAGTTTGCCCCCCGGAGTGCGAGTTGGGACTTGCCACAGGCGACCTAAATATTTAAAGATCCGGTATTGGACACCAGCACTATGCAAAACTGCCCGTGTGTTTACGACTCACCATGTATTATGTCAGACATGCATAGCAGGACCGCTGCCATTATACCGTTTATTGTTATACTCACTATTAAGCATCGCAATACGCCGATATTTTTTTCACTTTAACATTCAAAATATAAAACTTAATTGGCCGATTTCGGACCACCGCAAAGAAAACTGTATGGCAATATTATTGCCATTTTGAAAAGAAATTAAAATCCTCAAAACAAAATTAATTTCTCCAACGGATACATTGGAATTGAAATATGGGTTTGAGCCGAAGTTTGGGCGCCACTAGAAAACAGGGGTGCCTACATATAAATAAAATGGACCTGATGTTATTAGGCCCTTGTTTGGGCGCCACTTGAAACGGGTTAGACTTTAAAACTAGCTAAAGCCAACCCAGTTTCACAGATTTGCCACTATCTGTTCGGTACCCCACGCGGCATTGATTCCCGCAGCTCAGTCGAGTAGAGGGGATGGTGTGGGTTTAGCGGTACCATATATTGTGGCCTAGATTACCGCATAAACATATTGGAGAACAATAAACGGAAAAAACACATGAACGGGAACGGGAAATCACGTCCCTACCATCAATGTGGTTAGTATAGAGTAATAGTGGTATGCCACCGAGGTCAATTGAATAGGAAAAAAACCGCTAATGCGTCACCGGTTTCCCACTACTGGCGGTCAATAGTAACCCACTATTGTTAGATAATAGTTAGTAAACCTCCCACTTCTTCCTACTTACCGATCTTCACAATACCTCGCACAGCACCACAATTCGAGCACCAAACAAAAAAAAACTCGAATAAACACAGAAAATGGTTTAATATACACAAACAAACATAAAATTACAACTTGAAATTAGGTCTAACAAAATTTTTTATATTCTTCACAAAAAACTCAAAAAAAAAACTTTTACCGAACGAAAGAAAACTTGAACGCACGTTGGTCTATTTAAGAACTCTCTACCAAAAAAAAACTTCGCTGAACTCCAAACACTCAATGTCTCACCAAAAATTTGTACATTCTTTACATGTAAAAATGTGTAAAATGCTCAGGAAATCATTTTACCCAGGCATGTACAATAGGAAGAGATGCACCAGCCAAGTGTACAAATTGTAAGGGCCAACATCCTGCTAATTATCGGGGCTATGAGGTTGCTAAATAACTACAAAAATTAAGAGATAAAACAAGAAATCAACCGCAAAATCACGAAAATCGAGGGGTTCAAATATCAAATCAGATGAATCAAAACCCACAACCAAGCAACACAGGGCAAAGAAGTTCATTTGCGCAGGTAGTGAAAGGTTTGGGTTCAACCAAACATATGGGCTCTGAAAGTAACCAAATTATGGAAAACATTATGAACAGCATTGCAGCTATTACAAAGCGGCTAGATGACCAAAGTAATCTGAACAATATGATACTTGATCAACTGAAGAAAATGCAACTCCCTCCACGCAATCCCACAAAAAATGTTAAGTAAGAACACAACTTTCAAAATAGCAATCTGGAATGCGAATGGCATTATGCAACATATTCCAGAAATAGAAATATTTTTAAATTCAGAAAAAATCAATTCCATATGCAAACAAAGCTAAATATCTGTGCATGACTCTCGATGCCAAGCTCAAGTGGAGAGAGCACGTCAAAAAAAAAAAAGAAGAACTTAATATTAAGTTCAGAAAAATGTATTGGCTCATAGGTAGAGGCTCTGAGCTTACAATATACAACAAGCTGCTGCTATATCGGCAAATACTGAAGCCGATATGGACCTACGGTATTCAACTCTGGGGATGTACTAAGCAAACAAACGCCAAAACGATACAGACGTTTCATAATAAGGTTCTCTGTAGCATCGTAAATGCTCCGCGGTACACAAGAAATGAATACATTCAGAGGGACGTACAGATGGAATACATCAAAGATGAAATATAAAAGCATGCCGCCAAACACGAAATTGCAGTTTTTAATTATTTTCCATAGCCGAGTTTATTACCGATGCCATTTACCTTAAAAACGTTTATCGATTCAAACATAGAGATCGTGTTACATTCAACCACAGTATGAACATATACCGTAATTGGAGTAACATATGCCCAAAAGCAATGTATGCCATGCTGATAGAGAATTTTAGATTATGTAAGGGTTGACAACGGAATTAACTAGAATTCCGTTACAAACTCTCTCATAATTTTAGACCAATTAAATTCCTACTTGTACTTCCATAAGGTAATAGGATTTAGGGGTGGAACGGCAGCAGTCTAATATTTCCAAAATATTTCTGCCGGTTCTAAAACGATTTATGTCACGTCGCGGATTCCTTATTTAAATCTGGTGTGAGAACGTAATAGGATTTCATGGATTTATAAAACATACACAACATGTATTAGTCAAACTCAGTATGCTCATAATCCAGCCACTTCCAATTAACAAAATTTAAATAAAAGCATTCGAAACAAATTCAGTTGAGCTTCGGTCGCGTTTTTAATTGTTTATCCATCAAAATTTTTCACGTATTTTACAAAAATGGAGGTTTATCATCTCGGGTGGTTTGATTATTTCATATTTGGCTTAGTAATTATATTGGCCACATTTATTGGTATCTACCTGGGCTATTTAAAACCATGCTTGAAAAGACGTCGTCAACCAGCTGCACCGAAACCGGAAGAAGACGTAAAAGTGAAACATCGATTCGCATTGGGATCTAAACAGATACGAGAATATTTACTTGGGTCGCGTAACCTACAAATTTTTCCAATTGCTATGAGCTTGGCAGGTAGTTATATTTCGGGAGCGACAATTGTTGGTACTCCAACCGAAGTTTATATATATGGTACACAATATTGGCTGCTTCTTTTACCAGTTGTATTGATGGGATTCACGGTTGTATTTGTGTATTTACCTATTTTTGCTGCATTACGTTTGGCTTCGTCGTACGAGTACTTGGAGCTACGTTTTAGCCCTAAAATCCGTACAATGATATCGTGTATGTTCGTATTGGATGAGCTCTTCTTTTTACCATTCGTGATTTATGTGCCGGCACTTTCATTCAGCCAAGCAACCGGATTAGATCCAATTAAAATTGGTTGTGTAGCCACTGTCCTATGTGTGCTCTACACATATTTGGTAAGAATATAATTTGGTATGTGAAACAGAATCGTAAATGAAAATTAATCTTATTTCAGGGAGGTATCAGAACTGTTGTAGCTACAGATGCTTTCCAAATAACTATAATGTTTTGTTCGACATGTGCAATTTGTATAGCTGGAATAGTTTTGGCTGGTGGATTCTCGAAAATTTTTCAGAAAGTCGATGAGGGTAAACGATTGATATATGATAATTTTGATACATCTCCGTACGCTAGGCAAACCGTGTTTACGGTTATGATAGGAGGATATGCGTATTGGATATCATTCAACTCAATAAATCAAACAATGATCCAACGATACATGTGTTTGAATGACCTAGCGTCGATGCGCAAAGCAGCGTTAATTTTTCTCATCGGTGTATTTATTGCCGTGTCGGTCAGTTGCATGTGCGGTGTACTCATATTTAATGAATTTGGTCATTGCGACCCAGAAATAGCTGGCCAAATTGATAAAAGAGATCAAATTGTAGTTTTATATGTTACAAAAGTGTTTCAAGGGAAATTTGGATTACCAGGATTTTTCATAGCCGGAGTATTTGGTGCGGGTTTGAGCAGTCTCTCCGTCGTATTAAATTCGACCGCTACCGTGATATTTCAAGACATTTGTAAGGGTGGCTTTAATATGGAGTTCAGTGAACGATCCGGCACGATATTTTTAAAAGCAACAGTTGTGGTATTGGGCTGCATATCTCTTGCGCTTTTAACAGTTGTGTCGAAATTAGGAACAGTTTTAGGTTCCGCTATTTCCTTAACATCGGTTGCGGCATCAACTTCATTTGGCGTATTTACACTTGGAATGTTGGTACCATTCGCAAATACGAAAGGTGCAATGGCTGGCGTAGCTTCTACGGCTTTATTCACATTATGGATAGCACTAGGTACGCAAGCCATGTCAATTGAAGGGAAATTATCTCCAACAGCTTTGCCATTTTACACAGACGAATGTCCAAATGGAACGGTACTTCATTTTCCACCACCAATTTATGATCAATCGAAAATTTTCCCATTATATCGGCTCTCGTATTGGTGGATAAATCCAATTGGAATTGTAACTTGTTTGGTGGTTGGAACTATTGTATCGGCTTTTACGGGCTACACAAAAATGATTGATGTAGATCCACAGTTGATATCGCCAGCCATCCATTGGGTGTTGCCGGAGGAAAGTTTCCTTAATTATGGCGCGACGAAACAAAATTCAAAATCTATATCAACTTCTCAACCATCGACAATTCAGTGGGTGGGTCGTCCTCCACCCACATCGATTACACGTGCTTTCAAGAGTACTGACGAGGGAAATGGTTGATATTACTATTAGTATATTTAAATTTGTCCTGAAAATATAATTCGTCTAACTAATAAATAAATTGTTTTAATAGACTAAATTACCTAATTTAGTAAGTGAATGCCCGGTTTTACCTCGACTTATGTAGGAGGATCGAGTAACCTTACGCCTTGTGTTTAAATCGTACGGTTATTATCAGCCATAACCATTAGTTTATACATATGCCTACTGTTGGTTCTTACTTCAGCAAGATTCTCGCCATACCCCCTATAGTCGCGCGGAAAGCATTCTGAATATTATGATTCTCGCTTTTATTTCCTTGAGTATGCAACGCTTTGCTTGATTTGTTGAATTTCAATAGATTTGACGTTTGGTCGATATTTTTTTTGTGTTTACGAATCAACGCTTGTCTTTCTGAAACTTAGATTATTTACTCGAAATTAGTTTTTTGATATAAAATTGTAGTTACATAACGAGTGTACAAAAAATATTCATATATTAGTCATCGATACATTTTTGCACATCGTCAGCTTTCGTGATCCGCTGGTCGTTCAAATATGATGATTTCGATCTGAATAAGTAGTAATCAGAGGGAGCCAAGTCTGGGGAATAAGCCGCATGCTGTAAAATTTCCCAGCCTAAGGAGAAGATGAGTTCCTGGGTTTAATTTATAGTATGTGGACGAGCGTTGTCATGCAATATCATCTTCCGCCTTCCTTGGCCCGTAAATCGTCTTGTTTCCTTCAGAGTATCACTTAGTTTGATCAATTGGGCCTTGTAACGTTCAGCTGTAACAGTTCCTGGTCAAAGCTGTAGAAGCTCGTAGTAAATCACCCCTTTCCAAACTCACCAGACACACAGTAACACTTTCTTGTCATGAATATTCATTTTTGCAACTGATGTTGATGACTGGCCTGGATCAAACCAAGATTTTCTGCGTTTAAGATTATCGTACAAAATGCACTTTTCGTCACCCGTAATGATTTTGGCAAAAAATTCTTCCTTTTGTACCGAGAAAGCATATTCATGCAGATATCAACTCTTCGGTTTTTGTTTTCTTCGGTCAGTTTATATAAGGAACCCATTTTCCTCCCTTCTGTATTCTTCCCATTGCTTTCAATCGAAGTTATATTGCTTGGTGAGTGACTCCTAATTGCCTCTAGCGGGCCTGTGTCGCAAAGAATTGGCGAGCGGTTAACCTCTGTTCACTAAATTCTGAGTACCTATGATACCCAGTATGGAAGGGCGAACTGATGGCCCCATAAAACCGTCGACTACTAACCACGGCGAACTGAGTGCCGCGTCTCCCTGCGCTCTCGAGTCCCCCAGGTAGTGAGTGGGGAACCCTATAAATGGATCATACTTTGAATGGAATGGGTCCCATTTGTTTGGGATATCCATATGAATGGCTGAATGGGTGGGTGAATGTTGGAAGTGGGTGGGAACGCAGGTGGCCGTGGTGATCGGTGAGCCAATGGGCCGGATTAAGGTATCATGCGACCCGTGCTGATGATCGACTAGGCTGGGGCCCATTTTGCAAAGCCCAGTCGTGAACGGAGCCATCTGGATACCAGGCTACCTCCAGTTGTAATTAGCCTTACCTGCGTACGGATCTCTCTGTATTTCTCCGACACTCGTGATAATATGAACGACAGAGAAAAAAATAAAAATAAAGGGGCTCTCCAAAACCGGAAAGTACAGAGAAGGAGAGTAACTCTAACCATAAAGGTGGGACTCCCTCATCAGTGACAAGGGAAAGCGACACCATGGCGTCGAAGCCAAGAGGAAGCGGGATCGCCAAACAAAATAGTGGGGGATTGAGAGAGATTCCTCCGGCAAAGCGACGGTTCAGGGAGAGACGGTCGGCGTATAGAATTTTAGACAAACTGGCTGCGACCCCTGAGGGCAGCTTACAGTAGAACAGAAAGAATCTGTGGCATGGGCTAAGAAAACTGTCGGCTGCGATAGCTCGGAAAGGGTCCTTGGGTCTAAAAGTCAAAGGTCCTAGGATGAGCCTGAAGCTGGCGGCAGCAACCGAAGCAAGGTGGAAACAGACATGATGTCGGGTGTTCCTAAAGATCAAAACCCAAAGCTATTCAGTGAGATCCTAAAGGAGCACGTGTTGGTGCTAGCCGTCATTGACAGAAGACAGGAAGATATTAGCATCACGCCGGAGAAGTGGAAATTGGAAATACACTAAACTCCATATTTTTGAGGGTCCTGAGAGAAAATTCAGGATCCCCTCCGTCCTGTAGAGATAACAGGAGTGCGTGAAGTTAAATGTGTGCTCAGACCAGAGATAGATCGACCTCTATGAAAGGGCAATGACCGAATTAGATGAGGTGTGGCAGGGGCGCGGGGCTTGAGACCAGCTGCAAAGGGGAAATCCCAAGCACGCGTCTTGTTATCAACCGAGCCGGACAAACCAGAGAAGATCCTTGAGATCATTCGGGCCAGTAATCCCGATCTTCCACCGGAAGATTGGAGGATTGTAAAGCAGGAGGAAGCTAAGGAGGAATTTAGATTGGAAATCATGCTAATCAATATAGAATTCCGGGCTTCCCTTGCAAAATCAAAGGGAGTGATCAACTTGACAAGATGAGGTCGATACGGGCGCAGAAGACCAGCATGGGGACGACGGCAAACGGACCCAGCGAGAGACGGTCAAGCGGGCGAGGGACGACTGGGGGAGCGATGTTTCGGACGCGGAGAGTTTGGTGAGGAAAGCTGGTCTCCTCTCTCTTGAGTCTGATGGAAACATCCTGTCGAACTCTCGACGAGAGACGTATATAAATAAACCCGTATCACACGAAAGCTGCCTCGGCATCTCTCGTTCTCAGACTGACTAAGTCAGATTTAATAACCTTGTACTAACAATAACAAGATCTGTGGATTCAGAACGAAGGGGTATAAATTATTGTACTCAAGTAACTCTGAAAAGATCAGATCGTGTATTTTAGTGAAAAGTAATTTGAATAGTTTTCTTCTTCCTCAATTTAGTAGCGGGGATGTTACAGCGGTGAGCGTTGAGGCTGGCTGTGAAAAAATATGGCTAGCCGCAGTCTATATGGATTGCGAGAAGGAGGTTCCGCCGGATAACTTGGGGGAACTGATCCGGGAAGCAGGTCAAAGAAGGGTAGGTGTTATACTTGAATGTGATGCAAACGCGCATCACACAATCTGGGGAAGCACAGACATTAACGAGAGGAGTGATTTATTTTTTGATTACCTATTAAATAATAATCGTTTAGTTTCCAATATTGGGCGAGAACCAACATTTGTTGTTAAAAATCGACAGGAGATTTTAGAGGTGACCTTTGCGTCAGAAACAATTTTTCATATGATCAAGGGGTGGAGAGTGGCAAGAGAGCAGTCATTCTCTGATCACCGATATGTAACATATAACCTCAACGTTAAACCTGTTATCCGGAAAGTCTGCAGGAATGCCAGAAGGACAAACTGGAACAAATATGGTGAGGTGTTGGAGGACTTATTGCCACTGGAGGTCCCTGGACTTCCGGCGACAGTAGTAAGTAATTCAAGTAAATGAAAAATCAATTAAAACTGCTTTAGTGGTATTTTATCCTGGTATAAATTTAACAATCCTCAATGGTACTCGATTGTGGTCATGTAACGTATTCGAATAATTTGTGCTTTATATTCCTGGTAAGGAACGGTTCCTTTCGTTTTAAATGACTCGAGTGCGCATCAATAATTCTGAAAATTTTCGACCGACCAAATGGCACAGTGGTTAAAGCTTTCGCCTTTGGATCGGGAGGTATCGGGTTCGAATCCCGATAGGCTGGCATGGTGTTATGCAGTGTGCAGATGGTAATAAAATCGGACCTATAACCGTACGTCCTCAGATTGACTGTCACTGACGTAAAAGTAAGGACGAAAAAAGCAAACCGCGAAAGAGTTGGGACAACTTTGGCCCCAGAACAGATTGGAGGGAGAATAAAAAAAATAAAAATAAAGCTTATAGTATACATTTAGGAGATTTTAAGGTTTCCGGCTAAAGACACTTGAAAAACAATTTAACCAGTGAAAGATAAATGCTTCACATAAATTTATATCTAGACAATGTTTAATTATAGTTGTATTAATTGGAAACTATATACCTCTTCATTGCTACTCCTGTTATGTGTTTTATGCATATACGTATATGCTTTTGTATAATTTTATTTTTTTGTGAGTTTGACAAAAAAATATTTCATATATACAAAGAGAACTGAACAATCCACATACGAGTTCATTTAGAGCCCCAAAGGCGATTTTCCGAAAAACAGAAAAACAACAATAACGCAATTGTCTAATTTGTGGTTTGCTTCACAATTAAAAAACAATTTTTTTTACCTCGTTTGTTATAACTGTAATTACTCGTATATATACACGGTAAGGCCCTTGGTTAGCCACATAACAGCAGATGCACCCCCAAATCTTTATAGCACTTTCCTATTTAAATAAATCATCCCAAATGCGGTTATATGAGTGCATAGTACAATGAAAACGAGCTAAAAATTCGCTAATGAATTGAAAATAAATGTGTGCAGAAAATCCAACTTTCCGGAAATGTATGTAGATGGTAATTATTTATTGCTTCGTATATGAATTTGCAACATAATTTAAAAAAAAAAATGAAAATTTAGTAGTCTTATCTGTAATTTCCAATTTTTTTGTTGTAAAAATTCATAAATCTTTATCTACGTATCCTATTTTCCCAAATGTTGTTGGTACCGCCAGACCAAAAGCATTAAATACATTAAAATGACTTAGGGAGTAAATTATATGCGGCATTGAAATAGAAAATAATGGTGCCAGGTTTAGCATATATGACTGATTCGGTCACACAACCAGGTAAAGTACTGTATAATTTTATAGTTAGCGTAAAAAGTAATATTGCGACTGTGCGCCTCCCTAATCTAAATCATTTCTCGTAATCTGCGTATACGACTACATGTAAGTCTCCGATTTTGAATTCTTTATAAATAAAATTTTAGTGAAAATGTTACAACTTACATGAGTCAGCTTTCCCTGGTTCGAAGCCTTAGCTTTAATGTCATAGGAATGATGTACTATCCAACATTGTCCTTTATTTGACCTTTAGACTTGTTTATGGTCAAACAAAATGCTGTCGTAAATTAAAATTATTACAGATTTCCCTTGAAAGATCGATCCTTGGAATTAAATCGATGCTACCCTTATGAGATCCAGTGTGTACTTCTACGTCAATTACGTTATCACGCTTTAAAATTAATCGTGTACCGTTTCATAATCCTTGTTTAGTGTTGAAATTCCGAAATAGCTGGACTATAATTCCAACTTTAATATTCAGAGTATGTTGAGATAACCCAGCCAGATTGATGGGATTTAAATATTCTAGTACAATGTTGAGACGCTCACCTTCATTTTCTGTATCGACTTCAACTGTACTTAAAAGCACTCGACTTTGTCCAGTTGTCAACACCAATGTTCTTTGGGCATAAAATTACTTTTCTCAACAAAGAAGTGTCAGGTGGTTGTTGTTCCCTCATTCAAGGGTTCCAGTCCCAAGTTATATAACTATCAATTGTTATAGTTTTGATCAATGCATACCATGTTCTCTACTAAACTCAGATTCTCAAAATTGTTCCAGTGTTGCCGCCACGGGATTTTCTCATATTTTCACAGGTTTGTGCCTGGATCATTTTGGTTGATTTTAACCAAGAAGGAAGTTTCGTATCTCTTCGGAAGTTCAGCTCTCCTTGCAAATGAACTGCTCTCCCGGCAAATGGCTTTGTACACATATTTAAACAGATAATTCACACTCATTACTGTGGCACATTTCAACGTTGATGTGGCAGTTATATTGAAGATAAAAATATGGAATGTTGTCAGTGTCGAGAACAAATTATATTTCGTCTTCTTTTGTATTTGGGATAATCGTTGACGTTTCCCAATGTAACATCTTAAAATTATTTTTTCTTGCACCATGCATGAAGTGGTTGGATGGTCAGAAATTTCAGCATTAACAATTTTGCCTATGTCTTCCTCCGTTCGTAATTTTGATAAATCATTCAGAATGATTAAATCCTCGCTTTTCAAATTCTCACAATTTGTTCACAATGTCCGCTGTCAAATTATTTGAGTTTAGCCGAACAACTACAGCTTCCAAGTCTGGAAGATGTTCCATTTTTTGCTGGGATTCAAGTATTTCCACAATTTCTTTTCATTTCGGATTGGAGGCCATGGTGAGAAAAAGGTCTGGCTTTCCATACCTTATAGCAATTGCAATATCATCCTGGTAATGTTGTTGCATATTAGCGGGAGTTACCTTGGAACCTAGCTGGCAGTATTACAGTTTTTCCAACCTACTTGTTTCCAGAGTCTACGACACGATTTATATATTCCATTATGGCTTTATAATTATCGGCTTTCAATGCCGGATGATTGTTTCTAATCAATTGAAGATCGTTTGTCTCTGCGCGAACAAAAGCATAACTATATAGTGCTGGGTTAAACGTCTTGCGTTCAGTAACTGGGAGAACTCATCTTTAACTGATAAACTATAATAAAAATATTCGTTCTTCTAAATAGAGAAGTTTTTGTGTTCCATTTTTCCTGACTCGCCGGAAATAAAATATGGTCGTCATTGTATCTAAATGAAGATAGTGAATATCAACCCGTTTAAATTTTGGTCGGTCTGGCTGATCAACACAAAACTGCAGGACAATAATCCGATGAAATGATGGTTCTTCATCTTTGCTTTGAAACACTATGGCCACTTCTTTAACCGTTGCAGCATTGTACCGCCTTTGGTCATTTTCTATATCATAAATTAATGCTAATGTCATCTTGGTTGTCTCAACGCCATCTACTTCGGCACTTTCAATGGCTTAGTTTCCTATTTCCTATATCAGCTAAGTTCATGAATACGATCATGGGGATCGTTCCTGCACTGATTGTTCTCTGGAAGGTTCATTCGTTGGTAGATTGAACTATTTTTCTCTTGAGGTGGAACCATTGTACGATCGTACACGAGCATTGGTAAAAGATTTTCTAAATACCCAGGATAATTATAACTTGGATCTTCTGGCAACATCATCCTGAAGTGTTTCAGCATCTCTTGAAGAAGAAGTTCTGCTTCGAACGTTTTCATGCCATTTGACACGCTGTTCAGGTGTTTCGGCCGCTCTTGTGACTTTCATCTTCTTCGATCTTGCCGTGACTTGTCAAATAGATCATTTGTACGGTAACATTTTTAGTCGAAATGGAATTATACCTACACACAAAAAATTAAGAACAGGTTATAAACAGAAGACATAAATATTTCACCTGAAATATATTCACCACCAATTATTTTGTTATTTCTAATCACAAAAATTAAATTTAATGTATACTACATACTCGTAGCTACTGATTAAAAATTTCCATTAATTAATAATTGATTAATTTTCAATTTATTTGCGTATTTACACAGAATAATCACAAAATATGTTCACTTCGAAACGTGTCGCAATGAATTGATCATGACATTACAAAAAACAAAAGAAAATTTTAAAGCTAACACGATTTTACACGTACAGTATTTTGTATCAGAGGATGTTTCTTGTAGAAGATGGAATTGTAACTAAAAATGTTAGTACTTTTTTACCATGCAATGTTTATTATACTTACATTGAATAAAATTAATTTGTAAAAATCGTTTCTTAGATTTGTTTTGCCGGATTCTCCATCTTTGTTTGATGCTCTTTTTGAAGTGTACGTAAATATTACCTGGTATTAATACCAAATGGAGTGCCATATGACATTATTATAAATTGTCAGGCGTCTAACAAATATGAAGTGTTGGAAGACCAATGAAAATTAGTAATTTTTCGTTTGATACGAAGTTTTGCAATTTTTTTAATTCTCAGCGTTCAGCATTTTTTTATTATTGATTTGAATGGAGTCTCATTCAGGAAGTACTCGAAGGATTTTAATGATTTTTGTTAATTGTATCCATAATTACTGGTAGTATTATTAAAGTAACCTGGACCAAATATGGTACAAATTGGCTAAACTTTTTACGAATTATTTTTAGAAACCCGAAAATTTAACGAACTTTTGTCCGGGAGGAATTCAAATTTCGTAAAAACATATCATCGATTTGTTCTCGGCATGCAAATTATTCATGGCAAAAATTTCATGACGATCGGTTGAGCGGCTGCAGCACCCATTCAAGACAAACAGATACACAAAGTTGATTCATAGGATTCTCACAGAGCCTGAGTCCCGTTTATTAATTTTTTTGACTCGCATAATTTTGATAAAAACTGGTAGACATCGATTGCGATTAGTATAGATTTTGGGAAAAATTCCTTTCTTTAATTTTTTAGATAGAGGGTTTTCGAGTGTCAGGAGTCGATGCGATGAGTGTTAATTTCGGAAAAATTTGTTCATATGGTTGTCGGTTGGGATCCGGGACCTTTCTTTAGTTTGTTTCGGCTTGCACAATTTTTATAATAATCGATGGAGGAGCGTTTTTAAGTACTAAAAACCGATTGTTCTGATATCAGAAAAATTCATTAAGGGTGAGGGCCGCGGGGCTTGCAGCTCTATTTTATTTGGTTTGCACGATTTTAATCAAATTTAGCGGCACAAGGTTTTCGAACGCAAGGAAACGATTACAAGGAGCTCTGATTTCTGGATAATTCATTTAGGATTTTCTGGATAAGCCATCATATTGCACCGCACAATATTGCATGATGTTGCATCATGTTGCGTCATGGTGCACTCTGTGGAATATGCCACCATGTAGTTTGATGTGCTTTCCGTCGTGTTGGCTTGGGACATTCATTTAACATTTTATTTTTATTTTTGTCGGTTTTATCTACATTTAAAAGGAAACGGTGACAAGGAGATCTGATTTCAGGATAATCCATGAAGGAATCCTTCGGATGGGCCGTCAGGGTGCGTAATGTTTCACCACGTATTGCTTGATGTTATGTCGTGGAATGTTGCATATTGCGTGATGTCGCACAATGTTGTGTTATGCTGCACCTTGTTGTGGGATAATGATTTAGGCTTCGTAATATCGCACGATGTTGCATGTTGCTCGTCATTGCACAATGGTATAACATGTTACCGTGTGGTTGAGTGATTTCGTCAAGATATCTGACGTTATGTTAGATCGTATTGCGGAATGTTGCGCCATGTAAGTAACGATATTGATTTATATGTAGCATCCGTCCTCTAATTAATCTTTTGGCCTTGGCCCCTATTTTACATTTTGTCCGCCTCAAACGACTTTGATGTTGTCTGGTGCGGTCCGGGTTCATTTATTTAAGTTTTTTTCGGCTAGGACGATTTTGATAAAAATTGGTAAAGGAATCTTCTGCCAAGGAACAAAATTTCAAGAATCAATTTTAATGGTAGCTAAGTTCGAAAAAATTCGTTTAGGGGCTCTTTCGATAGGGCCCGTGACCCTTTTTAAAGGAATTTTTCTAAAATCTTGAAAAACGGCATAGAAATAAACATCAAAAATGACGGTGTTAGGGACTATACATAGATTCAAAATCATATAAATTGATTCTTGATAGATTGTTGAATATATTCTAGATCAGCAGAAGATTTAAAGGCAAGGCGTTCAGCTTCAGAGAAATTGAAATATTTAATCTTTAAATTTAAAAAAAAATTGTCCTCGTACAACGTTATACAATTCGCGATTGATAAAAACCAATTGATTGTTGATGGTTTTAAGGGAGCTCAAAAATCGAAGTTAACTTAAATTTATATTTTATAAATCCTGATTCGTCAATAAAAATAGCTCCCACTACAGTAATTTAAATTCTTGCTAAACTGAGTGAGCTCAAAATGTTTACAAGGAGGCGGCTAGCTCAACTGGGCTTGAAAACTTATATGTTGCACAAGCAATTAAGGCTAACCAAACTCTGGCTCCGGCTAGTTTTAAATAGTTTTGGCTGGCTTGGTTTGATTCCGGCTGACATAATTTTGGTTATGGCTCACATTATTATAGTTCCGACTGAAACCTAATATATTCACAACCATCTAGAGCGCAAAGTGCTCATAGTGTAAACTTAAAATAGTGGGTTAAAACCATGGTTGGTTTGGTTTCGGCTGGTTTCATATGGATCTAGGTAACATTGTAGTGGTTCCGGGTGACATTGTTATAGTCCCGGCTGACATTTTATATGTTACACAGCAATCTAAATCGTATTGCGTTTTGGATCATAAAACTGGTTCTGGGTGTCTCTAAATTATTCGGGTTGGTTTGATATTAGATCCTCTGATAAATCAGATGTGCACAATGATCCACATTGCACTGAGCTATACTTATGCCATAGTTGGTTTGATTCCGTCTGGCATGTCGGATACAATATTTTTTAAATCATAGATGGATCCGATAGTATTCAACAGCAGTATGCAAGATGGTGTGCAAAAAGTAGCATTTATCAAAGCAATTGGTGCAATAGCAACCAAAGTTAACCATCCTCCTCCTCCAGGAGTAGGATGGCTCCATTTTGTTGCCACGATGGTTGCATTTTGTTACCATACAGGTTATAGGAGTTGATTTTGACGAAAAGCTCGGTGTAACCTCACACGTCAAAAGAGTTGCAAAGATTTGCAATAAGTATTCTTTATGTTAAATAAATTTGCTAAAGAAAGTAGCGGCTTTAAATAAAGGACCTTGGCAGGGATATACGAAGGCTTAGTGGTTGCATCCATGTCTTATGACCGCACTGGTTGGGCGGAAAGAACAAACGTGCTCAAAGAGCAATTCTCCTTGGTATTACCACACTTCAGTCTCAACCGAAGAGGTTACTGTCCTAGCTGGAGCCATCACAATGGGTATATTGTTAAGTGAACGATTGTTTAGTTAAAAAATAAGAAAAAGGCAAGATGATAGTTATGAAGTGGTCAAAATTCTATGCAATCAAATAGGGCTGCTTCGCGTGCTATCGGGGCATCTAAAATTCGGAGTCTATGCATTTGAAACTAATTATTAGAACTCTTGTATACAAATTTTTCAATAATAATTAATGGTTTTGATTGTGACTGATGATTACTGAATATGACAGAATGTTTTAGAATTTTCCTAATATTATTCGTTACGTCCAACGTAGCCGTTGTTTTCAGCCGATAAAGGTAATAACGGTCGTAATTCAGGCTAACCGAAACAATATTTTAAAGACGATAAAAATATTACTCAAAATAGCTAATTACACTATCACCTCCAAATAAACAGCAACACCCCTAAAATGTGCTAGCAGATATATAATTTTACCAGGTTGGCTCTAGTCCTATGGCGTGTATATTAAAATAATTTCCGAACCTAAAATAATAAAATATTCTGGAACTTGTGAGTAACACACAATCCTATATGTTCGTGAACTACGTTCTAATCGTAGATAGACTCATAGTATAGAATAGGTCAACTGATGTGGTTAACTCAAAAGGTACAGAACACTTTATTAATTTAGTTTCGAAAAGTTGGATTTTCTAGTAAATTACACCTCATCACACCCCCATATCCGCTTCAGACTTATTTCCAACTTCATCTTAGATTGCCTAGGATGATGGCCTATCTCAAACAATGACACAAAAATAATGACAAGACTACTTAGTAATGAAGGACACCAAGACATCCGAAACTGATTGTGCAAGCTGCTTAACTTAACCACTATTCATAGCTACCCATTATTTCTGGCAAAACCAATAGATTGTTCCATTACACCACATACGGTGGCATAAGCTTTGTATTGTACGCGACCAGCAGCCAAAAATGTATTTTTTGTTAGAGAATTGTATGCGATCACCCCATTTCGTTAGTTATTACGTCTATTCAGTTTCGAATTCGACGTTCAAAGGCTTTGAAATATTTTTAATGTTCTGCAATTATTTACTTAGGCAAATTAATTAAATACATTTACGAGAACATTTGTGCATAATTCAAACCCCCTCCTTATTAACCCCAAACCATATTTTGAAATATCCTAATTGTTTCCAACTGAAACTAACGAAGAGACTTCTTTAATTAAACATTTAGCAAAAAATAATGCGAATGAGTATGTAGGAAAATTCAAGGAGAAGGAGGATGAGTGGGGGATGTTGATGATAAAAATACGTATACACAGATATGCCAGAGATGATATGAAAACACCCAATTAAAAATTAACTGACCCCTAAAAATAAAATATATTCAATGAAACCTTTTTTTGCCTTTAGGTGGTTGTTGTTTTAACGTTTTAAAGTTCGTTTCCTATATGTATGTACGGTACTTATGTCCGTGTGTGTTTGATATGTATAAATATTGCATTAAGCTTTATATGGTGGAAAAATTCAATTAAAATTTAAAAAAAATTGTTATTGTATTGTAGCCAAGAATTAAGAGGGGCTTCGTAAATAAAGGATACCTAATTTTGTAATAAAATGCAAGGATATTTTTGGGCGAGATGTTTCTACGAAGTGATACGGTAAAACTGAATATATATTTGATGTTGAGTGCTACTCAACAAAAGTTTGGATTGGTTTCTCACCGAGGCAAACCAATCTTAGTTCTAAACCCGATTTTTACAGTGAAAGTTTTATTTATACATATTCAGTGGCTGCCCAAAGGTTTGATTTGAGGTCCCGACATAATAAACGGTTTATCCGTTGAATTTTATGTGTTGCTTAGTTTTTCACTAACACTATAAATGTATGCTACTTAACGTTTATATCAAATATATTTCATGGTTAAGTTGAATTTTAACTATCATCGGTAACAAAATCATCGGTACAAAATTCTTAAATTATCGAATATTCAAAAAATCTTTAATCATTAAAAAATTAGTTATCACCAGAATGCATCCCAGGCTTAATATATAAAAAAGCAAATATTAAACGTCAAAAAATATAAGCTTCTGCACGTAGGCAACTCCAGGAGTAATCGCAGACATTAGTTATATACATAAAAACACATAGAAATGTGTAAAGTTAATTTAAAATCCAATTGGAGAAATTGCTAAAATATTGTAGAAGGAAGTAATAATATTTTTGTCAAGATCACGGAACTTCAAAATTACAAAAATCATTGTTAGAAGCTCATTACAATTGACCCATTTTCGCTCCATAGACAGAAAGTATTAAAAGTTGTAGCAAAATGTAGACGAAATTTAAAAACATGAATTCTATTATAGGCATAGCAAAACCCATTAAAATCTGATGCCAATCACTATAACGATAGAATATTTTGTAATCTATTCGAAAATGTGGATGAGAACCTGTGGACATCTCTACGATCGGCAGTATAAAAACCGTAAGTTTTTTGACCAGGACTTGTAAATATATTTAGCTCTTTCTTTATTAAACTTGAAATAGTTATCAAAATTGTGAAGTTCCTAATATCTTTAAAACATAGTAAAACCCATCATAATTTTATCCTATTCACTATAGACTCTGAAGATTGGATGATCTATTTGAAAATGTTAGTGAAACTCCGTGGACATCTCCAAAATTGGCTGGAATATTATTTGAAACCCGTCAAAAATGCTCAATTTCTAAATATAATTTTCAATAGAATGAAACTCAAAAATATACTTTACTTAAATCTTAGTAATAGGTATATGCTTTACCTTCTCTAAACTGTCAGCTAAAATCTGTAGATATTTCTAGATTCAACGACACAACATTTAGAATTATTCCAATTTTATAATTTTATTTTGAAAATAAATTCCAATAGGAAAGATAACAAATTTAACAGTGTAATTTTGTATTAATTTTTTTAGCACAAACTTCACTATCATAAAAAATCTGTAGGCTAGGTTAGGTTAGGTTTCAGTGGCTGCCATCGCACACTTAGGCCAGTTATGGCCCATTGTGATACCACAGGATTCGACATCATCAAACTCCTTAAACCCATTTAGTGCTATTAATATAGCGTAAAAGATCTCGCACATTGCAGCTTTCGAGATAAGAGAGGCTGTCCATGGTGTATTTGCCCAAGTGATCATGTCTTCTGCCAGCTAGCGCAGGGCATGAGCATAGAAAGTGAACAAGAGTATCCTCCTCCTCCTTGTCCCTGCAGCTTCTGCAGAAATCATTTGAATCTAGACCCAGCCTTCTCGCATGATCTCCGAAAAGGCAGTGTCCGGTAAGTACCCTTACAATTCTACCTAAATCACGCTTTCCTAGTGTGATTAAGATCTTAGAGCGCTTCAAGTTCAGCACAGGCCATACTTGCTTCGCTATCCTACCGGTTGGACTCTGCTTAGGCAACTGCTTTCCTATGGCTTGCCGTTTTCAGCATAGACATAAGGCTCCCTAAACATTCTCTCCCTGATTCCAGTTGGAGATTTGTACCGTACCTTGCTAACTCGTCTGCCCTGCAATTCCCCTCAACGTCAGAGTGACCCGGAACCCAGACCAACTGGATATTGAAATGCTCACTCATCTCGTTAAGAGATGTGTGACAATTCAATGCCACCCGTGACGCCAGGGAAACTGAATCCAGCGAAAGAATGGCCGCCCGACTGTCCACATAAATAGTGATATCAATGCACGATATCACATTATGCTTCAACCAGTTCATGACCTCTTCGATTGCTATAACTTCAGCCTGGTACACGCTGCAGTAATCAGGTAGACGAAAAGATAAATTGACATTTAATTCCCCACAGAACACACCCGCTCCCACTCTACCATCGAGCTTGGAGCCGTCGGTGAAGAAATTAACTGTCTCGGTCTCGATAAGGAGACCTCTGTTCCAATCCTCCCGAGAGGGGAGAATCACCTTAAAACACTTGTCGAAGCACAACATGGGTATTTTATAATCTAAATTCTCCAAGTCATGCCTCACCGAATTGACTATAGTTGAGTGCTTCTTTTGCAAGCACTTCCAACCAGAGGTCGCTGATAGCCGGGCGGCCGTATTAACCGCCATTTGCTTACCGATAATATCCAACGGGAGAAGATGCAGTATGACCTCTAAGGCACTAGTGGGGGTAGTTTTCAGAGCCCCACTAATGAGCAAACAGGCTGCCCTCTGCACCTTCGCCATCATGTTAGTATATGATGATTTCTCCAGAGCTGGCCACCACACACTCACACCATACAGCAGTATGGGCCTTACAACTGCCGTGTAAAGCCAGTGCACCAGCTCCGGTTTCAGGCCCCATTTCCTTCCAATGACGTTTTTACAAGAGTAGAGTGCCACGGTGGCCTTCTTTACTCTTTCCATCGTGTTTGGCTTCCAACTGAGTTTACTGTCCAGGATAATCCCTAGGAATCTCGCCTTATCAGTAAGGACCAGCGTAGTACCATTCAGGCTCGGTGGAACCATTGCCGGAATTTTGTATCTCCTAGTGAAAAGGACCAGCTCTGTTTTTGATGGGTTAATCCCCAATCCACATCTGCTGGCCCAACCCGCAGTGATTGACAACGCATTTTGCATCATATCCCTGACTGTTCCCAGGTGCTTTCTCGAGACAGCTATCGCCACATCATCGGCATAAGCAACCACACCTATCCCTTCTCTCTCCAGTACCAATAGTAGTCCATTGATTACTAAGTTCCAGAGGAGGGGGGGAGGACCCCTCCCTGAGGGGTTCCCCGAACGACCCGTCTTCTGACGGAAACTTCCCCCATCCCTTCTATGACTCTTCTGCTACCCAGCAGATGAGTAATTAGCCTGGTTATAGGATCTACAATCTCAAGTGGCAGCAATCCTTCCAAAATTGCTTCCATCTTTACGTTATTGAATGCGCCCTCGATATCGAGAAACGCAACCAGCGAGAATTCCTGAAAATCCAGTGACTTCTCAATTCCCCGAACCAGGGTATGTAATGCCGTATCCACGGACTTACCCTTATGATATGCATGTTGCGACTGAGCCCAGTTACTGGGTCCAATTTTCTAACGAATATATACATCCAGCATTCTTTCCATGATTTTCAGCAGAAAAGATGACAAAGATATAGGTCTAAGGTCCTTAGGGTTGCTGTACGAGCTTCTTCTCGCCTTCGGGATGAAGATCACCCTAGCCTCTCTCCATTTCTTGGGAGTGTACCCCAGCTTCAGACACCCTTTGAAGATAACTTCCAGCCAGGAAAGCAAGATCTCCGAGTTCTTCTGAATTTCTGCTGGTACAATCCCATCCGGACCAGCTGACTTAAACGGCTTGAACCCATTAATGGCCCATTTTAGCTTTCGCGTGTTCAGAATAGCCTCTGTACACACCGGTTGGACCCCGCCGTGATCCCCTGACCCACGGTCAGCCAGAGGATTCGCTGACGTCACGTCCTCACTTCCCGGGAAGTGTGTTTCCATCAAGAGATCAAGTGTCTCTTCACCATCCATTCGCCATCCGTTTTTAACAGATAGCCTGGAACAGTTGGATTGGTAGACAGAATTTTTCTTAAGCGCGAACTTTCCGAGACCCCTTCCATTCTCTCACAGAAGCGCCTCCACGAATTTCTTTGCGCCTTCCTTATTTCCCTTTTGTACACTCTGAGGTTTTCCTTATAGAAGTCCCAGTCTTGACTGTCTCTAGATCTTTTCGCTCTATTAAAGGCAGACCCACAGACCTTCCGGCACTCCGCAAGTGCCGGGTTACACCAAACAGGTTTTCGCTTCCCCCTAAGCTTTGTTAAAGGGCAGACTACCCTAATAGAGGTATTGCAAGCCCTAGTTAGAGTGTCCACCATTGAATCCAGTTCACTTCCCGTGTCGGGAAGTCCTGGAACTCTGGATGGAATGATGCCCTCCAATATCTCCCTATATACATGCCATACTGTCCTCCGGGGGTTTCTGAACACGTATTGGTTTGTAATGTTGAGATTAAGTTTAAACGTTTAGTATCGATGGTCGGAGAAGGAATGCTCCTTCGCCACCCTCCATTCTCTGATCATCGGTGAAATAAATTCAGCCCCTAACTCGGGTTCGCCACTAGCGGCTGTGTCTCTCCTGAAGAGATACTGCTCATCGCGGTTCCCATAGCAGGCTGGTCCTCCTCCACCCCCTTCTCGGGCAGTGTAGTAACTAATTTGACTCCGACCACATCCTTTCTGAACACCTTAAGTGTCACAGAACCGAAGCCGAAGTTTATAACCCCTTTAGTTTTTGACAGGGGAGCCAGGGATTCCTTATTTATCACCATAATTGATGATCTGAAATTGCCCTTAGGCTCCTCCTGCTTCACAATCTTCCAATTTCCAGTCGGAAGATCCGGGTTGCAAACCTGGATAATCCTCAGGGATTCATCCAGGCTTGCCGGCTCCATGGGGAGCCAGACCAAATTGGGGAATTGCCTTGAGCTTAGCTCCTGGCCATACCTCGCCTCTGTAAAAAAAATCTGTAATTGGAAATAAATCTATGGAATAGAATTAAGCGGTACTTGTGGTTGCCGAATTGAGCATAGAAGCTGCTTGGATGTCTTCAAGGCTGTAACATAATAGATTATAGCCTCATCTCACTTAAGCCAACTTGAAACTTAATAAAATAATATAAAGCACATTGTTTTAACTTTCAACGAAAAACGTGCTTTATCAGGTTCCCTACTAGGGCGCCATTTTGTTACTGATCCACGACGATACTCATGTGTTGTTCGGGCATGTTGCAGTTGGTTGGGAGAGTTCATGTCGCCGTTATTTGGAATTAGACAAGATTAGTTAGATTAGTTTACAAATTAAATACGATACAGGGAATTCCCTGATAAAACAATTTCATCAGCTGGCGTTAGATATTTTTTTTTTACAAATTTATTGGTATCTACTTACGTAGCCGTAGCACCATCCCTCGCTTAACCAAGTCTCGTTTTTTGAAAAGTCTCTGTTTACGAAAACAAAATCGATTTACGAATTTTATTTTTGTTCTTAATAAATATGCCAATATGTAAATATTTTGAATTACATAATATTTATTTATTGCTAATTCAGGTAATTATATTCTTTTCCAATTTTTGTTAGTTGTCTTAGTTAAGATTTGACGAAATTTCAATTTACGTACTAAAAAATTAATTCGTTAAGCGAGGGATGGGTGTATGCTGAAGCAACATTTGAATGTAATTAGGAGTTTTCCCTTGATACTAGAACAAGAAAATTATTACGTTTCGTGTCCCCGTCTATTGCAATGGTTAGAACAATCCAAAACTGTTGCTCGTACGTGTCCTCCAAATTTGTATATTTTCTCATGTAAATGTTAACCACAATATGCTACAAAGCATAAGAAGATTCTAATATATGATGTATTAGATCAATAATGTTGTATTTAACCAATATTGAATACTAATCATGTCTAGCACACATAATATTGATTGCATTGTTATCAAATTAAAAGTAAATCAAATATTATTAAAACTCGTATGTTGTTTATATTATTACCTACATCACATACGTCGTGTTTACACAATAGACAAGATGCAAATTTTTAATTAGATCTATAATGGAATGCTAGCATAAATATTTAAATAAGAAATGTTTACTTACGGGAACTGAAGTTAGTGGAATTGTGTTGTTGGGAGGATTTGCAGAAATTCAACAATTTAGAATTTTCGGATCTAGGCTAGTGCAAAACATCAAAATTTATGGGGTAAAATAAAATGATATGTCGTAATATATTTGGATGTGTCTATTATGTTGATGTGCGCAGATAGACATTGTGAATTAAATATCGATGAACTTCCTTGCAGAAAAATTTAAACTTGCATCCTACTATCTACGAATATAATATTTTCCTAGAGGGACTAGACGTTTTCGTACGTGACAGTTTTTCCTCCTGCATAAACGATATCACAACGATATGGGTTCATATAAATGTACATTGAATGTCGGTCTGTTAATTTTTAAGGCATAAATTATATTTTATGCGATGCTATACTTACATATTATGTACCATGCATCGTTTCCGATTGTAAATATCGAATTGAGACATTTTTATGTTACGTACTCTTAAATATATAATTTGAAAACTAAAGAGACAAGACTTGGTAAATTATTTAATGAAATTATGATATGGCTCAAAATAATATAAATTTTGTGCTCTACCATTTATAGTGTTAAATATACCCACGACGTTTCTTCACATTTAGTACTTTACCACATATACGCCATAAACGACAATTACCGCAAAACCAATTTTTAATTGAACTGATACTTATGCTTTCGTGCATATTATTACAACAAATTTGTAAATTGGCTGCCTAGAAGAGAAGAGCATGTTTAACTTAACTTCGAAAATACCGAACAAACGGCACAGTGTTTAAAGCTTTGGCTTTTGGATCGGGAGATACCGGGTTCGAATCGCGATAGGGGCAGGATGCAAAAGGGATATTTCATCATTAGATTACGATCTGTGATGAAAATGAACACAACTATGACTCCCCGTCGGAATGCAGAGCTCATGGGCCGTACCATCTTCCATGCCAGGCCCGTACTATAAACTATAGCATGGAGCTATGCAATGCGCAGATGGTTCTAGGAAAATCGAACCAATGGGAAAAGCGTACCGCGAAAGAGTTGGGAGTGCCTAGACCCCATAGGTTAGATATCGAATCATAAAATAAATATAGCCAGGAATAAATAGTATTTATAGCGCAAGGCAGAAATGCAGTGTTAGATGACAGAGAGAACGGAGGTGTATTTTTACAACGAAAGCAGCAATTTTTTTACGCACGAAAGTAGCAATTTGAGCGATATATATGATGTTTTGTTACCTGATAATGAAAATGAATTTGTGAACGATATGTGTAAGGAGTCTGAATGGGACGAGTTCCGAGGGGTTTTAGAAATATCTAAATCTACTACACCCGGAACTGCCAGAGTGAGTTATAAAATGATTGGTAGATTAGAATTCGCAGCCAAGGCGGCCTTGCTTCGAATTCTCAATCAAGTATGGATGAGTATTCAGATACCGGAAAAATAGAAGGAAAGCAGAGTGGCACCTATTCCTAAAAGGGATCGGGATAGGAATCTGGCAACAAATTACAAGGGAATATGTACTACTGTGGCCAAAAAATAGTAAGACTTTTTAATTTAAATTTCGCGCGGAAAACCGTTCCTCGAAATATTTTTTTTTTATGTTGGTATGACTGTCAGTGACATCTGTGCCAAATGTCACATCAAAATAATCATTAGTGTTTAGTATACGCTTGTCTTTCTGAAGTACAAAAAGTGCATTTGGCGACTTTTACAATGAGTGAAATTATTCAACAAAGAAGTTCCATTAAATTTTGTGTGCGGAATCAATTTTGTGGTGCTGAAACGTTCAGAATGTGGCAAAAGACCTTCCGTCTAGGACGGACATCAACCTCAACTGATGATCCACACGTTAATAAAATCAAGGAATTGGTGCTCGAGAATCGACGATTAACAGTCAGAAATCTTACTGGCATCGTTGAAATATCGGAAGGATCAGTGAAAACCATTTTGAAATATCATTTTGGGCCTAACAAAAGTGAAAGCACGATTGGTTGACGTCTGTGAAACAATGCTTTCCGACTACCAGGATGCGTCATGAAACGTATTATAACTGGCGATGAGTCTTGGATCTATACTTACGATCCGGAAACACACGATCAATCGGCCGAATATCGTGCCAATGGTGAGCCGAAGCCGAAAAAACCACTTCAAAGCAAGTAAATCAAGGTGATGTTGACTTGTTCGATTATCGAGGTGTGGTGCACTCCGAATTTCTTCCGACCAGCCAAACTGTCAACAAGGAATGCTATTTGAGTGTTATGCGTCGTTTGCGCGAAGCTGTTCGTAAAAAGAGGCCGGAATTATGGGTCGACAACTCTAGGTTTTGCACCATGATAATGCACCTTCTCATACTGCATTGGTTTTACGTGATTTTTTCGCCAAAAATTCCACCCACATCGTTCCGCAACCACCGTATTCGCCTGATTTAGCTCAGTGTGACTTCTAGCTGTTCTCTTCTACTCAAACGACCGCTCCGGGGAAACAATTTTGAGTCAATTGAAGACATTAAACATGAATCGCTACGCGCATTGGAGGCTATTCCGGTAATTGACTTTAACAACTGTTTCGAGGATTGGAAAAAACGTTGGCATAAGTGTATTGAGGCCGGGGGGATTACTTTGATGGGGACGAAATAGATTTGGAGAAATAAATAAAGAATATCAAAATTATGAACCAGGTTTTACTATTTTTTGCCCACAGTATTATGTTGAATGTATTTGTTAAAATTGTGAATGGTATGATGAAAGGTCGTATAGATAAATTTGTGAATGGGAGAAATTTGTTGCTGGATGCTGGAACCTTTGGGTTTCGTCACAACCACTCTGCTAATGAATGTATAGAAAAGTTTGTGTGGGAAGTGCAAAAGGAAAATAAGTATGTTGTGGCGGTATTTTTGGATGTAGAAAGTGCATATGCAGGGAAACTTAATTAGATCTTTATGGACTTGGGGTTTCCTTGAAAAATTTGTAAATGGGTGTATGAGTTCATGAATGAGAGAAAGCTAGTTTTATGTGGTAGAGGGTATAGGTTGGAAGGAGCGGTGACTATGGGCCTCCCCCAAGGCAGTAAAATCTCACCGACTCGTCATTTTGCAATTTGCAGATGACTTTGTCCTGATGGGCAATGGGAGGAACATCGAGGAGGCATTGAGTCGGGCTCAAGAATGTGTGAATCAGGTAACCGAATGTTTGAGTGAATTGAATTTGTGGGTAAATTCGAGTAAATATTGTAGTATGGCTTTTAATATATAATGAGAGAATTGAGTGTGTGAAATTGACTAGGTATTTGGGAATCTGGATTGACAGAAGAATGAGTTTCAAAGTGCATATGGAAAAATTGGCCGATATTTGTAAGAGTAGATTGAACGTGATTAAAAGGTTGAGCAAACCGAAATGCGGAGTTCACCCGGGTGTGACTGATATGTTACCAAAGGCGCTAGTGTCAACTAAAATTGCGTATGGATTGAGTATATATGGTGATGGGTCCAAGGTTGGGTTTAAAAAGTTGATGCTTGTGGAGAATGCGTGTGCTAGAGTGGTATTGGGAGCGATCGATTCGACACCAATACACACTCTGTGGTCTGAATTGGGTGATTCGCCTCTTAATTGTAAGGGGGGAATGAAATGAAAGAGAGATTGCAAAGAGGGACGGTTTACAACAAGATCACTGGTAATCTTGGAAAATATTATCATATTCTCGAAGATTCGCCCGGCAAATTCGAAAGTCCCTCCGAGCAATCTAATAGTGTGATTGAAGTTTGGTGACACAACAAAAGCAATGATGAATGAGTTATCGGTTAAGAGTGAATTTTGCAAAATGTGAATGAATTATGTTGCACATGTGGAAGTGTATACAGATGCAAATATAAATGATGATCGCGTAGATGTGGGAATATTCCTTCAATGTGGAAAGAGAAAATGGTAAGAGTGCATGACAGTATCTGTATAATGAATGCAGAATTGATAGGGATTATGGAAGGGATCAAGTTGGCAATGACACAAGGGTGAAGGAGAATAGTGTTATTTTCTGACTCCCGGAGTGGGTTGGAATTAATTAGTAAATGTGGGGGAACTCATGGCAATGTGTATTTGGAAATGCTGTATAAGTATCTTCAATCTTGTGGGGGGTTGTTTGATTGAGGATATAAATGAATATGAATTCATGGAAGCCAGAAACGTACTTCGCATGTTTCAGGTGAATCTGTGGAGAAAATGGGAGTTTGTTGAAAAATGTCAGGTGAAAGGTAAGAAGTACTTTGAGTTTGTTAGGTCTCCTTTGAGGCAACCGTACTTTAAGGTGCTCAAAGGAGGTACTAGAATGTTAAGAACTATGGAACGAGTGAGATTGAATCATGGAAATTGGAAAAAATGTTTGAAGAAACGAAATTTGGTTGTGTGTGAATTATGTGAAAGATGTTTGGTTGTGGAGGACATCGAACATTTGATTCTGAAATGTTCTGCATTTAACCAGAGCAGACAAATGTTCGATGTTCTATTGAGTGCAAGTAGTTTGACTGAATTATTACGAATGGGAATGAACGTATAGAAGAATTTGTATGAATTTATTAGAACAAATCAGATAGAAGTGTGAAAGGCGATCGATGTGTGCTAGGTGTATGAAAAGAAATTAAGGTTAAATTATTATGGTAAGAAATGTAAAAAATTAAAAATTGTAAATTTGGCACCAAATTTTTGGAGCTAGTGCCAAATAAAAAAATAAAAAAAATTAGTAGCGGTAGGCAAAGTAATCGAAATATACGACTGCTCCACCGCATAAATATGTTGGCTTCTAGAATACATAAAGGAAGGTTGGCGACACATAGTTATTGCTAAATTAGGTTGCCATTATGAAGTTTTTTTGTAAGCGAAGATTTACACTTTTTGGGCTGTTGTGAGGTTTTATGTAATTTTTAGTTTTTCGGAAACTTCACTTTAGTGTTAGACAAAAAACGATCAAACTTTGGTTAGAATATTTTTTTTCCTCAAGAATAAGCAAAGACGAACTAAATATTTCAAGCACAAGAATTAAGGGAACTGCGGAATCTCGTAGAATTGTTTATGTATTCACATTTCTATCTAACTCAAAATTATTCCAAATTATTCAAACACATACGAGTGTACTCCATCCATTTCACACAATAAATTTAATTTTATTATTTAATATAAAACAAATTAATTATTTTTCGTTTTTAAAATTTCTATTTATTTAATTATTCTAAATTCTGTATCGCAATTAAAAAAAAATTAAATATAAAAAAAATCTGTCTCTCGAAAACTACTTTGGCATGCATATGTGTACGATACGATACGAGAGTACAGATACAGAGTTTTTAATTTTTATCTAAACAATTACGTCTAGTATTAAATAGCAAATAGTGTAATAGTAGTAACTATGATAAAAAAAATTATTTCTATTTTTACTTTATTTTTATTTTTTTGTTTTTGTAAATTAAAATAATAGTAAAAATTAATTTTGAAAATAAAAAAAACAGTGCAACTATTACCATTGTACGATATCACTATTTAATTTGAAAATAATTAAATTATTTTGTTTATTTAGAATTTATTGTTTAACATTTAGAATTTGTTTATTTAATAGGGGTTGGCTATGACGAGAAGGTATTTATAGTTTGTGAGTGGGAAGCAAATTAAGTTTAGGGGAACAGTATCTATGTCAATAATTTTAAAGATTCAACAAAATTCTTCATCTTTGTGCCAAGTATTGTGCCGTATTGTTTACATTGCATAGATAATTAATATTCTACATGTGTAGAGAATGTATGTCGACAATTAAACATTTGACGTCGTCAATGTAGAGAATGTAGATACAATGTCGAAAATTATTGTTTTTTTGTCACGATTCAGTAAAATTCTATGATTACTTGGTTTACTTAGCTATTTCGATTTCATGGAGTTTATTTCTATCCCACATTTGTAAAATTTGAACCCAAGTTTTTATATGACAATGACGTACTCTACGTATATATGTAATATGTGGTGTTACGGAAATACGGAATACGGAATGATAGGAAAAAATTGTGTTACGGGGTGGTTCAACAACCACTCCGCAGATTCTTCTAAATATTCAGAGGCCTCTATCACGGTGATTTAGCCGACTAGATCTCAGGGTTTTGGAACGCGGGAAAGTTGAGGCTTGCATATTCCTGGCCTACGCCGTGGAACAGAACACAAAAATGAAAAGCAAACTAAAACGGAAATTACGTTAAATTGACACCAGAATTATGTCGGCCGAAATTTGAGGAAGATCAGATAAATATAATAATAACCGGGTGTGCACACCCAAGAACGACCGGATCTCCCCGGATGCCAAGTACAATGTCTACTGATGAGACCCCCCGAATGATCCATCAACCCCTAGAGGCCGATGCCCAGCCACAACGAAGCAGCATAAGAAAGTAGGGACGACTCTCGAACAGACAAAGCCTCCTCTCATCCGGAGAGACCTCTACTTAATGTACCACATTACACACTTCGACAGCTGGAGGCTGCCGAAGTGCCACGGGGAGACCGTGTAGATTTTACGGTCGTCTCCGAATGGACGGCACATATGCTGGAATCGCCACTCCGACCCTGTGGATGTCCAGCCAAGGGAATGAATGGGAGTGACAAGCCCAGCCTGCAACTATGGAACCGACACGAAATGGGACACCCCCTCCCCTCCCATTATAGCAAACCGAAAAATTTAATGATTCCTTTTATCACAATCTTAATAATAAAAATAAAAAAATAATAATAAACAGAATAGGTAAAAAAAAGATTTTTTGATAACGGAACACAAATAAAATGAGGCCAATACGAAAAGGGTGAAAGAAGAAAAAAATGAAGCCAAATGCCGGGAAACGCCATGTTGTTTTATATTAAATAAATTTTCAAAAGAAAGAAACAAATGGGACGAAGAAAGGAAAATAAGAGAGAAAAAATGAAAAAATGAATTGAAGCTTAGTCTTAGCGAGACTAAGGTGCACCCAAAGAGCGTACCAAGCAGCCGCTATGGGTTGGGCGTCTTCCCGCTGTAAACCAAATATGGGGCTGGCCACCCGTAACCGTAAACTCCGTTGGGTGTCTTCCCTCCTTAAAAACTTTAGCCTCGATAGGCCGGCCGCCTTACTTGTTGGGCGTCTTCCAGCCTTAAACCGCAGAATGATACCGCGTCTTTGGTACACAAAAAATATCGAACCGCAGAATATAGTTAGACGTCTCCCCGCCGTAACTCGAAAAATGATGTTGGGCGTCTGCGCCGTAAACCATAAAAATTCGACTGGCCTCAGCTGGCCACCCGTGGTTTATGTGCGGCACTTTTTCTTAATTTCTTTTTACAATCAACAATTTTCCGAAGAAAACCCAAAAATTCAGAACATGTACACGTTATTTATTTGTTCTTCAAATAAATTGAACACAAGAGAAACACTTTAATAAATGTTAGTACAAATACAATCATTTTTATTTCATCTACGAAGTTTTTCTATTTATTAATTTAAATTTAAAATTATAAACTTTTAGCTTTAGAGCCTTTTCTTTTCACAGTACCAAAATTCAAAAACCAAATCAACCTAGGTACCAATTTTATAAAATTCCAAACTCTACTCTAATCGATAAAATCACAAACTAGACTAACCAAAAAAATCTCTCGCACACAAAGTTCACTCATCCACTCTTTCTTACCGCGCATTCATGGCACACAATAAAACGGGAACAAATATTTCTATACTCCTTCGCCGATCGCACACACGCACAACGGGTACACATTAGTCTCGCTCTCAATATCATTCGACGTTTCGCAATGCCATAGGGTGGGTAAAAAAAAACATAAAATATAATATTAAAGCCCATGCACACTACACAACAAGATTAATACAAATGTTAAACTACAGATGTCAATGCCGTCAATAAAAAGCATCATTCATTCAATTTCCATTGAACGAAAATTTAAACGGAAAAAAAGAAAGGAAATATGTTATAACATCTGAAGGTGTCGTAACAAATGATACTTACCGACCAAACGGCACAGTGGTTAAAGTTTTGGCGTTTGGATTAAAAGCGAACCGCAAAAGAGTTAGCAGTGCATCGGCTCCAAAATGGATATGGATATTTCTTACATGATACTTTAGTTGTGTAAGTACATTTTTGTAAAAAATGCGAAGAAAGGTGTGTCACGACAGAAATCCCATTTTAGAAACCCCACGGGTTTCTTATTTTATCGCGTAGTATTTGATTGTGCAATTTTGTGCGTCTAGAGATAATGTGGGATTTCTGATGTGAATATCACACCAAAAATCCCATAAATCTGTTTAATCATTAAAGCATATGTTCTGCTCTAGTTTAATTGTGCCAAACTGTACATGCCAAAAACGATTTAGTTCTCCTCCAGAATTGGTCAGGATTTTTCCTAGAACGGTTATATCTGTCCATTTACATACACTATGCAAAAAATCTATTAAAGTAGATCAACTATGTAAGGTAGTCATAGTTTTCTGGTCACATTGTTTAGACTAAATGTACATAACCTGATAAGAGCAGTATTCACTGATGGCATACTCTATATCAGCCAGAATTGGGAATAGAAAACCCTTAATTCAACCCTATATTTACAAGTTAAATTTTTGAAATACATTTTATGAATGATTTTTGGAAATCACACCTTTTGTTAATGAAATCACTTAAACTAGTTGAAATGAACATTGTTACGAGATGGCATGAAGCCAACCCGCAGATTCTTGTAAATATGCAGAGGCCTCTTTCACGGTAATTTTGCTGACTATATCTCAAGGTTTTGAGTCGTGGGGAACTTGAGGCTTGCATATTCTTGGCCTACACTGTGGAACAGAACAAATATAACCGGTGTGTCCACCCAGGAACGATCAGATCTCTCCGAATGACAAGTATAATATCTGCTGCAGAGACCTCCCGAATGACCCATCGAGCCCTAGAGGCCGATGCCCAGCCAAAACGAAGCGGCATTAGAGGGTAGGGACGTCTCCCCAACAGACAAACCGCTCTTCACCCGGAGAGACCTCGAGGTAATCTCACACATTACACACACTCCCCGAATGGACGACACATATGCTGGAATCATCACTCCAACCCTGGGGATGTCTTGCGCCAAGGGGATGAAGGGGAGTGGCAAGCCCAGCCTGCAACTATGGAGCTGACACGAAATTGACACGAACTGACCCAGACCCTCTCCCTCCCATCATACCAATCCGGAAAAATTAATAGAAAAATAAAATTAATATAGCTTACGAAATCCTCTACCTGGTAGAGCCTTGATTATTTGGCAACTAATCAAGTCATGCCCTGGGGCTTTTTTAACATTCATGTTGCTTTTACTTCTACTTTTAATTCTTTGAGAGTTACTTGGCGTATATCAAAATCATCTAGCTTGGGGATTGATATTATATTTTCATTGGCCGCAAATAGTTCAGCCTTCTCTTTAGGACTTCTTGCCCTGGTTCCCTCATCCTTTTTAAGTGGAAGCACTTGCAGTTTGGGTCTTTTGGGTCCCTTTGTCGCCTTCCACAGAAAATAGTCTGAATTTTTGTCATCTGTTAGGCTAACTAGATATCTGTTGATTGATACATTTTTAACTTCTTTAAGAAGAGATTTGAGACTGTTACCTAAATTGTTAAGAATTGTTTTGTTCTCCGGTGTACTAGTTATTTTCCAGGTGTTACGTGCCCGTCGTTTTTGTTTTACCAAATCTCTAACTTCCATTGGGTAGGATATGTTAAGCTTCTTCTTATTTTGTATAATGGGGGTACTTGCCAAAGTAGCGAATTGTTTCATTGAGTTGTTCTAATTCATCTTCCAACTGGTGATAATTTCTTACCGGTACCTGAAGATTAATTTTTGCCTCTATATTACTTCACGAAAGAGATCCCAGTTTTTGTTTGAATTTGTTAATCTGGGTGCACTCTCCCTTTGAATGATCCGATACTAGAAAATTACTGTTTTCAATGTGAATATATTTCTGGGATATACCTCTTGTTACATAAAAGTCTATTAGGTCAGGTATCTTTGTTCCGTCACTGGACCAGTATAGTATGTTGGGGAACCACCAGTGTAAAATTCACATTTTGATGTCTGCCCTGCTTGAAGCAATTCTTTACCCCAACAGGTGTTTTCGCCTTAAAGTCACCTCCAATAATAAAATCACTTCCAAGCGATCTAAATAGTTGAAGGTAGTCCTCCCTTTTCAAGTTATGCCGGGGAGGACAATATATTGTAGAGACAGTAAGCTGTCTGTGTTTAATTTAATTAGATCCTTACAGTAGTGACTTGCATTGTTTCTTCTTCGATATTTGATTCTAAATTGTGTTTTATATTTTCTTTTATTAGTAATGCCGAACCACCTCTTGCTCTTTCCGCTGGATGAATGGAGTGATATAAGTTATAACCCGGTATTTTAACAAACGAAGATTTAACTAGATGGCTTTCAGATATTAAGAAAATGTCGATTTTTTCTGAATTTAAAAATATTTCTATTTCTGGAATATGTTGCATAATGCCATTCGCATTCCAGATTTCTATTTTGAAAGTTGTGTTCTTACTTAACATTTGTTGTTGAATTGCGTTGAGGGAGTTGCATTTTCTTCAGTTGATCGAGTATCTTGTTGTTCAGATTACGTTGGTCATCTAGCCGCTTTGTAATAGCTTCAATGCTGTTCATAATGTTTTCCATAATTTGGTTATTTTCGGAGCCCATATAATTGGTTGAACCCATGTTGTTGCTTGGTTGTGGGTTTTGATCCATCTGATTTGATATTTGAACTTTCGATTTTCGTGATTGATTGCAGTTGATTTCTTGTTTTATATCTTAATTTTTGTAGTTGTTTAGCAACCTCATAGTCTCGATAATTTGCCGGATGTTGGCCCTTACAATTTGTACACTTGATTGGCACATCTCTCCCTATTGTACATGCCTGGGTAATATGATTACTTGAACATTTTACACATCTTGGATCCCGGCCGCAATGTCTTTGGGTGTGATTAAATTAAATGCCTGACATTTCTTGCATTGGGGTATGCGTGTTGTGGTTCTCCTCATTGGTTCGATTTTCACATTCATGTGAAGAATTCCTTTTATTCCATAAATGTTTTGTCGTCAAATACCAGCAAGAAGGAGAGAGTCTCCTTTTACTGATAATTTGGTTTCCTTCCTGGATTTATGTTTTCTCTTTTTTAACAATATTTGCAGCATCTAGTATTTTAAGACCTTTATTTTGTAAGTCTTCCATTATTTCTTTGCTTGAGCAAGAGTGATGCAAACCACTTGCCATGAATTTTATAGGTCGGGCCTGTTTGTTCTCGTAAGTGAAGCACTGGTACTTTCCAGCTTTCAATTTCATAGATAAGGTTCTATAAGTCTCTGAGTCCAGAGTATTAATTTTCCAAACGGCATTGTTTAACGCTGTTACCTTATAGTCTTTGTCAGTAACCGATTTCATCAGTGACTGAATTTCTGGGTAACTGGTTACACCCACAATATTTATTGGTGGGGGTGATTTTTATTTCGGTTGCACCAAATTTGGTTGATTGGCTTCGGGTAGAACATCTTTTGAATCTGGACTGGATTGTCCCCTACCATTTAATTGCTCAGCCTCAGGTGACGATTCAGCTTTTCTTTTCTTACTCTTCCTGGACTGTTTTTCTTCTTTTGGATCCAGTCCATCTCTCTTTGTAATTCGTCCTCATCAATGGAGTAGATAAGTTCGTATGGTTCAATGCTTCCTATATCGCAATCTTTTGTTGAATCCCAATTCATTTTTAGGTTTTCATTTTCTCGCTTTAGATACTCAATTTCTTCGCCAAGCTTGGCAATAATTGCTCCATATACTCAAGTCTCGTCAAGAGATCCATATTCTCCTTTTCTAGGTCAATAGTTGTTTTACTACATTTTTACTAGATTCGGCTATTTGCAAAGTAAAACTTCCGGGGCATCTCGCATCACTTATTTCGTGTAATGTTTGTCCAGTACGTCTAGTTATAACGTTAGAATAAGCATCGGCTTGGTCAGCTACTGAGTTGCTTTTATTTTTCTTTACCGGTGACCTTTGTAAATTTGATCTGCATAGTTTTGATTGACTAATTAGCTATTCTGCTTCACTACTACCAAGGAATTGGGGTAGCACAACCGTTCGTTGTACAGAACATTGCCCAGAGTATGCCCGTATCCATTTATGAATACTTCGTGGAGGAACTCGACATATTCCGGGCCGCCTACTTGGGATGATTAGACTTCTGCACGTTGAAGTGGCGAAGATGGTGGGCGAGGATTTGCTCGTCTTTGTCTTATATATGCATTTGATGCCCCAAATGACACCTAAGACTAAAAGGATCCCAGAAATGACATGAGTCATGGTATAATGGTGGATATTATGATTCTTCCCCTCGTGTAGTTTGATCTTCATTTTTTCGAGCATCTTTATCTCTTGTTCCAATTTGTCGGTATCTTGCAGCGGTAGGTACTGTGGATGATTATGTCGGACTGGGCTATCTTTAATCCGGGTGATGAACTTATTACGCATATTACATCGACTCAATAGTCGTTTCATTGTGAATGGCATTAAGTTGTATCCAGTGATTTGAAGCATTTACGGTTCCGATGGAACATAATTCCTCAAGATTTATCTTCCGTTGTAGGATTGCCACCTTGCACTGAGCTTGGCTGCTCATGATGTTATATATTGGGGATATTTCACACAAAAATCTTCTTCCTTGAAATGATTCACAATTTTTTACTTGCTCTCTAGTGATTAATGCGAGCTGTTCCCAGTGAGCATCTATTGCTAAATATTATATAACAAACGGCTAACAATGTGTACTCCCGAGTAAATGATAATGGAATGGTGAGTCCTACTATAATGTTTCTTGGAGTTACTCTACTGCATATCTTCATGCTAAGATATACGTGAAGAAGATCCGGAATGCTATGCCCAGGTATAGTGATCGTTGATGGTATATGTCTTTTAATAATTTCGAGCTCTTGATCCAATTGTAACCTTCACGTTTTGTTAGAATCCCAAACATGTCGCCTAACACAACGCCTATTGTGTCGCCTAAACCTCGTTTTGGTCTGCGCACTTCCTTGTTGCTCGCTAATAATAATTCATTATCTGCCTCCAAATTGTTGAACTGCCATTGAATTTGTTGAAGAATTAATTCGCAGTTTATTTCAATAACGTCTCTGCATGACTTCTTCAGTTGCCTTTGTGCGGTCTTGAATGCTGCAATTTCCTCCCAGAAATTACTCATATTATAATAGATCATTAGTGACCATTTCATGGCTACCACCTCGAGTCTGCCTTCATTTGTTCAGATGTTTCAATTTGCTCTGGTTTTTCACTTGTCGATAAATATTTGCGACTCCTGCTCCTCTTCACTCTGGTTGGCTTTCATGGGCATTCGATCCTTTAAATTTTCCTCAATTGGTAGTTTACACAATTTCACAATTGGCCGCTTGAAGGTATTGTTCTCGCACTTCACTGTAGCTACTCGAACTAAATCATCGCTCCCGACATGTGTCTCAATAATTCGCCCTAGTTTTTAACGTGTGATTGGATGTTGGTCATCCTTTAGTAACACCAAGTCGTTGATCTTTAGGTTCGGTTGGCTACATTTCCATTTAGTTCGTTGTTGTAGTTGGTGGCAATATTCAGAGGACCATCTTTTCCAAAAGCCTTGCACCACTTTCTCAACAAGGTGCCATCTTGTTTTTAAAGATATGTTATCTGTATCAGCGACCGGCAGTGACTTGAGAGAATCACCTATCAAAAAATGTCCTGATTTGTATAACTACTGTGTAAAGCTCCTCAAAAGTGAGGGTAGCTTCTCCTATGATTCGTTTTAAATGGAACTTGATCGATTTAATGCTCGCTCCCCATATGCTACCGAAATGGGGTGTCATGGGCGGTAAGAAATGTCAATTGGTTTCGTCGTTGGCTATCATGGTGGCGATCTCGTCCGGTAATGTGGTTATTGCGCGATGGTGTTCTTTTAACTTTACTTTGTTCGCTCCAACGAAGCATGTCCCATTGTCAGAGTAGATATCCCTGCATAATCCTCTCCTGGATGTAAATCATTGGTAAGCAGCAATAAATGAGCAGCATTCGGTTGTTAAATCATTTACAATTTCAATATGTATCGCTTTTGTTACCATGCAGATAAATAGTGCAATGTAACCTTTGTGAGTTTTATGACCTCTTCCCTTGGTTGTTCTTACTTGAATGGGGCCAGCATAATCGATACGTGTTTTTGCGAACGGTTTGCCCGGCCGTACTCTAGCAGATGCTGTTTGTTACGAAAGCAAATAGTGCATTTTTGAATTACTCGACGTACGGCACGTTTACCGTCAACAACCCAATATTTGTTTCTCAAATGCGACAATGTTAGTTGGGCACCCCCGTGTAAGGTACTGATATGACCATTTTCTATAATTCTTTGTGTAACAAGGTTGTGTTTATCCAGGATGATGGGGTTTTTGCTGGACCTTGATAATGCTGAATTTTGAAGTCGTCCACTTAATCGTAACAAGCCATTTTCATCTAAAGTTGGATTCAATGATAGTAGCTTGCTTCGTTTACTAATTTATTTAGCCTGGTTAAGATAGCTAATTTCATTAGAAAAATCTTGTTTTTGTAATGCCTTGAGAATTGTTGTTTCCGCATCCCGAAGTTCTATACCTGTTAGCTGCTTATGATTATTGCTGCCGTGCTTGGCATTGCAATTTGAATATCGCTCAAATAATTCATTCAATACGTGCTCTTCTCGGCTTATTGTCATTCGTTTTGAAGTTTTCTCTTCTAATTCCTCACGATGATGTGTATAAGTAAGTGAAAAACTGTTGACTTCCTTCCAACTAGTTATATTTTGTCGCAGAAAGCTGGTCCTTCCCACCATAATTTGTTGTTTGTTAGTGCGGATGGTGGTGCGCCTTGTGAAGCAACATCAGCTGGGTTATCGCCTGATTTTACGTGATGCCATGTTGTGGTCGGTATCAAGGATTTTACTGCAGAGGTTCTGTTTGCCGCGAATGCCTTAAATTTGCTTGGTTCGCCTGTGATCCAACATAGTGCAATGTTTGAGTCTGACCACGCGCATACATCCTGCAGTTGCTTAGATTTAAGGCTTCTTGTGCGTGTTTAAGCATTTTTGATAATAATAACGCTGCATTTAGCTCTAGTCGAAGAATTGACAACCTCACTTTAGTTGGAGCGGCTCTTGTCGTCGATCGATCGTTCCATCTTCGTTTACTGTTCGACCGAGAAGCTCTGTATCGGTATTTTCAGTTGTATTGATCCACCTTTGAATTTTTTTGTTTTTGATATCACTTAATTCTACCTTATATTTTATCCATTTTGTGTTAATATGTTCTGGTAGATGTTCATCCCATTTTATTCCGCCTAACCATAATTCTTGCATCATAATTTTTGCTGTAATTGTTAATGAAGAGAGCCATCCAACTGGATCAAATAGCTTCGATGATTCGGATAATAATGAAAGCTTTTGTAGCTCGGTTGCTGGATAACTGAAGTTTTGCAACATCAAATTTAAAGTTGTCTTCTTTTGGATCATACAAAATGTCTAGGGTCTTGATGCAATCGTTTAACTTGATGTCCATATTACCCTTATCGTGCAGCTCTCTTGGTATATGTTTTAATAATTCACTTGAGTTAGAGAACCATTTACGTAAGTTAAATCCATCTCGATGTGTTAGCAATTTTAATTCGCGAACTGATTGACATGCTTCCCTTATATTGTGGCATCCGGTCAGCAAATCGTCAACATCGTCTTACGTTTATAAGTTGTCCTTGGTTTAGACGGTTGAGTTCTCCATAGTATTCGTTGGTAATTCTATTATTATCCATCCGATTTCAGTTTGTTGTGCCATTGGTTCTAATTGACCTCCTTTCATGATGTTGTTGTTTATGATTGCTGGATAATAAGGATCGGCAAGTTGTATTTTTTTGAGATGGGTCTAGCATCTTGCATCAAAGTCCACCTCCGGTAACTGTGTTGGTTGAGTTTACCAAATATCAAGGCTTCGATATTTAGTTGAAACTCAGTTTGAAATCTAGGCAAGATTTGTATATTGATTGTATGTTTACAATCACCTGCTTTACCTCCTCCGATACCGGAGATAGAAACGTTGATCTTCTTTTTATTAAGGTTGAGTACGTTAGCGGCTTTTGATGAGATTAGTAAGATCTGATTTCCCGTGCAAGTTATGGCTTTAACTACTGTGGTTGGTAACAAAACTTGTCCCTGTTGATTTACTATGAGGATTTTCGCGTTTTTAACTCCGGTTCCGCCATTTGATAATGCGTTATTGTAGTATAGTAGGGTGTTATGTGACCCTTTACACACGATGCATGGTTCTGCCTTCTTTGGAGACGGTTTAGGCAACGTACACAAAGGCTTGCTGCATTTATTAGCCTTGATCTTTCTAATGTTGACATACTTTTGAACTGTTGACAATGATTCAAGTTGTGTCGTTCCTTACAACTATTTACTATGGTACTTGGTACTTTGTACTTTACTGTGATCGGCTGTCGTTTGTTTGTTGCTGCCCATGGCTTCTAATGATTGAAATCTTTTTTCAAGGGATTTGAAAACTTCTTCAGATCGATGTCCTGTTGATGTTGAACTCGACACATATACATATGTTTGTTCTGTAAAATGGACTTAAAATTTTCACAATATTGAAAATTCGGAATTAGAACTAGAAAACTGTGAGAAGGCATACACATGAAAAACAATAAATAAAGCAACAAAACAGCAATAATCTACATTATCTACGAATATTCTACACATTCTACGAATTCTCGACATTATCTACGCCAAAATGAATTGTCCATATGCGTAGACGCACAACACCAAGTACCGTCTCAATTAAACTGGGTCGCAAACAACTTTTGGGTGTGTCCGACAATCAATATTTAGTCCTCGGTCAAAATGTCTAAATAAAAATTCAGCCACGCAATTTTCTCATTCATTTTTAACAGAATTGCAAAATAAATTATCGCCACCGTGGTTGCTCGATACCTGTTCAACTCATAAACAGAAGCATTTACTGACTGAACCAATTCAATTTTACGGGAAAATATTTCTTTTCAATATTCTAACTAACCCAATTATCGTCATCGACCGTGTAAGGGGATTTTTTGATTGTTTCGTTTCCAAGCCACTCGTTTATGTGTAGCAAGCATCGCATATGTATGTAGTGGTAGTGTAGATATATTTGCATGTACTACATTCGTTAGTATTAAAATAGAAAATATTAATGGAAATACCTTTCGATATAATAAGAAAACCACCCCTTTTTCACGCTGCCGTACATTAAAAATAATGATGTGGGACTCGTTATTTTATGATTGTGTGGGTCGCAACTTCCAATTAGGGAATACCAAATTCTATTTTTTTTTTGTGTAATAATTCTAATTTTAAATTATAAATGATGAGTGATAAAATTTTTAATTTTTTTTTTTTTAATTATAACTGATTTCTACCTAAATTTTCACAACGCTATTTGGACATTTTATACCACGTTGCATCGTACTCGTAATAGAATTTTTCGTATATTCTGTATTGTGATTTTCAATTAAAACCGTTTTCTTTTATTTATGATTGTGGTTTTTATCAATTTTCACGATTTTTCCATCATCATCGCGCAAAAAAAAAATAATTCGGTTATTTTTTGGGTTTATTTGCTTGCGAGATACTGGTTGAGTGCCCCCTCTCTCTCTCTCTCTCGATGTGTACACTGACATCAAAATTTATAAAACAGTAGTTGTTAACCAGCATTCCGCGGGACTGAATATTTTGGAGATCTTTACGATTTTTAATTAACATTACTCCTGATAGTAGTGGCCTTGGTAGATGTGGAGGTCGAACGAACTTCAAAACATCCGTAAAATATGCAATAAGCTTGACGGTGTAAAGACGCCATGATGCGGCTGAAGCGTTAGTGAACTTTTGAAATTGCCCCAGTTGTTTTTATTGTTCCGTGAACTTTCTGTTCAGTTGGAGGAATGTTGCAATTACCATCTTTTTTGAGTCACCTATAATTTGCTATCAATGCTGTTAATTGCTAGTTTTACGATGAACCTGTAGTCTGTTGATCGTATTTTAGCAAAAAAAATTGAGGGCTCTTCAATTTCCACTAGCTAATTTTTCTCAGTATTAAATGCTTCTTAAGTTTTCATTCGGCTTGTCTGTTTTAATGGGTGGTCCATTCCAGTTTAGAGTACCCCATGTTTGAATGACTGTTGGTTTTTTTGGATGATCGTGAGTTATAATTTTATTTTTATTTATAGTTGGAACCCAGCCATGATTCCTCACTCGATACCCCAAACAGCAGGGATTCCATCAAAGTGTGGAAGTGCGCACTGTATTATTTTCAAACTGATCCTGTTAAAAGCAGGACAGCTACATATCCACGTAATGAATGTTATCATCACATACTTTAGTTGGAGCCAACCGCATGGGATTCAGGTATTCTTTGAAACGACCATGTCAAGTCAGAACAGCAATGAGAATTGACATTATCCTTTTCCAAGGTATACACGTATTTGGTTAAAAGAGAATTACGTTCCGCAATAAATTGTTTCACTCTACGACAGCCGGCTGTGTTCAACCATTGCTGCCTTAACAGATGTAGGAAGAAACGTTTGATTGCAGCTATACCACTATTACCTGATGCCAGGTTCCAAACCTATAAAAACAGAGTGATGAACCCACTTTTGCCAGAGAATATGCAATCTCGTTGCCATCAATGTCAAAGTGGGGTGGCACATGACTGTAACTTTATTATAACCGCTAAGAAGATTTATGAGAAGTTTCACTCTACGCGATGAGCTTAGAATTAAACAAGGGGTTACTAAAAACATATTACGCACCAACTTTTAGCCAGTGTATAAGGCGATGTTGAGACTTTCAACTTCACAACTTAGCGCTTCGGATACACAATGAGCCGAAGCTATGACCGCAGCTTGTAAAGCTGAACAATGGGTAACCAGCCTCCCTGGCTCTTTAAAGTCACAGCAGGTACCGAAGCCTGCACAAAAATTATCAGTTGATCCCAAATCCATCGAAGGATAGACTACCAGGAATGAATTTATAGAATTAGTTTCTGGAATAAGCGAGCTATACTTGTTGATAATTTGCCGGTGCCCTGTGAGTGCTCCTAATACATTAAACACCACATTGCAGCGGAGAAATCTGTGTCCAAAATAAAGGTTTACAGCCGAGGAAGGGAAAGAATGGTTTTCATGGTAATCAGTGGAGTAAACTACAAAGCATCAGAAATAACCCTACACGAAATATTTTATAGACCATTGAGTTTCATAATCGAACATTGTAAGTTGACTACCGGCCACCACACGGGAACTTGTCACTTCTAGATATTGATTTTCGTCAAGATTCTTATTGACGCACCAAGAATCCATAGTATGGCGGGCTTGTTGCATTAGGTCAGATATGACATTCAGATGCTTTTCTGAGATAGTTATAATAATTTCGTCAGTACAACCCTGGGTACAAAACCAGCAGACCACCCTGCAGATAACCTTTGGTAACTTTTACAAAGAATCGTCGATTCTAAATCTGCCATTTCACAGGGTCTGCTAACTCTGTAAGCATGCTGCAAGTTACTGAAGGGAGAAATAGACAAGAAGTGGTTCCTAATGAAACTATCAATGATTATTTCTAACGTCAGAGACGAAAGCAAAGGTCACACAAGTTCGGAAGAGAATCCAATCCGTTCCTGCCGATCGAATTTCATTAGTTATTTTATTTACTACGTATGGTTTAATACTTAGTTGAAATTTAAACTTGAACCGCGGCATTATTGGTATTGTCGCTGACATTTTTATTGTCTCTTTTCTGGTCTCCGCAGATTCCCGTAATATTCAACTCGCCTTTGTTTGTTTTTATTTTTAAGCTATTGGTAGCACGCGAAACAATGAAGGTTTGGTTGCTAGTTTGACAAGTGCTGTTCGTAAGAGCACATACTCGTTCCATCTAAGTTCCTTATAAGTTGTAGAGATGTGTTGCAATTATTTGTGGCTGTAGATTCGTTCATTGCTCTTGAATTGTTGCCATCATTTTTGTTATTAGATGTAACAACTGATGATGTCATCCTCCGCACTGTTAACATGAATGGTTTAGCGTACAGTCAACTGTTAAATGATTGCTTTCTAGACAGTTTCTGCAGAGTTCCAATAGTGACATAAGTTGGTTTTTTCATAAATAGTCAGTTTTGAATTTTTCACAGTCCTACATGTGATGACACTATTACGGCAAATTGCTTTTCCAAAAATTTCATAAGCTTGGCTAACGTTTGAAGTTCCTTTGTGCTTGTTAATGACATCTGTTAAGCAGATTCATAGGCAGGTTCGTATTTAATTACGAAAACCAATTTACGATAAGACAGCTTGCGTTTGTTCGCTGATTTCAGACTGCTTATTCTGCATGTTGCGTTCTCAACTGTAGGTACTTAAAATAAATAAAATTAGATGTCCGTCACATCAGCCGGAACTATACAAGCCGGAACCAAACAATCTATGGCACAAATAGCACGATGAATTATGCATCATTATGCACTATATGATTTTTCAGCCGAAAAATGATGTCAGTTTCCATCAGGGAACCATAGTAATACCAGCTGGAACCGGACCATGGCACAATGAGCATGAAGCGTTCTTGATCATTCTGCACCATCAAAAACTATAGTCGGCTTCAAATTATCGCCAGCCGGATCCATAGACTTTCATGGTCGAAACAAAATGTTTTTAGTGGAATAATTTTGGCGCTGGCACAATGATCGCCGTGCAATTTCGATACCAACTAGTGCAACATATGAGGTTTCAACCGGAATATTGAAAACGACATCCACTACAGTGCCAGCCCAACCAGAACCAGCCAGACTAGCCGGAACCATATGAAGTCGGTGTGATACCATTCGGAGCAATGCACAATAAGCATGGTTGATGGTCATTGTGAACTAGCTAAAATTTCAACTGGGATTTTTTTACACATTATACTTTCTGATCAGATGAAAGTATTAATTAATTTAAAAAATTTAACATAAAAAAGTTAAAACAATCAGAACCAAAGTCGTTAATTTCGTCGAAATAACATTTTATTTTCTAATAATTTTTTGAAGTGCTCGAGTTGGTCTCGGCTTTTTTGTAAACCGTCGTAAATTTTCCACCTTCCACCTGCCACCATGCATGTGCGTATAATGCTCATTTGGACTGTCGTAATCAATTAACACCACAAAAATTAAACAATTTATTAGGTAAATAAAGGCGGTAAGCGCTATAGTTATGTCACTTAAAGGTACCGTTTGCTGTTTTCTAGTGATTCTAACGACACGACTTCCAATGTTGTTACACTATTATACACTTTAGTTACTTTATATAAGTTGCCACAGCTACATATAATACAAAATGATGCACAATACATTGTGCTTCTTGTGTCATAGTTGGTTTAGCTGTAAAGGGTATGTTTTCGGCTGGCTTTATATGGTTCCGGCTGCTATTGTAGTGTTTCCAGCTGACCTTGTTATGATTCCGGCTGATAGATTACATGTTTCATAACTATTTAAGTGCGCTGTGCTCATTGTGCAAACTTCTGTGGTTTCCGGTTTATAAAACTCTGGTTCCGGCTGACTTTAAATTTTTCTCGCTGGCTTAATATGCGTTCCGGCCGGAAAATCAGAAAGTAACAATGCATTGTGCTTCTTGTACTCTAGTTAGTTTTGCTGTAGAGGTAACGACGTACCTGCCTTCCGAGCTCCGATGATAGTTGTCCACGTTGTGCTTCTCGCACCCTAATTTAACTTCAGACATACAGGATGCGATTGGGATCTCCTCCAACTTCCAAAATTGTTTCAGTACTCGATTGTGTCGTTTTCTTAAATGACTGTGGAATATAATGTCGAGTGACTCGAATGGATAGGTCAATTTCCAGCAATAACCCATCCGAATGATGTTGATTGCGCTATGAGACGATCATCATGTGCCATTTGTTGTGTTAGTCGATGTACCCTCAATCGGAGTTGCTTTGGTGCCTATTTCCCAGTCTGTTTGGATGACGATACTGTTGGTTAACCAAACGGCGCCTTTTTCAATTGGCATTCCCTTCAATTTAAGACATCGGTAGAGATAATGAGAACGTTGGCAACAAAAACATTTTACACTTTCTCTAGCAACATACAACTACACTCACACCTTTATTTCCTGGTTTCTTGTCGTATACTGCACTTTCTTGAGTAGCACTGCCCATACGAGACGTGCCTCTTCATCCACCTTCGTCAGTAATATTTGGATCAGCCAAGGATCTCTTATTTCTGCTGCTCCACCTAATGCCTTAACATCCCTTAGGATTTCATCAGATGCGTCGGTGATCTGGCGAAGAGATCGAAAGAAGAATGCCGGCCAGGCTTCATACTCTCCCGTGAATTTATCAATGATCATTGATAACCTGCGTCTGATCAGCTAGGCCTTCTAAGAATACACGTTGCTGGTCTAGCAATGTGTCTAACGACGTATTACTAGTAGCAGCGATGGGTGGTTTCCTCTTCTGAAGGCTCTTCAGTAATGTGGCCTTAGCTTCAAAAAACTTAATTCCAAATTCTTCTTGCTTTAACTCCAACGGAAGACTGGCATTAGTTGCGAGCGCCAACGCAATTTGGTCTTCGTATTGGTAAAATTCGTTCCACAATGTCTCTAGCCTTTGCAACCTAACCTCAATTTTATAATACGCGGTATCGTTGGTTATGGCGGATGTGAATTTTCGAATCATCATTAATGACCCAAAAATGCGGTCACGAGACTGTACGACAAGAGTCGTTATAATTTAAATGTTATACAATTGCACCAACTTGATCCAAATATGCTCCTCGAAACGCTAAAATACCGGTGTTGAATAAGGCAGCAATCGATGATTCCAAAAATTAGTTCAGCAGCGGCTTGATGCGCACACAAAATGGCTCCTATCACTACTGCAAACTTGATTTCTCTATATCGCAGTGAGTCTTCACGCGGTCAATTAATGGCGTCCGATTCGACGTAAAATAAAATATGATGCAGGTGCACGTACACGCAAGTTTACTAACACTTCGGATCCGGCTCGAAGGACCATGAATAAAAACGGATACCGAATTGTGAATTTTGTTAAATTGATTTTGAAATTATAATTTTTAGTTTACACATCACTGGATGTCTATATCACTGGACAATATGGAATGAAGTGACGACAAAATCGCCATAATTCTAAAATCTAAAAAACTCAATGTTGCCCACAATGACATTAAATTTACAAATAAAGTTGGTATGCCATCTATCGAATAATAGTGACAACATTGATGAATTTTTATTTTCATTGGATGAATTTATGTGGAATTACAATGTTAAGTTGAGTAAAGCTATAAACAATGATTATTAAATGCTCCTCAACACAAATTTATGCTCGGTGCATTCAAATCATCCTCAAAGTTGATAAGGTAGATATCTGCCGTATCGATCATTAGTTTGGTGTTGAGCTGGTTTTACTACACAATTTGCCCGGTATGTTTCCCCTTTTTAGGTGTTTATGTTATTCGGTGTGTTACAGGGTGAGATACAGGATACAGGTAAGCAATTGATTACGACCGACGAGACGATTCACCCAACTCATTCGAAATAGAGGTAGTTTTTTGGAGCTATTAAGATGAACATTTAGAATATTTTGAAAATGATCAAACGCAAGTGTCCCACTGGATTGGCTATAAACATCGCGCCAATTCTCCCATAAAAACAGTTCTTGTTGTTGGCAATAGTCAATGCGGACAAGCTCAACAGAGTTTCTTACGCTGGTCTAGAAATGGGAGCACCAAAGAAACTGGTTTCTATTAAACAATGATCTGATATGCCCAAGCCTAAAACATTGTATGAGTGACTTCAGAAATATCTCTGATAAAACCTACATTATTGTAGTGGTTCCGACTGACCTTGTTAAGATTGTTAATTGTGCTCATTGTGCAAACTCCTAATAGTTCAGTTTTATAAAACTCTGGTTCCGATTGGTTTTAAATGGTTCCGGCTGGCGTAACATGGGTTCCGGCAGAGAAATCAGTAAGTACACAAACCGGTGTGAAGTATTTAACATTTATCAAAAGTGTAGCTACACAAATTAACAAATAGCATAAGTGTAGTTACACAATAATATAAAAAGTGTAGCTATACACACAAAAAATATGGCAGGGTTGAATTTTTAATTTTTCTCATTAAAAACCGATTTTTACAAGAAAATGAAAAACGATTACACAAATAAAACTAAAAATAATTGGTATTTATTCATTGGAAATTATAGAACTTTACACCCTGTCTCGTATATATTTGATAGCCATTTACACGTGATGCTAGAGATATCTACTTAAATCTACAATTTCGATGCGATAATACAAAATTCTAGAGATGTCTACGCAACTCTGGATATACTCGCATTTTGGGGATACTTTTCACAATTTTTAGTGACATGCGGCATATCGATGCGACCCTCGGCCAATTTTATATCGAATTTACATGAAAATAAAATTGTGAAAAGTGTACGTACAGTCTTGTGGATGTTTGATGACCATTAACCCATAATTCTAGAGATGTCTACACAAATCTGGATATAATCACACTTTGGGGATACTTTTCACAATTTTTAGTGACATGCGGCATATCGATGCGACCCTCGGGCAGTTTGATATCGAATTTACAAGAAAATAAAATTATGAAAAGTGTACGTACAGTCTTGTGGATGTTTGATGACCATTAACCCATAATTCTAGAGATGTCTACACAAATCTGGATATACTCGCACTTTGGGGATACTTTTCACAATTTTTATTGACATGCGGCATATCGATGCGATCCTCGGGCAGTTTTATATCGAATTTACAAGAAAATAAAATTATGTAAAGTGTACGTACAGTCTTGTGGATGTTTGATGACCATTAACCCATAATTCTAGAGATGTCTACACAAATCTGGATGCGATACTTTTCACAATTTTTAGTGACATGCGGCATATCGATGCGACCCTCGGGCAGTTTGATATCGAATTTACAAGAAAATAAAATTATGAAAAGTGTACGTACAGTCTTGTGGATGTTTGATGACCATTAACCCATAATTCTAGAGATGTCTACACAAATCTGAATATACTCGCACTTTGGGGATACTTTTCACAATTTTTAGTGACATGCGGCATATCGATGCGACCCTCGGGCAGTTTGATATCGAATTTACAAGAAAATAAAATTATGAAAAGTGTACGTACAGTCTTGTGGATGTTTGATGACCATTAACCCATAATTCTAGAGATGTCTACACAAATCTGGATATACTCGCACTTTGGGGATACTTTTCTCAATTTTTATTGACATGCGGCATATCGATGCGACCCTCGGGCAGTTTTATATCGAATTTACATGAAAATAAAATTATGAAAAGTGTACGTACAGTCTTGTGGATGTTTGATGACCATTAACCCATAATTCTAGAGATGTCTACACAAATCTGGATGCGATACTTTTCACAATTTTTAGTGACATGCGGCATATCGATGCGACCCTCGGGCAGTTTTATATCGAATTTACATGAAAATAAAATTATGAAAAGCGTACGTACAGTCTTGTGGATGTTTGATGACCATTAACCCATAATTCTAGAGATGTCTACACAAATCTGGATGCGATACTTTTCACAATTTTTAGTGACATGTGGCATATCGATGCGACCCTCGGGCAGTTTTATATCGAATTTACATGAAAATAAAATTATGAAAAGTGTACGTACAGTCTTGTGGATGTTTGATGACCATTAACCCATAATTCTAGAGATGTCTACACAAATCTGGATATACCCGCATTTTGGGGATACTTTTCATAATTTTTAGTGACATGCGGCATATCGATGCGACCCTCGGCCAATTTTATATCGAATTTACAAGAAAATAAAATTATGAAAAGTGTACGTACAGTCTTGTGGATGTTTGATGACCATTAACCCATAATTCTAGAGATGTCTACACAAATCTGGATGCGATACTTTTCACAATTTTTAGTGACATGCGGCCTATTGATGCGACCCTCGGGCAGTTTGATATCGAATTTACAAGAAAATAAAATTATGAAAAGTGTACGTACAGTCTTGTGGATGTTTGATGACCATTAACCCATAATTCTAGAGATGTCTACACAAATCTGGATATACTCACACTTTGGGGATACTTTTCACAATTTTTATTGACATGCGGCATATCGATGCGACCCTCGGGCAGTTTGATATCGAATTTACAAGAAACACACTTTTTATCTTATTGTGCAACTACACTTTTGTTATTTGTTAATTTGTGTAGCTACACTTTTGATAAATGTTAAATACTTTGCGCCGGTAGTACACAATGCATTATGCTTCTTGTTTTCTAGTTGACTTGGCTGTAGAGGGTTTGGCTCTGGCTGGCTTTATAAGATTCCAGCTCAAATTAATAGGGTCCGCCTGAAAAACCATTTAGATCTCAATGATACATTGGGTTTCTTGTGCCGTAACTGGTTTGGCTGTAGAGGGTATAGTTCCGGCTGAAAGCTTATATGTTTCACAACTGTTTAAGTGCATTGTGCTGAAAACTCTGATTCCGGCTGGCTTTAAATGACCCCGGCTGGCTTAATATGTATTTCGGCTGAAAAACGAGATAGTGCACAATGATGCAGCATGTATTGTGCGTCTTATATCATAGTTGTTTTGGCTGTATTGGGTATGGTTCCGGTTGGCTTTATAAGATTCAGCCTGGATTTATAAGATTCCGGCTGAAACATCATATGGTACACAATGATGCACAATGCATCGGGCTAGTGGTGCCTTAGTTAGTTTGGTTCCGGCTGTAATGGATCCGGCTGACGTGATAGATACAAAATTAGTACTTCACGGCACATCGGATGTCTTAAAGAACTTTAATTCTTAAATAGAAACATAAACACCATATAGAAATATATTATGGATCACTGGCTTTATACAATTACATGCATATTTTAAATCGTACAGCAAAACACTTTCGTTAGATATGTTGAAACTGATTTGATTTCCTAGAATATGTGTTGCTCCTGCTGTTGTTGTATTTAAAACTAAGTTAAAAATTATCTATTTTGTAGATGCAATTGTTGGTGTGCTTGATTTTGATTTATTTATTATTTAGTATATTCGTTACGAAATAAATGTATATCGTCTCGTCTGAATTTGTCCGTCTCTAATTACAAAAGGCAAAGAATATACGTTAACCGTCTACATAGCTCCCACCCTTAATACTCAGTATAGTTATGGTAGAGGATGCAAAATAAACTTTTGTTCCTTTATTTATTGTTTTTGTGCTGCTCCAGAGTACCGAAACATTTTACCAATAATAAAATATTAAGGATTAGAAGCCAAATAAATGTAAACCTTTTTTAAATCAATTAAGCCAAAATAAAAAAGTGTTCATAAACCAGATGTGCTTTTATTGAAAAGTTAATTGAATAAATATAGCGTCCTAAAGGAAGGAGATGTAGAGTGAGTGTTTCTAACGAACTCCAGCTTCATTATAAAAGTCATTCCAGAATACTTAGCAACGAGCTATATATAACAATACGTGACAGAGCTTTTTTTATAGTGATAGAAGCTTTAATTTCAATTAAAATACAATCGACAATAAATTAAAAACTGAGAATGCACACACACACACACACACACATGGAGCAGAATATAATAAAACAATAATGCCCATTAGTTGGCACACAACAACAGCCAACAACAAAATGATAACAATGATAATGAAGAAGAACAAGTGAACAATCATATTTTAATGAATATAAGTTTGTTGTGTGTACAGTACATAGGTACCAGTATATATCTGTACAGAACTCAACATAAAAATGTATGTTCCATCTCTCGTGTAGTGTGCATGTGCATACTGTATACGTATACAGTAACAATGTAATTGTATGTTCATGCTATGTACATATTGATAAACTTATGTACAATGGGAATATAAATTGAATAGATGCTATAATTATGGTACTTTATGTTTACTATATGTATGTGCAGCCATACATGTATATCTTGTACATTATGTATCATTTAACTGTTTTATTATGTTGCAAAAAAAAATTGTGATGTGCAGATTTTAAAATTTATGTTTAATCATTTCATTATAGTGAATGCACTGCAGGCCAACCCATCAATCGGTGTTACAGCTGCTAGCGCCTAAACGGTGAATTTATGAATTAAAGAGCTGATAATAAAATTATTGCTTTATCCAAGACGTGTTAACCGATATGCCACATAATTATACGGGGATTCCCAAAAATGTACCTGCTTTTAGCACTTTAACGGATGTTTTGACTGCCAAGGTGGTTCAATCATCTTTGAGGAATTCATCCAGGGTCTGATCTAAGACCTTTAAACTGATATACTACACGAGTATATACCGTTAAAGTTAGCCGACTCGCACCAGCCGAAAAATGTCGATAATGCAGATTTGGTTATAACTACTAATGTTTACCAGTCGAAAATGTTGGTAATGCAGATTGAAAACAATATGGATTATCCGCTAGTAAAAGTCGGTAAGACAGATTCGTATACATAGACAGCCCAAAAATCGTTAAATCAGATACTTACATTTGTTGTTGAACAGTATTTTTTTCTTTAACCCAAAATATTAAGTTCGTTGCATTAAATGCAAATAAACTATAATACAAAACTATTTTACCACCGAGACAACTCGAAGAAATATATGAAGCAGAACCTCTAAAATTTCAGGTCAATTTTCATGTTGGGGTCCGGGAAAACTCAATTGAATATATCGCACACACAAAATTTGAAAATTTCTAAGAGTTGACCGTTTAAAGTGTCATGGCTGGAAATAGATTCAAATGATAGGTCTTTATGGTCAATTTTCATGTTGGGAGTCTGGGAAAACTCGATAGAATATATCGCACACACAAAATTTGAAAATTTCTAAAAATTGGCCGTTTTAAGTGTCATGGCTGGAAATAGATTCAAATGATAGGTCTAAATAATTCTCACATGTGGAAAGAAATTCAGGTCAATTTTCATGTTGGGAATCCGGCAAAACTCGATTGAATATATCGCACACACAAAATTTGAAAATTCCTATAAATTGACCGTTTAAAGTGTCATGGCTGGAAGTATATTCAAATGATAAGTCTTTGTGATGCTCATACCTGGCAAAATTTCAGGTCAATTTTCAAGTTGGGAATCCGGCAAAACTCGATTGAATATATCGCACACACAAAATTTGAAAATTCCTATAAATTGACCGTTTAAAGTGTCATGGCTGGAAATAGATTCAAATGATAGGTCTAAATAATACTCAGATGTGGAAAAAAAATCAGATCAATTTTCATGTTGAAAAAAAAAATTTGTTTGTATCTGCATTATCGACATTATTCTGCCGTCATTTTTGGCCGATTTTATTCAATCGAGTTTTCCCGGACTCCCAACATGAAAATTTTCCACATGTGAGTATTTTTTATACCTATCATTTGAATCTATTTCCAGCCATGACACTTTAACTGGTCAATTTTTAGAAATTTTCAAATTTCGTGTGCGATATATTCAATCGAGTTCTACCGGACTCACAACATGAAAATTGACTTTACGTTTCTAAAAAAAAAAAATTCAATAGAAGACACTTTATTTGAAATATTATCTGGACATGTCACTATAGATGCATTTCCCATTTAACCTCCTCAAACATCTAATAAAACACTTAAAAAAATTTGCTTTGGCAAATTTGACAATTATCGGCTGTCATTTTCGTTTGATTAATTTGAATCTACATTATCGACATTTTTCGGCTGAACATTTTCGGCTAACTTTAATAGGGTCACAAGTATAGAGGAATAAACTACTGTATCACCATATCGTTATGTTGGTTTTGTTGGCGAATAAAAGAGTTCATAATCACATACATCATTTTTAGGATATATATACAGGGTGGCTGAGACCAAGTGTTACCAAATGAAAACGCTGTAATTTTTTTAATTTTGATTATTTTTTATTGAAAATTCGTGGAATATGTTGAAAACATATTACATTTTATGAAAAACATGTTATGCTCGATATGACCTCCTTTGGCTCTGATTATTTGATTCAGTCTTCCATAGAATGCATTGCATGCTGACCGAACGTGAGCTTGCGGAATTTTATTCCATTCTCGAACAAGGATGGGATTCAAGTCTGGTAAATATGGTGGCCATTCTTTCGACGAAATCACCCGCGGATCGCAATTTTGTAAAAATTGCTGTGTCGCTCGAGCTCTGTGTTACGGTGCCGAATTCTGTTGGAATGTCCAACGGTTCGTACCAAAGTGTTTACATGCCCAAGGTAGCAAAGCATCGTTTAGGATCTTTTGGCGGTACACCTCTTGGTTTACCTTGACTCCATGTTCGATGAAAACCCGAGGAGTGCGTCCATCTGCAGTCACTTGCGCATGGCAATTCTTGTGTCCGTTGGACACAAGAATCGTTGGACTTGTGCTCTAACCAAACACGATCATTTTGTTTATTCACATACTGTTGAATGGTGAAAATTTTCTCATCAGAAAAGACAATTTTTGGAATCTCATCACGTTCGGCCAAGGCCTTCAATGCTCGTGTTCTTTCAAGCCTAACTTTTTTTTGTGCCTCCGTAAGATCTTGAACTTTTTGTATCTTGTAGGGCTTCAAGTGTGTAGTTCATTTTTCAATATGGTTTGAATGCTGTATCGTGAAACATGTAGACGTGCGGCTAATTGATTGGCACTGTGACGAGGATTTCGTTGCATTCGTTTCTTCACATTTCGTATCATTTCTTTTGATGTTGCTGTCTTTTTAGGACCGCCTCTGTTGCGTTTAGCGATGCTACCAGTTTCGTTGTATCGAGTTATGGTTCGATACACTAACATTTTATTCACATTCAAATGCTGGAGCTGACGAACTATTGCTGTTTGTGAATTTCCACCCAAATACAGTGCAATTACACTATTACGTTTGAATTCCATTACGATTTTTTTATGAAGATATTAATTTAGAAGAATTATTTGTTGACCACATGTAAACAACTAACCAAACTTCAATCTGTCAAAAAATTGACGCGCGAAAATGACAACTACACAAATGACAGCAGAGTGAAGTCAGTAACATTTGGTCTCAGCCACTCTGTATAGACAACCAGACGAACGGCCATGATTTTTAAAGTTAGTTTAAAGACTTGGGTGTATTCATATTGCATATAATGCAATTCTAGAATTCGGCCGAGTTTCCATCTCGTTGGTGGTTGTAGTTGGTCTCGCAGTAGGACGATATCTCCTAGTTTCAGGTTTGTCCGTGTTTGTTGCCACTTGGGCCGTTGTTGCAGACGATGTAAATAATCGGATACCCACTTTTGCTATAATTGAGTACGCATATTCTGAACGAGTTTCCATCGGGACAGGACATTTATGTGTTGGTTTAGCTGGTCCTTTTCTGGTGGCGCTATAATAAGGCATCTCCAATCAGGAAATGTCCCTGCGTTAGTACGGGTAATGATTTGGGATCTTCAGATAGGGGGCAAAGCGGCCTTGAGTTCAGACATGCTTCTATTTGATTCGGCAAAGTTGTTATCTCTTCAAAGGTGAGCTTGGTGTCGCCTATGCACTTCTTCAAATGGGTTTTTATAGATTTTACCCCTGATTCCCATAGTCCACCAAAATTTGATGATGCTGCGGTGGAATGAAATGCCACGTCAGCGGTTGTATTACCTTCTGCGCTCCCACAAAATTAGTTCCGTTGTCGCTGTACATGTGTGCCACATTACCTCGACGAGAGGTGAATCGTGGGAATGCGCTTATGAATCCCTCTGTTGAAAGATCTGAGGCCACTTCGATGTGGATTGCTTTGGTAGCTAAACAGATAAATATGCACATATATCCCTTATCCGATTTATTTCCGCGCCCTTTGCTAGTTCGAATATGGATCGGACCGGCGTAATACACTCCAGTGTGTGTGACGCCCGATACAGTAACGCGGGGAATTGGCAAATTTCCCATTAGTTGTTCTGCGGTTGCGACTTTGAATCGATGGCAGCGGATACATTGATGGTTATTATGTTTGACGGCTTGGACGCCTCTGATGATCCAGAATTTTTTCCGAAGGAACGCCAAAGTTAACGCGTTGCCTCCGTGTAATGTTTGTTTATGTCCCCACTCCAATACTAACTTGGTGAATGGCCCTTTGTACGGTAGGATGACGGGATGTTTTTCCTCGTAGGAATGGGTTGAGCGAAATAATTCTGCTATGTTTTTGATTCGGTTACCTTGTTTCAGTAGCGAATTTTCTGCTGCAAATTCCTACTGTTGAACTGCTACCACTACCCGTGAAAAAGCTAAGTCCCACTCTTCCTGGTCGATTAGGCCCCTTCGTTTAGTTCGACATCTTAATATCTGAATTGTTATTCGTATGAGCGACCTGAGGGATGATTGTCTTTGGATTAAGGTTTGAATTGGAGACTCTGTTTTTTTTCACATGCAGATGTGTGGTGACTACGTTTTTCTTCTCCTCGGCTGTTTCGTATTCCGCAACTTCGCTTGTTTTGAACGCGTGCTGCAAGAACTCCAGGCCGTTCCACCACCTCTGGAGGGTCGCTAATTTCTTTGAGGTTACTTCACGGGAAGCACAGTCGGCTGGATTGTCTTCTGAACGGATATAATGCCATGACTGGATGCTGGTATTTTGCTGAATCTCTGCCACTCGATGTGTGACAAATGATGTCCAAGATGATGATGGTTTTTAAATTCATGCCAGCGTAATCATGGAATCGGACCATAAGGTTGTTGTACTTATGTTAACCCCCAGGCTCTTTTTTGCTTGTTGAACTAACCAACTCAACAGTACCGCGCCGCATCACTCGAGCCGAGGTATCGTCAATTTCGATTTTGGGGGTAGGTCAAGACTCCATAGCCTTTGGTACATTATTACAACCGATGACTACTGGTGCCAGCCATCCCAAAGGATCGGAGATTTTCAACATTTCCGACAAGAATTGGCGTTTCGTTATTTTCTTGGACTATAGCCTATCCCTAAAGTTTCGATTGATTGCTCATCGGCGATGGTAACATTGCCGCTCAAGATCTCATCCTTGTGTAAACCCATGTAAGGATGATTGCTTGACCACTTACTCAATTCCATTACCCCTCGATGAAGTAGAGCGATAAGCTGTGCTTTCACTTGTACCGCTTCTTTAAATGTATCTGCACCGGTCAAAACGTCATCAACATAGAAGTCGTGCTTTAGAGTATGGCTTGCCTTGGCTTGCTGTGTTCATATGGCGCGGCAGATGTTCCATATATTACTGTGGTTAATTGATATTCACCTATTGGATGACGATTGCTTTCTCTCCATAAAATTCGTTGATATTTCTGATGCTCCTCTTGAACCAATATTTGCCGGTACATTTCTTTGATGTCTGCAGAGAACACTATCTGATATTTTCTCCATCTAAGAAGGACCGCCCATAAACCATTCTGTATCAAACACTGCATGATGGGGTAGATAAAATTTCCCTCTGCCTTGGTCAATCTGTTTCATGTAACCCATCTGGATCTTTACTGAATTTTGTTTCCAGGTGTAGAAATCGTTGTAGTGCTCGCTGTCGAGAACTTCCGAATAGATCCAATTGGCTCTCTTTGAATGGTAATTGTACCCTATATCGGCCATCTTTACCTCGCTTGGTGGTGAGTTTGAACAGTGTTTCGCATGAAGATTCCTCTACCGACCAGCTTTTACTGTCATTCGGATGTCTAGCATGTCTAGTGATTATGTTAAATTGCTATAGATTATTAAAATCAAAAAATTATAATGAAAATTCTAATCAATAAATTTTCCTCAAATTTTCCTAAGCAGTATGACCTAAGCTATTAGAAAAACAACCAAAAGTATTGGTTACTAGTGGAAGTTTTTGGAGATATTGGCCAAAAACTGAAAATAAATTAATAAACATTTTTAAATTTTCAGAAGGATTGGTTTTCTATGACGATGTTTCTATGAAATGGAAAAGTTTAGTCCAGCATGAACAGATCCTAGAGTTTTGTCCAAGACTTACTTCGACATCCCTGATCAATACTACTATCCAAATCTCATCGTCATTCTTTAAGAAATGGCGAAAAGTCGGAATATTGTTAAAATTCAAGATTTCATTTACCGAGTTAGGTAAGTGACGTTGTTTAAGGATCAGTTTTATTATTTTATACCGCTGGGATGTTTTATTTAGTGAAAAAAGAGATACAAAATGGTAAATAAATTATCGTTTGTGATGGTGCTGCCACTTGTGGGGAGTAGCGTAATCGCTTATTTTCCGCTGTCAAATTTCCGCTATCTTATACAGCATCTGTTGAATATTGATTAGCGTACGTCCAACATCTTTTCTAAAGCACCGTTAGTTGAAGTTTCTTTTCTTTTTTTCTAGGAAACCTTGTGTTACTCTAGTGGATCTGTTGTTTAATTCGAAACCAGGAGAATTACTATTGAATTCGTCGGCTATCGTTTTCCTGACGTAGAGAAAGAAAAAAGAAAGTATACGCAATTTTACAGTTGTTTTCTCGTTTGTTTCTAGATTTACTATAGGCGAACGATAGTCGTAGAAAATTAATGTGGAATTCAAAAGTTAGCCTCAATTAGGGAAGAAGTTTGAGCTTACGTTGGACTCTATTTGGACTGTTTAAGCGAGTGATACGAACCTCAACAGTGTAGCGATTAGTGTGAGTTTGTTTTGACGTGAAGCCTCTAAAGCATTGTTGGTCGTTCCTCTAACTCATAGAGTCGAAACAGTGTGCAGCTTAAGGAGTTACGTATTTGTTGGATACATAATTTGACAATTGTCTATGCAAATTACATTCTAATTCATACTTCTAAATCATTTTAAAGTAAAGCAAACCAGTAGATGTAGCTATTTACTGGTACTGCCGATCGATTGATTGTATGACACAACAAATATTTCTCCCCGAAAGCAAAAGCTTATCACATTAAAACCATACGTCCTCCAGTTTAATTATTTGATTATATTTCCATCGCCAGAGTGTAGTACTCGTCTATGTACCTACCATACCCATCACAATTTTCAAGTGAAAAACTTTTGTATCATTTTCCCAACATACTTACAACATACGTAAATTCATATACGCTTTGATTTTATATTCATTATCGTTTAATTAACGTCATTCAGAAAAAAAAGAAAAATTTAAAACGAAAAGAAAAACACAAAGCAACAAAAAGCTTGTTTAGAGAGATGAAATACAACAACAACAAAGTAAAAAGCTTAACTGGATCTCTCTGGATGTGTGTTGCTGCTGCTACCTTTTTGTATGTTCGTTTTGTTTTGGGAGGAAAAACTTGTTTCGAGTGGAGTAACAAAAAAAAATGAAAAGTGGAAAATTAAATAAATGTTGTCTAAGTGTGAGTGTGTAGACTTAATATGTATGTATATATGATAATAGTGATAATGATAATGAGGATAATAATGATGCTGATGCTTAATAAAATGGCTGGATAAATTGTGAAATTAACCATATGGGGAGAATAAACTGTTTAATCTGTAATTTAGTAAATGTGCTGTTAGTTTTGTATTTTTTTATTCTTGTGTGTGTATGAATATGTACAGTTCACGTAGATTAAATAACACATTTTTTTGTAATATAGTTTAATAGTGTGTGAGCTTATACACGAAGCTTTTGGATCGTCTATTTAAAAGTGCCGTATCGATACACTATTCATTCAGAAATTGTGAAATTATTACTCGAATCAGTCAGATTGTTGCGGACCATACACTTACACGTATTATAGTCTCTTCTGGCGTGTACATCAACAACTATTTGATCCACCGGCTGCTATGGTTAATCTACGAAATACAAAACCCGGTCGTACCTTTATACTACACATAACTTAATTCAATTAATTTAATTTAAACACAACTTATAATTTCGGTGAAAATTTTGAGCAATGCAATTTTTTCTTAAGGCCTAGCGGAAACAAAATTAACTCTGTAACACAGAGACATTCGCCAGGCACCACTAATTAGTGCAATTGCAGAAGGCAATGAACTGCAATACCGACAATATTTGACGTTTACTTTATTTTATGATTTACAGGAAATTTGTTTGGATGTTTGTTACGCATTCAAGCCAAAACTACTGAACCTAGCTCTAGACCAGGAATAACATATAGACGACTTTTTCCCATAAATAGTTCTTGTTCGATGAGTATTCTAGTAGGGTAGTTTCGATCTAATTACCAACAATCCAACAATGAACTAAGTAACCAATTTCAAAAATGCTAGTAATTTAATCTAAGCGACCTAATAAAGAAGAAAACCAATACACAATTAACAAAACCAAAAAGCAAGAAATAACCATTTAAAAAGTCTCACGCACCTCTAATCTTTCACAGAGCTCTAACAAAGCTCGAGCTATGAAAGTAGCTAGAAGGCGGGAGCGTCAGACGATTCACAGAGCTGTTGAAACCCAAGAGCAGACCATAGAAAAGTGTTCTAGGCATGCAAAATTGTTCATTCAACATCTGCTGAAACACCGGAAGAGCTCCAGTGACGTCAACAGCAAGCGGAATACGAAGCGTTGTTAAAAGAGCAGCGCGCAACGACGTGATACATTCACAAACAATACATGACGTGTCAATGACAAAGCTACGTTTGCGTTGGAAGAGACCCTCGATTATGTAAGCCGTAGGCTTATAAATGGAAGGAGAAAATGACAGAAATATATTGTTCTGGAGGCAACGTAGCCATTCCTTCATTAGCGGAGCCAGTTGAACCTCTAAGAGAACTTTTCTCTTACGACCCGGATGTATCGCGGCGTTTTTTAAATGAAATCAGAAGCTGCAATGCCTGTCTCACATGACGTCTTTCGGAACAGACATAATTGTGTTAATGACCAGATTTGTGTGTATTTCATGAAGTTTTCTTCAGTAAGCCGAAGTCAATAAGCATTCGAGTACGTAGTGTGGAAAGAGACATCGTGCTAAAAAATTTTGCGAGTTCTGCACGATAACAATATTTTGATGCATGAATTCAAATCGGCTTGGAATTGAATGAAAAACGAAAGATGCAAAGTCGTCATCCGCCCACACTGTGTACCAGGTGAGCAACATGCGGCAAACTGCTGTAGGCGTATGGCGGTACGCTCACCAGACTTCCGGACACGAGGTATGCAATAATTTTTTGGAAAGAGGGATATAATTTCGACATCCCTCGGGTGATACCAGTTACCAAACGCATTTCATTCCATTTAATTTATTGTCCCAGTGTATTATACTCCTCCATTAATTTTCTGGTGGGCAAGTATGTGAAGATCAAAAGCGAACGCTTGAACTTTATTTCTTTAAACAAAAAAAGGGTGCAGGGACAGTGAGGAATGATGCGGACCAAGCAAATGCGGTCAAGCTAATACTTTCGAGAATACTTCCACTTTACCTCACCAATCATTCAAAAACATTTCAATTAATTCTTGGTCTAAGGTCCAATTCGGATATTTTTTGGTCTGTTGGAGCCTGAACTATAAAATCCATGATAATGATTTCATTTTACAAAACTGTGTTACGTAGGATTATCTCCGGTAGTTGAGCAAGAAAGCCGAATATATGGTTTCGATATTCACAATACAATCAGACGTGAACTTGGACAAAACGATGCGTAGATTCTGTAGAAAATACCAGAGGAGAAACCTTGTGAGATCCATTTCACCTCTAACGTGAGATAGACCACGACGGCCGGCTTATAGTAGGATTACCGTTTAAAAATTAATCAAATTTCTTGGGCAGTATGGACTATTAAACACTCTATACGACCAAATTAATATTTGTTTTTGATGGACTCTTGAAGACAAACAATTCCCGATGTTATTTTGGGGGTCTCGAAAAGTTTGTTTTCTAATATTATCCATCATTCTGATCTATTCAATACGTAAAAACACGGCACATATAAATTAATTTTGATAAGATCCACAAATAAAAATAAACGTCCCATAGCGTGCTTCTCAGGATGTTGTCGTATGCCTGTTGGAAGTCTACAAATAGACAATGAACAGGGATGTCCCTCGCAACATTTTTCTATTAGCAACTGAGAATGCTAAAAGATGCATTGGTTGTAGATGTATTACCTGAATGAAAACCGCATTAGCTGATTTTATTTCTTATGCAGTTGTCATATTAGATCTTCCACCCTTCTGTTCTGTTTTCATGCGGAAAATATATAATCGCCCAATGTTTCATTATTTTACAGCAAATGCCATCTACACCAGATGCTTTGTTGATTTTTATTTTCGATGTCATGTTACGCACTTCTTCTTCGCATTCACAGGTGGTATGATTATGATATGATTATCTCGATATTGATATCAAATTGATGAAATAACGTTCTAGTGGGTGATTATCAAACGCTTGAGCATTGAGCATTACAAAATGGCGGTTTAGAAGTCATGATGTAATTCTAGCGAAATGTCATACATTTATAGATGCGTTTATAAGGAGAAAATGTGCTTCCAACCACCGAATAAATTGAAGGAATAATTGAAGAACATGACTGGCTCCAGTTTCATGTCCCATTATCATTTAAAAACAGAGCGTACAGAGTTCTGACTGATAGTGCCGCGATGTACCCGAGTTTATCTTCACTTGGGGCTTGTATAATGACAAATAAAATATCAAAGTGACGCCCATGAAACCTGAACACGCAAATACATAGAAATGCGTATTCAAAGAGTTGGTTCGCACTATAAGCCGAGTAGAGAGAGCAGTAGTAGATTTTCGTTTCGATTGTTTCATTTTAAAATATTCAACTTTAGTTTATTTTTCCCTTACCCTTTCACAATTCAGTATTCTGTTCAGAGGTAGCAAACGCATTGCATCTCGCTAATTCTTTATTTTTGCAAAATTATAGGTTTTTCAATCCTATCTCGCCAATATTTTTAAATTATATTTGACGATAACATGAGCGAGCAAAACCCGAGATTTATACTTTCTCGCGGTGCTCGCTGCGTAACTTTAAATGAATCAGACAGTGTAGCAAAGGCTATGAAGAATAAATTTAGCTTATAGCCACTGCCACTACATGTCAGCGCGAGTTATTAACGCCACAAAGCGAAAACCACATCATCGTTTGTTCTCCCGGTTAGAGGTAGCTGAAGTAGGCATCTATCTTGAAGCAAGTGGCTTGTTACATAAAAGTTTCAGGTAAGACTGAATGGATCGTTTCAAGATTTTTCTCCAGTGTGTGACCCGTACACGTATTAAGGGAGCGGCTGTCAAACTACTTACAAAAAACATCATGTTAAAAACCCTACACAAAGGTCTCGAATAAATTTATCGTATAGATATCAACATTGACCTCGCAAAATGTACACGGGAACATAGAACTTGCTTAGTCTTCTAAGATCTGTAATACAAGAGTTTTAATAGTCTCTCCTCTACAGCGGTCATCAGAAAAGAAAATATTTTGATACGGCTTTCTTATCCAATTAAAATGCAGTTAAGAAATGGCTGAGTTCTGATCAACGTTGTCACTTTTCAGAACTTCTACCAAAAATTATTTTAAAATCCTATATCCATCCACCATACCGATTTCCATCATACTCAGCAGAGAAGTAGTCGAGCTTCGTCTCAAGTGCAAAATATTTCAAAACTACTCCTTTTTAAACTCATTTTAGAATCCCATTTCCATCCAAGATACCCAGTCCCATCATAGTCTGAAGAAATGGCTGAGTTCCGTTCTAGATGGTAGTATTCCAAAACAATTCCAAAAATCAATAAGGAATCTCATTTCCATAAAATATACTTAATCCCATCAAAATCGGTTGTGAAATGGCCGAGTTAATCCTAGGTGGTCATATTCCAAAATTTCTTCAAATTTAGAGTTTCATTTCCACCCAACACGCTTAATCCCATCATAATCGGTTAAGAAATGGTTGACTACGTTTCCAGGTAGCCATATTCCAAAAATTTTCCAAAAATCATGGTACATTTAACAATAACATACTCAATACCATAATAAATGGTTAATAAATGGCGAGTCGTGTATCAGATGGCCATATTCTAAAACTTCTTTATTTTAGGTAGAATCCCATTTCCACCCAATCCCATCATAATCGTTTAAGAAATGACCAAGTCAAAACCAATTTTACAATCCAATGTTCATCCCAAATACCCATCATAATCGGTTAAAAAATTACTCTGTTCCGTCCTAGGTGGCCGTATTCCAGAACTCCTTCCATAAATCATTTTAAAACCCCATTTCCATCCAACTTATACCCAATCCAATCATAATCGGTTAATAAATGGCCGATTTCAACAAAAAAAAATTAAGCCCAAGACACTAAGTTTTTAATTACAATTAATTTTATTTGCGTTATACCCCCCCCCCCACCCCCCAATATCCCATTTTCCCATTTTTCCAGTGTGTGAAAAAATAGTTCTTATTCCATACTAAATTCCGTACTACAAAATATCAAAGACACTTTAAATTTGATTTTAGTCAAAAAAAAATATTATTTCGCTTTCTTCTTCGCGATTTTGTTTTATTTTTATAAATTTTGTTTTGTACCTACAGTTTCGGGCGACAAGCCAAATACATTAAATATATTGTTACGGTTACGATGCCGAATTAATTCGGCATTGCGGGATATTTAATCACCAAAAATTGCTCGTTTAAGGTTTAGGACTTTACTAACATTTGTTATGAGATTGGTGACATCTAGGGTTTAGTAGTAGCACTAGAGGAGTTTTATAAACGTTTGTTGTAAAGCAAATTATAACAATCTGGAACAAAACCTAGAATCGAATTCCATGGGTGTATAAATACGAGTGCAACAAATACAATGTGTCAGGCTTAGTAAGTCATTCAGGTGGTTCGGTACACGAAAGTGAATAGCGGGAAACTACTAGGAAGTGTCAAGTGGCAATACTGGTTAAAAATTGGAAATGGTTTATTGGTTCGTATTGGTAAAATAAAAGTTGAAAAATTATTGTAGAAATATTTCAGGAATATTCCACTAGTGTCGTAAATATATTTATTGGTATTATTTTTTATAAAAGTTTATGCCTAAAAGCAGTAAAGTAAAAAATGTCCTAAAACCCATTGGTTTTGTTTGACAAGTTAAGACCAAATGCTGGCGATTTGTTGGAGAATATCTAAAAATTCCAGTTATTCAAATTTTTAACATTAGTCTGTTTTACTTGTTTGTATATTAAACTGCATACATTTATTAGTCGCAGGCGAGTTAGTAAATTTACTACTTACTTATTTTCGATTAAAACGCCATCTAGAATTTCTTAGTGTAAATATGTTTTTATTTTGATGAAACTACTATATGAATATGATTTTATTATGAATTATGTGGGTCTTTCTGTATTCGCTTAATTCACTGTTACAATATGTGAACCATACGTTTCTTATATAGCTCCATACTAGGTAGCCGTTAGTATATGATGTGGGTAGTATTATAAATTCTTCAATTCAATATTGTAGTTATATATTTTATTTGTCACCCTGCAATTTTTTTATGCAAAAATGTATGCTCTATTCTTGTGCCAATATTTTTTTAACATTATCCGCTGATAACGTTGTACTGGGCCGTATGTATAGGTTTGTTTGATTAATGATAAAAAAAACATATATTTGTATACACCGGTATTAAGCCGATTGATTGATTTCTTATCAGACATAACTAAATATAAATTGTACAGTAGATGTTGAATTAAATTAAGAATTAAGTGAACCCCAGCCGTCACCGCACATACATTAAAATTACTAGCAATGAGGTGAGTCTTACATTTTCGCAATTTGGTTCTTAAAAGTATAATTCAGTTTATTTTTAAAGTTATCTAGATTCAGAATGTTATGAGAGGATTAATGGTCGAGACAAACGAATGGCTATAATCACCACAGATTATACCAAAAATGATCCAAATTGGCAGCGAATGGAGAAAGATGTCACAAGTATCAGAGAAATGTTGGCGACATTGAATGTTCCAGAAGAAAATATCAAACACATTCACAACAAGGCAATAAATGTTATAAGCAAACATACAACACACTTTTGTACGATGGATGGCACGACAGTCGAAGGGGTTAATGACGGCTACATAATGATGTTTAATTTAGCGTATAAGATAGAAGCCGGAATAATACGATGTAATGAGCACCACTATAAAGGCCAACAAATTCCTGATATATTCCTATCAGATGCCTTACCAGACTGGGCCTCAAAGCCAAAATTGATCTTCAATCAAAATCCGACGATTAAACGTGTTGTTACACCACCAAATAAGATGAAGATGGATAATGATGGTGATAATACAATACGGTTACCGATCCATATGAACATTTTAGAATCATTTTCTAATCACGGGAACCAGGATTCATACGGGAACGACGATGGTTCGTTCTATATTCAATCATTGTGTGGAACAATAAATGAACTTGTTGCTAATGGTACGATCGGGACAATTTCTATTAATGCGATCATGTGTGAAGTGCATAGAAAAATTAAGGAACTGGTTGGGCAACAACAGTCACAGACGCCGTTCTATAAAAGTACGTTTGTACAAAAATTTTGTTTCCCTGTCTAATCAACAATTGAGTTGATCATGAGTTTTTAACATATTAAAAAGTGATTTTCGAGTGAATTTTTGTGTTTCAATAAAAGAATATCTGGTTTAGAAGTGACCCCCCCCCCCCCTCTCCCTTACCTTATTATTGGCCCTGTGTTTGATAAACTAAATAATTTCCGATAAGAAAAGGTTAAAATGTTATTTCTCGCTAATTTGAAATAATTCTGAATTCTAGGTTTTAATTCGAATAAATAATCATCGTAATTATAAATTATCTCTGGTTTGCGACTTAAAGAATTTGTTATAATTTGGTTGCAAGATTTCGTGATGGCAATTTTAGTCTTGACTACGATCCACGTCCTCCGTGCCAAACTGAAAAAGAGCTTACAGAACAGTTAGGAGGACTCACCAAGCAATATCACTTCGATTGGAATGAAAATGTGTTCCTTGAAGAGTTGACATTTGCATGAATTTGCTTTCTCGGTACAACAGAAAGAATTTTTAGCACAAAATCATTACGAGTGATGAAAATTGAATTTTGTACAATAATCCTAAACGCAGAAAACCATGGGTTGATCCAGGCCAACTATTAACATCAGTTGCAAAAGTACAAATAATGTGTGTGTGGTGGGACTGTATAGGAGTCATTTACTACGAGCTTCTAGAACCAAACTGTTACAACTAGAATTCAGGAACTCAACTTCTCCTTAGGCTGGGAAGATTTACAGCATTCGGTATATTCTCCAGACTTGGCTTCCTCTGATGAACACTTATTAAGATCGATGTCATCATATTTGGAGGACCAGCGGTTCACGAAAGTTGAAGATGTACAAAAATGACTCGATGACTATTTTGCTTCGAAACCACCAAGTTTCTATCGCGAAGGCGTTCATCATCTACCTGAAAAATGGCAAGAAACCATAGATAGTAATGACGAATACTTAATTATTCTTTGTAACAATTATATTTTCAATAAAGTTGAATCTGACCAAAAAAAGCAGAGTTTCTACTTGCGCACCTAATACATTTTTTCTTTACCATGCGAATCAACCTAACAGAAAAACTTCGGATTTGAAAACCAAACGTTCCCTGGTCCTATATTGGTAATTTTCTAAGTTATTTTTCATAATTTTTTTTTTTAGAAATTATGGCTAGTCTAAATTATGTATTTTATTGTTGTTGTATATTCCGATCGGGATTGCACAACTGCTCCAAGTTTGAAAAGGAAAAATACTATGCACGAGTTTTCCATAATAGCTGTTGAGTATCAAGGAACTGTAGAAGAAAATGTTCCCACATATGCCTAGCCTCCCTCAATTTCTTCGGGATGTACCCCAGCTTCAGACACACTTTGAAGACAACCTCCAGCCAGGGCAGTAAGACCTCCGAGTTCTACTGAATTCCTGCTGTTACAATCCCATCCGGACCAGCTGACTTAAAGGGCTTAAAACTTTTAATAGCCAATTCCGTTTATTCAGAATATCCTCTGTACACAACAATTGTACGCCGCAGTCATCCCTAAACTCGCAGTCAACCAAAAGGCCGTCAATCGACGCATTCTCACTACCCGGGAAGTGAGTTTCTATCAAAAGATCAAGAGTCTCTTCAATAGAAACCGTCATTCGCCATCCAGTTTTATCAGATAGCCTGGAGCAGCTGGACCAGTAGTATCCGAGGCCCCTTCCATTCTATCACAGAAGAGCCTCCACGAATTCCTTTGCGCCTTCCTTGTTTGCCTTTTGTATACTCTGAGGCATTCCTTATAGAAGTCCGAGTCTTGACTTTCTCTTGATTTTCCGCTCGATTGAAGCCAGACCCACAGACTTTCCGGCATTCCGCTATTGCCGAGGTTCACCAAACAGGTTTTCACTTTCCCTCAGCTTTATTAATGGACAAGCTTTCCTCATAGAGGTATTGCAAGCTCTAGTAAGAGTATCCACCATTGAATCCGGATCAGTACCGATGTCGGGGAGTCCCGGGACTCTAGGTGGAATCCTGCCCTCCGGCGATTTCTGAACTCGCACTGATTTGTAATTTGGATATTGAGCTTAAACGTTAGGTGCCTATGGTCAGACAACGAATGCTCCTTCACCACCCTCCATTCCCTGATCATAGGTGAAATAAAATCGGAGACCAGAGAAACCTCCAGATCCTCCTCTCTATTGCCGATAATAAAGGTGGTTCCCGAACTATATTACTATTAATGAGGTTAGTTCTTAAAACAAATTGGAAAAGTAATTCTCCCCTGTCATTGATGTCCGAGGTACCTAGGATGGTATGATGCGCGTTCGCGTCACACCCTAGGACAACTCCCACCTTCCTCCTTTGCGCATCCCATATATGCGGCTGCAAGCCAGATTCTCCTCCCCTCCGTCTCTATATAGACCGCAGTGATGTCCCCATTGTAATCGTCAACAGTCTGATAAACTGAAATATATATATAAACTGTGACCATAACAATTTGTTCACCGTTAGGCAAAATGCTTCTCGGAGCACATATTTCCCCAATAGCAGATTTGGTTTGACTTTCTTCTCAAAGTTTGCATCACCACAGAGAGTAAAGCCGTGTCGCGAATCGCCAAAATTTTGATAGGTGCCAACGCCCCCTCCCTTCTCCGCGCTTAATTCTGGGTCGTCTGTTTTGTGTTATTCGATTGAAATTTTCAATTACGACCTGTTCCTCTTTACGGGGCCAAGTTTCTGATAACATTAATATATGTGATTTCTAACAATTGAGAGAAAAGTTTGTTGCATTCCCTCTACTGATTTTTTCGAGTATAATCCGATCAATTGTATGAAGATGAATTGTAGAAATCCGGGTTTCCTGATGGAAGCATCGTTTACTCGTCTACCATGGTAAAAACGTTGATACTCATCAGTAGGTACAATATGAAGTCTTTTTTGAGCCGTGACCCAGGATAAATCTACGTAAACCAAAGGTTTGCGACTTAAACCAAAGGCTGGATTTAATGGAAAATGGTTTCTTGTAACATAAATCGATTTATTTCAACTGAGAGGAACTGTTGCGCAATCTACAATTGATCTTAACCGCTAGTCTAGTAATTCTGTTTGCATTTGTACAGTCGGCCATTTTTCCACGTATTTTAGAATCGACGCCGTTCGGAAAAAGAAGCCAAACCCGTAGAACCTTCCTTTTGGTCACAAAATTCAACGTGTGCCACTTTGCCTGCTGCTTCATTGGCCTCATCAGCAACGTGTTGATGTTTGTGGTTATCATGTAGGGTTTATCTACTATGAAAATAATTTCGTATGGCAACCTCCTTTATCAATCGTGCTGAGTTTGTGAAACATCTCCCTAGTGACCAAATCCGAGTATTTCGCCATCAGCAACTTTAAGAATTGACCGCATCACTTCGGTCAATTCTTAAAAATCAATAACTGATGACCATCGACCCGCTGTATTATAACCTTCTATAACCACCAATCAAAATCGGCCAGTCCCAATCCACCAAAAGCAGTATCATAATTTCCCGTTATTTCTTTCAGTTTCAAATCCACGCGTTCTAACATTTCCGCCTCAATCATGTTGCCTTTATCGACGAGTAGCATCTTGAAATAGTTGAATAACGATCTATATAAACCGGTGACCTTGGTCGATAATGGCGTTTGGAAACTCGACAGGGTGATTTTAAACGCAGTATGAACGCCTCCTATAGCAACCGCAGCTTTTTCTTTGGATTGCAAATTTTCGTTGCGTTTCAACGTGAACAGTTGTAATGGGATTGGATTTTTAGCTTATATTGCTTTGCGTTGCTTGCCTTTCACATGAGCTCGAGAAGCTCTGGAGCCTCCATCAAGTTGTCTTTCTTCTTCTATATTGCTCCGAGCTTATTCATCACCAGGAACTACAAAAAAAAGGTGCGTGAATATGTTGCGCGAAGGGACAACATTAAGGAATAAACGATAACTGCTATGATGCCGTTGGACCACATTCCATACCAAACAGCCATTCGTTTTGGGTGTATTGGCTTCTCAATTGTCACGTGTGGATTTTCTGTGCCCAAACACGGCAATTTTGATGGTTCACGTAACCGCCGAAGTGAAAATGAGCCTCGTCAGAAAAGATGATTTTTTGGTAAAAATGCTTATCTTCTTCGAACCGCGAATTAGCCCAACTGAACTTTATAGGCATTCATACCCAGGTGTTTATGTAAAATTCTTCACAAAGTTCTATATTTTCCATCGAACGAGCTGGACACTTCATTTCTCACTACTCAGGAATTTGGAAATAACTTTTCAATATTTTCCAACGTTGATCAAAAATACCGGGATTACAATAGCGAATTTTTGCCACTTGACACTTGACAATAGAACTATAAGCGGCAAAATAACCACTAGTTCAAAAACGAACCAAAAGATGCCGCACCCCTTAATTTGAAATCCTTACGAAAGTTTTATCAAATCATCTTGGATTGTTAAAATATAATTATTTTCAAAGTAAGCTATAGGAAGGGGACCGACCATATGCATGACACTTTTCCAAGAGGTTGCCATGTTGTAGATGTTATTGGAATTGGCATTGGAATTTTTGCTTAATTTAGTGCATTTGTTTTTCTGGCACAGTTCATTTGTTTGAATAAATTATTTAATTCGGGAATATAAGTTAATCTCTTTTGTTTTGATGACTTCTCTTTTGTTTTGGAAATCTTCAATAATTTTAGGGATTACTGTATCATCTGTCAGTAGTACGATTTTCGAATTAGGATTAGCAATAATTCGATCTTCAGAATTTGATACATTGGTTAAATCAACTTGTATTATTGGTTGTTTGGTCTGCGATGGTGAATCTTATACGCCATATGATCACCGAAAGATAGTGAAAAGTAGCCAGCGGAAAATAAGACATTACGCTACTCGCCACAAGTAGCAGCACTATCACAAAAGAGAATTTACTTTGTTAGCGGAATATAATTGGCAAATTAATGGATCTCCTTTACTTCGGAGCAACTGTTTAAAGTGAGTTTTGAATAAAATTCTAGGATCTGTTCAAACTGGACTAAACTTGGACATTTCATAACCAATCCTTAAGAAATTTTGCTTCTAGATCGATTTTTGATTGATAATGGTATCTGTGCATTCTATACACGATTAAAATGAATTTTGCGCTAGATAGAACTAGGCTATGCTTAATTAACAATTGTAAAATTTACATAAATTACATGGATAATTATAGGACAAAATTTATCGACTATAATTTTTTGATTTCCTGCGTCCATATAAGTTATTTTCAATTTTTGGCCAATATCTCGAAAACTCCCACAATGACCAATACTTTCGGTTGCCATACTGAAACTACTTGGAAAATTTGGCAAAAATGTATGAATACTAAAATGTTATATGACTTCAGTTCAACTTATTACACTGCTTAAGGCGCTCCATCCAATGAATTTGCTAATGTTTGTGAAAAGTTCAGTCAGTCGGTCCTACCGGTTGAAGGACCGACTGAAGTTTTCAACATGTATCAAAAGTGTAGCTACACAAATTAACAAAAAACAAAAATGTAGATACACAATTTAACAAAAAGTGTAGAACTAGATAAAAAAAATTGTGGCAGGGTTGAATTTGTTAAAATTTTCACTAAATATAATCTAATCTAATCCGCGGTATATCACTGCGACCTTTAGGTAATTTTTTTTTGTTTAGTGTAATTGGAAATAATAATATAAAAAGTGTAAACCGGGTCTTGTAGGTGTTTAAGGGCCATCAAAATTAATTCTAGAGATGACACCACAAATCTTAGTATACTGGCATTTCGGGGACACTCCCTACAACCTTTAGTGATATGCGGCATATCTCTGCAACCTTCGGGGAATTTTTTTTGTTTAGTGTAAATGGAAATAATAATATAAAAAGTGTAAACCGGGTCTTGTAGGTGTTTAAGGGCCATCAAAATTAATTCTAGAGATGACACCACAAATCTGAGTGCACTGGCATTTCGGAGACACTCCCTACAACCTTTAGTGATATGCGGCATATCTCTGCGACCTTCGGGGAATTTTTTTTGTTTAGTGTAAATGGAAATAATAATATAAAAAGTGTAAACCGGGTCTTGTGGCTGTTTAAAGGCCATCAAAATTCATTCAGAGATGACACCACAAATCTGAGTATACTGGCATTTCGACGACACTCCCTACAACCTTTAGTGATATGCGGCATATCACTGCGAGAGTGTCCCCGAAATGCCAGTATACTCAGATTTGTGGTGTCATCTCTAGAATTTAGTGTTTGTGGCCCTTAAACACCCACAAGACCAGGTATACACTTTTTATATTATTATTTCCATTTACACTAAACAGAAAAAATTCCCCAAAGTTCACAGTAATATGCCGCGGATTAGATGAAAATTAGTGAAAATTATAACAAATTCAACCCTGCCACAATTTTTATGTAACACTTTTTGTTAAATTGTGTATCTACATTTTTGTTTTTTGTTAATTTGTGCAGCTACACTTTTGATACATGTTGAAAATTTCACACCGGTGTCGGTCCTTGCTGAGTGGAGTGGTACGAACTCACAACGTACAAAAAAAAACACAAATTTTGCTTGAAACATTTTAAACTTTTATTAAATCTATTATTTCGATACACCAGCAGCACAAGGAAAAACAAACTTTTTCGTAAATGTTGATTTGAAATAAGGTATCTGTTGACCACCCGTTAATCCCACCATCTCCATAATTCTTCTATGCACGGCGAACATAATATTTTCAATAGTCGTATTTTTGATTGTACCATCGTCAATCATCCCATTAATTATTCCGCATAATGCTTGAATGTAGTACGAACCATTTTCGTCGCCATACGAATCGTCGAGACCGTCATTCGAAAACGATTCGAAAATATCACAGTCGATCGGATATTCTATCGTATTACGATTCGAATTAAAATCCGTTTCAATGCGATTTTCCTGCAGTTCTTTATTTGTCGTTTTGATCTCAATCAATGGATTTTGATTAAAAATTAATTTGGGCTTAGTAGCCCATTCGCACAGGTTATTCACCAGAAAAATATTATGCATTTCGTGGCTGTTGTAAAATGATTGGCTAGAGGACCGAAATACGTTTTGTTGTACTTTGTATGCCAAATTGAACATCATTATGTAACCGTCGTTCTTTTCGTCAAACGTACAAAAATCGGATGTTTGCTTAAATATGACATTTTTTGCTTTATTCCGTATTATTTTGATGCGATGTTCCAAAAACCCCAATTTGTTCAACATGTTTTTAATGTTGTCGAAATCTGTCTTCATTTGCTCCACGTTACGATCTTCATCCGTACTATCGTAGGTTATTATGGCCAACCATTTATTTGGATCATCTATTTGTTCATAATAATCAGAATCGAATAGGCTGTAAGGATTGTAAAACCAGAATTTAATTTACTTAATTTGTATTGTGATTTACCTCATTATTCCTCAAACTGTTGGTTTCGCGAAGTTGAAATTTAATTGTGAAGTTTAATTGTGCAAACCGCGTCTAAAATATTTTCTTATCTTATCATAACCCACTCGTACTGATACTCGTACTTGCACGATTGTAACATGCTCGAAGCACTAATACATCCTCAAATTTGCTATTCGAATGTTACCTTATCTTATCTCCAATAATTAACACATTCGAAAATATAAGGGGTGTTTCTAAATTTACTATTACGTCTTGTTGTAAGGAGTGAATGAGTCACTAAGTTAATTCAAAGCTGAAACTAACATTAATATCAAGCAATCAGCATCGTGGAAGAGGGTTCGGCTGTGACGTCTACATGGTCATAGATGTTTCTTTTGGAAAAGCACCACAACACGGTACGCGCATTATTCTGATTGCAAACATTGGTCTTTCGCAAAAAACAATCAATTATTCAACAACAACTAGCAGTATCAACTAGACCACAAATCACAACAAGGCACAAACCAAAGCATCGATAAATTTCACAACTCACAGTGAACCGAGAAAAATCTACGAAAATATAAACTTTCAGAAAACTTGTTAAATATCCGTCAATACAACTTTGGGAAGTCAAAAATAGACAAAAAATTAATTAAAGCGAAGTTAGAAGCAGAATATAAATTTTTTAAATTTAATTGACTCATCGAGACCACTAACTCGTCGAGATCCAGCGACCGCAGTGATGTAGTGATGCAACGCCCTATACACTTACAAGTAATACCTCTGAGGTTGTTAGTTTGGTGGGTCATCCGCAGTATCGCAGACGGAAATACAAACTTTCTTAAGATGTAGTAAGGTGACCAGATCGCCGATAATTTCAACTTCAATGTTGAATATGAAGCCAGAAGTGGTAGATGACTCGATTAATATACTCCTCGAAAAGCACAGTAGCGACACAAATTGGCATGGATCGCTATATTACTGTAAAACGGAAACATCCCAAAAAATGAAAAACTACTGACAAGTAAGAAGTCAAACGTCGAAAAATTATAAATACCGCTAAACACTGATTTTTGAACGTTCACTGAAAAGGATGCGGAAGAGGGCGAAACTGAAAATTCATGAACAGGCTATACACACTACAAGGTGGCCCAAGTACTCAAATCAAGCGTACTGACGAATGAAAAAACGTTTCACGTAGTAAGTTTCCTTCAAGACGTAACGTAGCAAAATACATGAATAAAAATTCAACTACACGAGGTCAACGACTATAGAGAAGTCATTAATTATTACGATGCTCACGATAGAAACTATTAGATCGATTGAAGTCTTCAAAGTTATTAAACGCATCGATCTCTAAATTGAAACAACCGCAATCTAGACCGCGCTTGTTGAAGATGGGCTTACGATACAGAATGTTTATAGGATCATGAACCGCTTGACGCAACCACAATCAATGGTCAAAATTGAACTGGATTAGCGATAAACTTAGCCTAACGATAAACAGCGTTCTATCAAAGCCAGTATGACGCTTTCTTCTTTGGTTGGCGTAGTGGGTGCGCATACTTGGTTCCTGGGCTCTTCTGTGGTCTCTTCAACTTGTGGTTGTAAGGCATATTCGAAAGAGTCTCTGAACCAGCTTGGCCCGTTCTACCAAAGAGGGTGATCTATTACACTGGTAGGGTGCAATCAAATCGATAAATAATCCGCTGGATTTTTTGGATGTATCAACGTATGTTTTGATCTCCGGTTCTTGTAACGCTTATTTAGTTTTCTTGATTAATTTTGATAGTAATACCGGCTGTTCATAATTCCAATCTGGGGATGGTTAATTTGGATTTTAAGGGCGCCGCCTTCGTTTTATCAGTGAGTAAAATTATTTTGGTTTGGTTGTTTGTAATTCAAATAGCATGCCTTCGACATAAAAACCATCAGCGACAGCTCTTTTTGCAGCTGTGTATGTATCGCCCTCGTCTTGCGCTAGCTGACGTAGGACTCAAGATATGTAGCCGAGGCTGTCCCATACGTAACAGTCTTCAGCTTGTACGTGCTGATTGCGCCTTTGTCACTTCTCCATAGTATCAACTGATAGCTTTGATCTGGAAGGCTGATTTAGAGCTTTAAACACATAATTGTGAGGCCGGTGTGGAGCAGGTCATTTAACGATATTCCATTTGATGTTTTAGCTGAAGCGTCAAATAATTCTTTGAGCTTGGTTGTTGAGCTATCATCTTTGAGTACTGTATAGTGTAGTAGAAAATAGTTTATACCTACATCATCACGTTGGTTTATTCCTACCATATGATCCAATTTTATGTACTCATCAATGAAGCTTCTGTATTCCTCTGTGGGTTTTTATTTAGTTGTTTTGTGAACGAAGGCGTGCTGTAGCTTTTTTTCCGGATTCGCCTAATATGAAATTGTCTCTTTTAAATGGCAATGCGACCTGGTATGCACCATTTTCTAATGATTTGTAGTTCTTTTGAAAGTGCTCCTCGTATTTCTGTTCATCACTGGTAAGTACCCGTTCTACTTCGGCTTCTTCAGTTTCTCAGAACTTTTTGAGCTGATTTTCGAAATCGATATACGATATCATAAATTTTATGTGGTGATGTTAGATACTTGAGCTTTTGAATTTTCCAAACACAATCCATCCTAATTCTGTTTTTTGTACAATTGGTTGTTCTGGATTTCCTTTTATAATGTCACTCAATACGATCTTTGGATGATAATCTGCTCCAAGCAACATGTCTATGGGACCCGGTGTGTTATAGTTTGGATCTGCATGCTCTAAGTTGTTTCGATGTTCCCAGCTTTCGGTTTGTATCCGTTTGAAATTCTAAAGCATCTAAGTGTAATTCAAATTCGGATGCTCTAACAGGTTGGATTTTGAGGCTCTCTATTTTTTACCTCCCCAATATTGCGACCACTGACTCCCGCTATTTTGGCACATACTTTCTGCCCCTTCAGCTTCCATTTTTAAACTGCTTCCTCGGTAATAGAAGTTGTTTGAGATCCTGGCTCAATCAGGACTCTTAAAGTTGCGTGGCTTCTATTATTATTAGCGGATTTAATCATTGCTGTTGCTAACAATACGTGTTCTTTATCGTGATCTACACGTTGGTTATTAGTTTAAAAAAATTTAATTCATTTTATGGGCTTTGCTGTATGCAAAACAGTATGATGTATCCCATTACAGGTCGGGCATTTTGTCTCTCGGCCGCAATGGTACATTTGATGTGCTGATGATCTAGGCATCTTCTACATAGCTGGTGTAGTGGCACTATTTGGTTTTTATCTGTTGCTGACAGCTGCTTGAACCGTGGACAATGGTCTAATGAACGGTTCATCTGGCAATAGATGCAAATCTCGTGAAGCCTTGTTGTGGCAAACGATTGTCTTACCACTTGCGGCTTTGATTGTTGCGATTGATTTTTTGGGCTATATGATGCTTACAAGAACCTAAAGCGTTGGTCAAGAAACTTCAGAAATTCTTCGGTTTTCTGAAATTCAAGTGGGTGCTGAAGCGCACTTTCATTTAATCGTCGTGTTTCACTGTCCAATGTTTCACTGAATTCAGTTTCCCTGGAGAACCCCTTGAGTGAACACTTCAATATCCAGTTGGTCTGGGTTCCGGGCCACTCTGATGTTGAGCGAAATTGCAGAGCAGACGAATTAGCAAGGTACGGTACGATTCTCCAACTAGACCCAGGGAGAGAATGTGTAGAAAGGCCTATGTCGAGTCATAGGCCATCAGTTGCCTTGCCAAATGCTAGGCTCGACAGTCCGAGCGCAGCAAGTATGGCCTCAGCTGAGCTTAAAGCAATACAAGATCTTCATCACACTAAGGAAGCGTGACTTAGGTAGAATTGTCGGTGTACTTAAGGAACACTGCCTTTTCGGAGGTCAAGCGAGAAGGCTGGGTCTGAATGCAAATTACTTCTGCTGCAAGGAGGATGAGACTCTTGTTCACTCCTCCTATCCTCATGTCCTGCGCTAGCTAGTAGAAGACATGATCACTTGGGCAAATACACTATGGACAGCCTCTCTGATATCGAAACCTGTAACGTGCGAGATCTTTCACATTATGTGAATAGCACTAAAGGGAGATTAACGATGTCGGATCCTGTGTAACCTAACCTATGATGGTCGAATGTACTCTCTCAGCTGCTCCGTTTACCTCCCTATTTTGGGATGGCGTAAGATAAATTTGTATTCCGAGCGTCTTATTCAAATCCGATACCATAGGACTGATAAAACTCTATTAATTGTCCATCACCATTATTTTGGGTGTTGAGAAGTAATTCAAAGTTTGGAAGATCTTATTTCTTACATGTAGAGCTGATCTAACGGGTGTTTCAACAGGTGCGCTTCAACTTTTTTCCGATAGGGACGGCGAACGACGCCATATTTTTTATTAATCTTTTGTCATTTGGAAACTTCATTAGTATACATTTCATCATGGAACGCTACACACGTGAACAGCGATTGCAAATCGTGCAAATTTTTTATCAAAATAATCGTTCGACAATCGACCGTATAGTGGCAAAATTTGAGTCTACGTTTTCGCTACATAATGTTCCAGTGCCCTCGAGAGCAAGAAGTGCTCGAAGTGTTGAAAACACCGCAGCCGCCAGGGCTTCAGTTCAAGAAGACGCGAATGTGTCGCTCACACGACGTTCGCAACAATTGGGCCTTTCTGTGACATCATTATGGCGAATTTTACGTAAAGATCTTGGCCTACATCCGTATAAGATCAAGCTGACACAACAACTAAAGCCGTTTGACCATTTGAAACAACGCCGATTCGTGAATTGGGCTCAAGAGCAAATCGAAAATGATGCAGATTTTCACCGAAAAATCATCTTCAGCGATGAGGCTCACTTTTGGCTAAATGGATTTGTCAACAAGCAAAATATGCGTTACTGGGCAGGAAGCAACCCATACGTGATTCATGAGGCACCGTTGCATCCCGAAAAAGTCACTGTTTGGTGCGGATTACATGCCGGCGGCGTCATTGGGCCATATTTTTTCATCGACGATAACGATCGCCACGTTACTGTTAATGGAAATCGATACCGCGATATGATAAACGATTTTTTTTGACCGCAATTGAATGGAATGGACTTGGACGGCATGTGGTATCAACAGGACGGGGCCACATGCCACACAGCACACGATACAATTGCGTTATTGAAGACTAAGTTCGATGAGCGTGTTATTTCGCGAAATGGGCCCTCTAGATTATTTTCTTTGGGGTTATGTGAAGTCATTGGTCTATGCCAATAAGCCGACGACGTTGCAAGAGCTCAGAGCCAATATAGATCGTGAAATTGCTGGAATTTCGGCCGATTTATGCGAAAGAGTGGTCGAAAATTGGGTTCAAAGATTGGACTTCGTAAAACGTGCACGCGGTGGTCATGCAAAAGAAATCGAGTTTCATACTTAAATGTATATGTTCAAATTCGTTAATAAAAAAAAGTTAGTTCAAAAGTCGAACAGTTTGTGTTTTATTCAAAAAAAAAGTTGAAGTGCTCTTATTGAAAAACCCTGTATATTTAATATGAACCTTCGCGAATTTAGAGAACCTATCTATGTATGTGATGAATTTTTCTTTTTTGATGTGAACTACTCGTATGGCTAGTAGATTGGTGGTTATTGAAGTTTGACCTTTTCGGGATCGCGATCGCATTTATTTTTGCGACAAATTTCACAATTTTGTGTGTAGTTCTTTATCAGGGTTGCCATTTGTGGGAAGTAGTATTTCCCAGAATTTGTTCTTTATTCTCTTTCCAATTGCGGTAAGCCCTTTTACGTTCTTCCTAAATAATCTTAAGCGTTAAGCGGATTTTGAATCCAGCAAGGTGTTCTGTGATTAATTCTTGTAAAATTTGAATTTGTTCCTCCGGAATTTTCACCAAATTAATTGTTGCAGGGTTGAGTCTCTCTTTGAGGACCCTCGTCAGAATTTCCTTTGTTATTTCCCGTATGCTAATAAAATGCCTGGGTACAACCATGTTTGTACACTAATTCGTAGTGATACTCTTCAAGTCTTGCTTCCACCTTTTTAATCTTGAGTTATGATTTTTATTGCTTAATGAGAATCTCAATGGCAGATCATCTATGACAATCTTAACCTTTTTCGCGCCAGGTAATTCCGTAAGCTGTCCGAAGCCCAGATGATGGTCAGTATCTCCTTCTAACTAACTGCATAACTTGCCTTTGTTTTGTTTAATCACCGGTAGATGAACGTTATTGATTTATCTCTGCCAAATTTGCCCTGTCACAGTACTGCACCAATTGCAGTGTCCGAAGCATCCATTGTTAGTATGAATGGCTTCTCGAAGCTAAGAAAGATCAGTGTTTCCGTTGATGCCAATAGATCTTTGATTTGCTGAAATGCGATAACTTCTTTCTCGGTCAGAGTGATTTTAACTTTTTTTGACTGGTTGGCTTTGATTTGGGCATTTTCCCCCCTGGTGAGTTCCGTCAAAAGTTCGGTTATTTTTGTGTAGTCTTTTATAAAACGCCTGTAGTAAGAAATGAGTTCGGGAAATGATTTCAAGAGCTTCTTCGGTTTCCTGGGCTCTTATTTTTCCACTCTTAATTAGCTAAGGAATTTAGTTTCATTATTTAGAAACTCTGTCTTGTCGAGATTAACTCCCTGGTTAATTCTTTCCAATTATGAAAATATTTTTCCGACATTAGCCAAATGTTCTTTCGCGGTATTTCCTCCGAATATGATTATATCGTCTATGTAGACATAGCAAATATTTCCGACGAACTCAGGACGATGTAGTACAGAATTTTGAATTCCTCATATTTACAAGAGTGCTCGATATATAAGGAATGGGATTTGCATCTGATGTTGTTACGGCATTCAGTATTTTATAATCGATGACATCCTGTACTTCTTAATGCCTGAAGTGTCTAATTTATTTTTGACTACCCTAACTAGAGAGTTGTACCGAGTTTTGGAGGCCCTTATAATTCCATCTTTTAATAGCTGAGCGATTTGTTTTTCTACTTCAATCCTCATACTAGCTGGGTAAGGATACGATTTGGTATAAACAGGTTCTTCCGTAGCTGTTTTAATTTCTGCCTTTACATTAGTGTCGATTATTTCAAAATTATTAACTGGCCCAAATCATATCATGAATTCTAGAACCACCAAGATTTTGTTTTCGATTTCGTGAGAAATATGATTATCTCAAATTTCTAGGTGTTTTACTTGTGTCGACTGTTTCACCTTTAGTGGTATTTTTATGTTTGGTGTTAAAAATAAAACATTTTGTTGATTCTAATGCTTCCAGAAACGGCCCCAAAATATTTTCTTTTATTAAAATGTTTCCACCAGGGGATCTGATTGATGTATGAATTCTCATTGATTACTTGGTTGTATAGTTGTTATTCTTCTTCAAGTGCTTCGATATGATAAGTTCTCCAACTCAACGATCGGGAGTTTCATAAAAGTGTAGACTTTAACTCTATACTTTTTGACTATTGTACAGTTTTTGTTATTATGTCATAAACCTCACGCTACCTAGTCTGTTTGAAATATCTATGTAATGAGGCCTAGTATTAACAACGATTTCTTTTACCGCCATTTTTCAATCACATATAATTTGCTTCTATGTGCAGGTTCCCATTATGGCTGTAAACTGTAGTGTGTTGCAAATTAACTTAATAATCGTAATGTTGGCGCGCGAAAATTCTTAAATTTTCTTCCTCATCATTATTAAGATTCTTAAATCATATAACCAACAAAAATGTTACTCCCCATAAACGTGTACGTGCCTTCAGTTTATGTAAAAAATATACAACACCAGCCCCGTTGATTATATGGTGAAAAGCGCAAATAACACATTACCTAACGTACACAAACCGAACGAAAGAAAAAAATTCCCTCATTTCAAGCGAATTTGATTAGCATAGTTACGAGTTTAACATATGAGTTGTTAGTTCGTTTCAAATAATTCGCACCTTCGTATGTTACGGTTAAGATGATGATGTCGAGGAGGAAAAATATTAAAACGGTACATTTTAGGTTAATATGAAAATTATTTTGAGTTTGGTTGGTGTACTGTGGTACATTAACTATGCAATACTAATTGTTGCTATCATGATACTTTTTACTCTCAGCCCCGAAAAAACTTGCTAGCACGATAGTAAAAGACAATCATGACAGCTGAAATTTTGTGAAGTTAGGCTAAATTCATTCTCAGACGAATGCGATGGCAACAAAAAGTATTGCTATCATGACATTTTCTACACTCAGTCCAAAAGATCACCACATTTCAAAATCATCACCTCTCAGCCCTAAAAATTTTTACTATCACGATAGTTAAAAACTGTCATAACAATCGAAATTTTCGGGGTTGAGAGTAAAAAATGTAGGGATTTTTTAATATACATCGTTTGATGGATGAATGTTTAAAGAACATTTATAATGTTTTTTAGAGTTTTTCTATGCCTAGGAGTTGAGAAATAGTCTATAGAAGTCTGGAACTATTCGTTGGTCCAACTAGCAGTGTACTATGCAGTGAATATTGACCATCACGCAAAACGATGCGTACTAAATCTAAACAGAACTAAGCAGAAACGATAATGGTCCAAAATTTTGAAACTGACTTAGAAAAGACATATTTTAGCGAAAAGCCTTTTCGGGTTGAAAATTTCCGGGTTTATGATGTTGACTCAAGCTGGCTGGACCCACCAAGGAATTCTTCCCACTTCTCAAAAGAAATGTGTCGAGCATGTTTAAAGTCCACTCACTGTTTAGCAATAGTCAAAAATAGTGAATGGTCTCGAACAAGTCCTGCTACACATATAGCTCTTGCATTATTTATTAAAACATTAAGATGATTTAGAAGTTTTCGGATTATATTTTATGTTACACCGAAACTTTGTGTTCGGTCTGAATGCCATTACAAACTTTTTTCATAATAATGTTCTCTTTGCCCGCCAGGGAATGTTCTTATTTTAGAATACTGCGTTTACATAGTAAGTTGCATTACGGGCGGGTGTTCGTCGCTGTCGTTGTGATCGAACTTCTTAACCGATTATGATCGGATTGGGTATGTTGGTTGGGAATAGGATTCTTAAATGTTTTTTCTACGAAGTTCTGGAATATGACCACCTGGGATGGAACTCAGTCATTTCTTAACCGATTATAATGGAGTTGGGTATGTTGGATGGGAGTGGGATTCTTAAATGATTTTGGGAAGAAGTTCTGAAATATGGCCACCTCTGACGGAGCTCAGCCATTTATAAACAGATTATGATCGGATTGAGTATGTTGGATGGAAATTTGATTCTTAAATGCTTTTAGGAAGAAATTCTGGAACATGGCCACCTGGGATGGAACTCAGCTTTTTTTTGACCGATTATGATGGGATTGGGTATGTTGGATGAGAATGGGATTCTTAAATGATTTTGGGAATAAGTTCTGGAATATGGCCACTTGGCACGGAACTCAGCCACTTCTTAACCAATTATGATCGGATTGCGTATGTTGGATGGAAATGGGATTCGTAAATTACTTTTTTAAGAAATTCTGGAATATGGCCACGAAACTCGGTATTAAGCAGGCATTTTTCTCGAAGCAAGCGGCTCGTAATGCTAACAAGTTTCTGGTAATGCTGAACATTAATCACCAGTACATAACTACTCGAACACCATCACTCATGTTTTTTTTACCCAACTTCATACTCTCACATAAAATTTCGTGATGAACCTACACAAAGTTCTGCGATAAATTTATAGAATTCTTATCAACAACGACCTCGAAAACTGTTCACGGGAACATGGAATATGATGCCTTCTAAGACCATGGAATCTTCAGAACCTTTCGAACCAAGCGGAAATTTACACCTTTGAGGTACTTGCAATACAAGAACTTAATTCATATGGCCATATTCCAGAACTTTTCCAAAAATCATTTAAGAATCCTATTTCCATCAAGCATACCCAATCCCATCATTATCGGCTAAGAAATGCCTAAGTTCCGTCCTAGGTGGCCATATTTCAGAACTTCTCCCAAAACCTGTTTATGAATCTCTTTTCCATCCAACAAATAAAATTCCATCATAGTCGGTTGAGAATTGGTCGCGTTCCGTTCCAGGTAGTCTAATTCCAAAACTTCTTCCCAAAATCAATTAAGATTAAGAATCCCATTTCCATCCAGTATAAACAATCCCAACATAATCAGGTAAGGAATGCCTGACTTTCCCAGATTAAATTCGATCGAATCGATTAAATTAGAAAACATTCGGATTTAACGGACACCCCCAATTAGTCCGTTAAATCGAGCTTTTACTGTAATTGTTTGCCACTTGCTAAATCAATGGTTAGAGTTTATTAATAAAAAATTAAAGAGAAACTTAATTAGATAAAGAAATGTTACTAGTACTATCCTTGAAAATTAATTAATGCCTTAATAAAGATTCTAAGATATATAGCTTGTCATAGAGAAGTTAGGTTCCATATTTTTAAAAGACGAAATTTTGGTTAAAGGCCACGAGATGTTAACACATTTCATATGTAATTAACAAGATTTGTATATTTGATATTTTTACTAGTTTTTCTGTTGCACAGCAGCCTCAATATTTGTTGTTGTTGCTACAGGAATTCTCTTATAGTGATCTCATAGTGATATATGTAAGTGGTTCTTCAATAAAGAAAAGTGATAAACATAAAAATTATTGATAATCATCACGCCCATTATGTACTTTCGCCGTTGATCATTAATAAAGGTAAAAATATTCTTCTTCTCTTGTGAACTGACAATTTCTTGAACATTTGCGTCATCTAGAATTCCACTACCTTTTAAAACTCTGAAAAAGCTGAATATCGGGCCCACTTGATACTTCCATTAACAAGGTACAATTAATTCATATATATGATGTCTGCAAGCAAACCACAAGAAAGTTCTGCCAAATCTCTTTTCAAGAAGTTTGCAGGTTCCATTTAGCTTATGGACGTTGCTTGCCGTTGTATCAAAGCGCAATCCTTTAATATTGTCTGTATATATTCCAGTCTTCAAGCATTTTATATACCATTTTACACTGTTCTATGCCTGTGCCATCCAGTATAGCACAGTCGGTCAATCAATGTTTTCTCCGCTATAGATTCTAACATTTCCCGTCAGAATAGAATCAAAACTGAAAGACTTAAATATTTCGTCCCTGATTTCTTTCCTGAGCCGTTGTCTATGGCGACGTATGGTCTCTTTGGAAACTGTAATTGATTCTAAATCATGCCCTAATGCATTTGCAGTAGTGGCGATTAAAAGAGCAGCTCCTGAATTGCTTATTTTCGATCGATCCAACGCACCTACTATATTCTTATTAATCACGTTCTTCATATGTAGCGATGAGTGAGATGATACGGAATTTTTTGTTTGCTTTAGTTTCTTTTCTACTGGTGTTTGATATTCACTGCCGCTAGAAGGCAATCTAAGTGAGCTGATGTCCGAAATGATTAAGTTTAAATCTGCTTTTTGAGATCTACTTGTTGAAGGTGCTGGATCATTAATTGCCAATGTGGAATTGCTTTCATCCATTGAACGTAATGAACGAATGTTAAAAGCATTAATATTTCGTTCTTGCTCGAGAAACCACCACTTTGACAGATATTCTTTCTTTCAATATTAAGACCATGACCAATGTCAAAGAGTTTCCATCCGTCCTTGTAAGAAAACTTCTCTTTTATTTGTTTTTTCACTTTTTCTGCTAATATATTTTTTTTTATGAGATTTGCGATATGTGTCATGCAATGATTTTTCTAATAATATTTCTCCTTTGCTGATGACAAATACCAAAATTCTGCCAAATGGTAGCTGAAGCTGGTGAAGGGATCCTCTAATTACGTTTCGATTCGTTCGAAGATTATCTTTTGTAGATTTATAATAAATTCAAAGATGAAATTATACAACGGAAAATATCAGATATTGATTGATTGATTGGACTGTAGGACCAAGTACTGGACAAGTGTCCCGGATAACGCCGGGCCTATTCCTACAGCCTGTTTACACATAACAATAGGAAGGATAGGAAAGGTTTTTTTTTTTGGGACAGAACGACCCGGTTTCAGACACCTAGCGATCGTACGGCACAACACAATTCTAATCTACTTCTAATCTACTAGAGGAAGGATAAAGGCTTAATAGGTTTAATTGATAACGATGGTATTGGTCTTCAATAATTGCTTCTCTAAATCAGCAACCTGAGAACAAAACATTATTACTTCACGTACATCTGGAAATTTCCTGAAATTTAATTCTGCATTAATAAATTCCGGATTCATAAACAAAATTGATTGATTGAATCGGCACGGTTACATACACCTAGATAAAGTCAATAATTAATAACACAATGACAATATAATTCTAATCTACACAATCAGCAATTAAAAATACAAATTAATATTATTTCATACGCATCTGCAGGCTTCCTGAAATCTAATACTAAATTAATATGTTTCTACTACCTAAATCATATAAAAATTTATTAATTTAATTCTCTCCTCCTGCAACTCCACAACTTACAATAGAATTTACTGAAACCATACTTAATTGAATAGAATATAAAAAAATACATACACAAAACATACACACACAAACATATTATTACATACGTATACACACACATATGCATATATAGACATGATTGATTAATTACAATGAATTTAGCGAGACTTCCGGATGACGACGGGCCCGCCATACACCATTATTAGATTTAACAAGATGGAAGGATAGGATAGGCATGTTAAGCATGACCGAAACATCCCGGTTACAGACACCTAAGTAGTCAACAGTTAGTAAATTGTTAACACAAGACAGAACAATTATTTTTATTTTTTTTTGGATATAAATATTCAGCAATCAGCATCCTAAAAAAAATTTAAAATTATAATTCAAAAATGTATGACCAATTAAGTTGCAGCAAATTTCCTGAAACAAAACGTCATTACTATGAGTCAAATTCTACTTGAACGCAATATTATGACCAGTATTAACTAGACCAACTTGCCTCTCCTAAAACAATTCAAGCCAAAAGAGAAGAAATCGAATCCAGAAACAACCAAATACTGTAGCACTCATATCAAAGTAGGAAAGGAACGCACGAGTCCTCCATCCTCACCGGATAGAATCACTGTAAACCAGCTAATTAACGGATCCATTTATAAAAATAATTAAATGAAAAACTATATAATGTGAAGGTCACTTATCCTCGCCATTCCCAATCCAATACAAATTATTTGTGAAAAAAAAAATCAAATGAAATCTGGTTCCAGCAATCTAAAATCAACTAGGTAATACAGTCAAACCTGTGTTTATACGGTAATTGCGATCGCCACTTTTTCCAATAAATTGTACTGAATAATTTATATACCGCATAAAAAAACTCGCACAAAAACAGGTTTGACTGTACATCAATAATGGATGCCTGGCACAGTTCCAGAATCCCAACACCCAAACAAACAGAACTAAACTGAAGAATTAAACAAAACTATCCAATCGACTGTTCAATGCCTAGATTACAAAATAAATGATTAAGTAAACATCAAAATAAGACATTCGAAAACAATCTATGGTGTGGATTAGTGTTAAATAAATAATAATTTATAAAATGAACAACCAGCAGATCCAACCCAGAACAAGCCAACGAAAACACCCACCAATTCACAGCCCCCCTCCAAAACAACCTACAAAATAAGTTAATTAAAGAAACGACACGATCCCCGATAAACTATCTAAACACAGAAACATTCAACTGTACTCAAAACCCACTCTGCAGCCTCCAAGCCTTCCACAACTTCAATAAGTCAAGCACAAGTTCAATAAGTGAAACAACAAACCCACAAGCAAACCCGACAGCCATTATGATTCCTATCCTGTCTGCACCTTCGACTTTAAACCAAAATTATATTTTCAATTAGAAAGCATTACGGCTTTACGGATTAAAGATCCCCTTTAATCAAAAATCATCACCAGAACCAAATAAATTAGCCCAATTACCAAGAAACACGTGAGACACCGACAACTCCAAATCTCTAGTCAAACCAAAATAAAAATATAACAATTTATTACACAAACGCTAATTAATTGGATGAAGCAACATCACCAAAATAGCTCTCTCCGAAAATCTCCGAAATCAAAGCGTGGAAGAAACCACCTCTCCAGGAGCACTCGATACTCGCTCCCCTACAGCAAAAATCTAAACAAACTGCAACACCTAAAATTACCTCTGAAACGATCCCAACAGACGGCATGAATCTTCCCACAATGAAACCACTACCATCCACCAAGCGACTTCCTGCCAACACCACCATTCAACAAAACCCACGATTCACAAAGCCGTGACGAATTCATGACATATCACAAACGAACCATGGCAACCCTACAGCTCAAAAACTTCAGCGTACGACCGACCATACCAAAACTCCCAAAATGATTCAGCCCCCGCCAAATCGACGGCAAACTCCAACAAAAACACCCGTAGCATTCAGCAAAGAAACCAATTTGGACATAAAAATCTAACTTGCAGGCAATGATTCAATACAAAACCGCAAATCCGCCCTCATACACTAACAAATGAGAACTACATCAAGTCCTAAACAAAACAACTCAAAACAGCCAAAATTACCTTCTAAATACAGGTAACGACAGAACACACATGAACACAACCCTCCGCAAGTTGAGAAACATAACGTTCAATGAACAACCACCACATACCGCAGACACCGACCCATTACTCAACATGAACGAACCCCATTCAAATCACTCCAAATATCAAAAAAGATTCACTGCAATACACCTGCAGCACATCCTTGTCGCCCCTGTGTAAACTAATCACACACATACACCACTCGTCAAAACCTAATCCAGTTTTCGCATCACAGAGAAAAAGTATACCCCCCTCCCAATCGCCAAAAATATACATTCCTTTATATGTACAATATTCATTTTGCGCGATCTCGGCCTGCGACAACATCCACCCCTTGCCGATGACGTCAACCCAAGTCGACAAGGGGAGGTCAACGTCAGCCATCAGCATAATTAAGTAAAAACAATACACCCGCCTCTCCACAACGACGGCAAAAAATCTCACAAAGTTAAACAACGGAAAATATCAGATATGAGATAAAAATACTAAGCGACAAAACATACCAATCAACCAACCAACATTCGGTCTGTACGTTATTTTCCATGATTATTAGCCACCAAAACTATTTCAGAAACTTCTTGAAAAACTAATGAAATTTTCAAACTTAAAAATCAATTAATATTTCATAAAATTTATTTTATTATTCGAATAAAGACGATGCTGGTTCAAATTCTAAACGAATAGTCATCTAGATCTAGTCTAATCTGATGATATTTTATACAGAATTTCATCCTTCGTAATAAATGCGTTACTCATCATGAATCATCGGGATGTAATATCATAAAACTAGGCGTACACATAAAATATATCGCACTGAACTGAAATTTTTGGGGAAAATAAAAACGCGTAAAAGTGAATAAATCGTGTAAAAACGGGAAAGTGTACCGAGGCAAAAAGTTGAGGGTTGAGTGTATTAATGGAATTACTGATTAAAGAAATTTTATTTGAAGTTTTGTGAATTACGATGATGAAATATTTCCTAAACCTTCCTAAATAAACAAAAACTTTAATTTTGTTTAACCGGATTTGTAAAACTGCTTGTAACGAATATTCATAATAAATGGGATTTAAATATTCTAGGAGTCACTTAAAATAAATAATAAACTTAGTAGTAAAATAAGCAAAAATTTGTAGTCTCCTATAAAATTATACATTAGGGTTCAAAACTAACTGATGGACACCGTTCCATTGAAAAGTCTGGGGACTCCGAGTGTTTTAGTAAACGAAATTTGTAAAGAGATCAATTCGCGTATCGTATGGTTTTTCCGAGCATTTTTTAAATTCATAGAAGCCGCTGATAAATACTTGACACACTTTTGAGTTGTTCTGAACAACTCACAAGTTCGCTGGGTATTTGGTAGCGGTTTTGTGGAATTGGGAAATGTGATCGGAGAACCCGCATGCGATACCAAAATTGACATTTTTTGAAATTTGTAAAGATTTTATTTACTGAAAAGAACCAGGTGTCCTAGGGGTTTTCAGTGGAATGGTATTTGTCTGTTAGTTTTGATTCTGAACAACTCAAACGCGCACTATTTGGTAGTTGGTTTTCTGTAATTAGGAAAATGTTTAAAAATTGTTGGTTATTTACTTAAAATACTTTTGTTTTAAGGATACAATTTAAACTTGAGGAGATAAGGCTACCGAGGCTAAGGATACCGAGTTTCAGATAGTCATTTCAATAAATTTTAAATTATTTGTTGTCATTTAGAAATTATCTACTTGTCTACTGATAACTCATTCGTGTATTGGCGGCTGCTCGGGGTTGACGTGTCGCAATTTTTTTTGCAGTGGAAGATGTTGAATATTGTTTCAGAGTCAATCAATCAGAATCAATATTATTTAGGAAGCCGGAAAATATTAATTTGGAATTAAACTTCAGGAAATCTACAGATGCTTGTGAAGTAATATTTCTTTGAAATATTAATTGTTGATTGTGTAGATTAGAATTGTATTGATCGGGCCGATCCAATCAATTAATTTTGTTTAGGAAGCCGGAAATTATTAATGCAAAATTACATTTTAGGAAATTTCCAGATGTACGTGAAATAATAATATTTTTTTCTCAGGTTGCTAATTTAGAGAAGCAATTGTTGAAGACCAGTATCGTCATTATCCATTAAACCTTTATCCTTCCTCTAGTAGATTAGAACTAGATTATCCGGGACACTTGTCCAGTACTTGGTCCTACAGTCAATTCAATCAATCAATGTGTTTAATTGCACTTTATTTATCTCCACAGAAATACTTTTCTTCTTAAATACTTTACTTCTTCTGCGTTTATCAACTATAAAATTGTTAATTTTTCAGTTATGATGACGTGCAATGTCTCGTTTTTATCGCAATTCTTTGCTCTATAGCCACACATAGTGAAATGTAGTCAAACAGGATAGCCACTGTTTAAATTTTTTTGAAAGAAACAGCCCGAAAACAAATTTTCTACTAGGTCAACCGCCTTTTTTTATCATTTCGTTGGATTCGGCATACTCAAAAATACTTAGAGAGTATTAAACCGGCATTACTTGAACGAGCTGAAGTGAAAGAGAGGACAAAACGTCACTAAGGGTCGTTTTAGTGTTTTTTGCAAAAAAACAATTTGAGCGACCGCTAAACGTTGTCTGATGCACCTGAAAATTTGTATAAGGTCATTTCTAATAGAAACGAATATTTTTTTATTTTTGGAGATTTCCTCCATACCAAAATGGGTCGCCCTAATGCGTATGCATTATATCAACTTTGACTTCCAAATTGATCTATAAATTTATTTATTTATTTAAATAAATCTATTCTGTGATTTCATGTATGATTTCAGAATTTAAATTAAAACAAAAATATTAAAAAAAAAAAAAATAAAGAAAATTAAAACACAGAAATATAAATCAAATCTTGATTTAACAATTAAAAATTTAAAAAATAATTCTTAAGTATATTTTTGAACTTGTCCTTTGATAAATTAAAGTCAAATAGGTCGTCGACGATGTTGAACGATTTAGACGACCTATTAATCCGGTTATTTTCTCCATAGTTTGTGGAATGGTGTTCTAGTGCTAAAAAATTCATGGTTTCGAAATGTTCTGCAAGGCACATGAATTGATATGTTTTCCAAAATGTATGCTGTAATATTGTTAATGGTTGTTTACAAATCGCGCCTTGCTGAATTTTGTGATGATTTAGAAACAATTTTAGACACTAAATGGACACTGATAAATGTGACCCTAATAGTATACAACCTACCCACCTTGCATGATCTGATCATTTCAAATACTCAAAAAGTAATTTTTCTAAATCAAATATCGGTGGCTTTTCGGATCACGGTGGGCTGTTTCGGATGATATCGACAATAGTAGGGTGGATTCCTTCGATTAGTTTCCGAGATTACAAAAATATTGACACTACTGGTCTAATGTGCGAATGTTCAAACATACCCTGGGGTATAATATACACAATTTATGAACCAAATGATAAAGTGCCCCTATTAACAAAATGGTTGTGTGATCTTTATGAACAGTTTGTTCCTATCAAATAATTTCGTTTAAAATCTTCTGATCCACCTTGGTTCAATAACCACATATTATGCTTGATTAAATGTGCCTACAAAAGCGTGGAAAAATTGTAGAGCTTTATCTGGAATATAAATCAATTACAAATAAAACCAAAAATGCTGTCAAAAACGCAAAAACTCGATAACTGTACTTTCCAATAAACCAAATAATTCAAACATCGATTTATCAGCTGACTAGGGCACCTGCTAACGGATTTAGTTTTCGAAATATTGATACTGTAGACTTAACTGAAGCCTTTAGATCAGTAAAATCTAATTTTGCTGGTGTTGATGGACTACCATTAAAAATTTTCAAAATGTTATCACCCAGATCAGATTGTTTTATAAAGGGGGTTTTTTCGAGGTTGGCAATTTTAAAATAAAATAGAACAAAACATTTTGAATATCAGTGAAACTAGCTTTTCTGGATAGATAATTTTATGCCATTAAGTTTGAATATGATTTGGGACATTTGGCTGTCGCGACTGGCGCTTACATGGTGTAATCTGTTCAATCGACTCTGGTTTATCGGCGTATACAAGTGACTTAACATATCTCCCAAGAAAATAATCTAATGGAGTTGTGCTATGTTCAATCAGCCTACAGATCTAATCACACGACAATGGGACGAATTTCAGCTGGACAGGTTACAAAAAGATCAAACAGCCGATGTCAACGATAATGTTGCCCAACAATTACCTGGTATTTTCAACCGCCTGTATCATTCCATGTTGGTGCGTTATGGGATTCTTTTGTAAAATCCGTTAAAATCCACCAATACAAGAGCAAATAGAGGCCATTCTAAATTCAAGGCCACAATGTCCAATGTATGGCAAACCTCGAAGTTCTAACACCTTACCATGTTTTAATTAACTCATCACTAACTGCGATAACAAAAGAAAGCTCGGTTGCCAAGATAGCAATTGCTACAAAAACCAAGGCCACAACTTAGAATTGGAAATCTTGTGCAAGTGGTAAGATTGTTGAAACCCACTCGGGACCAGACGGTTTGGTGCGCCGTAGTTACAATACTTGGCCCGGAAAATGCACTCTATAAAATAGCAAATACCAAAAGGCCTAGTTTCGAGTTGAAACTAGTAAGACTCGTGGAACCAGGTAGTCCTGGAGTTCCGAGTACGGCTTTTGATATGAGGTTTGGCGTCATTGCGAAGGTAGATGGGTTCTGCTAACTCATGGATCATGGAAGTTGCATGATTCACGCAAGAGGAAAGCGACATTTGACTAGGTTGTGAAATTTATTGCACCATGCATATCGCTGAATCATGGGAGTTGTAGTTGTAGGTACTGCTAAGCCAAAGAGGAATTGATTTTATTTATTTTAATTTCTCAATTTTCTTCATTTTTGATTTTATTTTTAACTGCTTAACCGAAAGGTGTACTCAAAATTATAGGTTCCAATTAAAAAAAAACTAGCTTTCGTAAATATCTCCCACACTAATCAAGTTCAAGGTCATTCAAGATCACCACGACATGTCCTTCTCGACAGTAAACAATTTTTATTATAAGTAATTATTATCTCCTATCTTGCACTGTTCCGAGACAAAAGCCTGACCTGATATTTATTAAAAAAAACTCACCCTGTATAATAAAATAACAACAAAAATGTTCTTTTAAGATAGTGTCGTCACTTGTGGCGAGTAGCGTAATCTCTTAGTTTAGTCTTATATATACATATATAACATTGTTTCTCAGACCAAACAATTTACAGCTGTTGGTCAATAAAGGATGATGTTGATCGCCTTTGATAAAGCAAACATTTTCTCGTAGATTCTTCAGCCGTAAATCCTTCAGCAAACCATAAAAAAATATTTTTATTAACATTATTACTGATACTATGCGACAACATCATTACAACCGCATTTAATTTTAATTAAATTAAATAATCGGATATTGTTACAATGAAATGTAATTGTTATAATTAAATTAATGATTATTTTTAATGGTTGATAATTTCATTTAATTTTTTATTTCCCATATTGACGAAATAATAAAGTTAATAGAAAAATTCAATTTTTTTTTTTGTTTAATTTTATAACTAATTGCTAATTAAAAAACAGAAATGTATTTTTAATGAACTCTAATTATTTAAATATTTTAATTACACACATGGGAAATTTAATATTTTTATTGTGCTGCAACAAAAACAACAAATCGGCAACATACGTAGATACAGCATATAATATGTTATGTCTATTTGAATAATTATACTAAGCAAAAAATAATAATTAGTGTTTAATTGACAATGCTTTATGCTATTATTAAAATGTGACTTCCTTAGATGCCACCCGCAGGTGACCCCTCAAACGTTTTGAAGGAGTAAATAAATCGAATTACAATTACAGCATCATGGCGTCCGTCTATAGAATTTTTTCGTTCCACAAGATTTTAAAGCGAGTTTAACTTTAAAAAATCCGAGCCGAGCCCTACCCCAAATTATAGAAGGAAACAGTGTGACAGGTTTGACATACTGCGCCTATGAAAGCGTGCGTGTACTCAATTATAAGAGTCTTATTGTATTTTTGACAGAGAACAAGAAACGCGCCAAAGTAGTTTTCTTTGTTAAAAATAAAATTTTGTTTACATGCCAGCATTTATTTACTCGCCGCAAGTGGCGGTACCATCACAAAAGAGAATTTATTTTGTTATATAATTACCAGCGAAAATTTCTTATTCATTTTGTATCACTTTTGCACTAAATAAAATATCCCAGCAGAATAAAACCGTAAAATGACAAATTGGTAGATCGCCGAAGAAAAGGATTCGTAACCAACACTTTCGGTTGTTTTGCTAATAAATTTTGTCATACTGAGACCGAAGAAAATTCCGCAGCAAAGGCCGCAGAAAATCAAAAATTTATAGTGAAAATTCTAATCAATAAATTTTCCCCAAATTTTTCTCGTAGTCTCAGTATGACCTTAGCTATTAGAAAACAAACCAAAAGTACTGGTTACTAGTGGAAGTTTTTGAGATCGCCAATATCTAAAACTGAAAATAAATAAATAACTAGAAATTTTTAAATTTTTAAAAGGATTGGTTATGAAATGGCCAAGTTTAGTACAGCAAAACTTACTTTAAAATCCCTGATCAATACTACTACCAAAATTTCATCGCCATTCTTTAAGAAATGGCGGAAAGACGGAATATTGTTAAATTTCAAGATTTCATTTACCGGGACTCCTTTACTTCGGAGATCAATCAATTTGTCATTTTAAGGATCACTTTTAATGTTTTATTCCACTGGGATGTTTTATTTAGTGAAAAAAGAGATACAAAATGAATAAAATTTTCCGTTAGTAATTATATAACAAAACAAATTCTCTTTTGTGATGGTACTGCCACTTGCGGCGAGTAGCGTAATATCTTATTTTCCGCTATCAAATTTCCACTATCTTATACATCATCCAAAATATGCCATTTATTATCATGTAGTCGCTAACAACACAACAACGCATTTGGGTTGTCCAAGCCCAAGTGAGTGTTTTGGTCGACATGGACGTCCTACTGAGCGCGCAATTGGCAGAATTATTGATCGTTTTGAAGAAACTGGTTCAGTGGAAGGTCGTAGACCGTGTCAACATATTCATCAGGTTTGTACTCCTGATGCAGTGGCAGCTGGTAGTGAAAGTGTTCGTAATGAACTAAGCACATCAACCAGACATCGTTCACAAGCACTAAACATTCCACGAACCACATTACGATGCATTTTGCATATTGATCTTCATTTGCATCCATACAAAATTCAAGTAACTCAAAAATTGAAGCCACCAGACCATTTAAATTGTCGTCGTTTTGTTAATTGAATGCTTCAACGAAATGAAAGTTTTTCATTAATAATCGCCTTTATAAGTTTTATATGTAGAGGATATGCTGCTCGTTTTTAACTGTAGTGGACCTGCATAATCAAGGCCAGTATGAGTGAATGATCTTCACGGTTGCACCCTCGGAGATGGCAGATTTCCCATTAGTTGGTTACTCCCTTAATGAGCTCCAAATCTGTGACAAGTGACACATTTTAAAATTGACGTTTTGCACGTATGATGCAAAACTTCTTCCGTAGGTATGAGAGGGTAAGTTGGATCCCTCCATGTGCTATTTTCTCCAGCTCTAGTGAGCTGATGATAGGAGGAAGGAAGGAAGGAAATATAGCAGGATGTTTTTCTCCATAATTTAGTAATGAATTCTGAAGTCTTCCACCTACCCGCAGAATTCCATATTGTCCAATTCTTCTATTCCCGCCTTGAAAAGACTACACTGAGTCTGTTTTATGATGATACGTTCTGCTTCATGTAGATCATGCTCGTCTACATTCTCTTTTTTACATCTTTTGATAATGATGTTCACATTCTGTACGATTCGTTTTAGTTTCATACAGCTTGAAGTTTTTTCTATTAAGTGAATGAACTGGTTGTCGTTCTCGGTGACAGTTGCCATATTTGTATGTTTCAGTTCAGCTTCTGCTTGTTCATCAAATTCTGAGTATCTTTCCATCGAATGATAATTTTTATTATTTTTTAACCATTGTGGTCCAGTCCACTAGATGTTGTCATATATAAGTTCCTTTGTTGTTATTCCTCGACTAGCACAATCAGCTGGATTATCTTTTGATTTTATATGATGCCATTGATGTGGTTCAGTCAAGCTTCGGATTTCTGATACTCTATTGGCAACGTACGATTTTACCTTTTGAATTTCACCTTGTATCCATGAAAGTGCTATCGTGGAATCAGTCCATGCATAAGTTGGTGCTTGTTATTAGTTTAGTGATTGCTTGACTTCTTGTAGTAGTTTCGCAGCTAGGAGGGCACCGTTTAACTTTAAACGTGGTAAAGTTACTTTTTGTTTTGTCGGTGCCACTCTTATTTTTCGTGCTACAAGGCTGATGTCAACTTACTCTCCAGCGACTACTTTCAGATAAACACAAGCTGCATATGCCTGTTCCGAGGCGTCTCACTAAATCCATGGACCTCGACGATTGATTCACTTAGAAAGTGCCCTAGAAGCCAAAGTTTTTGCATCGTAATTTTCGGTGTTATTATTATTGGGGCTAGCCATCCTAACGGATCAAATAGTTTGGATGTCGTAGAGAGGGTGATCCGCTTCGTCACTAATCCAGTGTGCACAGAGTGGTCTACATTATATTTAAAGATGTCCGTACAAGGTTTCCAATAAAGCCCCCCCTTCCGGTCTCGGTGACGTTAGCTAGTAATTCCGTATGATTGCACGTCCACTTCCTTAAATTGAAACCGCCTCTTCGAAGTAGTTGACTTAATTGATTTTGTACCCGCAGCGCTTCTTTTATCGTGTCACATCCTGTCATGAGGTCATCGACGTAAAAATCGGGTGTTACCACCTGGTAAGCAGATGGGAATGATTTTTTCTCATCCTCTGCCAGTTGTTGCGGCTGTTCCGTACGTGACTGAGTCATGCCAAAGTATGCGTTGGAAGTTCCTGTCTTCTGCAGCGATCCATATTTGCCGAAACATTTTTCCAATGTCTGCGGTAAATGCGTATTTGTGTCATCGCCATCTCATAACAATATGCCAAAGGTCTTGTTGTAACGGATAGCATTGAGAGAGTTCAATAGGTGTATATTGTATGAATGCAGAATAAATTATGGAAGGATGAATGCAAGATTGAAAAAAGCTATCCGTAGAGCGAAAAGGAAAAGTTGGCGGGACTCTGTGTCCAAAATGACACATAGAACCACAACTAAGGATGTATGGAATAAATTGAATAGAGTGAGAGGATATAGAGCGCAAGGCAGAAATGCAGTGTTAGATGACAGAGAGAATGGAGATGTCTTTTTATAACGAACGCCGTCTTTTTTACGGACGTACGTAGCAATTTGAACGATATATATGATGTTTTGTTACCTGATAATGAAAATGAACTTGTGAACGATATGTGTAAGGAGTTTGAATGGGAAGAGTTCCAAGGGGTTTTAGAAATATCAAAATCTACTACATCCGGAACTAACACAGTGAGTTATAGAATGATTGGTAGATTAGAATTCGAAGCCAAGGCGGCGTTGCTTCGAATTCTCGGGACACTCCCGATCGGGACAGAAATCTGGCAACAAATTACAGGGGAATATGTATGTTGAATGTATTTGTTAAAATTGTGAATGGTATGATGCAAGGTCGTATAGATAAATTTGTGGATGAGGATAATTTGTTGCCGGAAACCACCTTTGGGTTCCGTCACAACCACTCTGCCAATGAATGAGTAGAAAAGTTTGTGTGGGAAGGACAAAAGGAAAATAAGTATGTTGTGGCGGTATTTTTGGATATAGAAAGGGCATATGATTACGTGGTTCCAGGGAAACTTTATCAGATCTTTATGGACTTGGGGTTTCGTTGGAAAACATGAATGAGAGAAAGTTAGTTTTATGTGGTAGAGGGTATAGGTTGGAAGGAGCGGTGACTATGGGCCTCCCCCAAGACAGTAAAATCTCGTCGACTCTAGTCAACCTGTACACGAGCTCGATACATAGGTGTAACTCCTCGGGCAAAGTCATTTTGCAATTTGCAGATGACTTTGTCCTGATGGGCAAAGGGAGTACCATCGAGGAGGCCTTGAGTCGGGCTCAAGAATATGTGAATCAGGTAACCGAATGTTTAAGTGAATTGAGTTTGAGGGTAAATTCGAGTAAATTTTATAGTATGGCTTTTAGAACGAATCGGATGGTTGATGTGCGAATATATAATGAGAGAATTGAGTGTGTGAAATTGACTAGGTATTTGGGAATCTGGATTGACAGAAGAATGAGTTTCAAAGTGCATATGGAAAAATTGGCCGATAATTGTAAGAGTAGATTGAACGTGATTAAAAGGGTGAGCAAACCGAAATGGGGAGCTCATCCGGATGTTACTGATATGCTACGAAAGGCGCTAGTGTCAACTAAAATTGCATATGGAATGAGTATATATGGTGATGAGTCCAAGGTTGGGTTTAAAAAGTTGATGCTTGTGGAGACTGCGTGTGCTAGAGTGGAATTGGGAGCGATCAATTCGACACCAATACACACTCTGTGGTCCGAATTGGGTGATTCGCCTCTTAATTGTAAGGGGGGAATGAAATGAAAGAGAGATTACAAAGATGGACGGTTTACAAAAAGACAACAAGATCACTTCATTAACATATTATCCAAGATTCGTCCGGCAAATCCGAAATTCCCTCCGAGCAATCTAATAGTGCGGTTGACGTTGGGTGACACAACAAAAGCAATGATGAATGAGTTATCGGTTAAGAGTGAATTTTGCAAAATGCGAATGAATTATGTTGCACATGTGGAAGTATATACAGATGCAAGTGTAAATGATGATCGCGTAGATGTGGGAATTTATATTCCTTCAATGAGGGAAGAGAAAATGGTAAGAGTGCAGGACAGTTTCTGTATAATGAATGCAGAATTGATAGGGATTATGGAAGGGATCAAGCTGGCAATGACACATGGGAGATGGAGAATAGTGTTATTCTCTGACTCCCGGAGTGGGTTGGAATTAATTAGTAAGGGCGGGGGAACTCATGGCAATGTGTATGTGGAAATGCTATATAAGTATCTTCAATCTTGTGGGAGGGAGGTCATCCTTCAATGGATACCTTCACACATACAGATTGAAGGTAATGAAAGAGCCGATATGCTTGCGAAACGGGGTTGTTTGATTGAGAATATAAATGAATATGAATTCATGGATGCCAGAGACGTACTTCGCATGTTTCAGGTGAATCTGTGGAGAAAATGGGAGAGAGACTTTGTTGGAAAATGTCAGGTGAAAGGTAAGAAGTACTTTGAGATGGTTAGGTCTTCTTTGAGGCAACCGTTCTTTAAGGTGCTCAAAGGAGATACTAGAATGTTGCGAACTATGGAACGATTGAGATTGAATCATGGAAATTGGTAAGAATGTTTGAAGAAACGCAATTTGGTTGTGTGTCAATTATGTGAAAGATGTTTGGTTGTGGAGGACATCGAACATTTGATTCTAAAATGTTCCGCATTTAACCAGAGCAGACAAATTTTCGATGTTCTATTGAGTGCAACTAGTTTGACTGAATTATTACGAATGGGAATGAACGTATAGAAGAATGTGTATCAATTTATTAGAACAAATCAGATAGAAGTGTGAAAGGGGATCGATGTGAGCTAGGTGTATGAAAAGAAATTAAAATTTGTAAATTTTGAAACGGGCCATATGGCACCAAATTTTTGAAGCTAGTGCCAAATAAAATAAAAAAAAAGGTCTTGTTGTAATTTTGGCCCGACATACATGATGTCATTTAGCGACCGACCATTGGATGTTTTTGCTGACGCATCAAATACTCTTAACTTTATTGTAGTGCAAGCCATCAATTGAAGACGGCATGGTGCGGCATATAGTATGTACTATAGGTCCAGCTGTTGAAGCAATTTTCTGCATATGTCCAAGCTGTTCATATTCCTCCATACATTTTTTGTATTGAGCCGATAAGTCGTCGTTCTTCAAGAGTTGTTTTTCTAATTGGAGAAATTTAGCTGATGCCATCTTTTTTGAGTCGCCTAATTTTCATCAATGCTGTTAAATGATATTTTTACGGTGTACCTGCCATTTGGTGCTCGTTTGACGTTGCTTTGGAATATCTCTTCACACTTTTCTTCTTCGGGTGTTTGCTTCCTAAGCGGATGTAAATCTTCGATTTCCCTCAAATGTTTAAGAGTTTTTAAAATTTCTTCCAAAGAATTCTTCTCGGTGGTAATCGCAGCTGTTAAGTTTTCATTTGACTTAGCTGATTTGGTGGTTTTTCCCAGAGTTATTTATCCTAGCTCGGAGCTTTGAGCTATTGGTTGTTGATTGTTTTGCGTCATGATTTCAGGTAGTATAATATCCGCATAATAATCCGCTCCTAAAAGTAAGTCTATCGGCGCTGGTGTGTGGTAGTTTGGATCGGCTAGTGGTAAGTTCTTTAGATTATCCCATGTTTGACTGATTATTGTCTGCTGTGGCTTATCATGTGTTATTTTATTTACTACAAGAGCTTTAATAGTTAATTAAAATTCAGAGTTGAATCGCAGCATTATTGCCAGTGTGGCTGATTTTTTTTATGGTTTCTTTCTGGTTATTTTCAATCTGTTGATGGAACTCGAAGTAATGAAGCTTGCTTGTGAGCAAGGATCAATTGCTCGTAGATACCGCTAGTCTCCATGGTTGGATGCTGTTTTAACTAGTGCTATTGGTAACAGCAGTGAGCACGTACTCTTTGTCTTCTAATTGTTTACCAGTGTGTAATGATATGTTGCGGTTGTCTACTGTTCTAGTTTGTTGTCCTTGTTGTTATGTAAAAGCTGATAATGTCTTCCGCCACACTGTTTGTTTGATCGATTCAGCGTGCATTCGACTATTGAATGGTTGCTTTTAAGACCTTTTGTACGGGTCCTGCAAACCTCCAATAATGAGGCCAATTGATTGTTTTCGTATATATTCATGTTTTTGAGCTTCCCGTAGTCCTGGACATTATGATTTTTTTGACAAATTTTACATGTCGTCTTATTTGTTAACAAGGCTATTCCTGTTGGATTAAATTTTACCGCCGAGGTTGAAGGTTTGCGGATATTAATGATTTTTCGCGAAAAACTGATTCCAATGCAATAAATCGCTTTTCCAAAAACTTCATGAGAAAGTTAGAAGTCCTTTGTGTTAGTTAGCGACATCTCGTATAGCCTTAAGGTTTCGGAGTCGAGCTTCTTGGTTATAACGTATATTATTTTTCATGCACTCGCCACCCAGCAGGCTGACACACTGTCGGATGCATAAGGGCCCGGGAATATGTTGTGAACACAACATGCATATACATCATCAGCCTGCTGCACATCCGGATACCATACACTACCGGATATAATTTAATTTTAATTGTAATATAAACACTTTTAGTATTTACATACTTTTGCATTTTTTGCATGTAAACTGCTTAGGCAGCTGTAAATTTTATATAAAAAGTACTTTAATGTAATAAAAATGCTAGAATAAAGTAAAAATTCAACTTTAACACTTGTTCTCACTAATAGGCCTCACCAGGGTTAACCTATTAATAAGTATTATATTAAAAACATGAGACAAAGCTCATGCGAATATAACCGCAAGCTGTCTAGTCACAACACATCTATCAATTAAAAGGTACTGTATCCCGCAATAGACCAGTTCATAAAACCTCCGTTTTAGCCCCGGAAGGTTATTTTTTTTTTTAAGAATACGTGCGTGTCGCAATTTTAACTGAAGCACCTTACTACTACCGAGAGTTAAAAATTACCGTCTCAGCTCTGAAGGCAGTTACATGTTCTTTTATTCCGATATAATTATTTGGCACCTCGCTTTAAATATTTTGGAAACGCAACAATTATGTTATTAGCAATTTAGTTCATAAATTCACAGTTATTGCGCCAATCAAGCATCAATTCTGTTATTACGCACACTTGCCTCATAACATTGAGAAATTCTGGTAGAATGTCAAAAATGTACGTAAGGCATGTTGCTAGGCCGCTGGGGCAGATATATTTTTTGTTTCTGTTTGATCATCATCGTTGGATTAGTAGCGAATTGTAGCAAATTATTCGTTTATGGTATCTATTTATTGTATTGACAACTCATATGATGTGGTTTGAAGCATCTGTAGTTAGCAGATAGATCGGCTCGCTGCAGCGCTTCTTCCATTGCCAGATTTGTTAACGATTTTACGATCTTAGCAAAATCTCTAATAAAACGTCAGCAATAATGTTAAACCAAGGAATCCCTTCAATTCCAAGAAATATTTGGGTGGTTTGAGTTTTTGAACTGCCAACTGACCTTGTTATTACAAAGCCCAAGTTAGTTTCTTCTTTCAAAAAATCTGATTTATCTAGATTAACGCGACGATTGGCTTTCCATAATTTGTCAAATATTTTGTTGCCATTTCTCAACTATTCTTTCTTGGTTTGTCCTCCAAACACTATTATATCGTCAATGCAGATTTTTTCCATTTATTATGGAAATTGAAATATTGCGGGCGCATTCTTTAATCCGAATGATAATCTCAAAAATTCATATTTTCCATTTATAGTTGAGAATGCGGTTCTTATGGGGAAATAACTTTCCTACATGTATCCGAAATTTCCACTGCATTCAAACGCTTAAAATCTATGGCGTATGAAGCCTTATATCATCGACTTCTGCCATATCAACGTGCGGATCGGTTCTCTATCGAGCTGGAGGAGATCATCGATAGCAAGCCGCACCAAGACATTGAAGTGCAGAGAGTACATCGTACATCGGTTCTAACAGCCTGCACCTAACTAGTAACAACAACGGCCGACACGTCACCGACCTCGCAATAATGTACAACTTAGTTGGAGCAAGTACGTTTTTTCTACATAAGAGAATCCACAAAGTATCTTGGGGATCGAATGATGGAAGAACGGAGGGCCGGGTCAATCACGTCATGCTATCTAAAAGGCGCTCCACCAGTATATCTGATGTCCGTTGGCATGGGATGTCGACGCTTTCAGGGACCAAGGATCGCTGCAGAATTGCCGGCCAACTGTTGTTAGCTATATTGACCGGCGCGTAGGTCCTTTTTAACTTATTTTGCACATTTTATAGAATGGGCACTCTGCCCAATGGTGGTTTTCAGATTGCCTTATTAGGGGCTTTGGCGTAACTTTACCCTAAACTTAGTTTAGACATTGTAATAGTAGTATGACGTGTTTAAGAGTTTTGTACGGGTCAACATGCAGAATGGAGTGCTAATGTTGCGTATTTCTAGTTCATAGAAATATCTATTTTATTATAATTCTACTAATACATTTTGTTTTAACCCAGTTATTAGTTTACAGTTGGTGTTTTCATTGGTAGCTGATGTAATGTGTACCATTGCATGAAGTAACTTGTATCCGCTGGCAGCATAAAATGGTTTCATGATTTACTAATTACAGGAAATTTTCGAGCTGCAGGTGCAATAATAATAGTTCATTATCTTAAGTGCTGATTGATTAAAGAGGCAATTGTTGAGGACCAATACTATTGTTAAGCATTAAACCTATTAAACCTTAATCCCGTCTTCTAGTAGATAGGAGTTGTGTTGTCTTGTGCGCCGCATGATCGCTTGGTATCTGCAACTGGGTCGTTCGGTCCTACAAAGGAAAAAGGGAAACCTTTATTCTTCGTCTCCCCCGTTATAGATAAGCAGCCTGTAGGAATGGGACCGGCGTTGTCCGGCACATCCTGTCTGGCATTTGGTTCTTCTGCCCAATCAACCAATCGTAATAAAGAAACTTTAGTTCAGGAAATTTATCATTATAATGGCAACTTAATTTATCAATTGATTTTAGGATGCTGATTGTTGATTATTTATCAGACACATCTAGTTGTCATTTATGCCAGAAGTTGTGTTTTGTTTCATAGCATAGACAGGTATTAACGATAATCAGTTGCAATATCGCAATGCAAAAATACAAACAGCAGTGCCGAACAAACAGCATTTGCGGGAAGCTGTGAAGATTGGTTTAAACGTTTAAAGACACCGAGCTGCAAGCATTATTGGATGAAGATGATACACAAACTCAAAATTAACTTGCGGAGGCATTTAACACGACTCGCCGAAGAATTTCCAAACGTTTCCATGCTATGAGGAAAATTTAAAAGGAGGGAAAATGGGTGTCGCCTAAGTTGGCCGAGAAACAGTTGGAAAATAGAAAAGCCACTTACGAAATTTTGCTTTCACGGCTTGAAAAAAAGAGCTTCTTGCATCGAATTGTGACGGGAGGTGAGAAGTGGATCTTTTTTAAGAATCCCAAATGCAAAAGGTAGCATCAACATCGACGGCACGGCCAAATCGCTTCGGAAAGAAGACAATGCTCTGCGTTTGTCGGGACCAGAAAGGAATCGTGTACTATGAGATGCATAAACAGCTACCGACAACAACTCATCAATCTGAATCATGCATGGCTCGAAAAATGGCCAGAATAGGACACAAATGAGCGATATTGCAGCACGATAACGCTCCATGCCATCACACTCCAATTGTCCAGGTCACCATCAAAACGCGGAGATGGGATCTGCTACCGCACCTATACCTTTTCACCAGACCTGGCCTCCTCGGTTATCACTTGTTCCAGTCGATGGCTTGGCAAGGCTACACTTGGCCAGTTTCGAAGAAGTGCAAAATTGGTTATATGAATTGTTTCGATCGAAAGACGCGTCGTTTTATCGCCAGAGAGATCGAGAGATTAAACCATTTTTTATATTTCTATTGTAATTCCATTGCTCATTTTTCAAAAGACCTCGCAAATGTATGTTATATATCCAAAAAAAACAAAAATAATTTTGCCGTCTTGTGCTAACCGCCTTACATGATTTTTTCAACTGACTATTGACTACTTAGGTGTCTGTAACCGGGCCAAGTCTATCAATTTAACAACCTAAGCCTTCATCTTGTTTATGTAATAGGGTATACGGTGGTAGGCCTGGCATATCCGGGATCCCTAGTTAGTATTGGCCGTACATTCTAATCAACCAATCAGTCAATCTTAGATCTTAATTTTGTGTTTGAAAATATCATGTAGGTGATCATCTCTGATTTCGATTATTCCTCCCAAATTTTTGAGTGTATCTATTATACCGCCAAAGGTATTCAGTCCTGGTACCCAAACCAAATATAAAATCATTTTTTTGAGTTCAAAGAAATAGAACATCAATCGAAATTTGATTTTTGCCTCAAAAACTTCGAATAATTAATTTTCGAAAAAACAAATTAGGTAAGTTCCAGTCAAAAATTAATTATTTTAATTGAAAAATAAATTAAATGAATACCGTTATTTGTAGACATGGGACGCACAAGTCTTTGCAACGATAAAGAAAGAGAAATTGCCATCTGGTTAAAATCTGAAGGAAAAACTATATCGGAAATAGCACGAATCCTTGATCTCGTAAGTTAGTGTTAAGTGCCCTGAAAACGCAGGCACAAGTTGAAAAAATGGTAGCAAAAGAAGAACGATAGGCACCAAATAAAAATTGGTCTCCTCATTACAACAAAAAAAACGGTAAAGCATTCAGTGCTCGAGTATGATGAAGATGCCATGCCACTAGGCTGATGTTATCATCAAGACACCGACCTAAAGCATACCACAAGAAAAGCAAAAGATTGATTTATTAGTAATAATGTGAACGTTATGCAACGGCCCGCTCAGTCAAATGACCTAAACCCAATAGAGAATTTATAAAACGGTTCAGAGGTAGCTATTGGAGGCAGGAAATATAGAATCCTCGAATTCGATAATTATTTTTAATGTTCCTTTATGAATTGAAATGAAAATTTTGTGATTAATTTTACATTTCCATATACTTTTGCCTAAATAAAACGAAAATATACAAATTGATAAGCAGTTTTATGACCATCGCTGTGCTATTTCATTAAACGCCAATATATGCATGTTGTGAATAAATATAAAATACAGCTGCCAAGTTTTTGTTTATTCAGCTTTCAGTTACCGGTAAAGATTATTTTTATGTTGACAAACAAAATTTTGATGATTAATTTTACATTATGTTCACTACTACAATTATCCAAAACTAGTTTAAACGCAAGTATATAATGTCAAAATAGGGTGATCCTAATGGCCTTTATCAACGCGACCTTCCAGCAGTAAACTTGCTCATTCACGGGGTGATCCCACTCGGCCTCCCTGTACTATCATCCGACCCTGATGGCTTTTAACATCGACCTAAAATAGTGTTTTGCTGCTCAATCATCATCGTCTCCTTCATCTGAGTTATCTGAACAGTAGAGCTTTATAAACTCAGCACTATTTAGTTGAAGTTTTAATTGCTCCAACTGAATTTCACATTTTCTATGCCTCGTATCGGTCAAATTCTTTAACTTCAACAATCTTATAGTGCTCAATATATTTTCCTTGCAGTTTAAGGCCATACTTCCGAACTGCATTCTTTTGATGACAACCCAAACACCAATATTTGATCAAAGTTCCTTTCATCAAAATTCAGGTCTCTCTTGTTAAACCGCTTTGCTGCTTCTACTTCGGACACCTCTAGTCGGATATCTTCACAATTTGGCTACCTATGAGCCATTCGACTGAGGATTCTACGCAATGTAATTTATATTATTTACAAAGAAAATGTAAAAAATGCTTTTTACAGTGTAAATGCCTAACAGTGGATACTCACTACGAGCATCGAACAGGGAGTGCGTTCATATACGTTTTACGTTATATTCATAAGTCGATGTAAGTTGTTATGAACGGTCGTTAAGTCTATTTAAGAATTTTAATTTTGTTTCTCTTACAATTATTTTTGATCACTATAGACTAGCTGATTGATGGGTCCTTAAAGCTAGCAGAACCCTTCCAGCAGAACATTACAAGATAGTACGGATAATTATAGGCTAATTAAATGATCCATTAAAAAATTTTGAACTGCATCCCTTCCTAGGCTGCTAGCTTTAGAAAAAGTCAACAGAACCCATATTAAAAAATGATTTAAAATCTTAAAATTAAAGATTAATTTTCTACTCGTTCTAGAAAAAGCGTTAGCTTTATCACTTCAAAGCTAGCAGAATCAAATTCAAAAATCGGACAAAAACGCAAACCAAGATCCATTAATAAACAAATAATTGTAGGCTTATTATGGCTTGATCAAATGCACCTTTACAAAGTTTTGGGCTCCATTCTTTTTTGACCCAGCTGTATTCCATTTAATTTAAAACTAGCCTGAAATTATAACAAAACAACAGCAATCGACTTACAAATAATTTTAAGATCATGATGGCCTAATCAAATGCCCCATTAAACATCTTTGGGCTCCACTCGGTCTTGGCCAAACTTCCGACGATTTAGTTTAAGGCTAGCAGAACCCAAGTCCGAAAATCGGACCAAAACCGAAATTGCGACCTCAAAAATCACCCATTAAAAAATTTTGGGCTCCATTGTTTTTTAACCAAACTTCAGGTATTTAATTTAAACCGAGCAGAACTCAAATCGAAAATCGAACCAAAACTGATATTAGAATAAGCGAGTGTTAACAACTGGCCATACTTGTTCTTCACCAAACTCCATTAAATTAAATGGTCTGAAGTTTGGCCAAGAACAAGTGGAACAAGATCATAGATCAAATAGATCAAATTTTGCGTTATAATTCCAGTTTTGGTCCCATTTTCGATTTGGGATCTGCTAGCTTTTACCTAATGGTCCGAATTTTGATCAAGAACGAGCGGAGCCCGAAATGTTTTACCGGGAAATTTAAATAAGCCATAACGTGCATGCTCGGGCGAGAAAAGAAAGTGAGAGTAAAAGAAGTGAAAAACGAAATGGAACAGAACCTCCCTCCCCCCTCGTCATAACAAAATGCCTTACTCGTCAGCCCTGGGAGCTATCGACTCTTATCTATCGTACACGACACGAATGGGGAACTTCAATATCGGAACTCTAACAGAAACATTAAAGCTGCTAGCACAAGTAGAGAAAGAAATGAAACATTATCACACCGAGATTATAGGCCTTAGTGAAGTTAGATGGAAAAACAGGGGCGATTACAAGCGATGGGAATATATGATATTCTCTGGTAGAGACGGCACACATGAGCAAGGCGTAGGCATAATAACAGCAGAAAACAGCAGAATTACAATAGCAAAATTGCATTCAAAAATAAGAACGCAACCATCATCATCCAGAGATACATGCCCCAACCGAAGATGCAGATAAAACAACAAAAGATGAATTCTACGAACAATTACAAGCCACAATGGCCGGAACGCACAGGAATGACGTCAAAATCGTACAAGGAGATTTCAACGCCAAAATTGACATGGGCAACACCGACGTGACAACTGTTATGGGTAAAAATGCGCATTCGCATTCTGTGCGAAACAACAATGGAGAAATGGACTCAAAGACTTCTGCATCACAAATCAGTTGTTCATAGGCGACAGTAGGTTTCCACACAAAGATATACATAAAATACACATGGACATCACTACAAGATGTCAGAACAATGAGGAGTACAGACGTGCACAACCAACTTGGTAATAGCAAAACTTCAATTCAAGCCAGCCGCTGTGAAAAACTCAAAGTTGAGAGAAAATTTAACACAAACAAATTGGGAGATACCGAAAAAAGGAACATCTTCAGCGAAACGCTCCAACTTCCAACCTCCAAAACCTTGGATAACTTAGTGGACGATGATACATGGAAAAAGATAGATGAACACCGTCAACTTAAGCTGCAAATATACCAACAATAACGGCAGAGTTAAAACGCCACCAATTGCCTGACACACCCACCAATAACGAAACTAGCAACATCCATCCACCAAACGGAGCGGGAAGTTAAAATTGCCATTGAAAAGCTGAAGAAACATTGAAAGGCTGCTGGAACAGACAGTATAACCGCCAAAATATTAAAAGGAGATTAATCTACAGGCAAGCACCCATAATCCAAGAAGTGTAGAATTCTGGCATAATACTACAAAAATGGTAAGAAGGCTTGCCAATTACAATCCCCAAGAAAGGTGACCTAAGAGAATGCAAAAATTGGCGAGGTATATCGCTCACGCAACGCAAAACAATAAAGATACATTCGCAATGACATCCTTGACAGAATCTCAGCTACGATCAATACAAAATTAAGAAACGAACAAGCTGGCTTTAGACCAGGACGAAAGAAGTTGCACTGATCGCCACATGAACTCAATTCGTATCATCAATTAACAATCCAATGAATGGAATTCATCACCCTACCTGCTCTTAGTCGATTTCGAACGCGCATTTGATACGACAAATAGGAACGCAAAATGGCAAACACTTTGTGAAATGGCCATCCCAAAGATTGAACTCATACAGGACATGTATCGGGATGCTGGAAACCGAGTCCAATATAAAAACAAACAAAGCGAACAATTATATAAAAGTCGAGAGGAGTAAGGCAAGGATGCGTACTCTCACCAATAATGTTCGCGATCGTATTGGATAATTAATGTAATGCGGGGAAATTGGATGTAACGTCCCCTAATGGCATAAAATGGGGACTAACATGTAAACTCAAAGATCCGCAGATGGCCTATGTAGATGACACATGCCTGTTCACACACAAACTCTCACACATGTAGCACAAAGTGCATCAGCTATCAGATCTCTAGGTAACGAAGTTGGTCTCAAGAATAAACATCAGTAAAACCAAGACGATGAAACTCATCGATGCTTGTTAAGCTTACGGTGAGCATGGTCTTGGTAAATCACCATGCTATGAAATTCTAAAGTGCTGGTTTTGACGCGAGAAATGGAGAACGTGAAATACCACCAAAAAGTTTGATGACAGTAAATAGCAAGCATTGTTGGATGAGAATGACGCTCAAACGCAAAAACATCTCGCGGATTAATTGAATGTGTCACGAAAACCCGTCTCCATACGTTTAAAAAGCATGGGAAAGATCCAAAAGCTGGGAAAATGAGTTCCGAATAAACTGAATGAAAGGCAACAGGAAAATAGAGAAACCACTTGGAAAATTTTGTTCGCCATAAACAAAAGAAAGTCATTTCCCCATCAAAATGGATCATGAAAAATGGATCTATTTTGAGAATTCAAAGCGCAAAATGTCTTGGGTTAATCCAGGACAAAGTTCTGTATTTGGTGAGGTCAGAAGAGTGTGATTTATTTTGAGCTCAAACGCCCAGAATATGATAAAAGGCACCACAAAGTGATTTTGCTTCGTGATAATGCACCATCACACAAAGCAAAACCGGTCATGGAAACGTTGGAAACCCATAATTGGGAAATACTTTCACATGCGGCTTATTCGCCAGATTTGGTTCTGTCCGATTATCACTTATTTGCATCGATGGGGTGCGGGCTTGCTGGGAGCACTTCACTTCCTACGAAAATGTACGAAAATGGCTCGATAGCTGATGGTTTACCTCAAAAGAAGAACAGTTTTTTTGGTGTGGCATCCACGAAATGCCAGAAAGATGGGAAAAATGTATAACTAATAATGGGCAATACTTTGAATAAAATAATCTTGGTTGCACAATAACGAATACAGGTGGGACAGAGGAAGACATAAACAAACGCCATAAATAAAGCCAGACACACATTCAACATGTTACATACCATCTGGAATTATTCTGGCCTGTCACGCAAGACCCCCAAGATACGAAGGTTTAACTCGTGTGTGAAATCGGAACTACTGTATGGGTCTGAGACATGGAAACACACAGAAAAGTCAGAAAGAAGTTACAGGTGTTCGAAAACAAGAAGTGCCTTCGACGAATACTGAAATGGTTCTGGCCTAACACCATAACACTAACTGAGCTGATATAAGAATAAATCAGACAGACTTAGAGACCGAAATAAAGAGACGAAAGTGGATATGGATTGGCCATACGCTGAGGAAATCACCAAGTGATTATGTATAACGGGTATGTCATTGGAATGGAACCCGCAAGAGGAAAGGAAAGTAGAAAGACCAGCGATGACATACATTGAAGAGAACAATGCTAGCTGAAACGAAGCAACTTGGTAAAAAATCATGGGAAGAGATAAAAGCTGTAGCCTCCAGATGGGGACCAGCCTAGTATCGAGTTCTTCATTTGGGACTTGACAAGTTTGAACTCTAATTGTGAACGCACCCTTAAACAAATAACAAAACTGTCAGTGTCAAAACATTCAGTAAATACAACATTTTCATCCTGGTGAAGTATACGAACGAACAACGTTTACAAGCAATTCATAGCGTAGTGAAAAAATTTGAGTCTAAATATTCGCTGCTGGTTGTTCTCGTGCCAGTGAAATAACGGGTTGGTCGAAGCGCCGAGAATATCGCTGCCGATCAAGTGTCCATCGCAAATGAACGAAAACAGTTGATTCCGCGGCGTTCTCAAGAATTGGGCATCGCTCAGACCACACTTTGGCGAATTTTGCGAAATGATCTTGGCTTGCACTCTCATAAGATCAAGAAGAAGAGAAATTTGAATTGCATGAAAATGACCGTCACGTTATAGTCAATGGGGATCGCTACAGAGGCATGTTGCTACGTTATTTCTTTGGTCAATTGCATGAGCTAGACATTAATGATATGTGGTTTCAACAAGACGGTGCAACACACCACACAGAGGGTCTAACAATGCACGTATTGAAATCTAAATTCGATGAACGTGTTATATCCAGAAATAGTCAATTCGATTGGCCGCCTAGATCGTGATCGTGTGAACAACTTGTTGAGAAGTTTTTTTTGAAGTTTCGTTACCGTTAAGTGAAATTAAAATTATTAACAGTTGCTAACGTGCGATCGAGTCTATATAACAATATTAACAATTATTACAGTGCGATCGAATGCAATTGAGTGTAATATTTGTTAAGGTGTAGTGTGCCGCTGTCTAGACCAATAATCCAGCAGTTTTAAAACAACTATTTTCTTCATAGACCTCAAAAGCGGATTTCATCAAATACCTTTAAAAGAATCCGACATAGAGAAAACTGCATTCTCGGTAAACCACGGAAAGTACGAATTTACAAGACTTCCGTTTGGGCTCAAGAATGCACCGTCAATATTCCAACGCACTCTCGACGATGTCCTACGGCTGCACATTGGTAAACGGTGTTACGTCTATATTGACGACATTATTATGTTTGGGAAAATCGAGGAAGAGCACCTTGGGAACCTAAAAATAATATTCGAAACGTTGGAGCACGCTAACATGAAAATTCAGTTAGATAAGTGTGCATTTTTCGAGGTAGAATTTTTGGGATTTATACGTTCTAGGAGTAGCATAAAAACAAACCCAAAAAAGGTAAAAGCCATAGCCGAATTTCCCATACCTAAAACGGTTAAGGAATTAAGATCATTTCTAGGAATGGCCGGGTTTTATCGGCGTTTCATACAAGACTATGCGAAGCTCGCAAAATCCCTGACTTCGCTTTTAAGAGGGGAAGACGGACATGTATCCAAATCCCTCACAAAAACAAAAGCAATCAACCTACAAGACAACGAAGTCACGGCTTTCAACAAAATTAATGATGTCATGTTAACATTTCCAAACTTCCAAAAAGAGTGTGAATTAACAATCGACGCTTCAAATTTCGCCTTAGGCGCCATATTATCTCAACAGCAGAAACCAATAAGTTTCTTATCTATAACTCTTAATAAAACGGAAGCAAGCTATGCAGCTAACGAAAAAGAGATCCTAGCTATCATTTGGGCATTATCAGCCCTACGAAATTTACTATACGGATCTAGAAAAGTCAATATATTCACTGACCATCAACCACTCACATATGCACTGAGTAACAAAAACAATAACTCGAAGATGGAACGCTGGAAAGCTATACTGGAAGAATATAACTATGAACTAAAGTACAAACCCGGTAAAGAAAACGTAGTCGCAGATGCCCTGTCGAGAATACCTTTAACATCAGAGATAAACGCAATGTCAGATACGCAGCATATTGACGATAGCTCCTCACACGATCTAATCCCCACAGTTGACGTGCCAGTCAACGCCTTTAGAAACCAACTTATTCTAAAAATCGACGAGGAAACTTCTTATCAACTCGTCCAACTTTTTCCAAATTATATGAGGCATATTTTCACTCAGCCGCAATTCACTAAAATAGATATCACAGACATAATTAAACGATACTTGAACCCAAACACAATAAACGAATTGAACACTACGGAATCTCTAATGGGAAAGGTACAAGAAATGTATCCTTTACATTTTCGCAACTTCAAAATTGGTACAAGATATTGCTAGCGAACAAGAACAGGACGACAAAATACTATCTGTTCATGAGAATGAAGAAGAAAATCGAATTCTTTGTTAAAAGGTGCACCACATGTAAAACAAACAAATACGACAGGCATCCCAACAAACCTTTTCTCACACCTACGCCAATCCCTTAATATCCAGGTCATACGTTACACATAGACATCTATTCTCTGAAAATAAATTGGTGCTAACTTCAATAGACAAACTAACTAAACTCGCTTGCTGCAAATTAATTAAATCAAAAACAGCCGAAGACATAAAACAACCCCTAGGGACATATTATTCTTCTTTGGCGTACCGGAAATTGTCATAATTGACAATGAAAAGTCGCTCAATTCTCACTCTATATCGTCCATGATGGAGGACGCTCTGAACATAAAAATATTCAACCGGCAAGGCAAAAATACAAAACGGACATTTTAAACTGATACACATAATTGAATTGGACAATTATCAAAATTTCATCACTAGAATGGACACTATACTAAATCAAGAAATCACGACATGCACTACACCCCTATCTGACCTACGAATTGACGCAAGTACAGGAACTGTCAGGAACTGTCTCTAAATTTTATTGATAGCGCGTGGAAATGGATTGCTGGGAATCCCGACCACGAGGATTTTGAGGTAATCAAAAACAAAATAAAAAACATGTTGGAGAATAATAAAAAACAAAAAATTATAAATGAATTGTACAAAGATAGCATTAACAATATAACTAGAATGGCAAATGAAATAATTAACTTGGTTCATAAAGAAAATAAATTACCCGACCAGCTAGCATTAAATGTTCAATATAAAATTAGACTAATGAAAGAATAAATAATAAATTCTCTTATACTTGCAAAATCAGAAATGAAATTAGCAATTGACACAATCAAAAATGAAAATTTGCCTTACTCTACTCCAGAGGAGGCATTAAACTTTGCCAACATTAAGGTAATTAGTAATAACAAATGTTTATTATATATTGTTTATATTCCTCTTACAATATTAGAGATTTACGATAAATTAGTAATTAAATCAGTCAAAAAAAATGTTGCCCCTCAGCCTAGGGTACTCAGAGGGCTTCGGCTGTCTCTGTGTACACCTAGGTAACACCAAGGTAGCCGCGTCCTCGTCGCGGGGCGCGGGTACTGCTTCGACAGTAGCAAAGTGCTACCGGGGACCAAATGCCAGTGGTATAAATTGGCTAAAACAAACAATGAATACAACAAATACGGAATGTAATACCCCAAGTGGTACAGCAGCAAATATGCTGCCAAATCCACACTCTTCGGAGGCAGGCCCAACAGATTCTGGGGTGGGCCAATCATTGTTTAACCCATTTGGACGAAGTTCCAAATTATCAAGATCACCAAGATCTTCAACTGGAAATATATTTCAGTACGAGAAGGAAAATGCCGAACTAAGTGAACAACTAAGAGAAATAAAAGAATTTACTTCTAAATTGAAAGAAGAATTTACAATTTTAAAGAAAGAAAATGAAGAACTCAAAAAAGCAGTTGAAACACGTGCAGAACTTGGGACGACACCTAGCCCAACAGTCGATGATGGCATTAATTCATTCCATACGGATGAAGAAGAATTAGAAAGAGAAACAAATTGGATGTTGAACCGGAATAAAAGACCAAGTAAGAAAAGGAAAGCGCAACACTCACCAGAAATGGCGGAGACTTTACCATCAACTTCAAAAGAGGTTGCCAGAAATCAGTTAATCATCAAGAAACAACTAGCTCTAGAACAACAACCAGCTAAACCGAAAGAAAAATCACCTCCACCAATAAATGTCGTCGGGATATCAAATTTCTCCACTATACAATCGATTATGAAATCGATTACGATAGCCGAGTACAAACTCGTATCTCTAAACAACGGCGTCTGGAAAATTAATGTTGTAGACTCTGAAACTTATAGAGCTTTGGCTACAAAGCTTAATTCCGAGGGGCATCAGTGGTTTACCTATGAGGATAAGAATGATCGCCCAATTAAAGTTATGGCTAGAGGTCTTCACCCAACCTGTGCAGAAGAGGAAATTATTGAGGATCTCAAGCAAAAGGGTTATCAAATAGAAAATGCCGTAAACATAATTAAGAAAGAAAAAATCGAAACTGAACAAGGAGTTCAAGTTAACAAAAGAGGGCTTCCACTATTTATGCTCACTTTTAATAACAAACAAAAAGTGGAAGATGTGTATAATATCAAGGCAATACTTAGCATGAGAGTTAAAATAGAGCCATTGAAAAAGAATAACGGATTAATACCGCAGTGCAAAAAATGTCAAGGTTTTAATCGTACGCAGAAATATTGCCAAAGAGAAATTAGATGCGTGAAATGTGCCGGAAAGCATCATGCCCAGGTATGCCCGGTTAGTAAAAATATTGCTGCAAAATGTGTCAATTGCAATAAGTCACATCCCGCAAACTACCGGGGATGTGAAATAGCTAAGGAGCTACAAAGAATAAGAAATAAAACGCGAAAACAAAGTCCAGGAGTATCGGCAAAAAATTATCAAACTTCCACCAAAGAGGAACCTAAACCTCATGCTAGTAAAACGGGAGAACCAAAACCAAAACTATACTCGCAAGTAGTCATGACAAAACCAATTATTTCGGAGCACACTACTGAAGGTACAGCAGTGCTCCAAAAGATACTAAGAAGCATGGAAGCTCTTAACATTCGTCTAGCTAAACAAGAGAAATGCCTTCATGCTCTAAGCAACAGGTTAGATAAGCAAGACTCTCTAAATGAAATGAAATCCATGCTCTATTAAAATGATGCAAACAACAACAAATAAAACATTAAGAATAGTAACCTGGAATGCAAATGGGCTAATGCATCATATTCCAGGATTAGAAATTTTCCAAAATACTGAAAAAATAGATATCGGAAACCCATTTTACTTCAACTTCATATCTTAAAATATATGGATACAATTGTTACCACGCCATTCATCCAGCAGGAAGGGCAAGGGGAGGATCGTCGGTGGTTATAAAAGAAAACATCAAACACTTTATAGATCTTAAAATTGAAGAGGAATTTATGCAAGTAGTCACCTTAAAAGTATTTATAAATAACAACAAAGAATATAGTGTATCGTCAATATATTGCCCCCCAAGATACAATTTAATTAAAGAAGACTATTGCACGTTATTTAAATCACTTGGATCAAGTTTCATAATCGGAGGTGATTTTAATGCAGAAAACACCTACTGGGGATCAAGAGTAACCTCTAAAAAAGGAAGAGAGCTGTTTGCAGCAGGAAGACTATGCAATTGCGATTTTCATTCTGGAGATCAACCAACTTATTGGCCTACGGATAGAAACAAAATACCCGATATCATTGACTTCTTTATCACCAAGAAGGTATAGACGAAAACTACATATACCTAGAAAGCAGCGAGGGGATTATGTCGGATCATACGCCTGTTATTATGACAATCAGTGCAACGATTATTAAAAAAACTAGTCCACCTTCGCTAACGAACAAAAAAACCTGCTGGGAGAAATTCCAGAAACTTATTGAGGATAATATTGATCTTCAGGTGCCAATTAAAAACCCGATAGAGCTAGAAGAAGAACTAGAACAACTCAACAACAGTATACAAGAAGCGGCGTGGAGTAGTACCCCCTCAAGTTCAAAGGAAATGCGCCGAAGTGCTACTTATCCTCTAGAAGTTAGGGAACTGGTTGCAGCAAAACGAAAAGCAAGAAAGGCCTGGCAAAGAAGTCGAGCGCCAGAATATAAAACAACTCTTAATTTTTTATCCAATAAACTAAAGTTGCTAATTAAAGAAATCAAAAACGAATCCATTAATAAATACTTGAGTGGCCTTACTGGGGAAAAAGATACCGAGTACTCCCTTTGGAAAGCGACAAAAAGTTTAAAACGACCTAAACTACAAATTCCACCAGTAAAAAATGAAGATGGTACATGGGCTATAAGTGCAAAGCAAAAAGCTTCGTTGTTTGCAACCCACCTCGAGAACACGTTTCAGCCACTACCTAGACAAACTGCAGAGGAAAACATACCACCGGTATATAAAATGGATAACTGCAATATAACTCCTGTCACACTACAAGAATTAAAAGAGGAAATCAATCTCAACCTAAATACAAAGAAATCTCCAGGATACGACTTAATTACAGGACAAATAGTAAAAGCTCTTCCTGAAAAAGGTCTACGTAAACTACTCCAAATAATTAATGCAGTGTTCAGACTTAAACACGTTCCAAGTCAATGGAAAGTAGCAGAAGTAATTATGATACCTAAACCAAACAAACCACTTAATGACAAAAATTCGTATAGGCCGATTTCCTTACTCCCAATAATTTCAAAATTATTCGAGAAACTACTCCTTAAGAGACTAAAACCAATAATAGCAGAAAGAAATCTTGTTCCTCCACATCAATTTGGCTTCAGAGAAAATCATTCAACAATAGAACAAGTACACCGAATTACAAACATAATTGAAGACGTACTTGAAAAAAAGAAAGTATGTTCAAGCGTCTTCTTGGATGTAGCACAGGCCTTTGACAGAGTATGGCATAAAGGTTTGGAATATAAATTACAAAGAGACTTACCAAAGCAGTTTTATGAAATTCTAAAATCTTACATATCTAACCGACAGAAATAAAGAAAATATCAGCAGGGGTACCACAAGGTAGCGTTCTGGGACCAACTTTATATGTTCTATACACCTCGGACCTGCCAACGATAGAGGATACTAACATAGCGACGTTTGCGGATGATACGGCCATCTTAGCAGTTGCTAATTGCATAGAAGAATCTACAAGCAAATTGCAAAGAGCTACTAATATTGTCAGTACCTGGACCAAGAGATGGCGAATAAAACCTAATGAAACAAAATCTGTTCACGTAAACTTTACCAACAAGAAGGTCAACTGGATGCCAGTAGAACTGAACTCCCAGCAAATTCCCTATGCAAATACGGCAAAATATCTAGGCATGACTCTAGACGCGAAACTAAAATGGAAAGAGCATGTGAAAAAGAAAAAAGAAGAGTTAAACATCAAATACAGAAAGATGGATTGGCTCTTAGGAAGAAATTCTGAGCTAACTTTACATAATAAATTGCTACTATACCGGCAAATCCTAAAACCTGTGTGGACTTACGGTATTCAGCTCTGGGGCTGTACAAAGAAAACCAATGTCAATATCATCCAGTCATTCCAAAGCAAAGTCCTTCGTGGAATAGTTAATGCAACGTGGTACATAAGAAATGACAACCTCCATAGAGATCTGAAGATGGATTTAGTTAGTGAAGAAATAAGCAAACACGCGAGAAAACACATGCAACGTATTAGTCTACACCAAAATGCTGAGATACGTCGTATGTTGGATGATTCAAACCTAGTAAGACGGCTGCGAAGGAAGAAACCGCATGATCTACAAGATCCAATCAGGATCGACTAAAAATATAATAAAATTGTAAAGGGGACTAGCCAAAGGGCTACAACCCTCCAAACAAGAATATAAATTATGAAAGATAAATTACTAGATGATTTGTAAATCAGTTGTAATAAATAAATATATAAAAAAAAAAAAAAAAAATGATAAAATAAATGAGATTGAAAATGAAAATATTACAAAGAATCATGATAGTACCTTTAGTATAGAAAAAACTTGTAAAACAGTTAACTTCTTATCTATTTGTAATCAAAATAATATAAAAGACATTAGTAATTCAACGTGCCTACCAAACCTATTGAAAAGCCGACCGTCGAAATGCAACAAAAGCAACAACCAACATATCCCAACAATTGATGAGATACCAGAAGGAGTAATTCAACTCAATCAATTCAGCGGGGATATTTCATTTGGAAACAAAAGCCAAAAACTCAACGGAACTATCAACGATACAACATTCATTTCGCGAGAAAGACCCACAATGCAAGTTCAGCCGGCAATTTTACAACCGATGCCACAAGAAGAAAAATTCAAAGAAATCCTCTCATTGCAAATGAAGAAGGATATCAACATCGATAATATAGATCGCATCGAACTTCTGCACGATGGAAAGAGCATCCAGTTGATCACCAGCTATACTCTTATGGCGCCCATTGTCGCCGTAGCTGTGGTATTCATCTTCATCATAAATCGCAATAATAACAAAAAAAATACGTATCATCAACAACGCAAATGTAGAAGAAGCAAACGCGCATTCTTTTAGCGCAAGCCAAATGAGGACATTCGAAATTTAAATGGGGAAGAGTTAACACGCGGTCTAGTTGGATTCCTACGGAAAACATAGATTTCATCTTACATTACGTGTAAATAAAATGTCGACAATATTTGCTGATCAAGTATTTTGTTATCTCGTTGAAGAATTGTTCTAGTTGAATTGAACATAAAAATTTTCAGTTGTAATTTAGATCGAATACAAATAAGTTAGCTCTTAGTTTTAATACTGTTATAAAATTGTAATAGTGAAATCAATAAATAAATAAAGAAATAAAAAATAAATAAAAAATCAGGAATTGATTTTTGTTCAAATAAAATAATAACAACAAGTTAACTAACATATACTAACAGGTAAGCTGGGCCACTTTCCGGACTCAGAGCAAAGCTGTAGAACTACTATATAAAATAATAATTTTAAAGAATAATATAATCCAATAATAATAAATTGTAATGGTCAAGGTTATTCATTTTTCGGCGCTGGAACTCGTTCCTCCCTAATTATAATACATACATATGTGTCGAATGTTTCAGAATTCACAACAATTTTAAATTGAAATTATCATGTATGCAGCATTGTTCTGTATATGAAAATTAATGATTTTACTTTTAGCGGGAGGTGCTGTATATATCTACACCGCACCAAAACCAAACCAAACCATAAAAATAAAATTTCCCATTTCCCAATGTAAATATTAAACTTCGAACATACATATATACTCTATTTACTACCTAGGAAAATTTTATCAGAACACATAACCGAAATCTCTGGAAAGCTCAAAAAATTGGTGGGGGTGAGATAACAAATGGAATTAACGGTAGGAAAATTTGTATGTATACTCGTATACATGTTTGGTATAACTGTATAATTGCCTCGAGTGCAATTTCTCATCTCTAATTAGCGAATGTTGTGTCGTTATGTAACCGTAAAATGGATAATTGGTAAAACCAATTATCTATCTACAAATAGAGACTCCATATAGACACTTTCGTGTATATAAATGAGTTATGTTGATGTATCGCCCTCTCCGCAGCAATAGGAGATGTCGGTTGATATTTACCTCTAATTAGGCTAAACGAAATTATTGTAAATCCAATAAACGTAAAAATGTGTCTCGAACATTTTAACGTAATTCGACTGTAAATTGCGACATTTCTTCAAAAATCACGATTTACATTTTCACTCGGTCTAAGTACACACAAAGTCGCAAAATGATTTATTCGTATTTTATGTTAAGCAAATCCACTTCACAAAATCAAAATACTCGTACTTGAACAATTGATTGTTGGTACATTTATGGAGACTAAACTATGTGGATTAGAGATCCCTCCTCCAAAAAAATATTTTATACTACATACGTGTTTCCCGTAATTGACTGTAAGTAAATAAACGACTACAGTAAAAAAATCTGCATTTTTCCATCCCCAAAAAAAAAAAACGAAAAACGGGAAAAGTTAACAAAATAATTTTTGTTTTTCGTTTTCTAGGAAAAACCACACGTAAAATACAACAACATATAAAATTAAACGAGAGAAGTAAAATTCATGTCACGATTTTTCTAATCCATTCTTAACGAGTAACATACTACACACACAGTAACCGCACCAAACAAAAATAAAAAAATCAAAGCGACAAAATACACGGCGAAAATGTCGTATTGTTGATGAAAAATTTATTTCCAATTTTCTTCTATATATACGAGTGTATGGTACACGGCTTACTATATAGAGGTATACAATACGAAGTAAAGGTACAAAAATATTCTAGTTTGATTGGGAATTTGTGACTTGCTGGATTGTCTTTCAAAAGATCAACGTTAAATCCCGATTTTATTACAGTTACCGTTTTCGAGGAACGAGTGGTCGGTTTAGCTTGCAATTAAACCTGCACCGCCAAAATTGTAACTTTTTATGTAGCTACGATATCGGGATGATTCTTGAACCAGAATTTATTACAAATTAATTATATTGAATACGTTAGTTCTAGACCACCCCTATAACTTGCCTAAGGGTAAATTTCATCCCAAACCGATTACATATTTCAAAAACGTCAATGATTTTTTTTACACCAGATTTTGGGAAAAATGTTGTAAGAAGTTTTGTCGAGAATAGGTCAGCCTTATCCAGGTGTGTAATAAATTATTTTTGAGTCAGGTTACACGGAATTTGCTCCGAATGGTAACGGTTTGAAATTTTTAATTTAAAGGTCGATTTCGCCACCTTTAATAAAGTCAGGGTACGCGGAATAGACTCCCAACGGTGGAGGCTTCAAACAAGATATTTAAAGGTGGATTTTGCCACCTTTAATTTTGAAAAATTGACCCTTAAATTACCTATTTGAAGCCTATACCGTTTCGAGTCATGTTCTTTAAATCGTGTTAAAAATGATCTGCCTGTTTGTAGTTGTAAAAAAAGGAACTGAAGAAGAAATACATTTTCGAAATCGATCTTCCTAATAATAACATCAATAAATATTGTCACTCTAAGGAAAAAATTTTTTACAAGTGTTTTACAACAAACAATTCAAATTCAATATTGTCCATTGCTTATTTCTGGCTTTCTTTGCTGGACGCTTCCATTTCAAATTATTTTCATATAGTTTTCATTTGCAATGTATTCTGGGCATTGTCTTCCTGATTCCCTTACAGTTTCTTCTCTTGGTCTTATAAAATGTACCCCCAGATTGAAGAATCTTTGCCAAATTACTTACTGATGAGCAAGAAACTTTTTCCATTTTTGCGATCTCGCGGTATAAATGGTTGTTTGTTTTTAATAATGCTTCGATACCATGTTTTTTTCACTGCTTAGGTCCTTTTTCAACCCATTTTTGAAAATAAATGTCTCAGTCTAGACACTTTAACTTAAACATAAGTTTTTTAACTAACTGATAAAAATCGCTTAACGTAGATTACTTCTTACTTTAGCTCAGTCACAAAATTTCTAAAAACACCTTGTTAAACCGCGCGTCAAACATAAAATGAGAGGATAAACTAAAAGTAAAATATGCATGCTAATGATCTTTTTAGTCCTTTTTCGGGTAATAATTCTATTGCGACCTCTTAAGAATCTCGTAAAATAATCTTAAAACAATATCAGATGTGATCCTAAATGCATTTTATTATACTTTGAAATATTTTAAAATATAAAACAATAGCACTGGTGGTATCCACGTATTTTGGCATACGCGGTCCTAGTAAAATCGCTTTCTGAGATTAGGCATATAAGTTAACACACGAAGCACGAGGCAATACCAAACGTGCGAACTTCCGCTGCATTAAATAAATTCTTGATGATAAAGCAATTGTTCTGAGTAAAATTATGTAGAATAAGAATTTCTGTTAAAATAAGTTTTCAGTTGTACTTCAAGTTTAAAACAAATAAGTTCAATAAACATTTTTAACTGGCGCCCGAGCAGGGATCCTGTATCAAAAGTCATACCCGAAAAGAAAAAAATTAGTGTAACCATAACTAATAAGAATCCATTATAATTAATTCGTCAAACCAAAACTAACCCATCACTTATATACACTGTGTGCCACTAGGTGAGACTCATTTCGAATTAACCATTATTCGAATAGATAAATCGTGCTAAAATAGTGACATTACTAGTGTAACGACAACCTCGCGTAGAATTAATCAACATTCGCGCGAGTGACGATAAATTATAGTGAAGAAAAAAAGAGAAACCAAAATACGAACGAGTTGGGAAAAGACGCCCCGAAGTATCCGACATAAAGGAAAAACGGAGTTGGAGTTATTCAACAGCAGCCCAACCAAGCATCAAGCATCAGTATTTTGGAGGGAATAATCGACTTTGGGTACACAGGTCTCACCAAGAGAAGAATTACAACTCCAGATGTTAATCATCAATAAATTACGGATAAACGAAAAATTTTAAATATTAAAATTAAAGAAATTTAATTAAAGTTAATAAAAAAATCGAAAATCTTGTCAAACTAAAATTAAGAAAAGATCTATAGGAAGATAATTTTTATAAAGAAAACAGAAATTGGAACTAAAATTGTTGAGTTTTTAAATAGTTTGGAACCTAATTGTGTAAGGCGTTGGTAATACGGTAAGTAGCCAATCATTCGCGAAATCTAAGCAAACAGTTATATGAAAATTACTTATTATACAATTCGTCTTTTACCTACACTATCCATTTCCATACATAAAAAATAACTCTTTACAAATACCCAACTCTTAGTAGGGGTAAAAAAATTACTTAATCGAACTAAAGAACTATACAAGATCAAAGTTAGCTTTATAAAATCGTGTTTATACAATATTAACCAACATGGGTCACGAATCAAATATCATCAAATCAGCGATGTTGAATATAAATGACACAACTTCCACAGTCAGGTGCCACAAACATATTTGATCTCGCACAATTAAATGCTGTATAAGATAGCGGAAATTTCTCAGCGGAAAATAAGTGATTTCGCTACTCGCCGCAAGTGGCAGCACAATCACAAATGAGAATTTATTTTGTTATATAATTATCAGCCGAAATTTATTATTCATTTTGTATCTCTTTTTTCACTAAATAAAACACCCCAGCGGAATAAAATATTAAAAGTGATCCATTTTAAGGATTGATTGATCTCCGAAGTAAAGGAACTCGGTAAATCAAATCTTGAAATTTAACAATATTCCTTCTTTCCGCCATACTAAAAGAATGACGATGAAATTTTGGTAGTAGTATTGATCAGGAGTCCAAAATTTAGGAAAAAATTCTAGAATCTGTTCATGCTGGACTAAACTAGGCCATTTCATAACCAATCCTTTTGAAAATTTAATTTTTTTTATCAATTTATTATCAGTTTTTGACCGATATCTCAAAAACTTTCACTAGTAACCAATACTTTCGGTTGTTTTTCTAATAGCTTAGGTCATACTGAGGCTACCAGGAAAATTTGGGGAAAATTGATGGATTAGAATTTCCACTATAGTTTCTGATTTTCTGAAAAACTTAAAATAACTTATATGGCCGCAGAAAATCAAAAAATTATAGTGAAAATTCTAATCCATCAATTTTCCCCAAATTTTCCTGGTAGTCTCAGTATGACCTAAGCTATTAGATAAACAACCGAAAGTATTGGTTACTAGTGGAAGTTTTTGAGATATCGGCCAAAAACTGAAAATAACTTATATGGCCGCAGAAAATCAAAAAATTATAGTGAAAATTCTAATCCATCAATTTTCCCCAAATTTTCCTCGTAGTCTCAGTATGACCTAAGCTATTAGAAAAACAACCGAAAGTATTGGTTACTAGTGGAAGTTTTTGAGATATCGGCCAAAAACTGAAAATAACTTATATAACCGCAGAAAATCAAAAAATTATAGTGAAAATTCTAATCCATCAATTTTCCGCAAATTTTCCTGGTAGTCTCAGTATGACCTAAGATATTAGAAAATCAACCGAAAGTATTGGTTACTAGTGGAAGTTTTTGAGATATCGGCCAAAAACTGAAAATAACTTATATGGCCGCAGAAAATCAAAAAATTATAGTGAAAATTCTAATCCATCAATTTTCCCCAAATTTTCCTGGTAGTCTCAGTATGACCTAAGCTATTAGATAAACAACCGAAAGTATTGGTTACTAGTGGAAGTTTTTGAGATATCGGCCAAAAACTGAAAATAACTTATATGGCCGCAGAAAATCAAAAAATTATAGTGAAAATTCTAATCCATCAATTTTCCCCAAATTTTCCTGGTAGTCTCAGTATGACCTAAGCTATTAGAAAATTAACCGAAAGTATTAGTTACTAGTGCAAGTTTTTGAGATATCGGCCAAAAACTGAAAATAACTTATATGGCCGCAGAAAATCAAAAAATTATAGTGAAAATTCTAATCCATCAATTTTCCCCAAATTTTCCTGGTAGAAAAAGAACCGAAAGTATTGGTTACTAGTGGAAGTTTTTGAGATATCGGCCAAAAGCTGAAAATAACTTATATGGCCGCAGAAAATCAAAAAATTATAGTGAAAATTCTAATCCATCAATTTTCCCCAAATTTTCCTGGTAGTCTCAGTATGACCTAAGCTATTAGAAAATCAACCGAAAGTATTGGTTACTAGTGGAAGTTTTTGAGATATCGGCCAAAAACTGATAATAAATTGATAAAAAAAATTAAATTTTCAAAAGGATTGGTTTTGAAATGGCCTAGTTTAGTCCAGCATGAACAGATCCTAGAATTTTTCCCTAAGTTTTGGACCCCTGATCAATACTTTTATCCAAATTTGAATATTGTTAAATTTCAAAATTTGATTTACCGAGTTCCTTTACTTCGGAGATCAATCAATTTGTCATTTTAAGGATCACTTTTAATATTTTATTCCGCTGGGATGTTTTATTTAGTCAAAAAAGAGATGCAAAATGAATAATAAATTTCCGCTGGTAATTATATAACAAAATAAATTCTCTTTTGTGATTGTGCTGCCACTTGCGGCGAGTAGCGAAATTTCTTATTTTCCGCTGAGAAATTTCCGCTATCTTATACAGCATCACAATTAAGGAATATTATTCAAGAAATTATCACATCTCAAAATAAAATACTTCTAGCAGGAATGAACAACAACACAATTGATAATGTTAATAATAAGACAGAAACGGATCAGAAAATAGATCCAAGATATTTGAATAAACGATTCGTCTAAACGATCTAGACAAAATCCCAGATGTGGTGAAAAGTCTTCGAAAATTTTCTGGGCAACAAGGAGATATACGAAGATTTAAGGGGAACACCGAAGTATTACGGAATACCACTGTAATACAAAATAAAATAACCGGTAATACAGACGTAGCCCTTGAATCCTATAACACCCCTCTCAATTGGGATAGGATTTCGAAGTGCTTGACACTTCACTATGCTGATAAGAGAGATCTGGGTACACTCGAAAACCAGATGACGACTTCAATTCAAAACGGTAGCTCTATCCCCGAATTCTACCAGCAAGTATATTACCATTTATCGCTGATATTAAATAAATTGGCATCGATGGACATCAGCGAAGAGGCCATGAACGTGATGACCCAATCATATAGGGATAAAGCGCTTGATACCTTTGTGAGAGGCCTCAAGGGAGACCTACCTCGGTTATTGAGCATGAGAGGACCAATGGATCTGCCGGAAGTCCTTTCTCTGTGCTTAAAACTAGAGAATGTACAATATCGAGTACATCACAGTCATGCAGGTACAAACGTCCAAAGAGGTCCACTTTCTCCACCTCCTCTTCCTAACAGGAGAACTATATTCCCTCAACAACAGCATTCTCCTACACAGGTACGGGACTTTTATCCCTCAAAGTTGCACAACCCCCAAGTAGTCCAAAGTTTTTCAAAACCATTCCAGAATAATTACCAATACCCTTCTACATCCAAATATCTAATCCCTCCACAATACAATCAACAACCATTCCATGCGATCTCAACAAGTTAATTATCAAAATAGACCTCGAATGAACCAGTTGGAAAATAAAAGACCCAACTCGAATCAAATACATAAACCACTTAAATATCAGAGAGTACACAATTACGAATCAAGCAATTATAATCATAGCCCCAGCCTTGAAAGTTATCAAGCACAAATGACTGAACAGGATTCACAATATGACCAAACACTTTTAGAATACACTCAGGTTCAAGACGACCCCGGTCAAAATAACCAAATTGACAGTACCGACTACGAAGAATTATCAACGGTCATAGAACAGTTAGATGATATACATTTTTTAGATTAAGGAGCTCTTCGCTTCCCTATCTCGAACATCGAACGCGATATATAAGAAATCCCATCAGAACCAAACCACCCCCTTTATTGCCAACTCAGTCGCGGGGAGCGTAAAAGTTACGCACCGCGCCCTCATAGATATTTTCGGACCCGAACGGAAGTTAAAATTCTTTATACTACCCCAATTAGCATCATTTGATGGAATAATCGGTAACGATAGCCTAACAGAACTCCAAGCCACTATTCACGTAAATGAAGGTTTCATGACGATTCATCCGAATATAAAAATAGCTCTCAAACAGCACATATCCAACCACGTGAATAATATAACCCTCAGAATATCCCATCTCCATCCAGAACAAAAAAACATATTAGAGGCAATAGTTGTCAAGTATCCCAACCTATTTTCTGACCCCGAGGAGAAACTAACCTATACAACGACCGTTAGAGGTGAGATACGTACTTTTAACTCGGATCCAGTCTACCCTCGACCGTATCCATACCCTATACGTCTAAAGGAGGAAGTCGAGATGCAGATCAAAAAGCTCCTCGATGACGGAATTATTAGACCGTCCAAATCACCTTACAATTCCCTCGTTTGGGTTGTCCCGAAGAAAGAAGATACTTCTGGAGAAAAAAATTACAGACTAGTAATCGATTATCGAAAATTGTGGGACAAATCTGGGAAAAAACAAGTTTTTCACCATAATCGATCTAAAAAGTGGTTTTCACCAGATACCACTAAGGGAATCAGACATAGAAAAGACAGCGTTCTCCGCAAATTACGGAAAATACGAGTCCACACGACTCCCATTTGGATTAAGAAACGCTCCAGCCATCTTTCAACGTACTCTAGATGATATATTGCGAAATCACTTAGGAAAGAGATGCTATGTGTATATCGATGATATAATCATATTCGGTAGAACCCAAGAGAAACATTTCAATCATATGAACACAGTATTCCAAGCTCTTGAAAACGCCAATATGAAAATACAACTCGATAAATGCGAGTTCTTGCAAAATGAAGTCGAAGTCCTAGGCTTTGTAATTTCTAAAGAAGGCAATAAAGCTAATAAAAAAAGGTTTAAGCAATAACCAACTTCCCCATTCCGAACACTGTAAGAGAACTCAGGTCATTTCTTGGGATGGCCGGATTTTACAGACGTTTCGTTAAGGATTATGCTATGCACACGTGTCCAAAAACCTCTCCAAAACCAAAAGAGTAATTCTCAACGAGGAAGAAATAATAGCATTTAACAAAATAAAAAACTCACTGGTCTCAAAAGAGGTTCTCTTAATATATCCAGACTTTCAGAAAAAATTTGAGCTCACGACAGACGCTTCTAAATTCGCACTTGGAGCGGTACTCTCACAAGAAGGAAAACCAATAACTTTTCTTTCGAGAACGCTCGTCAAGACCGAAGAAAGTTATGCGGCAAATGAAAAGGAAATGCTCGTAATAATTTGGGCTCTAACCCCACTTTCCTTAACGGATCAAGCCATCTTAGAAGAATATAACTATGAAATCAAATACAAACCAGGAAGAACAAATGTAGTGGCGGATGCTATATCTAGAGCACCCGTAACATCCAACATAAATGCAATGACATCAACACAACGTAGTGTCGATAGTTCATCACACGATCTGATACCAACTATCGAATCGCCTATTAACGTGTTCAGAAATCAATTAATTCTAAAATTAGGTGAGGAAACTTCATATCAAATAGTAAACCCCTTCCCGAAATACTCTAGGCATATTATCACACAACCCAACTTCTCAAATAGCGACATCATAAATCTCTTCAAAAGGTATCTAAATCCAAATACGATCAATGGATTGAAAACCACCGACAATATAATGGGAAGAATTCAAACAATGTTTCCACTGCATTTCAGAAATTACAAAATTAGGTTTACTCAGAAATTGGTGCAGGATATTATGGATGAAACCCAACAAGACGAACAGATCCTAACCATTCATCGACGCGCACATAGGAATGCACAGGAGAATAGAGGCCAAATCATTGAGAACTATTATTTCCCTAGAATGAATAGAAAAATCAACCTCTTGGTGAAACGATGTACAGTATGTCAAGAGAATAAATACGATAGACATCCTAACAACCAAATTTTGACACCTACACCTCTCCCTAATTATCCAGGGCATACGCTTCACATTGACATCTATTCAACCCAAAGTAAACTGATCCTAACTGCTATAGATAAATTGACAAAACTCGCTTTTTGTAAAATAATAAAATCGAAAGCAATAGAAGACATTAAACAACCACTGAGAGATATAATCTTCTTCTTCAGTGTCCCAGAGGTTGTTGCAATTGATAACGAGAAGTCCCTAAATTCCAGTACAATATTGTCAATGATGGAGGATAGCCTAAACATTAAAGTTTTCAGAACACCCCCATACAAAAGTGAAGTGAATGGGCAAATCGAGAGATTCCATTCAACCCTTACTGAAATAATGCGGTGTCTAAAAACTGAAGAATTTGAGAGAACGTTCGAGGAATTACTGGAAAGAGCTGTAAATGTGTACAATCATTCCATACATTCCAATACTGGGAGAAAGCTTGTGGAACTATACTACGGTAGAATTCCCAACGCAGACCCAGAACAACTCGAACAATTACGCCTCAATAACATCGAGAAACTAAGGGCAAAACATGTGAAAATGTGTTAGATGTGTATCTAACAGTTAGATACAAAGCAGAAATAGTGAAAGAGAACAGAAACACCACGGCTCTAACAGAATCAGATAGGATTGTACATAAAAGTAACATCAAATCTTAATTACACTTTATTACAGATGTGTCATAGGGAATACAATAGCGGAAATTCAAATTCTAGACTATACCAACTCACAGATAGTTTCTATTAGTACCGGCAGTGCCAAGATACAACAAGGGAATTTTAAAATGATACATGTCATCGAATTAGAACAACATCAAAACTTCATAACTATAGGATGCGAGAAATACTGAATGAACAGATTACATAAGAACACCCACTTCATCCTTACCTAAGACACGAACTTACCGAAATACAGACTCTTATAAACCATCTTAAGGTTCATAAAATCAAACGATCATTAGACTTCATTGGTAGTGCATGGAAATGGATAGCAGGAAACCCTGATCACCAGGATTTCGAATTCATTAAAAGTAAAATGAATAACGTTTTAGAAAATAACAATAAACAAGTTATTATAAATCACTTATTCATTGAAAGAATAAACAATATCACCAGAATGGCTAACCTAATTACCAACGATATCCAAAAAGGTAATAACCTAAATGTCCAATTGGCAACTAATATTCAATACAAACTAACGCTATTGAAAGAAGAAATAATAAATATCAATTACGCAATTCATTGGGCCAAAGTAGGCGTTATAAACTCCCTAATACTTTCTAACTCTGAAATTAAATTAGCCATAAATACAATAGAGAATGAAAAGTTACCTTTTAGTACCCCAGAAGAAGTCAGTGAAGTTAGCCCGAAAATCCATCCCGAATTTTTTGGTATGTGTGTTGGCTAAAGTGTAGTCAACCCGAAAAAAGTGTAGTCGTTACAAAATGTAGTGCTATCCCGAAACCCCGAACTTTTGTTACATAAAAATGTAGGATTATCCCGAAATTAAAATCTATTGAGAATTTCTAGCAAACTTTAAAATTCTGCGGAACAAATACCAGAGATGAATTGCACTAGCGGTTTATTAGCACAGCCAAGACCTAAATAGCCGTATATACCGCTAGTGCAATTTATCTCTGGCATTATGGTTTGTTTATTTTATTGTCATGAACTGCCAATGCACTTATCGGTTTAGCTTAATTTTCTAATTTTAATTTTTTTGTATGTTTTATTCTAATAGGCCTCGAGCTTTTTAATATTTTAAGAATGGTTTTTATAAAGGGTAGCCTAGGGGTTTTATAGAGGTTGCCACAATTTTTGACAGTTTTCAAAAAAAATTTATTAAAAATGTGTAAATTGAAATTAAATTAGATTTTAATTTCGGGATAATCCTACATTTTTATGTAACATTTTTATGTAACAAAAGTTCGGGGTTTCGGGATAGCACTACATTTTTGTAACGACTACACTTTTTTCGGGTTGACTACACTTTAGCCAAGAAACATACCAAAAAATTCGGGATGGATTTTCGGGCTAACTTCACTGACTTCCCAGAAGAAGCCCTAAATTTCGCAAACATTAAAATTATTAGTAACAAATCATGCCTACTTTACATTGTTTATATTCCATTAACAACAATAGAACTTTTTGAGAAACTGCTAATTAAACCGGTCAAAAAGAATGATACGTAAAATTACTGAAATAAAATATGAAAACATTATAAAGAACCGAGATAAGGTCTATGGTATTATTAATGACTGCAAAATATCCAATTTATTGTCAATCTGTAATCAAAATGATGTTGTAGATATCAGTAATTCTTCCTGTGTACCCAATCTACTTAAAAGTCGTTCCTCAAAATGCAACCAAACCAACAGCCAACACATCCCAATAGTCAGCGAAATAGTAGAGGGTTTACTGTTACTCAACCAGTTCAACGGCGACATCGAAATTGGAAATGAAACTCAAAGTTAAGGAGGCAGGAACCTATCTTATAAAATTTAGTAATACAACCAAAACAGTTAATAATAATATTTTTATTTCAAGAGAGGAAGCAACCATGCAGGTACTACCAGCTATTCTGAAACCAACTCCGCAAGAAAACCAATTTAGGGAGATTCTATCGCTACCCATGATGAAAGACATCCTCATCAATAATACAAATTACATAGAGACTCTACAAACCGAAAAAACTGTGCAACCATACACCAGTTGGGGCCTAATCACACTGCTCTTCATAATGATCGCAACACTGATCATAATCAAACATAGAAAGAACAAGGAAATACATATTATTAAGACAACGAATATAGAGATAAACCGCATGACCTGGAATCTCGGACTGTGGCTGACAACAGCATCCCCGAAACTGACGATCAGAGAACGACGGAAACACCCAACACATCTCATACGCTAGTGTTAGAAAATTCTTCAAGCCAAAAAAAGAAATTCTACGAATTCTGATAAGTTCAAACGAGGCCGTTTGAAAATTCAGAAGGGAAGAGTTAACACACGAATCATGGCCTGGACCATATTGCAGCATAAAACAACGCCCAAAGCACGAGGCAATACCAAACGTGCGAACTTCCGCTGCATTAAATAAATTCTTGATGATAAAGCATTTGTTCTGAGTAAAATTATGTAGAATAAGAATTTCTGTTAAAATAAGTTTTCAGTTGTAATTCAGGTGTAAAACAAATAAGTTCAAAAATAAATATTTTTTTTATAAATTAAATTAATAAATATTTTTAACTTATATCAATTTTTTTCTGTGTTTAAAAATACTTCTAATTCTGAAATGCGTTGCGCAAGGCCATTTGGACTTCAGGTATCAATTCTTAAATAGTGAGTCATTATTTTTTCTTGTTAAGTTCCTATGGACTAGAATGAAGGTAGTCAATGACTTCTCTACTTTTACTTGACGCATCCGTTATTCTTGTATCGTGGCTCATCGATGTATTTTCCAGTATTCCTAGTCTCTGTTCTTGATTTTTTCTGTAGCTCACCCATAGATTCTTGTCTTTGGTTCTGCGCAGTCAGATGTGAATTGATTGCGTTTAGCTTCTGAAGTATTTCTTGCACGACATGCTTTTCCTGACACGGTGTTATCTTGATACATATTTGAAAATATTGAAAAACTTTAAAGGGACATTAAAAGTGTGAAAAAGTTATCAAAAATGTAATCAAGAGAGCCCGCATGTGTAAGGCCAATAGAGGCGCACATTTGGCAGACATTGTTTTTCATACATAATTCTAAACACTAAATAAACGATCTGTAAATATTAAATCTATTTTCTTTTATTCCAAAAATTTTAGGGGCGTAAAAGTTGTATGCCTTTCGCTTTCGGGTGGACACCCATCAGAGTTCTACCAATCCTTGCCAATTTTATCACAATTTACCTAAATATTCCAAAAAAGTGATCGAATTATCATCTCGATCGAAACTACTAAAATCTTGTAGTAGGGAATAATCATATTTTTTTCAAAATGACGGAGCCTTAAAATTCCAAAAGAAATTTTATTTTTACAATTCACCCATCGAGATTCCGTGGACTCCTCTGGTAATGGCAGTACAAATGAAAACATGAATACTATTTTAGACATAGCAAAGTTCATTAGAAACGGATGCCAACCACATGTGAACATTTCTAGGATCGGTGGAATGCAAGGTTTATCAAAATCAACTCAATTTTAGTGTACTGGTTGTGCTATTGCAAACCATCGGCCACAACCCGTGAACATCTCCAGGATTGATTGATTGGCTGAAATATTAGAAAGAATCTCAAAAATATACTTTATTTAGACCGTAGATATAGGTCTATGCTTCACATTCCCAAAAAATGTCAGCTAGAATCTGCAGATGTTTCTAGATTCGACGACACAACATTTAGAATCGTGTCCAATTTTATAATTTAACAGTGTAATTTTTGAATAATTTTCTTCGCACAAATTTCATTATCGAACAGTTTCGAGTAAATAAAAAATGTTTCCAGTACCACCACCTTCACTGTGCAAAATGGCATCGTAACTTTTAATTAGCACCTAATTGCGGTTTAACATTTACAAATATTATGTTTGCATACAGTAATTAAATAAATTGATTGTAACTTTTGTCGGTTACACTACTGGAAATAATTATTGAGTTATACAAACCAAATCATAATAAATATTTTATGTGCTTCCTCCAGTCAACAAATGAGCAACAATTGGCCACTATGAATTTGATATCAATGAGTAACTGCGGGCTCCCAATATTTTTGAAATTATTTAATTTAATTAATTATTGTTTATATTTATAGACACCAGGTATACCTTCCCATAATTGCGAAATCAATATAATTGTGCAATTATACAATTACGAGTACGTTTCATTATTTGTTATTAATTCAAATTATTTATTTAAACATAAAATAAAAAATAATTTTATTACATTTCGTTATAAAATTTATTTTAAAAATATTTTATTTGTAAATAATTTAATTTAATTTATCGGAAATGAACAACTGCATATTTTGGGTTTAAAATAGTCGATGATGATGTACTCATACATGTACAGGATGCAGGTTCTTGATAACTTCTTGGTATACGCATAACCTGTAATTGGCCAGATTATTTTAGGGAAGGAATAGGTTGGTATCAGTTTTAATACGGCTGGAATATTTGTCAAATTTTATATAACCTGGTTTACCAGACCTTTTTTTTCCTACTAAAATTTTCTCATTTCATAGACATATGAGTACCTACTCGTATATGTACGTACGCCTGCCTGCCTATACCACACACATAGAATTTATTCCAAAAATATTTTATTAATTAAAATTTAAAATAACGATAGAGTATGTAGGCCTCGTATATACCTAGGTATGGTTGTACGTATAGATCTACCTAATATAGTTCTAATGATGTGTACCGTGTCTGTGGTGTGTTGTAGAAACATGAGATTTTTGTTATTTTCATTAGAAAATAACTTTTTTGCTCTCTAGAACATTTTTATCATAATTATCAGCCATGCACATGAATCAATATATTGGTACGTGCGTGTCTTTTTGATACGAAATGCGGCAAATAAATGTGCTTCGATTTTAACGGACTAAATCTGAATGTACAGTGCTGGGAAAAAAATTGGGCAAACATATTTTATTGCAAATTGGAGTCTTGTTTTGCTAAAATTACAAAACTTTTGAAAGCAATTGGCTTATTGTTTCATTTTAAATTTAGGGGCAAAAACCCGAAAAATGCCAAAGCACTCAAAATACTTTGATTGGCTTAAAGTAATTTTTTTGTTTTTTTTTATTTATAGAAGTTCTAGCTTCAATATTAATATTTTGTTGGACCCCCTTTTGTTTTTATTGCACCGGTACAACCCCGCAACTGATGTGCAAAAAAATTGGTCAAGCAATTATTTTATTTTACGCCTACCGTTATTGGCCGTCATTAGGTTGTAGATGTTTTATTGCCAGTAATTTTTTTTGAGTATAAATAGTGCATATTTTGTAAGATTAAGTTATTCTGTAAGTGATCCTAGTCAACTAAAGAATAAAGTGCAATTGTTCAGATTACTCCTGAAATTTATTTATTATTTATTTATTTATTTATTTTTAAGATGTCGCCATACATCAATTAGTGAGTATTACCACCACATACTCGTGGTGAGTAATTTACTGACAAGACCGATTTTTTTCTTCCAACATTTTTTTTGTTCGAATGGAGTCTTCAAGCAACAAACATCAATTTTACTTGTATTCCGCAGTCAATATTGTAAAAAAATAAAGGAAATTATACAGTTTTTGGTCCTTCGAGCCGGATCCCGCCAACCGGTATCCAATCCAAGTAAAGTGCGTTTGTGTAATCCAAACGGAATCTACAGAGTTCAGTTAACGTGCCATAATCCAAGTTAAGTGCAAGTGTATTCGAAGCGGAAACTACCAAGTCCAGTTAACCGGCCGCAATCCGAACGCGGTTGACCAATACAGTAAGGTGCAATACAGTTACGCAGCGGATACCAAGGTCACACGCCATCTCGGTTATTAATTTGGTGAAAAGAAACGTGGTCATCTCATCCAGCAGACATCCGCGTCAAACAAGAAGCCATTTTGATTTTCGATAACATATACAAGGTAATCTGTTTTATTATCCGTTTATAATACATATTCGGCATATATTCGTCATTTGATTAACGTTTCGGTGCATATTCCTTATTAATTAAACATTGTTACGAACCTATATTTCCATCTAATACCAATTTATTGGTTTGTGTAATACCATGGAGGCCTTGAATAAACGTAAAGCTATCATTAAGGGGCAATTTACTAAATATGCTCAGATTCTTACGGCGAAGGGTAAAGATGCATCGATTGAAGAATTAGAAGTAAGACTTTCAAAGACCCACGAGTTGTACAAACAGTTTAGCGAGGTTGAAGACAGAATTTTCGGAATTAATGAAAAGGTGGCGTCTGAAATGGATGTGATAGATGAAATGTACTTTCCAATAGTAGCAAGGATCCAAAAATTAATTAGAGAAAAATCGTTCAACCCAGTGATAAACTCAGACCAAGATGAAACGGTTAATATTTCCGCGAATACAAGCTTTCGGTCCGATTTCAAATTACCACGCCTTAATTTACCAATATTTGATGGTAACGTTAAACAGTGGCAAGCGTTCTATGACATTTTCACATCAACGGTTCATGAAAATGTTAATCTATCTCCGGCACAGAAATTTAAATATTTGCTTGGTCAATTACGGGGTGCTGCCCATTCGTCAATATGTCATTTCCGAGTTGACGATGCAAACTATATTGAAGCGTTTAAACGGCTTACGAAAAAATACGACAAAAAAAAGACTATAATCGAAACGTATATTCGTAATTTTTTCGCTATTACAAAATTTAGTAAAGCTTCATCCAATAATTTAATGAAGCTACATGATGTAGTTGATGAAACAGTGCGCGGCTTGAAATCACTTGGTCCAAAGGCAACGGAACGAGATCCTTGGATAATTTTGCTAGCCAGTGATAAATTAGACGAAGAGACGAGACGAATATGGAAATATGAAACCGCGGAAATAGAGTATCCTACAATTCAACAGTTTCTGGACTTCCTAAGCAAGCGAACCGATGCATTAATTGAAACAGTACCAGAACAAGTAAAGCCTAGAGGTAGTTATAATCGGGACAGACAAGTTACACCAAAAATGTTTCATGTTTCTGCTCAGCTGCCCACTTGCCCAATTTGCCATATAGACCACAGATTATTTGACTGCCAGAAATTCAGACAGATGCCCGTCGAAGAACGTCGAGCATTCATTACCAATTCGAAAAGGTGCTTCAATTGCTTTAGTAGTGAGCACATGATTACAACGTGCAAGAGTTCCAAACACTGTTGGAAGTGTTCAAAGCGTCACAACACTCTCCTTCATTTACCAGATAACACCATCCCAATTGCCAATCAAAGTTCCGCGTTGCAGACCAAAGCCAATACCAATGAAGCTGAGTCCAAGTTAGCAGTTTGCTTACATCAGGTAAATAAACCAAGGGATCCACCAATAATCCCAACCACATTGCCAATACAGCCAAGGATTCCAGTTTTACCAACAGCATTCATTGAGATACAGGACATATACGGTAATTGGATAAGCTCCCGAGCTTTACTAGATTCAGGTTCTACGCATTCATTTATTTCGGAAGAATTGGCCGATCGATTAAAGGTATCAAGTTTTAAGACCAATACAAAAATCAACACGCTTAATAGCTCTGTAGCCGGTTATTCGAGAGGAAAGGCGAGCTTAAGGATTAGATCTCGTGTTGATCATAACTACACTACTCAATTAGATGCATTGATCATACCAACCATATCGTCCAAGTTACCTCCAGTTCAAACCACCAATCTGCAGCTTCATGTATTCGATAATTATAAGCCATTAGCGGATCCGTCTTTCAATGTATCGTTGAACGTTGATGTATTATTGGGATGTGAACCATTCTTCGAGTCACTTCAAGAGACGAAGTTCATACAAGGTAATCGGGATGGGCCCATAGCGATAAACTCTAGGTTTGGTTGGATAATCGCAGGCCAACTAAATATTGACAACCAACCAGTCATTAAACCAAAAAACGAAGCCGCCTATTTAACAAATTGTGAGCCAAATAATGATATTTCTCAAATTGCAACGGCAATAGAAAGATTTTGGAAAATCGAAGAAATATCACCTGTCCCAAGTTTAAGTATAGAGGAACAAATGATCGTTGACCAATTCAATAAGACTACCGCAATCAAGGATAACCGAATCACAGTTCGCCTGCCCTTTAGCCATAGTCCACCCAAGCTAGGAGACAGTTGTTCACAAGCAACTAGAAGATTTTATGCCTTAGAGCACCGATTACAGAAAGACGAGGAACTAAGGGAAGCCTATAAGCAATTCATGGCCGAATACTTAGCACTGGACCATATGGAACTAATCCCACAAAACGAAATCGATCGACCCAATAACAAGATGTTCTACTTACCGCACCACGCAGTTATAAAGGAGTCCAGTAGTACGACGAAGGTCCGGGTAGTATTCGATGCGTCAGCCCGATCCACCAACAATTATTCGCTAAACGATAATCTTATAGTGGGACCGAATATGCAAGAAAATTTGTTAAACCTCCTAATTCGTTTCCGGAAACATAAATATATATTCTCCGCCGATATTGAAAAAATGTTTCGGCAAATTTCTATATCAACCCATGACCAAGATTATCATCGAATTATTTGGAGAAATAATCCTAACGCCAAATTAGAACATTATCGTTTAAAAACCGTTACCTACGGAACTGCGTCAGCGCCGTTTTTGGCTGTTGGCGCACTACATTATTTGGCAGATAAATTCAGTGACAAATTCCCAAAGGCCAGTGAGATCCTGAAAACCGATTTTTATATGGACGATTTGATGTCCGGAGCTGGTGATTTAGTATCTGCGCAATTATTGCAAAGCGAAATTATCAAGATACTAAAACTAGGAGGATTTAATATTCGCAAATGGTCGTCTAATCATCCACAACTTTTAGTAAACATACCTGCGGAGAGTCGTGAGATGGCGCCGTGGGAAATCAAGGATAATCAAATGATATCAGAATTAGGTATTAAATACAACTCTTTTGAGGATTACTTCTTTTTCAAAATCGCACTACCTCCAAAGAACCAATTCACTAAAAGATCATTCTTGTCAGAAATAGCCAAAATATATGATCCATTGGGACTGTTGTCACCTGTTACAGTAGGATTAAAAATATTGTTCCAGTCTCTTTGGTTACACGGAATCATTTGGGATGAAGAATTACCACAACACATTGCGGAACAATATTTATTAATAAGAGATCAATTACCTCAACTCGCTCAACTAAGGTTTCCTAGATGGTTATATACAACGGACCAACTCATAGAATTACATGGATTCGGAGATGCATCATTAGACGCATACGCAGCGGTAATATATTCACGAACCATCATAAATGGACTACCTATAGTCAACCTTCTAATTGCAAAGACGCGTGTATCTCCAATCAAAGCATTGAGTATTCCGAAACTGGAGCTTAATGCAGCGACGTTGTTAGTGCGGTTACTAAATAATGTATTACAATCACTCAAGTTACAAAAGCCACCTACCATATATTTATATTCCGATTCTACCATAACGTTACAATGGTTATCCAAACCTCCAAAATTATTAAAACCGTTCGAAGCGAATCGTGTTTCGGAAATAATGCAATCAACCAAACTCTGTCAATGGTATTATGTAGCTACTGAAAATAATCCAGCCGATCATGCTACTCGAGGAATAAATCCACAACAATTTTTAAGTAATACAACATGGATCAATGGGCCAGATTTTTTAAATGTGACTCAGCTCCAGCTTATAAAACCGCCAATAGTAAATGAAACCAACAAAGTTATAACCAATTTTACTACGGTTCAATTGAGTTCTACCATCAGAAATACGTTAATTGCCAAATATTCAAACTTTCGAACAAAAATTTGAAAAATTAAATGCCGAATATATGATTTTCCGATTCGTCCAATACGAAGCGTATCGTAAATATATAAATTTACTATTAAACAGCAAACCTTTACCAAATGATTCAAAGATTTTATCTTTCCATCCGTATGTTGACAACCATGGCGTTCTCCGAGTAGGAGGACGATTGAAGCATGCTGAGATGAACCACGACACCAAACACCCGATAATATTGCCGAGCAACCATTTGATAACCGAGATGATAGTACGAGAAGCGCACTACAAAAATTTGCACGCCGGAACAAGTATGACCAACACAATATTGAAACAAAGATTCGCGATTCCCCGAAGTAAGAACCTGATCCGGCGTATAATTCACATGTGCATAGTGTGTCGTCGTTACAAGGCACAACATCAACAGCAACTAATGGGTCAACTGCCTTCATGTCGAGTTAAACCGCCAGTGCGACCGTTTACCGAGGTCGGTATAGATTTGGCAGGACCATTTAGTTTAAAGACAACCCGAACCCGAGGAGCGAAGCTGTTTAAGACCTACATAGTGATTTTTGTCTGCATGGCCACAAAGGCCACTTCTATCGAGATCGCTACTGACATGAGCACAGACACCTTTATTGCAGCACTGAAAAGATTTTGTGCAGTAAGGGGATTACCAAACCATATACACTGCGACAATGGTACGGTTTAAGGCCTACATAGTGATTTTTGTCTGCATGGCCACAAAGGCCACTTCTATCGAGATCGCTACTGACATGTAATGAAGAGTTCCTAACTGTGATCAAACAAATCGAAGCGTTACTAAATTCAAGGCCACTTGTAGATAACCAAAACGATGAATGGAACCCACTAACACCATCGCATTTTTTGATTTTTCAACCGCAAAACATATTACCTGAACCTGATCTCCAATCAGTAAAGATGTCACACCTTAGTAGATGGCAGCTAATCCAACAGCTTCTGCAAGGATTTTGGAAACACTGGTCACAGGAGTATGTAACGTCTCTTAATAAGAGTTACAAATGTCATCGAGAAAACCATAATTTCAAAATTGGAGATATAGTGCTGCTGCGGGATTAAAACGTACCACCTTCTAAATGGCCTTTGGCGAGAATCAGTGATGTACATCCCGGCGAGGACAACCTAGTAAGAGTAGTCTCCCTTAAACTGGCAAATGGCAACACATTAAAGCGACCGATCTACAAGTTATGCTTTATCCCAAAGTTTGACCCTGTCGAGTCAACGGCGGCGGAATGTTCAGATTACTCCTGAAATTTATTTATTATTTATTTATTTATTTATTTTTAAGATGTCGCCATACATCAATTAGTGAATATTACCACCACATACTCGTGGTGAGTAATTTACTGACAAGACCGATTTTTTTCTTCCAACATTTTTTTTGTTCGAATGGAGTCTTCAAGCAACAAACATCAATTTTACTTGTATTCCGCAGTCAATATTGTAAAAAATAAAGGAAATTATACAGCAATTTTAGTTAACAAAAAATAGGGAAAATTAGTGAGCAGTGTAAAAGCAATATGTCGATTTTGGCGCGAGAAAATTTAACTACGCGTGAAATAGCAGAAAGATTAAACAAAGAAAGGATCTGGATGGCCCAGAAAGACAACGCCAGTGGATAATCATTTCATAATATTACAATGTCGTCGGGATCGTTTTAAAACTTCATCGGACATAAGACGGGATGTTGAGCGAGCAACGGGAAAACAAATTTCAGCCAGCTTAGTGAGAAAAAGACTTGTTAAAGCTGGTTTGAGAGCACTTTAACCAGTCCAGAAGCCTGAGTTCACATACACATTACTAGTGAAAAAAACGTTTGCTATGGGCCCAGGAGCATGTTTCTTGGACTCCAGAGACAAGCTGCATATTCGAGATGGAAGAATTCTCGTAAGAAGGAAACCGGGCGAGAGGCTTAGCAACGAATGTCTTTTAAGACTTCCGCCGAAAAATGAAGTAGTTATGGTCTAAGGATGCTTTTCTGGAAATGAAACCGGTCGATTGTGCTTCCTTAGTTCCAGCATTAGAGCAGCTGTTTATCTGCAGGTCCTACATTCATTCATTCATCGTAGTCAACAACCGATACCAGTGTTTGTACATTTCAGCCGTTATATTTCAAAAATTATAACGTTACCGTCCCTAGTCACGGAGAGACATGTACATTCCGTTTTACCGGTCTACTATTGTACACTGTTCCGTTCTTTTAAGACGTTGATCAGTTCAGCACAATATGGCTGAAACTTCGGGAGTAGGTCGTTGGTTAGTAATATAGGCAGTGGTAATTCATGTATGTTCATGTTACCAAGCCACTTAGTGGCATAACCGTCACCTCATTACATTCGAAAAGTAGGTGCTTAACGTCTTCTACTTCCGATCTGCATAAACATTGACACTGGTTCGTTATCTTAAATCTGTGCAGGTATGCTTTAAACTTACCATGTCCAGAGATAACTTAGCACATCGAGCTCATCAGTGGTAATTTCATTTTTAGTCTTTCTTTTATATCAGGAATGAAGCCAAAGGTATGCCTTCCATTGGCTGATTCATTCCACCTTCGTTGCCAGAGGTCAATTGCCATTGCTTCTAAAGGGTGGTTAAATTTTAAGGGCCGACGTTGAATGTGAACCACACCTAAACGTCAAGTTTTTTTCTGCATTTAATTTGACATTTCTCAATTTCAGACTAACTCAATTTGAACCATGGGAAGATACACAATCGAGCAACGCGTTAAAGTTATTCAGGCATATTATGAAAATGGGCGTTCAAATCAAAATGCATATCGTGCACTTCGTGATTTTTTCGGTCAATTTAATCGTCCAAATGTGCGTACAATCGGAAAAATAGTACAGCTCGTACAGCAGAAAATATTGCTGCTGTTCGCGATAGTGTGGCTGAAGAGCCGTCCACCTCAACTCGTCGTCGTGCCCAACAATTGCACCTCTCACGCTCGTCGTTGATGAACATTATGCATAAAGACTTGCATTTACACGCTTATAAGGTGCAATTGACTCAAGAACTAAAGCCTCTTGCCATTCCAAACGCCGTCAATGGTCAGAATGGTGGCAAGAAATGGCAACAATGGATGATCAATTTTCGAAGAAAATCATCTTCAGTGATGAGGCACATTTTCACCTCAGTGAATTCGTCAATAAGCAGAATTGCCGCATTTGGGCGAATCATAATCCAACCAATGCACCCACAAAGAGTGACTGTTTGGTGCGGTTTATGGGCTGGCGGCATCATCAAGCCGTATTTTTTCCAAAATGAGGCCGGTCAGGCAGTTACTGTGAATGGTGTTCATGGATGTGGACGATATGTGGTTTCAACAGGACGGTGCCACTTGCCACACAGCTAACGAAACAATGGCTCTTTTGCGCGACAAATTCAATGGCCGTGTTATCTCACGTGGTGGCGATGTCAATTGGCCGCCAAGATCATGTGATTTGACACCGTTGGACTTCTTTCTTTGGGGTTATTTGAAAGAAGAGGTGTACGTCGATAAACCAGCAACAATTCAAGAGCTAAAGGATGAGATAATTCGGCACATTAACGGCATAGAACCTCAATTATGCCTAAGCGTCATCGAAAATTTGGACCATCGGGTGGAGGTGTGCCGCCGAGGTCACGGCGGCCATTTAGCCGATATTTTGCTCCATACATAATTGAACCATACCATATTATCATAATAAAAAGAATTGACAATAATTTCCTAAATAATTTGTGTTTTATTCAAAATCAATATCGGCCCTTAAAATTTAACCACCCTTTATATCATTTTTACTAATATATTGATCCTGCCTACTATCAGCAGCATGTACATATTCACCTGTATCATTTTGGCCACGTCTTCTTATGGGGTACAAGTTCGCTCGTTTTTTGATTAGATTATCAACCGGGAGTACGCCAGCCAGAACCACTACAGCATCTTTAGATACCGTTCGGTAAGCTTTTCGTTACTCCTAGCAGGATATTCCTCTGAGCACTTTCTAGTGATCTGATATGGTGACAGTTTAACCTATCATACCAACCAGCCGCCGCATACGCGAAAAGCGCCTCCGCCACCTTTGTATATTAACTTCAGTGTTTTGTGATTAAGTCCCCATCCTTCTCTTGACACTCTCGCCAAAGAGTGGAATAGTCTCTTAGCGTTTTCACAGAGTCTAAGAACGTGGGATGCTACGCCCATTTGTTCATCAAGATCAACACCTAGATATCTAACGCACTTGACCATTTTCATGTTTTTACCGTTTAGTGATATTGTTCGGTGGTCGACTAGAGTCAAATTTGCCCTTTAGTTGCAGCATCACTGTTTTTTCTGCTGATAGTGACATCTTATTTACTTCACACCATTGGATCATTTGATTTATTGCGATTTGACCCCGGCGCTGAAGTTCGAGTCTCGAGTTGCCATGCATCAGAATGACTTTGTCATCCACGAAAGCAATTTCCTAAAAGTCGTTGATCATGCTTGTGGTAAACACGATATTCCAGACTAGAGGACCCAAAATAGAGCCCTGGGAACAACCTTTTGTAATTTGCTTTGAAACAGAACCATACATGTCTCTGATTACTGCGTATCGATTACTGAAGTAGCTCCTAAAAACATTAATCGTGTTTCTAGGGAGATTGTAGACCGATAAATTTGCAATGACACTAGGCCACGTAAGATTATCAAATGCTCCGGCAATGTCCAAGAATATACCCATAACATATTTAGAACTTAGGGTTTTGACAGTGTTGGTTAGGCGGACTATTGCATCCTCAGTAGACATGCTACGTCGAAATCCGAATTGCTTGTCCGAGAACAGTTCGCTTTGTTCAACTCGCGGTATAGTTCGAGTGGCAAGCAACCTTTCTAGGAGCTTCTATCACCAGGTTTCCTGATTATGATCATTTCACCCTTTTTCCACACCTTGGGGTAACCAAATTTTAGGCAGCTATTTAATAATTTTACTATGCTAGACCCTATGATGGGCCATGCCAGCTCGATTATTTCAGCGTTCAAGTTATCCAGTCCAGGGGACTTGTTACGCTTGAAGCAAGTTAAGGCACTGGTGACCTCCTCCCATGTAAATGGGGGGTCTTCCGCATCGTTCCAACTACTGTCGGTAGCGATCTCACGCATTTCTGCTTGAGGCCCAGTTTCGTCTGGCGTTTCGTCCGGAAGAAATAAGTTGAGTAACTCCAAGCGTGTGTCATCAGCGGCAAATTTATATACAAGTCCCCATGGGTCTTTATTACCATATTCCGTGACGTACCTTTGGAAACTATTTTGTTTTGCAATAAATACTTCATGGAAGTATTTATTTCTTGCTACTCTAAAGCGAGACAATTTTAACCCTTTTGCTATTTGGTTCCTTTCCGCCTGGTAGGCTCTTCTAAGCTTGTGCATAGAACATCTAAGTTTCCTTAGATTAGAGTTCCACCAACTGTTCTGTTTCTTCGCAACTCTCTTTCGACTCTCAGTCGGCTACCATAATGGCGAATTACGGAGTTTTGCTACTTGCAAGCGGATTGCTCTGAGGCGAGTTTGATAAATTAAACGTAATGACTCCCAGAGCCCAGCAAGGCTGCATTGACTATGGTTAAGTTGATATTGGAGTTCCCATTAGACGAGAACGTCGTTGGATGCCCCTGCAAGTTCATTATGAAGAGGTCACTCCGAGACACGAAGCCCTCTACTTTTCTTCCGTTTTCATCGGTTAAACGGTCATGCCACATTTTACTTCTTGCATTGAAGTCTCCGAGGATCATTACCTTATTCTGTTGATCCGATAGAGAGCCTAAGATCGTTTCGATTTTGCACAGATGGCAATCGATGGGTTCCCTGTATTGGGCATATATTGAAAATAGGTAGAGTGAACCAACTTCCGATGATATTTCAACACATGTGCAGTGGCTATCGCAGAACTGACTTAGTTTCATTATGCTCATGCCAGCATTGTGAATACTAATTGCAGTTTCGGGATTCTCAGAGCAGCCTGTAACTACTCTGGCTGTAGAAGGCATGCCACTGATTTGATCATTGACCGAGTGTGGTTCTTGCATAGTATTTCTATGTCGTGAGTGGAGATGCGTTCACATATCTCTGATCCGACTATTTTAGCGCCCTGCATATTGAGGTGGGCGATACGTAGGTTGCTGTTACAATGTCTTTGATGACTAATCATAATGTTTAGTACTTAATTTCAAACGTTGCACAGTACTTTTGTGTGCGTTACACGAAACGCGACCTACTTGTTGGTCATGAGGTTTTTGCAATTCCTTGCAGCTTGCGCAACTGGCTGGTTTGTCTTTGTTGGGACAGACCTTGTAGCCATGACCATGATGTGCACAGTGAGAGCAGGTCTCTGCGCGCACCTTACAATTCTTGGCAATGTGACCATATCGCTGGCACCTAAAGCACCTAGTTGGAGTCACAAACTCTCTCACACGGCATCGTACCCAGTCCACGTGCAGTCTTCCACACTTTAGCAACATGTTTTTGGTTGCTGGTTCGACTTCTACCACCCAGTGAGCGGTCTCTTTATTTCTCGCACCGGTTCTATACAGAACTTTAAAATCTTTTTGATCTAGGCAGTTTTGGTTTATTAGGCAGTTTAAAACCATGTCGCCATCAAGCTCAGAGCTTACATCAAAGATAATCACTTTAGGTAATATCTTAACAGGTTCTGGTTCGGTGGCTTTTAGACCCACGCCTTCCAACTTGGTGTTTCCGTGAAAACCTTCAAATCCGAGGAAGAATCAACAGTAACTGCAACACCATTAGGTCCAGCGTTAGTTACATAGTGAATCTTTATGTGAGATTCACTAGGACGTATGATTTCCTTGATTTTCTTGGTAATCTCGGTAGTCGAAAGGCTGGAATCATTATCTCTAGCTGAGAAAATTATCCGTTTTGTTTCCGTCTTATTCTGCCAACGCTTTCTGTTCCTCCGTTTCTTGCGTTTCTTACCGACCGTTTGCCATTCATTTTCTTTTTGGTTAGTTACTACTTTTCTTGTGTTTTCTTGGTAGGCACTTGGAACTGAATCCAGAGCAGCCATCTCTGGTGTCTTTTCCACAGTAACCAATTGTTTTGGTTTCTGGCTGCAAGTGCAGTTGCGTGTTTTTGACGCCTGGTGGTCAATGACGCGGACACCTGGTGGTCATTGACGCGTTTAGCCAGTGGTCAGAAGTGTTCAAAATACAATCAACAACGACAGAAAAAACGATCGGACACAAGGACTCTGCGACACCATAGTTTCTAACCATGGCCCCCAATTTGTCAAAAAGGCACCCTTTCACCTACTCGTTGAAGGCTGGATGTAAGATGCTGGAAGGAGAATAGGACGACCGATAAAAATGAAATTAGTCTTATGTAAACGAAGAACCAAACATAAAATTGAACGCAATATGAAAATGAAGCATCAAATCGACATGGCGCAAAATAGAAGTGTTGGTCAAAATGTTCATCAATAATATGTGGGAATGGTCACCCGAGGTCATTATGAAGAGATGCGGTTTGGTAACCTATTATATCTTGTGCTTACCGAAACGGCAAGAGCAAAATTGGCCATAATGAGCCTAAAATTATTTGAAGCTTTTAAGTGGAAAAGCCTAATGCTTTTCCTAGAACGAGCGGAGCAACAAATTGTTGGGGCATTAAATTAGCCTAAAATTAAACTTTAATTGTCCAATTCTAAATTATTTTTGGATATGGGTTCTGCTAACTTTTTCTAAAGCTAGCAGAACCCATCGTTTTAGTTGGAAGGGACGGAGTCCAAATTTTTCTAATAGAGCATTAAATTAGCCTATTATTAGTCTATAATTATCCATAGAATTTTGTAATGTTCAGCTGGAAGGGTTCTGCTAGCTTTAGGAACGTGTAAACTGCTCACTACAATAGTTGCTCGACTCATCTGATGAGAAATATTTTCCTGGAACCATCAAATAGTAACACGCACTGAACACTGATCATTTAAACCGCGAGTTAAAAAACATGAACTGCAAATAAGGTTTAAATTGAAGTCGCTTTCGATTACAACAAATTTAAAAACTGAGACCCCGCTTACCGATATGATTGCCGAGTTAACGAATTAAAACGTAATATTCTAGATTTTACCACTAGAACTTCGTATGATACTTCTCTGGAAACTTAATATAATTCTGGAATATCAGTCCGTTCTCCCAAAGCTTCTTTTCTTTGCCTATGACTGAGATTATGTCAATAAAACCGTTTTACTAGTTTAGAATCTTCTTACGATCACTTCGACAATTTAATGCTAGTGCATCTAATTTTTGTTTGGCACTTACTTGGTCTACATAGCATACCCCATTAATTCACAAAGTACACCGTATGGTATTCAAAGCTTCAAACAATTCAAAATCAATCAGCAGCAGTAGAGACGATACAGAACAGTGGATAAATTTTTGTTTCATATCAAATATCTAATGCAACTGCATCCTTCTGAAGCATCACGATGACGTCGGCTCCGAGTAAAATATCTATTTTGTTAGGTCGATAGTAATGAGGATCGGTGAGTTCCAATTGCTTCAAGTGTGGCCATTGAGGGCTGTGATCGAGATGGAAAATGTTAACCCGATTCGGGAGTGTAATATGAATTCCGCAATTGAACGTGATGTGGATATTATGGCAACTGCGGCTGTACTTTTCGAAATGAAGCTGAGGCGTCGCTAAAGCCGTGGACTCGATCGATTCTGAGAGAATCCAATGATTTCAAACTATCTCGATGGATCATCTTTGAGCGATTGATTTTCGAACCGCTTCATCCCACGATCTGCCGACGCACAATTCTTGTAGTATGATTGTAGTATGACGCCGCGTGAGCGAGTTGATTTAGTCATGGAAATCATCTCCAGTGATTACCATCGCGTGTTCAGTAAATAGATCAGATTTTAGTATGATGGATACTATACGCTCGGCTTAGTGACATCTCTCAATGTTGATTAAGATGATATTCCGTGTGGTGACCGGTACTCCTAAAATTTTTAGACTGCGAACGATGTCGGTCGTAGTGTCAAGGATCTTGCACAATCCCACGTCTGACTTGATTTGGAGTGCTGGCTTGGTTCTAAAACCTTCAAGGATGGCTGTTGATGATGAACCCACGGTGGCTATATGGATCTCGTAGAACACACCTAGTTGCCTCGTAATTGCCGTTGGTGATACTCACATACTTGAGAAACGATACTGCATCTACAGATAAGTTCGCCTAAAGATAGTGTAACTTCTACGAATTAGTCAGCTGTTTATGGTTGTGAACGAGCTCGACGAACAAATTCTCAAATTCGGTCCTATTAGTGTAGTCGCCGTCGAATGCTGGCCCATGATTCGAGGTAGCTTTGTATCGATCGACTGCTGTACGTGAATTAACTTGGGGTCACCTTGCAAGTTCTCGACCGTGGGTGAGTGATAGCGGTTTCTGTATGGTTTTCAAATTTGAAACTGCAACTCGATAATAATCATCCGCTTGACCGCTCTTCACTCCCTCGAGCAACTTTTCGCGGCCTGAATTTGGTTCTGTACACAGCAGAATTCATAACATTGGACGAATTCGTTGCTGGTGCCTGACGTGTCTATTGAGAGCTCCTTACTATTCCTCACTGCAAGGTTTGCTTGGCGCAAGTTGTCATTACACCGCCGAATTATGTTGCCTTTATCACTCAAATATCGCTGTTTATGAACATTAGTTTCACGAGTCATGTGCACTGCACCGAAATGTTAAATTTTTATACTTACGAGAGTTGTTGCGGCACGGCAGGAACAATCCGGCCCAAAGAACCAAGAATGTTGAAGCAAAAATGCGAAATTAGAAGCGTGCTGTGTTGCAAAAAATTGTTGGCCGACGGTTGGTTATAAGGAACTCACTGATAAGTTCGACTGCCGGGGAGACGTTTGGTGTCGTCCCAACATGTTCCTTTCATCAATTTGATTCATCCTTAACCGACTTCACTAGTTAATTTCTATAAAAAATCTATCAATTATTTGGTAATTTTTATCACCTCTACCTGTATGGTATCCAATTCTGCTGACACATTTCGGGAAAACACAATCATTCTTCCAATTAAGCTTATTGAATTCTGCAATCGCGGTACAACATGTTTCTTCGTCGTTGGCCACATGCTCCAGGACCAGTTGAGATACTTCGGTATTCTTAGTAAAAGAAATAAAATAGAAGAAAATAAAATTAAAAGATTTATATCGAATTGGACCCATTGTAACGATTCCTTCATGTTTAGATTAAAGTGTTATTGTCATGAAAAGCTTAATAAAAGTACAAAAGGGACAAAATGCGGAACATAAGTTTTAAAAAATCGCAATTAAGCGGGGAATTGAGAATCCATATATGTCCTAAATACTTAAAAAAATTTCAACAATCTTATCAAATTAATCTAATCCTTGGCGTATAGAAAAAAATTGAACACCCTCAAGTAACACAAAAAATTGTCCCATAAAATCCAATTCACTAAATAGCGCAATAAAAAAATTTGCTGGTCAAAATATTTGGTTTTATGGCAAATACTACAAAAAAGCTTCACTCTTCTTATAATATTCTTAGAGTAAAAGATTTGAAGATAAAACCAATCAAGGAGAATATATTTACCGAAGTCTTATTCGATTCGAGATAATCCAAGAATTTTATTTTTTTGTTTTTTGTGCAATTTCTACCGAAAGATTTAGAAGGGCGATATATCAACACCACACAGTACAAACGGAACGATGAACAAAATTACCTCGATCGCAAAACACTGATAAGACCAATAATATTAAGTTTATGGTGCTTCATTTCGGCAAACATCTTAAAAATGTGTATGTCCCCTTCCCTAGCCAACAGAAATTATTACTGATCAAATCTCCCTGTTTCTATATTATCCCAATGAAGAGTAGTTTTTGTTAAACGGTGCGATGGGACGGATTGTCAGTTAATTTTTAGGGATTACAACTACGAAATTGTTCGGATTTAAGACAAGTAAGTGGCTGTATTTATTGTTGTCATCACAATTGGGTTGATCCACCTAAATAATGTTTTTTTTTGTAGTATGAATGTAAGTCTAAGTTGTGTTGATTACTAAAAAATTTTTTACCGCATCTTTAGTGTAATAAAGTTAATCACCAGTGTGGTATGAGTTCGAGTAACGATCTAATTTTTTCAATGGCACGCAAAGGGTTAGATAGCAAGGCATACTAGCATGCCGAGTTGTAAATATTTGTTAAACCGAATAATGGTTTGAAATGAACCTGGTATCTGAAAAATTAACATTTTTGCGTGTTTGTACACTTAGTTCAATAGAAAACATTTTGCATTTTCCTAAAGCAATAAAACAATTTACCAAGTCCGAACTTTCCTAACTATATTTCAATAATTGATGAGGATGAGGAAATTTATTATAAAACTTGAGAATTGTGTTTGCGTACCTGAACTAGCCTGGAACAAGCTGAACCAAATAATATGGCTTAAACGTTAATCTTTAGGTTCAGAAAAAAATTTATAATGAAGTAATTTTTTCGCATTACGTCCGGCTATCTGAAATTAATATTGCTAACCGTTTGAGTGGGGCTGTTGTGATTTCAAGTGGCGCTTTTGAATTCAAGACCACCATGCAGACTGAATGGCTATACACAGCCAATTTAAAAAAAATATCGCAGGCACATTTCTTGGTTGGAAAATTACAAACAATGATCCCTGGTTGGAACCAATGAATTTCCTGGTTGGAATTCAGTTTAAATTTTACTAATACATATAGTAAGTTGAATCTCAAATTTTTGTGAAAATTCGTCAACCAAATTTTTCCGAATTTTCCTGATGGTTAGCCTTACAGTTTTCGAGATGATTAAATTTGTTCGCACGAATCATGAAATGTTTGATCATTTTCGTGAGATATAAGACATTTTTGATTGGAGTTCCCTATAAATTTTTCTAAGATCGTAAGTCCAACCTCAAATTTTTGAATAATTTTGGCATCCAAATGTTCCCGAATTTTCCTGATGATTTCGGTGATTAAATTTGTTCGCACGAATTATGAAATTTTTGATCATTTTCGTAAGATTAGACCTTCCTAATTGGTTGGAGTTCCCTTTAAATTTTTTAAGATCGTAACTTCAATGTCAAATTTTTGTAAAATGTTGGCAACCAAATTTCCCTAATTCTCCATGCAGTTTTCGATGTCATTAAATTTGTACTAACGAATTATGAAATTTTTGATTATTTTCGTAAGATTAGTCCTTCTTGATTGGAGTCCGCTTTAAAATTTTCTAAGATCGTCGATTTTCTAAGTTCAATGTCAAATTTTTTTAAAATTTCGACCACCAATTTTTCCCGAATTTTCCTTGTGGTTAGCCTTACAGTTTTCAAGGTGGTCAAATTTGTACTAACGAATTATCGAATTTTTGATCATTTACGTAAAATTAGACCTTCCTAATTGGTTGGAGTTCAATTTAAATTTTTTAAGATCGTAACTTCAATGTCAAATTTTTGTAAAATTTTGACAACCAAATTTTCCAGATTAAATTCATTCTAACGAATTATGATATTTTTGATCGTTTTCGTAAGATTAGACCTTCCTGATTGCTTGGAGTTTCCTTCAAAACTATCTAAGATCGTAAGTTCAATGTCAAAATTTTGTAAAATTTCAGCAACCAAATTTTCTCGAACTTTCCTGATGGACTTAGTTTTCGAGGTGGTTAATTTTGTTCTCACGAATTATGAAATTTTTGAGCGTTTTCGTAAGAATGACCTTTCTGATTGGAAAGGTTTACTCTGACGATCCCTTTAAATTTTTCTAAGCTCATATATTCAATGTCAAGTTTTTGAAAATATTGGCAACCAAATTTCCCTAATTTTCCTTACAGTTTTCGAGGTGATTAAATTTGTACTAACGAATTATGAAATTTTTGATTATTTTCGTAAGATTAAACCTTTCTGATTGGAGTACCCTTAAAATTTTTCTACGGTCCTTTATTCAATGTTAAACTTTTGTAAAAATTTCAGCAACCAAATTTTCCCGTATTTTCCTGATGGTTAGCCTTACAGTTTTCGTGGTGGTTTAATTTGTTCGCACGAATCATGAAATGTTTGATCATTTTCGTGAGATATAAGACATTTCTGATTGGAGCTCCCTTTAAATTTTTCTAAGTTCGTAAGTTCAATGTCAAAATTTTGTATTTCCGCAACCAAATTTCCCCGAACTTTCCTGATGGTTAGACTTAGTTTTCGAGGTGGTTAAATTTGTGCTCACGAATTATGAAATTTTTGATCATTTTCGTAAGATGAAACCTTCTTGATTGGTTGGAAATCCCTTCAAAATTTTCTAAGATCGTAAGCTCAATGTCAAAATTTTGTAAAACTTCGGCAAACTAAATAATTTTCTCGAACTTTCTTGATGGTTAGACTTAGATTTCGAGGTGGTTTTTTGCTCACGAATTATGAAATTTTTGATCATTTTCGTAAGATTAGTATTTTTTTTTATTATCCCTGCAATCTGTTCTGGGGTCAAGGCTCTCCCAACTCTTTTCGCGGTTTGCTTTTTCCGTCCTTACTTTCATGCCAGTGTTAGCCAATTCGAGGACGTACAGTTATAGGTACGATTTTATCACCATCTGCACATTGCATAGCTCCATGCCAGTCTATACTGGAAGATGTCTATGGAAGATGGGTCGGCCCATTAGTTTTGCACTCCGACAGGGGGTCATACAGTTCCCTTTAAAAAATTTAAGATCGTAACTTCAATGTCAAATTTTTGTAAAATTTTGGCATCCAAAATTTCCTGTTGGTTAGTCTTATAGTTTTCGAGGTGGTTAAATTTTTCCTCATAAATTACGGAATTTTTGATCATTTTCGTAAGATTTGATCTCGTTGAAAGGAATAGCCTTTAAATTTGTCGGTAACCGAATTGTATTAATAATGTATTATTAACCCTACTTTTTCAGATATACGAGTTTTTTGACACGAATTATGGAATTTTAGATCAGTTTCGTAAAATGGGCAATATTTCTGCCAACGATGGCGTTGTAGGCAATCTGTGCGCACGTGAAAATTTTGTATGAGCTCTCATAACACATCTTTTAAACTCAAATTATTTCATTCTCGTTTTGTTTGCGTTTTATTTTATTTGTATAATATAGTTAAAATTTTTAATGAATTTCCCAAAAAAAAAATAATAATTTTACATTTATAAATTAATAATAATTATCTACATATTTTAACACATTCATACAATCTCACATTCTGTCTCATTTTATAATTACATAATATGTTTTATGTTATATTTTACTTAACAATTAAATAATTTTTATACTTGACAATAATTTTATAAATTGATTAGTAATTAAATTTGTATAAAAAAATTATAATTTGCTTTATACGCCTGTATTTAATCAATTACGTTATATTTATTTATAAAACTAAATAAAATATATTATTTATGTATATGTTTTGGTAATTTTAACATTAAATTAATTTAATTAATTAAAAAAGAATACATGTACAACATTATTATAATTAATCTAGATATAAAATTAACGGATATTATGTATCTAAAAAAATTGAATGGCCAATTAAACGTAAAAACATAATTAATTAAAAAACAAACTAAAAATTAATTAATTAATTATTTTAAAACAAAATATAATATATTAAAAAAATTATAATTTTGCAAGCACCAAAATTGATTAATAATTTTCATTTTTTTGTTAAATTTACAACATTTATTTCTGCGGCTGTTGTGATTGTTGTTGTGGTTGATGTTGTTGGGCTTGTTGCGAATTTCGTAATGCAATTGCTTTCATTACTTCCTCATGCAACGTTGAAGGGGGATCGGATAGTATATCCGTTGTGGTTGACAGGTATCGTAGTTTATTTGAAACAGCTGAAATTTTAAACACATTTTTTAATAACATATACATTTTCTCATACTCGGTGTTTTGGCTAAAAAATTTTACTTACCGGGCCGGAGCTCCACTAACGAACAATTTTGGTCGACCCATAATTTTGCAGTCCGATATAATTCGTCTATGCTGGCTACTGATACAGTTGAATTGTAAGAATTCAACAATGGTTCAAATATTAGTCCAAACTGTATGTAAATTTGCTATGAGTTAAGGAATTATACGTTTAATATCAAAAAAGCGAGCAAAGGACACAACAATTCTTGATGGGTTGTAACATCATTATTATTATTGTTCAAAAACTTAACTTAACCAATAGATGACTAAATCTATAAGGGCAACGATAGGTAATTTTCTTATAGAACCATCAAGCCAATACGGGAGGCTAGCGGATTTCGTCCAATGATATTTCCGGAATATACTGCTAGATGGCATGCGAAATAAATTGAACGAAACAAAATTACGCAAATGTGATTTTTCTGTGTATTGATGGCCGCTAAATTTGTTTGGATTCTAAATGTTCAATTATTTTAAAATTATAGTTGCATTTCACTATTTCATATTTTTGCGGTGCATTAGCATCACCAAATCAGATTTAGAAACAATTTATCATTTAAAAAATAGTAATGCAGGTGTACACTTCTGGATTGGATTGTTTACCTGATCTTATTCTGGCAATTGCCTGGCAATAAGGAATTGGGAAAATACTTAACATAGCTATTATCTATAAATCTGTTTTTGCTGGCCTAATTTTTCCATCGCAAAATTGGCAGGAAAAATTATTTCTAATTTTATTTTGTTTTCAAAAAAATTACAAGAAACTTTTTACCTTAGTATGTCAGAAAAAAATAATTTAAACAGAAATTATATATAAATTCTTTCCTCAATTCCCTATTCCCGGGGAACTACCAGAATAGGACCACTGGTCGTCAGTCAATTACTAGAGTCGCCATCTAGTAGTAAAACCTCCACAATTTCGCTGCGGTTCCACATATAGAAATAGATTATTATTTATATGCAGAAACAGTTAATCATTGTGAAAACGTGCGGTTTGACGATTAGAGCATCACGGGATCCATCTCGCGGATTTTCAAAAAACTTCTAATGCATAAATAAAGTAAAAAATCACCATCATTCTAGTTCGGCTTGGTTTAATTTTGTTTAAAATTATTAATTAAAAAATGGTAAAACTCTCATATAATTAGTGATGTGGTGGCGTGATAATATAAAACACTTGCATGTGATCACATGGGTCGTTTTTTGAAGTTAAGTTAGTTGCAACCTGATCCACCAGCGGCGCTTTTCTTACTTTAACAATTATAATAAGGAAAGTAGTGTAGTAGTGGAATGTAAAGAGCAAGATAGTATTTAAAAACTGAAGTTCAGGTGAACAAACCGATGAAAAACCAGCTCGATGATTACATGGCAACAAATAAAAGTGAAACCCGATGCGAAACAGAATGAGTTAAAACCCAATCAATTTCCTGGTCCTTTAAAATTAAGCCCCACTTTAAATCGGAAATTAGATTTTCTCGGGAAGAAAATAAGTCGCAGTGGCAAATGATTTAAGTAGTTTAGTAGAAACTTAAAAAATTAAAGACATTTGAGCTGTCAGCTTTTTTATGGACGTTGATGGCGAGCCTCCAGGATCACTGGTATTAGATAACTTGGGTTGTTGATCCTATAGGTTTGTTTAACCAGCAATAAAATGTATGGAAGATGCCTAAACGAATCAACTTATTACCCCCATAGAATTAAGTTACCAGGGATTCGCGTCCATTTTTTTCATAGTTCTGTCTAAATACTGACAAGATGCGCATGCTTAAAATCAAACAGATCAAGTTAATCTGTATCAATATAATTCAATATAATTCAACCATCAAACAGTAAAAACATGTATGATGGCTTAGTTTCTGAAACTACTTCGTTGCCTACGGAAATCGAGGAAAAAGAAGAAATTATTCTGAAAGCAAGTAAGGTTTTGCCCTTAGCCTCACCCAATGGTAGACCATTATAAGTAATCGTAGCCCCAATAAAGGTGTAAATCGGCTCGAAACGACGATCTGAAGGCTGAAGCATTTGAAAAAGTCGATTCGAGGTGCTCACTTGTTGTAAACAGTCTTATTAGTAGATCCAAATGGAAAATAAATATTTTAATCTAAGACCTAATCGAAAACGTAAAGGCACAAACAAAGGTACTTCAAAAATACCAAGGCACCTATGCTGGGCACTGATAGAGTTACGAACAATTACGATGGGGTGTTCAAGATTGCGAGTAGTTCTTCTGTCGAAGAGACGTTGCAGAGATCGGGGTCTCAGCGTTTAGTATTTCAAACCCAGGTCGGATGTTACTCCGGAAAACATCGGCTAAGAAACTGTGTACAACAGAAAGTACCCGAATAAAGTCCCCACGTCGAAAATGATGAGATGAAGCAGAAACAATCAACAGTAAGCTGTCCAGAGTGCATACGACACCTGCGTTAGGTACTGCCAAGAAGCACAATCAACCGAAGCTGTTCAGTATCTTAATAAGAAAACTTAATCTGACACTATCCGCGATGTAACTAATGAAGATAGGAATATCACGGAGTATAATGAATTATATTTCATATATTTGAAGAAACTGAGAAAAAATTTAGGATCTGCCCTACCTATAAAGATGCGGGTTGGTGTCAAGAGCCATTAAAGCCGATTGCTTGCACTGCGCGAACCACACGGCTAATAGGAAATCCCAGGCAGACCAGGGACACAAGTGTGGATTATGACCGAGCTAAATCATCATCTCAGAACTAATTGGGAGAATGAACGGACTTCTATCCTAGGCTTCTTGCCATCACTTAGCTTGCAATAGCGAACACATGCGGAGTTGAGGGTTAAACACGGCAAGATGGTCAGAATTATTCAAATTAATCTGCATCACTCCAAAGTCGCCTCGGCTGCTCGCTTTCTCAGACTGGCAATATCGGAAGAACCGTTTATTCTTATTCAATAACAATGGATAAATAATAACAGGATTTGTGATCATAGAGTGAAAGGGCATAAAATGATACACTCAGGTAAAACGGGAAATCTAGATCATCAAATCTTAAAAAGTAATATAAACATATTTCTGATCCCACAGTATAGCGACGGCAACTAAACCACGACCAGCTTCCCAAAATTTGGGGACTAATTTTGGAAGCAGACGGGAAGACTCTCGGTTCTTTAATAGAATATAATGCGAATACACATCACACATGCTGAAGGAGCAATGAAAGATGCAAATCATTTTTGATTAACATCTTAGTTTAAAATATTGGACAAGAATCAAGATTTGTTTCGCAAATAGGTGGGAGGTGCTAGACGTGGCTCTCGTCTCTTATACTATCTTCTGCCTGCTCAAGGAAGAACCGAAAGGGCATTGATTTTCGTATCACCGATACTTGAGCGTATCGTTAACAAAACATGGACCCCGTGTCCGATAAATGGCGTCAATCCATTTGAATCATCCGACCCAGATCAGATCATTCCAGCAGAAATGTAGAACAATTCGGAGGCTATTCCCGCTTAGCTGGAAGTAAACGTCATAAACTGGTGTTTAAACTGATATACATTTCTAGGAAATGAAGGTTGAATTTATTTCGAAAACGAAGAGAGGTTCAGATGGGTACCCAAAGGACCTAAGATCCATAAACCTATCTTCCTTTCTTCTGAAAAATCTGGAAAGGTTGTTAGAAGTATACAGCCGAGCTACAAATAGAAAACCTGGCCTTAACATGCGTACTGTAAAGGCAAGTCTGTAGATACAACTTTATATTCCCTAGTGCATACGATGGAGAAATCACTGGAGCCATCCTGATATCAGATTAAATATGCTTGATTTAATTTTATTTGACTGGCAAATTTTATTAATTTTATTAAATTTCACAGAACCGCTAAACTATACTTATTATGAACGTAGTGAGTGTATGGAGGTCGGCCCTTAACAAAGTCACTTACATTTAAATGACGGAGAAGATGCAAAGAACGACAACTACGCGGTGTACCTTAGAGGTTATGTTCCACTTTCTTCTTGTCAATATTTTTGGTAGGCTGATGACGGCAAATCGACAATGTAGCAGAAGCAGTTTATGCTTCGAAAAAAGATTTCGGACAGGTTGCCCTACCAGAGAACTTTGGAAGAGCGGTAAAGTGGTAAAATATGTCATTGACGACCCCAAGTTATTCAAAAGAGGAGGAGCCAGAGTCTCCTGGGATGTGAGTATCTAAATTCGTCTTCCTGATCACAGCAGTATATACTAAGCTGAGGTGATAGCGATTGAAGAGGTCCTGACTTGGTTGAGACATAATATGATATCCTCGATGGTCATTATAATTTATGTGGACAGTCAGGCCGTAATCAAATCGTTGGAATTAATTACTCTGACATCTAGGATTACGTTTCGTTGCCGCTAATGAACGTATAAGGCCACTACTGGGCTTACAGGGCCACTATTGGGCGTACAAATCCACTACTGGGCAGACAACTTGCTAAGTAAGGTACTACTCTTCAAGTGCGACCTATGTGAACTGGAGGAGGAGCAGAAAATGAATATTATTTCAGTTTCTCTGTTCCTGTCGAGCATTAGCGCACAAAAGGCACAAATATTTATTATAAAAGCTCTAGATTCACTCCGTTATTCGGAAGAATTTGTATATTGCTAGTAATGTGATTCTAGAATGAAAGATTTTGTTGTCATTTTCAATTTTAAATCAGTTTTATTGCAATGGAAATCATTTCTCAAAAGAGTAATAGTATTCCGATATACGATCGAGTAGATTTAGTTAGTGTGGTAATGTGAAAATTCTTGGATTTTCTCAAAATTTTGTTTTTATTCCTAACAAATATTTGGTTCTAATAGCACTAATACACCAACCAATGAACGCGCCGATCATTCAGGTGTTATGCGAAATGCAGCTGTACAGTAACTAAAGGAAACCTATATTAAGCTTTGTGGCAAATCATAAAAATAAAATAAAATTTATCTACGTCATGCCACAAGTTCGCTATTACAGAATCAATACGAATTTAAGATATTCATGTAAGACCGAAGGTGCGGGTATGCGATGTAATATTCGTCTCTAATTAAAATCCGTATTTGGTTTTAAGCAAAACAAAACTGGTCTAGTTCCATATTTATATTAGGTTAGCTGTTAAAGCACTCTTATATTTGTTTAAAATATTACTTTCCATCGCTATTTCGAACAAATATGAAAATTTCATTTTAGCCTTAGATTTTAGCCTTAACTAGTTACTTACCATCAATACCTGGAATTATGGATAAATATAATTGGTACGCCACACAAAATTTCTTGTGGTAGATAATTGAATATTAAATATCGATATAAAAGAATTGGCAACATATTTCACGAAAAAGAAAATTGTTACACAAGCTACAAAATTGTATGTGTCACTCAAAATGAAAAAATTGCTGCATGCAACAATATTATCAAACCGTTAGAAAATATAATAATTGTAAGTTGAAAAGGATACAATCCAAAATTTCCAATTCTGCAGTGTCCTCTGATGAATATACTCAGTATACATCTCCTTAACACGTCCAGTGCGTTGTCTAGAAATTGGCGCTCCGTTTGCCGGCAGCACCGAATGCAAATGACTGCAAATAGATAAAATATAAAAATTATGAATTACTTTAAACGTAAAATCATCTTACTTCAATGAATTATTTAAATTATCTCGTTCCCGTTTCAGCGTCTCCATTTGCTCATTATTTTGAGTTCGCTCATTCCTCAGCTGCTTTATGTATTCGGCCCCCTTTTGTAACATCGCGGCTTTACTCAGTTTCGCATTTGGATTCTGTTGCAACTGCGGAATTAGCGAGTGAAGCGTATCAAAACCATTCTTAATATTATAACGACGTTTTTGTTCGGCATGAATATGACCAGCTCGGCGAGTTTCTCGCGGATACCGAGAACTGCTACCGTTGCTTTTGGTGGGCGAAAGTGGATTCACATCGAAATTTGATGCGCTACTCATTTTCGAATCGCTAAGCATATCGGGTGATAGGACGGGCGTCGTTGTCAACGGAGATGATTGACTTGATGTAAAATTACCGACCATGGTCGATTGAGTCCCGGACGAACTGCCTGGACTACTTATATTGACGTAGCTAAGGGGGCTCGTGGTTTGTTGAGGCGGCTGAACTTGTTGCGGTTGGTTTGGGGCGAATATATTTTGCGACATTTGAGGAGGTGACGATATCGCTTTATTCAATATCGTGCTACTATTGCTACTATTACTCGACGATGTGGTTGTGGAACCCGACGACGATAAAAGTTGCTGAAGAAGAGCACTATTCGAAGTATTTAACATAGGTTCACTACTAGCCGATTGTAATGCAGGCAGGATGGCTTGATGTTTCATGACCATAGAATTGCTTCGAGCTCGCTGCGCTTGTTTGGCTGCTTTTATTTTATAATTCGGCACTGCAAATTGCTCCTCTTTCGGGAGCAATTGCAATTTAGCATTCATTGGCAAACTATGACTGCGGTACATTTCCTTGGCCTGTTGGGACGTCGATTGTGGTGAATTTTGATCGGTTATTAATACAGTGCCTGGCGGTGATTTGTGACGCAAATGGCCTCGAGTTGGTAAACTAGTTGTGTACCCAACCATTCCGCCACCTTGGGAATTCAATTTGTAGGTATGTGGATTATGATATGGTTTATAAGCTTCATTGGATGCGTTTATAGTGTGACTTGACACTGCCTTGTATGAATCCTGCTGTTGTTGCTGCTGTGAATCATTCTGCGATTGTATCGATGGCGGTGAATGTTGCGAATTTATTGACAACATGGGGATTAAATTTTGGACATTTTGCATTAAACTCGCTTGTTGCGATTGGGGCTGGGCTGGTAAAATACTTATATTTTGTAAAACTGTTTGATTTAAATACCGATTGGTGGACTGCTGTTGCAGTTGATTATTGGACAAATTAAGGACATTCTGGGCTGGAATATTCTGGATATTAAAATTATTTGTGGTTGTCTGAATAGGAGAATTATGATGTAGGGCCGATAATATTGAGCTGCTATCCTGATATGTAGAATTGTTATTATATTGCTGTTGCTGCTGCTGCTGTTGTTGTTGTTGCTGCTGCTGCTGTTGAGATTGCTGTGTTTGAGCCATTATTTGATTATAGATAAGTGTTTGACTAACAGTCGGAAGAATTTTGTCGTAGTTATGAGGTTCGCGACGCCTGAAAATTTAAAAAAATAATTAATTTCGACATTTTTTTTGACCCAAAAAGATAAATTCTTACGAAAATCCCTTGTAGTTAATTTTCGAAATTCGTCCTTTTTGGTAATTTTTAGTACCAACATCAACCGATTGAAGAGCTTGGCTCATCGTTTGATCCTGATTATCATCGCTTGGATAGGAATCGATTACCATATCAATTTGATTATTAAAATCATTACTAAACTGTTGGCCATAATTAATTGTATGCGCCAACATTTTGGCCTGATAATGTACTGGTTCCATTGTTGATTCTTGTTGATTTAAAGTATTCGATGAATTGGTTTGCTGTATTGTAGGCACTTGATTATTTTGTTGATTTGCTATTTCTGTAATATTTGCGGTAGTTTGATTTAACTGCTCTGCACTCATGATCGCCGAGATAGAACGATGATACTCAATTGGTTTATTGTATATATCATCACCGCTCCCTTCTTCGGGTACAGGTGGCAACCGTGGAAAACTAAAAAAATCCAACGGTTCTTGCATTCCATAATCGGACTTAAGGAATAAATAATCTAAACAAGAGCACGGTATTAGAAAACATTAGAATTAAACATTATTTCTTAACACTCACCTGTATCAAATTTGTCGTCAATAGTTGGTTGAAGAGTCTCTAAACTAGGTTGTATAAAATCAGCGCGTAACGAACCACCAAATAAATCGCTCGAATCATTTGAGTACGATGAAAAAATTAAATCCAAAAAGGCATCCGCATCATTATCTTTCGATCGAGTAAATTCTCTAACCTGTTAAATACGTTTAAAATCCGCCAATTATTATATGTCATTACAAACAAATTAAACAAACATGCTACGACTACTATCTTATCATGCGTGCTTATCAAATATAGTGTTGTAATGTGTAATTACAACTACGAGTAATATAATACAGTATATATCATAATTCAAGGTGATGTTCAATGTAAGTTTTATGCTATCGCAACTTCCTAGACTGGCCGCTAAGACGCACACTGCCACTTAAAAAATTACAACTTGTCGATACAAATATTAAGCTTCGTTTAAGTCTGGCGATGTTATCTTCACTATCTATTGTCTACCATAAATTACTAGTTTAAAAACTTTTATATAGTTATTATTGTTATTAAACAACAGATAATATTTAAATTGACATTAACTGGTTGAAACCGGCAACAAACCGTATAATTTCATACGCCCAACCAAAAAAAAATAAATTCAGAAAAACGTAAGTAAATAAAATTGTAAGAAGAAAACTCGAAAATAATTTAAAACATTTCTAGACATATATCAGAGCAGTATTTGGACCACTTGATTCTTTCGTCGATCTAATTTTAAAATTCAAGTTCAATCGCAGACGGCTGTTATCGCGCGCTTCTCACATACAAAACATTTTTTGTCATCTTTAATCCAACAGCAAAAACAATTTATAAAATAACACTGAACACGCAATACACAAATTTTTGACACGTTCGTCACTATCAAATGTGGCGTTCAGACTTGGCGGGCAAAATTACCTAACCCGATTCTATCGGACTGTTGCAAATTTGGCACGGGTGATCATGAATTGTGGTACCCGTTTGGAACCCGGTTAAAAAATGGGTCTAATTATAAATTCAACCCGAGCGAGCAGAGTAAAGTCTGCACTAACCTAGTGAAAGTTGTATAGAGTCAAATGATTCGGTGTGCATAGAAAATTAAATGTTATAAGTCCGTTGTCTGGTCGGGGTGCATTTTTTGACGTCACAAAAAAAATCTGCTGATATTTTAAAACCAGCAGAACATTTCTAAACTTGTGAGCAATTATCTAATATACTCATATTTTAGAAATTCAGAAAATTTACAGTCCAGTACTCGCTGCAAAAGTTTTTTCGTAATTTCGGTTAAATTCAGTTATTTCAATTTATTGATCTAAACTTAGGTGCGTAATCAACATAAAGTATTATTATTCAGATTGCCGAGGTCATAACAGATCTGTATGTGTAATCTTAGGAAAATTTATCTAGAATTCGCTTTCAACATTTGTTTTTATAATTTGAGCCAAATCAAATTGATTTGGATCGAATTCTAGACGACAAATTTTCCTAAGATTGCACATAAGGATCCGGTATGACTATAGCTACTAGAAATTGTTTATGTTGTTTTCGTGGAAGTTTTGGCCAAGAACCCGGAGTTTTTAAATACGGGATTGAGCATGTTGGATGAAAATGTGATTATAAAATGTTGTTTGTAAGAACTTCTAAACTATGGCCACCTAGGACAGGACTCAGCCATTGCTTAACTGATTATAATGGGATTGGGTTAAATATTTATAAATTTTGGCCGAGTTATATAAAACATTTTCTGGCAAAAATGTAGCCAAATAACTATGTCATTATTCGTACAAATTCTTTTCGTTAATTTATAGAATGCAATGAAATTTCAACGGAATTTATAATTTTAGGAAATAAACAGATGGTTTTAGAGCAAAACCTTTAAAAACAAAACATTGGAATAAAGCTATAAAGCACTAGATTGGCAGTTTCGAATGCTTCCTTTGAAGTGGGATATAAAGCAAACTCGCTTCAAAAACCAAAAATGTTTGCTGTAAAACCGCCACTTTTTGCTCTTAATACGCTTTAAAACAATTTTAAGAGCACAAAACAGCAGTAAGAGCGATCTTATAGCCAATATAAAGCAAAATTGTTACCTGAGTAACCAAGTCCCATCATAATCGTTTAAGAAATCATATTCCATATGATTCCATATTTCCACTTTACTCAATCCCATCATAATCAGTTAAGAAATGGCTGAGTTCCGTTCCAAGTGTTCCGTTCCATTAAGTGCAATCAATTAAATGGCTGAGTTCCGTCCCAGGTGGCCATATTCCAGAACTTCGTCTAAAAACCATTTTAAAATCACATTTCCGTCCACATACCCAATCCCATCATAATCGGTTAAGAGATTATTGAGTTCCGACCCAGGTGGCCATATTCCAGAACTACTTTCAAAAAACATTTTATTACTCATTTCTATCCAACATACTCAATTCCATCATAATCGGTTAAGAAATTGTTGAGTTCCATCAAAGCAGGCGATATTCCAGAGCATCTTCCAAAAGTCATTTTAAAACTCCATTTTAATATCTCCACACTTGATATCAACATTACGGGAGTTTTATAATACGGGATTTTAAAAAACGGAATTTTGGGCCGCTCCCATCCGATAATTGTTCAGAAGTTTAGAAATTTTTAGCTGATTTTAAAATATCAACAGAAACAAATCAATTTTATGACAGGGCTACCCCTAGCTGCGAGCCACACAAAAAAATGGTCTGCTGGAAATTTTCTACTTTCCTATTATAGAGCAAGATGACTTTTGGAAGGTTGAGAACCCTAGTGAAATCGGGCAGCTTAGGAGAATATCTGTATCCACACGTTAGATAGCCAAAAACGTAAAAATTTTACTACATGAATTAGTAAAACATCGAAAATTGAACTATGTGTAGTTTTCCCAGGATTTCATATAGACAAAAACTGTTCATCAGGCCATACTAATTTTACCTCATCCCAGGATTTTTAAAATCATCCTTTAAAAAGATATGCCGTTACTTCAGAATGGCACAATGGGCTCATATGTATATGGCCCTTTCAGTTTATATGAGAGTTATTGGTTTAAATTAATGGTTCCCAGGAACCACAAGTGTTTTGACCGATACCAACACGACATCCGTATGTTAAGACTGGCGCTATAGCACAAACACATAGAGCACGAACTGTTCAAAAGGTAACGAAAATTATGTAATTGCGTGCGTTGTTATAGCCTGATTTGCACGATTTGTTCGTGGTTGTGTCGGTAAACCTGTCTGAAAAGTATATATATATATATATATATATATATATATATTGCTAGAGTAATGGAACAAAGCCAGCAAATTTTAAAAATATTGCTTTAGGTGAGTGAGGCTGCTTTACTCATAACAACAAGGGTTTACTAGTGGAATAAGCGTTTCCAAGAAGACCGTGAAGACATCCAATGATGACGTAGAAAAAAGAAAGAAATGATTATAATCAAGTTCATCGCCGTTTGCGTGAAGCAATTTGGAAAAACACCCGATGTGTGACAAAACAACTCATGGCTTTTGCACCACAATGATCTACCTATGCTCACACATCATTGCTTATTCGTGAATTTTTGGTCAAAACGAAACTGCAATGATGCCCAAGCCTCCATATTCGTCGGACATGGATATGTATCTTTTTCTGTTCCCAAAAATAAAGAAAACCTTAAAAGGTCATCATTTTACAAGAATAGATGAGATTAAAAACCCATAGCTGAGATAGCTAAAAACTATCTCAAAGACCAAGTGGTTCGGGTATTGGAAGAAGTAGTGGCATAAGTAACATAATAAATAATAACTATAATAGGTACTATTTTGAAGGGGATAACATTGATGTAGACGAATGAATCCAAAAAACGAAAATATACCTCGTACACAGTTTAAATAGAATGTACCATACTATAACCCTGAAGCGACAATCTCAGCATGCGGATGGTGTTGTGAATTTTATTATGACTAGTCCACATGTCATGGTGAAATCAGATGAGATCGTACACAACCCGCATAGTTCCAGGGAATCATTAATTCATATATAAACAACAATTTATATATAAACGGAATGGGCCGTATACATATGAGCCCATTGTGCCAATCTAAAGTAACGACTTGTCTTCACCTTTTTATGATAGGAATTTGAAATAAACACACCAGATCAATTTTCTGGGATGATTTTAAAAATCCAGAGGCGAAGGGAAAAATAGTATTCACTGATGAACATTTTTTTTTTCTTTGAATGAAATCCTGGGATAAATTTACACACTTGAATAATCTTTGACTAGAACAGCCTTACTTATGGGATTGTGAAAAGATGAAATGTGCAGCTGAATAAGTTTCATGTATAGGGTGTGTGATTATAACTCTGCCCTTTCCCAATAGATGTCGCTACTAATACTGCTTACGCGCAAATGAGTAATACGCTGATGTCAGCTGTCAAATGCGGTATGCGACATATGGTTAAAGGTATAGAGCATGCGAAAAACCACCCAAAAAATTTGAAGATTCTGTAGTGGAAACGTTATTGGCTGAAGATTCTTCTCAGACACAATCAGAATTGGTTGTAGCATTAAATATTGATCGATCAACTGTTGCAAAACATTTACAAACAATCGAAATGGTTCAAAAAGCTAGGAACTGGGTTCCACATGAATTAAAAGAAATAGACCTCGCCGAAAACCATTGGTGAAATACTGCTTCAAAGACAAACAAAGAAAAGCTTTTTTGCATCGATTACTGGAGATGGAAAAAGGATTTATTATGAGAATCCCAAATATAAAAAATCTTGGGTGAAGCCTGATGAATCTGGTACATCTCAACCAAAGCGAGATATTCATTGCAATAAGGTTATACTCTGCATTTGGTGGACTCAGAAAAGTGTAGTATATTATGAAATGCCGGAGCCACGTGAAACTATCAATAGCGATTACTACCGAAGACAACTAATACGTATGAAGCGAGCTGTAGAGAAAAAACGACTAGAATCGGTAAATAGAAACAATAAATTAATTTTTCAGCAAGGCAAAACCACATTATACAAACGTTGTGGAAAATTATTTAAAAGGACAGAACTGGGAAGATCTACCCCATGCGCCGTTTGCACCAGGCATAGCTCTTTCAGATTACTACTTATTACGGTCGATGCAGTTGTCTCTTTCTGAACAGAGGATCAGGTCTCGCGCAGAGATCGAAAATTGGCTTATTGATTGGATCGCCTCCAAAGACCAGGATTTCTTCAGCAAGGAAATTCGAAAATTGCCTGAAAGATGGGGGAAAGTTGTAGCTGCAGATGGACCATACTTTCAATAAATAATTCTTTAATTTTTTAAACAATCAAATGTGTTGTATTTAAATAAAAAAAGGCGGCGTCATTTCCACACACCCAATAATTAATTATTTAAGAAACAAATTTGAATAGGAAACTTTTATTCCAAAAAGCGTTTATTTGTTTCGAAAATGTTTACACTAAACCAATTCCATCAATAGGCCAGAAAAACACAATTCGAACAAAAATGCTATAAATAAAATGCTTTTTCCCAATTCTCTATTCCCAGGGGAAGCCAGAGTAGTGGCAAGGGTTTGTATATTGTATCATATTGCTGTCGAACGATTTTGATAAAAATTTAAGAGAGAATCGTTCGAATTCCAAGAGGCTAATTTGTGAAAAATTCATTTAGAGCTTTTCCCACTTATGAACCAGGTTCACTTTTTACTCGGAGGGTATTTTTGCATGACAGAAGTGGATTATTTCCTGGAAATGGGTTTCTAAAATGATTTTTAGAAGTTCTGGAATATAGTCAATAGGAGTGGAACTAGATCATTTCTTAACCGACCAAGATTAAATTGGGTATGAAAGATGAAAATAGGATTCTAAAATGGTTTTTGGAATAAGTTCCGGAATAAGGCCAACTTGGATGGAACTACATCATCTTTAAACTACGTGATGAAATTAGAAATGCTATGTAGATAACAGATTCATAAACTATTTTTGGAGAAAGTTCTGGAATATGTATGGCGGACTTATACTAAAGTGTTTTATTTCAAGGTATAGAACTTTAAGTTGGCAACACTTTTTGGCTGCCAGGGACAGCCGATTTGACAGCTGACAGTTGATTTTTGGTTAGTTTGGTTTGCCATTGCATAATGAATAGCCAGAGCAACTTTTGCAAATTGTTCAAATTTACGTTGAAAATATTGGTTCAGATCGTGAAACTCATCACACGTTGCGTCCATTTTATAATCATCCATCAGTGCAGTTAATTCAATTAACTATAGAACGCTTTCGCACCATGTTTTCTCTAAATGATAATAAGCGTCCCGTAAGACCCCATATGATACGCACCGAGTAGGTGGTGGCAGCTGTAGTGCGTATTATTGAAGAGAATACAAATGAATCGATTCGTCATCGTGCACAACAATTGGGACTCGATCCATCATCTTCATGGAGGATTTTGCGTAAGGATCTTGGTTTACATGCTTACAAGATTCAACTTGTGCAGGAAATAAACCATACAAACATCGTTCTCGCCGCCAATTCGATGAATGGACCGAAACCAATATTGTCAACATGCAAACTTGTCGCATTTGGAGTGAAGATAATCCACGAGCCATTGTTGAAAAACCATTACATTCATAAAAAATTACCGTTTGGTGTGCTTTATGGGCCGAAATCATCGGACCATATGCGTTCAAAAATGAGACTGTTATAGAGACATGATTACTAACATTTATGTGTCTCAATCGGATGGTATTGACATCAGAAGAGTGTAGTTCCACATGCCATACAGCGCGCGATTCAATTAATTTCTTGTCATTTGTCTACGCTAATAAGCCAGAGACTGTTGAACTTTTGGAAGCCAACATTCGACATGAAACGACATGAAATAAAAATTGTATCTCCAGATTACGCTATGTACGTGCCAGCCACATGACCGAAAAAAAACATTAATGGCATATAAAATTATCTTACAAATAAAGTCATTAAAATTATTTTTCTGTGTTTTATTTAAATTCAAAGTTATATACCCCGAAATGATACACCCTTTAGTAGAAATATGGCCAACTGGGTTGGAACTAACGCATTTCTTAACTGACTACGATGCAATTGGGCCTGCACGGTGAAAACGGGATTCTTAAATGATTTTAGGAAGAAGTTTTGGGATATGACCAACTGGGACAAAACGGAACTAGGCCAATACTAAACTTTGGAAGAAGTTACTTTCTTTATTTTAAAATAATTTCTGGAAAAACTTTTGAAATATGGTCAATACAGGAAGAAAATGGGATTCCAAAATGAATTTGGAGTGTAAGTTTTGGACTATGTCCAAATGGGACGGAACTAGATTATTCTTGAACCGATCATGATGAAATTTGATATGTTCAATGCAACAATGGAATACTAGCATTTTTTTGGAGGAAGTTCTTGAATAAGGGTGGTCAACTGAGATAGAAGCACGCCATTTCTGTATCGATAAAACTGTCTAATTTTAATGGAAATTGAGTTTTAAAATGAGTGAGGAAATTAATGAGGTGTTAGACTGTAGCTGCAAACTGTTATAGAAGGTCAACTATTATCTTCTTGATTATACTTACTCTGCCAATTGTTACTCATCCCAATCACACATATTTTATACGCTTAAGCGAGTACCTGATCGGATTGCATTTCTAAAATTTCCGTATGAAGAACATTGAAGACCATCGGGCAAAACACTCTTAATTGCAAAATTCTGGATAGAGTGTTTTTAACTTTATTACAGTATTCTGGCTTAAACCTGTTATTCTGTATTACTTCGCCAATTTTTTGGGAATCGTAGAAATGCTATAGTAGATTACAAAACCCCTCGATTGATCAAGTTTTTAGCTTACTGGATGTGAACTCGGCTGGATAAGCCTCAGTTGGCCTCACTCCAGAATTTTTTTTCAAAAACTCGCGCTTCGGTTAGGACTATTTTAAGATACCATTGGATTGAAAAAAATTGATAGACAATATTGTTAGATTTCACTTCATTCTCGCACAATTTGTTATCGCTCTCAACAACTTTACAATTATTTTCTTTTTAAGAAATATTCGAAAAAATGCTTTACGAAAAACTATTTTTCGAGAATAGCTTAGATAAACTTTTTCAAATAACTAATTTTAGAATAAATATTTGGTGAGATATAAACGTAGATTAAAGAGTTGCTCGCATTGATTGATAAACTCGAGTTTCATTAAAAACGATATCTCGAACTCATAAGGTATTTGCGCCATTTCAAATTATTATTATTTTATAGCAAGCAACGACTTGAGTCACAACCCACCAACCAAGGCATGAGTTTTACCAAAAATAGGAATTCGTTGTAACTTCTTTTAAAGAATTTTCTTATAATACTGTAAGCCCCACCCAATAGGCAACAATAGTAATAGGCTAATTTTGTGAGCAGAAGATTTTAGATTGATCAAATCTAAGGGTCAGTAATGTGTAGTGCACGCGATCGCAACTCGAGCTTTCTTGATAGCCAATTAATGGACATAGAATCCAGACCATATGCCAAAAACTTACAGATGTTAATCTCATGATGGACCTTGTGTGGTCGTTAAGGCCATGAAGACTTGTGTGGTCTTTAAGGCCAAGACATCTTTTGTTGTCAGAAGATTAACTCTGGCTCGGCCTCCGAAAAAGTAATACATAATGCATTTCTCAAAAACTTTAACAACGACTTTCGAAAAAATTTAGCAACTGGAGTCAGTTTTGTCACAACCACATTTTAGATTTGGTAGAACTTGACCCTTGAGACCACCAATATAGAATTCGATCTAAAACCCTTTATTAGTAGACGTACTGCAAATCACTCACTCCTAACGCCGTTTATATTGCTATTGAGTAAAAATTAGACTACTTACAGCATATTCTTCAATGCAGTTCTTAAAATTTCCATTATCCATTGAGCTAGTAGAAAATGGTCCGTCCGTTGTCAGTCATTCCTTGTACTAAATTTAAGTCGGATTAATGGTATTCATAAATGTTTTGTGGCCAAAAAATTCGTAGTCCGGCTGTTTATCAATTCGGCAAAGGTCTAAGTATACAAGTATACCAATATTCATAGTTCCAAACCATCGATGTCCAACGATGCATTTTCAAGTTCTCCAGCTGAAAATAATAAAAATAATCCGATCGCATTCTGAATAACCGCCGTTGATATACCCGGTACATTAAAAATAAAACGTTTTTAGTTTCTTTTTATGTTCATTATGCCTTCTTATAAAATGTTTTATACAAAATCAACAATTTTTTTTCGACATTCTAATCTAATATTGATAAAAACTAAATTAATAAAAAATCGCTTTTTATTTTACAACAACACAATGAAAACATTCTACATGGACGATCATGTCCAAAGCGAATGATCAACCCGAGCGACTTCAGTTTTTAGACTTTAATTTTATTCAAAATGAATCAATTCTTGTTTTATGTATGCATAGGAATGAAGTGTGTGGCGCGGCACAGCGCATGGAATATAATCAAGTATCTGAATTTTATCTAATCGTTTATCGAGAACACGCAAAGTGCTAACATTTACAGTAAATTAATAATTTACATAGTACAACAAAATTTTAATTATCTTAAATTTTTGTATAGGAACAGAGATAAGAAAATTTAATAATAAAATTAAAACAAAAAAATAATAAGAATAGTAGCAGTAGTAATAATAGTAATGAAATAGTTAAATCATTTACCGTATCTATAGAATTTTGAATTTCTTGACTATTCTTAATATAATATTTTCTCCATTTTCTGTATTCCGCACATATAACACGATGATCCCGCTTCCAATATTTACCTTCAAGTACAATAGCCTACAATAAAAAAATAAAATAAAAATTAATTAAATTAATCATTTTAAATTAATAAAATTATTTAATTACCTCAGGTTTTATTTGTAAATCTAAATCAATTGGTGATGCAAATTGGCACATTGAATTCTTCTTTTTCATGACTGTAAATAAAATAAAAATAATAATTTATTAATTAATTGGCATAAATTAACAAAAAAAAATTATTTAAATATCCATTACCAAACGAAAGCGTTGTCGTTTCTTGTACCTCGTGCGACGAAGTACACAGAAATCGGGAAGAATTTTAAACATTTTTAAATATTGTGGTGTGTACTTTGCTTTTATAAGTTTATCTTATTTTATTAAGATAAATGAATTAAAAACGAAAACAGCAAAACTATAAACTAAATCGTCCAACAATATTATTTATATAACACTAAAATATTTCAATTTGATTTGCCCCAAACGACTCTATATATCCTAACCAAAAACTATACGATAGCGATTAATTTACATCGAATAATTCCGAAAACACTTTTCCAGGAAATTAATTTTCCCAAGCCAAAATAAAATTAAAAACTAAATAAAATTAATGCAAAAACTCAATTTGTCAGTAAAAATATTAAAACCAAAATAAGATAAAGTAGAATGTGACTTTTAAGAAATTGAAACGAAAAATCGCGACCCGAATACACTGTCAGCGATCTAATGAATGATCGAACAAAACCACATATCACTTGTATTTATACTTTTTGGCCGTTTATGATTTTTATCACAACAACAAAGCGTCTGACGTCTCGTGATACTGTACGGGTATAGGAACTTTTTTTTTATTAAGTTTACACATACATCCCAAAAAGCTTGTAATACAAGTCAATTTACAACAGTACAAGTAAATAAACCGAAAAAATTACTTATCATTGCGCTTATCATAAGTATATAAGTAAAATGAGTAGTATATTAAAAAATGTCACACACAACAAAAAATTTCAAGTACATGTGCGCGTGTGTTAAGGGATTCTCTTTAATTTAAAACGCGAGAATATTTTTTATACGTCAAGCGGCGCATTACTCGAAATTTGATTGGCTTTCACAAAGAGGGTTTGTGATTCGTACAAATAAAATAAATTTAATTCAATATATAACGATATACAGCAAGTGCATCGTATCGGACAAAAACTGAGTGCGGAGGTGTGAGACCAGAAATAGAAATTATTTACCTCCGTATATTAAGATCGATATTACTAAGATTTGAATTGTGGCGCCTGATAACTAACAAACTGGTTTTCATCTTATTTGAATTCCTGCCTAAAACTAAGAACTACTTTGTCCAATACAGTAAAAATCGTAAATTCAACACCTTAACGTTAAAACACGAAACGAAAATGCGACCGAACTGTACAATAGGAAATTCCGGCAGATTTATGTTTGCCAGATTCGTTTATCCACAATTTGATGCTTAAATTATGATATCTTAATTTCGAAAAATATATCGTCGTCGAAATTTGATTTCCAGAACAATGTTTCTTTGTAAGATTTCACCGACGCCAATCATTTTTTGCGCGGTGCTCGCTTTTATTGAACTTCGTCTTTATAGTTCATTTACTTAAATGCAGGTAAAGAATATTTCCGTTTCTTGTGGTGTGCTAAAAACAAGCTTTTGGCGCTATTTAAATGAACTGAAAGTATTATGCTTTATTTAAAGCTGGCAGCTTTCTTTCTCTGCAACATCACGAAAGGTTTAAAATGTGATAATTTTAAACAAAATTCAGTCAAAACTGCGTTTTATTGAACTCGGTTTTAAAATTTAAATTTTGTCTCACAGTAGCCGGGTTCCATTGGCGTTGGCAAAGTATTTGCAAGTACTTGTGAGTAGATTTTCATAGGAACGCAAATTTGTTAGTTAGAAGAAAAATGTAAGAAAATACAATTATTTTACTACGTAAAAGGTGGAGGGATGAAAATGTTGTGCCCAACAGCCAATTTTATTTTACCATGAATGTATACATAGATCTCGAATACACCGCACTTGCTTTCTAATGCGAAAAATTAAACTTACCGGTCTTTTGGTAAAGCTGTCTAGTATACACAAAAAACATTATCCCTTCTTAAACTTGAAAGGTCAACCGTTGTTGGTGGAAAATTTAATTTTAACATTTATCTAAATCTTTTAATTATTTGTCGTTTCAAGCTTTTCGATTTTCGCAAGGACCTAATGGAATTAAGCAAGGAATTAATGGAGAAAGGCTAAGTATGAAGTTTTATTACGAATAGCTAATCCACCTGGACGTAGAGATGCTGATTTTTGGTGAAATAAAGTATTTATTGTTTTGTTTGAAATTTTTATTACAATTTTTTTATTTTTAATCGTTTTTTAAATCGTTAAAACGGAGAAACTGTCACTTTCGGTGGACCGATTTCGGCCAAAATTCACTGGGATCTCCTAATTTGTGGAAAAAGCTTAAGTATGAAGTATCATACCAATACATCAATCCGCCTGAATTGTACAGGGCCGAATTTTAGTTAAAAAACAGATTTTTCGAAAATAAGTCATTTCCGCTGAAATTTTAGGAAAATGGTCTGGACCGATATTGTTGCAATTTTAATTTAGAATTAGTTCATAAGCATTTTTCTCATAAATGACATACTTTTCAAAATATCTGCAAACAACGAAAACTCTCGCCTATGGAGTCTGCCACTTCCGATGGACCGGTTTCAGTCCAAAATCATAGGGATCTCCCAATTTATGAGAAAAGCTAAAGCATGAAGTTTTATCCCGATGACTATTCGAATTGTTGGAAGAGAACCAACAACATGTAGTCTGCGCGACACCACACACACAGACACCCACACAGATCTTTTAAAAGCTACTTTTCTGCAAAAATCTCCAGGCTAAAATTGTTCATGATTACAATACTTTATTTTACTACGTAAAAGAAAGTAAAAGGAGAAGTGGTAGAAGCTGAAACTCCAGTGAAAGTATTATAATCTTGTAAAAGATGTTTTGCAATTAAACGTTACCAAGTTATGAATAACTAGAAAATTAAATTGATTTGAACTTTATGTCTCCCACGTTGGAGGGCTAAGGCCCATCGAGAACCTAGCAAATGATGTTCTCTCCACTAAGCCACTACCAATTTCACTGGTTATGTTGATACCTGAATCAATAATCAGTCCTTAAAATGAGGAAATATAATTCTTCTCAAGAAGAAATGTTTACCCCATGTGGTACCCCAACTGCTCAATTGGCTAATCCACCTTCTAAAGCGGCCGGCTCAATGGATTCTGGGATGAGCCAACCATTACAATGTCAATTCATACAAAAACAAAAATGCTGAACTACGCAAGAGACTTATCAAAATAGAAAAAATGGCATCGCAACTTAGCAATGAAATCGCGAGTTAAAGAAAGGAAATGAGGAGCTGATGAAAGCAGGACTGATAGAAGTTTTGGAATCGTTTAATGAAAACAGCACAATTGCCTGTATTAACGATGAGTTTCATACAGATAATGAAAAACTAGCAAGAGAAACTGATTGAATGCATAAACAGACGAAAAGACCTAGAAAAAACGAAGAGGAGAATTTTCGCCAAAAAGTTGGGGAGCATTCACAAGCAAAAGTTGAGGTGGAGGTAGCGCAAACGAAGGCGCAACTGCCAATTAATTGGCATTTTAGAGTTTACGAATAGTCAGGCTTTAGAGAAAACGGGGTCCACAATCGACTATACTACACTATAGCACTGAAAAAACCATGTTTGGAAGATCAATACTAAAGATCCCGATGCATATAGAGCTTTAATCACAAAGCTCCCTGAAGAAGGTAAAGTGTGGGATAAGAAGATAAAAATAGCCGAAAAATTAAGGTTATGGTCAGTCTTATAGTCGCATCTGCAAGAAGGATATAATAAAAGAACTCAAGACGAAAGAATTGTAAATTGAAGACACAGTAAACATCCGTAAACCGGACAAAATTGAAAATAGCCAAAGAGCCAAGATCACTAAAAGAGAGCTCCCGCTATTCATGCTCACATTCAACAAAAGCGAAAAAATTGAAAATATTTTTAATATCACAGCAATACGCAATATGAGGGTTAAAATAGGACCACTGAAAAAGATCAAGTGATTAGATATTGAGGACAAGATATTAGGTGCGTAAACTGTTGCAAAACAAGAACGTGGTCTAGAAGCTATATGTAGCGACTAGTGTCTATGTAAGACAAGAAGCCATCAATGAGCTAAGCATGTCATTTGGAACGCGAATGGATAACCACAATTTAGAGAAAAAAGAATATCGATATTTGGAGATATTTTCGATGCATTTGTAACACGTTTCTGACAATGTGAAATTAACTTAGAATGGCGTTAAAGATAAAACAATAAAAATTGAATCAATCATTAATAGGGATTTCTCTATTTACTGTCCCTCAAGCTAACAGATAACAAAATAAGGCCACAGTTGACTTTTTAAATCAGTAGGGCCAAATTTTATCATGGGCGGTGATTTTAATGCAAAGATTACCTATTGGGCATCTAGACTAACAACCTCTAACGGAAAAGAGTTATTTAATGCAGCTCACGCGACCAACTGTGATTTTCACTCTGGCGATAAACCAACATATTGACATTCAGATGGACAAGCATCGAAATCAGGGAAGGACTTCCATCTGACCATTCATCTGTGATCACTCTGAGAACAATGGTAATAAGAAAGATAAATTAGTGGAAGTGCGAACAAATCTCGGCCAATACCAATTAGAACAAAGCTGCAGCTGGAAGATGAACTAGAAGCATTCAATAATACTATCCAAAAATAAGCAGGTGAAAGTTTGCTTATTCCTCATACCAACTCCTTAATGAAAAATAATTAACCTCTTGAGGTCAGAAAACTATTTAGAGCTAGTTTCATTCCTAATCCGACGAGGCCAAATACCATTCCCTAATTTGTGTCACAGAATATTCCCAAATTTTAAATTTGTCTTGAAACTGAAAATGACCATCAACACTTCTTACCAGAGATTTTGACTCAGGTTATGATAGTGCATTATATAGCTAGTTCGGTATGATGACGTCGAGCCCAAATACTATATCCTAATCCGAGTCATAAAGTATTCACGATTTTTTTTTCGAAGAAACTCAACTTTGCCGTGAAGCTGAAAATGACCATTAACACTCCTTACAAGAGATTTTGACTCAGGTTTAAACAACAATCCCTAAAATAAATATTTACTCTGGTTCCGATAGTGCATCAAATAGCTAAATAAATTTTTCATCCGACGAGCTCAAATACCATCCTCACAAAGTGTGCACAAATTTTTTCTAACAAACTCAAAATTGCTTTGAAACTAAAAAGACCATTAACACTCATTAACAGAGGTGTTCACTCAAGTTCTAATGGTGTGTCTACTAGCTAATAAGACTCCTTATCCCACGAGATAAAATGCCACACATTATTACTGTAGAATTAGAATCCAAAAGCAGTGAAAGTAAATATTATTACGTACATATGTGGTTTATGTGTCATGTGGTGAACACCCGCAGCGGATTTCTTTATTACCATATGTAAATTCGGTGGATTTCTGTAGTTAATTTTTGGATTTTACGATTTATGTTAGTTTACGAGATAAATACTCATTTTTACACGAAACACAGAAAAGACATTTTTCGTTAAACATCGCTAATTGAAACTACAACTCTAAAACTATTTCAAAGAAAATTGTTCGCGCAATTATGCAACACATGTAACATTTAACCTTTTCATTCGTTTTGACTCAAACGAATCTTTTTAAGTTTTTTACTAATATTTGTTTATTTTTGTTGTTTTTGACAAACTTCATTGCTAACAAACTGTTTTTTACCAAAATTCGAACACTGTACAGTCCAAACGTGCTGAGATCGTGATAAAAATTCGCATTTAAGCTTAGGTATTAGGTATACCGGAAGTGATGGCTTTCACAGGAACTTTTCCGATTTTTGGAAATTTTTTTAAAAACGCCAGCATTTGGAAAGAAAAAATCGATTAAGAACGATAGGATAAAATTTAATTTAAGAGGACATTACGATTTTAATAAAACTCAACAGACAGACATGACACAGACATCTGAAAATGCTAATTGTTTATTTTCTCTATAGCTGCAGAGAAAATACGTCAACGCACTATGATAGACAGGGATATTGGGATGGTGGGGTGTTGGTCCCAGCACATACAGCCCCTCCATGTTTTAATATACTTGCATAACGTTATCAAAGATGGCTGTTATCGTAATCATATACCAGAAATTCTACGCCTTGGTAAAATTGTATCGTCACTTGAAGTGCAAACTAAAAAAAACGTATGCTAATAACAGAATAGGGCTGCAAAAACAAACCTAGACATCGTCAAATTCAGTATACTAAGAATCTCCATAAATAGTAGTTGATGATTGCAATGGTGTAAGTGTGTTGTTTGTTATCTTAAGGTTCTATTTCTAGTTTCACAAATTCCAGGAAGTTCAATCTTTATGGGTTATAGAAAATTCTTCTATTTTTTTCCATTTAATTTTTTTATTGGTGTGTTGTTGTATTGGTCTTAATATACCTTTTTTTATTTTTCTGGAACCGAGGCCTTAATTTTACGCCGTTGCCAGCCAATTCGAGGACGTACGGCTAAAGGCTCAACTTTCGTAGAACCATCTGCACATTGCATAGCTCCATGCCAGCCTATAGTGCCGGCATGGAAAATGGGTCGGCACATGAGTTCTGCACTCCGACAGGGAGCCATAGTTCTGTTTCTTTTGAAAATTCCCTATTGCATCCTGCCCCTATCGGGATTCAAAGCCGGTACCTCCCGATCCAAACGCCAAAGCTTTAACCACTGTGCCTTTTTAATATACCTTTGTTGAGCAGATTTAATTACGAGTATGCTTGCGATCCGACTTGCCAGTGATGACTGTCCATACTATCTTTTTGGCTAGGTACGATGCCACAACACCAGTTGTATTTAAATAAAATTATCCGATAGATTTGGCCAAATCTAGTCTAAACGTATATACCATTAGCATTAAGCTGATAAAAATGATGGAACAGATTGGGTATTATGAGATTAGGACGGCCACAAGAAGTTTAACGTTGTTTCTGTAAACGACAGCTAGAGTGAATGACAAGCATTAAATACGTTATTATAGTAACAGATACGTTAATAATTAGTCTCTTCCTATTTTTTCCCCTAACTCATCGGTTACGTAAAAAAACGCGCTGTAAAAGCATGGCTTACGTGTCTAGTCGAGACGCCACTTTATAAACTTTACAACGGACAAGGTGAAATTTTGCAAGTTACCGTGGAACGCCACGGCTCCGCTAGAGCGTGATAATTTAAGCGAGGAGGTTTCAATAGGCTATAGTCCACATTCATGATGGCTATGGCGATGCAGATAATACGACTTCGTGTACGCGATTCGCTCACTATTACCTTTAAATATATCGGTCTCAAGAGAAAATTGAATCGAAAAATTTCATCAGCGATTCATTCCAAACTCTACGTATTAATGGCATCAACGTAAACGAGATTTTTTTCTATGATCCGTTAACGTGATATGCCCACAGTTTATGTGTTACCAACAATAAACGCCAATACGATCGGCTGGCGGAAGTTGCTGAAACTGCTGTATGTATAAACTACAGAATCCAAATGAGAGTATGCTCAGTAATGAGGCGATGGCAGAGATGCACTACCAAAGCTTCCTTAGTGAATGAAGATGATGTTACTTGTGCACTCCATTTCAACAAGCTGGTAGACACTCTAAATACGATTTTGCAGTCTAAACGGCATTCATTGCCCATTTGGCGGTCATTGGATATAACATTACTTATAAGGATAAGTTTTCAGTCATTTGGTGTGGCTGGAAAACGCATCTCTGGATGCCATAGGTTCCAGCACCCAAGTCTGTTATATAATTAATCATCTCATTAGTGTTTCGGGAAGTCGATCTTCTATCAGGCCTGTCGCTTTGGAGCTCCTAGTACGCCGATGCGTCGTACGGCTATTCTGCTTCTTATGACCATCGCACAGCCGTTTATGCAACGGATTACCAGAAATGCTGGGAAAATTTAAAAGACAACGATCATGCTTATATCGATGCTTTTTTCAAGGCAACGGGAATTCAATCGGATGTGGAATGCAAACACCGTCAGAGAAATGGATGAAACCATGTAACTTCTTTATCCTCAGCTTGCTTGGCTCTAATATAGATATGGATAACTACCGAAAGCTCGATAGTTATACCGTATCTTCCCACATGCTGCCAATAGAGCGGCAAAGGAGCAGAAAATCAAAGGTGCAACTGGACGAGGCGGAAACCGTTGATGATTCTACGGATATTTGAACGGATAGTCGGTTTGAAAAGTACGAGTGTCCCGACCAAATTTGCGGAGCTAACGTTGACTGAAGTCATTGCGTACTACATTATTCCAAGAGATGCCTCTAAGCCATGGAAAAAAATTGAAAAGCGGATTCTTCGCTACACATAAACTACGATATGACGTGGCAGCTCGATGAATATAGGTGCGAAATGGTGACGTTGCTTATCCCATTCAGGAGCGAGGAGACTGAACTGCTCGTGGAAGCAAAATATATGCAGATATATGATGAGAACGAGAATATTAGTCTGCAACGCCGACGATAATGTGAGTCCGATTTGGACATAAAAGCGATTGTGAGTTTCAGACAACTATGTTCGGATACAGGCGATAGGAAGGAACAAAGAAACCGACAACCTCGAACTCCATAAGTTAGTTACTCGGTTCAACAATGAAACTGATCCTTTTGTGGACTTCTACGCAAATTCGAATTCTGTTATGAATTCCCATTTGCTTCTGACTACTCTGAATAAACTGGGCCCGATTGCAAAGAAGCGGGATAATGTCATGGAGAAAGACGCATTCAACCGCCTCATGCGCAAGACTAATCGGAGTTCTGCTTGACAAACAACACACACCTATTAAAATTTTGTTTACGGAACCTGCTGGTTGTGGCAAATATAGGGTGTTTTTTTAAGAGGTTGCCGATTTTTTTTTTGAATAAAACACATATAAAATTATGAAATGACCAAAATTTTTTTTTATTTGGTAGATAATTTTTTGGCATTTAACATTTAAACACAATTTCTGGCATATGGCTACCACGACTATTTTTCACAAATGTCATTCTGGAGGTCCAATTTTCCAGCACTTTTTCAAGCATTTGAGGGCGTATGTCAGCAATGACACGTTGAATATTGGTTTCCAAAGCGTCAATCGATTGAGGTTTATCCACATAAACCAATGACTTCACGTATCCCCACAAAAAGTAATCGAGTGGCGTCAAATCGCACGAACGCGGAGGCCAATTCACCGGACCATTTCTCGAAATAATGTTGTCGTTGAAAGTTTCTTTCAATAAGTCGATTGTTTCACGTGCTGTATGGCAAGTGGCACCATCTTGTTGAAACCACATTTCATTCATATCCATATCTTCAAGATTTGACAACAAAAACTCATTTAACATGGTTCTGTATCGATTTCCATTCACGGTAACGCGTCGTCCTTCCTCATTTTTAAAGAAATATGGACCGATGATCCCACCAGCCCATAGACCGCACCAAACAGTACATTTATCAGGATGCATTGGTAATTCTAGAACGGCGTGTGGATTATCTTTGCTCCAAATGCGACAATTTTGTTTGTTGACGTATCCATTTAACCAAAAATGCGCCTCATCACTGAAGAGAATTTTACGGTAAAAAAATGGATCTTCGTTCAATTGATTTAACGACCAATCACTGAATTCACGGCGCAAACGATGGTCGTGTGGCTTTAATTCTTGCACCAATTGAATTTTGTATGGCACCAAACCCAAATCTTTACGTAAAATTTTCCATAAAGTCGATGGACAAAGTCCAATTTGCTGAGCACGACGACGAATCGATAAATTGTCGTTTTCTTCGACACTGGCCTCAACGACAGCAATATTTTCTTCTGTACGAACTCTTCTCATTCTTGTCGGTGGCTTGGCATCCAAAAGAGTGAATGTAGACCGAAATTTGGTAATTACGTTCTTTATGGTGGTCTCTGACGGACGATTATGTGCACCATAAAATTCACGAAGTGCTCTATAAACATTTTTAATTGAACACTGATTTTGAAAATAAATTTCCACGATTTGAAAACGTTGTTCTGGAGTTAACCTATTCATAATGATTTGCCAAACAATACTGAGTAGAAATGCCACTTTGAGCTGTCAAAACAACTGTCATAAAATAAAACGACATCTATCGGAAAAACAAACCTCCTAAAAAAACACCCGTTATTTGTGACCCATTTATTGATGGAAATTTAACAGATTGACCAACATCGATGGCTATTACAATGCTTACATTTGCTGTGCTTCCCCGGGCAAAGCAGACGTTGCGATAGCGGGTTCCACTGAGCATACTGCCCTGGAAATATCAATATCCAAAATTTTGCCACTATCTTATGAAATCGCTCAGCAGTATCACCCACTATTTAAGTACGTGTACAGTCTCATCGTGAACGAAAATAGCATAATTGAGGCTGAATTGCTGCAGCAAGTCGACGCCTGATTGAAACAAATTACAGGTACGCCGTCTAACTTTGGGGAAAACTATATTTTTTTAATGGGCGACCTCCCACAACCACCGCTAGTGCGTGCTAAATCGGAGTAGTAAGTATCGTCAACTCAAGAACTCTTTGGCCGGCCCGACTTTGTGGCGCGGTTTAAAATTTTACGAGCTGACAGAAGTAATGCGACAAGTTAATCAACAATTTCAACCCCCCCGGCCAGGAACCTCGAGATTAGCTTTGCCAACTATAATCAAATTGGAGTCGACCTTGTACCTATCGCCAAAATAAACACATCTGTATCCCTTAATCCAAACAGAACAATGGTGGTAAAGTAAGGCCAATTTCCTTTAGTCCCTATACTTGTGCAGTAACCATACGCAACGCTCAAGGTGCAACTTTCGAGGCAATCGTCTCGACGAATATGAAAAGAATCAAAAACAGTCCCTCGTCTACGTTGCCATATCCAGAGTGACTTCAATTGAAGGATTTTATTTAAACTCAAAGATTGGAGATGATATTTTTCACTACGATTTGAGAGCAGCGCTTTCCACGATTGATTTGCGCAATGAGCTGAGTAGATTAGCTGCTAGTTACAGTGCAAGATAATATTGTTCAACTTATGCACATTAGAGATATGATGTTCTTGCCATTCAATTTTCAAAGTGTAAGGTCACATTGGGACGATCTGGGCACTTGAACTTTGGCGGCAAACCAAAAGTTAAGCAGGTTGGAGATATCCAAAAATGGGTCAAAATTTATAGTTTGTCGTCGTATACACTTCGTTTTGCTGCCATATACAGAAAATGATTCTGTTCTTCTAAGCGAATTTTATCATCTTATGCCAGTGACCATATCGTGACTTCAACGTGGGCTTATCGAAACCTGAAGCAGAAGAACTAGTTGATTTTATAAACAGTACATTCAAGTTAGAATTAAATAGCCGGTAATACGAAGCAACCACTCAACACGGCTCAAATTTACGTCTCCCATTTTAGTTATCACAATCCTGTTGTGATATATACTGATCGGTTCAGCAAAAGATCTAGGTTAGATTTAAATTAAAAACTGAATAGTATGAAAATAATTAAATAAAAAATTAGGTACTAAGAAAAAACGAATTAATTATTTACATTATTGAAAATTACGTGCTCACAGGTATTTTTATCACAGTTTAAATCCGTCCGTATGTCACTATGAATTAAATAAACTTTACACAATTCAGATTAAACAAGAAAAGTAGGCAGTTTGTTTCCACCTGCAATCTGTTCTGGGGCCAAGGCTCTTCCAACTCTTTCGCGGTTTGCTTATTTACGTCCTTACCTTTACGTCTGTATTGGCCAATTCGAGGGCGTACGGATATAGGTCCGCATTGCATAGCTCCATGCCAGCCTATACTGGCATGGACGCTGGGTCGGCCCATGAGTTTTGCACTTCGACAGGGGGTCATAGATGTGTTCCTCTTTTCATCACAAATCGTAATTTGTTGATGAAAATTCCCTTTGCATCCTGCCCTATCGGGATTCGAACCCGGTACCTTCCGATCCAAACGCCAAAACTTTAACCACTATGCCCTTTGGTCGGTAAGTAGGGAGTTAATTTCACGATATTCCCCCAATAGGCATTCCATCCGCAACAAAACCAAATTATATTGTATTGAGCCACTGTATTTTCAACCTCATATTAATGTCTAGTAGTTAAATAGTAAATCATTATCATACTCAAATGAAGTATGGGTACTAAAAAAGTAGTATATTTAGTTTTTTCCCGTCTTTGTTGTTTGTGGAAATTTGTGTTTTATATTCATTCATTAATTCAGTGTGCGGTTTTGCGTCCTAATATCCATTTTATACCGGTTAAACTAATTACGCGATTACATCGCAACCTGATAAAAATGTCGCAATTTATTTATAAAAACAACGATTTTTAATTCAATTGATAAATTACTTGAAATCACATGTTATCAACCGCAGAACAATCAATCAATTTTTAAATTATGTATATAATCTCGAACAAATCCGCTATAAGACAGTAGTAAAATTAAAAGATCGTTACTTACACTGGGAATGCCAGCATCTCCATATCAAATTATTTAAGCGAATTTTGTCCTTCCAACTCAACCGTATGCCCTTGAAATGATTCCATTTCGGCGATGTTAGCTTTTGCCTATAAATAAACGAAAATAAAAGAAAATTAATTGAAAATGTCTCTTGAATTATCAACGTGTCAAACAAGGCATTATATGTAAGACTGTGCCAACAAATTTATTACCATTAAAAATCTATATATGCATAATACAGTAATGGAAATAAATTAAGCATGCCCCACAAATCTCTTATAATTTATGTACGTATTTACAACAATTTGGCGACAACATTTTTATAAATAAATTTATAAATTTATTTATAAATTGCACGACAAAATACTAGGCTAAATATAAATATTCTTGTGATATTAAATAAGTTTGTTTTTTTTTCGTCAGTCGGATTAGATTTAAACTTTGAATGAACTGTTTTCAAAGTTGATTTGGTGCAATTATTTTTGTTTACGTTTATTGTTGTAACAGATACCCTACCTAAGCTTATTCTAAATTTGTTAGCGAATATTCAGTTTAATGTTATCGAATCGAACCAGATAGAAAACGCAATCTATTAGGTTTGATAGTAAAACTATATTTTTAAGTGACAAAGAATCGCATATAGTATGAAGTGTTGCAATGGCTTTGAATGGTTATCTCTCAACAACGTTATAAAATGAGATTAGATAAGTTTACTTAGAAAGTTAAAACGCAAAAGAAGTGGGTCAGTCATAAAACACTACAAAACTTCAGAAATTCTAACTAAATCAAGTATTTATGTATTATCAAGTTCAGTGTGCGGCTACTAAATAGATAAAACCAAAGAAAGATTTAAGGCTGTGAAATAATTCCCAAGATTAAGGCACCACCGCCAATTAATGTGATTACAGCATTACGCTGGCATTACAGAGTTTGCGAATATTCAAGCTCATCGGTGTCCACAAACGACTATAGAGTAGTGGCACTAAACAATATTGTCCCGACGCTAAACACAAGAGATTCCGATGCATACAGAGCTTTAGTCACAAAGCTCACTGAAGAAAGTAAAGAGTGGTAAAGCTATGAAGACAAAAATAACGGAGAAATTAGGGTCTTCATCCCACCTGCAAGAAGCAGGATATAATAGAAGGCCTTAAAATGAAAGAACTGCAATTTGAAGACACAGTAAACATCCTTAAACGAGAAAAGGTTGAAAATAGCCAAGAAACGAAGATCATTAAAAGAGAGCTAATGCTATTTATGATCACATTCAATAAAAGCGAAAAAATTGAAAATATATTTTATATCAAAGCAATACTCAATATGAGGGCTAAAATGGAACCACTAAAAAAGGATACGAGATTAATGTACCGACAAACACAACGTGAAAACTGTTTAGTTAGCAAAACCGAACCGGCAAGGTGTATAAATTGTAATGAACAGCCCCAGCCAACTATAGAGGATGCGAAAGGATATTCCGAAGTACAGAAACGATAAATACAAGCCTAGTAAAACAAGAACGTGGTCTAGAAGCTAAAGGGTATCTCAGCAAGAGCGCCGGATTTAATTTTAAAGAAGAACACATTTGTTTTTGAATTAAGCAAATATTTTTATTTCAACATAAAGAAAAATAGTTCCGATTAAACGAGAAATACAACATCAGGCAAATGGCCACATCGAAACCTCTGGCACAGGGTTATTCTTTTGTTGAAATTTTGAATAACGTTTTCGTATAAATGTGGCTGTATTTCACCAATAACGCGTTACATTTCCTCTTTAAGATGTTTAACTGTTTCAGGCTTATTCGCATACACCTTTTCCTTCACATAGCCCTAAAGAAAAAAGTCCATCGGTGTTAGATCGCACGATCTTGGGGGCCAATGTTGATCGCCAAATCGAGAAATGACTCGGCCTGGAAACTTAGTCTGCAGTGTGGCAGCTCGCACCGTCTTGTTGGAAAAACATGTCCTCCACATCAATTACATCCAATTCCAGGGCCATCGTTAACATTTTGCGATACCACACTCCATTAACAGTTAGCGCATTTCCAGCCGCATTTTTAAAGAAATACGGCTCAATTACTCCGCCAGCCCTTTTCAGCACCCCAAATCCGACAGTTTTGCTTATTTACGTATCCGTCGAGTTGAACGATGTTCCAACACCCAATCAGTAAATTCACGGCGCTGCACGTGATCCATTGGCTTGATTTCTTGCACCAATTGAATCTTGTATACGCGTGCAAATGCAGGTATTTTACAAAAATTCGTTGCATAGTGCTTCTGGTAATGTTTAATTCTTGATCACGATGCCGAATGGAAGTTCCTGGATTCTCGGCCGCAGATTCCCTTGCTGTGCCTATATTTTCGAGTGACCGACAAGGACGACGACGACGAATGATCTTCTGATCCATCTGCGTAAATTTAGTCTCAAATTTTGTAATTAAACGCCTCACTGTCGATTCATTTGGCACATTATTGCAACCGAAAACTTGACGTAATTGGCGAACTGTTTTCGCAAAACTTTCACCATTTTTGTAATGTGTTTTTACAATAATTAAACGTTGTTTGTTTGAATACTTCTCCATACTCTTAAATCTGAGATACCCTTTGTATATAAGCGGCTTGATAGACAAGAAAATACGAATGAGCCTACATCAACGTAATACTAATCAAATGAATAGCACACTTATAATTGTTATTTGGAACGAGAATGGATTACCACAGAATGTTCCAGAGCTAGAAATTTTTCTAAACTTCGAAAATATAGGCATATACCTTGTATCGGAAACTCATTTAACAGAAACTTAATTTATTAAAATACGTGAAAATGAATGCTACCATCTACCGTAATTATTAAAAATAATATTAAACATTATGAAGTGCCCGGTATTGAAGCACAAATTATGCAAGTAAAAACCATAATAGTTGAATCAATCTATAATAGAGATCTCAGTATCTTCTTTATTTACTGTTCCGCACGCCATTAGTTAAAAAATGACCAAATTTTATCATAGACAGTGATTTTAATGCAAAGAATACCTAAAAATTATTTAATGCAGCTCACGAGAACAACTGTGAATTTAACTATGGCGATAAACCAACATATTGGCCTGCTGACATATATAAAATACAAGATCTTCTTGACTTTTGTAGCATAGGGGGTTTTAGAGGACTGCACATGTATTGAAAATAGTGAAAGACTATCATCTGACCGCTCACCTTGTGATCATGACTCTGAGTACAATGATAATAAAAAAATATAATTTGCCTAAATTAACAAACAATAAAACCAATTGGGACTTATCAAAAAATTATTGAAAGAGCGAACAAATCTTCTCGAACTAATTAGAATAGAAATGCCAACACAACTATCCTTTAAGAATCTGGCGGCAGAGTCGTGCTCCACACAAAAATATTCACAATTTTCTGTGCAACAAATTAAAACAACTAAGTAATAAAAAAATAAAGAACAAAAGCATAAATAAGCGAATTCGAGGTCTTTCTGATCTAAAGGATGACGATTTGTCACTTTGGAAAGACGCGAAGAGGGTTAAAATGAACGGAGCCTGGAATAAAAGCGACAAACAGAAAGTCTCACTATTTGCTGCTTATTTGCAAGAGACTTTTCAACCGTTGCCGAGACAAACAGCAAATGAAAATACAACTGCCGTAAACAAAGTAGATAATCTTAACATAAGACGTGCAACCTTAATGGAACTGAAAACTGAAACAAATATTAACTTGAGTATTTGAAAAGCTCCAGGTTATGATTTAATTACTGGGCAAATTGTGAAGCCCATTCCCGAAAAAGGTTTGCATAAATTAGTTCAAATATAATGCAGCCTTCAGATTGAATTATGTTCCACGTCATTAGAAGGTGGCTAAAGTAATTATGATTCATAAACCAAGTAAACCAGGAGATCTATTATGAAATTTTGAAAATTTACGAAACCTCTTAAGGTGTCGAATATCGTTGCCAATACGAAAAATATTTATAAAATTATACATAGAATATTAAAAATTGGATTAAATAATTTTAATTATTAAAATTTAATTAGTTTAATTATAAAAAATTTTCGTAATAAAATTTTATTAAGGTACAATCGAAACATTCATATTAGGTATTTTCGACGTTGTCAGATTAGTCGACGTTGTCGAAAAAAACGCGGTTGAAAATTTCATAATTAGACCTTCAGCAAACGATAAAAAATCATATAGACCCATATCACTACTTCCGGTCATATCAAAAATATTTAAAAAACTGTTGCTCACGAGACTTAAACCGATAATAGAAGAGAAATGTTCAATTCCACCACATCACCAATTTGGGTTTAGAGAAAATCACTTTACAGTTGAACAAGTTCACAGAATAACGGATGTCAATGGGGATGCACTTGAGAATAAGAGGATATGCCCCAGTATTTTATTAGATGTAGCTTTCGATAAAGTTTGGCACCCACAAGGTAGCGTACTAGGACTTATTCCGTTCATTCTGTATACGAGAGACTTACCGAATAATCAAGATACCACAGTAGCAACATTTGCCGGCGATACAGCTATTCTAGCAGTCGGAAAAGATATTTCAGAAGTAACAAGCAAACTTCAAAATGCAGTTAACGCAGTGAGCAACTGGACCAAAAAAGGGGGCATCTTATTAAATGAAGCTAAGCCAGTACATGTCAACTTTACAAGCCAAAATGTAAACTGTATTCCAGTAGTTCTCAACTCAAACCAAATTTCGTATGGAAATACCGCTAAATACCTTGGCGTGACCCTCGATGCTAAGCTATACGGTGGAAAGAATAGATCAAGACGAAAAAAGAAAAATTAAACATCAAATATAGGAAAATTTACTGACTCATGGGTAGAAATTCTGAGATTTCAATACACAACAAATTGCTTCTGTAAAGGCAAGTGCTAAAACCAGTATGGACCTATAGTATTCAACTTTGAAGTTGTGTCAAGAAGACTTATGTACAAAAGATACAATGCTTCAAAAATAAAGTGCTGCGAGGGATTGTGAATGCTCCATGGTACATAAGGAACGACAACCTTCATAGACACTTGAAGATGGAATACGTCACCGATGAAAAAAGAAACAAGCAAGGAAACGCGTAGAGCGATTATCCCGACATGAAAATGCAGATATCCGTCGATGTTGGACAATGAGTTTTCAAAATTTCAATAGAAATATAAAAATGGTTTATTCAAAGTATTGGCCTTCGCTATCTACACATGGTTGCCATCTCCCTGGCAATACATGAATACCACGACAATATAACGACGCGCCTTTGGACCGAAACCATTCATTCAACCAAATTTGCACTTCTTCAAAACTCGCCAAGTGTAGCCCTGCCAAACCATGCGCCATCGACCTGAACAAATGATAATCCGAGGGGGCCAGGACTACCGAATAAGGCGGGTGCGGTAGCAGATTCCATCTCAGCGATTTGATGGTGTGCTGGACGATGGGAGTGCGATGGTGTGGAGCTTTGTGGTGCTGCAATATCACTCATTCGTGTCTCGTATCCCATTCTGGCCGTTTTCGAACAATGCACGGTTCAGATTGATGAACTGTTGTCGGTAGCGTTGCCCATTCACAGTTTCGATCTGTTTCAGCAGCTCATAGTACACGATTCCTTTCTGGTCCCACCAAACGCAGAGTGCCGTCGATGTTCGTGCTTCGCCAGGTGAAAGCTACGACTTTTTGCGTTTGGGATTCTAAAAAAAGATTCATTTCTCGTCTTCCGTAACAATTCGATCCAGGCAGCTCTTCTTTTCATGCCGTGAAAGCAAAATTTTGCAAGTCGCTCTTCGATTTTCTATCTGTCTCTCAGTCAACTCATGCGGCACCGATTTCCCCTCCTTTTGAATTTTTCCCATAACATGTAAACGTTTGGAAATACCTTAGCGAGTTGTGTTTAATGCCTCCGCAAGTTGATCTTGTCCTCAACTTTGAAATTGCCACTTTTGAAGCGTTTAAACCAATCTTAACAGGTACTTTTCGATGGTGCATGTTCCCCGCAGGCCTCCTCAAGTAAATGACATGCTTCAGCTGAATTTTTAAAGTTAAAGCGGAAAAGCGAAGCTTACCGCTAATGCTGTTTGTTGCGATATGTGCTGATATTATACAACTGGTTATCGTTAACAACTGTCCACGCTATGAACAAAATACAACTTCTGACATAAATGACAACTAGATGTGTCGCTACCACCATCTATGTGTGAAACCCGGAAATTTAGTTGCGCACATGATAAATAAAAATAATAATAAAAAAATACTCGTTACCGAACTCAAAATCAATCAAATTACGTGAAATGCGTTATGCTCCTCCTACTAGTTTCATACTTGAGTTAAAATACGTTTTTTTGAGCAACTGAATGCCGCAGGCGTGCAAACCAAAAACTATAAAAAGAGTTAAATGTATTGCTCATTGCATGACTCACCATTTTTATTCTTCCTATACCATATATTTGACTGTCCATTAGAAAAAAAAATTGTTCAGTTGTGATTCAACAAAGCTCAACATAGTTTCGCTGCGTAGTCCGAATCAAAAACTGATTGTTTATTTTTTAAATTATAATGAAACGTGACAGATTAAGAATTAAAAAATTACGGAAACAAATTAAGAATAGAAATTGAAATTGACACAAATATAAAAAAGAAAAGCCAATCACAAATGACAAAACAATAAAAAATTAATAGAAACACAGCCAAATACCATTCGGTATTTTTTCCGATCTAACTACTAATGTCATGTACCATTAACGCTTCAATTTACCTTCGTGTATTTTTGAGAGAGTCAAATTATGACGATTTAGTCTATTAAAGTTACAATCAAAAGTGATGTAAGGTTACTAAAGGGTGTTTTTTTAGAGATTCACAATTTTAAATTAAAATAGGACAAAGAAAAACATTTTGAATATAAGTGAACTATAGGCATAATCTCGAAATTCAATCACTCTTCGTAAAAATTGCAGCCGTATCTCGTTAATAACTCGCCGAATGTTGTGTTCCAAGTGTTCAATCGTATCTGGTTTATCGGCGTAGGCAAGTGACTTAACATATCCCCAAAGAAAATAATCTAATGAAGTTAGAAGAACACACGTGAAATTAGTCTGTCATCAAATGTTTATTTGAGTAAATTAATCGTATACCGCGCTGTGTGACATGTGGCACCGTCCTGTTGGAACCACATATCAGCAAGATTTATGCCAGCCAATTGGGGTACAAAAAAGTTAGAAATCATGTCTCTATACCGTTCATCGTTGACTGTAACATTCCGCCCATCATCGATTTTGATAAAACACACCAAACAATGATTTTCTCAGGATGTAAAGGTGTTTCGGCAAAGGCTTGTGGATTATATTCACTCCAAATCCGGCAATTCTATTTATTAACGTACCATTGACCGAATTGGCGACGCGTGCGATGGTCGGATGGCTTTAATTCCCGCACAAGTTAAATTTTGTAAGCACGTAAATCAAGATCCTTAGATAAAATCTTCCATAAAGTGGATGGACACATCTTCAGTTGCTGAGAACGACGTCGAATTGATTGATTTGGGTCTTCCACAATGCTACGCTGTACAGCGTCTAGTGACGTCTTACTGGACGCGTATTATCATTTAGAGTATAGGTGGTGCGAAAACGACCCGCAGTTAACCGAATTACCCGCTCTGATGAAGGATTATGACGACCGTAAAATGGACGTAATGCACGATGAGTTTGGCGAACAGAACCATTATTTATATATAAAAAAAGCTCAACAATTTGCAAGCGGTGCTCTGGCGAGAGTCTATTCATTATGAAATGGCAAATCAAACTAACGACAAAGAAAATGTCAGCTGTCAAACAAAACAGTGTTGCCAAGTGAACCTATCAAAAAACACCCTTTACAATTGACACTTTGACAGCTTATTACGATTATAGTTTGTCAATAAAAAAAATACTTTATCATTTCAGTCTAGACTAAAATATCCACATTAGTCATCATATTTCACACACTGTTGCCAAGTACATTTTCAGCTAACCCTCCACCGTCGTTCAACTGTATACAACTCTGCCACACTCAATCGTCTTTATGAATTGACGTCATATAACGAGTAGAGTAAATTTCTTTTAATTAAAATCTATTTGTTAAATACGTATGCTTAGTGTTGTTGTTAAACATATATTCGCATATAAACTAATAACGTTGTAATAATAAAACTAAATTTAGAATAAATATCGGCATTATTGCAGTATAAAAACAAATATTTATTTTATCAGGTGTAATTAAAAGTAAAAATGTATTACCAATATTAGTTTGCAAAGTCATTATATGACAAATTATTCTAATCATTTTCTGATGTTGGCGTATGATAAGAACGTCCATATATGCGCAGACAACGAGCCCACGATAACAAAACACATATTTGCATTAAAATATTAACTCGACTCGACTAAGTATCTCGCGTATGAAGGGTGTGTCTGCCCGGTACATCGAAATTTTAATTAGTTTTGTTTTTGCACGTGGGATGATTGATTAATCAGGCTTAACGTCTCAAGTCGCAAATAATCGTATATACAGTATAAATTTGTAGATCACGCGGATTGCGGTATCTAAAAAAATGCCAGGTCTTTGCTCTGTTATCAAATCAAATAATTTATTAATTCACTGCGTTCAACAACTAATAAAGTTTAATTGATCCGAATTTATTGACAATAAATGTTACACATTTACAAATAAAAACACGTGGTTGTTAATATTCTTACTATACGAGTATGCCATCGCATAATAATATGTCACTGGAATTTTCCTCTCGCGATATTTTCACATATAAACAAATTGTATACGCTTTTATCGCTGATTATACATGGGATAGTTGAGACTTGATAAATTGAGGCGAACGTGTGGTAAGCTACGTATTTTGACCACATATGCGGAATTTTATATCAACAAAATTATAAAGTACTAAATATAAATCCATTTTTATCAGCCATTTCCATAAGTTGTGCCAAACACGTGAATACGATGTATAACTCGCGTGGTTAGTAAGTACAGATATATAGAATTAGCGAAGGCAGATAACGGAATTTTTGCTGCCTCGTTCGTTATACGAAGTTTTATATTATATTGATGCGAATGGGTGTGACCCATTTCAGTATTTTTAGCACTGATAAACGTTTTGCTCGTGCAAAAGAGGTGGAACAATTATTAGGTTAAAGTCCTTTGTATAGATTTGATTCGGATCTAATTTTTATGAACGCAGTTTTTATAACTTCTATCTGGTGAGTTTTAAACAATTACTAAAGTTTAAAGGCTGTATAATATAATTTGACTAACAACGATAAAATGCATCGCCCCTTCACATAAATCAGGGGTGACATGTTGTAACATCACATTTTCGATACTTTATCGAAGTTTATGTCTCTTTAGAATAAAATGTGACACTACTTCATATTTTATATCATTTACCAGGTTGCTTGATTGAAAAATTGTGTGATATTCAACTCCTTTTCTATCACCAAATAATTTTTTTGCGATACTTGAACGAAATTAGAGAAAGACAACTTGTTTATCGAAAATGTGATGTTACAACATGACACCCCAGGTTACGATATCTAAAATTACTGACTATCGTGCCGAATCATGGGTAATGCAATTCAAAACACATGCTACATACATAAACATACTAGTAGCTGTTATAATAGGACCTAATGTACAATCTACTTTAACAGAAATATTATTATAAGCTCCAAGTAATAAAAGTATTGTTTCATCTAGCGTTAAACGATATTTCGCTCGTTTACAGTTACCAGTTCAGAGCTGTGTAAATAATAAAAAATGTATGTATACGACATTTCAGCTAACCTATTTTTTTCTCTCTCTCTCTAGCTTCCACACACCATGAAGTGTTCTTGCCGCCTACACGGTGGTCCTCTTACTATCTCGGTTAATCGCAGGCTCCTCCCCCGTGTTTCGACATCCTATTGTTCGCAGGTCTTGTTCGACGTCGTCATGCCGCCAGCGTAGTCTGTAGGTCTTCCCCTGCCAAGTGCACCGACTGGATGTTGTTAAGACACTTTGTTTGTCATTCGTTGTGATGAGGATCGTTCAACGTGACCCAGCCATCTAACTCGGTTGGATTTAACAAATCCGATAATAATCTTCAAGGAGACGTTTGTGGTCAAGGAAAAAATTTCGCATCCAAAAGGTCTTATAAGTGCTTGTGTGTTGGTGTTGATAGACAATAAGTTTTGTTTCTGTTCATTTTCAAAACCAGTCATTTCGCATGGAAGATAAGCGGTATTAAATTATTCTTGAAGATCTTCGGCTAATAATTTTTTGTTTTATTAAAGCACACAGGCTTATCATTTATTTTCAATACAATTTTTTACCACATATACAAAATATTAATATACAAAATGAAAATAAATCAGTAGGGTAATCATGACCGATTTAACGGTAGTATTGATCTACCCTTTAACAAAGAAAAATTATCATAAAAAAACCTTTAGATTTGAACTTCGGGGGACGTAGGAGCCGGGATCAGGATGGATCATATAGGGTCTATTAATGACACCTACTAAAAAAATGCACTATTTTGTTATGAAACATTTTGTAGTTGCAAGATTAATAAAAAAAAACAATATTTTGTTAATGCAACATTTTGAAATGCAGAAAAGTAACCCCTTTCACACTTTTGGCCCTTCGACACATGCGGCCCTTCGAGACATCCGCCCCTCCGACACATTTGGCTCCTCATAATTTTGACCTTCGACATTCGGTCTTTCGACATTCAGCCCTTTGATATCATACCGAATTGTAGAGGCTTCAATAATTCTCGTGGACACGCGGGAAGTCGCATCGCTCCTCCCCTCCGTTTAACCCTCCGAGAGCCTTTAGAAAAATTCCAGGAGAGCGGGGTTCGAAAACATGTCGGGAATAAAGGAGCAGATTTACTAGTTTTATACTAAGTGAATGATTCGAATTTAAAACTGATTTTTTCATACAGTTCTAGAATACGGTCGATAGAGTTGGAAATTGACCATTTCTCTACTGATTGTGTTAAAACTCTACAAGTAAGGTGATTATTTGCAAAAGCTCTATAATATAGCCATTAGCAACAGAACTTGGCTATTTCTTGACAGATTATGATAAAATTCGACATGTGTGACGGAAATAAGATTCTAAAATGATTTTTTGACTAAGTTCTAAAATATATCGTCCTTTTTGTCCAGATACACAGAGCTTTATCAAAAAATCCTTTAATACTCACGTTTAGGTCGTGTCAAATTTAAACATAATCGGTTAACAAATGGCCAAACTCCATCTCTATTATGGTTCCACAGCTTTATCAAAATAGAATTTAAGAACCCCATTTCCGTCACACGTGACGAATTTCAACATAATCGATTTAAAAATGGCCTAGTTCCATCCCTAATGACAATATTCCAGAACATCATTTTAAAATATGTCGATTTTCGACATACTCGGCTTATTCCAGAACATTATCAAAAACGCATTTTTTAAATCCCATTTAGGATCCACATGTCGAATTTCAACTAAATCGGTTAAAAAATGGCCTAGTTCCATAGCGATGGCCATATTTCAGAACTTTATCAAAAAATCATTTTAGAAAACCATTTCCATCACACGTGTAGAATTTCAACAAAATCGGTTTAGAAATGGCCAAATTCCATCCCTATTAGCCATTTTCTAGAACTTTATCGCAAACGTATTTTTGATTTTTGTCAAAAAATCATTTAATAGTCCCATTTTTCCACATGTCAAATTTTAAAAATTCAAACCGGGATTTCCTAAAAATTGGGATTTTTTTATACAAAACCGAGATTTTGACAAACCGGGATTTTGACAACCGGGATTTCGTTACACACCCTTTGGATTTATTTGTTGTCGAATGCTAAAACTTTAAAACTCAAAAATAATGGCCAAGCAGAAACCCGTGAAGACTTAAAACACAAAATACGAATAGCATATTTCTGAACAATTATGAGAATTTTTAAAGTTGAATGATAGCAACCACCCCAACAAGATAACGCATATTCAAGCCTAGAATTAATGCAAGCATTTTATTTTATCCGAGACTTTTTTATTTTATTGACATGTTGTGTCAATGGTGAATGTAACATACTGCTACCCAAACCAAAATGCATGAACTTAGTTTAGTCACTTAAAATTAGAAAATGGTGGTCAAACCATTTCCTTAAAACTAAAAGGTTGGCTGCAATTTTATGGCAAACATAAGTGTCTGAGGACTCATGATAACATAAGCTCTTATCGTCTGCAAAAGCAACCATCGTGTCTGCAAAATTTGTACTAAAAATTGAGTTTATGTATATCAAAAATAAAAGAGGCCCCAAGACGGAACCTTGAGGAACACCAATGTTTAAAACATTAGGGTTGCCCATATTCCGTTCATCTTACCAACATTACGTTTTGCAAGATACGATTTAACGCAATTGTTAATGTTTCCTCTGCAAGCCATTTAAAAATTGGATTAAAGCAGACTCCGTGGAAAGCCCGTTGCAAATAAGCACGATATCATCTGCATATTGCTACGTGCTGTCGCATACCTGATGTTATCTCGGAGGAATCAGGCATAGTTCCTTCCACTACAATTATACACAGCTAGCCAAATGTTGTTACTTTACAGAGACAAACAAGCTTCTCTGGAATTCCGAGACGCATGATCGCAGGTGAACAGTTATGTTGTACTCCCAATATTTTTCCAAGATCATCCTCAAAATGAAATACTGGTCAGCGGTTGATCGGTTAGGGCGAAAACCACATTGATATTCGCCGAAATTTCGTCAACGCCGAGGGCACCTCCTCGCCCGGTGGGGCAATAGCTCGAATAGGGGTCACTTGGCCGTTTCGATTTAGTAGAGTTTGGAAGTAGAATTACCATAGTGAGACAACATCAGTCATTTTGTTCTCAGCTTGTCATTCGTGTTCTTTGATAGCTGTAGTAAATGGAAGTCCATAGTAAGATTTCTGGCATTGACAAAGCGGTCTCTAGAGTTTCCGTTTTCCACTTGGAAGCTAATGTTTCCGATACAGATTCTTGCTCGCATCGCTCCTGGCACGAAGATACTCTGTATGAGTACTCCGAGTGTAACGAGCTAAGCATTTTTCACGCAACTTTTGTTTATTTTCGACGATTTGACGGCACTTATAATCGATAGTATTTTCTGCGGCGGTAGTTATAGCCGGCTAGATGGCTAGCCACTGCTTCTGGATTTTTGACTGTTTCGTAGTTTTCATTGTACCTATTTAGATGCTCAGTGATCGCTGATTGGTAACTTTGCAGTCTTCATTTTTTAGTGCATCGATATTATACGGCACGCTTTTCTTTTCTTGTCTTTGAAATGTGGATGAAAATGTTCCATAACATTGGGACAGAACAAGAATAAGATCACTATCCATATCGGCGCCTCTGTAAGATCTAACGTTAGTTATGCTGGTAGGATGTCTCTTCGAGATCATGGCGTAATCAATTTGGTTTTCTGTTATTCCATCATTCGATCACCACTTGACCTTGTGGATTTTCTTATGTGGAAAGAACGTACTTGACACGGCTATGTTATACATTATAGCCAGTTACGTAGCTCGTTGGCCGTGATTGTTACTAAGGCTCGTTGAAGTTGCCTACGATAATTTGAATATCGTGGTGCGAGGACAATTCATCTGATTTGTCTTCGGTGGGCGCGTGAGCATTGACAATCGTCATATTATATTTCTTTCTGCGAAGTCTAACTGTGAATACTTATACTTGTTGATGATGGTAGATGAAAAAGACTACAAATTCTCCTGTATTAATGGCCGCTCTATAGGGGAGAGTGTAACTAAGGATCTCACTTCCAGACCATCAAAGCTCTTGTAATGTAAATATGTCCAATGTGTAATTTCCACCTGGTTTGAAAGCTTATGGAGATTTCCAGGTCTTAAAACGCTTAGCACGTTCCATGTTCCCAATTTTATACCGTTGCCCGTGTATATTTTCCGATGTTGTTGTTGTATTGAATCAGATAAAGTAATCCTTTTGTGTAGGCTTCATAACTTGAAGTAGTTGGCCCGCCTCACAACCTATTTATTACTTGTGTGCGGGTCACATACAGGTGATAGATCTTAAAGCATCCAGTCCTACCGGAAACATGTTTATATAGCGAGCCACTTGCGACAAGACGCCCGCGTCAGCCGCTCCTAACCTGAAGAACAGACGCTGATGTCCATGGCTATAAACAGAATTTCCCCTGCATCGCTTCCACTCGCCACTTGATTCATTTAGACTTATCCAGAGAGCACCGCGAGGAGGTAAGAATGTAGGACTTTGCTCCTCAGCTGACCTAATTTGCAGTGAAAAGTCTTAAGAAACCTTTGGTTACAAATTTTACTTTTCGTTACATTAAGGCTCCGAAAATAATCAAACAATCACCAAATTTTTTTTTTTGAAATATCTACTAAACGATGATTGTGAAGCTCATATCAAAAATGTACACTGTTAAAATGAATTATAATACACGTCAGAAAATTGAGATGCAGGGACTCCTAGTTTTTTATCTCAAAAGTTTACTATTTTCGACAATGTCTCAAACTTTATTGTTCAGCCCTTCCTAGAGATTTTAATGAGAATTCACCTATATGACCGGATAGTTCAACTTTAATCCAATTTCTAAGATAAGTATGATTTGATGTTCACAGATTATTACATGTAAATATTGATAGCCTGGAAAAACTTGTTCTAATGGTAAAATGAACGAGGTTCAGTATTATAATTAATACACGAGTTTAAATTTCCATAAATTTGAATAAACTTCAAATTTTATTCCTCCAAATTTAGAGATGTTTACGGTTATATCACATATTCCAGAAATGTTAGCTGAACCCGATTTATTTGAAACAATAGCCGAAATTATGCAGATGTTCACATGATCACGTTTATATTTTGGAATAGTTCAGACTTTCGACTATCCGTCTGCGGCTAATGCTAGATGTATTATGACGATTTTCCCTAATAGAAACACAATATAGAAAACTTCACTACTGTTTACGATTTTTAAAATTTTCTATTATCCGTCTTAGGTTCACAGATTGTTCGATGAATTTATTGTTAGTCTAGAGAAAATTCTAAACCGTAAAATTAACGAGGTTCAGTTACTGTGCTATACACAACTTAAAATTTTCATGAATTGAAATAAACTTTCAATTTTTATTCTACCAATCCTACAGATATTCATGCGGGGTCTCAACAAAATGCTCGAAAAGCTCAATCAAAACCCTATATGTGTGTTGTCACGGGTACTCGTTCACATCTTTATATAGGTCAGTATATTTTTTATCAATGTGTCTGGCAGTAGAGTCCATGACATCACCAATGATGAAGAGATCAATAGAAATCGCCCTATCGATATGCGGATATACACGGTCTGCATCCTCTGAAATCATCGTAGATGGTGAACGACCAACGCGTCACGGATCGAATGATGGAAGAACGGAAAATCAAATTGATCACTTTATGGTCTCCAAAAGATACTGCACCAGCTTATCCGCTGTTAGATCTTCAATTTCAACGCTTTAAAATATTAAGCATCACTGCAGAGTTACCAACCTCAAGCTACCGCTTTCTATTCCGGCACATTAATTACGAAGAACCTCTTCGATTTGGAGTGAAGATTATCCACAAGCCTTTGCCGAAACAAAATTAAATCCAGATAAAATCACTGTTTGATGCGCTTTATGGGCCGGCGGAATCATTGGTCAAAATGGGCGGTCCCATGATGGGTGGCATGTTACAGTCAACGGTGAACGGAATAAACATGACTTCTTACTTTCTTGTACCCCAATTGGTTGGCATAATCCTTGCTGAAATATGGTTACAACAGGACGGTGCCACATACCACACAGCGCGGGATACAATTAATTTACTCAAAGAAACATTTGATGAAAGCCTAATTTCACGTAATGGCCCTGTTAATTGGCCTCCGAGATCGTGTGATCTTCTAACTCCATTAGATTATTTTCCCTGGAGATGTGTTAAATCACTTGTCTACACCGATAAACCAGAGACGATTGAACACTTGGAACACAACATTCGGCGAGTTATTAGCGAGATACGGCCGCAATTACAACGAAGAGTGATCGAAAATTGGACCTCCAGATTACGCCATGTACACGCTAGCCGCGGCGGCCACAAGCTAGTTTCACTGATATTCAAAGTGTTTTTCTTTGTTCTATTTTAATTTAAAATTGTGAACCTCTAAAAAAACAATCTTTATCGCCATACCTTTGCATACTTTTCAGTTAAGGAATTGTTGTTGACACTTTCTAGTTAACATGAGGTGTTCAATAGGGATATGCAATTACGAATACTTTAATTTGATGCCGAAATACTTAATAACGAAAGGACATATAATAACATCGAAGCACATGTTCAATATGTAGAACACCAAATGAGATCATGAATACATTCCTTTCGTTAAGCCAATCCGTTAGACCGAAAACCTATATTCGGAATTAATCTTCTTCTGGAAATACTTTATTGCATATGGAAGAATTTACGTTCGCCGGATTAATCATAAAGCTTCCAATGATATCTAGTGCCATATAAAAGCCCATATTGATCATGATTAGTCATGATTATTGAGGTCGAAATATTTATCGCCATCGTGGAAACTCACACTATATAAAGCGCGAATGACAGATCATCTTATTTTAGTCAAAAATTCGGCTTTATAATCTATAAGTTTCTATCTGAATTTAAGAAACCCGCAATAAATCTTTTGAATTTTTACCCTTAAGTATATAATGTTTAAAATTCAAACATGAAATCTAATCCTCAGCTAAGGTTATAAATAATTCCGATTATGATAAAAAATAGCAATATCTGCTTTTAGTGGGAATTTAGAAATTCTTTGCATGATGCAGACTTTTAAGAAACTATATTTGAATCCAAATATTTATCTTATATATATATAGCTGCTAAATACCAGATCACAATAATCAAAAACCAGTATAACGCCGTAATTAAAGAACCCGATAAGATTCGTGATAAAAAAATTGACATCTAGACCGATATTCCGTATATTGTAACCAAAATTGATATCTGTGAAGACCAAATATCCAAATCGTTTCCTATAAGTAGATAGCTATAGGAATTTACTACGAACACACATCATAAACAATGTAAAGCACAAATCAATATTTTCGTAATTTTTATTTGAAATACAACGTTGTGTGTTATCATCAGTCCAAATAACATAATGCAATATAGTCTAATGACTGTAAATAAATCAAATAAATAACAAACAATAACTCGTTATCAAGTGCAATAATTGCAAAACCAAATAAACAAATTTTCTAATACACTTACTTTTATTGACACAAATAATTTCCTGCTGATATTCCGGATTTTCGATTTTCAATCACAAAACGCCATTTTTTCGGCATGCATACATATTTCCGATAAGCGGGCACACATCTTATCACCAACATATGATCATAGCTTTTGGCCTTGAATTTTGTTATGTACGTTACACACGCCGGTTATCAACAACCGCTTATGCGATGTATGAAATTGTTAAATCACTCAAATTATTTTCGATGTATATCCGCGTTCCAACTTAATATTCCCCAATTATGTTAAATATATGAAAGTAATTAATCGAAAAAAGCAGTGCTGGGAAACTTAGTTCGTGAATGGAATCGGGTGCGCAACTTATAAACTTTGCTGTAGCATATTACCACGCCACGGTTATATGGAAAGTTAAACGAGTCCAAGAAGTGATACCTACAATCGTCTTGCCAACCTATTCATAAATAGGTTAACCAACATTGTTAAGAAATAAACAGTTTTGTTTCACTTTTGCGTTCATATTGTTCGTCGGTTACCTGTACAAAAATACCACAATCTTATATACGTTGACTAGCACTGAACTACATATTAATTTTATTTGCGAGAAAGTTTTTATACTGATAAGCAAAAATATATAAGTAGTTTGTAGGCATCGTCCAGAGATGGCAGTATAGTACAATATCTCACAAAAATGCCTCATTTGTAATAATCACGCTTATCTCGGCCATTTCCCAAATTATTTGTTATCATCAACCACGAAGAACGAAAAGTAAAAATTCAGTTTAAACAGGTGCGGTTGTAATCGTTAACAGCCAGACAACAACAATGATGTACAAAAATAATCATCCGCAACCGCAAAAATTGACGTTACTTATCATTTTCTAGATAATGATATACAATTTCAGCCGTTATCGCATCACCCACATTTTGATGGAATAACAACAAAACAAATAGAATAATAGTTATAGAACATAGTTTATATTTAATATATAATAACGATATTGACTGAAAATAGATTATTAATTTTTAATGAACTTTGACGCAAGACAACAGCAACAACATTCTACGGCACAAAACAGTAAACAACAAGTTTTATAACAACTGATAATGAATAAATAACTAATAAAAGTATTTCGTTATAATACTCGAATAAAATCAGCTGGCGGGTCTTCTCGCAAACGCTAACATTTTATCGAAATCATTCTGTAGCTATCCACTTTATCATTTTACACATGTTTTGTATTTATAATGCACGCATCATGCCGAAGTTAAGTTTCTATAAATAAACTAATGTTATGCCCAGCCTCTATCACGCGCGTTTTTACCTCTTGTAATAAATTTCACATAATCACTGTTGTTTTTCACAAAATTTTTAATGTAGATACACAAAAAACGGATCATACAAATTCACACACTATTCACACGTATGTATATCGCGTATTATAATAACAATTTTTAAATACGGGTGTATACAGTAAGGGAAACAATTTTTGATTAAATCATATGTAGAATAAATTACATGAATAGGGTTAAAATTTTGGGAATCCTATTCAATTTGCAGGAAAAAAAATATTTCCCAAGAAATATAATTCAAAGAAAAATATTTGATTGATTGGACCAAGTGCTGGACAAGTGTCCCGAATAATGCCGGACCTATTCCTACAGCCTGTTTACACATAACAATAGTAAGGAGAGGAAAAGTATATTTTTTTTGGGACGACACGATCTGTTTTCGGGCATCTAGCGATCGCACGGCACAACACAATTCTAATCTACTTCTAATCTACTAGAGGAAGGATAAAGGCTTAATAGGTTTAATGGATAACGATGGTATTTTTACATGCTACAGATATCAACTATAACATCATCAATTCCAAAATTGTTTGAAATAGTTTTATGCAACAACTTTAAATTCACAATTGCACGACATATATCAACAAACCAGCATGGATTTATGCCTTGTCGATCCACATCAACTAATCTGGTTGAATTCACCAGTAAAATAATTAATGAGATAGAAAACCATCATCAAGTTGATGTAAAAAAGCACTCCGGAGTTTATTCGCATTTGGGTTTTCACTCGACTACATAAATTGGTTCAAGTCTTATCAAACCGGCGACAGTTTGTAATAATGGGAAATGAGAAATCAAACGTTATTAAAGTTACGTCTGGTGTTCCCCAATGATCTCACATCGGGCCGTGGATATTTATTGTTTTTATAGATCAAAAAACCGAGATAATCAAAAACTCAAACGTGCTCATATTTGCTGATGACGTGTTTGGAACTGTTAATGGAATGCTAAATACGAAGAAACTTCAAGAGGACATCGATAGATTAAGTGAGTGGTGTGATCGAAATTCGCTTTACTTAAATATTAAGAAATGCAAGATCATGTCTTTCCATCGTAAGAGAAATCCACTAATTACTTCCTACAAAGTCAACAACGAAGTATTGCAAAGAGTTAATGAGATCATAGATCTAGGTGTTACATTTTTCGAGAATGCCAGTTTCAATAGGCATATTGAAAATTGTATTGCGAGAGCTAATGCCATGTTTGGATTTGTTAAAAGGTGGACTGGTTAATTTAAAGACATTCAAATCTTATGTTCACTCTATTCCGCTTACGTTCGATCTCAACTGGAATACGGTGTACCGGTCAGGAATCCATACTATGCTGTACACATTAAAATAATTGAAAGCATTCAAAGTGACTGGAATTACGACCACAATTTACCATTCCATGGAAATGTGGCTCGGTTACCTCCATACTCAACATGATGCATGGATTACAAAATATGCACGCTTGAAAATAGACGACTTCTCTTAGGTGCGGCTTTCATTGGTAACGTTTTGCTTGGTCACATTGATTCAGCATACATTTTGGAAAACATATCAATTCATGTGCCTTGCAGAACATTTCGAAACCTTGAATTTTTAGCACTAGAACACCATTCCACAAACTATGGAGAAAATAACCCCATTAATAGGTCGTCTAAATCGTTCAACATCGTCAACGACCTATTTGACTTTAATTTATCAAAGGACAAGTTCAAAAATATAGTTAAGAATTATTTTTTAAATTTTTAATTGTTAAATCAAGATTTGATTTATATTTCTGTGTTTCAATTTTCTTTATTTTATTTTTTTAAATATTTTTGTTTTAAATTAAATTATCTGAAATCATACATGTAAATCACAGAATAGATTTCTTTAAATAAATCAATATTGGTCTTCAACAATTGCTTCTCTGAATCAGCAACCTGAGAAAAAGTATTATTATTTCACGTGCACCTGGAAATTTCCTGAAATATAATTCATTAATACGTTTCGGCCTCCTAAACAAAATTGATTGATTGAATCGGCTCGGTTACAGACACCTAGGTAAAATCGATAGTTAGTAACACAATGACAACACAATAATTCACAGAAAAATATTTGATAAAAAAAATCGATAAAAAGGTATTGCAACCTACTCTCGTGTTTCTGGTGTTGATTTAACATTAAATTTTATAGAAACACTTGCTTAGGTATGTTAATTAAAAAAGTTGTAAACAAAATAAATTGGGTAATACCTTTTTGCACACCCTGTATTTTAGTAGGTCGTTCTGGTGTAGGCTCGAGGAATACCAGTCAAAACCATTCAAAATTCTAATGTTTTATTTGGTCTGAAGTTTCCTAATTTGATTTAATCGTTTTATTTGTTACTTCACATTACGATAATCCTTCAAAACCCTCAAATATACGGCTTGATTTGGTCGGACGTCCTGTCTAAATAGATCAAGTCGGACAAAAAATTAGACCGTGTCTAGACTGGCAACCATTGTTCTAACTATTGCCTGGGTTAAAATGAGCAAAACTAAAACCGCTTAGACTTGAACCAAACGATGGTCTCATAACTATATTTCTCAGATCGATTGTTGACAGGGCATATGTACAAGTACACGAAATTAATTATTTAGTAAGAATTTGATCTAGTAGATCAAGTGGTTTCTTCATTCGCAGTCGTCTTACTGGGTTTGTATCATCCAAAATACGACGTATCTCAACATTTTGATGTAGACTAATACGTTGCATGTGTTCTTTCGCGCGTTTGCTAATTTCTTCACAGTCGAAATTCATCTTCAGGTCTCTATGGAGGTCGTCATTTCCTATTTACCATGGTGCATTATCAATTCCAGAAGGAACTTTGCTTTGGAATGACTGGATTATAATGACATTCGTTTTTTATTGTACAGCCCTAGAGCTGAATACCGTAAGTACACACAGATTTTAAAATTTGCCGGTATAGTAGCAATTTATTATGTAAAGTTAGCTCAGAATCTCATGCTAAGAGCTAAACCATGTTTCTGTATTTAACGTTTAACTCTTCTTTTTTTCTTTTTCATGCCTAGGTATTTTCCCGTGTTTGCATCGGGAATTTGCTGAGAGTTCAGTTCTACTGGTATCCAGTTAACCTTTTTGTTGGTGAAGTTTACGTGCGACTGCTAAGATGGCGGTATCATCCAGAAACGTTACTAAGGTAGTCTCCTCTACCGTTGGCCGATTCGAGGTGTATAGAACATATAAAGTTGGTCCCATAACACTGTCTTATGACACTCCTGCTGTTATTTTCCTTATTTCCGAGTATTCACCATCTAATTTAACTCGAGTGTCGGTTGGATATGTAAGATTTTAGTATTTCATAAAACTTATTTGGAAAGTCAAAGGCCTGTGCTACATCCAAAAAAATATTTGAACATTCTTTCTTATTTTCATGTACATCTTCAATTATGTTTGTAATTCGATGTATACTTGTTCTTTTGTTGAATGGTTCTCTGAAGCCAAATTGATGTGGAGGAATAACATAACTTTCTTCTATTATTGATTTGAGTCTCTTGAGTAGTTTCACAAATATTTTTGAAATTGTTGGAAGTAAGAAATCGACATACGAGCTTTTGTCATTTAGTTACTTCAGCGACTTTCCATTGATTTGAAACGCGTTTAAGACTGAATACTGCGTTAATTATTTGGAGGAATTTACGCAGTCCTTTTCAGGAAGAGCTTTTATTATTTGTGCTGTAATTAACTCATATCCTGAAGACCTGAAGAGATGAGATTAACTCATATCCTGAGTTTGATTTCCTCCTTTAATTCTTGTAATGTGACAGGAGATATATTGCAGTTATCTACTTTATTTACTGGTGGTATGTTTTCATCTGCTGCTTGGCTTGGTGGGGGCGGAACATGTTCTCGAGATGAGTTGCAAACAAAGAAGCTTTTTGCTTTGCACTTATAGCCCATGTTCCATTTTCTTTTTTAACTGGTGGAATTTGAAGTTTAGGTCGTTTTAAACTTTTTGTCGCTTTCCTAAGGGAATAATCGGTATTTGTATGCCAGTAAGGCGACTTACGTATTTATTAATGGTTCGTTCTTGATTTTTTTAATTAGCAACTTTAGTTTATTGGACAAAAAGTTTAGAGTTGTTTTATATTCTGGCGATCATTTTCTTTGACAGGCCTTTCTTGCTTTTCGTTTTGCTACACCAAGCTCCCTTTGAATTTGAGGAGGAACTACTGCACGCCGCTTCTTGTATACTGTTGTTGAATTCTAATTCTTCTTCTATCTGTGTCGGATTTTTAATTGACTCCTGAAGATTAGTATTACCTTCACCTAGTTTCTGGAATTTCACGTTTATGAAGCTTGATTCAAATGATTTAAATAATGTGATGCAATAGACTTCCTTAATAGAATTATATTTTGATCTAGATACACTATATTCTTTGTTGTTATTTTTATGTACTTTTAAGATCTATAAAGAGTGTGATGTTTTCTTCTATAACCACCGACAATCCTCCTTTAGCTCTGTCTGCTGGATGAATGGCGTGGTCATAGCCGTATCCATATATGTTAAGATATGAAGTTCAAGTAAAATGGGATTCAAATACTAGGCATTTTTTCAGTATTTAGGAAGATTTCTAATTCTGGAATAGATTGCATTAGCCCATTTGCATCCAGGTTCCATTTCATTTAAAGAGTCTAGCTTATCTAACAGGTTGCTAAGAACTCCACGGAATTTCCCGTTTTAGCTCGCCGAACGTTGAGCTTCCATGTTCCTTAGTACCTTTTGGAGCATTGTTGTATCTTCAGCAGTGAATATTGAAACAACTGGTTTTGTCATTACCGCTTGCGAGTACAGTATTGGATCTTCCGTTTTACTTACATGAGGTTTTGGTCCTTCTTTGGTGAAAGTTTGGTTAGTTTTTTTCTGGTATTCCTGGATTTTGTTTTCGTATTTTATTTCTTAATCTTTGTAGCTCCTTAGCTATTCCACATCTCCTGTATCTCGCGGGATGTGGCTTCTTACAATTAACCCATTTTGTAGCAATACTTTACTAATCGACCAGAATTGGGAGGTGATGCTTTCAGGCACATTTCACGCATCTAATCTCTCTTTGGCAATATTTCTGCGTATGATTAAAACCTTGAGATTTTTTGCACTGCGGTATTAGAGTTTTTCTTCCAATTTCTCTATTTTAACTCTCATGTTAAGTATTGCCTTTAAACACATCTTCAGCATAAATAGTAGAAGAGTTTCGATTTTTTTCTTTCTTAATTATGTTTGCAGCATATTCTATTTGATAATTCTTTGAGATCCTCAATTATTTCCTCTTTTGCGCAGGTTGGGTGAAGACCTCTAGCCATAACTTTGATTGGACGATAATTCTTATCCTCGTAGGTAAACCACTGATTTTTCTCATAATTAAGCTTTATAGTCAAAGCTCTATAAGGTTTCAGAGTCTGCAACATTAATTTTCCAGGCGCCATTGTCTGGAGATACGAGTTTATACTCGGCTGCCGTAACCGATTTCATAATCAATTGTATAGCGGAGAAATTTGATATGCCAATGACATTTATTGATGGAGGTGATTTCTCTTTTGAAGTTGATGCTAAAGTTTCTACCATTTCTGTTGAGTGTTGAGCTTTCCATTTCTTACTTGGTTTTTTATTCCGGTTCAACATCCAATTTGGTTCTTCTTCTAATTCTCTTCGTCCGCATGCAATGGATTAATGTCATCATCGATAACAGATTTAGGTGTCGTCCCAAGTGCTGCTCGTGTTTGAACTGCTTTTATGAGTTCTTCATTCTTTTATTTTAAAATTGTAAAGTCTTCTTCCAATTTAGTTGTAAATAAAGTAGTAGTAGTTGTAAATCGTACTGAAATATACTGAAATATACTGAGATATTTCCAGATGGAGATTTTAGTAAAGATAGGCCCACCCCAGAATCCAGTGAGCCAGCCTCTGAAGAGTCTGGATTTGGCAGCATCTCTGTTGCTGTACCACCTGGAGTATTACATTTCGTATTTTTTGTACTCATTGCAATTTTGCCAAGTTATCCACTGGAATTTGATCCCCCCGGTAGTACTTTGTTATTGCCGAAGCAGCGCCAAGCAGGAGTTTTAGAATTAGGAAAACTTATCGCCAGTTTTTATTTTACGATTTATGTATTCGAATTAAAAAAATAACACAATAACTAACAAAGCTTAATACCAGAAGTCAATAATGTTACAAATTTAGTAAAATATAAACCCAGCACCAAAAAAGAATAATAATAGTATCAATGTTAATATATAATTAATACAAATTTACGACACCATTTTTGAATCTCAATTGCAGGCAACTCCAAAGTATCATCATTATTTGCCGCGGCTTTTGCTTGCACATAATCAAAATTACTGGATAGGTTAAGTTGCTGGAAGGTTACTGCAAGTTCGTTTTACTTTCGAAAGAACTACATATACGTTAACAATTGAGAATTCAAGTTACTCAAGAAGTAGACCGAGTTTACCACAAAACCCATCGAGTTTTGTGTTATCCATAGAATCATGTACTCTTCCCTCATCTTAATCCCGTGTTAAGAGGAGCTGTAATCCCCAGTAAAGTTAAACGTATAATTTGTAGGTAAAATGATTATTTTTTTGGAAAGCGGAGCAATAAATTTAAAATGTTAGATACATTTTAAATGTATGCTTCAATTTCCAAAACAATGAAATTTATAAATTAAGTACATTATATCCAATATATCTTGATTAATTCTTATATTCATAATAAGCAAAAATTTAATATAAAAAATAGGATAAATGAACATAGATCTCGAATACAACCCATTTAATTTCTAAAGCGAAAAATTTAACGAACCGGATTTGTGATAAAAATGTCTTGTACAATCAAAATCATTACTCCTGCTTAAATTTCAGAAAAGAAACAAGGTCACCCCTTGTTACGAGTAAATATTTAATGTCCATTGCAAAAATTGGAAAAGCTCCTACATTTCGCATGGATCTTCCAATTATGGAAAAAGCTTTAAAATGAAGTTTTATTCCGAATAGTCAATCCGCATGGTCAGTAGAGATGTCGAGTTTCGGTTAAATAAAGTTTTTTTTACCAAAATTAGTAATTTCCAGTAAAATGCTTTTTTCTCATCTTCAACTTTACATCTTCGACATTAACCATGTGAGTAGATCCAAGTCTGATCAGCCTTCTCCGAAAAGCTTCCTTTTTAAATGACCTGACGCACCTTTGCAATATGTACGTCAACACCAAATTGTGTCTATGCCATCCTTTTAAGAGAGCTACCATAACCTAATTTATCCTACTCCGGTTTCACGACGACATTTTAACATTTCGTTTGTTAACGCTCATATGCTGCCACCGAGTTCAGTTTCCAACATCATTTTGAAAGCGTTCTGAGCCCAATACCGCATCATAAAATCCAAATCATTTTGTATAATGAAAATGCAGACTTAAATTGTTAGAGGCAGTAAGCAAATTACATAGTGGTCCAGACTCCTTACACCTTGTTCAAAACAACAACAAATGTGTCTAACAATGCCTAAAAGACATTTAACCAGTATAAATTAAACTAAAATAAAACGTGGAGAAAATATGGCCTTCAATATATCCGAAATATATTTTTTAACCAGGTCACATGAAATAATTTCGAGAGTATCCTATTAGGAAACCTAGAAGACCAGCTGCTTCATGATTCTGTAAACGACAACATTAGATATAACTTCTGGTTGGCCAAAGACTGCATCAACATACTCGAGCTAAAGATTGAGGACGCAAGTGATGACCGCGAGGAGAATCTATAACCATCCCTGTAGTAAATATTGACGAATTATAACGCACCATAAAAGAAATACATACAAATGTCCATCCACATCGCAACGAATCTGAAGAGAAACAAATCAAAACCAACAAGGCCCGTGCAGTGGCGAATTATTGTTTCTTCTATTTTAAATTTGTTTAAATTACGAGTAACGGAACACTCGTTACGATCGGGCAAAAATTTAGTATGGTAACATGATAAATTCTTGTACTTATTTTCTTAGATTTGGCCTTCTCAATCGGCGAAGCAAAGAACAAACAAAGTTGTGATCAAATTAGTATTAAATATTTTATAAACATTATTGAGGAATTTTTTTCAGATTCCCTTCTAAGTTGACATTTGTGTTCAGTATTGGTTGACAAATCAATCTTGTCATTAACCATCGTACCGCCACTACACTTTTTACTAAAGCAAAATATTAAAATTTTAAAAAATCGATGACTGTCCCGTGAACTTATTTTTTTTAACAATTTGCTTCGTTTTGCATAACAAATTGTAGATTTACACTTTTTGGGAAATGAAATGAATTATTGTAGATAATTTCGTCTTGAACGATATGTGGTTGCAACAAAACGGTGCAACATGCCATATATCTCATGACACAATCAATTTATTGAGAGAAAAGTTTAATGACCTCGTAATCTCCAAAAATTTCGATGTAAACTGGCCATCAAGAGCATGCGATACAACTCACAAATACACAAGTACTAAGAACTAAGTGCAGATTTATGAGAAAAAGTGACCAAAAATTGGAGTTCCAGAATCGATTTTTTTTAAATCCAGGGACAGTCGTTTAGATCAAATCATTTTCAATGTCTAAAATAAATCAACCATTTTATCTTTATTTGAAATTAAAAATATATAGCTCTTATTTGATCACCATTTATATGTTAATATAACTTTATAACTTTATGTTGAACGGTGAAAAATGCAGATACGGTGAATATGAAATCGAGGGTAGGCAGCTGGATTTCGATCATTGTTTGCAAACAGTCAAACCGTTTAATATCACCAGATTTGGAAGACATCCTAAAGCTTGCTGTACTTGAGCAAAAATAATTCTTATGGTGGTCGGGCCAACTAAACCTAATTAGTCATCATCCTTGCCGTCTCCTTATTGCTAACAAACAATTTTAACTAGCTTTTGCGGTTTCAAATTTTGAGAATTTGATGCAATTTTAGTAGAGTTTTATTTCGTTCGAAGTAATAATCAAGTAATTAGGTATTTCTAATTTGTGTTCGCCTGAATATTGTGAGATCATAAATTGTTTTCAATTAATATGCATTTAACTATTTCATTAGACAAATATTTAAACATAAATCTAACAACATATAAATATTTAATTGATAAGCCACACACACTTGACACAGTGAGATGTTTACTGAAATTAGAAATTGTGCTCATCTGGGTTATCGCGGCGAGCAGTTGAATAACAGATTTATTTATAATTCGTGTACAAATTAATTACGCACGGAATCTTTAAATAGACGCAAACATTTGCAACAAACGTATAACCTGCAACTAACTTATTTTCTAGTTATCAACTAAACTATCTGCAATAAGTCTTATCTCACTCGTTAAAAACGAGCTGAAATATAATGTAAATAAAATTCCAGAAAGTATTCGACTTTATATTGCCGAATTGTATACCCACTTTATTAGTCGGGTCTATAAATAGCTCGTGGATTTTTATTTATTTATTATTTTGTTTGCCTAGAAAATATTTGTAAATTTTAAACATCAAAACTAATACTGCAGATTGTGCCCTTGTAAATACATAATATTGATGCATATTGATCATAATAATCAAGCCCCCGCACTCCAAAGTATTCATTGATTTTGTTTGTTTTTTTTTTTTTTTTTTTTTTGTATTCGCGAGGTGAGTTAAGTTCGCGAGTTTATTTTTAGAATTTCTGTGTGTGGTGCTATTTTGGGGTTTAAAAGATTAATCAAGTGAACTGATTATTTTATTGTTGACCGATTTTAAAAGGAGCACTCACTTAGTAACATTCAACCGAATTAGTCTGCCCAGATATTATAATCAGAATAACAGAGATCACAAATATTAAGATCCGTCACAATGTCATATTTTAAAATTTAATTTTTCAAAGCAAACAAATGGGGAGCTAGATACAAAATGAAAACTATTCGTTACGTTGCTAGCCAGAACGAGAACATGTAAATTATGCGGGTCGATTGTTGATTTTGAAATACTCCACGTTTGCAAATATCCTTGCTTAATTTATTCTTTAATCACGAATTTGAGATCGTCGCAAAAACAAAAACTTGGAAAACAAAGTGTTTTTCTTTCTTTCACAACGTATCGATACCATGAAAATATAATAATTATGGCGCACCAGGATTTTGACTGAGTATTTATTCGTCATGTTAATTGTAGGAGCAAGGCGATATACCGGATGATTTTTTTAATCTGAAACTTTCAAATATCTCGGAAAATAAGCCCTCTAAGAAAAAATGTCCATTTTCAAAATTTAATCATTCCGAGGGGGACATAGGTTAGGTTAGGTTAGGTTTCAGTGGTTGCTTACTGCACACTTAGGCCAATTTTTAGGCCCATTGTGATACCACTCATTCACTCCACATCATTAACCCACCTACTTCACCTACTCACACAACTACAGTATACCACCTGCACATTGCAAGCTCCATGTCAACCTGTACATTGACATGGAAGGTGGCTCGGCGCGTGACACGGAATTCTGCACTCCATCAGAGGGTCTTAGTTGTATTTATTACCGATCGTAATCGATGATGAAAATTCGATTTGCATCTAGCCTCTGATGGGATTCGAACCCAGCACCTCCCGGTCCAAGTGCCGAAGTTTTAACCACTGCGCCACTTGTTCGGTGAGGGGGACATAAATTAGTCCTAAAATTAGTACCCCTTCACCCCTTCTTGTGGTGGGGCGAGGAGTAATTTTATTACAGATTCGGATTCTACGGCTTAAAGTATGTAGGATTTCTTTAAAATATTTTTTCGATTCATTATAGATGGTGCTGTAATAACGATATTAATTTTTTTTTTTTGATTTCTCCTACTGAGAACCTATGCATACGAAGGCCATCATTTTGAGCACTTAATTTAATTAAAAGATGATGAGGCGAGGTAACCCATGTAAATCATGTGAGAGGGACTCACGTTAATCAAGCACCCCGAAGGGAACAGAAAACTACTTCGTCCACGTCGTTGTTCCTAAGTTGCGCTGAAAGTAGTTTATTCACCAGCCAATTAAATTTCTACAAGTAACAATTTCCCAGTTATTCAGATATTTTAAAACAAAATACAAAAAGAATCGTTTATTTGAAACAGATCTAATCCCATGTTTCTGGGTTACTATAATAGTAGTTTCGTTACAAGTCATTTGTTTTCAAACATTAGAAGCATCCAGAGAGACTTTAATGTTTTACCATTTATCTATTCTGATCATTCTAGTTGTAATAATGAGGTTCGGCAGACGTTTCAAATCGTTGCCATAGTGTCGACCGAATACTGAAAACTGATAACTCTTTGAAAAATAATTATCTTTATTTGTCTTGCTGGTAGCTTGCTGATTTTATTAATAAGCCGTTTCAACTTGGGAATGGTACGAAATATAAATTTTGCTACACCTTAAAAAATCTCCGGGATTTTATTTTTTTAAGACTTATTTTTGATGTGTTTTGAATTATAACATGAATTTTGGGATTTAATCATGTCAAATGGAACTTGTCCATTTCTAAATCAACTATGGCAAAATTTTGGGTTCTGAATTGAATTGGGATTGTAACATGAAATTAGGAAGGATTGGACAAAGTTCTGGGTTTCCTCTGTAGTGATTGGAATAGGCCGATTATTTTAAAATTAAGCATGTACAGCTGGACTAGTATTGTAACATACATTTTCTTATCAAAGTCTGGAATTTGGCCATTCCGAACAAAACCAGATAATTTCTTAATAAATACTGGTTAAATTTGGTATGTATAGAATTGGGGCGAAACCATAAAATTAAAATATTTTCAAATATACAACTATTACAACTATTAAAATTTGCCGTCTAGAAGGTCATATATAAATAAATGCAAATTTGATTCAATTTTGAGAGAAACAACAAATCAGTCAGAAGATTATCGAAACTCGCTTTCTACAGGTAACAAAAAAGTACGTTTCCATTCAAAACGTTCGATAATGAAATACGGAGTGGGACAATAATGTTGCTACACAAGAAATGTGAATATTTCTACTATTTAAATTTTTTTTTTATTTCATTTTAGCAGAATAACGGGCGGTATTTAAATTGTTTAAAATGAACACGATTTTCAGATAGAATTAGAGTGGTGCAACTGTATATGATGAACTGAAGTATCCAATTTTGCTACAGAGAGCACAGGTCTCAAACAATCGGTCCAGAGGGCGCCTAACCATTGAAATCAAACAATTCGAATGCAGCAGGTGACCACAGCTCGAAGGGGTGTTTCGCGTATTTTGCACAAAGATTTGTATTTGTTTCCATATAAAATTCAACTTACAAGCTAGTTGAATCAAGAAGATTCACTAATTCAACTAGAGTTCTGCCAATGGTTGTTACATTGTGTTGAGAGTAGGGGAGGGGCAAGGACAATTGTCGCATATGGGAAAATGATAATCCCTAACACATCGACCCAGTGAGGTTTCATGCAGAACTTGTGACTGGCGTGTACTATCTGAAATGTAAAAACGATACCAATGTTACAGTGATTGGAGAGCGCTATCTAATATTGTAAGCAGGAGATGTATATGCGCAATAAAAACAATAAAAATTCATAACGGCCACTGTTGATGTTGCCTGGGGTATTGAAGCAATACCCCAGGCAACATCAACAGTGGCAACAAACAACGTTTTCATCAGATGCAGATTTTGTATTAACGAAGACGATTTTAGAGAAATTGATTTTTCCGTTTAGATTTGATGATCTGATGACAGAATTGGATTGAGATTCCAGAACTTCATAGACGAAGTTCTGGAATTCGGTCAAGCCAATTGAACTGGGCAGTTTCTTAACTAATTATGGCCAAATTTGGATTGTACGGCTAGATTGGGGTTTTAGCGTCAATAAGGGTTGTTCGGAAAAGAATTTCGTTCCTTTTGGTGAAAATAAAAGACGATTTAAAAATTTTATTTAATTAAATTTTCTCCATTTTGATCCAATACATTTTGCTTTTTTTCTGGCAGTAGCTTAATTCCACGCTCAAAAAACTCCTAAACTGATCCAATGCATTTGTGATGTCCTCTTTCGAAGAAAAGGTTTTGCGGACTAAAAAATGTTGTAGAGACCGGAACAGGTAATAATATAAAGGTGCTAGATCTGGAGAATATGGTGGGTGTGGTAATACACCCCATCCAAGCTGCAATAGCTTTCGGCGTGTTACCAAAATTGTAGGAGCTCTCCAATTATCTTGGTGGAACACTATACCATTTCTATTGATCAATTCTGGCCTATTCTGTTTGAATGAATCATTCAATTTGTCCAATCGATTGACAGTACACGAATTTATCGTGGTATTGTCCGGTAGAAGGTCAAAAAAATGATTCACTCGAAATCCCACCAAGCAGACAGCATAACCTTTTTTTGATGAATATCGGCTTTCGAAGTGCTTTGTGCCGGCTCATCATTTTTACTCCATGAGCTCTTGCGTTTAACGTTGTTATTGACAACCCATTTCGCGTCCCCAGTAATAATTCGCTTTAAAAATGGATTATTTTCTTGACGTTTGAGAAGCAAATCACAGACGTCAATGCGACGGAGCAAATTTCTTTCTATAAGAGCATTTGGAACAAATATGTCGAGTTTTGAAACTAAACCAAGGCGTTTTATGTGATCATAAATGGTCGAATTCGATAAATTTAATTGGTCAGCGATCTCACGAGTTGTTATTCGACGATTTGCATCAACCAATGCCTATATTTTTCTTCATTAGCTTCAACTGGCCTTCCAGAACGTAGTGCATCTTCAACATTGAAATTTCCTGAGCGAAATTTTGAAAACTAGTTTTGACACTGGGGTTCTGTCAATACATCTTCTCCATACACATCACACAACTTGCTTGAACAGCACTTTTGCCTGTTCGATAATAAAAAAATAAAATATGCCGACACAAATAAGCCCTGCTATATCAGCAATTAAAATATTTAATAACAAAGTGGCTTAAGTTTGAAGTTGGCTATGAAACATTACATTTTAGTACTCTGCTGGGAAAACCGAAATTGATTTCCGAACAAGGTCGAAGCTATCTTCTCTTGGAAATATCCATTACTCCTACTCATAACCTAACGTCCATTATACAGTTGAGAGTTTTATCCACCTTCTTGTGTGAGTGATATTCATAATCTTTCAACATCCACAAATTTGTTTGCACGGGACAGGTGCAGTTCTAATGCGATGTTGAGAAAATGAATTCTGACCATAAGGACCATTCTGCGTTTCATAATATTTCCTTAATTATTTATTTTAGAATCTTACATTCTTCCTTCTATCTAAATTAAAAATTTAAATATTTAATATTTTATTAAATTTTGAAACTTTACCCAAAAATTTAGCTTGCCCATTTTTCGAGTTTGACCCGGGTTTTCATACAGTAAAACTTTAAGTTCTTCGTCTCCAAATTGTTTTACTGCACCTGGACGTGGATCGTCCTCAAAATTAAAATTGCCATCACGAAATATTGCAAACTGTTTTATTACTGCTGAATGACTCACAGAATGTTCACTCAAAGTCGAATTAAATAATTCCGTAGCTTGAGCAGCATATTTTTCATTTGAAAACAGAATAGAATGCAATGACGTAAATGTTGCTTATCGACATCCATCTCTTAAAATTGGTACACTCGGAACGACAGTTTGGAAATAACTGAAACTTATGTCATAAAAACAGCAATGATTAAGCCACATATACCCAAAATGGTGGGTGCAATGCAACCAACTTCAAAGCGGAGTTTCTACTTGCACATCTTTGGCATCGAACTTCTGCAACAAACAAGACAGAACAATGTGAAAGTGGAGATGGGTAGGACATAGTCTGAAGAAAGGGTCTAATGACATAAGAAAAATGTTGTTAGAATAGAATCTGCAGAGAAAGAGAAGCTTGATCAAAAAACATCTGCTCGCATTTAGGCTTCTTAGCAGAGAGGTTTGCGAAACTTGGTCGGTCATAAGATTTAAGAGTCATAATAACAAAATATAGAAGTTAAATATACTACAAAAATAATCATAATCTAGCATAATGAATGCATGTGTATGCGAAGAGGTGCATGTGTATGATGAAGAGTAGATCACATAGAGAAGAAAAACGAAACAAATAACTGCTCTTTATGATTATACACAAACTATGTTCTGTTTATACGACGATTATCCAATTAAAGGCATCATTGTGGAAAACTGTTAAATTCTGAATGAAAACTACCTTAAAAATGAAAAACAATTAATCAACATTAAAGATAAATAAAATCGACCAAATGGCAGAGTGGGTAAAGCTTTGGCGTTTGGATCGGGGAGATACCGGGTTCGAATCCCGATAGAGGCAGGATGCAAAAGGAAATTTTCATCAACAGATTACGATCTGTGATTAAAAGGAACACAACTACGACCCCGTATCGGCGTGCAAAACTCATGGGCCGACCCATATTCCATGTCCAGTACTAAATGCCTGGCATGGAGCTATATACAATACGCAGATGGTAACTTAAATCAGTCCTATAGCAGTAGGTCTTCGATTTGGCAGGAATTGCGTAAAGTAAAGCGGGAAAATCAAACGCGAAAGAGCAGGGAGTGCTTTGGCCCCAGAAAAACATTGCATGGATTAAAACAAACAAAAAAAGATAAATAAACAAATTTCACGCTCAGCAGAATGAAAATTTGTGAGTCATATTTATGAGATACAAATAAATGAAGTAAAAAAAACTAAAAATTCAAAATTTGTTTGAAAGTTTTTTCCGAGTTTACGTTTTTTGGCCGTATATTAATCGGTGCCTGCGGTCGATTGCCTGGGGTTTAGTTATGCAATGTTTTGGTATGATCTTAAGACAGTTGAATTGTAAATCCTTATTAGTACATTTGTTAAATATGGTTTTGTTGAAGTTTGCTCCCAATTTCGCGGAAGCGGAGTCATTTTTTGAATTGTTAGGAAGATTAGTCGTTCGCTGGAGCTTTTGTCCAATAATAATTCATTTGCAAATCTCTGTATTGCTAATCCTTTTAACTAATTAAAAATTAATATTCAAACTATTGATTTAATTTATTTAGGAATATATTGTAAGATTCTAGAACCAGTCGAGATATTCAATATTAATACTATGTATTGTCTTTTTCTTTCCTGAATAGGAACAATACTGAAGGTTAGTATTAGAAATTAATGAACTATAATTTGCACATGACCAAAACTCGTTTTAATTTCAGTGATGAAATGAATAATACATAAACACTCTCCGGCTCAGAACACTCACACTGAACACTCAAATTAACACCACAGCTGCCACAGTCTTTTACGATCCGTGAAAAATTAAGATTGGAAAATTTTGTCAGATACAACAAATTCAGAAATATATTGCACTAAGTAAAATCCCTGATTCCCCTTGGGACTTGCCCTTTGAATTTACTGGTTAGCACATCGAAACACACGCAAATGCTGTTGTGGTAAAATCAAAACACAGAATAATTTTTTAAAGATTATATTTTGTTTGTCATTAAGTATATATACGAGTAGATGATAACATGGTGATCGCAAAGTACAGTTTGATTAACAATTTATGTATGAATCATCAAGATGCTTCACGTTATACTTAAGAAACCGAAATATATTTAAAAAAATCGAGGCTAATCAGCCAAACTCGATTGTCATGCACGTTGAAATAATCACAATCAATATCACCGCATCCTTGATATCGTATTATTGCATACGTTACGAATAAATATTTATGATTTTATCGTTTTATCTAATCTTATTAATGCTCGAATCATACACTCTAAACTATTTATAAGACGTTAATTTACGCTAGCGTTGAAATACACACAAGACTATATTACTACTCGTATATCATAATTTTAATCAATTTTTATTTACAATCGATAACCGGGCACATTGATAATATGAAGAATTATTGTTTATGTATACGAAGGGGGCAATATGTAGTTTACATCTAAACGAGCGTACAGGCCTTAATCTATCGAACTGTTGCTATAGGCATTCTCCCAATCAAAGCAATTTTTGAGATGTATGTGTCGATGTACATGTTTAAGTGTCTACCCATCCCATCATTAATTTCGACTATACAATTCGAATTTCTAGGTCATGGCTATTCAACCATAAATTCTAGTCAGTTGAAGTGCCCCCAAATTAGAACTGAATTTGGCAGAAAATCATTAACATTTATTGGGCCATATATTTATATTATCTTACCTGAAAATATTAGGAGCGCTGTACATATTTTTATGTTTTGTACGAATGATAAAATCTCATCTGTTATCAACAGTTAAAGATTATTTGTGATTTATAATGCCATTCATTCTTAATTAATTAAATTAAATTATATTAATTGTTATGTATTTGAATTTTATTTCTTATTATGCGTAATGTAATTTTAGTCACTATGACACTATATGCTGTATGTTTTGTACTTATAAGTGTGAATGAACTTTTAAAGGACATTAAATCCACTAATATTCATCCCCACTTTAATAATTATTATTGATTGATTGATTGATTGATTATAAATGTACGACCAAGTTCTTACACTTGAATTCCCGGATGACGACGGGTCCACCGTACACTCTTTTTACACATAACAAAACCGAAGGATTGGATAGGTTAATTAAGTGGGACAGAATCGGCCCGGTTACAGACACCTAGGTATAGCCGATAGTTAGTAACACAAAGACAACACAATGCTAATCTACAAGAAGGATAATGGTTTATTAGGTTAAAAGGATAACGATGGTATTGGACATCAACAATTGCTTCATACAAATCAGCAACCTAAGAAAAATGTTATTAATTCACATGTATTTGCAAATTCCCTGAAATTTAAAACAATATTAATATTTTCTCACTACCTAATAAAATTGATTAATTGAATCGACCCAGTTGCATACACCTAGGTAAAATCGATAGTTAGTAACACAATGTCAATACAATTCAAATCTAAACAATCCGCAATACACATTACCTAGAAAAATAATTTCTCCAGCATTTGAAAAATACCTGGAATTTTATACTAAATAAAAATTTTATACTAAATAAAAATTTTATACTAAATAAATAAATACACATTTATTAATTTAATTTTCACCTCCTGCAACTCCGCAACTTGCAGAAGAATTTCCTGAAGTAGAGTATAGATAACTAAACTGTCATCAAAAAAAAAATAAAAATAAAAATGTAATTCTAAATAACTTAACTAATTATTATTGATGCCATCTATCGACATTTATGTAACTAAAAATTACAAATGTTCACTGATACATGTTAAGTTATAATCATTTAACAATGGCAACTTTAAATAATTTATTACTCATATTTTGAATTTATTACTCATCCTAATTATCATTTTAAATAACAAGCCAAGCTTAATAGTGAAGTATTGTTTGCACGTGATAGTACAAAAAATAAAAATAAAAATCTTAGAGATTACACAAAATAATAAAATAGCATATAGTGATTTAAATAAAATAATTAATCGTTCATCAAGAGTTATAATTTATAACATCACAACACTGTAAGTAAGATAAAAATTAATTTACATTTAGTGTTCATCTTCTCAGTATATTTCATTTGTTGCTTATTTGATAATACTTTAAGCTATGGAAGTTTATAAGATTCCAGGAGATGGCAATTGCTTTTTTAATGCTATTCTTCATCAGATACAAATGAAAGAACCCCAGAAACCATTCTGCAGTGTTAATCAGCTATGGACTACCGTAACTGAGTACCTCAGAAATAATCTTAACGATTATGTTCCAACATTACTGGATTCATGCCGTTCTATATATGCATCTAACCTTAAAATGCCTGAGAATGATTTAATAACAAAATATTTAACCAATTTACAACAAGATGGTTTCTGGAGTGGTGCTGAATGTTTATCAGTAATTTCCAAACTAAAAAAACATAAAAATTAATGTGCATTACCATTATTCCCAACACCAAATCAATTTTATTCCTGAAACTCCAACATACAAGTTTGAAATTAATTTATTATACACCGCAAACCATTATGACAGTTTAATTCCACAATCTAATTCATCTTCATTACAGCATTCAGCTTCCCAATTTTCACATCACCCAAGTAATACTCATAATACAGAACGAATCATTCATGCCGCTGATTGATTTATCGAAAGCCTTTGATACAGTAGATCTAACTGTGGTTTCCGATTGTTTACTGCAATATGTACCACACTATTTGGTTAATCGTATCATCAAGGCTAGTTTTTGGGAACGTACCTCAATTAAATGGTACAATATTTGTACTAATAAAATCAAGAAAAATAAAGGGGTTAAACAGGGGGGTATCAGATTTATATTCTGAATTAAGATTGGAACAACAAGATGAATTACAATTGCCTCTAATTCTTTCTTATGCCGATGATATTATTCTAATTAGCCGGAACATTACCACAATTCAACCTATTCTTAAAGAATTAATTAACTCACTAAATGTAGTTGGTTTACTGATAAATCCGATGAAGTGTACTACACTCATCCGAGATCCCGATTCCAGCTTTGATCCTCCTCTTAATCATACCTTAGCTGGAATAAACTTCACGCGTGTTGATATAATGCGTTATTTAGGTACATATTTGAGCTCAAATTTAGGTCGACCACACACTATTCGAACTCGATACCACCAAGCATTGGGAATCACAAGACAAATGCAAAAGTTCATAAAAAAAGAATAAAAAAAAGAATAAAGTTCCATTTAATACAGCAATAAGAATGTATAATACTGTAATATCTCCTATAATAACATATGGACTAAAGACAGCAGCTCTCACGTTTGCCAATCGTCGTCGTTTAAGAAAATATGAGTTCTACATTTTGAAAAAGTTAACTGAGTTTAGTACCAATAAACTCGCAGCTCGAAAGATAAAAATTATATTAAGCGGCAAAACTATAACTAAAAAAATTAAGTCACAACGAATTAATTATTGGAGACATATTCATCAAAGGGGTCCCACTCATATTTTAAAAGTTGCTATGGCCTATAATGCAGGTCCAGAAAAATATAGGACGACCTTGTTACACATGGAAAGAATCACTTCACCAAGATTTAAGTTATTATGATAAATCTACTACCGAATGGGAAGCTCTTTTACCAAATCGTACCGAACTGCGAAAAACTGTTAATGAAATTTACTCAAATGACGAGTCTGATTCCAGTGAATTACTGGAAGAAGACGACCCAGAAGTAAACATTCAGTTATAACTTGATCCACCATAATGAATCATGTTTCATCTATAAATTCAAAATTGAGGATTAGGCCTAATATATTTGGGGAAACCTCTGAAATAAAAATGCATTGAAGCCTACTTCTTGGGTAATGGTAGAAACGGCTTGCTCATCTGATAACATCAAATCAATACTAACCAACAAAAACCATTCGCCCCCATACATTAAAAGAACAATTCATCCCGAAATAAATTGATCAAACAACACATACCATAACTAAACAAATCAAAATCTTGAAATTTCAGTTCCCTACCAATGCAACCACAAAACTCTGAATTCACCATCGCAAACAAAGACAAAACACAACTTGAATCACATACTAATGGTCGCACAGTATGTGGCACTTCTTACTATTACTACATACCACTTACTAACCTTTTCAATAACCATGCTCCATACAGAAAAACTAAAATCAAAAAAAAGAAAGAAAAAACCACACTTACTTACTACCACTTCCATTTCCCCAAAAACAAAATTCCATCAAAATTTCAAACCAAACAACAACTACACAAGCACCAATAACTCAGAAACACATCTATATTTCACACAAAACATCACAACAATTTGAGTCTCTTACGAGCATACAACACAAAACACTACATTCACCTACCAACAACACAAGCTACTCTCAACAACAAACCCCAATCTCAATACAAAATCCCCATAGTCACTCATATAGCAATCCCCACTTTAATAGTTATTATATATAAAAATTAAAAATTAAATTAAAATAAAATAAAAATATATCTATCGATTTGACAATTTGGTTTATATTTAAGTAGCTACGAGTAGGTAAATATTGAGACCACTAAGAGGTGACACTCAGGGATAATTGATTGTTTAAATAATGAAAATACGCGGCCAAACTAATTCCCATATATTACTGCAATCAATTACGAACTTATTAATGTCCCGATCAGTCAATCTTCTTATTTTAGTGTTCATATACGCGGTCTGATTTCTTCTGGTGTCCATGAATTTAGGGCGCGTTTGAATTAGAAAATAAACGATTTCAAAAAACTTATCAATCAATCATGAATATAGATAGGAACCCGTTCAAAAATAGATTAGGCAGATAGGGTCCCGAGCCCGGAAATGTTTCTAATGCACCGCTGTCCTATGTTTGTGCTTAACGAAAACGCAATAAACAAGCGTGATTCAATCATTTAAGATACGTAACGAATATTTTTTTCGAAATGTAAATAGTTCAGTATTGTGATTCATTGATACGTTTTATTACAAATGCACACAATACACATTTTACTTTATAATAATTACAAAAGATGTAGAACTAATTCTTATTATTGTGTTTTATAATTGTATTTGCCTCTTTTTATTATTCGGATAACATTCACGTTTTGTGCAATGCAGGTACTTTGATAATATAAAAAGGTTAATAATCGGCAATAGAATGAAATTTTCTATTTCAGTAGTTTATCAAAAGTTTCCAAATGAAATAACGACGATCGTCCACGAACCTGTTGATCAGGTAGTAGTTGTAACTCAGGACAATAAACAGAAGAATCGTTTTTCTGCCGTAATTTTTTATAAAGTCAGAAGAGCTTACTTTGCGCGTTAGAGATTGCCTAACCTAATGAAACTGTTGAAACCGAGTTCTCCGGTCTTCTCGTTTCTAACCGGTTTTGTGGCATAAATTCGATCGAACGAGGAAATTTTCTTAAATATTTTTAACGATTCATTAAAATCAATATCGATGTACTTAACTCGTTTTATAGCTTAGGTGGTTAACGAGCTTGCCTGATACAAAGTAAATTTCGAATTCGAGTCCCAGTTTTAGTTTTATAATATTTAATTTTAGCTTACTTTAATTTATTGATATTAATTTATAAAAATAAATACAAAATCCTAAGTTTAAAATTCTAACAAATAAATTATACTTAAACCAAATACTTTGTTGTCCATTTCTGTCAAGTTTAAGACAGACAACTACAACATAACATGAACACGACGCTTAAAGGAGACAAATCATACAAGATGAAGAGTTAAAAATACATGTTGTTTTGTGTCGATTTTGTGCTTGACGTCGAATATGTCGCTCGTCGTCTTCCATGAGCTTTGCGGGACATAATTGCTATAGTTGTTTGAGGTCATATTCGTTATTATGCGTAACTGCAGCAGTCAAACTTGTGAATTTCCAAATAAAACGTCACATATCGTTAAAGTCCAATTTGTGCCTATTAGTGCTCATATGAAAAAAACAGCGTTAGTCCATGAGCTGTAAATCAGGAAATGAAAATTTTAAACTTTGCCTAAAAATCTATTAATAAATGCTGTAGCCAACACTCGACTTTCTTCTCTCTTTCTTACGACGAATGTATATAAATCTCGAATACACCACACTTGATTTGTGTTTAAACTTACCAGACTTTTGGTAAAACTGTCTTGTATACTAAAAAACAGTATCCCTGCCCAAATTTCAGAAAACCAACAAGGTCAATCCCTGCTAGTTGAAATTTAAATTAATTAAATGTTTTAATTGTCGCTGTAAATGCTAAACTTTTCAACATCATTGTAAAAAATTTAAAAGCTGCCATTGAAGTTGCCACTTCCGGAAAATGTTTTATTATGCAGTTTTATTCCGAATAGTCAATCCGCCTAGACTGTAGGAAATTCCAAGTTGTACTGGGCCGAATCTTAGATAAACAGTTTCTTTTCTAAAAAAAAAACGCCATTTCCGCTTAAATTTTGGAAAACTGATCTGAAGCGATATTGGTGCAAAATTAATTTAGACTAAACTAATCAATTAGTTCATAATCGTTTTTCTCGTAAATGTATACTTTTCAAAATATTTGCAAAAAAAGAAAAAGCTCCTATGAAGGCTGCCACTTTCAGTGGACCGGTTTCAGTCAAAAATCATTGGGATCTCCTAATTTATGAGAAAAGTTTAAGTATTAAGTTTCATCCTGTACAGGGCGGCCGAATAGTAGCTATCTGAAGAGGAATCGAATACGGCTGCAAAAAGGACCAGGTTGCAAATTTCTGCAACAAAGCCCTTTAATGAGCTGCTCACGGAGCTCCTAGTGAGGGCGGTAATAAGACTCGGATGCTTTCCTACTCAAAACTATTGCAGATCACATTATATGATTTTAAATAAAGAATTTTGGGTCTGTGAAGACCGAATCTCTGGCTTATATCAACTTACCTTCCACATGACGGAGAAGACATCTCTATGGAATTATAAGAAGTTCACTAACAGAAGCCTGGGATGCAAATTTACATCACAATCTGAGAAAGTACTAATACGAACGAGAGAGGCGAATTAACTACTTATTGATTTCATTCTTAGGTCAAACCTTTGTATATGCAATTTAGACTATAAGCCAACGTTTGTAATCAGCCACATCCAAGAAGTGTTAGATATTATGTACACTTGTCTCACAGAGAGAAAAAGCGATAACAGCTGTGGCTGCAAAAATTAAAAATTAGAAAGAATTTTCGAAAGGACTCTAGACCGCTACTATCAAAAAATCTTTGGAGTTGCTAATGGAAACTTATTTTCTTGGCTGTTCCAAAAAGGGCTATGGATCTCTAGGATCCCAGGCTTCGTAAGCGAAATAATGAACAGAAGGAAAACGTTGTGGCTTGTTTAATAAACAGCTTTAAGCCTTTTAAGTCGGTAGTCTCGGAGGATATTATCACTGCGTAAGTCCAATAGACCACCGACTTGGCTGGGTTAAACTGAATGAACTGTCGAAATCTCAATACGTTTATTGTAAGGGAAAGTCTGTGAAAACTGCATTGCACTCCGTTATTTCAGTCCGAATTGCGATTTCCTCGTGAATAGAGTGATTTTGATAGCGATGATGAAAAATGTATTTCCTTTGCGATTAATGGTGGTTATTTTTAGTTATATTTAATTTTTGTTAAATATTAAGTAATAGTGGTGTTTTATTTTTACATAAATTAATTATAAAAGTGGGCTAAACATAAAAACAAGTAATTTTAAGTGAATTGTTTTGTGTGTGACAACAACCACAGAATATTATTTTTTCGTCTGGCCGGACGTCAATTTGTTTATTTAGCGACGTGTCCCAACACCACCCAAACAAATTTTAAAATTTAACCCGGCAACTGTCTACGGGAAGGATGTCGTTTACGAACAAAAAACGTTTTAAGCCCCTCATGAATATGACAGCAATCCTCTACAAATAGAGGAAAACAAAAAAGGAAAGGGCTATTTTCTCGGTGAAAACACGGCTAACGAAAGATTGTGATTAAAAACTCTGATAGTGAAAATAGTTTCCGAAGTGTATTAACTTTTGAAAAATTGAAAAAGGATTAACAATGATCACCTGTAGCTGAGAGGTACACCACTACATATCATCTCAAAAACCATCGATTTTTCGAACCACATTAAAGCTGACTTTTTAAGATTGTGGATGATCGTTAATAAATACAAAATATTATGACATGCGATAACTGCCAACGGTAAGAGCACACCAAAACTAAATGTATCCGAGTGACAGTAAGTCCTAAATGCGCGAAAATATTTCTGATGGACACGGATAAATAGGGGGCTTTCACAACGTTAGACCAGAGGCAATCACTCAGAGACTCACAGGCTAGTCTGGATGGAAAACAAATTGTTGGGTTGAGGCACACTGCAAAGTGGATATCTGGAGAGTGCTGTTTACCAAGTGGTTGGATACGTGAACGAAATTGTTATCGGCAAATATCCCAGCTCGCTAAGTGGACGCATGCTTAGCATACTCACCAATTGGTCCAACAGCTGTGGTTTTCACATAGCATCAATCCCCACGAGACTGAGTAAGTTCTGACGAAACTAACGTGTTTGATGAATCTACATCGAACCGTTTGTGCATCAATGGGACCCACATTTAAGCATTGGAATTCAAACAAAACCATTGGATATCACAGGTAAACCAAAGAGCACTCATCTATCTTAAGTACCAGATACATCCCTAAAACCTCCGACTGCCCAAGTTTAGAACTAGCTTTCCTACCAGAAAGAACTAGATAAAGGAAGCTGTCTTGAGCTCTGAACTTGTTAACTTCTTCACGGATGATTCAGAGGTGGATTGTAAGGTTAGTGTGGGTTGTTCTGTGATGCATTGAACTTAAACCTCTCTTCAAAATCAATCTGACATCAAGTCTGTTGGCATGTACCTATGAAACAGGGTCCTGTAATAGTACCCACAACCACGCTGATATGACGCCTTCATAGAGATAACAGCTGTCTGAATCTGAGCAGGTCTAGTTTTGACCAGATCCTAGTTATTATGCATAAGGAGATTTACGCTACTTTCAGCTTAAGGGAGGAGCTTAAGTCTAAAGTAACCTACATAGGGTTGACGATTATTTTCCACCTGGAAAGGCAATTGGTCAGGATGAAATAAACAAATTGACGACGGAACACAGAAATGTCCAAAATCGTAAAGGAGGTATTGCGAAATTTGCTAAAACTGATAGCTTAGAAGGGTTATTCTAGTAGGATATATCAATGGCATGAGCTTGCTTCTATACAGTCGATCAAGAAATTCGATCAAGAAATTAAAAAAACTACAAACCGCAATTCCATTTGTGGCAGGACTTGGATTTTATTAAAATGATGAAGTATTTACAACATCAAGACAGTCTCCTGATGTTGTAAATGCTTCCTAATTTTAATAAAATCCAAATTTGGTCCAGAAGTCAGCAAGAGGACCACCAGGGTCTGGAGTACTTCCTGTCTAGATCATCGGAATTAAAATTAAGAGACGCAAAATTAATGATGGGGATCACGGGGTTCGAAATTATTTATGAAACTAGGCCAAACGACTTCAAAGTGGTTAAAACTACCCATAGGAATAATATTACTAAAATAAGACGCCAATGAATCAAGCTTCAGATTCGAATAAGCTTTCCATGCGCCACATTTAATTTAGCGATTGGTGACAACACCGGAGGTTGTCGTAAGTATTTCGAAGTATGAAAACAAGGAAGAGGAACTCTTTTTGCAAGAACTACTTTGTTTCTAAATTTAGCGGAAACAAATAGTACACTACGCAGACTACCGATGCAGGTCTCAGACACTCGGCCGCCTTAGAGAGAGACTAGCTAATCAAATATGCGTAATGAATAAATGTTAAATATTTATGTATATATATAGGATTTTTTAGATAAACCGGAAACAAGGTCACTCTCCTTCCAGAATTACATTTTAAGCTCCGGATAAACATGGAAAATCGTATAATTCAAACCGTTACCTACCTATTTTTATTCCTCGTTATCTGCACGATCGGATGGTTGAGGGTTAACTTTTGAATCTTTTGAAGTTTCTTGAATTGATCTAACTAATTACAAGTGCTACTTCTGAAAACATTGAGCATTAACATTTTAGAAGTTGAAATTTGAGCGTGCATCCCAATACTAGATTATATCACCGATACTACGAATAATAAACATATTTGGCCCGAGGCACAACTCAGTATAATCCTCAACTACTACAGAAGCCAGAAGTAATTTTAGGTTGTTTTTCTCAAATAACAATTCTTCTTATTTTCAAGGTCAATCATTGCACCCAAAGTTCTACTAAAAAACTTGATCACTTACTTGTATGTTAACTGCATGCAATTGAACAGCTTCGACAACGAAGTCTCGATCATCAGTTGAGTATTATTCATATTTGTCGTATGCTTTGGTGTGTACTTTTGAACATCGGTGCAAATGATGGAATTATGTAACGTATCAATTTCTTTATTGATCGGTTCATATGGATCGTCTGGAATTGGTATCTTCTCGTCATCATCCTCTTTCGCCTCAGTCTCAAAACTCGATACCATAAATTGCCCCGAGTGGATTGTTTCACGACCACCTCGTTTACCACCACCATTTACCCCGGGTTCAATAGCACCACCATCACTGTGATGACTGTTGGGACTACCGCCCATCATTAATCCGTGTTGTTTTGACATACTTTGTGTCATTATAGCCACTAGGGAAAGGGGGCACTTTCACACCACACTGCGCGCTCGCTCACTAACACACAGACACACACACAATATTTTTATCTAATATTTTTTTATTGTGCCCCCTAATCACTAAATAATAATAATAATATACAAAACACTAATAAACATAATAACTATTGAAGTAAATTCTTTAATAATTTTTTTTCTAGCTGCACAATCACATACTCTATATTTTATATTTGGTGCTGATAACGTCGAGACACTCGCGCTCTGTACACAGAAAAATGGGGTTTTGCCAGCCACGAGCTAACGATTGCAAATACCAATTAATACAAAAGTTGTATATTGAAAACACGATAATGTCAAATTAGTCATTTTTATTTCGAATTTTTATGATTTCCTTCAAGCCCACAAAATAAAACAATATTTTTTTAACAATTTCCAATCATAACACACAAAAAATAAAAAAAAATTCGTAAAGGAATTGCTCACAGCTGTTCTAAAAAAGTGACGTTTATTGTACTCATTTTCAAAATGGCGACATATCACGTAAAAATGAATGAAATTGATTTTGAGGGTGTTTATAGTGACATCTATGTGTTCAGGTTATAACTTAAAAATGTAGGACTTCTTTTGTAATTGAATTCAATTTAAAATTTGTGCCATAAAATCACATTCCTCACAGAATCCAAGTAGAGATTGAATTTCTTGGTCTAATTTTGGTTCCGGAATGAATATAACATTTTTGTCGCACACATTCAGCTCGTGCTTTCGTATTGTCTCGTTGAGAGCTTTTGACAGGTATTCAAGGCCTTGTTTTCCATCTAAACTACAATTGTGAAAACAATTAATGGGAGTTTAATAGAATATTCACAATCAATACTTACTAGACGCCGCATTTACACGAAATAATTGTTTTATCACATTCTAGATTTGATGATTGGCACACGGGACATATCAATATATTAGGTTCACCCTGTTCGATCAAATATTTTTCCTCCTTTTCGAATTCTTCGACAAACCATTTCTCAGAATCTGCAATCAGCTCTTTGTACATTTGTTCCTGTAGGGTTATATCAAAATCGACTGTGTTTTCGATTTCTTCGCGCACGATTCGGTTGAACAAGGTCTACAATATAGAAACACACAAAAAAACGACAAATTAGGACTAGAACACTGAAAAATATGTAATTTTTACTAACACGGTCACTCATAATTGGCCGACGTTCATTGTAGGCTTTATCCCGTGACTCCTTCATCCGGATACGACATTTTTCCCGTAATAGATCACGCAACTTTGGCGAACCGAACTTTAAACGGTGTGCCGCCTCTTTGGATTTAATTTTCTGTTCTGGCTTCGTTTTATACGGTGCCTGCTTTCTTTTGGTGAAATCTATATCCATTTTAAATTTATTATTCGATAATTTTGTGACGATTTATTAAATGTTCGATGATGAATTGCAAATCGTTTTCCTCACTGATTGTTTTTCTCACCACCAGCAACACTCTTTACCGTTTGACGTTTTGCTACGCCAAATGTCAATTTTGGTGGCCTCTGAATGCTGAATAACGGTATCGTGTTCGTTGCACGCAAATTCGAATCGAAATGGCGAACTGGTCGATTTTTAGTACACATAAAAAACTGGTCGAATAGAGTTGTAAAACAAAACGCTTTCAAATTTTTAATAAAATATGTATTTATTTTATTCATTACATTTCATGTTTTCTTGTTGTTGTATAGTAATGTAAGATGAAACATTTAATCAAATTTAAATATGGTTTCTATTACAAGATTAATTACAAAAATTGGTACATAAGTTATTTGTTTATTTCTGTGTGTGTGTGTGTGCAACATATCCATACATATTCCAGTTCAATAAAATAAAACCGTCGATCAGGCATGAAGTTAGTTATTTAAAAAATATATGTTTCAAAAAGTCGTACTAAAGCCGCCGTATGGATGTGTTCGCTCGTTCGATCAAACAATGACCATCGTTTTTCGACCATCTTTTGTGAACTAATGCAGAAAAAAATATTGGAGTAATATGATTGGTCGAGAAAAATTGTTTAAACGAACGAACAAACGAAACCATAAAGGCGCCTTAATCGTTTATTGGCAATTAACGGGAAATAATTTAAAAATATTTTCGGTTTCCTTGGCTTTTGTTTGTGTATTTGTTACGGTTCTGTTTTACAGAAAATTGTTTTCCTTATAAATAATTGCGTTAAATAAACAAAAATAAAAAGCAAATTTACCGGTATATATTCCATTTATGGCGCTGCACTAAATATTTTCTCCATATTGTTGCAATTTCTTAATAGCGACATAAAGAAAAGCTTCAATTGTGGTTTAAGAGTAAACCTTATTAAGGTTCCTGAAAATTAATCTCCACCCTCAGAAACTGGTTAATGTAAGATTTACTAAACATAATCTGAATATATACATATCAGTTAACAAATGGGCGTATTTAGTTCACCGAGGACTCACTAAAGACAAATAAAAGTTTCTTAATATGTAACTTAATAAGTAACTTAATATGTATTAGTAAGGGGGAAAAGGCCTTCATAGCAATCAAAAAACGTAAGCATTAAGCTGGTGTCTCCTAAACGTTTTGGAAAGGCAAATGTTCCTTACATTAAAATTTCGAACGACCGATTATGATAAACTATTATTAATATTATAGAGAGAGCCTTTACAACGTTAGACCTGAGTCATTTTATTGGTGAGGACCAGTTTGGTCAAATCAAATGCTAAACGGCAAGATGGCAACGGCTTATCTAGGTGAATCCGCTAGTAGCAGATTTGTTTGTGGTATTCTTTGGAGCTTAAATATTAATGCCCTGTTATGATGTGGCAGTAATTTGTGTATTTAATAAGTGTCGCCGGTAAAATACAAGATACAATTATTGCTCCAATTCTTGGAATTGTGATTGTTTATTTAATTTTGAATAAACATCCTTTTAAATTGTGTCAAATAATCGTCCGGGTTGCTTGTAATCGACGATTGAAGTTTTAATATGCTCGCCTGACGAAATTTCAAATTGTCCATACATAATATGAAATATCACACCTCCCGTACATAAGTTGCACATAATTTCTTTGTCAGGTTTCTGAACACAGGAAACTAAATATATGCCCTCTAATTCCGGTATAAACAAATTTTATTTTATTTTCACAAATTAAGCAAGGACTACACTCCTGCTGTTTTTCGCTGGCAAAATACAAGATAAAATTATTGCTCCAATTCTTGGAATGTATTTAGCCAATTATGAATCGTTATTTAATTTTGAATAAAGATCCGCAAATCGGTCTCTCCAAGTACGTTATACTTGTTAACTGGTTTGAAAGTAATGATATTTTCTATAGGGATATACGAACTTCATCACATTGACACTCATACTTTATATGGTGTCGGCTTCACATTTAAGATAAAACTATGTGCCTGGATCTCTGCAGGCAGCACACCAAGTTCAAAATCTAACGAATTAGGAAAAGGGGAAAAGAAAATCACTAAAATGATTTACTTTTATACAACGCTATTGGGAAAAGATAACACCGATCCCCTTATCTCACCAATGCGAAAACATTTTGAACGATCGCCCACTACTTGTAAACTAATATTTCAAGAGAATGGTCTCTTTACGAGAATAATGTCGCAGCTACAACTATGAAAAGTAGCAGGACAACTAATGTACTCCATTTTCTTTGCATTTTTCCCGTCTCAACAACGAAAATTAAATTCCTGGGAAGCCACTTCTAAATAATAGCATGAAGGACCTCATCAGTTTGTGGACGTCAAATATATTATATGCTTCGTTGAAAGCCCAGTATGGTTTGAATTAGTAAGGACTAGGTGGCGACTAAACTAGCCGCAAGCCTTGCAGGACTTCCCGATATAGTATAGAATAAATCTGGGCAATTTACTAGATTAAATTTGAGGAACAATCCAACGGACTACTTAAGAAAATCAATATTTTAAACCCGACTCCGAATAATGGTCCTGATTGGTTAGTGAACATCCAACGCTTTGGTGTAGATCGTAGCTGTGTTTATTCAAATTTTCGACCTTAATCAAAGTTTCGAACGAACTATCTCTCGAATCGAATGCAACAGTTTTAAGTTCATTCGGAAAATTTACCGGGGCATTTTTTTTTACTGAAATCGATTTTAAAAATTTCTATTAACCGCGCCAATTTTGAATGGAGTTTGCGATCGATAAAACGGGTTTATTATTAAATCTGTAATCGTACGTAATTATGTCATATGTCCTGTGTATGATGGGGGAGGTGTTTTAACGTTATTCTGTTTCTGAGATTTTATTGTGATTTATATAATACAAGGAATTTATTTATTTATAATAATATTTTTATAACTAAATTACTTAAAAATTATTATTATTATTTTATTATTAAATTTAAACTATGGAATGTTATATATTAATTTAGATAAATAGAGATGAATTTTATTACAATATTATATTGAAACGCCATTTTGAATTATATACTCGACCCAAAATGGCGCCCGTACGCGCATCGAATGAAAATTAATGCCATTTTGGTGCGGCTGAACAATTTATTATTTATGGTTTATATAATTTAGACTGCGGACTGTATGCGATTTGATTTACAATTTTAACTTTCAAAAATAATAAATAAATTGAAATCCTATATGTTGACGTTGGCTGATGTGTTATATGTGTTAAAGGACGGAATATCTTTAAAATTCATTTAAGGCATTAATTTTCATTCAAAACTAATATTATTTATTAAATTTACTCGTTGTTGTTATTTAGTAGAAAAAATTTTGCTTTAATTATTTTAGAATTAATTTAGAAAGAATTTTTAACTATCTAATGTTTATTTATTAATATTTAAATTAAAAACTAAATTTAATTTATTTTTATTATATTTAATTATTCTTCAGACTCTTCAATAATCACTTCATGTACGCTTAGATTACTACTTATGTGGCCAGTTACATGTGTAGTATTTACTATTTGGACCTGAGTTTGCAATGGTGTGGATGATAATGAATCACTACTAATATTACTACTACTATTATTATTATGACTAATGTTACTGCTACTATTTTGTGTTGTCGTGCTCCGTCGAACAGGTACTTCAGTTGTACGATTTAGTAAATAGTCTAAATCGTGCGATATCCGATCGAGCATACCATCGATAGCATCCTCATCATCGGTCGTCGTGATTGTTATAATGGGCGGCACAGATGATTTTGTTTGTGAACCAGCGGTAATCACCGGTTCAGGAAGCTTTATTGATTGTATTGTAACGGTAGATGTCGTTGTTGTAGCAGTTAATGAAATTGTTGATTGTTGAGGTTTTACAACAACCGGAAGTGACATTATATGAGGTGCTGGACATTGTTGTTTTATTAGCACAGGCGTCTCTATTGTATTAGGCCGGATTCCGATGATACTGTCTAAAATTGTATAAAAAACGCAATAAGTTAAAAATTCATGAGGTTTGATACGAGTACATTAATTTACCTTGTCCAACACCTTGCAGAATGTCTAATCCACCTACGCCGACAAATTCATTTGTTTCACCGCCCAATTTCCCACTAATCTGATTAAAATTATCCGGATATATACAATGAATTTGTTGGCTGGCCGCTTGGTGCAACGACGGCGTATATGTAATGACATTATAGGATTCAATTGATTTCACCAGATTCATGTCATGATGGCCTGCGGAATTTGTTGGGATACTAACTAAAAATGTTTCAACGGTACCACCACTTGGCAGCCGTTCGATTGTTTGATGGTGCGGTGATTGTATCACGGTTAGTGGTACTTTAGTCGGTGGGCCGCTTTCATTGTCTTTTTCAATTTCTTGATTAGTGAAAACTGTACAAAACGGAAGAAAAGATTTATTAGTATATTTTGCAATGAGGAAAATGTTTAATAATTTAAAAAATATTTATTTTAACTCATGTTTGGTTGCAAAACTTTTTGGTTAAGCCAAAGTTATATCGCTCTTCGAATAGAAAAATTAATTTAAACAAACAATTTAACGAAGCTTCGTTAAATATCAATAGTCACTTAACAAAAATTATTGACGCGAAATTTTGCGTCCAAACTTAAAAAAAAATTAAATATCATGATATCTAAAAATAAACAATAAGAAGAAGGTTTTAAATATAATAACGAATATTGTTTGATTTCATTCTGACAATCGCTACAAATTTTACGGCGAGTATGGATGGCTGGAACGTCAAAAAAATTAGTTTCGTAAAAAATTAAATTTTTTTTAATTTTATAATTTATGGTATAGTTGGCTCTTAAACCTCATGGTTGGCAATATTTTCAAAAGAAAAACTAATTAACCAACGAAATCGGATGTATACTAGTCTGCGTGCCTAACGAGGTAGACGTCATTCGTGTGGCACCCTTAAAGGTGGCACTGAAGATGCTTTTCCGATGGGTTGACGACATTGGAGACAAAAATAATCGCGAAAGCCTCCACTGCATCTGTCTTTTAATTCAACCCGTGCACAGCGCATTGCCAAAATAACTTTGTGTTTTTTTATTCAGCCTGAGTAATTTTACTCTGCACATTGCGTTGTGAGCTGTGCTTACACCGTGCATATTCGGTTCTTCAAATTTTACTATAAAATGAATGACAAGAGTGTACACTAGATCATTTCGCCGTACACCTCTTTTGTTCGGTGTGCAATACCCATGGTAAGTCTGCTTGCTCGGGGTGAATTAAAATGTGAATTAAATGAATGTGAATGAAATGAGTTAAAAAATAAACCCAGTCCACTAATGATGAAACATAATTACATCCTAAAGAAAAATACCAATTCGATTAGAAATCTGTTGAGTTTCTTATCATATTATAGACACTAAATAATGTCCCTCATACGCCAATTTTATTTTCAGATTGGTCAAAATGCGGCGTTCTTTCGAATGTGACGTGCAGCCAGCATAAACCTGCTATAATCAAAGAGTTTAAAGCTGGTCAAGCCTCAATTGTGATTCAACTGCGGATAAGTTTCACCAACCTGCCATATAACCTTACGATGACAAGTTCGAATTGCGACCAACGCAACGTACAGTGTCATTGTACATTAATTCGTACTAATAGCAGACGTAGAGCCACCGCAACTTCCCAGATTAGAACAATCAACAATTGATTATGAAGTAGTGTCTCCGTCCAATCTGAACAGAGCGGAAATATGATGAAGTGCTAGACCAACCTCAACATACAGAAAACGTATATGAAGTTTAGGAACGTAGAGCGAGTTATGCGAGTGTAGAGATGTATCTTAAGATGTAACTTCAATATTGTTGATTGGTTTGCATACTCATTTTCTAGGTTTGGATGATCTAATGATTGAGGAAATGGAGTGTTGCACATAACCGAGTGGTGTTGTCTAAACACAAATTGAGAGACGTTTGTATAGATGTACGCTATTATGAGATTTTCATATTGAAATTATTGGTCACACTAATTATAAATCATTGAAATATCCTTCCTTAAAAGTAGAGTCCAGACACAACAAAAAATATTTATAATGCTTCAACGAACTACAGGAGTACAACAAAATAATCACATGCACCTCATTATACGTTTACCTTACATACTCGTATCTAACAAATATAAATTAATCCGCAGCTAGGGAGTTATGGAAATTATTCAAAAAGAAATGCAAATAAACATTTTCGAGAAAAATTCTTTAGGGAAGAATGCAAACAACTTTATCCTCAGATTTTATAATTTAAAATTAAAAAATAAAAATGTTGGAATAGGAACAAAACGGTTACACAAGAAATAAAAAAAAATTCATTCAAATTGAATCCTCCTGAGTAAAATTTTCCTTTTACATGACATTCTGATACAACAATATACAAGTTTCAATGCATTGGAATTTAGAATGTCGTAAACGTTTTTCGTTTATTTTTACTTATAACATTCAAGTACTTACAGCTTAGCGGACTATTGATTGACCCCGAACAAAATGCATCATCTAAATGTTTTTTTGCAGCGCCTTCTTTACCTCGCGTTGCTGGATTCATGTACAGTTGAAGTTTAATTTCCGATTTTAACACAAAACAGAATAATATTGAAACCCCCTGTAGAAATCGAATTAGTGTAATTATGTTAGCGTTACTCGGTGCTGCACTAACGCTACAGCTTTAATAGAAGAATACTTACTAGTAGTATATTACATAATCCAAATATAAAATTAATTATAAATTCGTTTGTATTCATATTTACAAGATAAAAAATATCCGTTGCTATTTTAAAAAGTAAGATTACAGCTATTCGATACAGCAACCCGATCCGTCGCAATATCGATGCATTGTATTTGTCGTGCTTATTCGCCAAATACAATAATTTCCTAATTAACGTTATAAATAGCAAACAAAATAGTATCACAAATAGTATTTCAATAATTAAAAATAAAACAAAACCAAAAGTGCCATATTCCAGCCACCAGCTGGTCGACCCATACTCCACAATGGTGTGGACTAGGGGCGCACACAGGGCGCACAGTACTGGAAATAACCAGCTTAAGCCGATCGCCCCGCGGATTGTGTACGCAATGTTGGCTTTTTGGTTTTTACGGCGGGCGCCCAACTCGGATTGAACCACTAGGGTCATGGCAATTAAGGTGGACGAGCCGAGTAGTAGTAGAGTGGTAAGCGAGGATGAAATAAAGTTGTGCCATTCCTGAAAATATAAAAAAAAAATTAAAAATTAACCACGTTAATTTATATTAGGTTGTGAATTTTTTAGGTGTGAAGTAAGAACGGGAATTGAACATTGATGCGTTTAATATAATTGAAGCGATCTCCAATTAATGAGAACTAATTTGGAGATGCGGTAGACAGTGACGGGCCGATGCGTATCACACCACACTGTTCTCGTTGATCGAAACATCCAGGCCGATAATGCCGACCATGTAGATTTGACAAGTCGGTAATGTCGGTTATGCAGACTACAAATCAACCGAATGGCGTGAAAATTTATGTAGATGATGAAAATATCGATATGAAATTAAAATGCGTACCGTATTGATTAAACCCTGTTGTGAAAGCGTTCACACCTACATTATGAAATTTATACGATCACATCGAAAAAAACAGTAAAAAATAAAAATAATATTTTAATATACTAAAATACAAAGCATAATATTCAAATTTAATAATAAATTATTATAAATTTTCATTATTGTGCCGAGCTGATATATTTTTTTTGGCGCCAAAATGGCTGGAAATTGTGAAAAGTGTCTCAAGGGCCTTGCCAAAAGTCGCCCTGGAGTTAAATGTGGAATTTGTGCTTGTGTTTTCGATGTAAAGTGTGCTGATATCACGGACGAGGTTCTTAGGACCTCAAAGCTGGATTAACAACATGGCTTTGTCCCGACTGTCTTTCAATCTCGAACACATCCATTATTGATGATACGGTACCAGTTAGCACAAATGATAATGATTACGATACCTAAATTAGCGAACGTAGTAACTATACTGAAAGGCATACAAAATCAACTGAACTCAATAAAAAATTCGGTAAATTGCTTGAGCTACTTACTCGATGATATGAAACTCGCTGTAGCTGATCTGACCAAGGATGTCCAACGTACTAACCACAGACTTGAGCTTCTTGAACAAATCAACACCATGTAAGCTGTATTAGATCGTTCTACTCAACAATATTATTATACGCGGCATTCCACCAAACTGTGAAGAGCAGTTTTCTTAATATAGAACTAAACAATTGAATCTGATATCAGTGATCATAATTTTATTCTCTCCAAATTCGTGTTTAAACCGAAATACATAAATAAAAAATTAGAAAAGAAAACGATAAATTATGACAAAGTTAATCAGTACTTTGATGCATTTTTATTTTCAACCTCATTTGACATCATAACCCTTGGGTGTCAATATGGTTTTAGGCAGAGGTCTGGCACAGATACCGCTTTAATTGAGATTACTGATTTGATATACTGAGCTTTCGATAACCAGGAGTGAATATGTGGTCTGTATTTAGATCTGCATAAACCGTTTGACTGTATTGACCATCGTCTCTGGCTTTCGGGGCTTGGCTGATAATCTTTTGATGAATTACCTTCAAAATCGTAAACAATTTGTGGCTTTAGATGGTGTGATTAGTAGCACTCTAACTATTAACTGCGGCGTTCCTCAGGGTAGTGTACTTGGCTCCATTCTATTTCTGATATTTATAAATGATATATCCCACCTCTCTCTGGCTGGAAAAATTAGAATGTTTGCTGATGATATTGCAATATTCTATAATTCTAACGGAATGGAAACGGAGTGGAAAACGACAAAACCAAATTTATTATCTTTCAAAAATCTCCTCTTGTCTCATTGTGATTTCCGACCCTTGCAAGTTTCAAAATGATGTTATCGAGGGAGTTGCTAAACTCAAATATCTCGGAGTTTTACCACAGAATAGACAGATAAACGTCATAACGCTACTTTTGTATAGAAAAATATCGACTCATTTTTTTGACCTTGCTTCGCGAAAAGGTAGGAAAAATTGTTTGCAGGGTACACAATAGATGGAAAAATTCCTTATTTTTGTAAAGTAGGAAAATGGTCGATAGGTAATTTTTTCTTGATCTACTCAATGGCGCTTCTGGATAATATTCTATTCTGTGGTTTTACTTGATAAACATATGGCTTGGAATGAACACATGCATGTGCTGAGTTTAAAAGTCAGTCCATTTATTTATTTGATTAGGAAGCTCCCTTCCTTTGTTCCACAAAATATTCTAAAAATGATTTATTCTACATTCATTCACACCAGATTCTATTTTGCAATTGCTTGTTTTGACAATACTGGGAAATCAAAGATAAAAAGACTGCAAATTTTACAAAACAATTGTTTCCCTCCATCGAGTTGTAGAAGAATGTAACTGAAGGTATCCTGCCATTTATTGGAATTATTCCAATTTCATGTATCACTATCTAGGTATAAATGTTTGCGGATGCCGTCAACGCTATCAAACATTGAGTTTCAGTATGTAAATCATAGTCATACAACCCGTCATTCTAATCTTTTAATATATGAAATCAAAACTGAATTTGGTAGAAAATCGATATCATACATTGGTCCATGAATATTATTACAAGATCTGTGAATGTTTACAATTTCAAGAAAACTTTAATGATAAATTTTGCACACTTTAAAAATTTCAAAATAGTTACTATTTTATATTTATAGGTATTGTAAAATTATTCGCGGTTTTCTTAAATTTATAGTTTAAATTGTAATTATCTCAGTAAAACCAAAACGGGACAAAAATATAGATCGTTAGTTTTTGTTATTTTCAAAATTTCCCCAATTTTTTTACCATAAAATAAAAATGTTGTGTCTCAGACGCTCTAATGTAAATTTTAGTTCTTGTCTTTGTCAGATGTTCAGCAAACTTTTTCTGTTTTCCCATGGAAGTAAACACAATTGACAATTTGACATTAAATTCAAAACGCGGTTAACTTCATTGTATTTATAAGGAAACCACAAACCTTACGAAATTTTTATATTCTCAGCATTTTTTTCATACTTTTCTGTAAGGCAAAAAAATACTAAATCATTTTATCATTTAGCGTATTTTGTTGAGAATAAATCTTTTTTGCTTTAGGATAAATTTAGCGCTGCAAAATCATTTAAAAATCTATTGAATAATTTTATAAAATTATATTTTCGTATATTCATCTATACAAAAATTATATTGTATATTGTAAAAATAATTATATTAAACACTTTATAATTGTAGAAATTTATATATTAATCATCATATATGGATGAAGAAAATATATTTTGACATCTAGTGGATATTCAGCTAAAGCAAAATTTTTGATTGTTTTAGTTTGCTTTATAGATCAACCAGTCAAAAATAAAAACTTAAAAGAAAAAATTAGAAATTTGACGAAACGAATTGTGTTTATTGACATCCAGCCATGCACAACTTATAATTCTTAAGTAATAACAAAATCAGGGCGATGTTAACTTACAACTTTTATGAATAAAACATAATTAGATTTTTATATATTTTGATTAATTTATTATAACAAACATTTAATAATAGAAAATTAACGACTAATATTTAATTTTACATTTTTTTTAAACAATGCACAATTCAGACTAATTTTTAGGTCAGGTTTCATAAATTCAATAATTTTTTTATACATATATAAGTGTAAGCTGCGTATAAAATTATTTAAATAATTTTGATTATACAATTAAAATAATTTTCGTCGTTTTATTTAATAAAAAATCAGATTTTCGGTACCATTTTTAAGTTTTTCTTATTTTTGGGCGAGAAAAAGCACACAGTATTTTTTTTAAGTGACAGTGAAAATAAATATAACGATGTTCCGTTGATTTTCTTAAGTAAAAATTAAGTTTGGCTGGGCAATAACACTGACATGCCATTTATCGCATTCTTATGTTTTATTAAGTTAAGTTTTCATTCCTGACTGCTTCCCACTTTAGCCATGGTGTAGTTGTTGTAGACACGATATCTAGAAAATACACCAATTGGCGTATTTTCTTGAAATAAAGCTAAAGCAAAAAACATTTGTTTCTTATCAAAATACGCCAGACATATTTAAAAGTTTGATTTTTGTACTAAAATTTGATTCAAGAATCGCTACAAAATCAATAATCTCGTTCCTTGTGTGTATTAATTCGACCTAAAAGCAATTCGACTAGACCATTTCATGCGCAGTTTATAATTTTCGTTACGTTGGCGTTATTGATTAGTTTCTTTTCACACAAAAAATTAGTAGTAGAGCAGTTTAGTTGCGAGAGAAGCATTTTTGTGAAAGAAAACAATTTGAGAAACAAAACCACATTTAATATTCTCTTAACGTGAAGGCGAACCGCTTGGTGTAATAAAATTGTGTGATATTTTTGTGATTCAAAATTCAAATACAGTAAAATAGTGCGTGATGTCCTATTCCGGTGGTTCACGGACGCGTGGGGGTTTTAATTCTTTTGGGGGTGGCGATTTCCCTGTAAAACCGTATAATGGTCGAACGAACAATAATTATGATGAAATGGGTGGAGAAAAGCCTACGAAAATTGTTTTGATGGGGGCATCCAGCGAAATGCAACCCGATGCCATCCGCAAATGGTGTAATCAGTACGGAACAGTAATAAACGTAAGATTCACTAGCTCCGGGGAAAGTCGGAAGATATTTTTCGTCGATTATACCAGCTTCGCGGAGGCGGAAAAGGCCCTACGATGTATTAATGAGTCGAATCCATTTAATGTGAAATGTGAATTTTCGCGACAAAAAAAAGACGGAACCGCCAATCGAAGTGATCGCGATTCTAATCAGCGGTCCGGCTTTGGAAACCAACACAATCAACAGAACGATAGCCGTGAAAATCGTCACGATATAAATTCACGCTATGATAAGATTGATAAATACCCTAATCGACAAAAGAATGATGGTGAAAATCCACGTTCGAATTATCAAAATCGATATAAGCCTGTTGCAGACAATGCAATAAGTTTTGAACCGAAGTTAACGGATAAAACAAATTTGGCACCAAATGGACAGATAAATTTCCTCACCAATTATAAAAAGATATCGTTAAGTCCACCAAAGTGGACGAATCATAACAGCGATTCATCGAGTAATATGACGAAACAAACAACGGATACAAAATCGACAGTTATAACAAAAAATTTTAAGGAACCCGAACCTGGTCCAGCAGCTATCAATGGTGTGGATTCACCGGCTCCATCGAAAAAAGGATCATGCATAAATTGCAACAAGGAATCGAAATTTGTGTGTGAGCGCTGTAAATGTTTTTATTGTTCGCACGAGTGTCAAATGGAGGATTGGCCATTTCATAAATCCGTATGCAATGAAATGCCACGGTTGATGCCGGTGAAAATTAATTATACAAAAGGTTTTAAGATTCTTGATCCGCCAGAGGCGCCTACAGAAATAATTCCACCCAAGAAACCAATAGAACTATCACCTCCCAGTTTCAATAAGAATGTTCCGCCACCTAAAGCTGAGGTGGTTACAGCTCGGTCACCAAAGGTTGATTCGCCAAAGGTTGATTCGCCAAAGGTACAGCCTGAGATCTCCGCAGTACCCGATGATCATCCAAATAAAGTGGAAATCCAAAAAATCAACAATTTCATCGCAGAAAGAATTGAATTTGATCGGACGACTCCAAACCCAACTGGCGTCGCGTGTCATATTAATCAATTTTCTAAAAATTTACCAAAACAAATGCCGATTCCAGAGGAATCGAAACCAGCGCCTCTACTCATTTTTGGTGAGTTTCCAAAAACTAGATCACCCGTCGTAATAACGGCAGTAATTTCAGTGGATGTTGTGTACATTCGTTCATCGGCCGGAAAGCAAAACGCTTCGTATTGCCAGTTACTTCAGGATGTCTATTCGCATGCCGAGGAAGCGAAAAAATTGGTTCAAATACCGAATAAGGGTGAAGTGGTTCTAGCCGACTACCAAGGTACATACAATCGGGCACTCGTTCTCAAACCGCAAAGTAAACAAGAAATTCATATAGCTTATCTAGACTTTGGCAACGTTGATATAAAACGGTTAGATGAATTAAAATCGATTAACAAGGAACTGCAGCAAATACCGCGTTATACGTTCCGAATAAATCTCAAAGGTGTGGTAAAAAGTTCAATGCCCGAAGATGGGCTTCAATATTTAAATAATCTGTGTGACGAAATAACCGAGCTAGAGATTCGATATGATATCGTCGATGTTGCCGATAAAGAGAAAAAATGTGTGCTCTATAATCCTGGGGCGAGTGTGATTGTAAATAAACGGGTTAATGAATTGATGGAGATAAAACCACCCACCGACAATGATAAAATAGTAATGATCGATGTAAGTCAATTTAAATTTTTATAAATATTTTCTTAGTCTAATATTGTTTCTTTATTTACAGGACATTCAAATACGTCACATGCCACCCGGGAAAAAAGTTAAGGTTGTAGTTCGCGATAACAGTCTAGTTACGGTCGGTTGTGTATCGTTAGCGACGGTCGATTGTGAATCGGACATAAAAGCGCTCAACTCTGAAGTAAATCGCTATTGTAGCTCGATAAAAACTACTCAATCATATACGCCACGGATCAATGAAGCTTGTCTCGTGTATCTACAGACGGAGGACATGTGGGTGCGAGCATTATGTATTGAAGCAGTCGGAAATGGAAGTCCTAAAATGCAATTAATCGATATAGGACGCTTTGTTGAGATTAATATACAAAACATTCGTCGAATACCGGCTAAATTGGCTAAGGTACCGTGTTGTGCGATACAAGCATATCTCAAAAAATTACCGTTCCCGTTGAATGCGAAGCAAGTGGCTAAGGTCACTGAATTTTTCCCATTGAACGGAGTGATTGTGGTGGATGAAGTCGAGGTGGATGATGGAAGCACAGAAGATGACGAACTAAATAATGTTATCACTATAAATAAGCTAATTGAATATTTTGAATCATAAATTTGAATTAAAAGTGTGTGAGAGAGAGAATAGATATTGACCGTATTTCTATTGTTGAATTCTGAAATCTTTTATGAATTTTAAAAAAAATTTGTTTAATTCTTACTTTTATTACAAAATGAATTTTTAATTATACGTACATAAGATTTTTTTTATTATGCTTTAATTTGCTGCTTTGGTTTTCATTTGAGTTTTCTTGATACCCCACGATTATGATAAGTTTTCTAAAACCATGAAAATCAAACATTGAATTAAGGAGTTATATGAGAATTGTTATTTTGATGCCGAAAATTGTAGAGTTGTTTAGTTCTCGTGGTGGTAGTTCCAACAGAAGGCCTATGATGTCTTTATCTTTGAATTCTGAAATTATTATGCTTCCCAGTCTTCCTAATTATTAAAAGAAATGCATCCATTTAAAGTTAACAAAACTATCGTTGAAAATAGAATGAAAGAGTAGGTAATTTAATTTCAACTTTACACGCTAGATGGTCACATCCAAATTTATTTGTAAGCAATTACTCGGTGAAAATGTATAATTTTTCAGTCTGTGGTAGATATAAATCTGTCTGTCCGTCAGTCTATCTTTCCAGATATTTTCTAGCTTTAGCAGAATATCTCATCAATCAACATAGCAACTATCTACGAGTAATTGGAAAGTTATGTCCTGTCTCACATCGATTTTTTTTGGGTTTCGAACAATGTTATTCAGAAACATGCCCAAAAATAATGTTTTGGAATTGGTTAATAATCGAATGGGTAAGACGGACCAATGCACAAGCTGGTGATAATTTGGAAAATTTACTTGCTCTTGTTGGGCACAACATACAAATTCTAGGGCTCGTTCACATCTTGGTAGTAAGGACACTTTTTTAACCGTTTGTTCAAATTCAACTTTTTCGATGTGAAACTGATTTGAGTTACCTACCCTAAATCTCTGATCTGTTTTTCTCCTTTGCAACCATATAATGCAGTTGATCAACGTGATTTTCATATCGAATCCTGGTTACACAGCCTATTCGTATCTTTCTTAAAGACTTAATCCCCCCATTCAGTTATATGCAACAGTTGGAAAATCCCTTGAAACTATTCTACAAGAACTTGCCTGTAGGACTCGAAGATCGTTAAACATCGTTATGCTGATCATGGGATCCTTACAGTTTCGGGTAATCATTTAATTGTTGTAACTAATTAACCTCACACAATCCTCTCTGTATATTGTAGGCTTGTGGTTTAGAAATACTGATCGATAATCGGGTTCTCTTTTTTTCGGTAAAACAATCGCTAGATCAGATTCCGTCACACATCTTGGGGTTACTTTTGATCCAGATTTGGAAATTCCATCTTTAATATAAACTGAAGCAGCTACTCCCATCTTTTAGCAGTATATAGAAGAGCATTTGGTAATTCTTGTTAAGCTCGTGCTAAACGAAATGACCTGTGTTAAACTGGTTTCTGTTCTTAAACTTAGCTAAAATAGCTCACTCAGGTCAAATCAACCGAGGATAATCACAGCATAATGGAGTTTCAACCTAAGAAAATAATCCGCCTACGACACAGAAATATTGCAACACAACGCCGCAAAATTGCAGAATAAGGGCAACGTGCAAATTAATCTAGACGATTGTATTAACCTTGGGCCTTAGGTGCTCTATACTATCACAAGAAATACGGGTTCGAATTCGACATAGAAAAACTACCAATCAGTTCAACCTCGTATAGGCTGGTTTTCCCCTATCACAATTGAAATACAAATTTTAATGCAAGAGACCTGGACGTCGGGGACTGAATGGGTTGATCTAAATAACTGAAATGCAAAAATAAGATGACTGATATCGGCAACATCAAAATAGCAAGATGCATTAGCATACGCATTTGCGGTAGCTGTATTTTATAGAAATATTGATTAGATATGCCATGAAACAATAAGTTTAACAGTAAAATCCAAAGCAGCACCGATTAAGATTAAGTTATCACTTCCATGGTTAGCGGTGTGTGCCTAATATAAGACATATATCTGAACGGATTCAGTAATCCCGTTAATTTGGATCAAAGTAGAACCAAATAGATCTAAAACATTTGCTGCAAATAATAGCTCAGTTATAAGACAAATGCTTCCAGCAACAACTTGATCTTATGTAAGGTCTCAGGATAAACCAGTCGATTTGGTATCACGAGACATAACCCAAAATGAGCTTCTTAACCTCCATTAATGGTGGTATGAAAGCAGGGGCATTGGAAAGCGAAGCTATCCAACAGTGGAATTTACTGGAAGGAACAAAAGAGAAGCTTAGTGTCAATGGCTGTAATAAATCAAAGCAATACTTTGATAGACGTATATTTTAAAAGTTCTATGACTACGACAAGTTAAATCGAATGATCACGAGTTCAACGTTTGGTTCAACGGATAATTTTTTTATATGGTGAAAGTGGATGGCTTTTCGATATACTAACCAGCTTAACTAGGAAGGAGGCTTTTATTGCTGCTAGACGAGGATTATGCACAGACATTTATTCTGAAAGTTTACGCCTCATTTTGTTGGGTTATGAAAACCTGGAATTAAATATGCTAAATGCCACTAACATAGGGTTACAGAGGAAACTAATTTTCCATTTAAAAAACTTTATACCGTGGTAACTCAGATTGAAGCCTGTCTAAATATGTGACTATTAACACCTTTAACAAATTATCAATCCGATTTAACAGCCTTGATGCCATAGGATATTTTTGATTTAAGAGATTCTCCCAAGGCGCAACAAGCAACATTTGGGGCAGATATCTCTAAAATCGAAGTTCCATCTAGAAAAAATAGCAAGTCTTTTGTAGCCGATGGTCTGCGGAATATCTCCTTCACCCGCAGCAAGGAAACAAAGGACACAAATGGAAGAACATTCAATCAAATCAAAACGTTCTGGTACTGTAGGGAATGTAAGCGCCAAATTGGGGATGATTCGAAATTGTCTACACCACCAAGCTGTCTTGCAGTACACACCAACACCAATTCTCCAGTTTCAACACTGAGTAAAATTGACCTTTCACCTCATAGCCAGCAACCTCATAAGAAGGAGCGAGGTGTGGAGTCAGATAAGTCATATAACATTAGCTATGTCATTCACTTGTGGTATGTTGGGTCTAGCACAAGCTATGACATTGAAGTGTGATACTTTCAACCATTACTCCGCCAAGAGATTGGATCTTTTTAAATTTCACAATTATTTTACAATTAAAATTTCTACTGAGAAGCAATATGGAGCGGTGGTGGATGAAGAGCGGGTTGGAAGATATCACGGGCATCAACCAAAGCGATAAAATTAGAATTCTAATCAACCGCCAATGTCATGGATCAGGAATAGTTACCATAACTTCTGGTTGTATGTCAAGAAACATGGATTTTTCATCATGCTGTACAGCATCCAAGAATGGTTCCCGATATGTGTAGTCGTATTTAATAAAACGAAATTGGCTATATCCTTAAAAGCAGAAACCAACATAAATAACATTCTAGTGCGTGCCATTGGAGCACATTTTACACTGATCATGAATTACCAAAGTATAAAGAGCTTGAGCCCCTCTGTTTTGATGAAGGTGTCGAATATCCTTGTATCCGAACAAAATACTTCGTATAGTATACTCACACTCAAACATAGAGGAATCCTTTATCGAAAGAGCATCATAAAGTATTTAAATCATGTATCCTTGACCGTAATTTAAACCGAGATTTTATTGCATACTTGTACATACGTGTACCGTTATCTAAATATTAGCATAACTCGTCTTCCTTTATGTTAACCTACATTTTATATAAAATTCTCATATGTAGTACACGTTGTGGGATAAATTATTTTCAAGGATTATTTGAATAAGTTTTCATTTATATCCTTTTGTTTCCTCCTACGAGTATAGAGCACACATATACTCGTAGATATTAAAATTTAGTATTTACTCTCACTCCCAAAGTTCGTTTGTTCCGCAGTCATCGTTGTTCCCTAATTCCGTATATGCCATATGCACAGCATTATTCCCAAAAACAAAATGAACACAAAACAAATAAAGCTCATGTGTGCTTTTTTCATAAAGTTTCATATTTTTTTCGTATAAAGTCTTGATCAAAAACTTTTAAAGTTTATATTCAAATTTTTACAAAAAAAAATAATTCTCGTACTTTAGATGTGATTACTGTCAAACTAAATTGCACACATGCGGAAACATACAACTTAGAAATTTTTTTTGCCGGTTTATATCCTTTTATATTTCCCATATCTACGTTAGAAAAAAAAAACAAATCCCGGCAAATATCTGTATCTTATGATTAACATAAAATTTAATATACGAGTATAAGTGTGAAAATTATCTAGAGATAACACGTAACGAGCACATCTGTTTACCATATGCGAGCATATAATTGTGGATTCGATCGTTTTAAATTTTTAATTAATTGATTCGGAACAAGTTGCCGGACACTCAATTTGTACTGTGCATAAACCAATCAAATGTTAATTATAAAAATAAATTCGAAACCAAACAACAAAAATTCGTTTTACATTTTAATTTTTTTTTTCAATTTATTTTTTATTTAAATTCATTTGGATAATTTTTCCAGTTCGTGAATAAATGAAAATTAAATACGCATATGATGTTGTTGTTGTTTGCATATTCCCTGATTTATTTTGTTTAATTCCAATTCAATTTTTAATTAATATTTTATTGTGCAAAGTTTATTTATGGCAAATGAATAAATTATTTTGAAAAATTGATGAACTGCCAAGAAATTGGAGTGATTATCCCCGTCTAACGAATCCGGAATAAACTGTCAATCATGGAAATGGGCCAAGAGACTATGGCCGTGATGACTCAGGCGGTCTTAAAGGAGACCTCCCGCGACTATTAAGTAATAGAGACCAACTAGATCTGCCATTACTATCTAAAAGAATCTCTAACGTTCAAGAAGATACTCTAAAACTTTTCCAAACCTTTCGTAAACGAATTTCAATTTACTCAGAACCAACACCAATAATTACCACCTAGAATTCCTAGGAAAATATTCCCAAGTACATCAACCGGTAAAGTATCAAACACTATACCATTCCGATCAAAGAATATACCCAGATATGGAAGCCTATCATGATGAAATGAACGAGTACGACTCCCAGCCCAGTATGATCAAACGCTAATAGAATACACAGACTACATGGATAATCCAACGCCAACGGACAATATTGACGATAGCGGAAATGATAGCGAAGAGATACAAATAGAAGATAGATAGATACTCTTCGCTATCTTTTTTGGAGTACGTTTCGAAGAGCGGTAAAATTTTCAAATACCTTATAGATGCCGGTTCTAACAAGAACTACATCTACAGGAAAAATACATCAAAAATCTAATTTTAAACCAAAAATCCTAATTCTGCAAATTCTGTAGCGGGTAGCCTAAAAAATACCCACCATACTCTCATAGATCCTTTTTGGACCAGAACGAAAGTTAAAATTTACCTACCTATCTTAACTAAACTAAATTCATTCGGTGGAATTATATCAAATGACAGCCTCAAATAACTTCAGGCTACAATAGTGAATATTGTCGGTTTTATGATACACCCAAATATAAAAACTCCTTTGAAACAAAATCTTTCTGACTCCGTCAACAACATAAACATTAGGAACTCCCATCTCAATTCCGAGCTAAAAGGAACCGAATGAAAAAATCTTCAAATTTAAAAACGTCTTCTCTGATCCCAAGAGGAGAAATCCGTACAACTAATACCGAACCTGTATATTCCAGACCATATCCTTACCCAATGTTTTTAAAAGAAGAAGTCGAGAATCAAATAAAGGGTGTTTAAATAACGAAAAGGAATGCCGTTCAAGTAACCTCCTCTGCTAGCTCGGCAGGCTGTCAATCTTTTAACAAAATTTTGAATAACTTTCCCGCATAATGATGGTTCAATTAGTAATATTTGCTCGATGATGTTGTCTGAGGTGTTGAACAGTTTGAGGATTGTCCGCGTAAATTTTACTCTTCAAGAAAGCCCGTAAGAAGAAGTTCAATAGCCTTAAATCGCATGATCTTGGTGACTTCTCTTTCAAAAGATTGATTGATTCCGTTGTTGTGTGGCATGTTGGACCGTCCTGTTGAAATCACATATTCTGCACATCCATATCTTCCAATTGACTCCACAAAAAGTCTCTAATCAACTCTCGATACCAAGCTCCATTCACTGCAATTGCATTGCCATTTTGATTTTCGAAAAATATGAACCAATTACGTTACCACACCAAAATCCACACCATTACAATAACTATTTTTTGTCTTTTCAAACAATTCTCTAGGATTTTCTTCAGCCTAAATGCGGCAGTTTTGTTTGTTGACATAGCCGCCAATTTCAAAGTGAGCTTCATCGGTGAAGATAATTTGCTTGAAAATTTCTCATTTTCTTCTTGTTTCTCCATGGCCCAATTAACGAATTGCCGACGTAATACGGAGGTAATTGGCTTTAGTTCTTAACACATTCGCGGACACCCACTGCAATTGCAGTATACCCATAGCTTTCCAATGGGTCACCACTGCTATGACAGTACAATTTTATTTTCTCTTTGTATTTTCGTTGTTTTGTTTTATGAGAATTAGCTCTTCTCATTTGAATTGTTTTTTCTCTTTACATTATCAAAATATACCATCTGTACTTACTCGCTTTTGTTTTAATGTCATGAAATGAAGTACATTGTAGTACCTATATTTCCGTCTTACTCTGGCAAACTAATGACACAAGTGCAAATGCAGTGGTAATTTCCATATAGAACACGTTAGTATACAAAAAAGTGTCGAGTTGAGCAGACGGATTTTATTGGTGTTTTTTTATAAATATTGTAAAATGGACTGCTACGAGAAGCAACGGCCAATATTGGCTTTATTTGAAGAATTGTATAGAGGTGATTCCGAAGAAGAAATTGAGCTCTCTACGGATGATAGTCTTGATGATCCCGATTATATCGACAAAGGCAGTAGCAATGGCAGTAGCAGTGGCAGTAGCAGTGGCAAAGAAAATAGTAACAATAGTGACATTGAGTTTGCTGGGTGTAAAAACGAAATAGATGGGGGTACTGTTCCGCAAGAACCAGGTAAACATATGGAAGAGGAAAATATCGAAGAACTTTGGACATCGACCGTAGCGAGGGAAACAAAATTGAGAGTTCAACATAAATACGGTAGGTTACCAAATAAGTGGAAGTTCGTCGAGGTGTTTGACATTTTTTTGGTGGTGAATCGTTCAAATTATTATTAGTTTCAACTAATAATGCGTATGGCGAAAGACTGTGCAATAAAGAGCGCAAGACTCGATTTTCAAAAACTACAAAATTCATGCCAGTTGCTTTATCTGAAATGTCAAAATTTATTGGCCTTTGTCTTTTGCACGGGCAATTGGATCTACCGAAAATACAAAACCTTTTTCAAGCCATTATATCATCACCCAGTTTTTCCAAACACCATATCAGGATGCCGATTTGAGCAGATTTTGAGATGTTTGAACGTTAATCCACAATTAGGCGAAACTCACTTAAATAAAATAAATCCATTTATTTAGTCAAAAGTGTCACGAAGTAAATCAGCCGAACCAAACTCTTTCATTGGATGAGTCGTTACTATTTCGGGGCAGATTACATTTTAAACAGAATATTAAAAATAGAATCAAGTTTTATGAGCTTTGTGATCCAACTGGCTTTGGTTTCAATTTGGAAATATATGGCGGAAAACAAAGTATTCCTATAGTTTCAAAACGTAATTCACTAGTTTTACGTTTGATGGCTCCATATTTAGGATAAGGACACATATTGTTCATGGACAACTATTATAACAGTGTAACATTGTCCAACATTTTGCTGTCTCATAGAACACATACTTGTGGCACTCTACGTAGCAACCGAAAGGGGAACTCGAAAGAGCTAATCCAAAAGAAGCTTAACAAAGATGAACACATTTGGGTCAGAAATAGGGCTGTTTATGTCTCAAAATGGAAGGATGAAAGGGAAGTCCTTTATCACCCAGAAATGGTTACTACAACAAATAGTTATGGAAAAGAGCGGAAGAAGCCCGTCGAAATTGAGAAATATAATCAAAATATGTCTAGAGTCGATAGACTGGATCAATTAGTGTCATATTACTCGTGTCCTCGGAAAACCGTAAGATGGTATAAATAATTATATTTAATGTAATAGATATATCCGTATTTAAATCCTATTTTATTTACAAAAAAACAAGTTCCAAAAATACCGTTCGTGTTATTTCGGGGTCACCTATAGGTTCCCTCCTCAACATTGAAAATACGAGCAGCGGACATCGTCTACCAGCAAACCTAATTGTGGAAAGTTCAATAATGTCAAAAAATACATTTCCATCCGGCCAACATTCACAAAATAAAAACTTATTTTCGCGATTGCAAATGTTGCACACGGACCAAAAAGCGAAAGCAAACCGCATATCATTGCAAGCAATGTCCCGAAGCAATGTCTCTTTGTTACCTTTGATTAGGATTTTTATTAAAAGTTATTAATTTTCAATAAACGACTGAACGAACTGTGGTTCTTATTACACTTCAAATGCAGTATAGCTTTATTATACATTACACTCCTCCCAATGGGTCAATTACTGTATTTGCAGTACTACCGCTAAAGCAGTAGTGTCCTATAGTTGACAATAATTACCATGGGGGGTCACTACTGCATTAACAGTACTGTTTGCAAAAAAAGTTAGCAATTGCCGAAAATTTCTAAAAATATTTAAGACACGAGACTTCAATCAGATTTAAAATATCTTCAATAATACCAGAGTTATGGCATGTGACATTCTGAGTAGTCGCCGTGTAAAAAGGGTGTGCGGTAACACATTCGGTTAAGCTTCAATATTTTCACTTGAACGACCAATACGACGTTAAATTGCCTTCTTTGATCTTAAACTAAACCAGTTTCTTCAAATTGATCAATGATAACTTTAATAGCACGGTTTGTCGGAGCATTTCCTCTACCGTATTTTGAACGAAACTCAATTTTCTTCCAACCTCTGAATAACTTTCACCATATTTAAAATAAGTTTTAATAATGAAAATACGCTGTTCAATCGTATATCTCTCCATTTTAACTAGACGGAATGTTTGGACTTGTCATCGAATATTTAAAAAGATACCACAAGTTTGAATACCCTTTTCAACAAATACTCGTTTATGGAATAACCAGACCATCCAAATCTCCGTAGAATTCCTCAGTGTGGATTGTACCCAAGAAAGAAGATGCATCAGGGAAAAAGAAATATCGATTAGTAATTGATTTCTGAAAATTGAGCACTGCCATATTCCGAGATAGATACCCTATACGAGAAATTATTGAAATCTTTAACCAACCTAAACTAAAACAAGTTTTTCACTATAGGAGACCGCAAAACCAGATTTCATTAAATATTTGAGAGAAGTGGAAAATATGAATTCACCAGGCTCCCGTGGGCTTAAAAATGCACCATCAACGTTCCAATGAACTCTTGATGATATTCTACGCCATCACATAGGTAAACGTTTCTTTGTTTATATTGACGACATTATTATCTTCGGAAAAATCAGGGAAGAACAACATGAAAATTCAGTTAGACAAGTGCGAATTTTTCCAAGGTCAAGTGGAATTTTTGGAATTTATAATATCTAAGGATGCAAAAATGACCTTAAACAGTTAAGGTACAAGAACATTTCTAAGAATGGCAGATTTTTATCATCGCTTTATATAAGACTACGCAAGTCTTGCAAAACACCTTACTTCGCTTTTAAGAGGGGAAGACGGACCTGAGTTCAAATCTCTCTAAAAAAAACCCTAACTTCCATAGATAAATTAACTAAACTTAGCTGTTGCAAATTAATTAAATCAAAGGCAGCCGAAGACATTTAGGGCTTAGCGGCATTTTGTTCATTTTATAAAGCGTTCGTTCCATCGTTGGTCAAATTAAAGATGCGAACAACGAATATCGGATTCGCACACCTCACGAGATAGAGCAAATTATCGGAGGTAGTGAAATCATCGAATTCATCAAATCCACTCGAATTAGATGGCTCGGTCACGTAGCAAGGTCTCCATAACAACGGATGATTAATAAAGTGTTCCATCAACAACCAGCCGGTACGCTTCGACGATGTCGAACAATACCTACGCATAATAGGATGTCAAAACTGCAGGACGGGAGCAATGGATCGAGACGGATAGAGGACAATAGCACAGGCCGCAAAATCCGTTCATGGGATGAGAAAGCTAGAGAGAGAGAGAGGCATTTTGTTATTCTTTGGCGTAGCGGAAATTGTCGTAATTGAAAACAAAAAGTCATTCAGTTCTCACTCAACAATATTCAAGTGAAATATCAGAAGGAGTAGTTCTACTTTAAGTAATTCAAAGGAAATTTAAGTTTTAAGAATGAAAGCCAAAAACTCAACGAGGCTTATCTAATAAAAATGCAAGTGCTGTCGGCAATATTACAACCGATGCCACAAAAAGAAAACTTCAAAGAAACCCTCTCACTATAAATGATGGAAGATATGTCAATATCGATAATCTAGATCGAATCGAATTTCTACACGATGGGAAGAGTAGTTGAGTACTCTAATCACCAATTAAACTCTCATAGCAGTCATTGTCATCATAACGATTGCATTCATCATCATAAATAGCAGCAATAACAAGAAAATACGGATCATCAACACCGCGAATATAGAAGAAGCAAAGGCGATCAGATCTAACACAACGGAATGCAACACCACGATAATCAAACTTCACGAAAATCCGGATATGCAATATACAATACCAAATAGGACCACGCCAGAAAACGCACAAGTTCGAAGTACAAGAAGGAAGTTACATGAATTCTTTTAACTTCGGCCTTTGATTAACACGCACTCTATTGGGATTCCCACACAGAACACAGGTTTCATTTTACATCACGTTGAAGTGGAATGCCCGATCATATTTGTTGATCAACTATTTGGTTATCGCATTGCAACGTTACGATATTTGTAATTAGAAAAATAATCATTAGGTGTAATTACGTGTAGTTGTGAGTTAATAAAAAAATAAATAAAAAAAATAAAAATTATTTTTTTGGAAAATTAAGGGAACCAAAAATTAGCTTATATGTATGTCTGTGATTTTGATCTCGGCTACGTTGTTTCCTAACTTCTTTAAATTGAAAACGACTTGTTGAAGTAGCTGAATTAATTGATTTTGAATCCTCCGCCAGCTGTTGTAAAGTTCTGACTGCGAGGCAAGCGTCTGCTAAATTCCCTTGTGCGATTATTTTTAATTAGTATTCCTGAAGTTTCTGCAGTTGGTACGAGTTATGCTAAAGTATACGCATTGGAAATTTCAGTCATCTTCGGCAATTTATATTTGCCGAAACATGTTGGTGTAATTTTTATCGATCACTGGTTGTTTTTGTAGAGGCATGAAACACCACTCTTATCTTAGTTGTGATGCTTGACGGTTTAAAGACAGCATGATGCGGCATATAGTTTGTGTTTTTAGCCGCGGGAGCGTTAGTAAATACCCAAGTTGTTCATATTCTTACATGAACTTTCTGTATTGGGCTGCGTAGACGTCGTTATGAGTTGTCTCGCCATTACCATCTTTTTTGAGTTACTTTATTTAGTATCAATGCTGTTAAATGGTATTTTTACGATATACTGCCATCTGTTGTCCGTTTGAAAATATTTTAGAACAGCAGTTCACACTTTCCTTCTTAAGTGAGTTGCATTCGTTTGTTTTCGGCTTAACAAAAGACGTTTCGGAATTTTCATTTCCAACGGATTTTCCATGTTACATTATAAATGTTCTTATGGTAATTTAACGGATATTAATGTGTCTTGATATGACTGTCTCATATGGTCATAATGTCCTTCCATAAAGTAACTTATTGGCCTTCATATTCTTCGCATGCTATTTGATTCATTAGTCTATCCGTATAAGCGAGAGCTCGTTTCAGGGCGTGCTCCATTTTCGATCATTGGTTGTGTAGCTTCTATATCTTTCCACGGGTTATGCATTTTGATATTTTGTTGTTTAAGATACCGTTTAAATTTTTTTTATTCAATTTGATTTCTTCATCTGCATGTGGTGGGAAGGGCAACGATTTGCCTGGTTGTTGTTGTTTGTTTGGAGTACTTGTTGCACCATTATTAGATCGTTGGGGTATCTCTTCGATAAACACCACATATGTTTTCGAAACGTTATTTCTCGACTTGAAGTATAGATGGGTCAGTTCCAGTAGTGGATTAGTTCATGTTAGTAGTTGTTGATCTGTATTGCTTTCTTTTACGTAAACAATTTTTACTTTGAGATTTTTGCAGAGTTACCCTTCCCTATATCGCCGAAGTAAAAAAAAATATTTTTAAAAAATCTGTGTGTGTGTTTCTGTGTGTCGTGCCGTGTAGAATAAATGTGTGTAGCTTCTCTACAGCCCAGGCGGATTGACCGACCGTGATGAAACTTCATGCATAATCTTTTTCATAAATTGGGAGATCCCAATGATTTTTGGCTGAAATCGAGCCATCGAAATGTCCGCATCCTCCACAGGAGCCTTGCAAAAAACGCAATCATTTTGAAAAGTATATCATTTATAAGAAAAATTATTAAGAACTAAACGTTTCTAAATTAATTTTGCAACAATTGCGGCCCAGACGAATGTTTTAAAATTCAAGCGGAAATGACGATTTATGAGAAAAAACTGTTTTTTAACAAAAAATCGACGTCTGTTCAGCCTACATGGATTGATGGATCGGAATGAAACATAATACTTGAGCCGTTACCATAAATTGGGAGGTCCCAGTCATGTTGTTCCGTCCACCGGATAGGAACTTTTCCGCTTTTGCAAATAATGTATTTTGGAAAGTGTTTCATTTACAAAAAAAAAATTAAAACAAAAAGATTGTAAATTAATTTTCAAACAAAATTAGTCCAGTTCGTTTTTTAAATTTTCCAAAGCCATTTCAATTTTTGCCATGATGTTGAAAAGTTTAGCACTTACCAAAAAAGACAAAGAATAAAAAATTTATATAAATTTTAAAGATTCAACAAGGGTTGACCTTGTGGGTTTCCTGAAAATTAAGCAGGGATATTTTTTGATTATAAAGGGTGTTCGAGTGTCCCTATGGGTATGCGGTGGCAACCCGAAATTTTTTTGCCAAATCAAAAGTCAAAACTATGCCATTTTTAGTCTTGTGTTTGTTTACAACACAACAATGCGTTTTGGTTATCCAATCTTATTACGAAAATCGTCGTTCAGTAAAAAAACATTTCGTAAATTACGTGATGATTTTGGTCAACATGGACGTCCTACAGAGCCTGGAATTTGCAAAATTGTTGAACGTTTTGAAGAAACTAGATCAGTTCGAGGGCGTAGAGGATATGAACACCATCACCATGAAAATGTGAAAGGGGAAAATGTTCGTGAAGTGCTAAGCATCTTTTCGTTGCATGTTAACTGAATTTTTGTGGCCCGATACAACAACAACATCCAAAGCATTCACGTTATTGACAGACATGTACAATGCTACGGATACAAGAACATTGCATTCTTGTGGAATAACGGATATCAACGCGACCAATAACATACTACTGTGGGCAAAAAGTAGTAAGTAAGTAACTTTTTAATTTAAATTTCGTGCGGAAAACCATTCGTCGAAATATTTTTTTTTTATGTTGGTATGACTGCCAGTGACATCTGTGCCAAATATCACATCAAAATAATCATTAGTGTTTAGTATACGCTGGTCTTTCTGAAGTACAAAAAGTGCATTCGGCGATTTTTACAATGAGTGAAATTATTCAACAAAGAAGTTTCATTAAATTTTGTGTGCGGAATCAATTTTGTGGTGCCGAAACGTTCAGAATGTTGCAAAAGGCCTTCGGTGATAATTTTTTTTTTTTTTTTTTTTTTTTTTTAATCCATGCAATCTTTTCTGGGGCCGAAGCACTCCCTGCTCTTTCGCGGTTGATTTTCCCGTCTTACTTTACGCATCTCTGCCAAATCGAAGACGTACGGCTATAGGACCGATTTAAGTTATCATCTGCGCATTGCATAGCTCCATGCCAGCCTATACTGGCATGGAAGATGGGTCGGCCCATGAGTTTTGCACGCCGATAGGGGGTCGTAGTTGTGTTCCTTTTAATCACAGATTACAATCTGTTGATGAAAATTTCCTTTTGCAACCTGCCCCTATCGGGTTTCGAACCCGGTACCTCCCGATCCAAACGCCAAAGCTTTAACCACTGTGCCATTTGGTCGGTTCGGTGATAATTGTATGTCGCGAGCAAGTGTTTTTGATTGGTACAAATTGTTCAAAGAGGGTCGAGGACGTATTGACGACGAACCACGTCTAGGACGGCCATCAACATCAACTGATGATCCACACGTTAATAAAATCAAGGAATTGGTGCTCGAGAATCGACGATTAACAGTCAGAGGCCTTACTGGCATCGTTGAAATATCTAAAGGATTAGTGAAAACCATTTTGAAAGATCATTTGGGCCTAGGAAAAGTGAAAGCACGATTGGTTCCAAAATCACTCAATTTTTTGGAAAAACAGCGTCGCGTTGACGTCTGTGAAACAATGCTTTCCGACTACCAGGATGTCATGAAACGTATTATAACTTGCGGTGAGTCTTGGATCTATGCTTACGACCCGGAACAGACGATCAATCGGCCGAATATCGTGCCAAAGGTGAGCCGAAGTTGAAAAAACCACGTCAAAGCAAGTCAAAAATCAAGGTGATGCTGACAGTTTTCTTCGATTATCGAGGTGTGGTGCACTCCGAATTCCTTCCGACTGTCCAAACTGTCAACAAGGAATACTATTTGAGTGTTATGCGTCGTTTGCGCGAAGCTATTCGTAAAAAGAGGCCGGAATTATGGGTCGACAACTCTTGGTTTTTGCACCACGATAATGCACCTTCTCATACTGCATTAGTTTTACGTGATTTTGTCGCCAAAAATTCCACCCATATCATTCTGCAGCCACCGTATTCGCCTGATTTAGCTCCGTGTGACTTCTGGCTGTTCAGCAAACTCAAACGACCGCTCCGGGGAAACCGTTTTGAGTCAATTGAAGAGATTAAACGAATCACTACGCGCATTGGAGGCTATTCCGGAAATTGACTTTAACAACTGTTTCGAGGATTGGAAAAAACATTGGCACAAGTGTATTGAGGCCGGGGGGGGGGGGGGGGGGATTACTTTGAGAGAAATAAATAAAGAATTTTAAAATTATGAACAAAGTCTTAGAATGAATTTTTTGCCCACAGTATTATGTTCAACCAACGTGACCAGCAATGTGAGCTCGATCACATTATGCGAGAATATTTATTTCTTTATTTTTACGAACGAATCAAAAAATAGGAACGTCAATTTTTAATAACGATTGTAATAGACAATGTTTTCAGCATTGATTCTCAGTTTAGCGTCATAGATGATAACATCTTATATCTTTTGTTAAAGTTCTAAAACCAATTTAAAATTTACAAATTAGAATTATTAAAATTGTACCTTAATAAAAAATATAACTCGTGTCACACAAACCGCGAAACACTCGACTTATTGGCAACCGAGTTCGATGATCGCATAATTTCAAGAAATTCTGATGTCAATTGGCTACCAAGATTTAGCGATTTGACGCCGTTAGATTATTTTCTTTGGGATTTTTTGAAAAGTGAAGTGCATAGTAGTTCAAAATTTTTGAACAACATTTGAGGTCTCTTCTGGAAAAACGGTAAGAGATTAGACTTGCTATAAATTTGAAGAAAAACAAGAATCTTTTATTTAACTGAAGTTCAGTTGATTTGATCACTGTTACTTGAGAACACTAAACTCAATGCGGCAATCATTGTTCCGATGGTTTTTTGAATCCATAAAATAATTGAGAGAATTTCGCCAAAGACGCTGCCAGGTGTAGGGCTATAACGTTAATCAAAACATACAAATTGTCTTGACATTTTTTATAAATTTCAGACACCCAAGTTGAGAACACTAAATTTCACATTCAGCACTCATTGTTCCGAAGATTTTGTGAATTAATAAAGGAATTAAGTGAATTTGGCCACCAAAGGCGCTTTCACGTGTATGGCCATATCGCCAATCACAACATGCAAATTGTCCTAACATTTTTTACTAATTTCAGACATCATCCCAAGATGAGAACACTAAATTCCACATTCGGCACTCATTGTTCCAATGATTTTGTGAATTAATAAAGGAATTAAGTGGCCAACATAAAAACACTTCTACGTGTAGGGCCATATCGCCAATCAAAACATGGAAATTGTCTTGACATCTTTTTACAAATTTCAGACACCATTCCACAGAATACTAAATTTCACACGCGGCACTTATTGTTCCGATGATTGTGTGAATTAATAAAAGAACTACGTCAATTTGACCAAAGACGCTTCCACTTATTGGGGGTCATAACACCAATTACAACAAGCAAATTTCCTTAGATTTTGTTCTATTAGCTCTAGACACCATCTCAAGCAGAGAATACAATTCCACACTCGGCACTTATGGTTCCGAAGATTTTCTGAATTAAAAATACTTTAAAAACATTTTTTTATGAAGAAGGTATATAAACTTATTTTTGCTGTCCAATAATAATACACATTTTTAGTACAATGACACTCAATATTTCTTGCTTATTTTTAATAATTTTAATTAAGCCAGATGTTTCGAATTCCAAACTTTGCTTTTTCTTGCGCAGCTACACTTTTCGATAATTTGAATCTACACTATTCATTACAATGTGTAGCTACATTTTTTATTAACGAAAGCGAAGGTGACTTTATTTATATCACCACGCACGTGGATGACCTCCCGTCATGCTGGTAACACCTAAAAAAGTCTTCTGTCAAATTACTTTGATTTGAAGAAGCTGCTCTATCTCGTTATTAGAATTTTATAATTTTTGTTTCATTTGAAAGTCTATAAAATCACGAAGTTTGGTGTAAACCGTCCTTCTCGTCAGTTTCTTCTTCTGCGATTCCAACAAAATGGATTGAATGTTCGTAGTACGGTATATTATTTTTAATAATACATAACCGAAGTAAACTATAACGGGTAAGTCATTATTCGTGTTTTTTTAATAAAATGTATATTGCAAATCGTAAAGGAATATCTTTAATATCGCTCCAATTTTGTATGGCGAAATGAAATTGCGAACTAAGTGATTTATAGATGCCGTTTAGGGTTCTCTCATGAGAACGTGGGAGTTTGCTATGCTACCGTCGCGTTTCCTCCGAGAGTTTAACTGACCGTAGGAACGGGGACCTGTAATTGTGTCGGTTTCCATATTTTTTTACACTTTGTTCCACGCGGTGACGCAAAATTGGATTAACCATTGGTTTGTCGGGTGGTGGTGGTTATCTAGGAAAATGTTTCATCTAATGTACTTCTTTTTTCTCTGCTACTCACCCCTTAGTAATTTCCCTATTCACGTTATTCTCGATGGGGGTGTGTTTCGTAGTATACGACATATTACGAGTTTTCGGAAGTGGCCCATGATGGCTTTTGAGTAACTTGCTGACAAAAGATTGCCAGTTCTATTTCCGAACATGTAGAGTGGCTTTGGGGTAATTCACTTTTAGTTGTTTTTTTAATTTGTCTCTGTCAATTTGTATTAAATTGGTAGTGTCGGGGGGATTGGGGTACAAGCTTTCAAAGTACATATAAGCTATTCAAAGAAATACAACAGAAATGTTGGATCTGTTAAAATCATAGAAATAGATTATATAAGCCGTTTTCGGAAGTAGCCCGTGGTAGCTTTTGGGTGGCTTGCTGATAGTAGATTACCAGGTCTGTTTCCGAACATGTGGAGTAGCTTTGGGGTAGTTTAGTTTTTGTTGTTTTTTATTTCTGTATTTGAATTAAATTGGAGGTATCGGAGAATTAAATTACAAACTTTTAAAGTACAAATTGTACAAATAGAAGCAACAAAAATATTCACACGCGAAATGTAAATTTACTTTTTGTATAGCCAGGGTAACATGAGTAATGCCTCAACCAGCGAACACTACTAGCTAACACTTAAGTTACATGCTGTTTGTATCATTTCGGCTAGTGCTACAATCACCAAAATTATATAGGCTTCTCGTCACAAATAAACAACTGACCTGTAAAGTTTTGGTGGTCGTACCGCTTCCTTAAGTGGTCCAAACGGAGCACAACTTAAGCTTTAAAAGTTTGTAATTTAATTTTTCTGATACTTCTAATTTAATTCAAGTAAAAACAACAAAGGCTGAATTACCCTGGAGTTGCTCTGCATGTGCGCAAATAGATTTGGTAATTTATTGTCGGCAAGTTGCTCAGGAGTTGCCATGGGCTATTTCCGAAAACGTCTATTTTTATTGTATTTTTTTATTTAATACATAGTTTGTACTTTGAAGGTTTGTACTTTAATTTTTCTGACACTACTAATTTAGTGCAAATTGACAGAAAGACAGAAATTAAAACACAACTAAAGGTGAATTGCTCTAGAGTTGCTCTACATGTTCGGAAATAGATCTGGTGGTGTTTTGTCAGCAAGTTACTCAAAAGTTGTCATGAGTTGTTTCCGAAAACGCGTAATATGTCGAATTTTGTGAAACGTATTTTGGCTATAGCTTAAATCCGTTCTAAGACCAGCCATATCGACGCCCATGGTAAGGCTATTTCTGAAAACGCCTAGTGATTATATTTCTAGCGTGTATATTTATATTCAGCAAAATTTAATGACGTATTTGAAAATATACGAGATTTTTGTAGGTTATTTTTAATGGTTTGTACTTTAAAAGTTTGTACTTTAATTTTTCTCCTCTGAATTTAATAAAAATTGACCGAAAGACAGAAATAAACAACTAAAACTAAATTACTCTAAAGCTACTCTACATGTTCGGAAATTGATCGGGCAATTTTTTGTCAGCAAGTTACTCAAAAGTTACTTACCATGGTCTATTTCCGAAAACGCCTATTCAAAAAACATCTTACTTTTGTAGTTTTATATGTTATAACAAAAATGCCTTACATGCCTTACTCTGGTTGGAGAGTAGTTTTATTTCAAGTAGGAATATGAATAAAATAATTCTACGAAACGCTATTCTATTGATCATAATGTAACTTTTTGAGGAACTATAATTGTATGGAGCATCTTAACAAGAAAATCATTTTTCAAACATCTAATTAATGGGCCTTTCCACACGTGTATTGGGCATAACCAAAGAGTATCTAATGTTATAAAGAGTAACGAAACAAAGGAAAAATATTCATCAAAAAATGAATGGGTTATGCAATTTAATTCCATATAGTAGAGTTTTTCGACAAACTACGATATCGATAATATTTATAAACTAAGACAACTAAAGCCAATAAAATCGATTTCATTTACGAGAACGAAAAAGGATACATCTCTCCTCCTTTTGGAAATGGCTCTTGATTAACTTGCTTGTGTCGACTTAAGGCTAACATTTCCACATGTATAATTTTCCGACAAACCCTACATTATCCAGCATTTATCAAAACAAATTGTACTCAAACCAATAACTAAAAAGGATATCCCAACTCTCTGTTTGGAAATAGCATTCTGGTAAAGGCTTGATTTACCAGAATAAAAAATGATACCCCTACTCTCAATTTGAAAATAGATGGAATTTATTTAAACTAAAACTACTCTGATCGGTATCGAATTGGCTTAATTTAGCAGTACAAAATTCAGAATTATTCCTTTTTTATGGAAATGTACTTAGCTCACTAGCTCACACTTAGCTCATAATAATTTCCAAATTTATAGATTTTTATAGATATTGAAATGAGAATTTCTCGAACTGGAAGGATCGACTGATCGTCGTAGAGGAAAGACGTGTTTTTGTCTCTCCTTTAAATAAATTATTATTAATATTTTAATTCAAACCAGTTTAGGAATGTGTAGTGTGAGAGTGATGTGCTATTTTTGAGTGAGTTTTGTTCTTTAGAAGTTCACCTGTTAATACAGGTGAATTGAGACAGTTATTATGAAAATTACGTTCAACACATATACAATCAGAGAAGTATCTTTTTATTCTAATTTTCATTCTAATTATATAAAAGTTATATAATTGTTATTATAACTATTTACATATATGTGAACGGTAATTTATAATCGTATACATAGAAACTGACATTTCAAGGGAATTCCCTTTGTATGTACTTACGTACATAAAATATTGGTACCCGAGAAACCAAAATTTGAAATTACAACAGATCGAATTGTAACTTACCCAATAAGCGAAAATTTGTATACTCAAAATGGGTTGCCACCGTATTGTGACAAAAATGACTTTTTGTGGAATAATATAAATTGATAGTGAAAAGGAGGAAACAGTTTTCTGCCACGGGAATTTTATCATTTGAGCTGAAATATGTTGGATTGTGTTATCCATTTGGGTTTTTATTTAATATAATTACATTTTCATAACTTATTTTAATAATTTTCACTCACTTTAAACAATTCTATAAATTGAAATTTTGTCGAAAGTCCTGATTTAAAACAATAAAGTTGTCGGCAAATATAATTCAATTTATTTTATTATTATTTAAAATTTATTATTATTATTATTTTTTTTTTACATACCGGAAGGTCAGGGAAGATTGTGATTGCAACATTCTTGATCAGGGGGTCTATTTAATTACTTACGCTTTGAGCATAAACTCAATACAATCAAATATGTTAACGATCCAAAGACTTTTTGCCATGGAATGTTGTTTTTCGACGATCTTTCTGGTTGAATTCAGGTTATGTTTTAGTGAAGTTGTGTGGATGTTAGATATAAATTAACTCTGCTTTTAGTTGGATCAATTTAAATATAGGTAGCTGAATGACAATACCGAATCTAATTTTTTTTTTTTTTTGACATTATTGACGGAATATTTAGGTCATCATATGTATGATAATACTGCCGTGTCATTACGAACGTGAAGTCCCTCGGTTAGATGGTGTTGGATGGGAAGATAGGGCAAAATAAGGTTACAAGCAGTATGTGATGAGATGACCCATAGATGTGAATTAAATAACATAACCAGTCTAGTAGGACTGATGCCGAATACATATGATGAATATTAGTATCCTTTACCTCAAACACAACTAACTTACATTAATTAACTAACAAACTCTAATCTAGAGTGTGAATTTAATTGAGACTAACATTCTAATATATATTAAGTAGTTAGAAAATGACTTTGCCGCGGTTCGCCCTAGTCGTTTCTGTGACTAACATCCTTTCCTAACTAACCTTATCTGTTAAGGATGCAGGCAGGGCCTGGGCCCGCATGATGCTGAAATGTTATTCGCATTCAGATATATTTTGTTATTTGATTGTTGATATTTCAGGATTATGGTAACGTACCTAGGATCGCCGTTATGGCTGGCCTGTACGCCTCTATCATATCATATCATATCATTTGAAAGTCTATAAAATCACCCTTCAAAGTGTGTTAAATAAATAAAGAAAATAAAAATGTCGAGCTTTTAAAACAACAATATTACGTCTCGCCTCGCTTTCATCAAAAAATCCAACCGCACCATTCGTTTCAGTAAGTTGCGGGGCGTCCTGTTTAGGTTTGCAGTCTCATCACTTCAAGTTTGAAGTTTTCACCAATTTTTAATCTTTAATTAATGAAATATTTTGAGCTTTTAAAGTGAAACCGAAAGCACATGTTAATTATTTTAATTAAGAAACTTTTAATGTTGATTATAAATCAACAAGCTTTTATGGCAAATAGCTTTTATAAATTATTTTAAGCTTTTTCGTATTTGTATTGTCTTACTTTACTTTTCACTTTTCTATAAAAAATTGAGCTTTTTTACGCAAATTTCTTTTCAGTGCCGATTGTACTTTGTTTTATAAAAATAACTTTTCCAGAAGAATTATTTCCTGGAATCCTAATTGTGATAATTTATCATACAATTTACCGAAACTTGAATTTTTATTGTGAATTAGTAATTAAGAATTAAGCACAACAAATACTTCTATTCTGTTGTGTGTATGAATATCTCACAGAAAACAAACGGAAAATGTTCTTAAGTAGAAAATTAAAAGGCGAAAAAGAAAACATAAAACTAATCCTTCTTTGGATTTTCCAATCCATTAAATAACTTTTCTTATATAATATACATATTATGTCTTCGTCTTTGTGTCATGTCTTCTCCCCTTTTGTTTTCTGAAAATTGGAAAATTTTCGCTTCCATTCCGATTTAAATTATTTCACTGTATACAGTCTGTAGTGTCACAAAATCGAGTTATTTTATGTAGATATACCACATATATAAGAAATTAGAAAGAAAACCACAAATAGTTTTCCCTAAACAAAAAATCTTTTAATTGAAAGCAGTAAAATCATAATGGCGAAATAAACTTTTATCACTTAACGTATAGTAATTAATTCAAGACGGTGCGAGCTTAGTCAAAAAAAAAAAAAGTTTTCTATATCAACTAACGATTGTGGATTTTTATTTAAATCAAACCAATTCACAATTGAAACCTATTAAACTAAGTATATCAAATAACCGTTATAATAATTTTCTATATAGTTTAGCCTTTAACCGAAGTGTTCAGCAATAAAATATCAAGAACAAGGATAGAGGAGACCATTAAGAAAGTTAATAGTTTTTTGAGGAGGGTTTACTGTCTGGCTATTCCTTTCATATATAACAAATTATTACTGTGAAATTTAATGGAAAAACTTTAGCAGAGAGCTTTTATCTCTAGATGGAAAATTATCGCAACCTCTTACGAACCTAACACAAAACTAACTACTACTACTACTATTATGGTTTTTATATTACTATATTAAGCTTTTTACAGTAATATCCACAATAATTTTCCGAACGTTACGTAAGGTATATATGTATGTACGAGTAAACGATAGGGGGGAGGATGCCACAAAAAAAGGCAGAAAAAAAGTTTTTTTTTGTTCGGTGCGCTCCTATAAATATTTTTCATAAAACTTTTTTAATTAAATTTAATTTATTTTAACCAAAATAAAAAAAAATTAATTTTATTTTTTAAAATTAATAAAATTAGTTTTTTTTGTTAATCGAATACCGAATTGACTTTTTTTTTTTTGTAAATTTGACGAGCGCAAAACAAAACACTTTGACAGTATATATTCGAAAAGGGTACCACTGTCACAGTTGTGTAAAGTGTTGGTGTAAAACCACAAATATAGAATTTTGTCAGGATCCGAAAGCGTTATACTACTTTTACAATCTCGTATATACGAGCACATAGTACAGTGAACAAAATCTAAAAAAAAAAAATTTTTTAGTTTTTCTTTGAAGTTTTTTAATTAAATTTTTCTTTTGTTTTTCGTGTGTACTTGTATAATATTTTTTACATCCGTATTTTTGTTGTTAAGGGTTGGTTTTAGAGGGAATAATTTAGATTTTATTGAAAATTGTTTGCGACATACCAAAAACGTTGCGAGAAAATTGATTCGAAATCGGATGAAATTTGTTTTGTTTGGTATGTAATTGTGAGTGCTCAAAGCTTTCGGTATCACATTGTAAGTAATAATTTACATGTGGAAAAGGAAACTTATACTTTTATGACTCCTTGAGGCTAAAATCCAATTTACATAATTTGGGAAATATAATTATTTTAATTTGGTGAAGCTTTTTGAAGTTTTTGGAGACTTTTACTGATTAATGTTGTTCTCTATACTTCGGCAGATCTTTTTAGAAAAATCCCCACCTCTATGTGATGAGCAAAAAAAAAATAACGGTACTTAATTTTATTATTTCATTATTTTTTAAGAGATTCTTAAAGTGGCTATAATTGCCTACCCTGGCTATACTAGCTTTGTATGCGTAATTATCTGAGAATTGGTGGTGATTTAATAATAAAATATAGCACCTTAAAAACCTGCTCGAAGTGAGATATTTCAGAAAAAGTCAATGTGCAGGTACCCTCATTCCGGGTTTCTCCTTTATGTGTTTGAAAAAAAGACCTTTCTAATCTTTTAAGGGTTACTTTCAGTAAGGAAAACCGGTTTCAGAATTATACAACATTTTTTTGTTACCTGTGTGCCAGCAGATGTTTAAATCTGCGCTATGCATCATTTTAAGGGGTGATTCATGCGAATTACGTGTGATACCGCGCGGATTAGAAACTGAACATTATATATAGGCATGGATTCAGGGCAATATTATTCAGTGTAATTTTGAATATGAAAGAGTAAAGTTGTCAGAAAAAGTGTAAATTTCGTAATGCAGGAAAATAAAAATATTTGTATTATTTGTAATAAGTGTATGCAGTCTACAGTGGTGAAAAAAGGAATTGGTAGCTTAGCCGAAGCTGCAAAATCAAGAAATTATGATTTGTGGAAAAAGTTAGAGAACGTCGAAGAAATTTTATTGCATGCAAAAGAGCGCGTGAGCAAGGTAAGACTAATTCATTAATATAAATGAATATATCGGATACTTATAGTAATTTCCCATAATATGATCATCATCATCAACTTGAAGCCAGCCAAAACTTTTAATAAGAAAACCCATAAATGACGACTGTCGTGCAGGTTTTGAAGCTTTGTGTGCCTTCATAAAACAAAGTAATGAATGTCAATTTGCATTACACGATCTGAAGGAAAAACTAAGGGAATTCAGTGGCAAAGATGTAGACTAGTACGGTGACTACTACTTGATGGACCTGCTTATATACCATTTTAAACCAAATTTGGTAGCAACCAACTTATTTGGCAAAACCATAATTTTAACTTTAAAGGACATGTTACCCGAAAGGCGTTAGAACTGTAAAAGCAGCAGCACTAATTATCAAAGAAGACATCCAGTACCAAATGTATGATACAACAGAATATTCGATGATATCTAAAAAAACACCCTTTATAGTGGTGAAATTTGATTTCCTAACGCCATTTATTGGTAGGGCGGTGATTCTTCTTTTGGTTTTGTTGTTGTTCTAGAGCTAGTTGTTTCTTGATGATTAACTGATTTCTAGAAAACTCTTTTGAGGTTGACAGTAAAGTTTCTGCTGGTTCTGGTGATCATTTTTTAACTTGGTCTTTTATTCCGGTTCAACACCTAATTGGGTTTCTCTTTCTAATTCTTCCTTATCCACTTGTAATGAATTAATGTCATCATTATTTGCATGGTTAGGTGTCGTCCCAAGTAGTGCCCGTGTTCCAACAGCTTTTATGAGTTTCCCATTTTCATTTCTCTTTCTTTAAAAATGGGAATTCTTCTTTTGATTTAGTTGTAAATTTCTTTATTTCTCTTAATTGTTCACGGAGTTCGATGTTTTTCTTCTTGTATGATGAAGATCTTGATGATCGTGATAATTTGGAGCTTCATCAAAATAGGTTAAACAATCATTGGGCCACCCCAGAATCAATTGGGCCAGCCTCTGAAGAGTGTGATTTTTGCAGCATATCTGCTGCTGTACCACCTCGGATATATGAAACCAATGCTGAGATTGTGCTTTAGATCAGACCTTTATATCCACCGTTCAGACTTGAGCTATTGGCTTTATATCTGAGATGGATTAACCTAACTTTTGAGCAAATAATCTCGAGGAGGATATCTCCTGGATTCCAGCAATTAAATTTTTAATTCAAATTTAGCCCATTTTAGACATGAAACCTATGCTGAGATTGTGCTTTAGATCAGGCCTTATATCCAACGTTCAGACACAAAAATGGTGAACATTTTGCAGCACCTTCTCGGCCGGCAATAGTGAAACTGGTGGAACAATTTGAGCTGTTGGGCCAAGTTATTAGTGTGAAGAATCGAAACCGTGTGCGTCGCTCAAGAAAAACTGAGAATATTGCTGCTGTAGCCCGTAGTGCTGACGAAAACCCAGGTATGTCGATTCCTCGTCGATCTTTGGAATTAAACATTCTACAAACGACATTATACCGTATTTTGCAAAAAACACTTAGTTAGGTCTTGTGGCTTTAAAGTTCAGTTAACACAAGAACTCAAGTCGGTCGATCACCATAAATGTCATCTTCGCTGATCGGGTCCTTCAAATGCATCAAAATGATCCGGATTTTCATCGAAAAATCATCTTCAGTGATGAGGCCCATTTTCATATAGGAGGCTACGTTAATAAGCAGAATTGTCGCATTTCGGGCTCCGAAAATCCAAGAATGATTGTTCAAAAGCCTCTCCATCCTCAACGTGTCACTGTTTGGTGCGGTTTTTGGGCTAGCGGTGTGATTGGACCGTACTTATTCGAAAATGAGGCTGGTTCAACTGTTACGGTGAATGGATTGCGCTACCGAGCTATGGCTAATAATTTTTTATAGCCGAAATTGGAAGATGTTAATGTGGACGACGTTTATTTTCAGCAAGATTGAGCTACGTGTCACACAAGCAACGAAACAATCGCAATTTTGCAAGGAAAGTTTCCTGTTCGTGTTATTTCTCGAAAAGGTGATCACAGTTGGCCATCAAGATCTTGTGATTTAACACCTTTAGACTTTTTTCTTTGAGACCACGTAAAAGATACGGTATATGCTACAATGCTCCACAATCGATTCAAGACCTTAAAGATAGAATTTGTGAAGTTATCGAGGACATGCAGCCGCAAATGTGCGACTTGGTCATGAAAAATTTCATGAAAAGGATATGGTCCTGCAAGCGTAGCCGTGGCGGCCATTTGGCTGACATCGTTTTCAAATGTTAATGGCATACCTTCCTCTTTACAAAGAAATAAGCATTCATTGATTTCTTTTAAAAAATACTCGTTTTTTAAATATCAAAATGAATCCTCTTATTGGAAAACCCTTTAATATCATCAACCAATCTGTAAACGGAAATAGGTTCAAAGAAAGATACTTTCAACACGTCGATTGGATTTACCGAAGAACTCATTGGAGAACCAAACGCTTGTTTAAAGCAGCTTCCATTGAAACTAAATTCGAAAAACTTCTGCAACATTGGTTAAGGAGTCTACAAAGGTAAAAGGAGTCTACATTGGTAAACAGTGAGACTACGTCTAAAAATTGCAAGTGATAGTGTTACGCTGATATTATTCGTGCTATCCCTTTGGCTGAAGATTTGTAATCGCCAAGAAGAGTCGTAGTTTCGCCGCGCTTCAACTTTAAATATATCGAAACCTGCACACGACAGCAACAAAGAGTTCATCGCTCTAGGAGATAGACGAGAGTTGTATAACTACAACTAGCTCTGTACACTGCAAGATAGAAATAAATTTAATTTTATTTAGTATATTTTCGAAATTGTTGGGGTACTATAAGATAGACAAGCATATTTTCAGGAACTTACAAAATAAATCAGTGGTCAAAAGACACAATCTAAATAGTAATAATCTACATAATTTGAGTGCTCAAAGCTTTCGGTAGCACATTGTAAGTAATAATTTACATATAAAAAGTAAACCTATACTTTTATGGTTCCTTAAGGCTAAAATCCAATTTAAATAATTTGGGAAAACTAATTATTTTAGTTTGGTGAAGCGTTATGAACTTTTTGGGAACTTTTACTGCTATCAATCCAAAGGTCGCGAGTTCAATTCCAGTTGGAAACTATAATTTTATTAAGCGACTATTATTCCTAACATCATCGAGGTTTTCGGGAGTATGGGGAGAAGGGTTGAGGGGAAATATGCAGATAACGAAAGCAACTGGCGGCGATAATCATCATCGAATATACTGGAATTAACAAGGGGCAACTCAGAGGAAATGATGACGTGAATATTCTCGAGCACAACTAAATGAAAGTGATTTACAATTGCAATACAAATACATCGCCAGATACAATAAAAATAATAATCTCGATAGTTAAAGTGAGCTAATAGTTAAAGTGAAACAGTATAATCGACTTAGTGAGCAGTAAATGAGGAGTGTAATAAGTAAATTGCTGGGAACATTAGATAGTGGGGCTAACATTAGTGTTTTAGGTTGTGGGGCTGAAGTTTTTCTTCGAAATCACAATTTAAAACTGATCAAACTTCCAGGGAATGTGCAAACTGCCGATTGATCGAAACAAAAGATCTCACTTTATATTAGTGCTTGCATTACATTCAATAATGAATCGCTTCAACAACCCTTTTATCTTGGTTGTGATTTTTGGGATGATTTTAATTTAAAACCTACGGTAATGTCAGAATTAAATAAAATATACAATTTGGCTCTAGAGAACCCTGACTTTCACAAATGGGACTCGGAAGCACTTTTTTGCTTTGTCATGTCATTGACACTGGAGATGCAGTACCAATCAAACGCGAAATGTACGCGGAAATTGATCGGATGCTGCATCTCAAGGTCATAGAAGAGAATTCTAGTCCTTGGAGCTCTCCAATGACTCTTGTACGCAAGAAAAATGGGAAAGCGCGTCTGTGCTTAGATGCGCGAAAACTTAATAGTCTGACTAAAAAGGACGCATTTCCTCTCCCTATTGTAGATGGATGGTCTGTTAGGGCGACTCGACAAAACTGAACTTATATCGAAACTGGATCTAAAGGATGCCTTCTGGCAAATTGCTTTAGACCCAGCCTCTAAAGAATAGACAGCATTCGCCATCTTAGGACGGCCTCTTTACCAATTTAAAGTTATGCCATTCGGGCTCTGTAATGCCCCATAATCTCTGTGTCGATTAATGAGCAAAGTGATTTCCCATGTCCTACAAGGCAAGGTATTCGTCTATCTTGATGACCTGTTGATTGCGACTGCGACATTCGATGAGCATATTTCGCATTTGGAAAATGTTGCCAGACGCCTGTCAATTCCTTCTCAGGTGAGGGGTATTACAGAGCACCCTGGGCCGAAAACCGTTGAACAAGTGCGTCGGTTCCTGGGAATGGCAGGCTAGTATCGGCGATTTCTCAGAAACAGTGCAGAACTTTCAGCTCCCCTAACAGACCTTCTCAAGAAAGGAAAGCGCTTTGTGTGGCTAAGACAGCCCAAACTTCATTCGATCAGCTTAAATCATACCTTGTCTTCTCTCCAGTGCTGGTTCCATCTGATTTCGGGAAAAGGTTTTACATCCAGTGTGATGCTAGTTCGGCATTGGTGCAGTTCTGTTCCAAAAGGACACTGAAGGGTTCGACCATCCCATATCATTTATGTCTCGGAAGTTGAATGGCGTTCAGCGCAATTATTCGGTTACTGAACTGGAGTGTCTGGCTGCGTTCATGGCGATCAAGTAGTACAGGGTATATGTAGAGGGATTACCATTCACTACTGTCATTACTGACCATGCCAGTTTGACCTGGCGCATGTCACTCAAAGATGCTCACGGGAAACTTGCTCGATGTAGTTTGGCGCTTCAAGGCTTCAATTTTGAAGTAGAATATTGCAAAGGAAGTCAAAAGGTCGTCCAGGACGCCCTTTCCAGGGTGCAAATGGATGCACTTACCTTACCCACACAATCTTTTGGAATCGACCTCAATTCTGAGCAGCACGATGCAAAATTTATATAAACACTAGTCCCAAATCATCTTTTGATAGTTGCCTTAATATATTGTCATGGAAATTAATTGTTCCAAAAGAACTACGTGTTAAATCTACATAGCAAAAGTTCATTCACCTCCTATAGGTGGCCACCCCGGTATCCACAAAATCTGCGAATTAATTCGACGATACTATTACTGGCCAAACTTACCACACGACGTCCGGTTATTTGTGAATAAATGCGAGGAATGTAAAACAAATAAAGCGACACATTATTGTACACGCCCGCTTCTATCGTCACTCCCAGTAACTTCGCGACCCTGGCAGAGATTGTATTTAGACTTTCTGGGGCCTTATCTACGAATACGTGCTGGCAATACTTGTATTCTGATAGTTTTTGATCATTTTACTAAATTTGTGATGACCATGCCATTATGTCAAGCAACTGCAACGGACGTGGTGAGATTCATGGAAAATCAAATATTTCTCCTGTTTGGTGTGCCCGAGGTAATTTTGACTGACAGTGGAAGGCAGTTTAATTCGCGCTTATGGCAATACGAACTAGTCATATTCCTCAACTGTGGAAGATATCTTTGATCACAATGATACATAAGCCTGGGAAAAACGAAACTCAAATCTCGTCTTATCGTCCAATAAGCATGCTTCTCACAATCTCAAAGCTGTTTGAAAAAATGTGTAACCAACATGGTACGATAGAGCAAGTGCATACAATAGAGTAAATGCAATCAGACAGACCTTTGGGACAAAGCAATACAGTTCTGCTGTCTTCATGATATAGCATAAGCATTTGACAAAGTTTGGCACGATGGACTACTATACAAACTTAAAGCCTGCTGCCGAAGAATATTCACTCAGTTCTGGAAATCTATCTCCTCCAAAGGCAATACATGGTCCAACAAAATGGTGCAACAAAATCCCTAAATGTTATAAGCGCAGGAGTCCCACAAAGAATCGTTCTGGGGCCTATTTTATACTTGTTGCACACGTCAGACTTACCTGTTACGGGCAATGTAATAATACCAACATTTGCTGATACAGTCATCCTGGTATCACACGAAAACCCGCAACAAGCCTCAAGAGAATTGCAAAGTCATCTGAGCAAAATTGAGGATTGGCTCAAGATCTGGCGAATAGAAGTAAACGAAAAAAAAAATCAATTCATGTCACATTCATGCTGAACAAACGCTCCTGCTCATCAGTACAATTAACCGGCGTATATATTCCTCAACAAACTATGGTCAAATACCTAGGCTTACACCTGGACAGACGGCTGACGTGGAATGAATATATTGAAGCAAAGCGCAACCAAATAAAAATAACATTTTCCAAAATGTATTGGCTGATAGGAAGAAAATTCAAGTTATCATTAGACAATAAGGTCTTACTATACAAAGCATTAATCAAGCCAATATGGACATATGGTATTCAGTTATGGGCATCCACCATAATACCTTGGTATTAAAACCGTTAATGAAACAATCAAGGAATTCAGTTCGAAATACTACTCAAAACTTCAGGGACATCCTAACGAATTGGCCCGGGATATACTAAAACAGCCGCGATTTAAACGACTGAGAAGAACAGACCCACTCGGACTAATGAACCTGTAAAATCATTAATCATTGGCACCATAAAAATAATGTCAATTTGTGCTTCAGCACATTGGTCGAATTGGCGGCGTGTGCGATGGTCGGATGTCTTTAATTCCTGCACAAGTTGAATTTTGTGAGCACGTAAACCAAGATCCTTAGATAAAATCTTCCATAAAGTGGATGGACACATCTCCAGTTGCTGAGAACGACGTCGAATTGATTGATTAGGATCTTCCTCAATGCTACGTTATACAGCGTCTATCGCTTGTTCGGTATGCATTGTATACGTGGTGCGAAAGCGTTGCTCTGGCAAATCAAACTAATGACAAAGCAAACGCCAGCTGTCATATCGGTTGTCAAACAAAACAGTGTTGCTAGATTAAAGATGTGAACCTCGAAAAAAACACCCTTTATTTTTGGTCGTGCAATGATTTAAATTAATTTACCCAGTCCCAGAGAGTATTTCATGTTATTGTGCACGCGACACATCCAATTATGCAAAATTAATATTTCCCATTGCATAAATATTTAATTGTATTTAATTAAAATTAATATTATTTGTATGTATATTATTTTAATGTACAGATGTAGGATTAACAACATACGAGTACAAAGAGTTGCGTCCATTTGTGGCTAGAATTTATTTTTACAAATTGGTTTTCTGCGATTTAATTTATTTTGTTGGAATTATATCGCAAGCACCCAAATAAATTATATTTTTTTCTAGGCAATATTTGAGGTTATGCCTCACATATTAATTAATAATTTTCACTGAAAATGTGAAAATTTTTGGTTAATTAAAAAATTATTATTTTTGAAGTTTATTTTAATTGAATTATTGTAATTTGGTTATTTTAATATTTTATGCCTGCGTACATTATACAAATAAGTGTTGCCTGGTATAGGGAGTCAATATTCGAAGCCACCGAAATTTAAAGACATGAATCTCTGAATTTGTACTTCATTTAACTTTGTGCATTTTTCCAATACTGATTAGCGTGGAGGAGAATACAGCAATAATGAAAGCTATTGCGGAAGGCGGCAATGGTCATCATGGAGAGTACTCGAATTAACGATGGTGTTAATCATCACGGCAAAGAAAAGTCGGAGAAATAGTGAAATTGGCGGATGCAATAAAACAAATCATCTCGAACAGCGATGCTTAAGTATATAAACGTGAGCAAATTGCAATGAAAGTCAACAATTGGACAGCAATACCGTACAAAGATGGTACAAAGTGAGAATTGAATAGTGAAATAATGGGGTTGTGTCCGAAATGTGGACAACATTACAAAATTTATTACAGCCAGAAGTGGGATTTATTTTTATTAATATTCTCGTAAATAAAGTTGATTTCGTTGATGGTTTTTCTGTTAATGTGGAAAGTTGATTTTTCAATTTCAATTTGAAACATGTTTGCCGTATTTTTTATTTTTCTTAAATTATTTAAGACTAGCTGAATTACCCGGCGTTGTATGGGAGAAATTAGAATTGTTTAGAATTTCGGGTATTTTGCAGGAAGTTTCTGGATGTCACTGTAGTTGTAATCAAATATGGCAGGAATTCATTAGCCGCTGAATTCAGAACGGAAGCATCACCTTCCCAACCGGTGTGAAGTTTTAGGACACTTTTAAATTTTTGGACACTTTTATAATTTGGACAGAAATTTACGCGAGTGTTCAAAAATAATTTTTTAGACAAAATATGGATTTTAGACCGATAATTGGACAAGTGTGCATTTCTAAAAAGTGTAAGTAAAAAATATTACAATGCCATTTCGAAATTAGCCGTAGGGCTCTCGTATATAATTTTTGAACATTCGAGCTTTTTAGGATTTGTACATGGAAGGATGTCATTGTAGCTTATGGTAAACTACAAAAATCTCAGAAATTGGCTACCACAGTGGCTATATAGGCTTGAAAGGGCATACATTGTGGAATTAAAATCGCCTAATTCCATTGCGATATTAGCCGTAGGGCTCTCGTATATAATTTTTTAACATTCGAGCTTTTCACGATTTGTACATGGAAGGATGTCGTTGTAGCTTATGGTAAACTACAAAAATCTCAGAAATTGGCTACCACAGTGGCTATATAGGCTTGAAAGGGCATACATTGTGGAATTAAAATCGCATAATGCCATTTCGAAATTAGCCGTAGGGCTCTCGTATATAATTTTTTAACATTCGAGCTTTTCACGATTTGTACATGGAAGGATGTCGTTGTAGCTTATGGTAAACTACAAAAATCTCAGAAATTGGCTACCACAGTGGCTATATAGGCTTGAAAGGGCATACATTGTGGAATTAAAATCGCCTAATTCCATTGCGATATTAGCCGTAGGGCTCTCGTATATAATTTTTTAACATTCGAGCTTTTCACGATTTGTACATGGAAGGATGTCCTTGTAGCTTATGGTAAATTACAAAAATCTCAGAGATTGGCTCGCATAGTGGCTATATAGGCTTGAAAGGGCATACATTGTGAAATTAAAATCGGCTAATGCGATTTCGATATTAGCCGTAGGGCTCTCGTATATAATTTTTGAACATTCGAGCTTTTCACGATTTGTACATTGAAGGTAAATTACAAAAATCTCAGAGATTGGCTCGCAAAGTGGCTATATAGGCTTGAAAGGGCATACATTGTGAAATTAAAATCGGCTAATGCCATTTCAAACTTAGCCGTAGGGCTCTCGTATATAATTTTTGAACATTCGAGCTTTTCACGATTTGTACATGGAAGGATGTCATTGTAGCTTATGGTAAATTACAAAAATCTCAGAGATTGGCTCGCAAAGTTGCTATATAGGCTTGAAAGGGCATACATTGTGAAACTAAAATCGGCTAATGCCACTTCGAAATTAGCCATAGCGCTCTTGCATATAATTTTTGAACATTCGAGCTTTTCACGATTTTTATATGGAAGGATGTCATTATAGCTTATAGTGAATTACAAAAATTTCATAAATTGGCTAACATAGTGGCTATATAGGCTTGAAAGGGCAAGCATTGTGGAATTAAAATCGCCTAATGCCATTTCGAAATTAGCCGTAGGGCTCTCGTATATAATTTTTGAACATTCGAGCTTTTCACGATTTGTACATGGAAGGATGTCGTTGTAGCTTATGGTAAATTACAAAAATCTCAGAGATTGGCTCGCATAGTAGCTATGTAGGCTTGAAAGGGCATACATTGTGAAACTAAAATCGGCTAATGCCATTTCGAACTTAGCCATAGGGCTCTCGTATATAATTTTTTAACATTCGAGCTTTTCACGATTTGTACATGGAAGGATGTCGTTGTAGCTTATGGTAAATTACAAAAATCTCAGAGATTGGCTCGCATGGTGGCTATATAGGCTTGAAAGGGCATACATTGTGAAATTAAAATCGCCTAATGCGATTTCGATATTAGCCATAGGGCTCTCGTATATAATTTTTTAACATTCGAGCTTTTCACGATTTGTACATTGAAGGTAAATTACAAAAATCTCAGAGATTGGCTCGCAAAGTGGCTATATAGGCTTGAAAGGGCAAGCATTGTGGAATTAAAATCGCCTAATGCCATTTCGATATTAGCCGTAGGGCTCTCGTATATAATTTTTGAACATTCACGCTTTCGGAAGAGACAATTTTGCAAAAAAATTGTACGAGGGCACAAAAACCTAAAGGCACGACCCATTCAAAACAATTTTGGAAACCTGCTCATTTTGGTATAAAACCCCTATGCAAAATATGAATCCGATTGGATGAATGGTGTGGAAACTAATAAGAAGCCGACCAAACTGCACTGTGGTGAAAGCTTTGGCGTTTGGATCGGAAGGAATCGGGTTCGAATCCCGACAGAGCAGGATGCAAAAGAGAATTTTCATCACCTGATTACAATCGATAAATGGATACAACTATGATTCCCTTCGAAGTGCAGAAATCAAGGACGCATCCATCTTCCAGATGGTTTTACGTAAATTAAAACCTATAGTTGTACGACCTCGATTTTTCTACTGCTTAAGGTAGGGCGTTAAAAGTGAGACGAAAGAGTTGGGAGTGCTGCGGCCCCAGAACAGATTGCAAAGTTAATAAACAAACAAACAACAAAACAAAACTTATAAGGATGGCCCCTTAGAACCAGGTAACGGACTTCTTGGATTCGAGCATGTCGCTAATTCCAAATGACCCCATTCATAAACTTAGTCTCGTGAAACAATTAAAAATCGAAATTTTAGAAAATATATGTGCCGACACTCATAATAGAAGAGGACACCTTGAAAGAACTCGGAAAACATCATGCGTCAGGTCAACAACATGGAAATCCGAGACAGCCATCTTTCGCCGGAAACAAAAGGGCAACTACCAGTTATGATATCAAAATTCAAAACGTTATTCGGCCCCGTAAACAATACAGAAACAATCGACACAGGAATAAGCTAGCTGAAATTATAAGACAACTACCGCAGAACCAAGATACCCATATCCTTACAATATAAGGCAAGCAATCGTTAGACATTAGACCATCTAAGAGCCCATATAAGTAACCAATATGGATTGCCGACAAAGAGATGGATGCCTCACAAACCAAAGAGTACAAATCTGAGATCTAAATGTTTCATAACCATCGACGTAAAGTCTGGATTCCATCAGAAGGAACACGATATAGAAAAAACATCGATTACAACAATGAACGGAAAATATGTTTTTACGACTTCCGATTGGCTTTTTCCGATTGGAAAAAACCGCGCCCGTCATCTTTCAAAGGATGATCAACGACGTATTAAAACATTTAATCGGTGAAATGTGTTACGTCTATATTGACGATATAACTATTTTCGGCAGAAAAACAGAAGAAGAATATCGAGAAACGCCGAGAAAATCTTCTCAAAACTGGAAAAGGCCAATCTAAGAGTCAATTTTGATAAAACAGAATTCCTAAAACATGAAATGGAATTTTTGGGTTATCTGATCTCAAACAAAGGAACCAAATCAAACCCCAGAAAGATAGCAGCAATCAAAAACATTAAAAATCCTCAGAACCTAAAGGATCTTAAGTAATTTCTCGGACTAGCATCTTACTATAGGCGTTTTATTCAAGACTTCGCAAAAATTGTTAGGCTAGTGACGAACCCTACGAGAGTGGAAAATGCACAAATAAAGGCAGCTCAATCCAAAAAGGTTGAAATTTATTTGAACAAGGAAGAAATGCAATTATTCTTACACATCAAAGAATTACTATCTTCCACGGATATTTTAATCTTTCCGGATTTCAACAAAATTTTTCCTCTGACTACGGACGCATCATCGTTTGCAATTGGCGCAGTGATGCCTGCAGGCGACATGGGCAGAGAAGAAGCTACCCATAATGTGGGCTCTAGATGATCTTAGGAATTATATTTATGGATCAATCAATTTAAAACCACGACAGATCACCAACCACTAACGTTGGATGCATCATAAGGTCGCGGACGCCCTATCAAGGCTTGAATTAGAGGCAAACACTCTGTCTACAGACAGAACCATATATCATAGGCTCACAATAGCCTGCTGGAACTCAATAAGAAAAATTTGAAGGAAACCCTAAGAGAAAACTTAAATCCGCATACAATCAGTGAGATCCAAATACCTGAAGAGTATATTCACATCCTCCAGGAAATCGTTAAAGAACATATCTCATGTTACAAAATACGACTAACACAAAGAGCGGTTACGTATATATGCAACAAGCAGAATCTATTTGATATTATAAGAAATGAGCTCAATCGAGCAATTCTGAATCACTTAGAAAATAAAACGCAAATTTTGGAAAAATACTATTTCCCACGGACGGCCAGCCTCATCAAGAAGCAGATTTATGTACTGCGACATTTTCAACCTCAATAAATACGATAGACATCCAAGTTCGTGAAATTTTTTCTCATCAAAACGAAGGCCATTCCACATGTTAGGGTTAGTTCAATTTCAAACTAGTTAAAGTACTGCACTTTTTTCTGTGCCTAACATGCTTGTGATGGACAACTAAAGAAGCTTCATAAGCTCGATAATAACGGATTATCTAAAAACACTGGGAGTTCAAACTTACTTAACACCATCACAAAAAAGTTAGACAAGATGTCTGTAAGACGAATATACAGAATTGACAGTAAAAGAAGATCGCTACACAACAGTTGTATTCATTCAGTCATACAACAGAAACCCGCAGTAACATATTTTTTTGGGAGGATACAAAGAATAAACTACCAAAACCTAGCTGACTTTACAGACAAAATAAACGAAGATATAATCGAAAGAATTCGAAAAAGCCATGAATGTGTCGGGCAATTCGCTGTAAGCGTAAATAACGTTACCGTTACAACTACATCCGGAAAACAAAGCCCAACTTCTTCAAAGATGTCGTAAGCTTGTTTCTGAGCATGCAACTTGTACATGGTAAAAATTTCGTGACGATTGGATGAGTGGCTGAAATATCCATTCGGAACAAACATTTTTGGGAAAAAAATTGTATGAAAGCGAGTAGACCTTCAAAAATATTACGAAAACCTGCGAATTTTGGTATAAAATCATTATGCGATAGGGACTGGTTGCAAAAGAAATTTTTCATCATCTGATTCGATAGTAAAAATGACCACAACTATATGACCTATTGTCGGAGTGCAGAACTCAAGGGTCGACCCATCTCCACCATGCAAAGCACAAATGGTTCTATGTAAATTTGACCTATAGGACGTTAAAAATGAACTGCGATATAGGTGGGGGTGCTTCGACCCCAAAACAGATTGTTATGTTAATAAACAAACAAACAAACAAAACATATAGGGATGGCCCCCCTTGATCCAGGCGAGAGACCACTGGGATTCAAGCATGCCACTAATTTCATATAACCCCATTCATTAACTCAGACTCTGAGGTCAAACCATTTCAAAAATTTCGTAAGCTTGGTTCTGGACATGAAATTTTTACAAGGTTGAGCGGCTGAAACGAATATTCGGAGCAGACAAACAGACCAGAGTTCATTTTAAATTTATACAAATAAACCAAATGTTCGACTGATTTACTAATCCATTAACATTTGTTCCATTCAATGTAGGAAAGTATTCGGAGAATTGTTGCTGTCGTACAGTTTTTGAAAATTCAAACAGATCAAGTACAGTACAAATTTGCATAGACACTCCAATTTTATTTATACTCGTGCATCTCTGTTATCAATTAACAGCTATCGGCACCTTGGGTTGATTACTTTTGGTTGTTACCTGTTTACTACCTTAATCAATTATAAATTAATAAAATTAATGGAACGAATTCTGGGAAAGTGAAATGGCAAAGAAATTGATTTTATAATTAAGATAAAATATTGACGGTTATATTTTTCGTTCATCTAAGTAAAATCAAAATTAGTTAACCAAAACGAGAAAGACAAAAGGTGCAAGGGTTTGGCATTAAAAACAAGTTTTTCTTACCAATTCGATAAAATACGCAATTCGGATAAATATTTGAATGCCTGTTAACCAAAATAGTAAAACTGGTTCACTTACCTTAGGCAACGACTTAAACAGTCCCAATATAAATATGGCCATTGTTGTTGAGGTTGCCGTACAAAATTGCATCTTCAAAAATGTCACACAACATTTATTCGTATACAGTACTGGTATCAGAATTGTAAATGCAATACACGACTGTATGAAACAACATCCATAGCTTATAATTAAAAAAATTGGTCTCGATGCGATATGTGGAGTGGTAGTCTGTAAATAAGAAAACAGAAAAGAAAAAAATTAAATTCCAAATGACGACACACATAGAGAAAATAATAAATCGTGCTTTTGGTCGGTCAAAAGATATATCACTTATATAATAAATATATATGAGCTTTAGACTAAAGAATATAATAGTTTATATTTCAGAGCTTTATAAAAAGCTATTTGTTTGTCTTTTAAAGCTTTCATATTTCATTTCTCGTTTATTATTATTATTATTATTGCGCGATGCTGTTGTTGCAGTTGTGACAAGAAGACGAATAAAAAAAGGACGAGCTTATTGTTTTGTTGTGCAAATACAAAGCTCTTGTGTATATAAGTGAATTGGAAATATTTTTTTTTATCATTCGTATATGCGCTGCTACGACTAAGGACAGCTAGAGGGAAAATTATAGAGTGTACTCTAGATTTATAGAAAAAAAAATAAAATAAATAATAGAAGTCGTATCATGTGACCCTCTTTGAGCGCATATATACGGTTTCTGTGTTTGATAATACGGTATAAAAAAGCTCAAATAACTATAAGCTCTATTTTATCCGCATCTCCTATTTGTTATTTGTATTTAAAAGATAATCGTTATAACTTAAATAATTCTTAATAATCGTACGTCAGCTTAATTTTATATTTAGCAGATTTTCATATTGCATCTCGCAAAAGATTTAGAGATGTTTTGTAATTTTGTTAAAATGCATGGAAAGCTCCTCAACTTCAACGATGTTGAAAAGTGCTACAGGACGATAAATTGTTTAAAATTTGCACTCTGGTTAAATTTTTTAAAACTAAAGTAATTTTGGGATTAGAACATAATCTCGAATTTGTAAAAATGGAACAAAATTTTAATAATTTTGAAGACTTCCATATAGGGATGTCTGTGAATGAGGGCTATGGAGTTTGGTCTGGAAGGTTAATATTCCAGGAAAAATGTCAACCTAACCTGTGATGCTCCCTGTTAATCAACCAACGAGGCTCTGCAGAGTTAACAACAAAAACGTATGTTCACCGTAGGTGGCACCCCTATAACTACTCAGTTGGCTAATCCATTCTCTAACGAGACTGGTTCAATGTATTCTGGGGTGAGCAAACCATTCCGATGCTCATTCATACAAAGTTTGAAAATTTCTAAATCGGGTGTACTACGAAATCCCTCTTTTCATAATCCCGGTTTGAAAATCCCGGTTTTTAAAATCAAGGTTTTCAAAATTACGGTTTTCAAGATCCCGGTTTTCGCCTAACTTCTTCAGAAACTCTCGCACAGTTGACTAGCACGGAATGGATGCGAAGGACCGAATTTCAAAGGGCCGAATATGTCCAAGAGCTGAATGTGACAAATATCGAAGGGCCGAAAGTGTCAAAGAGGGATTAGGGTCATTTGACCGTTTCCGAAAACATCGAAACAAAAGTATCGAATGATAAAATATCGAAAAATTATTGATCTAACATAAACATGTCGAAAAAAATTTAGCCGAAAAAAATATAGTCGAAAGAAAAAACATCGACTCTTTTAATCGAATTTATGGCCGAATTTCGACTTTAATTTTTGAAAATATTATATTGTGACGATTATGCCTAACATACACACGGATTACATCAGAGTCGTCGTTAGTCGAGTGGTTAAGGTTGCGGGATGGTGGGGTGAAGATCTATGGTTCGAATCAGTGTAATTTTTATGGCAGATATTTATTTGGCATCAAACGACAGATATTAACGCGATGAGTTAAAAAGGCAGACGGACGATTGTTACACTCAGCAAAACACAGAAATATTCCAGAATCCTTGTGAAGCCCGAAATTCGTAACAATATTATGCATTTAAACCAATATTTTGTGAATGCAACATTTTGAAATGCAGAAAAGTTACTCTTTTGACACATTTTGCCCTCCATAATTTTGCCCTTCGACATTCAGCCCTTTGATATCATACCGAATTGTAGAGGCTTCAATAACTCTCGCGGGCTCGCTGGAAGTCGCATCGCTACCCTCCCTCCGTTGAGCCCTCCGATGGCCTTTAGAGAAACATTCCAGGAGAGCGGGTTTCAAAAACATGTCGGGAATAAAGGATCAGTTTTACTAGTTTTATTCTAAGTTAATGATTCGAAACTGATTTTTTGATACAGTTCTAGAATACGGTCGATAGGGATGGAACTTGACCATTTCTTTACTGATTATGTTAAAACTCTACATATAAGGACTAAATGGGATTCTAAAATGAATTTTTGCTAAAGCTCTAGAATAGTGCCATTAGCGACAGAACTTGGCTATTTATTGACAGATTATGATAAAATTCGACATGTGTGGTGAAAATAAGATTCTAAAATGATTTTTTGACTAAGTTCCGAAATATATGGCCTTTTTGTCCAGATACACAGGGCTTAATCAAAAATGACCTAGTTCCATCTCTAATGATAATATTCCATAACTTTGTCAAACATCATTTTAAAATCCCAATTAGATCCCACATGTCGATTTTCGACATAATCGGTTGGAAAACGGCCAGGTTTCATCCCTATCCGCCTTATTCCAGAACTTTATCAAAAACAGTTGTTTTTAATCCCATTTAGAACCCAACCCACATGTCGAATTTCAACTAAATCGGTTAAAAATTAGCATTGTTCCATAGCGATGGCCATATTTCAGAACTTTATCAAAAAATCATTTGAGAAATCCTTTTCCATCGCACGTATCGAATTTCAACAAAACCTTTCAATAAATGCCCAAATTCCATCCCTATTAGTCAGCAAACTCATTTTTGAATTTTGTCAAAAAATCATTTAAGAGTCCCATTTTCCCACATGCAAAATTTTAAAAATTCAAACCGTGATTTTCTAAAAATCGGGATTTTTTTTATACAAAACCGGGATTTTGAAAACCGGGATTTCGTTACACACCCATCTAAATCAGCACTAGATAAACACACTCCGCTACTCAGCAGGAATACGAAAATGCGAAACTACGCAGAAGGCTACTTGAAATAGAAAAAATGGCTTCACAACTTAGCAATGTAATCGCTAAGTTAAAGAAAGGAAATGAAAAGATAAAGAAGACCAGGTTGATAGATGTTTTAGAAACTCTTCTTACTAGGTATAATGAAAACAGCACATTTGCCTGCATTGACGCTGGGTTCCATACAGATGATGAAGAACTTGCAAGAGAATCTGTTTGGATGCATAAATAAAAGAAAACACCTAGAAGAAAGAGCAGAATTGGGGAGCATTCATAAGCAAAAGTTAATGAAACTACCGAAGCAGTGCCTGTACGCCAACAAAATCAGCAACAAGGACAAAGTAAGGCTGCAGTGAATACAAAGATGCCACCGCCAATTAATGTGGTTAGTACTATAGAGTTTGCGAATATTCAATCTTTAATTATGACAGTTGCTTTTTCTTTAGTTTTTCTCGTTTCTGAACAATTAGCATTTTTGATGGTACTTATGGCAAGGCAGCATAGGTTTTGTTTAGTTGCCGGTTTGACCGATGGAGTTTTTATAAAACTATTCCGATAGATGCCTCTCCTTCCATGAGTATTTTTTTTTCATACAGTCTATCGAAACAAATTGGGATTCAGTGGGGGAAGCGAAAAACTATTCACGACAGCTATGAAAAAGTGACAAGAGGAAAATACGATTTTTTACCATTATCTTGGAGCGAGAAGGTTATACACAAGAAGCCGCCTGAAAAGATCCGGCCATATTGGGAAAAAGATATAAAAACACTTTTTTTACAATCGCAAGTGCTAATAATCTTTTTCTGATTTGACAAAGTGTCAGAGTGTATTCATAATAAAGGGAAAAATACTGAAACGAAACAAAATAAAAACAAAAATAAATAAAACACGATCAAAATTGGGTGACGCGCAAACTCCATAATGATATTAAAAAAAGCGAAGCGGCAGCTGTTACGATTGAGACGTAGCTCGTAAAATCATCAGACCCGTGATTGCATCGAAGATATTTTCAATCGTGGCAACTTTTCGTGTTTCGATCGGTGGGTTAAAAAAAGAAAGAAATTAATGGTTACGCAACGCATAACCGAGGCAAAAGTGGATTGTTCCAACAGATGAGTCGTGTGTGGTGGATGTCAAAGCACCCAACAGCAACCAAAAATCAAAAATGTTTAGTTTAACATCAGGTTACGAAGAAGTTATTTTCGTTGTGATCATTTTGAGCTCTCTAAAATTTTTGATTACCTTCTTCCCGTAGATTTCGTATCGATAAAAACCAGATTGTTTAGTGATCAACTAAACGGGAAAAACAAATTATTTTTTTTGACGTATTCAATTGGATTTTAGATTTATGCTTAGAAACAAAACTTTTCCGTAGATATTTTTATTTTCACGGTGTTTTGGGCCTTCTGTCCGTAATGTTTTTTCTTCATTTGATTTTTTTTTTGTTACAAAAAATGCTGTGAAAATAAGTTTCCCTATTCTCTATTCAGAGGGAAAGCCAGAATAATACCACATGGGCTGCTATACATTTTTGTGAATATAACGTCGCTTTTTAATGAAAATTGGTAGGGTTGTCATTTAAAATTTGAAAATAACCTCGATTTTTTAAGGAGAATTTACACAATCCTGTTCTTGAATATACCCCAAGTTAATGCGATTCGGAGCTTTTGTAATTAATTTTTCAAATTTTTCAATTCAAAATGTTAATAACCGGACAGAAAGCTTTCCAAAATTGAGACATTAACGGATAAACTGCTACAAAAAAAGTTTACAATTGGCAAACACTGTCCGAGTAAATGATCCATCATTTTGATAAGGTTAATTCTGGAATTTTATACAGGAAAATATTCCGGTAGTCAAATTTAATTTTGTTTCTTAGCAATTTTGAAATAGTCAGAGAATAAAAACAAAAACAGGTAAAATGTAAATATTGAATATAATTGTGCAATTGCATAAGCTCCGACTGCTTAGCACCCTATCCAAAGGGGGAATCATTTGGTCATAGTTTGATCTGGATTGGTAACTAGTTTTCATCGTTTTATCACTTACGATTAAATGGTAAATAAATTATGAAAATTTGAAAACATTTTTGTTGTCCCGCGTAGCACCTCCATTGCATGGAAATCAGCCCGTTTTCATCAAATTTCGTTAGGTAACCGTTTGGTAAAGATTGATCAACACATTTTGACGTTTTACAACAAATCCAATTGGCTATACCATTTAGATAATAAAACCAAATCTTTTTTCAAAGAATTAAGTCTAAAGTAGAAGACATGAAGACTCTACGTATTACGATTTATTACGAAAACTAATCAGAAACTCATCTTTCCGCACAATTCGGACTATTCCGATCTGTTTGACAAATCCAAACATCAAAATCGGTTGATCCACTGAGGATTGGTCACTAGTGGTTTTCGTTTGGTTATCTCAACATAACGATTTATTGCGAAATAACGAATTTTGAAAACTCATATTTCCGCACGATTCGAAGAATTCGGGTTTGAAAGGATACCAATATACGAGGGCGGATTGAAAATGAAACTACCTAGCGCTAGATGGCAGCACAAACACAACAATTTTTTGTTTTTTAGAAATTGCGATCTGTCAAACGTCAGCTGTTAAAATTTCACCCAAATTCATCGATTAATTTATTTGTTGTAGTCGTTTGAAGTAAGCAGCTTTTGTGTTTCTTGAAAAATGGAAAAAAACGAATTTCGTGCAGTGATTAAACACTATTATTTGAAAGGGAAAACGGCGAAAGAGACAAAAGAAAAGCTCGATAAAGATTACGGTGAGTTTGCTCCGTCAGATTACATGGTAAAATATTGGATTGCTGAATTTAAACGCGGCCGAAGAAGCACTGCAACAATACCATCAACAGGAAGGCCAAAAGAGGTGGTTACTGAAGAAAATATCAAGAAAATTCTCGATATCGTTATGAATGATCGCCGAGTCAAGTTGCATGAGATTGTTGAAATGGTAAATATATCATATGAATGTGTGTTCAACATTTTGCATGAACATTTGCATATGAAAAAGCTATCGGTAAGGTGGGTGCCGCGTTTGCTCAGTGTTGAACAAAAACGAGTTCGACAGACCACTTCACAGCGGTGTTTGAACATGATAAAGCGTAATCCTGTTGATTTTTGGCGTCGATTAATTATTGTTGATGAAACGTGGGTCCACCACTACACACCTGAAACCAAAAATCAATCGAAACAATGGGTGGAAGCTGGTGGAAGTGCTCCGAAGAAGGCAAAGGCAGTGAAATTGGCTGGCAAGGTTATGGCCACTATATTTTGGGATGCACACGGAATATTGCTCATCGATTATCTTAAAAAAGGATCCACAATCACAGGAAAGTATTATCGTGCATTATTGGATCAATTGGTTGATGTAATCAAGGAAAAACGAGACTATGTTGAGAAATAAATGGTTTTTGGCAAAAAAAATTTTGTTTTCCTACTTAGGTAGCTTCATTTTTAATTCGCCCTCGTAATTTATATAACCATTATAAATTTAAAGGATGTAAATTCATTACAAAAATGTTGGGGTCTATAAAGTTTACCAATACTACTAAATTTATAAAACCAACGATCGAAATCGTTTGTTCAACTGTCATTGAGGATTGGTCACTAGTCTTATTCGTTTAGTTATTCCAACATAACGATTTATTATGGGGGGAATGTTGGGGTCCGGAAAGTTTTCCAATATTACTAATTTTATAAACCCAACAATTAGAATCGTTTGGTCACACCGGGAATCGAAGCCGAGGCCCTCGAATACTGGAGCAAGCACTCAACTTACCTTGCTTTCAAGGGCGCCATCAACTGTCATTAAGGATTGGTCACTCACTATAGTTGTTTTCGTTTGGTCAACCTTACGTAACAATGTTATGTGAAAATTAAATTTATGACTAAACAAGTGACCAATCCTTACTGATAGTTGAGCAAACGATTCCGATCGTTTTATTTATAAAATAATTAGCATTGGTCAACATGCTTTCCATATTTTCGAATCGTGCGGAAAGTTGAGTTTTTAACAAATTTTCTCAATAAATCGTTTTGTAGGAGTGGCCAAACGAAAACAACAAGTGACCAATCTTCAATGACAGTTGGCCAAACGATTCCAATCGTTGGATTTGTGATAATATTAGGATTATCTGGAATAAGATATTTTCCATAGTGCGTTCGCGCATCTTATTCTTAATAGTCTGTTGCATTTAGTTGTTGCCAAGTTATGAACAAACAAAAAATTGAATTAACTTCCACTATAAACACAACTATTTGATTGATCCATTTGGATTTGTTGTTAATTTTGTAAAACGAAATCCCCAAGTAAGCGACGAACCTGATTTTAGTTGTTTATACCTTTTTACCCATTGGTGACCAAACGTCAAAATGTGTCAAAAAATTTTGATCCAACGATTACCTAATGAAATTTGAAGAAAATGGTATGATTTTCTTGCAATGAGATGCTACCCGGGAACTTTAGTTTGTTTCCAAATTTTCGTTATTTATTTGGCGTTTAAAACTAGTGACATAACCCGACCAAACGATGACCAAAGTATTCTCATCATCATTTTTACCAAAAGCAGTGAATGGGGTGACGGAGCTAATTACCCAGAGGTCCCCGGGTATTAACGTTTTTATACGTTAAGTAATAAATAGATGTTTTGGAAAAGTTCTATGTGCGTGAGAAATATCCACTGGAAGGGTGAATGGGTAAATATTAGTACGTGCTTCATAAAATCAATAAATTAATTATTCAACAAATATTTTTATAAACTTGTTATATTTATATAGTTTATTTTATATTTTAATTTAGTTCGTTTGATTATAATATTTTAACGTTCGCTGTCCAACTTGTGAGTTGGAGAGGAAGCTAAAATCCGATTATTAATTTTTTCATTCCTACGGTTTTGTTTTTTTCAAAGGATTTCATGGCTCTTTGTTTTACCCATCAAATCCAGTAATTCTGGAAACACACTTAGTTTTAGGAATTGCTGCTTTGATAAATACAAATCGTTACATAAATTCACTAGTAGAATAAATTTGTTGGTTGAACCGCCACACTATCCTTCCCCCAGTGATCGACAAGAACGATTGGGATTATAACTTATTTTTTGTATTTTTTTTTGCATAACAAACACGTTTATTTCTAAGAAATGGTAAATTTTATTTTAATCAAAATATTTTCCATCATTATCTATGACTTTCGACCATCTTTCTGGAATTTTATGGATTCCACCTAAAAAAATTGTTTGTCTTTTGATGCGATCCATTCGTCGAGCCATTTTTTGATTTCTTCGTGGTTTCTGAAGTGCTGGTCTTGATGATCGCTTTGAATTGATCGGAACAAATAGTAATCTGACTGTTGGTAACGTTCACCAGTAATAGTTACGTTTGGTTTTAGCAGCTCATAGTACACCACTCCTTCTGATCCCACCAAATGCACAACATAACCTTACTTCCATGAATGTTTCGTTTTGCTGTTGATGTGGATCGTTCGTCTGGATGAACACATGATTTTGGTAGTACTCGTAAATCCATTTTTCATCCCAGTCACAATTTGAAACAAAAAATGCCATCTTCGGTGTCTTGTAAGCAAAGAATTGCAAACCATTAAACGACTTTCAATGTTGGCTTCAGCCAGTTCATGTGATAACCATTTTCCTTCTTTTTGAATCATTTTCATGGCATGTAAACGTTTTTTTATGGCTGCTTGAGTGACATTTAACTATTCTGCAAGTTCCTTTTCTGTTTGAGCTGAGTTTTCCTTCAATAGAGCTTCCAATTTTTCATTTTCGAATTTTTTGGTTGACCAGAATGTTCTTTGTCACTGACATCAAAATTACCACTGTTGAGTTGGTGCATGTCCACCATAAGTTTCTTCAAGTAAACGAAAATTTTCAGCAGCTTGTTTCTTTTGATTAAAGCAAAAAAGTATTGCTTCCCGCAAATGCTGTGTTGATGGTACGAAATTCGACTTTAAACGGGATTAAAAATATGTTGTTTACGCTTTCACGAATAATGACAAACTTATTTTTAATCTGGAATGTCAACACTTTAAAACGCCGTAGGTGTCATTGCAAAAGAATGTTTAGTACTAAAGTTACGCCATCTCTTAGAAAATCCAAAAAACTAAGTTATGTATCCAATAATTCGTCCTGATCTTGATTTAAATTGTTTAGTAACGTCTGGTGTGAAAGTTACTCGTTTGTGAGTTACGGGTTGCGAAATTTTTGGAGATGAACTAGTATTCTGTTTAATGTGTAATGGTGTTGATGAATTCGTTAAGTTGTCGGTTTGTTGTTATTCAATAAAACACGGTTTAAGTCACTGATACTGTTGATTAAATATCCTTCGGAAAAGGTCTCTCATATATGAAGGTTGGAAAGGACGTCGTGTATCCGCCCTTACTAAAACAGATTCGCAATTTGACTGATCTTTGAAAATGAAAATTTGATCTTTGGCATGTCGTGTTCAATGTGATAAAAACTGCGGGCAATTTAAGGTTCTGCCCATATACTAATTCTCTCATAATTGCAGGTTTTAACGTTCGATACCATCGTTCAATGATCCTGTTATATGTAGGGTTATATGCTGTCGTTCGTTTGTGTTGAAATCCTAATCCTTTGTAATTTCATTAAAGAGTGCTGATTCGAATTGGGCACCTCTGTCGGTCGTGATGCTTGAAGGAACACCAAATCAACTTATCCAATTGTTAAGTAAGGCATCGTCAATCGTTTCTGCTCGGATATTTGCAATTGGAATTGCTTCAGACCATCGTGTGTAAAGGCGGTTTTATGGTTGGTGTTCTTATCTTCGTGCGTTCGTTCTGACAATTTTTTCGACCAATCATATTGCTCCAAAATGATGATATTTTTCTCCTACATTTTTTCACAAGAGAATATTGGTCGAAAAAAATTGTCAGAATGAACAAACGAGGAAAGGTACACAACCATAAAAGCGGCTTAAATATCAATCATCGTAAGGCAATAAATTTTATCTTCAGATGGTGGAAGAGGTCCAATAATATCGATATGAACTTCTTCAAATCTATTACTGGGGTTGGTTGGTATGTACCAATTTTACTCTTAACGTGTGTGGCAACTTTGCATTTCTGACAAACAATACAATTCCTTACCCACGTGCGTATTTCTTTTGTCACTGAAGGCCATATGCACTTTTTCCTAATTTGTTTTGTAGTTGCTCTAATTCCGAGATGTGATAAATTATGATAAGAATCGAAAATTTGTCGTCGGAATGGTTTTGAAACAAATGGACGTTGATTGCCATGCGAGATGTCACATAAAATGTATTTGTCCGATCCAAATATTGGTAATTTTAAAAAATCTAAATTGATTTGATTCTATCAATGCGGTAAGTTCTTTATCTGGTTATTCTCGAGATGTGCCGAATATCGGATGTAAATTTTGCGATTAAATCCAAATGGCATCGTTGTATAGGTGACGCCTTGTTCAAATTTTGATGCAATGCAAATTTTAGAGGTTTATGATCCAAAAATAAAATGAACTCTCTTCCTTCAATAAAATTTTTGAAGTGTTTGATTACTGCATATGCTGCCAGTAGTTCTCTGTCGTATGTGCTGTAGCGTATTTAGCCGCTTGCAACTTACGTGAGAAGAAAATAAAGGTTCCCAACCTTTTTCGGTAAGCTGCTGTAATACTACAGCTAAATCAGACGCGTCAACAAATATTGCGAATTTTTCAATTTTGAATCGGATATGCTAATTGAGTACATTTTGCTAATTGAGAATTGCACAATTCAAATGCTTAGGATATTACTTCAGTCCAAGGAATTTATGATTTGTCCTTTTTACCGAACTTTTAAAAATTCATATAATGGAGCTTGATCTGATGCTGCGTTAGGTGGAAAATTCTGCAATAATTAATCATCACCAGAAATCTAAGTAAACCGTCGATGGTTTTCGGTTGTGGGAATTCTTGAATAATTTTTTTAATTTTTGGCGAATTCATATTTCTTCAAATTAATGACAAGACCCGTCTCGTTTAATCTTTGAAGAACAATATATACATGATTTCTGTGTTCTTCAATATTTTTTGATGCTATGAATAGATCGTTGGTATATGGGAATATGAACCTCAAATCTCTGAACAGTGAATGTATCAATCTTTGGAAAGTTTGTGCAGCGTTTCGTAAACCAAATGTCATACGCGGAAACTCAAATAATCCAAAGGGTGTAATTATTGCGGTTTTCTCGATATCTTGTGGTTCCCCCCGGGACTTGATGATATGTATTTAATGGTCTGTAATCGCCGCATAATCGCCAACTACAATCCTTTTTGGGTGTCAAATGCAGGTGCCTTGCGCACACCATGTCTCGATTTCCGTTTTGGCTATGATCACTTTGTCTGTACTTATAGTCTTTGAACTTTTGCATGACAAAGCTGACCTGTAATTTCAATGCAATGTGTGCTATTATGCTTTACAATGTTAAGAATTTGTGATTCGTGAGTCACTGATTTGAATTTTTGTAAAAGTTTTAAAATACCCGGATGATATTCGTCAGTTTTGATAGTTGTAATACCGTACGAATTGATTTGTATTTGTTTTTCCGTTATGGCAAAGTTAATACCACTAAACCAAAATGAGCTAACGAGTCAGCACCTAAAATGCATCTGCCGACTTTAGCTATTGCAAAGTTCCAGTTGAAGGGTCTTCGAAAGCCTAAATCAAGAGTTAAATTTCTTTGACCAAACGTATCGTTGATTGATGAACTTGCTGTGAATAATTTAAATTCCACTGGTTTAATTACTTGTGAACTTGTTGGAGGAATTACTGAAACTTCAGCACCCGTATCGACTAAGAATTGTAATTTATTTTGTTGATCGGGAATTATGAAACGACTGTTAGAAATTAGTTTATTACCGTATTTAACCGATCGAAATTACACGGTTTTAGGCACTTCTTTACTTATACCAGCAATTTGGAAATTTGTTGACTTGTCCATTGGATCGCGAAAAACTGCGATATCGTTTGTTACTCTTTGACCGTGAGAATGGTGACCTATGATTTATTGATCGTGAATCTCTCGTATCAACTTATTTGAATTATTCTTCAACTTTTTGAGTTATAGTGCTTGGATTTGATAATGCACATCGATTTGTTGCTTATTATCAATGTTTTTGAGAGTATTTACACTTTTGTATTTCCACAATTTTATCGGCAGCCTTTGCTAATTGAACCAAATTAGATTCCACAAATTTCTTAAAACCGATTCAGTAACCTGATCTTAATCTTTCGATAAATGTATCCTTTAATGTACCATATTTGTTATTATTTGATGGTTTAAGTGTTTGATCAAGAATGCACTCGACTGAGGTGAGGATCAAGTGCCACAACCAAATGACCGTATTTAGTGGGATCGGAAGTGGTACTCCCTATTATAATTTGTGCTTCAAATTGAGTGAACCATATTTCAGGGTCTTCTCGATTGAAGGGTGCACATTTAATAGATATCGTGTATACATTTGTTGTAACACCAACATTGTGATCGATTTCGTGATCACTACCTGAGTCCGACATTGTGGTGTTTCAACGATGTCACAAATTTGTCAAATTAATTTAATAAAGTTTAATTTTATATCATGTAAATAAAAAAAAACGTGTGTCCAGAAATATTACGCTGAATGGATGAAGAAATGCCAGTCAAATAAGGTAATTTTGAGATAACCGGTACGGTGAATGAAAAATTGATAATAATGAGTTACCTGTACAATGTAACTTTCTTCTCGGTTGATTTTGGTTGGTTATGTTTACCGTTGGTACAATCGGTCGCTACTGTCCACTGGTGAGGGATTGGCCACGATTGTATAAACCTTGGTAAATTGAAATCGATTTCAATCCTTTCGGCTCTTCCTTCTGGATTGATTTAAAGTTAATTCGGTTTACCGTATGCAATCGGCCGTTGTCCACTATAATACATTGGGATGTATTATGTTTGACGAAAGTTGCTCGTAAAATCAAAAGTTAAAAGTAAATAAGTCCATTGGGATTAAGAATTCGGGAAATAAGTATTATACTAACCCTTAAACGTTAAAATCGACGAGACCCCATAATGATAAGACTATTGAGTGATTGAAAAAGCATCATTCAAATCATTATTATTGTTACTAATTCCATATGTTTGCTCGCCATAACTTTTCTATGAGCAATTCACTTAATTTTTTAATAGGAATAATTTATAGTTCATGTTTTTAGATTCGGTGTGCAATGTAACAGCACACGGGACATACAAGACGACTTGAAAAAGTCAAGTTTGCTTTTGACATTAAGACTCACTGTTTGTGATCATAAATTGCGTATTAATGAATTCCTAAATTTATCAATTATACCAACCATGAAGTAAGGGGCAAACATATTGTTCGCAGTCCATCTAATTCGAAATGCAAGAAATGAAAATTAAATTTTTGTCGACGATTAACTTCACTGTCGGATGAACAAGAGAAACGGGAAACAGACTGAGCCTAAACCATTTAAATTCCTTAATATTGAACAAGGAATAAAAAATTAATTCTAATGGCTGCCACTCGTTCCACCCAATAAACAGTAATGTACTTGTTGTTATGTGACGCGACATAATCAAATAATAAAATAGTACACAAATTTAAGAATTTTATTTATTTATTTTAAATTAAAAATTCCTAAAACTTCTGCCCAGACATACACTCACACAAAAGCAGTTTAAAAGTATTTTGTTTTAATTTAGCGGAATATAATCGCTACGATATACCCAATGCTAATTTCATGCGGTTTAAATTTCATCGAACCGCGGCGTATCTCCACTGGGAACACAAAAATACGCGAATCTTTATAATTACGAAAAAATACAAAAAAATGGAAAGCTTTTTTTCTAAAATAGGTATAAGTTTTCTATGCTTAAACTAAAACCTAATTTTTGGGATCAACCCACAAAATTAATAAATTATTATGTTTTTCGTTATGGAACCCATTTTCCGTTTTAGTTTTTATTTCCAGTTCTAATTTTTACGGAAAATATTTTATTTTTGGATTTTGGGGAGTAGAACAATGAAAGCTCAACAAATATATTTTCGTTTATATCCAAATGTATGTACGTGTGCAAATTAACTAGAAAATACAAATACATATACACAGACAGGATAGTTAATGCTGTTAATAGGGGGAAAAAAGTTTATAATTACAGGAAACACAGAATATATTGTAGGGATCCTAGGTATACGACTGTATTATACAGGGTACAGCATACGTACTCGAGTAGCTGCTTGGTTTTTATTACAATCGGAAGGAAACTATGCATTGATATTTTCGGTTTTATTTGTGTTTCGAATTAATTAAAATTACATATTTTATGAACTGAAACCGTTGGAAAATTTGTTCGTCGAATATTGTACGTAGTAGTAATATAAAAGATAATTTACCGGAAAATAGTATTCATATGGAACTGATCACCTGAAATGATATCCTTGCTCTTCGAGGCATTTCTACACAGTGACCCACTTAAAGTTATATGATGTGCACCAGGTTGACCGTGAACACTATGACATAAAGGTTTTATCATTTATACGCGATGCGCTAATTTGAGCTAGATAATAGTGTAAAGAATGATTTCTTTGTGAGAAGAAGTATAAAATGTTTAATCAAGTTGCCGTTTAGTGATTAGAGTTTAGATTATTGTCGGATGATAATGATGAATAAAAAAATAACATCAGAGAAAAGAATTCGTAATGGCAACTTACATACAAATTTGTCCATTTCACATTCTCGCGTAAAAACTTTAAGTTTTGCATTTAACTAGACTCCTAAGACCATTCACGTTTTCGATTTCATTGCGAACAGAGTGGTTTTTGACAGCGATCTTTACAAATTGTTTGTTCTTTTGCCATGGTATGGTTTTAATTTTAATTTAGTTTGGTATCGGGTAATTTAAATCGGTTAAGTGGTGTGTGGTTTATAATATATTAGTTATAAAAGTCGTATAAACATTAATAATAAGTGATTGATTTGTGTGTGGCAACAACAACAACTAACTAAAGTACAATTGTTTTTTGTGCTCAAACAACAACCGTAATACCGTACGTCAACTCGATTTCTTTTTTGCGTAACAGGGTGTCCCTTCACCAGTACCTTACGTAAATTCGTTTGTTGAGTGACAAGGTGCATCTTCACCAGGGCACCGACATTAAATTTTACACGACAACTGCCTGCGGGCAAGATGTCGTTTAGAAGCAAACACTGGTTCCAGCCTCTCATGAATATGAGGGAAAGCAGCAGTCCTGTTCAAATAGAAGAAAATAAAAACAAAAGAAAACGACTATTTTTCGAAGTAAACAAGGCTAACCAAAAGTATGTACTTAATAAAGAGCCCGTGAAGTTTCTAACAAAAAATAACACGTATACGTATACGATTCCAATTGGAAAACATGGCGGGACCATAATTCTTATTGGATTTTGATAGATTCCAATAGCCGCCATATTGAATTGTTTTAGTGTTGGTGAATTGCACTGTTAATATTTATAAATGCAAATTAGTAAAAATTTTATTAAAAATTATTATCATATTAAATAAATTCAAAATTTACAAAATAAAATAGAAAAAGGATAATAAATACAAAAGATATTAAAGAAATATTTAAATAACTTAAAAAAACTTAACAAATAAATAAAATTAACGCTTTAACAACAAAAAAATATCAAATATGTTTATTGAACATTTTCACTCAAAATATTGAGTATTTTATCAATCTGGGCCAATAACAAGCCACTTCCAGAGATTAGGGCAAGACACCACTATATAGGTTGAATTGGCCTATCCCCAAAGAACATTTTCCGGTACAAGGTTTTCCCAAGCGGAGAAAATGCAACCTTGTTAATAGCAATTTTCCAACCGTAAATTTTGAGTATTTATCAATCTGGGCCAATAACAAGCCACTTCCAGAGATTAGGGTAAGACACCACTATATAGGTTGAATTGGCTTATATCTAAAGAACATTTTCCGGTATAAGGTTTTCCCAAGCGGAGAAAATGTAACCTTGTTAATAGGAATTTTCCACCGTAAATTTTGAGTATTTATCAATCTGGGCCAATAACAAGCCACTTCCAGAGATTAGGGCAAGACACCACTATATAGGTCGAATTGGCCTATCTCTAAAGAACATTTTCCGGTATAAGGTTTTCCCAAGCGGAGAAAATCCAACCTTGTTAAAAGCAATAGATAAACACTCTCTCTCTCTCTCTAATACAGATTGATAAATACTCAAAATTTACGGAGGAAAATTGCTATTAACAAGGTTGCATTTTCTCCGCTTGGGAAAATCTTATACCGGAAAATGTTCTTTGGAGATAGGCCAATTCAACCTATATAGTGGTGCCTTGCCCTAATCTCTGGAAGTGGCTTGTTATTGGCCCAGATTGATAAATACTCAAAATTTACGGTGGAAAATTGCTATTAACAAGGTTGCATTTTCTCCGCTTGGGAAAACCTTATACCGGAAAATGTTCGTTAGAGATAGGCCAATTCGACCTATACAGTGGTGTCTTGCCCTAATCTCTGGAAGTAGCTTGTTATTGGCCCAGATTGATAAAATACAAAGTATTTTGATCGAGAAATTTCAATAAACAATTCTGATATTTTTCTGTTATAGCTTTTAATTTTATTTATTTGTTAACTAATTCTCACTTGATTTTTATTTGTTTTTTCTTATCTGTTTTAATAATCATTGCATTTCATTAATATTTTGTATTTTTGAATAAATTATATTTAAGAAAATTAAATTTTAAAATATCTTCATTCGGAAAATAATTTTACAGTGTAATAAATCTCACTCAATTTTTTCTAATAAGAATTTAATATTGAGTGTTACCAACACATATATAATTTGGCTTTTTTGTTATTTTTTGTTAGAAACTTCACACCGGTTTAATAAACACATTAAAACACTTGTTTATTATTTCGCAAAAAACTTTTTTTTTATTTTTTTTTTCCAAAATGTTTAAAAAATTACTCGATTAATTTCGACTTGTGATCTACATCAGGAGCATCTACTGATTGGTAAAAATAAAAATTTAGTTATATATAGTAGAAATAAGCAAAATAAAATAAAAGAAGGAGGGACGAAAAATAGGCAATAACAATTAATCTATTGATCGTTCCAACCATCTGTTGTTTACACGGAAAAATTACTAATAAAAAAGGGGAGGGGAGCAATAGCAGGTAAGCGATTAGTTATCGCTTCACTAACAAAATTCAATTTATATTGAAGTACATTTAATTACCCGACGTATTAGTCATATTGTTAAGAGCGTGAGAATAAAACAGGGCGCGATCTGTAATTGGTGAGAAACGGATTTCTCTCTGTTCGTTAAGGATATTTTGGTTAAGGAATATGGATTTTCGGATTTCGTAAGATTCTAAGGTATCTAAACGTCTGCTTTTAGGTTGTATATGTAATATGTCTAAATTGTTTAAGCTAGCTGTATGATTTTCTAAAGTTAAATGATTATGGAACGTTGATTGATTGCAACCAGATAAATGTTCTTTAGCTCTAACTCCAAAATTGCGCCCAGTCTGTCCAATATATGAGAAACTACAATCATTGCAATTAATCCTATAAACACCAGACTTGGAAAGGCGATCAACTCTAGGTTTATAGTTAAAAACCACGTTCTTTATTGTGTTATTGTTATAAAATGCAAAACGGACCACGATGTTGCTAATTCGTGGGCTAGTTTTTCTTATATACTCTAAGCGACGCCAATTTTCCTGCGTTGGATTATCCGGTGGATAAATACCCGTTAGAGCTTTACGCTTTAGCTTTTTATTTAATAACTTTAATATAGTTAGTTGCATATCCGTTATTCGTTGCTATTTGTAAAATTATATTAAGCTCTATGTCATAATTTGAATTTGTCAAAGGGATGTTTATTAGTCCATCTATAAGTGAGTGGAAAGCTGACATTTTAATATTATGGGGATGGTTTGAAGAACTGGGATATTGAGAATTTAACCAAGTAAGGAAATGAGTTTAACAGTCTATCAGTTCCATTCCATAGGCATAGTTTGTCATCAACATAACTATACCAAAAGATTATAGGACGAAAATAGGGATTGTTGTTTGATAAAATCCTTTGTTCGAAGAAATTCATGAAAAATTCAGCTAACAAAGGTGACAGAGGCAATCCCATGGGTAGACCATCAGGGAATTTGAAATATGTATTACCAAAGCATAAATAGTTTTGTTTAATACAAGTCTCAAACACCAACTTCAGTTCACAACGTAGGCCTCATCTACAACATCCCTATCTAAGTAATTACAAACTATTTGAGATAAAGTTTTAATTGGAATTGAAGTGAAAAGACTGACAACGTCAACCGAAACTAGTTTTGAATGTAGTGGAATGTCGACGTCTTGAATTTTGCTAATCAATTCTACCGAGTTCTTAACCGAGTAAACCGAAAAGAAATTAGTATGACCATTGAAAAAGTTTATGAAACCCTTACATAGCTTGTAGGCAGGAGCATTGCAATACGCAACTATTGGTCTAATCGGGATGGCCTCCTTATGGATTTTTGGTAAACCGTAAAGAATCGGAGCAGATGGATTCATGACAGAGTACTTCCAACCAGTTCCATTAAACAACTGTTGGCATTGGTTGATACACTTACTGACAGAAGTCTTAAAAGACCTAGTTGGATCCCTACCAAGCACTATTGCTTTGCTTTATGTAATAAAATCAGAAATTTTATTACAGTAATCGATTTTTTCGAGCACGATAATTGTATTGCCTTTATCCGCTTTACATGCTATCAGGTCATGATCACGTAGCTTTTTCTTTATCGCACTAATCACTTTGAGGTTAGTATTAGGAGAAGCAAGAGCGAGAGAAGCAGCAGGAGAAGAGTTAGAAGGAGAAGAAGAGTTATCAATACCTTTCTTTATTTGTAGTGCACATACTGATTTTAGTTGGGTCGCCTGGTCAAATGAGGCAGTTTCAGCATCTACAGCAAGATTCTTGAATGAGTGAAGGCTGATTTTATTTGGCGTAGGAGCAAAATTAACTCTATTACTCAGCATTTGAATCTCTGCGCTACTGAAACCGACTGCGGACAAGTTTTTAAAACGTGGATGAAATTGGAAACCAGACGAACCACTATTACCTCTACGGTTAAACGGATAAGCCTTATCTCGCAACACATCCAGCTTAGCTTTTTGTTTCACATATTGAATATGTGAAATTTCGGATACCTCTGTACGAAATTTTTTGTCCAGCAAATCGATCTCAATAGAGTGCAAACGAATCACTCAGTGTGAACAACTTTAAGATGGAGATATAAGTTGTTCCTGGTAGCATACCCTTTACGTACCTAGTTATTCCTCCAACTACAACGGGCTAGATTGATAGCTCTTCTTCCCTCTAAAGATTTACTATTGCATTTAATATTAGTATAATTAGGAAGCAAATTCAATTTTTTACAACTACTATTAAATGCACATCAAGAAGACGCAGCGACAACGTAGCGGGGATCTTTTGGTGTTGACAAATAAAGACGAAGGATTTCAAGCTTTAACGAAGGCCACTAAACTAGCAGACATGCCCGTCTAAGTAGAAGAACACAAATTTTTGAAATTCAGTAAAGGTGTTATTTATAGTCATGGTTTGATGTATGTTGAGACCGAGAAGATCGAAAAAGAATTAAAAACTCAAAATGTCATGAAAGTGGAACGTATAAAGCGAAAAGTTAATAATGAGCTACGAGATACGCCACTACATATCATTACATTCAATACAATCGAGTTACCGAACCACATCAAAGCGAGTTTTTTGAGGTTGTATGCTACAACTGCCAACGGTACGGACACACGATAGACACGACGAAGAAGTTTGCGAACCCGTAAAGTGCGCAAACTGTACAAACAATCACACCGCGTTTGACAAAAATTGCCCGATATTCATAATGGAGGCAGAAATAGTTAAAATTAAAACAACGGATCGCATCTCTTATTTTAAAGCAAAAAACAACTTATTATCGCGAAAACGCAAACACCACTCCAGCAACGATGGCCACACATAAAAAAGAAACATGTAGTGAAATGCTAAAAGGAAACAAGTAAATGTGGAAAATGACACCAACAGTAACAACAATACAAACAAAAATAAACGTCAGTACTGGAAAACAAAGAAATGAAGAAACAAAAATTAAACAACATTACAACACAAGATCCAGGATCGGGCAACACTAAAATTATCATCAAAGCAGTGGCAGAAAAGAACAACGAAGATGTATCATCAAGGAGATATGTAGTGTTTAATCCTAACGAGAGGCAGATTATACAAAACAATGATCAAGGTATGTGTGATGATGATTATTAGTGGGAAGGAGGGGAAAAGCGTTACTTTTTGGTTTAAACTGTTTTTCCCTTCTTCCTTTCCTTTAAAGGGAAGTGCGAATGATAAGATCCAATGAATGTGTGACAATTGGTCAGATAAATATCCGAAGCATGTATGCCAATGGCGGTATGTTGCGGACTTATCTGGCCAAGAATGATGTGAATGTAATGCTTTTGTGTCAAACTTGGGAACGTTTCGTGTAAGTGTCTTGCAAGTGCAGTTTCGCGTAAGTGCAGGTCTTGCAAATCTATCGTAATGTTGGGTAATTTTGATTCTACACTACGTCATTTTAAAAAAAAGTATTTAACGTTTCACCATTTTTTGTTTAGCAAGCAGCAGGATTTTAACTGTTGAATTCCTGTACCGTTATTGAAAAAATTTAGGAAACCGTGTGCGCTGCTCGTTTGGTAATTAAACCTTTTTATCTTTACGTTCACGTTAAGAATCTTTAATAGCGACGGAAATAGCGACGTTAAATAAGTCGAAAGTTATTGGATCTCATGCAGCACTCACTGCATATAGTTCAAACTCTCATTGGCTCAGCTGTCACAATGGAATATAACCTCTTCAAAGACATTGACCCACAAGTTACCGTTGCTAAAAGCGCTACAATTAGATATATGGCCTAGGGCTGGCAATCCTCTCAGTGCCAAGATCGAGAAGGGCTTTGGCCAGATATTTTAGAACGCAAAACTCCGTGCCCCGACACCAACAATTTTAATCGAAAGTAACAAATTAAGTGACCGTTCAGACGAGTGTCAAGAGACCCGAATCTGAATGTGAATAACAGATAGTTAATATTGAGGGTTTTAGCTATTTTGTATTGACAATGTATTTACTGTTGTTGTCCTATTTATAAAGCTAAACGCTTCATTTTTGATGGACGAAACAAGATAAAGGTACTCGAGACCACTTAAGGACTTTTTTAATTACCTTTCATTGCTCTTAACGTGGTTTTATATATGAACATTACAAGTATTTAATTAATCAATTATTCGAGAAGAAAATTTGCAGAGAATTAATAAATTTATGTTTTAGATTTATTATCGGGATTTGGACTTGTTAAGTCAGAAACTTCCATAACAAAGAGTTGCATTTCGCATAGGGCCATTGTACAATTTTACACTTGGTTCATAATATTAAACTTCATTAGTAGGGTTGTAGAACACCCTGATCTCTAGATGAAACCATGGATTGCGTTATTGTTATTCTTCGCTTCTACAAAAGTTGGCTCGAATCGAATTGCAAATGGCATTTCTAGTATTTTCCCAAAAGTACTAAACATCACTCGAAAGTATCGAAGTACTTTTCATAAAGTCAAAGTATCGAAAAAAGTACTATAGTATCGATAATATCATCCTTGGCTCAAGATTGCTTTAAGAAACCAAGGTTATTTGTTATATATACCTCGGGCCTACTAATGATAAAGGAGACAAACAAAGTTTGCGCATGATACGGCATCTTAGCCATTTAGCCATTAACATTTTTAATACTCGGACGAGGAGACGGTGCATAAAACTAAATTTGCTTCATTTGAAGCACAGGAAGTTTGTTCATGTAAACTTCACCAACGAAAAGGATCAACTGAATTTAACTCTCAACAAATTCCCTATATCCAAAGACGGTATACTATTTACGTATGGCTCTAGAGTTATATATTAAATAAAGAAAGATGGGTTTTCAGGGAGAAATTCTGAGCTAACTTTACACAATAAATCGCTGGTATATTGGCAAAATTTAAAACGCGTGTGGACGGTATTCAGCTCTGGGGCTATCTATTCTCTACAAAGAAAATTAAAGTCAATATCGTCTAGTCATTCAAAAGCAAGTTTATACATTTTGATGATAGTTTGAGCTACTTTGTATGTTGTCATCAACAAACACAGTAAGACAACTGCGAAGGAAGAGACCACTTGATGTACTGGATGATAAATTGGAGCACAGTAGTTATTGTTTTAAGGCATTGTCCTGTTGTTGATGTTGTTGTTTGAATGGGTTTGAATCAGGGTTGAAATTTTGTTTGCTCGAAATATCTTGTATTCCTTAAATAAAAAGGTTGCAGGTGCTTTACCTCTATATAGAAACCACACAAACTTATAAAAAACGAAGAGAATCCATGTGGAACATTATCCCCGTAATTCCACCAGTACAATACAATGTACTCGTATAAAATTAAAAAGAAAATTAAAAATGGATACAAATTACATGTTATTCAGACTTAAGCATATACACTACAGCAATAACAAGGTGGAAAATTTCTATAATAAAATGTAAATGAAAATCGGCTACCCACACAGCCCAAAATACTGTATATAAAAACAAAAAAGTTTCCGCTTCGTTACAAAGAGAAACTACAAAAAATTACTTCTTATAACATCCCTGCCGCAGACTCTGCATAGGGCTGGCCGCTGAAGCTTAAAGTTTAAATCTATAATTTATAATTTTTCAATGAATTTTCCAAATAATTAATTTAAATTAACCTTTACGTTAACATAAAAGTGTCTGCCTTTTTACTATTAAAAGTGGTATTATTGTGGTAATTTTTTGGTAGTTTTCTGTCGTTGATTAAATTAATCCATAACAATATAATTTACGGGATAAAATAGAAATAATCTCGTAAAAAAATACGGTAACTCATCACCACGTCAAGTGGTAAGCAACTTTGCCATAGTTATTATGTCCTATATGTGTTTTAATCTTCTTGCATAAATTATTTATGCTTCATAGGGAGGGCAACTTCATAGCCAAACCGAAAATTTTAATTCTGTCAAAAATGTTTATGCAACTTTTGAGTGAAGCGTTGCATTTAGGAATTGGAATTTATTCTTACCAAATGATTTGAGTGACACAGAAATAGAGAATTTACACTGAAATAGAGAAAACTCCAATTCATACAAAAGTAGTTTCATACAATACAAAACAGCATTTATTTTTCTAACGCAATTTGTACCACTGACACATTAATCATTGAATGTCCAACCACCTTTTGCATGAGTTCGAAATTGCATACAAAAACGGCTGGTGGTAAGACAATTCATACAAAAATAAAAAAAATTACAATTCATCCAAAAATGTTTCGTACAAAAATCATAATTTGTCCTAAAATCGTTTAATACAAAAATGCTCAAGGTGTCACAATGCTCAACAAATTAACAATTGTTGTGTTGCAGTAGCGATCACCATTAACTGTTATTGCCTGATCAGACGCATTTTCGAAGCAGAATGGTTCGGCCCAAAATTCGCACCAAACAGTGACACTTTGTAGTTGGGTTTTTTTGATCAACAATCACTCACGGATTTTCTGAAACCTAAATGCGACAATTTTGACCGTATTTTCGACCATATTTTGTACGAAAATTTCAAACTGTAGCTGATGCAGAACCTTTAGTATTTTTAAAATATTGCTCCACAATGAAAACGCGTTGTTTGTCGATAAACGCTTCGCTTTTTACTCAGGCCACGTCGTCATTTAAGTGAAAAATCCGATAAGTACGATGTCAGTCAATATCAATTTCGTCACTTTTCGTGTCATGAGATGACGCCAACGTTGGTGTGAAGAGAGGTTGCCTTCTTCAGGAATTGCTGTTTAGAAAAATTTGCAAGGATCGGCCACAAATACTTTCAACACAAAGTGTGGTGTGGCTTCATCGCTTCTCCTTAGTACATTAATGAAGAATGACGTCAGAGAAAAAATAAAGAAAAAATAACGAAGTACGTTCAATGATTTTTCGGCACCAAACTGCAGTATTTTGACCTTTTTCAATGCAGTGGGAAGATTCCAAAAGCAGTCACCTTTGGAGCTGGGTAATTAAAATTAGAAATGCTAGTAAGCATTTTTGTCAAACCTGAGCATTATTGGACAGAATCTGACTGATAATCAAAGCTAATATTATCTGTGGTTTCCTGCAGGAAAGTATCTTAGAAAATTCTGTACTTAATTTACTTTTTTAAACTAACAAATAGCTTTTTTAATTTAATAAGATCGATTGCAACTGAGATTTAGTTTAAAATAAATTTCATCCGACTTCACTCAATTTATTTATATACCGGTGTGTGTTGGTGAACACTCACTTTCCACTACAGCCATTTACTGTTATTCACTCGCGGTTGTGGTGGAGAAAGGAAATTGGTCTCCTGGATAATAAGAAAGTTTGTTGTGGTGGATGTGCATGGGGCGTAAGTTTGTTTTAGGTTCTTAGCCTACGTAGAACAATTTTTTTGGTAAGGATTAAGCCTTTCTCAGTCCCATAAGGTTAGGTTTCAGTGGTTGCTTACTGCACACTTAGGCCAATTTTTAGGCCCATTGTGATACCACTCATTCACTCCACATCATTAACCCACCTACTTCACCTACTCACACAACTACAGTATACCACCTGCACATTGCAAGCTCCATGTCAACCTGTACATTGACATGGAAGATGGGTCGGCGCGTGACACGGAATTCTGCACTCCATCAGAGGGTCTGAGTTGTATTTATTAGCATCACCGATCGTAATCGATGATGAAAATTCGATTTGCATCTAGCCTCTGATGGGATTCGAACCCAGCACCTCCCGGTCCAAGTGCCGAAGCTTTAACCACTGCACCACTTGTCACTTGCAACCACTGCACCATTCGTGGCGAAGGAGGAGGTTAGCGGTAATTGAAGAAGATTGTTGAGAAACAGGTGTGTTGGTGCCGGCAAATCATAGTATTTGGGCTTGATTTTCTTGTAGTGACTGTTTTACCGTATTGGATTAGGCTGACGCTTATAAGCAAAAGCGCTCCGATTCTTTCAACAGTTGATGTTTGAAAAACTGCGGGGTTGCCGAAGACGGTGCGTTATTTGGATGATATACTGGGACCGATCTGAATCTAGAGGAGTGTCGTGCTAACGTGAAAGATATATTTGGCCAAAGCTTGAATACCTGGTCAATGTCATTAAGGGTCATGAAATTCCACCTAGTCTTGCTAAAGTTTTTGTTATTTGAAACGCTCCGATGTCATGCGCCTGAAAGCATTCTTGCGGTTGGTGAATTTATTGGTTTTATCGGAAGTGATGGGGCTTTTGAGTTGGTACTGCTCTGCTATTTAACTAAGCAGGATGTAAAGTTCGTCTGGACAAGGAGTTCCAATGGTGCATTTCTGAAAAACGAAAACCAGGCTTGGTACAATCAATTTGCTGTGCCATTACGACCCAAAGAAGAAGTTGAACAGAATTACTACCAATTGGACAAGGAGCTGCTTGGAAGCATCTTCGAAATGATAAATTTTCTTAAATTTTCAAAATCCAAAATGGGATACCAATTACTGCTGTTCATCGACTCCAATGATGAATCGTAATTCTCCCTGGGTACAATTATTCGGTAAAGTATTGGAAGGCCAAAGCGTCAACGACCGATGTCATGTGGTATTTGTCAAAGCACTATAATTTTAAAGAAGGTTCATGGCCGAAGAATGACGAGGCATAGTAAAGAAGGTAGCAAAACCTTACTTCTGATAAGTGACTCACCGTTTAAATGGATCGAGGTAAAAATTATTGGCGGAATAAGTAACTGACGTGATTGGCAAATCCGAAAAATTATTTGCAGTCTTTGATTTTTCTGATGAGCTGGTCACAGATAAGGGCCAGCCAATCAATTCACCTGAGTTCGAGGATTTTTGTCAGCGCAAGGGTACTTTTTGTTGAAAAGTTCAGCATATGTCTCTCAAATGAATGGGTTGGCTGAACGAGCTGTCCAATCAGTGAAGCGAAGTCCAGTCAAATTGATTAAGAAGAAAAGAAAATGTGTCAGTGGCGAGTTGCAGAAAGTTTTGTTAAATGTGCTGTTATGTCTGTAGAAAATGACAAGGTATATTTTCGTTTCGATACAAACTTTAACTGGGAGCCTGTTGTGGTCGTAACAGTTTTGGAGTTATAACGATATTGTGAAGGTGGAGGAGCAAATTCGAGTTCTTGACTATAGTTAAATTCGGCCAAGGGAGTCAGAGGTTGTTATTACCAATAAGCCCATAGTTAATTTGCCGGAAAATCATGGTGGTCCAATTGTCCATTCGAGAACTGAAGAGGCGTTTCCATCGTGCTGAAAGCCGTATCCAAATAAGTCACTTGTTTCAGATACACTACTACCTGTGGATATCATGGAGGGAACTGAACCGGAGAATATGAAATCAACTAGTCCGTTGAGAAGATCGTCGTATTTAAGAAGACAGTATTTGTGATGAATGTACAAATTTAATTCTACAACTATCTCTGTTTTAAGTTATCATTTTCTCATTCTAACATTTGTATAAACTCGAACTCAAACCTAAATATATTTACATGTTACTTTTGATCTTAGCTCAGACACTTGTTTTATTTCGATCCTCGTACATAATAATACCAAAACCCAAACCAACCGATCAATCAATATGATATCCGAATTGATTTTGAACGACGAACTATCGAGTCTTATCTAGCGCCCGATCAAATGACAACATTTTAATGAGAAATAGTTGTTGTTAGGGATGTTATGTAACCATAAGGGCGGTGGCACTAACAGGCGGGCTCTAAACGGCGATAAATGGGTTCTAAGAGACGTGAAGTGCCCACGGCACAGCTAATAATAAAAGTAAACAAAAATTTAAATTTTATTTAACAGAGTAGGCGATGAACTTCAAAATCAAATTTTTCCAGCCGCCCCCATAAACGAAAAACCACCACTTCCCAACTCTCTTATTATCGATGGGAGAGTAAAGGCTGTCTACCATTACAATCGTGAGTGGATGCAAGTTGGCGGTTGTCTAGAAAAATGAGTGTTCACACACTTAGATTTTACATCCTCGTACATATATTAATAGATTATATACTTTACGAAACAGTTATTATTTTACCGGTGCATAATTTAGCAAAATTGGGCCGTCGGCCAGATAAATAAATTCCATTTTTTGCTATCACAACTTTACCGTTGCAGCATAGCAGCTTACGTCAAAAGCTGGTTAAATAATTTAAAAAGTTGCAACTGTACAACAACAGTATACAATTATTTAAAATAAGTTTTTATTTAAGGATGGCACTCAATCCGGCCAATCAGATGACGAGAGATGTTGTATTTCATTATTTTCAGAATATTTTTTTGAAATTCGATCACATGGAGGCTCAAAGTGCCGATAAATGTATTCTGAGAGATGTGAAGTGCTCCGGCGCAGTTAATAATAAAAGTAAACAGAAATTTAAAATTACAGAATAAAAACTAAATCTTCAATTTTATACAACCAGAGCAGGCGGCGAACTTCAAAAACAAATTTTGCTACCAAACTCTCTTATTATTGGTGGGAGAGCAAAGGCCGTCTATCATTAAAATCGCGGGCGGATAGAAGTAGGTGGTGCTCTAGAAAAATGATTGTTCACACATTTCAATTTTACATCCTCATACATACTCGCATATTTATTAATAGATTATGTACTTTACGAAACAGTTATTATTTTTCCAGTGAACCGGGTTATTTAAATTATTTATTCTGCCCACCACTCAATTTCCAATAAGCTGAAACGGAACGATAATTTTCTAACTTTGCTTAAAAGATCTTGTTGATATGTTGTCATTGTGAAAAGCTTTACTCTTTATTCCAGGATATGCACTTTGCTGTTAAGATTTGAACGAAAGGTTAACGCAGATTGCTGTATAGTTCGCAGAATCTTTAGAAGACTAATAGTTTTCTTGTTACTACCACAAATGTTAACTTGAACGATTTTATGATTTCATAGTTAGGTTCAACCTAATTATAAACATAATTTGTATCAATTTCAACCGAATTTCATTATTTCTTTGTACACAAAAATAATTAATTTGTATAAAATACTCTCCAGTGACATGGTTTTTAAAAAATTATTAAATTTCAATAAAAATGAAAAATAATTAAAATTTGATTATCATGAAAGGGATTCATTCAGGCCAGAATACCACAAAAACCATATATCGAAAATCTACATGACCAATATAAATGCAAATCATACACAATAAAATCAAATTTTCGTATCTCTGGTACGAGTAGATATAGAAATGAATTATATGTACAGACTGAATTTATAGTTAAATTGCATTCTAATTAAATCATCGATAGGTGAGTATCACACCTTTATAAATAGAACAAACAGTAAATCTATACTTACATTAAAATTTTTCTTCGTCAGCAGTATAACAAAGGTGCCCGAAAATGGACAAACACATCTCGTTATATTTTCCATTAAATTTTCTGTTATACATAAATCAGTTCTCCATGTTGGTTCAAATGTTGCCTTCGCGTCATATCTGCTGAGCGCAGCACACACAGTCGTACCGAAAAATAGATGAAAAGTAAGAAAATTAAATTTTTTTTAGTAATTTAAATTTATTTTAATTAAAATTTATAAAATTTAATTTATTTTTTGTATTTTCGTTAAATAAATGGCCTCCAGAATATTTATTTTAGTTGAACAGGAAAACAAACAAAAATAAAATTCGAAATAAATTAAATACATTTTCCAAAGTGAAAAATTATTTCCAATTTTTTTTTACTGCTTTTGTTATTTGTCATTTCAAGTCTTTGCGCCGTAGAGAAAGGAAATGGGGATCAGGTATATACTCTTCTTTACGAAATAGATACTTGATAAGAAACAATTCACGGATTTACGGTTCTATTAGCTTTAAACGATGTTAGTCCTATATATGCAGAAGTGAAATTTGGTGAAAATTTCTAGTTTCCGTTGCAATATCATATGAACGTACCCCTATATTCTCTCACATACGATATGAATGTATATTCTACGAACAAAACCAGAGAGTTGTTTCACCGTCCACGAGAATACAAGTCTATATAGGGGTCAAAAGTTTCAATATTCGATGGGCCAACTATGAGGTCCAGTCGAGTGCTATGTCGCAAAATTTTAACTGTATAGCAGAAGAGAATACTTTATTTAAATGCACACACCACACACTGGTTTACCCCAAATTAACACACAGCTTTCAATGGACGTGATATGTATCAATTGATTCAATGTTGACCCTAAGATGATTCAACAAAATATCAAACTTGGCGACCCTAGTTCCAGAAACCATTGTAGACGCTTGGCTATGCTCAGTCCATGCAAGAATCACACGTAAACTATAGGGTTTCACAATAACCGGTTCAGATTTGACATATCGGTTATTTTGGCTCTGGCAACACTAATGTCATTATTTCTTTGACAGAAACTCACTACAGGGTGGCTGACACAGAATTTTCATTTTTTGATAAATTTTATTGAATCAAAGTAAAAAATGTTCACAAATATTTAAACTTTCGAATTGCATTAGCAGTTTTCAATTTGGCCACCCTTAGCTGCGATTATAGCCTTCAAACGGCCGACAAAGCTATTGCATGCAGCACGAAAGTGGCTCTGCGGTATTTTGGCCCATTCCCGGCGAAGCGCTTCGAGATGATCGACACATTGGTATTTTTTTGTCCCAACGTTGCTCTTCAAACTACTCCAAACCGAGAAATCTAGCGGATTTGCATCCGGTGAATTTGGTGGCCATAGGGCAGTGGAAATGAACCACGGAACGTTGTTGCTCAGCCAATCTTGATTGACGGCTTTATGACTCGGCGCCGAGTCCTGTTGAAATGTCCAGGCTCTGCGGCTGAAATGTTTTTGTGCCTAAGGCTTCAACGCTCCCTCCAACACATGATCCCGATAAATTTGAGCATTTATCTAGATGCCACGGTCCATAAAAACGAGCGGTGAACGGCTTTCGGCCATCACCATCGGCGGCGCTTGGTTTCGAGTGGCAATCCGTTTGTCCAAATTTTCAATAGAACGGCCAGGCAAGTAAATCCGGTCGTTTTGCTTGTTCACATATTGCTCAATATCATCGGAGAAAACCAGAGTCGGCAAATCGCCACTGTCGTGCAAGCGTAACAACTCCTTTGCAGCAACTCCACTCTAACATTTTAGCATCGATGAGACCATGCGTTTTATGGAATTTCAAGACCTTTAGTCCAAGATGATTTTTCAATATGTGCTGCATCCGTTCGAGTGAAATTTTCGCCTCGCGGGCTATTTTTCTGCCGCTACGGCGTGGATTCCGAGTGAATTTGGCCTTCACCTTCCGAATGATATCCGGCGATGTTGCAGTGCGTTTCGGCCCACCACCATGGCGTTTTGCAATGCTGCCAGTATCGTTATATCATTGCGACCTCTCAGTCTTATTGAGAACTAGCAAAACACAGTTGATTATAGGTTTCGAATGCAATGAAACCGCTGGATGACCGTACCATTGTCGGTAACTTCAGTCTACCACATCTGGTTTGGCCGCTGTCGAAGAACGAATCTCATATACTCCCGTTTAATCCAACAAGCCAGAAAGAAATTCTATTGGTCGATATCTTTTGAATTCTTATCTTCAGCAGGTTGGGGGCCATAGAATAATCTTAACAGACAACCAGGTCTTGTATTTCCCTGTGATGTGTCCAAATGTACTTCTAAGTTCTCAAACGAATAATTTTTATTCTATGATCAAAAAAATATTATACCTTCATCTCCATGATACAATAAACAACTGCCTTGGTTCCATAATTGACAAAATATATTTTGGAAGAAATTTTCTTCTCCTGTTCAGCCACTCTAACTTATCTGGATGAAGCATCTGGAATTTTTTTTTAGTCTCACCTCCAACATAGGAAATATCATGATATCTCATGCACCATAGGGTAGGCATTTTGGCCAAAAATCCTTATATTGGCATCCTTATATTGGCCATTAATGAATTAAAACACATACTGGAACATACATATAATTATAGGTTCGAGCTTTTCGGTCAACCATAAAAAGCCAAGCCAGTGGAAATTTAACGGTGCATTTTGATGAGTTCGCATTTCCCACGTTTTGTCTTGTTGTTGATCAACGTATACGTTATGCTGAGGTTGCGTCTTTCGATATTGGCTTGTTACCTCGCATTCCTTATGGATTCATAACTATATATTTCCGATTAATCTGATGACAGAAAGATCTTTAGAGGAATTTCATCCACGGCGAACGCACATTTGCTTCAATCTGATCTCAACATTTTAACATCTGATGTATGCAATACTTACTAGTACTTGGCGTGGCGAAATCTCAATCCATTACCTATTCTTGCTAGAGGTTATTTTATAAATTGTAATCCAGATTTCGGTGTGTCATTCATGTGGGATTTAGGTATCGTAGGTGCTGGTACTCTAAGTTAAAGACGCATTACGACGCCATAGTAAATTGAGCTAATTCTGCGTTATACAAGAGCACTATACATGTTCTTTGTTAGGCCCTTGGTGTACAAATATTATTATTAATATTCAGCATCTTGAAAAGTGTTTCGGTAGTAATTGTTTACGAGAAAACAAATCACCGTAACACATTTCTAATAATAAAATTACAAGTTTTCCTTGGGGCTTTCGATTTTAAATAATTTAATATTGTGAAATATGTTATACGTAGAATGTTTGCGTAATTGAATAACTAACAAAACGCCATATAACTGTATACACAAACAGACGCTTACACCCAAATAGGAACAAACACAAAAAGAAAATTTAATTTTCCATATTTCAAACGATCATACGCATTTGAATGGGAAATGGGAATAAAATATGTCAAAACAGAATAAAATATTCATTATTTTCGTTGATGTCTCACTTTAGACTTGTACATACAAAGGTACGCTGGCACAAACATAGCCTTTTATAGGTATACATAAAGAGCGCTTTTATTGTTGCTATTTTCTTTTATTTACCTTTTACCTTACGGCCTGGTACAAATTCAAATAAAAAATCATTTCACGCAAAAGAAAATTCTTTTATTTCGAAATGTAACATAAAGATTCATCTCTTGAATGGCTTTGATTGATTGACAGTCATAACACCTGTCAAGAATACACAATCGTTTATATATTTTCCCCTAAAGGCAAACCATATCATGTACTCGTATATACTCGTACATGGCTCTTTGGGAAACATTATGGCGTATACAATTTTCATACACTCAGCATTGCTAAGCGGTCAATCATTTAGTTCGGGCGGGGTTTCGCAAACGATTCATTACCGAGTACGTGCAAAATGTTATGGGCCGTCAAGCATTCGCTTGCCTAACACTGCAAACGAAATCTAATAATTTGTGCTACATCATCCGGCAAAAATTCTGTTTACTTGCGTTTCTATTAAATCAAATTAATTGGAGTGAAAATAATCATGAAACTGAACGACATAATCCTTGCTACTGCTGCTGTACATACATGCTCGTATATGGAATGAAAATGTATACAAAATGAAAGGTCTTGACTTACCCACACATTGGCTTCCATTGATTATTCGGACGATGTTCATGTGGAAATATAATTTCTATATGTGCTGTGTCTAATGGCAGATAAAATGGTCTAATTGATTCATTTAATGTTTGATTTGTATTAAATAACCATGTGGATATAATCCTTGATGCTAAAATATAATCGACATCTTCGTTTAAACTGCAAGATAGAAATAAAAAAGAAAACAATTTAGAAAAATATTATGTAACGTTATGTAGTTGTTGCTTCTGGTTGATTGCTTCCTACATCTACTGTAGACTGGTTAGTTTCAATTTTAATTATTATTGAGGACTTAATAGTTTAGACCAATATCCTCATACCAATAATTTAATTTGATTCAATATGGGATGTGGTGATTGGGAATTGGATTGCGATATAGGAAATTAAATTTATAAATATTTAATTAATTCTGATGAGATATGGATGTACAAGGCACTATGTAAATGACCATAAGGCTAACTAAAATATTTAGATTAATGGAAAACATCTTTTAATAAGATATTATCAGCTCCGCAAACAAGTGTTTGAGCTGTCTTCAGCTCTATCATCAGATCAAATTATCATGAATAAAGAGAAGGCAAGTGTTTTTTAAATCAACAGACTAGAAGAATTTTGTTTTTTGTTTGAGTATTAGGTATCACAGTGGCCTCAAAAATACCTCATGCATTTATAGCCCAAAATCCGTACCAAGGTCTATGATTGGTGGTCTATGATATAGAAAATCTCGTGTCCGTGTTGAATAAGTGTAGGTCGAATAAATGTTATAGCGGCATTTCTGAGTCCAAATGAATTACGCCGGTCTTATAATATTGTAGCGGGTTTCCGTGTCCGTATATGAATAGCGATGGTCTAATAATTTTGCTACCTATATGTATCAGGTCGAAAATATGAAGCGGATTTTACAATTAATTTGTTGAGATATTGGGATATAATTTGCCAAATACAGTTTAGCGGTTAAATTATAAAATTATATAAATAAAAAGGGAAGCAGCATCAAGTTTGGCTTTCAACAATTCGCGAGGAAGCAAATAATTTTTTACCAGACATTTCAGTAGAAGGGCATAATTATGGACCAATGAATACTCTTTGCCATGTTTGTAAGTCAAAGAATTTCTCTGCGGAACGACCATCTGATGGAAAGTGCACGAGTAGCTGTCGTAAAGGAGTGGTGAGATTTACAAAACCGTTAGATGCCGCCAGCAATCAGCTATTTTATCCAGAGTTTTCGCAGGAAGTGATGGTGAATCCGGACAATCCGAACTATAAAATTTTCCGAGAAAACGTCCGTTTCTGTAATAGTTCCTTTTCGATTGCTTCAATGAGATCTAACATAGTTAATTTACCTAACGACCATACGTTTTCAAATTCAAGGTCAAATTTGGGAGTCAAACTTACGAGTGAAATTTTGGACAAATTGACCGTTTTTTAGGCAAGACACTCGATTAGCTAATTAGGAAAGTCAACGCGAAAGCAGATGAAATGCCAACCAAGCAGGTGAACATGTTCCTGTGGTTAATATGGTATTTCGTAAGCACCACGTCGTTATGACCCTCGACAATATAATTCAGTCACTGGAAATGAAATCGTAATGGCTTTTGTTAACAACAATTTGAAATGTGAAGCTTACCCTGAAGTTACAGGCAATTTAACTAGACGCAACGTAACTATGCTACAGTAAAAATAAGCAGCACTAACAGCCATTAGGTATGATTTTAATTCCATTTTCAGTGCAAGAAAACGAGCTCAGCAATGGATAGTCGATTCATATGGTATACAAGCCGGAATACCAGTTGTACTGCCTTCATCATTTGAAGGATCGCCCTGAAATATGAAAGAGCGATGTGTTGATACCATGTCCATTTAGTCGATTTAGTGGCGTGACTTTTCCAATTACGCTGAAAGATTCCATTCATGGAATTTTGGAATTTTTGGGAAATCATATCATATCTTAATTGTTCTAACACCTGAAAATAAATTCACAACGGTTGTTGAACATACTAATCATCGCCCCAAAGATGAAATGATGCATGATTCACGGATCTTGCGGTCAAAACGATCCTACAGCATGGTGTATGTTGGTAAATGTAAAATTTTTTTTTTACAAAATCTTTTCAATCAGATACATTGCACGGTGTAAAGAGTTATCCATGTTATCGTAGAAGGCCTAGCATAACAGATGAAGTGCGAGAAACAACAGTAGATAACAGATTTGTTGTTCCGTGCAATTCGTGTTTGTACGTCTTTGAGTGCTGTTAAGTATCAACACAATGAAATTACAATTGAATTTAAGATGCATGATCGCTCACATGCAATGGTACAACATTCCGTCCATTTCCCAAACTATAAACGGATTATGTTCGAAGTTGGTCATAAACTTGAAGCTTTAGAAGCTGCACGAACAGGACAAACAATACTTGAATCATATAGTGCCATTTAAATAAAGTATAAATTCTGATGTACGTACCTTGCTGTACACCGACATTTTATTGTCGCAACAATGTGCACTGTAAGCCCGAAAGATGAGGAACGATTTTATTCAAGATTGTTTTTGGTTCATATTTCTGGTGCAACAAGTTTCGAATATCTTCGCACAGTACATTAAATATTTTACACTACTTTCAAGGAAGCATTTGCGAAACATAATTTATTAGATTCAGACGCAGAATGACATCGTGGTTGTCCAAATGTCATAACAACTGCATCAACTATTTTCATATTGGCAATACAAATTAATTCGGCCCGTTTTCAAAAAGTGGCTCTGACTATAATAATTTTTTTTATAGTGACAGCTGATTTCAGTTGTTTTAGACAGATTAGACATCTGCCGTTAACATTCAGTTTGTATTGCTTTGAGTTTCATACAAAACGTGTTTTTACGGTGCTGAATATATCGGATTTTGTGATAACTAAACAGCATTTGCGGGAAGTGTTAAGTTTTTGTTTTAATTGTAGAAAACGTGCAGCTGAAGCACATCGAATGCTTGTGGAAGTTTACAGCGACAATGCTTCAACCAATAAATCATATAGGTAATAGTTTCGACGCTTCAAAAATGATAATGCAGTGTTGAAATCTATGGGCATGATTCAAAAGTAAGGCAATTTGGGTCCCTTATGAATTGAAACCAAGAGACGTGGAAAAGCGATTTCTTTCTTGCGAGCAGCTGCTTCAAAAGCAAACAAGAAAGGTTTTATTATATCGAATAGTGACTGGTGACGAGAAGTGGATCTTCTATGGTAACTCCAAGAGGAAAAAGTACTATGCTTTGCCCAGCTAATCGTTGCCATCCACCTCAACATCAACACCAAAGACTAACATTCATGGTTTGAAGGATGTGCTATGTATCTGGTGGGACCAAAAAATCGTTGTGTACTACGAGCTGCTACAACCTGACGTTTTCATTACGGCGAGCGATACAGACTACAATTAATTCGTTTGAGCCGTGCATTACGAGAAAAGCGACCGGAGTATGACGAAAGGCATGATAAAGTTATTCTTCTGCAAGTTGACGCTCGGTCTCACGGTGCAAAAGGCGTAAACAAATACTTGGAAACGCTCAAGTATTCTTCGGACATTGCTCCTTCTAATAACAGCAAAATCAATTCCACAGTAGTACTTTCGCATCGAATATTTATCCCTTAGAAGATTACTGGTAATCATAGAACCAGCGTGAAGATTTCTAGGGTGAGTTTTCCAAATAACTCTTTCAGTGAACACGTGATTTGCAGGTCTGATGACAGGATACTTGCTCTTAAAATTTAGGCAAGACACTTATAAGGATGTTTAAAATAAGTTTGTCTTGTACGCGGCGGAGCGTTGTACAGCGCCTTATCCTTTAAATCTTCGTTTAAAGATTGACTTGGGAGAGAATCCTGTAGGGATGATATGCGGAAAATGAGTTTTTAATAGATGCCGGTTAAAGTGCGCCGGATTAAATGTTGAAAAGTGTTTTAAAACAGTTTGATTGGTTTGTTCAAGATGGGCTTTCAAGTTTGGTGTGTATGAGGTTTGTGAGAGCTTGTGTGAGTTGGTTTTTGCAGGATGTATTCGGGGGTCTTGTCAGGTGTTTGCTAATTGGGTGGATTCCTATGCATTTTTTCAAACGAGGTTTGTCCAAGAATGTCGGACCTAGGCGGATCGAATTCTTGTTGTAACGTGCTGTTGCAGTGATGTTGGCGGTCGTCCAATTGTTTATGCAAAAGGAAATTTTCATAAACAGATTACGATCTGTGATGAAATGGAACACAACTGTGACCCCTGTCGGAGTGCAAAACTCATTTGCGAAAGAGTTGGGAGTGTTTCAGCCCCAGAACAGATTGAGAAGAGTAAATAGTACAAACAAAAACTTCTTTATTCGCAGTCGGTTCGTTTTGGTGGTTGTTGATATGTGTGTAATGTATGCATAAGAGTTAATTCTAGGCTTCGTTAAGTCACGGTATGACCTCGTGAGCCGAAAGAGACGGGTAGTGTGTGCGTGAGTATGCATATGTGTATGTGTGTGGGAAGAGCGTATACCATGGCGATTTCGTTGTGGCCAAAAGCTAGAGCTCATGATTTGGTGATTGTAATTACGCCTCGACTCCTCCTTTAGGTTGTCTTTTGTTCTTTGGACGCGGTGCTGGAGAGTTTTGGAGTCTTCGACTGCGGGTTGTGGTTTGAACCTATTTTTTGTGTTTGTAAATGATTTGATAGTGGTAACATGTTTTTTAAAACTTGTGGGCGTTGATATCTATTTGTTTTGAAATTTTGCATTCTTCCATCTACTAAGTGTAAAGTGCAGGTTTTCGTAAATGTGTGAAGAGTTATCATTGCTATGTTTTCTTTTTTGACAGTTGTATCACTTTGACACTCGTTTGTGAGCTTTCGCCTTGTAGAGGATAAATTTTTTATTTTTTATTTGCTTTTGGTGAGGAGTGGTTTATAGGTGGTGGTTTTTTGAGTGTTGAGATTGCAAACATGCATGCAGTGTTTTGATATTGACGGGATGAAAGATGTATGTTGAATTTTCAGGGGAGTTCGTGGAATCCCGGAAACTTAGGGATGTACTTATGGAGTTTTGGTCTTATGATTGGTGGTTTTGGGTTGTTCACAGTTGTTGTTCTTAGTTGTGACTTTTCTTGTTTCTATTAGGTGCGTGCTTTGAAGTTGCAATGGATGTGCGTTGTTTTGCGGGGTTGTTGATTTTTGCCAATTGGGAGCTTGTCAAACTGATATCGAATTTTATGTTGTACATAAAGTACTGGCGGTTTGTGAATTCTGGCGCTGACGGGAATGTTTTTTTAAGTGGTGGTAGATACATGTGATGTTGCTTGAAGTTATCCCGAAGCTGTTTCCGAGATTGCCTAATAGGTAAAAAATTTATTACAGAGCCAGAATAAAATCAAAGAGAGTGAGACTTAAGAAGAGTTGGTTTATGTGAGCGGAGGGTATGAGAGAATGGAATAAACTTTTTAATTTTTTTTTTGCGTTGATGAAGAGGGGATGTAAAGACCTAAAGACAGAGAGAATTAATTTCTTTCATACGCGTTTTATGTTCGTACGGATTGGCTTTTCAGTATTGTCTTTGATAAAATATTAAGTTTAATAAAGGATTCGAGCTGCACCTGAGTGATCATTATAGAATTTCAATTAATTTTCGTGAACAGATAACACTTTTTACCACAGCTATTATTTGGTGATGGGAATATTATCGAATAAATGTAGTGCGCTTGGCAGAGAGAGATATGCTTCTCTCAATGCGATAACAACTTCACCATCGACGTCAGGGAACTTAGGGTTGTTTGGGTTAGTACACATTTTGGTGGCCGCATATGAACAACATTAAAGTAATAGTAAAATGCAGGAAACAAGATCATTGCAGTTTCCAGCGTTTTTGGGACCTGATTAGTGTAAACCAAGAATTGAGTTGGCGAAATCTCTTAATAAAGCCAGCAAAAAAAAGTAAATGGAACTTCTAAGTAAATATTATCATAACTAAACCTTGTTTATTTCAATGTTAGAACCAAAAACCACAAATGTTTAAAATACGCTGGACAAACACGCGTGGGGGTTTGATTTAGCTATTCGGTCATATATGTGCCACCTTGCGAACATCTCTAGGATTAGTGATAAAACCACAGAAAAATTTTGATTGTTTGATTGGATGTATAGCCAAGTCTTAACTTGTATTCGGCCTGATGCCGGTTTCATCTATATACACTCTCTTTACACATAACATAAGGAGGACAGACTCATCAATTAGTAGGTAAATTAGGTAGGTAATAAGTCGGTTAGCACAAAAAACAATCAGAGCAGATATAGAAGAAGTAACTTTGTGTAAAATAGCCTTCTTTAGAATTAAAAAAAATTTGTAAATTGTTTCAAAATTTTCTCGTCTTCATCTCAAATTGTTAGGAAATCATTTAATTTTTACAACGACATCAATTGGAAATTTTTTAAATTTAGCAGTGTAAATTTTTGGTATTATTGTTGGTATATTACAATCATAGCAGTTTTTAAGTTTTAGTTCAATGTTTGCCATTTTCGTCTCTGTTGAAGGTTACTTAAATAATTGCGAACACATTTCGTCCAAAACGTTTAGACGAAACGCCATGTGGTCAATGATGAATAAGCCCTTGCGGTTTGTAATTCTGGAATGCTCTCGAGTAAAATATGGGCTGGACTGAGAACTTCGTAATTGTCATATACATAGTGGCCGTGAATCCAAGATATTCTTGATTTGGTACAAGAGCGTTGCCATCTCTTCAAATGTGAGGTCAACATTATCTGTAGCTCAAAATTAAAAAAGTGAGGAGATGCACGTGAAATAAAATGTCTGTATATATAGTATACCATTCTGCGCTAAATGCTGCCAGAAAAACCGGACTTGTCAAATTGCGAACTGGCTCTATATGTACGGATTTCACCACCAGACAAACAATTATGCACAAATATCCCTCAACGGGGATATAAAATGGTCCAGCAAAATCAATTCCACAGTAGTACTTTCGCATCGAATATTTTTCCCTTAGAAGATTACTGGTAGAACCAGCATGAAGATTTCTATGGTGAGTTTTCCAAATAACTCTTTCAGTGAACACGTGATTTGCAGGTCTGATGGCAGGATACGTGCTCTTAAAATTACAATCCGCGTTAAAAATTTGACCACTAACGCCAAGAGCCTGGAATCATTGTTTACTGCTTCATTTCACAGTAGGTTAACTATTTCATCGTTGAATAGTTTTTGGTATCCATAATAAACACATACTACAAGCATCTTCAGGGACAGACAAAAAGTCAGGGTCGTCTTTCGGAAATGTTAAAATTGACAAATACCTTCAATGGATGTTTATAGTTGATTTGAATTGGTATAGTTGAGTTTTGCGTGATTCCAATTCAAGCCTAATAATTTTTTTGACGGTCAGGACGATACCACCATTGCAATAAACCTACGAGCTGCTTGGGCTACATTCCTCTGGAACCGTGATCAGCTGGATTATAGACTTTAAACATTAATTCGGATAAAACATACAATTCTAATCTTTGTATTTTTATTACAGGCACAACCTTTGCTTTGGATGTCAACAGGTTGATATTTCTCCTTCGTTATGTATACAACCCGGCTATGCAACTAAATTTGACCGTAGTGATTTGAGAAATGCTGGGTTTTGAGTTTGTAAAAATGTCTGACCTCTGCTCTGATCTTTCGGTATTATTGTTTAGACTATTTTGAAATACCACAGCTTCTGGAACACAATTTTTAGTAAAACATTTGAAGGACATAAGCTTTGGCGTTTGGATCGGGAGATACCGGGTTCGAATCCGGATAGGGGCAGGATGCAAGAGGAAATTTTCATCACCAGATTACGTTCTGTGATGAAAAGAAACTTTACTATAACGCCCTGGCTATAACCTATAGTCTTACATCCTCGGATTGGCTGACAACGACGTAAAAGTAAGGACAAGAAAATCGAACTGCGAAAGAGTTGGGATTGGGAGTTGTACATTTAAATAAATCAGTCATGTCTTGGAATTATCCACATGCTGGGGAATTTGCCTACTAAATAATTAGTTTTGTCCATCCTAGAAAAACTATGCGTGGAATGTTGCACCATTGCAACCGAAATTACGAACATTGCAAATTATTATTATGTTCGTAATTCACTATTAATTGCCAACGTCAGTAAAATAATTATGGCTGGAATTGTATACGTGTTGTTAAATTTGTCCACCATATAATTAATTTTGTCCACCAAGTAAAGCTATGCACAGATTATTAAATTTTTTAATTAACCATTTGAGTTAAATTATAAGAACCTTCGTAAATCACTATTAATTGTTAATTTCAACAAACGAGTTATGGCTTGAAATGGTCTACGTGTTGATAGTTTTTGCCTACAATAATTATATTTGGACAAAACTAATTAGATAGGCCAAATTTCTTAAAAATTGAAAATTAAGAGTATTTTACTAACATTCTTATAATTTAGCTCGTCGCTTTACGCAACATTCTTATAAACCATTTTATATTCAGATTTGTGAGGTCAGGTTCAAACCCACTTGTTTGTTGGCAGAATCTTAAACAATTTAATTATAACGATTTATAATTGAATTTTTTTGTACGAGTTTACCTCAGTTCACAAAATCTCCTCTAAACGGATTACGTGTTGTCGCGCACCATAGTTTGAGTACCACTGCATTAAATAGTAGTGTAAATTAGCACTCATTTAATTACCGATATGAAAGTCACAGTTAATAAAACGATGTCATAGTTTAATTCCACACAACCTCGTTATATAGCGGAAAATGCACCAATAAAAATTTCAGTTCACCTCATTTAAATGGAAAATCACTTCGAAAACAAACTCAACTCACAAGACACGTATACAAACAAAGTTTTCACCTAAATTTACCATTATGAAAGTATTCCGGAAAATTCTTTTATGTTTTGATTTGCTTGATGGTAGTAAACTTTAGCAAATCAATTTAAAGTTAAAATACTTTGATTTTTGTATTTATAGAGAAAATTGCTTTAGAACTTGTTTTATGTTGAGATGAGGGGACTAAAAAAATAGTTTTCCTCTTCCATCAAATAAAAGTTATTTTTTTCTGGGTATGTACGAGTAAAAGAAAAACTATAAAACAGTTTTGTTTTATGGAAATGAGCTTTCCTCTAATAAAGTCTATTGATTTTGTTCAGTTTCGTATTTCGATGCGATTCTGTAGACCGCTACTGTTAAATATAATTTTATGTATTTGTAAACCGCTGCTTAGCATGAGCCAAGCGGCGGATTAATTTTATACGCTAGTACATAACTGGATAATTAGCAAAACAAAGTAAGTACATGAAGTAGTTATTATCTCACTGTGTATTTATAAATGGCGTGTGCGGTAAAAGTTTTACAATTTTCCAAAAGAAAATTATATAGGGAAAATGTTATCTTTAGGAAATTAATTTTTATTACGCTCATTACAATATTATTTTAGTATCATAATCCTTTATAATGAGATGCTGTACAAGCTATATATAGATATAGCATATACGAGTATAATTTACTCACCTGTTTCGTGTGAAATAGATTCGGGGCAAAAAATTGCTTAAATTACGATATGAAATGGCTGTTATAACGAATGTACCATTCGAGATGATTTGGTTTAGTGATTTAGTCGACCGGATCTCCATATACAGCTGGTCGAGAAACATTTGATTTCTGTAAAGAGAACAAAAAATGAAAAGTTAAATAAATTTTTTATGTAAACTTTTGTCGGTGCTTTTTTGTTTTCAAAGCACATTTTACAGCTTTTTTGGCAACAAAAAACAAATTACCCAGGACAAAGGCAAATACAATTTGCCCAATTATGTTTATTTTAGTCCTTTGTGTAGCCCGATTCATTGTTTTTCGGTTAAATATTTACTTTTCGATGCTTTACGAGCTTTTTTACTGTAATTTTGATTCATGCTGATAGTTTTGCTTTATCTTGAATCCACAATCGATTTAAATAAGTTAATTTAATTCAATTGAATTGTAGAGCAAACTATCAAATGTACTGATGTAGAGCATGATGGTGTAGATGGATAAATTTATTGGTGAATAATGATTTTGTTTCATTAGGTAGATGAGCTTCTACCCTACACCGTATACTATACCGAAGCTTTTCGATTTATATTTAAATGTTATAAGAAAATAAATTTTATTTATGGTAATTTAAATTTTTTGTATGCGTCTAATTTTATGGTGGAATTTATATTAGAAAATTGGTGTTAATATAAATTTTGTTTAATCTGATTGGGGTGGTTTTGTGGTGAAGTGCGATATACGAAACTTATATTGAAAAAGTGATAAACTGTTTGTGATATCGAAATTTCTTTATAGAACAAATAAAAATATGTCAATTTTATGCCAGATATATGTATTGAATACGAACAATTCTTGTCTCTCGTGCGTTTGAAATTTGATGAGATGAATAGATGAAAACTGGAATTTTTGTCTCATGCTTATGTCGAAGGCGTTGACAGATGATGTAAAATGAAAATATTTTTGGCTACATTCGAACAGACTTGACAAAATTAAGTTTAAGATTTTTTTTTATTTTGAGCTTTCCATTTTCGGTTCAATAACCCTAAGTTAGAGAAATTATAGTAAACATGAAAATATCTCGACCTTGAAGTTATACAGATCTGCAACTCAGTACGTCGTCTGATTAGTAAAAGTTTCAAAAAGTTTTCTGTGTGCGCGAATGACTTCTACCTTTTCCCTAAAATTTGGTGTCTCAGTGGAATTGGCTAACTAAAAGTCGCAGTCCAAAAGGGTGTTCTTTGAAAATATATAAACGGAAAAGCCCTATTCCCCTCCCGCAAACTACAATAATTAGAATTATAAAAAAGTAAAGAGTTTTCCAATAAGAGGTTTTATTTTGAATAGCCTGCTATTTGGGCAGCTGTCAATTTTGAAGCTGTCATCTTTCGAAACTGTGTGCGTCGCTCTAGAACTACTGAGATTATTGCTGCTGTAGGTCGTAGTGTTGACGAAAACCCAGGTTTGCCGAATCCTCGTCGATATTACACCGTATTTTGCATAAAGACTTAAGTTTTAAGGCTTTTAAAGTACAGTTAACACAAGAACTCAAGCCGGTCGATCACCATAAACGTCGTATCTTTGCTGATTGGGTCCTTCAAATCCATCAAAATGATCCAGATATTCATCGAAAATCATCTTCAGTGGTGAGGCCCATTTTCACCTCGGAGGCTACGTGAATATGCAAAATTGTCGACCTCAGAAAATCCAAGAATGATTATTGAAAAGCCTCTCCATCCTCAACTTGTCACTGTTTGGTGCGGTTTTTGGACTGGCGGTGTGATTGGACCTTACTTATTCGAAAATGAGACTGGTGCAACTGTTACGGTGAATGGATTGGGCTACCGAGCTATGATTAATTAATTAATTTTTATGACCGGAGTTGGAAGATATTATTGTGGACGACGTTTATTTTCAGCAAGACGGCGCTACGTGCCACACAAGCAACGAAACCATCGCAATTTTGCAAGAAGAGTTTCCTGGCCGTGTTATTTTTTCAAGAGATGATCACAATTGGCCACCGAGAACTTGTGATTTAACATCTTTAGACTTTTTTCTTTGGAGCCATGTGAAAGATAAGGTCTATGCCAATGCTCCACAATCGATCTTCAAGACCTTAAAGATGGAATTCGTGAAGTTATCGATCGAAGACATATAGCCGCTAATGTGCGAATTGGTCATGGAAAATTTCATGAAAAGTTTATGGTGCTGCAAGCGTAGCCGTGGCGGCCATTTGGCTGATATCATTTTCATATGTTAATGGCATACCTTCCTCTTTACAATGAAGTAAACATTCATTGATCTCTCTTAATAATACTCGTTATGTTTAATATCAAAATGAAACCTTTAATTGCGAAACCCTTTAAATTTAGAAATTAAATAATTTTCCAGAATTGTATTCCAGGTGAGAATCACCCCATGGTTCCTTGAATACATATGCTCCCAAGCTTTTAATCGAGCCCACTTGAGTTGGATTTTTTACACGAGGTGATTTATTTACAAATGTGGATAAAAACCATTATAGCCACTTCACTGGTTGTGTTATGAAAATATTGTGACCTTCAGCTTTTTTCTCAAAATCTTGAAGACCGTTCAGTTTGGAAAGAATTTAAAGAAATGTAGTGGATGACTGTGCCAATGTTAACTTTGTGGGAATTTGTCGATTGTTCTTGAGAAAGCCGGGTGCTATTCTTCCTACGGGATGGCAGCTAGCTCAGACTGCACGTCACACTCGATGCATAAGCATTGAGACAGCCCCTAACTACATTTATTTCTTTCCTGTCCAACTGAAGTAGCTGAAAATTTAACTAATGAAATAAAATAAAAAATTCCAAGAAATGCGGCAGGAAAAAAAATTCCTTTCTTGACGTGGCCATGCTATTTTTGACTTTCAGCACCGGAAAACACCACGTTTTTACTCTCAACACCGAAAATATTTACTGTCATTACAGCTAAAACTATCATGATACAATAATTTTTCGAAGCTGAACATTTTGGTAATACTTGAATACTATCACGACAGAAATATATTCGGGGTAAGCACAAACATATAATTTTATTTATTTTCTCATCCCCAAAATTGTATTTCTCAGAATCGGTAAGGCTTGTAGTTTTGGAGGAAGATTTAAAGTAAATTCTCTAGTTTTTATTAATTTGAAATTAAATTTTTGAAAAGTCCTAAAAAATGTCACAAATTCTATAGTTTTTGCCCAATTTTTCTAAAAGGTGGAGTTGAGCTATAAATTCTTAAACTCAACTACTCGTTGGCCCTGAAGGTCAGGAACTATTCGTTGGCAGGACTATCGGCTTATGTCTGGTGTTTGAGGAAGATTTAAAGTAATTTCTGTGAATTTATAAGAATTTTTCTTTGAGGTGAAGGTGAGTTTGAAGGACTATATCTCAACTCCATCCCAAAGGAAATTCTTAAAAATCACAGACATTACTTTAAATCTTCCTCTATCACTAGACATAAGCCGACATTCCGATCAACGAATAGTTCCCGAGTTTGAGTGACTATATGTCAACTTTACGATATAGAAATATTCTGAAAAATCCAAAGCCCAAACGTTTTATGGCGGCACAATACTTCCGGTGCAGACAGTCCAATAAAATATCAATTTGGTTTTGATGATTTCTGTTGTCAGTATCTAGATAACAGTGGCAATTTTTGGTAGTTTTATTTGATAATATTTATTGAATAATAATATAATTCTCTAATATAAGTTTATTTAAACTTGTATAGTGTTGCCATAAGTAACTTTTTCTATTTTATGGGATATAAATTTCGGCTATCTTCACAAAGGGTCTAGAGTATCTTTGAACAAGGAAATATGTTTGGACCCTCTCAATACCTCTTGCTCATACAATTTTACTAATTCAGGATACAACAACTGGTACAGTTGACGATTTACAAAACCATGACTTACCATATTGATTGAAACAAAATTCATACGAGTTGTGGTAACTCTTTATAACACCTCTTGTAAAGTTGAAAACCCATATGAACGTTTGGAATTCAGCTGTGCGGCTCAAAATTATCAATTAATGTTCACGGTGACCACCATTATGCAGAATTGCAGTACGCATAATGTTGTACTAGAATATACTCTGTTCATATTGGACCGATGTTTCTTGGTCACCTGATTTGAATGGAATGGAGGGGTGTCACCCAGACAACTGGGGTTGCTAGAATGCTTTGTTCTTTCTTCTTCTTTCATGCTTCTTCAACTAGTTATTCTAATTCCCACGTGCTTATACCATAGCAGCTCATTTTGTTCGTAATCAGTTTTTGAGAAATCATCAAATTATGACAACTTTTACGTTCACTCCATTTAAGGATGTTGAAATTCCGAAGATTTCTATGGTACTTTCGATTAGATCAGATACTCGTAGGCTTGCCTGGCGGCAATCTCTGATTCTCTTGTGGTTTGGTTGACACATAATAGAACTTCCCAAATTGTAATACATAATTTTACATGAATAAAATAAAATGTCCTACAAAAAGATGCGGTTCCGTGAAATTTTGTATGGCACTTTATTTATCTATTTCTTTTATCCAAAGGCCTTCTTTTATTAAAGGCCAACAGCATTCCATAATTCCATGTAGCAAATAAACCCTTGTTTTAAATTATTATTATGCCGCGTTGATCATTTGCTGAAAATTACACACCTACATAGATTTTAATTACGTGAACCGCACCGTTAAATAGGTTAACCGAATTTCGTTCACCATTTTATTTTCAAATATTTCATTCTCTGACAGATTCTCACTCAATTTCGTTATAATATCTCATATTTCATATTTACTCCTTTTTTAATTAATAACTAAGTCCCAGTCTTAAACTTATTTTATTCTTTCTTCTTAAAAATTTGTAATCTTTATAATAATTTTTCGGTGAACGCGCGAATGGTGAATCCAATCAAATTTTCTTGTCTTTGGTTGACTACAGTCAACATTATCACGCGTGTGTCAGGGGACACCCTCTACTGTTGAATGAACAGTCCTAGTTGACGAACTACTACCATCCCAGATATTGCACAGAGTTTAGTTTTGAGCTTTGTAGTTCTCTCAATACCACTATAGTCTGTCTTGATAGTACATTAAACGAATCGTACGATTCACCTGAAATTGATTTTTTCTCACGACGCAAATTGAATTTCCGAAGAAAATTAATGCTTAAACCTTTCTTGAAAGATCCTTGCAATTTGGCACAACGTATTCAACTCATGATTATTATTTTGGCGCTATCTACATTACATCTATACTCTGACTATTTATTGACATTTTTAGAATCTCCGGAGATTTTTTTAATCTTATGTAAAAGGAAATACAAATATGGAAAGGATACGCGCCGCGGATGCGGCATATCGCTGCAATCTTCAGGAATGTTTTTTATTGAAAAGAACTGGAAATAATAATGTAAAAAGTATACAATTAAAAAAGAGGCCATGGCCAAACCGGAGACCCTCTGAATGGGTTCTGGCGAAATTAACACTCATCTCAACCGAATCCTCGCATTCGAAAACCTTTCCTCACCAATTTTTAGAAAAATCGTATGAACAGAAAACACTTGTGAAGTTAGCCCATAATTTCATCCTAGAAAAATAAAAAAAATATCATCGGGTAACACTAAAACTGCAATGATATCCCAGCCCAGAATTCACTATAGTAATTTCGACCATGTTAAAGTTAGCCGAAAGTTTCCAGCCGAAAGGTGATAATGCAGATGGTATCCTTGTTATCCCAGATGATAAAATATTTTATAGCCGCAAGAAATATTACTTGATATACCCAGTGCTACTATCGCCACCAAATAACCAGAATACAGCAAAAAACCGTCTGGAAATAAATAATTTTACAAAAGTGGACCAAATCCTTTAACACTCCCTGCTCTTTCGCGGTTGATTATCCCGTCTTACTTTACGCATTCCTGCCAAATCGAAGACGTACGGCTATAGGACCGATTTAAGTTACCATCTGCGCATTGCATAGGTCCATGCCAGCCTATAGTACAGGACATGGAAGATGGGTCGGCCCATGAGTTTTGCACGCCGATAGGAGGTCGTAGTTGTGTTCCATTTAATCACAGATTACAATCTGTTGATGAAAATTTCCTTTAAAGATGTTTAAAAATGTTGGTTTTGTGTATCTTTAAAATGTTAATTACAATAAATTTAAAAAGTATCGAACAAAATTAATAAAATGTTCTGTATTTTCTAGGTTACCCCCTTTCCAATCGATCCTACTATGGCCAATAGACATTGAATTCAATGGACTATATCTCGAATACTAAACATACAGAAATTCTCAAAAAATTATTTCAAATACGTCAAATCTTCCTCTATCACTTTATGTCACCCACTAGTCCGGTTAGCGAATAATTTCTGAGTTCAATGGACTATAACTCGCTATATCTCGAATACTAAACATACAAAAAATCCCCAAAAATAATTTCAAATACGTTAAACCTTCCTCTATCCATTGGGCGCAGAAATTATTCGCTGGCCGGGCTAGTGGGTGACATGAGGTGATAGAGGAACGTTTAACGCAATTGAAATAATTTTTTGAGAATTTCTGTATGTTTGGTATTCGAGATATAGTCCGTTGGACTCAGAAATAATTCGCTGGCCGGACTAGTCGGTTGCATAAGGTGATAGAGGAACGTTTACAAAACGTATGTATGTTTATTGTAATTTACATTTATAGATTTTTTTTTGCTGTATTCTGGTTATTTGGAGGTGATGGTAGAACTAAGTTTATCAAGTATAATATATCTTTCGGCTATGAAATATTTTTTCGACTGGGATAGCAAAAACAATATCTGCATTATTATCTTTTGGCTGGGATAACAAATACGTTATCTGCATTACCTTTCGGCTGAAAACTTTCGGCTAACTTTAGCAATATCTAATTTCTTTCAATCTCGAGATTTTATTTTGGCCCCAAAATTGTTTCCAAATTTTAAATATTAAAATATCAAATAATATCAAAAGTTTAAATTAAATAAACTTAATTGATTTAGCACTGTGTAGCAAAGTGGGCCAGCTCGTTGATTCTCGGTAATAACAAATTTATCTACTTAACAATTTCCGTTTTAGAGTGGTTGATTTTGAAGAAGTACTGTATTTGTCGTGTTCTAGAAACATGCTCAATAAAAGGCCATTGATGTATTCTATGCGACACTGCGGGTCGTATTGATAAGCTCTAGTTTACTATTCAGATATGTCAGGGGCTAGTAACGAAGAGCAATTCTATTCATAAAAAGGTTGCACAGTTAGTGTTGAGAACAGATCTATGATGGTTTGGGTTAGTACGGTATGGAGATCTTATATATCCCAAGGATTTCGGCCTGGTATGTCTTGATGTATCGATGTGTATTTTATTCGATTCGAGATTTTACTGTTTAACCCTAGTTTTAATGTCAAACCGATTTGTATGTTGTGAAGTGGGCGGTAATGGTTTGGGTCAGTATGGTATCGAGTTTATATAATATCCAACGTGGAGCCAAAGGCATGGCTTGGTATACCTGAGGCCAGTAACCGAATGAATTCTATTCGACACGGGCTCGGATTAACAAACCGGTTTGCATGTTGTGAACCGAGCTATGGCTGTTTGGGTTTAGTGTGCCAGAGAGATTCTATAATATCCAAAGGGGTTCGGCCTGGCATCTCTTGCTGCATTGGAACCGGAGGCCACTAATGCCACTAATGAATTTTGAGCTCAAGTTTTATTTCAAACCGGTTTGCTTATATTGTGAACAGAGCGAGCAATGATGGTTTGGGTTGGTATGGTATCGACTTTCTATAATATTCATAGGTATTTGGCCTGGTATGTCTTGGTGCTTCGGAGGCCAGTAACGAATTGTATTCTATACGATAAGTGGTCTTACTTACGAGCTCTAGTTTTAAATTAAAACCGACTTGATTGTCCTGAACAGAGCTATGATGGTTTGGGTCAGTCTGGTATGTTTTGGTGTGTCGAAGGTCAGTAGTGGAATCTACTCTACTCAATACACAATCGCATGAGCTAGGTCTTGCTTAAATTTCAAACCCATAGGTGGTTTGGATTAGTTTATGACTCATTTGAGCTAATGACAATGCCGCACAGAGTTCAAGCCTATTCGGGAATGGTTTCACTAGCATCACCAAACTCATGTAATTCTATTGAAGTATATGGATAGGATATAATACAACGAGGTATCGGAATTTGGTTGAGTTGCACTAATCTACTTGGAAGTTGGTGATCCCACTTAAGCTCAGGTAAGGTTTACAGTCTCTGCATAAATAATTTGGCTGTCAAAATTCATGGTGCACACAAGCCTAGTGGATCGAATAAATGACAAATCTCAGATACAATTTTTCTTTTTGTAACACTCTTCTTGTTTAAATCCAATTTTTCAAACGACATTTCCATAGTTTTTAACTCCTCACTAAATGAAGTACGTAAACCTAACAACACTAGCGGTAATATTTCCGTCCTATTTGTTCTATTATAACACATAATTGCTGCCTTTAACGTCCGGTGCCAATGTTCTATAATTCTGTTGCATTTGGGATAATACGAAGTAGTGCGTCTTCTCTCAAATCCTAATAGCTGCGACAATTCCGCGAAAAGATTAATTTGAATTGAGATCCCTGATCCGTTACTATAAAATGTGGAACACCAAATCGCGCTATTCAATTCGTATAAAATGCACTTGCCACCGTATTTGCGTTGATATCTGGTATATAGGAATTGCTTCTGCCCAGCGTGTATACCTATCAATCATAGTCAGGTAGTATTTTTGGTTATTTGAAACGGGTAACGGTCCAACTAATTCAATCCTTAGTAACCTCGAAATTACCTATTGGGGCTTGTGTGTGTCTCGCAACTTTAGATTTTTGGCAAGCCAAACATGCTTGTGCCAATTCTCTAACGTCTTTCTTAATTGAAGGCCACACAACATGATTTGACAATAATTTATCTGAAGCTTTTACTCCGGGATGTGACAGATTGTGTAGCGACTCAAATACATTCCTCCTCCATTCTCTTTGCATGAAAGAAAGGTTTTGCTTGTCCCGTCGATATGTGAATTGTTCTGTGTTAAAAGCCAACGGTCGTCGTACTAAATTCAGTCCAGAATTCTCGTCTTGCAATAAATTATTCAGTTCTGAGTTCTGCAACTGATCTGTAGCAAGTTCTTTATAGTCAATAGTCTCGTGTATGTTAATGGGTTCTACTCTAGATAACGCATCAGCTACTACATTGTCTGTACCCGTTACGTGTTACAAGTCCGTTGTAAACTAAAGTCCAATAAAGTCTAGTTGACGTCTTGGTCTTGGTGATGCTTTGTCCAAATTTTGGCGAAAGTCGTAAATGAGAGGTTCGTGGTCCGTGATGAGGATGAAATTTCGTCCCTCGAGAAAGAATCGGAAGTACTTTACACCTAAGTAAGCCGCTAGCAACTCTCGATCATAGGTACTGTTTTTTTCTCTGTGTCTCGGTTAATCTGACGGAATAAAAGCCCAGTGGTTACCAAACCTCGTTTATCAATTGCTGCATTACCGCACCTACCGCTATATCCAAAGCGTCTACCATGACTGATAATTTTGCTGACATATCTGGATGAGCTAGAAGGGACGGTGGCATCACTTAATTTAGACTTACATTACTGACTTCTGTCCAAACGATTGGTGTTTTACTATTTCTTTTATACCCCTTTATGAAATCGCTTAGAATAGCTTGGTCATGTGCCATGGATGGAACGAATCTTCTATAAAAATTGATCATCCCCAAAAATCGTTTTAACTGCTGAACGTTAACAGGCTGTACGAATACTTTCTACTCTCGTTGTAGACGGGAAAATTCCATTCTGATTTACCACATGCCCCAGAAAAGAGATTTCCTGTTGTGCAAATACACATTTGTCGAGCTTAATAACTAGGCCGTTTTCGGCTAAGCGTTGGAATACCTGTTCCACATGTGATATTTGTTCATTCAACGAACTGGAGGTAACGAGTATGTCATCGAGATACACGAAACAGAATGATAATCCCCTCAATACTAAATGCATCAGTCGCTGGAACGACTGTGCTGTATTTCGAAGGCCGCATGTCATGTTAAGCTCGAAAAGTCTAAATGGTGTTGTGATGGCTGTTTTGGGTACGTCTCGTGGTTCTATGGGAATTTGATGATATGCACGTACCAAGTCTATTGTTGTAAGTATTGCGTATCCTGCTAGTTGGAACGAGAAATCTTGTAGACGTGGCACGGGATAGTTATCGGGGGTGGTTACATTGTCTAATACCCTGTAATACCCACAGGGTCTCCGCTCACCATTTTTTGCGGAACCAACACATTATGTTTAGGAGTATTCATATTAACTGATTCCCGTGTAATTTTGGTTTTGTCAACCAATACTAGACTACCAACTAGAAACTTTGATTTTGCGTGATGGATCCTACTGTAAACAAATTTGTTATTGGATCAACTAATCTACCTTTTTTAACGTCTACAACTAGTTCGGTTGATGTTAAAAAATTTGCATCGATTATTGGCATTAATATACCAGCTACAATAAATTACCATTTAAAAACTCTACGTAAACCAATGCTTAATGATATTGTATGCGTTCCGTAGGCCTTAATTTTTGTACCAATTGTTGCGTATAAATGAAATTCCGGCTTAATGACATTTTTATTAAAAAAATTTCCGGGTAAAACTGACACGTCCGCACCTGTGTCTACCAGAAATTTACGTTTTGAATTTTGGTCGAATATAAGCAGACGATTTGTATAAATCTCGTCAACACACGTCACAGGATGCTGACTAGAATTTAGTTTTCTGAACTGGAATTTTGCGATTGAATTAAGATAAACTTGTTGTGATGACGACACCAGAAACGGATTTTGTAGCCTTGTCCTTAAAACGTCGATGATAAAAATACTCGGTTTCATCTGACATTCGGTCTCTAGATTTTGATTTGTCTCTAGAAGAATTATGTGGACTATGAGATCTTCTCGCCATGCTATGTAATGCTGACACTTCCATTAAAATATCTTTACGAAATTTAGCCAACATCTCTTGAAAATCATTAACTGATGAAGTTGATGATTCCTTTTGTTTGACTAATTGTGATCTATCACTGATATCATGTAATTGATGCTGTAACATGGTTTCAATTAAATCATCAGCCTGTTCTGCTAATTTTCCTAATGTAACATCATTTTCGAACGGAACCAAAACTAATTGCACTTGTTGCGGTAACCTTTGCAACCATAGTCGTCTTATTGTGCCTTCTTGAAAATGCTGTTTTTGACCACCAGCCGTAAACCGTGTAATAAATTGTTTAATTTAGTTCTTTCATTGTTTGTTTCTTCAATTGTTTAATTTTGGACATTCTTGTCATTTTAGGTATGCGAGCCCCATTAGAATTTTAATTTGGTTAGCTTAGTTGAGGAATTTAAATTATTTAGTATTTCTGAAACTACCTTTCTTTAATTTTGAGTACTTAGTAGGGATAAAGTGCATAAGATCTTAACGATTATTGTTTTCCGATAGTTCACACTCTTATTTAATCCTACTCGTATGTTTAATTTTTTTGATAAAATCTTTGAACGTCAGTAGAAGTTTGAATTTTTTCCTAAAATAGTACTAACCGACATTATTATAATCTAGGATTAATTTAGGATAAACTTCATTACCATTTACAGGATTTCTTAATAATTGAATTTTTGGCAAATCGGCTTGAAATTAAAACTAGAACTAAGACTATTGTGCAGCCTTGTTTAGAGTAGAATACTCTCCGTTGCTAGCCTCCGATATATTTGTATAGTAAACTATTATTGAGCACGTTTTTAGAGCACGACGAATAGCTCTTCGTTATTTTATAAAATCGCTCCTGCCTTGTCCAAAATCAACCAACTAAAATGTTAAGTATAAAATATTTAGTTATTACCGAGAACCAACGAGCTCACCCACTTTGCTACACAGTGCTAAATTAATTATGTTTATTTAATTTAAACTTTTAAAATTTGAAAACAATTTCTAGGCTAGAATGAAATTTCAAGATTGAACGAAATTACTATATTAAATTCTGGGCTGGGATATAATATCAGTTTTAGTGTTACCCGACGATATTTTTTTATTTTTCTGGGATGAAATTCTGGGCTAACTTCACATACGGCTATATTGAATTTCATTACTTTTAGCTTTTCACCCAATTTTCTATCTTCCATTCTCATTTTTGTAAATTGTTAAAAACGGTTTCCTGGTTGCTACACCAAATAAAATTTTCAACACAATACTGGCCCAATTCCATTATACAATGTCCAAATTGGTATACGTTTGCAACAAATTTTAATGTCAAATGCCATCGACATGCACATACCCAAATAAAAGCTCTAAACCATTTAATTTTGTTTTCATCATTACAAAAAACTATAATCAATTATTTTTGCGATCATTTTTATTTTATGTACACTGAAACCGATTGAACTTTTTTGAAACTTTAAAATATCAAACAATAACAAAGCTTTGTTCATATATACGAGCATGTATAAATACAATTCTGTTAAAAAAAGTTCAAAATTCAAATAAACTTTTTATTTTATTTTGTATGTTTGCCATTTTAGCATTCGCCAACAAAAACAAACATTTTTTTATGGAACGTGAGTTGTGATTTTGTATTTCAATTCAAGGGTTGGGGGCGACGCGCGTGTGAAGGGAACTACTACAACATTTAAAATATTTTGTATGGCATATCTATTATATTACCGTGATACATCATTTCCGACACTAAAATTCAAATTCTATTCAATTTTAATATTTCCACGTATATATACGACACATATGATGTTATATCCGCGCCAATTTAGCTGTTATACGAATGCCTAGACAGTCATATATCAATTATAATTATATATTCCGCGTATAGAAAAGCTTCACCGCAGAAATAAATAATTTTGTTAAGCCACCCGCCGTGATACTACCCCCGCTTTTCCCGACACCCAGTGTGTGATAAATATCAGATTGTGTTTATTACGTATACAACTCAATATCAAAACGAGACACGAGAGTCGGGAAATTTATATATATAACTAAATGAAAATCTCCCTAGTTTTATATACTCGTATTTTCTGATTTTCAGTTAAGTAAAAATGGTGAGCTTTTTATTTTCGGCATGTGTGTGTGCACACATTTCGGTAAGGTGAAAAATATACACATGTAGTTTTCGTTACAACAACAAATATGTGCCGTATAAAAGAAATTGGAAAAACTGGGAAAAATTATTTCCCGTCTTGTGTTTGTACTCGACGTCATACTCGGTACATACATTTTTTTCGTTCCTCAAGTGGAATTGTATTTTCTTTTTATTATTACGATTATTATTTATTTATGTTTAGCGGTTTATGAGTGTGGTAATCATAACTTTTGCAAAAGAATAAAATAAAACTTTTCGTACATTCTGTATTCTAGTAGTGGGTATATGTAGTCGTATATGGAGGTTTAGTACATTATTTAAAACGTAAAGCGTAAAAATATGAATATAGAGGAGTGCACGATTTACTACGATGTAAGCGCGCGTCGACACACATGAAAAGTCTTTTGCTCCAACATAAATAGGAAAATGTATTTTATGGATTTTTCATAATGTAAATACTACATACTTCAACTAAACCACTTTCCGTATTTTATTTCTACGTTCAGTTGAGGTGATTAACCTGAAAATAGGGAATAGTTTTTACTATTCGTTTTCGTATAAAAACTTGCAACGTTAACCGACTTGCATTGTTGTGCCGCAAGTACTCCATTAATGTTTTGGTATTTGTGTGGTTGAAGCGTGAAACTGAATTTACATTGGTCCAAAACAATTCGGTTATACACAACCTCGACACGTATGTGAAGCTGGCTCGAAAACGATTCCGAAAAACACCGAAAAATTTAGGTGGGTTTCTCCGCTAAATCCACTAAAAGGCTTTTCAGCCCGAAGAATTAAAAAATAAGGAGAAAATCAAATTCCACCCCGAGAAAATAAAACAAGCTCACGCAAACACAACAAATTTTAAGTATAAAATTACCTTACAGTGGGGATAAGGGACCTCCCCAGCTGATTTAGTATTCGCTTCTGTTAGATTAGGTATCGGAATTATGCTCATATGTCACCACAAATTTCTCCGTTCACAGAGTTTGGCAGATGTAACGGTATAAGTCTAATTAATGCACTGACCTCCAGAATTAAGCATACAAATGCTCATTACCTTACAGTGAGGATAAGGGACCTACCCAGCTGATCTAATATTCGCTTCTGTTAGATTAGGTATCGAAATTATGCTCAAATGTCGCTGAAAAATTCTCCACTCACAGAGTTTGGCAGATGTAACGGTATAAGTCTAATTAATGCACTGACCATCACAATTAAGCATACTATTAATGCTGATGGTTAGTGCATTATTGAAGGATATACCGTTACATCTGCCAAACTCGGTGAGCGGAGAATTTTTCAGCGATATATGAGCATAATTCCGAAACCTAATCTAACAGAAGCGAATATTCAATCAGCGGGAGAGGTCCCTTATCCACACTGTAAGGTAATGAGAATTTGTGTGCTCAATGCTGATGGTCAGTGCATTAATTAGACATATACCGTTATGTCTGCCAAACTCTGTGAACGGAGAAATTTATGGTGACGTATGAGCATAATTCCAAAACCTAATCTAACAGAAGCGAAAATTAAATCAGCTGAAGAGGTCCCTTATCCCCATTGTAAGGTAATGAGCTTTAGTGTACTTAAGGCTGATGAGAAATTTGTGGTGACCTATGAGCATAATTCCGAAACCCAATCTAACAGAAGCGAATATTAAATCAGCTGGAGAGGTCCTTTATCCCCACTGCAAGGTAATTTTATACTTAAAATTTGCTGTGTGTATGTGAGATTGGTTTTATTTTCTCGAGATGGAATTTGATTTTTTCCATATTTTTTTAATTTTTCGGGTTGAAAAGCCTTTTAATGAATTTAGCGGAGAAATACACCTAAATTTTAAAGGCGTTTTTCGGGATGGTTTTCGGGCCAGCTTCACATACGTAACCTCGACGTGTTTCCGATATACCTGTCTGCCACCCTTGTTGAATTCGTTTCCTATCAAAGGACATTACATACCAACCTTTATTTGGGTTGGTTAAGAAGGTAACTCGTTTCTGGCCAAAAAGCTGAAATCACTATTTTCAATAGTAGCAACGCTTGATGGAATAAAATTGTGGATTCTGCTTCTATTTTCTGAAATCCTTGCATAAGTAAATTACCCGAAGCCAGGGTAGTACCGATACAAATAATATTTCAGGAAATGTTACAGGCTCGTCTTAAATCATTGGGATCAAAGTTGCGAGAGGTACGTGGGTTGCCTTTTATAAATCGGGATTGGATAACCCTGGTGCTGATATCTCGAAACTGATGTCTCTGGCGTAAAGTTTGACATTTCAAACTGCATATTTACTCAGAACGTTTTTTACAACCGTTATTTTTTTTGTTATAGTGATTCCATTTCAGCGCAAAAATGGAACTAAATCTTGATTTCTGTGCACCTATTTTTTACAACTTTCGACGTTGATTAACTCAACAACAATGCATTGATGAACTTAATTCGATCTTTTGGCGATGAAGCACCATCCAGGACCGGTTGTCCTAAATCGGTTGTTACTTCGAAAAACATTGATGTTGTGCATGCACTGATACTGCAAGATCGTCATAAGATAAATCGTGAGATTGAGGCACTCTTGGGCATTAGTGAGGAATTATTCCATATAATTTGATGAACGCTCAAAAAATACTCGTGTATTTTTCAAAACACGTGTCGCGGTGCTTTAAAACATGTCTATAACATCGTGACAGGTGACGAATATTGGGAGCATGAAACCAAACAACAGTTGACATTAAGGGTGTTCCAATATGAGCCCAATCCAACAAAGTTGTTCGCGCACGCAGCACTTCGAAACAAAAGGTCGCCTGTTTTTCATACATAACCATTTGTTTGCCAGAAGTCTTCGACGAAATAAGGAAAACGAACCACCGACGACGGATCACTCTTAACCATGACGATGATAGCTCTCACACATCGACACAAACAACTGCATACTCGTATTTGAGCGGTCAAAACATTGAATTAATGAGTCATCCGTCATATAGTCACGATTTAGCACTCAATGACTTCTTTTTATTTTTCAACGTTTCTGAAGAAGCGGTTGACGCGTTCAAAATGCATGTTTGGGAGATATCTCAATCGGAGTGAGAAAAGTGCTTCGAAAATTGTTTCAAAATTTTGAAGTTACTCGAGTCTGACTGAAAGACAAAATGTGTTGAAAATATATTGGTAAAAATATATTGATATGGTTGATTCTGTATTCGTGAAGTTTATAAATATGATACCCCACCGAAAAAGGGATAACCGAGGGATAACTTAATGACGGAATGATGCGTAATGCATATCTATTTCACCCAGCATTCTAGTTATGGGCTCGTTCTGGCCGTATTAAGAGTTCTGTGAGGTGCAGTTTTAAATGCGGAGACCCTCCTTAACGCACGAGGGTTTAAATTGAAATGTATACGTTCGAGTAAGGCTCAGGATTCGACGTTGCCCTACAGCAATCGATGAATATAGATAATATCTGCAACAATACAGAAGCTTACTAAGAGCATACCCAATACAATTTAAGTGGTTATTGAGGTTCAGAGGCCATTCTTGACTGGTATTCTCGAGCAGAGGTCGAACTAAGGTCATATAAATCGCCTTCATTGCTTTGAATTGCAGCCAAACGCGAAGTGTGCTCTGTTATTAATTATATTACCAATAAGCTTGAGCGGATTTCATCATGTTCAGAGCAGATGCTCTTGCAATAAGTTCCTTGTTGAACTTCCTTGAGATGATTCTTTAAATACCAGATTGCTAAGCGGTTTAGGTCGGCTTGTAAAACATTGGCGTAAGCGTTTGTTGAAATATTTTTATAAATTTTTATGTCGACGGCGTATACAGCCATGTTTACAGCTTCAACATACCACCAGCCTTGAATCGGATAATTCAATTAACTGGTAATAAGCATAATCTGAGAATAGATCGTTTGAAGATTCCGTAGAATGTTTTAATTCTAACAACCCTAATGTTGCCGCCTGATCCGGGAAATACATCTACTATTCTAGCAATTAACCATTTCGTGGGAGGTAAGTTTGGTTCTTTAATTAGCGCCTATGTCATTTAGTTTATAATTGTTTTTTATTACGTGCCATTTGCTTCGATGCTGTAGATTTGTGATATATTTGAGAGACCACCTCTGCCAAATGTGCTGATTATATTACTGGAACATCAGCCATCTGAATAGCTTCCGAAAATATTATTCCTTGTTTCATTTTTACCAGACTTCTCACTCCGCCCTCGTATTTACCTTTTATATCATCGGGAATATTTTCATGGGCCATTTTGTGGTCAATCTTTGTTTAGTGCAAGTTTGTGATACAGTAAACGCTCGATTTAACGAACCCTAATTTAACGGACGCTCGATTTAACGGACAATTTTTTATTTGTCATTTTTCGGTTACCGATTATGATGGGATTGGATATGTTGGATGGAAATGGGATTCATAAAAGATTTTGGGAAGGAATTCTGAAATATGGCCACTAGGGACGGAACTCGATCAATTCGTAACCGATTATGATGGGATTCGCTATGCTGGATGGAAATGGGATTCTAAATGATTTTTGGAAGAAATTCTGGAATATGGCCACCTGGGACGGAGCTCGATCAATTCTTAACCGATTGTAATGAGATAAGGTATGCTGGATGGAAATGTACTTCTTAATTGATTTTGGGAAAAAGTTCTGGACTATTCACCTGGGACGGAACTCGATCAATTCTTAACCGATTATGATTGGATTGGGTATGCTGGATGGAAATGGTTGATTTTGAGAAGAAATTCTGGAATATGGCCACCTGGGACGGAATACAGCCATTTCTTAACCGATTATGATGAGATTGGGTATGTTGGAAGGAAATGGGATTCTTAAATGACTTTGGGAAGGAATTCTAAAATATGGCCACTTGGGACGGAGCTCGATCAATTCTTAACCGATTATGATGGGATTGGGTATGTTGGATGGACATGAGGGACCTGGGACGGAGCTCAGCCATTTCTTAACCGATTATGTTCGGATTGGGTATGTTGGATGGAAATGGGATTCTTAAATGATTTTGGGAAGCAATTCTAAAATATGGCCACTTGGGACGGAGCTCGATTAATTTTTACCCGATTATGATGGGATTGGGTATGCTCTCTTTGGTTTTGCTCTATCTTTGGTTTTGCTGAATTGTTTTTTATTTTTAGGGTAGTTTTTGCTTAGAAATTTACCATCTTCCGTGGTGGTATCTTTGATTTGATGATCGTTGTATAAAATGTATAGATCGTGGTTGGTGTGTACGCTTGAAGAGTGGTAATTTCGTTCGTCATCCACTCTACGTGCATACACATAGATTTTGCTCTGTATATTGTACGGTGATCGTTGGATTAGGGACGTACATGCACGCCGCATGTACGAGATATGGTAGGGTGGGGTCGGGGAGGATCTTAACAGAAGGAAATTCCCATGGCATTTGTATAACGATGTTAACCGTGTTTTCTTGTTCGCCTTCTACTCGGTTATATTTTGATTTCAAAGCTTGGCTAATTTTAGTGATGTTCCTGTATCCAATTATTCAACTTCTGATACTATTATTGATTGCAGTTCATGATTAAGCTAATTTATTTAGTTCTAAAGAAGTTTTTTGATTACAGAATATCTTTGAAGCTGTACTACTTTTTCATTAAAAATTAAATTTTAATTTAAAAGTCAATCAATGTGGCCGCAAATGGTTGTAATTAGTAGTAATAATTCTTTTAATTCTTTTAACTAGTTGCTAATTACTATTCAATTTATTGATTTAGTTTATGTGGGAATTTAAAAATCTAGAATCGTCCGAGATGTTTAATATAAATTTTAATTCTAATTAATATTTTTTAGGAAGCTTGCAAATTTTCATGACTTCTTGTGGAAGCAGTCACGGTAAGAATCACAATGACTATAACCGGGTTTGCTAATGAATTTGATATTTTAGTGGTTGTTGGAATTTTTGAAATTTTAGATAGCTTGGAGACTACAGAATAAAATTTAAATGCAGACAAATATTGCTGTACTTAGATAGTTGTTGTATTTTGGGGTTCATGGCACTTCTTTAATTGAATTATTTTCAAGGTTGAACGGAAGAATGTAAATTGGTAACGGTTTTGGTTAGCTTGTCGTAAGTTGTATAAATAGGAGTTGGGTGGAGGAAATGATTAATCACTCATAATAATGAAGTTTTATTTCAGGAAATTTACCAATTAAATTTTTTTAGGATCTTTGTTGCTGATTATTTATATCCAGAAAACAAAAATTATTGTGCCGGGTCAAGTTTGTCATATGTAATAACCTTTCCTATCCCTCTGTATTGTTATATTGTAAGGGGTGTACGGTAGGACCGGCGTATCCGGGATCCATGCTTACTCTTGGCTGTACATCCTAATCAATCAATCAATCAATCTATCAACATCACAGAAATGTTTTTCTGAGATGCTGCTCTTATCAAAATCTCAAAAAATATATAGTAAGGCACAACATTACACAGAACATTTGATATATATACTTACGCATTCATCTGCAAGCTAAACGGCAACGATTTCACATGAATCGAAAACACACGGAACGAATTCAAATTATGATTCTGTGTCGATGACAAACTTTTTGGTGAGTTTGTTGTTGGCTGGATTACTTGGGGATTATGATAAACCATCGATTGTTGTATTAAATCTTGTATTTGTTTAATTTGCTGAAAATTGAAAAGAAAAACAGACAAAAAAATATTTTATTTAATTTTCTATTTTCATATAAATTCCATTATCGAATGAATGTTAGCTTTTCAACTCGTACGTATAACAAAATGAAAATGCTTTTATCGATTATTTTTATGTAGTGAAGCTCTTCGTAAATTGCACGAGTATAAAAGGAAAGTTTCATCTGGGTATATAAAAAAAATATAACAGAACTACATTACTGGATGAGATGAGCTTATCAAATAGTTTATGTGTAAAAGTTTTAATTTAATTTCAACTGTTTGTGTTCCGTACTCTCTGGATGGGTTAATTTACTAACCTGCTGATTGTTAAGCGATAGCAAATTGCCCATGATTATGTCACAAATTTTTAGAATTATGTTGGCCGCCACCTCCAATTCGTTTTGTATTCCTGTCGCTTTCATATACTCGAAAATCTGCAACGATATAAAAGGAAAACATATATAAAAGATAAATTTGTATAGTTTTCAATTTCCATTGTGCGATGACATCCGCAAGTCGAGAAGGAAAAAACTATAAAAAATAGAACTAGACTCGAGATACAAATACAAATATTTTCCTTCCAAACATTGGTTTATACCACATCGTGTCACTGGAACGCCATAAATTTTATTTGACATTGTATGTGGAGAGAGGGTGGGATTTATTTGAACTTCCGAGGATAGGATATAGCTTTTCTTATGTACATTCATGTTTCCAATTCCATTTGTTTATAAAAATTTGTATTTAATAACGATATAGAAGCCAAAATCGTTAGAGACAAGTCTTCCTCCGTACCTAGCCTTTCAAAATTGTCTAAATAACAATTATTTTTAATTTGATTTTATTTTTTTGAAATATTTCTAAATTCATTGCTCTGGACTGTGTTGTTATAAATTTAAGTTATTCGCTCTTTGTGTGGTTTTCATCTATCATTATTATCAGCATTGAGGTGAAAAGTAATTTTCCAGTAATTTTTTTTTCAAGGTGCGTTGTGAAATTTAATTTGTTTACTGTATCTAGATCAGATGATGGAAATCGGTTTGGGCATCAGGGCGATGAAATATCGAACGTGGTCTCGAATATTTTGAGGAAAATTTGTTTTGATTGGTTGATGGAAAAATATTAATAAAAAAGCGTTCTCGCTTAGAAAATTGGAAATGTCAATTCTGTTTGAAAAAATGTGCTACAGTTACGTATATGAAATTAGTCCACGATTCGATCCAAAAATATAACAAATTTTTAATAGACAACACTAGTCAATAAATAGCCAATTGCTCTGGTGTGAATTGGGCCCAGCATAGAATTTGCTTTAATCGGGATCGTTTATTAAAACACAAAAATTAAATTCGTTCCTTTTCGATTTATCGAAATTGTGCCTGAGACCAGATACTTTCACTTGTCGAAAAATAACGCCAATAAATAGTGGAAAATAATTTGAAAACATTCCCAAGCCGTTGGAGATTTGTCTCTCGCTCTCTCTCTCTCTCTCTCTTTCTTTCTCTATTCGTCTCTGTCGGCCGTTCGACACCTCACCGTTGAAAGTTACAAATTTTGGTTGCACCGACACCTATAACTTCTGTAACTATTCACTATTTCACTTTTAACGTTCACTTTTACTTACGCACTGTACACGTTTTACGTATCAACTTATACTGTTCACTGTTAAATTACAACTGCATTTGGATAACAAAGTTCGGGATTATTCCATTTATTGCATCTGGCGATGTACGCGTATTGCAATTGCAAATCACTCTCTTGATGATTAACGTCGTTATTAATTCTAGTATTTTCCATGATGACTATCGTCGCCGTGTACAATTGTTTTCGTGCTTTCCGTATTCCACACCAATTTGAATGCTATTTTAAAATCCGATTTGCCATCAGTATTGGAGGAATATTTGATGCGGCAATATTGCATGCTAAGAATATTAATACAGGGTGAGCCAAAAGTCACCATGGGTTTTTTTCCAGATTATAAAGGGTGGTTAAATTTTAAGGGCCGACGTTGAATGTGAACCACACCTAAACGTCAAGTTTTTTTCTGCATTTAATTTGACATTTCTCAATTTCAGACTAACTCAATTTGAATCATGGAAAGATACACAATCAAGCAACGCGTTAAAGTTATTCAGGCATATTATGAAAATGGGCGTTCAAATCAAAATGCATATCGTGCACTTCGTGATTTTTCGGTCAATTTAATCGTCCAAATGTGCGAACAATCGGAAAAATCGTGCAAAAATTTGAGCAAACCGGGTCTGTAGGAGATTTTAAAACACCAGTGCATGCTTGTACAGCTCGTACAGCAGAAAATATTGCTGCTGTTTGCGATAGTGTGGCTGAAGAGCCGTCCACCTCAACTCGTCGTCGTGCCCAACAATTGCACCTCTCACGCTCGTCGTTGATGAACATTATGCATAAAGACTTGCATTTACACGCTTATAAGGTGCAATTGACTCAAGAACTAAAGCCTCTTGACCATTCCAAACGTTGTCAATGGTCAGAATGGTGGCAAGAAATGGCAACAGTGGATGATCAATTTTCGAAGAAAACCATCTTCAGTGATGAGGCACATTTTCACCTCAGTGGATTCGTCAATAAGCAGAATTGCCGCATTTGGGCGAATCATAATCCAAGAGTGATTGTCGAAAAACCAATGCACCCACAAAGAGTGACTGTTTGGTGCGGTTTATGGGCTGGCAGCATCATCGGGCCGTATTTTTTCCAAAATGAGGCCGGTCAGGCAGTTACTGTGAATGATGTTCGCTATCGTTAGATGATAACGAATATTTTATGGCTCGAATTGGAAGATATGGATGTGGACGATATGTGGTTTCAACAGAACGGTACCACTTGCCACCCAGCTAACGAAACAATGGCTCTTTTGCGCGACAAATTCAATGGCCGTGTTATCTAACGTGGTGGCGATGTCAATTGGCCGCCAAGATCATGTGATTTGACACCGTTGGACTTCTTTCTTTGGGGTTATTTGAAAGAAAAGGTGTACGTCGATAAACCAGCAACAATTCAAGAGCTAAAGGATGAGATAATTCGGCACATTAACGGCATAGAACCTCAATTATGCCTAAGCGTCATCGAAAATTTGGACCATCGGGTGGAGGTGTGCCGCCGAGGTCGCGGGGGCCATTTTTTCCGATATTTTGTTCCAAACATAATTGAACCATATCATATTATCATAATAATAAGAATTGACAATAATTTCCTAAATAATTTGTGTTTTATTCAAAATCAACATCGGCCCTTAAAATTTAACCATCCTTTATAAATAACTCCTGGAGACTAAATAATGTCGAGATTCACAACTGAACAAAGAATGTCAGAATTTCACTCTCTGAAGCAATGATTCGATGTTTAGTTGATCGTCACCACCAACATGGCTCCGTAAGAGATTTGCCTCTAACCGGTAGACCCCGTTTAATTCGCACTGCGGAAAATATTGAACGTGTAGAGCAAAGTGATAACGAAACACCAGAAACGTCTACCAGAAGGCGTTCGGCTCAGCTAGGAATGTCTCGTACGTCACTACGGCGCATTTTAAAAAATAATTTATTGTAATTCCCCATTTAAGGTGGAATTGGTGCAAGAATTTAAACCAAGAGACCATCGGCAACGTCTAAATTTTGCAGTTAAATTTCAAAAGTTGGCCAAAAATGAAATCAACGGAAAATCTAATTATGAGTGATGAAGCTCATTTTCATTTGAATGGCTTTTTTAATAAGCAGAACTGCGGATTCTGGGGTTTCGGAAAATCCAAGAGCCATTCATCAACGCCAATTGCACTCCATTAGGCGTACAGTATGATGTGGCATTACATCTTAAAATATCATTGTACCTTTTCGAAAATGAAGATGGAAGTGCTGTAACCGTAAATGGAGAGCGGTATCGGTTTATGATATAACATTTTTTACGTCCTGCTCTTGAAAACAGACCTGAGATGTAGGATGGAGCCACTGTCCACACTGCGCCGAGACCCAATGGCACTTTTAAGGCAAATTTTTGGAGAGCGAATAATTTCCAGAAATTCGAAATTCAATTGGCCAGCGCGTTCGCCAAATTTGTCAGCGCCCGACTATTTTTTTTGGGGTTATTTGAAGGAGCGAGTATATTTGAATAAGCCCGAGACAGTCCTTGAACTCAAGGCCAACATTGTTGCAAAAATTCGCACGCTACAGTCACAGATTTTGAAAGATGTTATGGAAAATGCTCTAAAACAAGCCCATCATTGCGAAGCTGAAAACGGGGGTCATTTAAGTGATATTGTTTTCCATACTTAGTGTAAAAAAATTTCTATTTTTTATATTTCATAATCTGAAAAAAAAAAAGAAATGAAAAAATATATCAACGAAGAAGTTATTAAATTTTTAAACCCCATGGTGACTTTTGGCCCACCCCGTAGCTTAACAAAATTATGAACTCCGACTGGACTCGAACCTGGACTCTCCACCATCAAATGTTATATCTGTGTAGAGTAGAATTTGTAACGGTATCATTATTTTTGATGTGGGCCCCTTTTAACGTGGCCAAACCATCTAATTTTGTTGGATTTAATGGATCCGGTAATGTCCGGACGATCTCCGCTATTTTCTCATCCTGTTCTTGATTCATTCTTTGCAACGTCTCATTCCAGCACTTATTCATCTATATTCCAATACGAGCCACCTTAGTTCATTTCTCCGTTGCAGCCTTCTGCATCGCTCCCACCTTTGCCTCCTGCAGATTCACCCGTCGCATTTACCAAATTATAATCATATTACCATAAAAGGATGAACCACCAATTTCGAAGCCACGGTATCCAGAGTAAATCAGCACTGATAAACAATACATCTGGAGGTGCATTATCGTACGCTTGAAATGACATTTCGTTATCTCTCTTTCTAGGTCTTGCAGGCTTTCTCCACGTAGTTGTCACTCGGTTTACAGCTGTAACTGCTCTTTAAAATTCCTTATTTGAAAATGCCATTGATTGATTGTCGGTGAAACTTTAAAATTTTAACAAAAATTTTCCGGAAACCGGTTTTGTTAGCTGGCCATCCCCAGTAGTTCGAGAGGAATTGACTTCTATACGTGTAAATAATCTTATTTTCAAGCTTTTTGAATCGACTTTCAACTTCTTTTTCAATATCCTTCAGCTCTCGTTTAACTCTTACATTTATAGCTGATAGGCTTTCTTTGTTTGATGGAGTTTCAGGTCTTGCTAATCGAATTCCAGATTTGGCTCTTTACATAGCTCAACAAATTGTCCACCTTGATCTGCTCGCACTTCTGCTAATTGCGCTGTTCAGATTTAGCGCTTTGCTGATCTCATTTGGTGCGTTGCTCTGTGTGGTGTTCGTTCATCAAATTTAGTATCCATTCCCTTCAATTGAATCAGGGGCATCTTTTTCATGTCTTCTATGTCCGGGGATGGTTTCTTATTGAGGTGTAGGTGGCTGTACTGATATTGTTGTTTCTGTTTGATCCATCGCCCCAGTTCCCTAAGTTTTTACTTTCTGTTCATCGTTTGGGGTAACTGACATCCCCTGATGGTCCTGGTCTTGGTCTTGATTGTCGTGATCTTTTCAGACCATTCACTTTTAACTTAACGTTAAATTACAACTGTGTGTATATGACAATTTGCTCTCGGTTATTTACATGTCTATCGCTGTTCGAGATTGTTCCTTTCATTGTATTTGGCGATGTAAGCGTATTGCAATTGTAATTTTCTTGCATGTAGTTGTATTCGCTAACATTCCACCTCATTGATTTGCTTGTCTAGATTTCGCCCAGAATTCGCCCTAACACATTCTCGTTTTTCTAAAAACCGCGTTCAGAAGACCCGGCTACCAGGAATGATTCGCTTCTGATTGCTGAGGTCAGAATTAAATTCGATATGTACAATTTTCCATATGAATAAAAAACAGACCCTGTACTTTTCAGTCTGCGACCTCTAAAATGGTACATGAACATTAGGTCGGCAAAATCCACAATTAATTTTAAAAAGATCAAGAGGCTTCCAAGCAATAATAGTCGTGCATGATTTGAGTTTTACATTTAGCTCGGTGACGAATACAAGGAATGCATTGGTGCAAAGCGTATTTTTTTTAGATGTTCACATGTTTAAGTTGGCAACACTGTTTTGTTTGACGATCTATTTGATAGCTGACATTTGCTCATTACTTTGATTTGTCAACGCAAACACTTGCAAATTGCTCAGAGCAACGCTTGGAAACTGGTGAATTTTTTTTATCAAAATAATGGTTCTGTTCGCCAAACTCATCGTGCATTACGTCCATTTTATGGTCGTCATAATTGTCCAGCAGAGCGGGAAATTCACTTAACTATGGATCGTTCTCGCACCACGTATACTCTAAATGAAAATACGTATCCAGTAAGACAACAAACAGTGCATACCGAACAAGCGATAGATGCTGTACAGTGTAGCATTCAGGAAAACCCAAATCAATCAATTCAACATCGTTCTCAGCAACTGGAGATGTGTCCATCCACTTTATGGAAGATTTTATCTAATAATCATGGTTTTAATCATGGTTCTTACAAAATACAACTTATGCAGTAGTTAAAGCCATCCGACTATCGCCCACGCCACCAATTCGGCCAATGGGCTGAAGCGCAAGTTGATGTTGATGTTGATTTTCCAAACAAAATTTTATTCAGCGATGAAGCGCACTTTTGGTTGAATGGGCACGTTAATAAACAGAATTGTCGGATTTAGAGTGAAAATAACTCACAAGCCTTTGCCGAAACACCATTACATCCAGATAAAATCACTGTTTCATGCGCTTTATGGGCCGGCGGAATAATTGGTCCATATGTCTTCAAAAACGATGATGGGCGGAATGTTCCAGTCAACGGTGACTGTGCGTTTATACTTGCGAAAGCAATTGAGGAAAAATTTCTGCAGAATCGTATTTAATGTATTAAAACAACAACAAAGTTAAAAATATTTCAACTCGAGTGTGGAATTAGTAGGCGGGGCATAAAGCATTTCACGAAATTTGATTGGTTTAGAGGGCAGAAACTCACTCTGAACGGTATAGAGAAATGATTTCTAACTTTTTTGTACTCCAAATCCCTGGCATAAATCTTGCTGATTTGTGGTTCCAACAGGATGGTGCCACATGCCACCAAGATCGTGTGATCTAACCCCATTAGATTATTTTCTTTGGGGATTGTAAAAACCCTGGTCTACGATGGTAAACCAGAGACGGTTGATCACTTGGAACACAACGTTCGGCGAGTTATTAGTGAGATACGGCCGCAATTGCTGCGAAGTGTGATCGAAAATTGGACTTCCAGATTACGCTATGTACGCGCCAGCCACGGCGGCCACATGTCCGAAATCATGCCAGCTTCACTGATATTCAAAATGTTTTTCTTTGTTCTATTTTAATTTAAAATTGTGAACCTTGTGAAACACACGCTTTAGTTGTATTTGTGAACATTCCACCTCATAGATTCCACATCCCACCCCCGATCGTTATTAATTCCAGTATTTTTCAAGATGACTATCGCCGCCTTTAGAATTGCTTTCGTTATTTCCACATTTTCCTCTATATGGAACGATATTCTTAAATCCAACCCCAAATCAAGATTCGCTCTAATACATCCTCGTTGTTCTGTAAACCGCTGAAGGGCTGCCAGGAATGATTCGCTTCTAAGTGCTGAGGTCAGAATTAAATTCGATAAGCACAATTTTCCATGAATAAACAGATAGACCCTGTACTTTTCAGCCTGCGACCTCTAAAATGATAAATGGCTTCGAGTCTGTTGTACTACGAGTACATGCATTGGTGTACTATTCCCTAATTAAGGTAAGTGCATGAGGCATTCGATAGTGCTGCTGATCATGATGGTCCGGTATTCGATGGTGGCTTGTATTTTTAAGCATTTCTGTCATAATGAGTGACGTTATAATTGACTTCCTGGATAATATTTTCGAAAGCTTTGACGCAAAAGATGCGTCACATTTTTTCAGTCGATCACCAACTCGGAGTACTCTAAAGTCATCAATAAATGGGTTCAATGTTTTTAGTGGATTGGAATGTTTCAATAGCTTTGAATATCGACAGACAGTAAATTAGGCGGAGAAATAATTCGGTGCAGCTGGATGGTTTAATATTTCATGAGTTTTGGAATAAACGACAAGCTTCAACTTTGGTAACTAATGTTTTTCCGTAGAGTTACCAAAGTAATTGGATTACGAGGTTGTCATCTAAAGAAACGTGTCTCTAATGAGGTTTGCTGAATAACATCAAGGATGAGAGGTGAGCCAATATGTCCTTTAGTATCTACTAAAACATGGCACTTAATTCCAAGCATGACAAAGTTGGCTGTTTTTGTGTTGCAATTCGATAATAAATCACTGCCGCACATGCCAATTGAATAATGAGTGCAATTCGATTGAGGGCGGCGTTGTTTGAACAAATTTTGGAAAGTATTTGGTAAAGGATCATTCCAGTTCAACTTTAGGAACGAACAGTCGGTAAAAGCGATGTTAATAATGGAAACCAGACAATTTTATATCAAAGACCACCTCCTATGCCATCATTTGATGCTAGGCACTATTTGGTAGTATTTCTGTGATCTGGCCAATAATTAATACAATGACACCACGAAATTAACAAACAATGTATTAGTATTAGTAATGTGTTATACAGTAGGTAAATAATTTTATAGTAAAAAATAATACATTATCGATCGCGATTATCGTAATACAGAACTTTTAATACTGTACAAAACTTTTAAAATATTTAAATAAGTTCATCAAATTTTGAAATTCAGGTAACTTAAATTCAACAAAGTCACAAAGAGACCAATCATTTTTATCAGATAAGCTTTACTTATTGGCTATGAATGACAAACATTTTTATGAATTTATACGTAATTTACAAGTTTATTGTACTGAAGATTGGCCAAATCACAGAGTTGTTCTGGGGGTCTCACCTACACGGGTTAACGTACGATGTACGTACAATGTTTCGGGAAGGAAATGTCATACACGATACATCGAGATTTGTGGCGAACATTAAGAGAAAGATTGAACTCACTCAGCATGAAGTGTATTAACGTTTGTCGGGTTCAGGAAAGAAATCTGGTAATAAAAAATAATTTATAATGCTAAAAAGAAAATACCAATCAAATTGGCGGTGCTTCCCCCTCCACCAGAAGCGATGCGTCTTAGTCCTCACTTAACGTAACGAATTCTTTGATCCTTTAGCAATCGAGTGGTGTAATTAAATTTTGGATGTAGATAATAGATATGTAGCTGCAGCATCCCCCGATTTTGTTTTCATCAGTTTTCTGAATTACCTTCCTCTTTAAAAGCAAATTTGAAGACGTATTCACGTCAAAAAAAATCACTGCAATACAGCTCGACCATATCCTCGCCGCCATTGTGTAAATAGATCAAACAGATTGTATTAATCGTCAAATCACGTCTCAATGCAGTTCTCCGTATTATAGAGAAAAAGTGTACCCCCTTCCCAATCGCTGACCAATGATTTAACCAATTTCAAATAAAACGTAAGAACTAGCAAGAAACAGAAACACTTTCAAAATCATCAGTCTTTAGCCCTCGCAAGTAAAACATTCATATGCACGCAAAAAGGTACATGTAGAGTTATGAACATCAGCAACACAATGCGAAAGAAACCTAAACATTACCATCGCGAACCGAAAAACATTATACAAGTTAACGTTTTTCGGTTCAGGTTCAGTTTTACGGTACCAGTTGGTGCGCAGCAAAGTAAAACAAATTATTTTATTTTAATCTTTATTCTTCTACGACTAATTTACAACTGATTTTACAATTAATTTTTGCTTATCAACTAGAGCATTTTCTTGAAATATGAAAATGGTTTCAAATTCAAACATTTTCCCATGAAAATTACTGAAGACAAAATATTAGCAAGATAACATGTTTCTAGTTTCGTATTACAACTAACAGTTGAATATCTGTTCTAACATGCTGATTACGTTCGCCATGTGCGTTGATACTATTGTTAACTCCTCCCTCCTTTAAGATCCACGTCCCGTGGGTCATAGGTTTAGTCTGACAGGTTGAAATTGAATCCCTGGTTGACTGCTAGGAATTTCGTCTGGTTGGGTTTGCATCATCCGTCTCCGGCGTTTGGCCCTTACTTTGTTGCTAAACATTGCGAGGATTAAACCGCAAATGACAAAGATAATAACAGAATCAAGATTATCGCTGCTCCCTCGTTCTGATCAAATATTTTTTGTAGCTGTTCAATGTTTTCAAGATATAGACTGTGCAGATATCCCGGATCAATTCTGATGCCGTTCTCTGTAATGTTTGTCCGTAATACTGATTGCAGGTTTTGGAATGTTTTTTCTTCTTTGTTAGTAAATGTAGAATTATTAATTTTAATTGTTTCGTTGTTGTATTGCACCAGAAAACTTCCTTCCAAATATTTACTGGTGTTGTTCTAAGAAATATTTCCGTTGAAGTTGCTTAAAAATATCGTGTTTCCGTTCAACCTTTCGATGATTTGATTTTTGTTGAACTGGAATTCGCATCTAGCATCGGCACCCTTTATGAGTTGGTTAATGCATTGATCTTCCTTTAGCTCTTTCAAGCAATTTGATTCGCAAATGGTTGTGTCGCGGAATAGTTTGCATTTCTGAACAATTCCCAATATCTGATTCTGGTTGAGTAGAATTTCGTTGACTTCCAAGTGTATTTGCTTGTTTTTGTCTATAGTCGATCTTATGATGATATGGTTGTAGTCTTCTTCGCTTGTTTTGGGTATTGATATAATGTACAGAATTTAGGAGTTTTTGATCATCATCATCGGTTCTGGATACTCAATTGCTTCAACTTCGTTGGAATATGGAAGTGTTTCTACTTCCGTTACTAGACGATTAATTTCCATTTTGTCCAATAAATTAGTATTGATGATTTTTTCTTTTGCCAATTGAGCTGCTTTCACTATTTCTTTTATTTCCTCTTTGACAATGAGGAGTCGATTGAATAAAATTTGCTGTAGCTTCTCATCTGAATCGTCTCAAAATGGTCAGTGAGTTTGTTCTATTCACTGAGCATTTTGTCTGCAGTGTTCATTAAGGCTTTGTTGATCTTGTATTGTTGATTATTATTGTTGATCATTTGGTTTTGGGTTTTGGTGATCCTGCAATCCATTTCCATGCGTCCCGATCCAGTTGATTGATCGTTTGGTTCTGGTGTTTTGTCCTTTAAGTTCCGAAATTAATTGCCGTATTTGGTTTAATTGATGATCCAATGAGGTCGAAGTTTGCGCGTCTTGGTGAGTTCTATTGACCGTTGTTGCAATGCGGTCAATTAGGTCTTCGTAGCTTCCCAGATTGATGACATGAATCAACTTGAAACTTCCACTGATGATTTCCTTATTTCAATGTTACTAATGGACTCTCGTATTCGTACTTGCTCGTTGACATTGATTGACAATCAATGCTTTAGGTTCGCTTCTATTTGAGTTTTCCTTTCTATCAGATTCTCGTTGATTTTGTTTTTGAAGTCTCCTAGATTTTGGTAGTTGATTCGTTGTATTCTGCCTAAAAATACGTCGCTAGGTTTTTGCTGAGTGACCCGAGTGTATGGAATTATTGTAGCGATCTACTGCTATGTTGATCAACTCTTTCACCGTTTAATCTTTGTATTCATCCTGTAAGCATCTCACGATTTCAATCACTGTTGAATGTACTCTTTCGATAGTACCATTTACCTCACTTCACTAGAAATTTTTCATTTTTAATTTCCATGATATTCACGTGAAGTATTTCCGCTGGGTAGTTTGGAATCGGCGTTTTCTGAAGTTGGACATGACTTGGGTGTCTGTCGTACTTGTTGATATTACAATTATTACAACTTTGTGTGTACTTCTTGACCAAACTTGACATGCGAGGAAAGTAGTAACGTTCCAAAATTTGTTTCTTATTCTCGAGATGGTTTCGATGTGCTCGTCTGTGCTCCTCTTTTATGATTGCGATTTTGTTCTTTTCGTTACCAATGTCGTCAACTATCCTTTGAGTGAGCCGTAATTTGCATGTGGAAAAGCATTCTTTATAAACCTCTTGTAGGACCTGGTGGTATTCCTCGGGAATTTTTATTCCGTTAATTATGGTTGGATTTAACCTTTCCCGTAGTATTTTGAATATGCTCCTTTTATTTATTTCCGAGAGACTGATGTGGTGTCTTTCTTAATTATGAGCTGGTTCTTGAATGCATTAATTGCTGCCTCGCAGAATTGTATTAATTCTGTGGTATCTTCCTCCGCGCTATGCACTGTTCCGGTTGATGATGTATTAGCTTCCAATTCTAACCTTGATAAGGCATCAGCGACCTTATTAGTGCAACATGGTTTGTAGATAAGCTCGTAATTATTCTCTTCTAGCCGAGCTCTCCACCTCTTTAGTTTAGCATTATTATTTCTGTTGCCCAATGTGAATGTTAAAGGTTGGTAATCCCTTAAGTTTTCAAGAATTCCGTTTTATCCAGGTTAACCCGTAAATTGGCCTTTTCCAATTTCGTAAATACTCTTCTGATATTCGATAAATGTTCTGCTTCAGTTCTAAATGTTAACAAAAATTATAAAATTAAAAATAATTAAAAATATTTTAGAAACTAATTTTCTGTGACGTTCCGAGTCATATCACGACTTTTAATTTTTTTTTATGTTTGGGCGCAAAATTTCGTTCCAATAATTTTTGTTAAGTGACAATTGATATTTAACGAAGCCTCTTTAAATTTCTTAATTTAAATTAATTTTTCCATGGTCGAAAGCACAGAAACAACATTTATCGTAATCTTAATTTTTATAAAGTTACGCTACTGCTTAAGGATGGCAGAAATTATCAACGCATACTAAAGTATATAAATTGAACACGGTCACCTATGGTACCACAGCTGGTAGCGTTCTAGCTGTGAGAGCCTTCTTACAATTAGCCGAAGATAAACAGCCTTCATATAAACGTGTTTCAGTACATTAATTAAGTTAAAGCTTAATACGAAGCTTTCTTAAACCGAAAACAATAAATAATAAATCTGTATTCCCGTCTGCGTACCGCCAGCCAGTATGGTCTGAAGATTGCGTGTCTTCCATCATATTTGATTTAAAAAATTTATTATTTTTCTGCTATACAAAATGGCCCAACAAAAATATTGATTGATTTCCCTCGAAATGGATTACAACGTATCCATGTAGGCATTAAGATTTCGCAATGAACACATGCATACACACATAGAGATTTATGTAAGATAAATTATAAATGTTTCACACATTGGATTGAATCCAGCTTATATATAATCCAGGATTAATTCCAATTTTCTTGAGAAACACATAAATTTTCATTCGTATTGTATTACACGGGTGTGTGCTTTTCATGGAAGGAACATACAATTTTAATGAAATTTTGTAACGCAAACTTTGTAATTCAAACTTTTTATCAATCAATTCAGCAGCAGCACAAATACTATATAGCAAAGCAACTATCATTATCAATTTCAATTTATCAGATTTGATTTTGTGATGCACAGTTATCGGAATTGTTGAATACGAGCTACATCGTAGAACGAGAATCGAAGGAAAAATTTGTAAATTTTTAAAATCAAATTATTTTTCCTGAATGTTTTATTTTATTTTTCCAATTTTCTTGTTCGATTTGTGTTGTTGCTGTTCTCTGTATTTTATGTGTAGTTGAAGCTGTCTGTTTGCTCTCCTAGTATGAAGTGAAAAATTTATTTATTTTTTCTCATTAGTTTTAGAAAATGCAATCAAATACAACTTATCGTGTATTTTTCGATTATTCTAAATACCGAGTTTTCTTTTCATTGCGCTTTTTGAAAGCACTGTGCCATGCTACTTACTACATACTTACAGAAAATGATGTTGATTAACAATTTTTCACTCGAATGGGTAAAACAAAAAGTTTATTATCAAGAATATCATATCTTAATTTAAAATGGAAAAACATTTTATGCATCCTAATAAATAATTGTTAGGTAGTTTTATCTTCATGAAAGATTTATATAAGCTAGACGCATATTCGGCTATCATGCCGAATTAGGTATTTGTTGTTGTGGTATGACCTGAAGCGATTAAAGTTTTCTAGAAACCTGAAACTCCACCACTCCAAGGAAGATTCGGCTACGTTCAAAGAGGAGATAGACATTTCGTAGTCCAACTTCGGGTCAATAGTGGCCATGTCCTTAGACTTAAGACTCCTAAATATAAACTGCTATACGAAACGAGGGTAGGTAAAATTCGTTCTTGCATTCTTGCTAAAAATAATTTTAATTTGTTTCTGCTATCAAATTACAATAACTCAGATGTGGTTGCAACAAGCATTGAGATGGATGGTCCTCTCGATAATTGGTTTACTTTGTAATTTTAGGAAGCTCATTAAAGGAGCTCAAAAACCAAAAAAATTGGAGTCATCCTGGGAAGTGATACAAATTCATATCACACAATTTTGGGAAGCCCTGAAACGAATGACTGAGGTGAGCTGCTCTCCATATGCAATATTGGCTATAAACCAACGTTTATAACTAGAAATAGACAAGAAGTACTGGATGTCAGACTTGTGCCAGATACCATTATACCTGATTTAACGCAGGACTTTGATGTCCTAGTGAATCAGCTATCCGGCGCGTTTAATAATGCCTTATTGATGTGTGTCTTTCTAGTAGATCTCTAGGTAAACTTCGCTCACCGTGGTGGTCGAAAGGACTACAATTTTTGATGAAATAACGCTTATTTTTTTATCAAAACTCGTCATTTCCCGTAAAATTTCAAATATGGTCTGAACTCTGTTTCGTTTGAAAATGAATTTACAATCCCTCTTATGAAAGCTGCCACTTCTGGTGGACCAATTTCAAAACTCACTGGAATGTCCCTATTTTTGGAAAAAGCTTAAGTATGAAGTTTTGTCCCGATCAATCAGTTTGTATGGTCTGGTATGTACAGGGAGTAATATTTTTTTTCTGAAAAGCGGAGTTTTCACAAAAATCGTCATTTCCGCTTAAATTTCGAAAAACTGATCTGGCACGGTATTGTTGCCAATTTTATTTAGAATCTTTTGGATAGTCTATTTTCTCGTAAATGCTATACTTTTCAAAATATTTGCAAAAAACAGAAAAACTCTTATGGAAGCTGTCACTTCCGGTCGATTGTTTTCTTCCAAAATTCACTGGAATCACCTAATTTGTGGAAAAAATTGCTTGCGTTTCATCTCGATCAATCAATCCGTTTGGGCTGTACAGGGCCGATTTTTTGTTGAAAAATAGTTTTTCTTGACAAACTGTCATTTCCGCTTGAATTTTATAAAACTAATTTGTGTCGGTTTGTCATTTTTCATGTAAGTGATATACTTTTCAAAATATTTGCAAAAAACGAAAAAGCTCCTATAGAAGCTGTCACTTCCGGTAGACCGATCTCGGCCAAAAAATACTGGGACCTTCAATCAAAATTATGAAAAAAGCTTATGTATGAAATCCTATTTGGATCAGACAAACTTACCACGCAAAAGAAAGTAACTCTTTAGAAGAACCAAAGAAACTAAAGCTGCAAAAGACTGGAACTGCTACAAAGAAGTCCTTAAAACATAAAAATACAAATTGATAAATGCTGAATAAATGTCTGGAGGCTACACTCTAGAAAATACAGGAGTCATCTGAGGCATCTAGGCTGCGTATCTTTAAGTCCAACAGCCATACGATTCTTGGATCGTAACTATTGCAAAATCCTTGAAGCTACTACTGGAAACTCACATCGCAGATAGCTTCGAATCTGCGCCACAAAGGCCTGGGCACAACAGAGTCGTAGGCATTGGATGGCAGGTTACACGCAGGGGAAAATCCTGAGGGATAAAAATAGCTTTTAGTCTTATAAATCGGCAGGATCCGATTTTATTATACCGGCGAATGAGGACTGATTTAACCATACCTGGCAGGAAGTTTTCTTCAAGAGCAGACTAAAACTCTGTCACAGTCTTAGTAAGTGGGCTACAGTAAATGTAATATTTATACCTAAGGCGAAACCAAGCTCTCATTGCAGTCTCAAAGGCGTTATACTACTAAGTTTAGTCTCTCTACTAAAAATGTTGGAAATACAGATAAAAGCCCACATTTGGAATTCGTTTGAGCCAAATAGCCTATAGACATCCCATCATGCATATTGGAAGGGGAAATTTATGGAAACTGCTACCCACTCCCCTATTGCATCTATCGAGAAATTATCAGTTGAACAAAAGGATTACTCCATGATAACTTTTTTGGAAATAGAGGTAGCATTTAACAATGTCAGACCAGCGGCTATCCTCAGGCACTCCTCCTCTCTGTGCATGAATAAGTCCCTCAGAGCTGGGTGGTTCCTCCAACATCAGAGTTGTGAATAGAGAAAGGATGGTCTTCGCTAAATATCCTTGCACTGTAAAAGAATGCATGCAAAGTGCGATGGCATTCTCTCTTGCGTTATCAATTGCGGTTTAGATGTGAATCCTCACAAAACAGAGTTGGTCTTTTTCTCCAGAAAATGTAAACTTCATCAGATCGACTTCCGCAGCTTAAATGGTATTAGATTAACTTTCGCTGATAAATCCAAGTATCTGGGTGCCATTCTGGGCAGCAAACTAAGTTGGAAGCCTAACATATTAGAAAGAGGAAATAAAGTAACAATTGTGCGTTTCCCCTGTAAAATTGCCATTGGAAAAGATGGGATATGGAGCCCCACATTGGTACATTTTATTATATGGGGTTACTGTTTGGTGGGCAGCTTTAAATATTCTGACCGACCTAGTATCCTTTGTGAAAATATGGGTGTCTTGTGTATTAGTGAGGCTGTTAGGAGCACATCCATATCACACCCCTAGATACCCTAGGTAAACAAATGGCAGCCAATACAGCTATAAGGCTCAACTCCATTTCCATGGGGAACTGTAACAGTACAGGGCACTCATCTATTGTAAGAAACAAGAACACCCTAAATACTGTTAGTTACTTTTTTCACTGATTGCTCAAAAATGGTTAGGAAGGTTGGGGTGGGGTTTTCCGAGAACAATTTACTGTAAACCTCTCTTTTCGCTCGCTGGACTACAGTAGCGTTTTGGGACACTGTCTCATAGGTAAGCATGCGATCAGAATGAGAGTCTCCTTACATGATTACTATCCTAGTAGTTGCGTAGTTGAACAGGAGGATGAAAGTGTTCTTCATTCGCTTTGCACCTGTCTCAGATTAGTGCTTAGAAGACTGAAGTTTCTGGGAGCTCGCCTCTTAAATGACTTGACGAACCTCAGCAAAATAGATTCCAATTATATCCTATATAAGTGATGAGAGAAAACAATGTTGCACGGCTACTTACCTGATTGTATCTACGCCAGTCCTTTAGGACAATCACCCTAACCTAATCTAACTTAACCTTACCTCTCGGAATCCCTTACTTCTGAAACCTTATCAATTATTGTGCTTGTGCATCTAGCTTAGATGAAACAGACCAAAATAACGAAACGAAAACTATTAGACGGTTGGCCATTGTTTAGTAAATGGGATTACTGTTGATATCACTAAAACACATCGGCCGTTTCTAGTGTAGGATAATAATCAAGATTTAAAACGAGTTAATTGCTGGCGTGATTCAACAGCAGTCCCATAAAATATTTTAAACTCAGAACCGTAACGTAAGGAAAAACGACCACGCCGACGACCGTTTTGAAGCTACAATCAAATTAGAAAATAGTGGGAACAACACCGGATTCTTTTTGTCACGAATAAACCGCACTTGGTTACTACTTCCGTTTCAGCGATCAAGCAGGTACTACCACTATACGACCGCAATTGTTTGGAGGTGAACTAATTGCCTATTATTGCTTTCCAGATTGCACAGATCATTTGTTGGATCTGACCCTTGAGGAAGTGTCGTGATCAAAAAATAAGATGATGAATATCATCACTAAAATGAAAACGACGGTTAGAGCGACATACAAAATTAACCGGCTTGTCAAAAGTGTAGCAGACTGCAGAAGACTATAAGGGCAGAATAAGAAGCTTGAACCATTGAACTAGCTCGAATAAACAGAATCAGGAAAATATAATCGTTTCGTAATGATGAATCGGAAAAGGAGGTTAGCCCTACGGCAGAAGAGCAAAGCAAACAAAACTATACTGGATTGCCATTGGCAATAAACGGCAGAAACATACCACGATAGCACGTGCCCGAATGACAAGGAAGTAGAAATGGCAAGGCGATGATGTATTGGAACTCTTATCCCGTGTGACGAAGGATATCCTGAATTTGAACAGTCCTACAAATGACGACGAAATAAAGGCGGCTGTTTAACAAGACGGAGATTAAGTGGAATCGGCAGGCATTATTATTTTTTGGTTTAGCTTGGATAGCCGAGAGCAAACAAAGGCGGTTTATGATCTAAGCGAGCTAGCTTCGGTGGTTTTTCAGCAAAAAAGAGGAATCTAAATCGACAAGATATTTAGTCCTGTTTGAAGAAAAGGTTTAGAAACACTATAGGTGCCTGGAATTTTGGTATGTGGAAGGAAGCTGCAAAGTGCCCAATTAAAGTGGAAAATTCTGGAAACGTGGTCATGATAGAGAAAAAGCAGTTTGTATTCCCAGTCAATATGTTTTTTCAGTGGCAAAAATCCAGATGTGCGTTATAAACCAAGTGCAAGTACATGCGAAATTAGAATGGCTTTCTAAGGAAAAAAATGCAAAAGGTTGAAGATTCTTTAAGGAAGCTTATACTGATTAATGGCTGCGAATTTTTTACGCAGCTGGCATGCGAGACTTGAGTCAGAACAGTTTTTATTAAAAGTACCCAAACAGTTACTCACTGCGGAAATATCCGTGTTTGATCCCCATAATTATTTCTGGATATAACAGTTTTTAGCTTTTATCTTACTCCAAATAATACCCCCCCCCCCCTTTTATCTCTGACTTCCAGTCAAAATAAAATTGACTATTTTATGCTATTTACGGTATTGTGAGTTGTCGCTGCAAATTTTAGCTGACACAATCTAGAATTGGCATGCCACAGCAGGTTCCTATATAAAGAACCTTATTATGGATATATCTACTCCATAGAGGAGCGATATTGACCTATCGAAGCCCAGAAATCGGCAACTTTGTACCGAATAAGATGGTAATTATGGGTTGGCTCATATCAATTGCTAATTGATCGATAACAATTATGCGTGAAAGATAATATCTGCCAAATTTTTACCGCGATTTCGGCGGCACATATCAATCTGTTTGTTCAAGTTTAGGATGACATTCTGGCATAATTGACGCCCAAGGCTATCAAATCACACGATCTTAGTATTAAAATGATTATTTGCTTGTAGTACCATAAAATCCAATTCAAAACATAAATTGCTACACACGATGACGAGTTCATGTTCGGGAGCTATCGGTCACCCTTTCACGCAGAGAGTAAGAATTCGAGAGCTATATGTGGTACCAAACTATAGTAGAAAGTGCACAATAAACTGGATTCTTGGATATGAATTTGGCCGGCAGCTCACCAGATTTTTTTTCTAACCGACATGGTCCCAACTGAGACCTCATATATCTGATGTTATGTTAAGATCTCTACTGGATACCTCAGTTGGTCTTAGAGTTTTTATTATATTTGAACATAATTCTAAATTGTATAAATTGTCCCCACCCCTGAATGAGAAGCTTCTAATTATTTTTTTTCTAACTAATACGATCCATAACCAACTCTTTATGTACCTGAGGTTGTGTTTAGCAATATCTCAGTTGACCTACGAATTCTTAATTCATTTCGTCATAATACAAAATTCTATAAATTGTCCCAGCCCTCGATTGAGGAAGATCTGATTGTTTTTTCTAGCTGACATGATCCCTATCCCTATATACCTGTGGTTCTCTTAAGATCTCTAGAGAGAACTCCGTTGACTTCAGAATTTTTAGTATATTTGGTCATAATACAAAATTCTCTTAATTGTCCCCACCACTGGATGTGGAGGCCCTGATTATTTTTTCTAACTGAAATAGTGCCCAACTAATATTCTGTGTATCTGAGGTTGTGCTTAGATCTCTAGGAATATCTCTGATCTGTTCTGGGGCCGAAGCTCTCTCTACTCTTTCGCGGTTCGCTTATTTACGTCCTTACCTTTACGCCTGTATTGGCCAATTCGAGGACATACGGATATACGTCCGATTTTATTACCATCTGCACATTGCATAGCTCCAGGCCAGCCTATACTGGCATGGAAGATGGGTCGGCCTGTGAGCCCCACACTCCGACAGGGGGTCATAGATGTGTTCCTTCTCATCCCGAATCGTAATTTGTTGATGAAAATTCGCTTTGCATCCTGCCCCTATCGGGATTCAAACCTCCCGATCCAAACGCCAAAGGTTTAATCACTATGCCATTTGGTCGGTGGAATATCTCAGTTGACGTAATTTTTTAAAATTATATTTGGTCATAACTCTAAATTGTATAATTGTTCCCTTTTCTGAATGGGAAGCTAGTGAGTATACTTTCTGGTTTCTAACTAGCACGCAACTTGCCTGAGGTCTCTAGCAATATCTCAGTTGGTCTGAGAATTTTTATTATACATCTAGATAATCTGGCTATCACCTAGAATAACCCAAATTTAATTTTTATTATATTTGGTCATAATACAATATTCTCTAAATTGTCCCCACTCCTGGATGGGGAGCTTCTGATTACTTTTTCTAACTGACATGGTCCCCAACTTACACCCCGTATACCAGAGATTGTGTTAAGATTTCTAGAGATATTTCGGTTGGTCAAATTTTATTTGTCTTATTAGGCCATAATTCTTAATTGTATAAATTGTCCCCTTCTCCTGAATGGGGAGCTCCTGATTATTATTTCTTACTGACATGGTGCAGAACTAACAGCTTATAAACCTGAGGTTGTGTTTAATCTCTTTTGACCTCTCAGTTTTAAGAATTCTTAGAAAATAATTTCTTCTACTAAATTGTATTACTTGTTGCTTGGAATTATCAACACGATTTATTTTTGCTGTACAGACGTGGCCAAGTTATTATTCATGGAAATCTGATTTTCAAAGCCCGAACTGCAACCTTTTGTATAGTTGACCCGTCATTAATTTGACGTTTCGTTTTGATTTTATGACAACTAGGTAGTATTTAAGAATTAGTATTTTACTGAATAATTTCAGTCTCGTTTGTGACTTTGAAAAGTGAAAGTGAAAGTGGTTTTTGTAATATTAGTAAAATTCACTATGGGTCAAGCAAAAGACAACCAGAGCCAAAATTTCGACGTATTTGGAAGTAGGAAAGTATACGCATGCGCCAATAGCCCAGAAAACTTGAGTGAGCCGATCATTCGTCAGCAAATTTTCGCAAAAATTAACATCTCAGTCTTCAACAAGTCCCAGAAGAAAGGAAAAATGTGGTCGCAATCGTAAAACAACAGTCAGCCAGGACAGATTTTTAATGTGGAAAGCTATAGAAGATCGAACGTTGTCCAGTAAGTCTCTGAGAGGTGAAATGCGTAACGTTGGTGCGGAAATATCCGAGAGACCAGTGAGTTGTAGACTTTTTCAATCTGGGTTATGTGTAAGACAACCTCAGATATGGATATTTTACATGGTCTAGAGAGGATTGGGAAAAGGTACAAACAATAAAAGTCCTTATTTTAATAATATTTTGAAGTTACACTTTGCAATAAATGTCTCTTTCAACTTTATTTTTTTCTATTTCTCTTGACACTACCAGTGAGGGTCCGAGGACCGTTCGTAGATCAAAAGGAGAATAATATTTAGCTTCCTGTGTCCAACAGCAGGTCAAACAACCAGTCAGAGTCATGGTTTGGCCAGCAATATCAAAAGGACTCTTCCCACTTTATGTTGTAAACTGGATAGTAAATGCAAATCAATATTTAACTGTTCTGGATTCACAACTAGTACCTACTATGAATGAAAACTTCAATGGGTATGTAGTTTTTGTACATGGCAAGACTCCGTGTCATACAACGAAAAAAGTCACCGAATATTTAAGGACCAATGGCATCCAAATCATTGATTGACCAGCGAATAGCCTATATATGAATCGCATCGAAAATATCTGGACTCTTAAAGAAAAAGTAGCAGAAAAGTGCCTGCGCACCCAATTCTGAATTAATCGAAGCGATAAAGGAAGTCTGGAAAAATGACGCCGATCTACTATTCACCAAAGCCAAAAATGCAATCAGTGGAATGCCCTTTAGGATACAATTATTAAAAAATGCTAACTTGAAGCATGTCAAACTTGAATAATAATTACTAGTGATATTTGTTCAAAGCGTAAATCGAATTTTGACCAAAAAACAGCATTTGCGGGAAGTTTTACTTCATTATTTTTTGTTGAAGAAAAGTGCAGCGGAAACAAATCGTTTGCTTGTGGAAGTTTACGGTGAACATGCTCCATCGAATACAACATACAAAGAGTGGTTTCAACGATTTAAAGTTTGTGATTTTGACGTAAGAGACAAAGAACGTGAAGGCGGACCAAGAAAATTTGAAGATACAGAATTGGAAGAATTGCATGATGTGGACCCTTGTCAGACCGAAAAACAATTGGCCGAAGAGTTGAATATTACCCAACAATGTGTTTCGCAACGTATACATGCAATGGGATTGGTACAGAAGCTGGGAAATTGGGTGCCACACAAATTGAAAGAACGGGACATGGAACGTCGGAAACCATGTTGCTTCAACGACAACAAAGGAAGGGATTTTTGCATCGGATCATCACTGCTTGTGATGCTTTGTATTTGGTGGGATATGAAAGGTGTCGTATTTTATGAGCTGTTGAACGAGTGTGAAACCATTACTGGGCAAGTTTATCGACGACAACTGATGATTTTAAAGCAAGCTCGACAGTTGGACAGACAGAACTGGGAAATTCTACCCCACCCGCCGAATTCATCAGACATTGCTTCCTTTGATTACTACTTGTTCTGGTCGAGCAGCACTTCATTTCATATGGAAATGTCAAAAAATTGGCCGATGTCTGGATCGCCTCGAAACAACCAGACTTCTTCCTTCGGGGAATCCGTTTATTGCCTGAACGATGGGCGAAGGTTATAGCTTCCGAAGGAGCATGCTTTGAACCAAACATTCTTTAATTTTTTATACAAACTAATGTCTTTTGTTTCACTAAAAGAGGTCGGAAATACATTTGTACACCCAATAGTTATCATAAAAAATTTTAATTTTAATTTGAAAAATTTACTTTTTATAGCAATAATCTTCCAAATATCTAAATGTGATAATAATTTGGCCACATCTGTATACCTTCCCGTAAGCGATATTTGCAACTGGGTTTTTCTTCATCAGATACGTTTTTCATTATTCGCATTGCATAATTGCATTCCCTGAATTTAGAAAAAATTGTACAATAAATTTGATATTTAGTAATAAAACACGTCCGTTAGTGTTTTGGGAAGTTTAAATATATTTTTGAGCCAAATTAAACATTCATGTAACTTGTCGAAATATAACGGTTATCCAGTTAATTTTAAAGGATTTAATGATAACATTCAAGAGTAATCGTTGATCAATTTCCGTCTTACCCAGGTAAACTCAGTTAATGAAACTAGTAAAAGATCCCAAGACAGAGCCGCTAAGGCTTCCCAAATGACCTTCAAAGGTTATTAAATCCACTGGATAATTAATACTTTTCTTTAAGAAAAAAAGAACATTCCTCGGTAACCACTGAACTATTTTAACCAGGTTTGAATCAATTATAAGAATGATGTGGTTGAGTGGTTTGAGTGCTAACTCGGCCAACTTTGAACTCCAAGACAGTAAATTTTAGATTAAGAGGAAGTTTCGATATTGTTTTTGTTATAACGTTCGCCGACGTTTGATTTCTTACCGTGTTTTTTTTTTATTTCAACTTTTAAAGGAAACATTTACTCCTACTCGCTTGATCTAAGCGTTTCCCCACAATGGTTCCCTTTAATTTATCTAACTTAATTCAGAGTGAATGATTTGCAAACTTGACTTCATTTTATTGGCTCTCTGTTATAAGGTTTCATTAATCCTTTTTAATTCCATTTTAACGTTACGTATTACCTGTCATTTAGTAAATTAGTCAAACATAATGGTGACTCCGCTCGTGCGGTCAGGGAGGGGTAAATGGTTTTTGTGAGGTTATGAGTATTATTGGTTTTTTTATACGGAAAGTCAGATCAACTTAATGTGGTTCCAAAACTCACAAAAAATTGGTTATACTCACGAGTACCTTGAAACAGATTAAAATGTTGCAGTCGCCTGTTTAACAGGTAGTTGAGGGGTCAGAATTAACCGAGTTTGTGAATGGGTGCAATATTTCCGCTTTGGTTGGATTCAGAAAACAAAGTTTCAACAATACAACTCTGACTTCTAACAACAATAAGTAATTGTCAGCGCTTAACCTATAATGCGTGTGGCTGAATTATGTATTAGTAGAAAACTATATTTCTTTGGATAAATACACTTTATATAGTAAAAAAATGTGTCCTTCTATTTATTGCGATACCACCACACGTGGTAAATTAAATTTTCTACTAAAAAAAGCTTTACAGAGCCCATTAAAATTTTTATACTTTTGTAACGCTTAAGGCATTTTATAGCTGTACATTGTACGCGTATATACGTATACACAAATTGAAATCTATCACCTTTGAATGTGAAAAACGTGTCAAAACTCAACAAAACGTAATCATTAAATTTGATCGACATATACACGGACTCCCACAATGCATTGAGTACGAGAAGGTGACATAGGAAACGAAAATATTTTCATTTCATTTTCCAATAAACGTCGAAAAATTAGTTTATTCAACATGTCCCATATACGTAAACGTAAGTATAGCTCCTAAAATGATTAATATTTTTTTGTGGGGGGAGGCGGAGGAGGAGGGGAGGGTAATTTCGATTTGTTCCAAAACAATACAAAAGACATTGTTCAGAATAAAAACTTTTATATATTATACAAAGCTTTTCTTTCTATTCCATTTGTTTTGTGTATATGTAATACGCAATCATCAATTTTCCAGACGTAATACAAGAAAATTGATTTGTGTAAGTTCGGATTTCAGAGAGAAAGAGAGCGTGCCCGTGCCTAAAGAGATAAATTTTTGTCAATAAAATGCGTATACCCATATAAAAGCTTTTATTGTTCCGTTTTTTGGTGTACTAAAGCTTTTATCTGTAAATACTTTGACATAAACAGTATTTCGTCGTTGTACTCGTATTACCAGCGTTTCAATGAAGATATAAATTCCGATCGAAATATAAATTTTTCCTCGGCGAGGTAAGGGCGAATTGTTGCTGTTGTCAAAGATGATTTCGTATAAATGGCACGGATATTCTTTGTAATACCGTATAGGGATTTATTTCGGTACAGTAATTTTTCTTGGTTTGATTCGTACCCCAGCTACTCGTATACGACAAGAAGGCGCAAAATTTTGACATCTTTTATACACACAAATGTGTGTATTTATATATCTTGCTATACCAAACCGAGAATATGTCATTTTATGAATTATTGGTGTTAATGTTTGGATCTTTTTGTGTACAGCTCTTGAAAACGATATTTTGATAAACTTTTATTTATTTTGATTGATAGACGTTTTATTCAACCAAAAATCTATTTTTTTTTGTTTGTGGCTGAAAATAAATCAAATTAACTTTGAGTGGCTTTATACTAAGCCACCAAGAGAGACACAAAAAGGAAGAGAGGTTGGTCATCGGACATCAACATTTTTATATTAGATTAATGTAAAATGTATATGATGAGATCATGTTAAATCATTCAATTTGATTATAATTATGAATGACTATTTAGGTTGTCACTCCAAATTCGTATAACTCGTCACGTGTTGACGTTTTCTTAGTGAAGTTTTTGGTTCCCAACATCATCCCTTAAAATTCCATTCAGCCGCACTTTTTTTGTTGTGTTACCTTGACTAAATTTGGTTGCATATCAACGGTATTTTATAATATTTCATTTAGTTACATTTATTTACGCCATGTTTCTGAATGGCAGCATGTAGAAGAAACAATTAACATCCAGTAATTTTGCTAGAATCGGTTAACAAAGGAACTCCATTTATTTCCAATGGTATTCAATTATTGTGGCTTGGCATGCCACATATCACTGATTTAATAGGAATAATTAGGTTTAGATGTTTGGGTGATGTGCTCTTTCGATAATATTATGTATCTAAATGATTATTGGTTCCAAAACTGAGCAGCTTAATTTTAATAGTTATAAAGGAAACGAAATATGCCGTAAATAAGCAGCAATGATAAACATAACAAGTGTCAAAATACTAACTTGTCGTATCATACGTCGTATGTTATTTGACAAATAATATCGCATGACATATGTCCTCCGTGATGTGAAATCAGCATTTCACTTGAAATCACAAGTTGAACGATCTGCTATACCACATATAGTTCTACTCTTGATGTGTTTGATATATCCCATTTTTTACTACATTTACATCATTTTTTATAAAATAAAGTCACATGTCATATAATGTGTCATATCACATGATTGGCTTCGGCTTTTGTTGAAGATTTGTAAAGAGGTCATGTATATTCTGAAAGAACAAACCAAAACGTTAAAATAAAATATTACTAAAAGTCAAAAATCAGTCTCTCGTTTGTTGTAGCGGCGTCCTTAAAGATTTTGTATCAGAAACGACCATTTTAAATTTAAAGGAGGATATTCATTATCTTCATTAAATCAGTAGAAACTTATCTAGTCAAATCAAATTTATATTTAAGAAAGCATCAACCGAAAACAAATTGATGCAGCAGTCAAGCCTTTCAAAAGTTTTAAATATAAAAAGGTGTATTGCATTCCATTTGTACTATTTCATTTCCCTAATGCTATTTATGACAAAATTTCACAAATTAGTCATTTCGTAGGCCTGTTGTCAAAACTTGCAATATGCCACTTGTGAACTAAAGCCAAATCTCATTAGATGTTGCTTTACATGGCAAATGTCTAATTACAAGTGAAATCACATCACGCGTTATATAGAAACATGTAATGAATTAATGAATGGAAATGTTTTACACAATTATTGTAATATACAGGGAGAGGTTTTTAATATTCATTCAGTGGAACCAGCTTATCATGATGATTTGAAAGGAGAACATACTTAAAGGGGATACTAATTTTGTGTGTATTGTTTTATAAAAATGGAATTGTTTACGTTCAAAAACTTAGAACTTAATTTTAATAGCTAATTTTCAAATTCGGTTTCCTACGAAATCGAAAAACGAAACAAAATCCTATACATCATATCACATATTATATCTCATGTCATCACATTTTTACTCACATATCGTAATACATATCAGTATTTGTTATGTACTCTGTCATATCCCATGTAAATCACATATCAAATCTCACGTCATATCACACGGCATATCACACGTCATATGACACGCCACATCACACGTCATATCACACGTTATTTTAGATGACATGTCAGTTATATTGTCATGGATGATACTGTTTTGCAGATATATTTAGATACAATAGATTATAGTTATTGAATCGATAAAACGTGTTTTAATGTTAATTTAGAATGAGAACATTACTAAACAGAAATTTAGGTTGTTTTATTAAAATTTTCTTGTTACACACATTTGTAATTTTATTTTAATACCTAATATGCGAAATCCGAAATGAGGGGCGTTATAATTAACATGCCATCAGTCACATCAAAATCCATATCATATATGTGATATCACATTTCAGTAACATTTGGATTATCACGTCATGCCAAAACATACGCAATACTTTATATCATTTCGCATGTCAAATTATATGTCATGTGTCATATCATTTATTTAATCACCTGTTGAATTACATATTAAGTTAATGTCATGAAAATGGTAAAGCGGTTGAGGTTGGAAATATTGTGTAGAATTATTGTTATATAGAAGGGGAAGGGTTTCATCGCTGGGAATGTTTTTTGTTGAAGAATTTGAAGGAGATCATTTTAAAATTCTATAAAAACAAATCAAGATATTGAGCAAATCGTCGAAGTTTACCTAAAGTTATCTCTTTTGTTGAGACGTTCAAAATTTTTCTTTTAAAAGACGAAGATAATAAATTTAAAGGAGATTATTCACACTCCGTATGAATGCATATGCTTAACCATATGCTTTATTACATTCAGTTGTTTAAATAACCAATAGGAAACAAATTTTAAGAGCACAAATTGCCATCAAAATAAAGCGTATGTGGCATTTTGACAGTAATTAGTAAAATACTTCCAAAAACTAAAACTAATTATTACTATCACCTCATATCATTTCATATCATCATATCATATCATTTCATATCACATCATTGTCACATCACATTATAACATATTACATCATATCACATAAACATCGTATCACATTATATCACATCATATCACATCATTCTACATCATATGACATCATATCACATCGTACCGCATCATATCACATCTCATTCTTATGACATCATAACACATCATATCATACCACATCATTTCTTATCACATCATACCACATCATATCACATTATATCACATAATATCACATCACATCGCATAATATCACATCATATCACATCATATCTATTTATTTATTTAAAGAAATCTAATCTGTGATTTAATTTTAAGCAAAAATATTAAAAATTCAAATAAAGAACTTTAAAACACAAAAATATAAATCAAATTTTGATTTAACAATTAAAAATTTTAAAAATTATTTTTAAGGATATTTCTGAAGTGGTCCTTTTTTAAAATTAAAGTCAAATAGGTCGTTGTCGATATAGAAAGATTTAGCCAACCTATTAATGGTTTTTTTTTCTCCATAGATTGTGGAATGGTGTTATAGCTCTCCATATCACATCATATCACATCACATCATAACATATCGCATCATATCACACCTTATCACGCCATATCACATCATATCACATCATATTACATCATATCACATCATATCACATCATATCACATCATATCACATCATACCACATCATATCACAACATATCACATCATATCACATCATATCACATCATATCACATCATATCACATCATATCACATTATATCACACCATATCACATCGTATCACATCATATCAAATCAGATCACACCATATCACATCGTATCACATCATATCACATCATATCACATCATATCGCATAATATCACATCATATTACATCTAATCACACCTTATCATTTCATATCACAGGATATCTCATTTCACATCGTATCACATAATATCACATCCTATCACATCATTTCACATCATATCACATAATATCACATCATATTACCTGATATCATATCATATGACTTTGTATCATGTCATATCACATCATATCACATCATATCACATCATATCACATCATATTACATCATATCACATCATATCACATCATATCACAGCATATCACATAATATCACATCATATCACATCATATCACATCATATCACATCATATCACATCATATCACATCATATCACATCATATCACATCATATCACATCATATCACATCATATCACATCATAACACAATATATCACATCATATCACATCATATCACATCATATCACATCATATCACATCATATCACATAATATCACATCATATCACATCATATCACATCATATCACATCATATCACATCATATCACATCATAACACAACATATCACATCATATCACATCAAATTACATTCTACCGACCAAATGGCACAGTGGTTAAAGCTTTGGCGTTTGGATCGGGAGATACCGGGTTCGAATCCCGATAGGGGCAGGATGCAAAAGGAAATTTTCATCAACAGATTACGACCTGTAATTAAAAGGAACACAACTGCGACCCCCTATCGGCGTGCAAAACTCATGGGCCGACCCATCTTCCATGTCCAGTACTATAGGCTGGCATGGAGCTATGCAATGTGCAGATAGTAACTTAAATCGGTCCTATAGCCGTACATCTTCGATTTGGCAGGGAAAATCAACCGCGAAAGAGCAGGGAGTGCTTCGGCCCCAGAAAAGGTTGCATGGATTAAAACTAAAAAAAAAAAAATTACATTCTATCACATCACGTCTCTTCGTATCACATCTTATCATTTCAACCGCAATGCTTTTGAAATGGTGTTATAGATTATTAGGGCAGATATGACTGCATTCTTTACATCTGAATTTATGCAAGACTTTTACATACAACAAGCTCAGCACAAGGAGAAAGAGTAGTAAGGAAAGTGGGAACCTAGATAAGAAGGGTGAGACGAGGCTTTAGTCCCAGAAAAGAAAAAGTTTAGGTAACAGTAGTGGACGACACTAAATGATTTGAGAGCGCAACGAACTGGTATGTGGTAAATCGCGAAAACCGCAGGTGTTGAAAGAGACCCCCGTCTAGATACCCTAGAGACCATAAAGACGGAAAACCTAACGTAAGCGGAAATATGACTAGCAACTCTGACTTGAAAAATCTTCGGGACAATCTGAGCAAGCACTCAGATGGAGAAAGATAACCTTATTTTTGAGGTAGAAAAATGGCTGGCAGAAGGACAACTGGGTTGTAAGCAACTTTGGGTGAATTCTCGGGACTATAGCAAAAGGAAGCAGGGAGTGGTGTGCCAGTCAGTGACAACGCAATTTGATGACGATAACGTCCTCTTTGTGAGTATAACAAAGTGTTTGAAAGAAATACTCGGGCAAACCCAGACTGCAGTAGTTGGCAACGCTCGGGTAGCTCGTCTTATCCGTATAATATCTAGCCCACTTTGTTTTCACAAGTGCCAGAACTCATGCCGTAGCATTCTCCATTGCTTCAGACTCTGCTACAAATGCGATAAAGAGGTTTATTTTAAGGGATTACGATAATAACGCAAAATGTATGCTTTGTCAAGAAAAACAAACCGATACGAATAATAATCAAAAGGACGGTTGTATTAATTTCTAGCGTACCATCATAGAACATTGTTAGTGCATACAGTGAAAGTATTACAAGTAAACTTAAACCATTTTGAAGTCAAGCAAGGCCTTTTGTGAAGTTGCTATTTTATGCGAGCAGTACAGCAAAGCTGCGTTATGGTTACGTAACACACGGCTCTTCGAAGAGGGCCAGATAATGTCACGATGGTTGGTTTACTAATGCATTGAAGTCACAAGGAAAAAATGAATAACATTTACGAATACCAATAACTACGAAAAGGCTCAAGATCATTTATTGTCATGTATACTACCGATCCTATGAGGGTTCGACTCCACTGGCTGGTCAATGAAATTTACCAGTATAACGATCATCCAGCAATCCTTTGCTGTTTTTGCGATTATAACAAACCGATCGATAGAAATTATTTGGAGAGGAGCTACGTACTTCGATGAAGACTACAATGTTAAACGAGGTTTACTTTTAGGGCGTGGCAAACTCCAAAGCCGCCCAACTTATGGACTGTGTTACTAGGAGCTATAACGTTTCACCGTCTAAAAAAGTAGTAGTTAGATAACCGCTATTTGCCGAACTACTTGTGGAGAATAGTTTCGCAGTACGATAGAAACAGTATGGCATTTCCCGCACTTCAGCACCAATGAAACACGACAAAATTTGGATGAGTTAGTGTCATGAGGTTGACCGTGATCCGTAGGATAGGCTATGCAAAGGATTATCTCAACTTTCTCCTCGACGCAATTGGCTTTCGCACCCAAATTGTATACTGACTGGTAGTAGTCGAAGTGATTCAATTGGCTAAATGGAGGAGTTAAAGAACGCCTGAAAGAAAATTGGAAATGATAAGACAAGGGGACCAGATAAAGTTCTAAATTTTTCACTGAGGACGGCTGTCCACGCTAAATTTGGAGAGTTTTGCCACATGAAAAATATGTCGGAAGAGCCATTGTAATATTACTGATGTGATTTGCTTGCTAAACACAGCCATTCAATGATTGATGCTATATAGTTGGGGAGTAAACACGTATAGTAAAACAATACGAAACAGTAGATGGAACGGAGCAAGTAAAAACTACTGCGCCATTATTTCACTGGAGATCGATAAACACCTTGAATCATTTTGGAGAACGTTATATATGAGAAAGATCGTACGAAGCTATTTTCGGTATAGACTCAAACTGTTTGGGTAGGTAGGTAACGAAGGAGTTCTTTCGACTACGAATTCCTGACGAAGCAATAATATTAGATTTTGTTAGCTAAGTTTTCCGATATGACATATATAACGATCCAGTATTATTTAGGAGAAGCAGGGAGAAACGCCATCAATCCGAGTAGGTAATTCCGAGATCGTCAATAAGCCTTGTATAAAATATTTTTTATGATTGATGAGAGACTGTTTTTCAAAGCACACATTGAATACGTTAGTGACAAACCGGCTGAGGTTATTGTCGCGCTTTCTTTTTTAATGACGAATTTTGGTGAACATGAACAAACTCGCCGGAGATTGTAAGCGTATCGGCAAGTCCATCGTATTGTATTGGGTCCCTACTTGAGCAGAGTAATCGCAAATTAAGACTTATGTGTGGGCTACGAGTGATATGATGGTTTCGCATTACATCAGATATGCACCGCGATAATGCGTCCTATTGCTTTTTTGGCGGCCATACAATTGCCACAGCAACTAGAGAAAACCGTTAACAGACAAGTTGCAAACATTTTCATTATTACGTCATACCAGGTTCATATCAAATGTTATATCATGTGTTATGTCATGCGTCGTTGTCATCCGTTACAAAAGGTATGGCGCACTAAATACTCGATTCAATTGGCACAACCATATCATATTGCGTTTCGTATCGTGTCTTATATCATGTGAACGTGTGACGTATGACTATTAGTTAGCCACCGAGTACCATTTTCCTAAAAAAGCTAGAAAGATGCGTAATACTTCGAGATAGGATAGCAGTATGTACGTACGAAAGACGCAGCTCACTGTCGCTCTATGCCTTACAGCTATCATTTTGTAAAATTACTACATTTTATGTCCTTCAAACTTAAGTTCACAAATATCTAGGGCAACGCAAATGCGACGCCGAATATATAGATTATAGACCGAGCTTTCTCATTATACCAACCAATAAGTGGTTCAGCTATTTCCGAGAATTTGGGTATGCATCTGCGATAGTAATTTGCGGGGCCTAGGAATGATTGTATTTCTCTTACGTTTCGTGGGATTGGGACATTTTGATTGCGCTTCGAGTGAACTCAAAGTGGCCATAGTTCGTGCTGAACGCTGTTTTGTGTGATTCTGCGGGATTAATTCGAATTTGATGGTAATCGCTAGCCATGTCTAGCGTAGAGAAGTACTGGGCATGACCAAGTTGGTCTAAAATATCGTTAATGTTTGGGAGTGAGAACGAGTCTCCAATGGTAATGTCGTTCAGTTTTCGAAAATTGACGACTACTCGCCATTTTGGTTTACCATCTGTACCTGGTTTTCGATGAGCGATGAGTGGACTTGTTGAAGAGGCTTGAACTCGGTTGAATTTTTCCTGTACTGATCATCTCTTGAAATTGTCTGTTGATCTCTTCGCGATGCGTTTGTGGGAGTCGGTAGCGTTGGACATGGATGGGATTGGAATCTGTATAAACGTTAATATTGTGTTGTACGCCATTTATGGTGGTCAGTTTATTTCCTTCCAGGAAGAAAATATTCTAGTATTGAAGGCATAGTTCCTTTATTGTCATATTCTGTTCTGTGCTATTGTCTGAGCTGAAGTTTGTTGAAATTATCTATACGATTTGTTCTCTTCTACTGTCCGGTTTATCTGTTATGTGTTGGTAGTGTAATTCTTCGGCTTTTGCTTCTATTTTTGGTTCTACGTTTGCGAGTTCTATGTCTTCTGTAAGAGTGCTAGCTATGAGTATTTTTGCTTTGTAGTTCGTCGGTTGGATTAAGAGGTGGGGAATGAATACACCTGGTTGTAATTCTGTTGCGCGGCGGATTGACAGTTGGTTAGTTGCGATTTTACTTTCTACAACAGTTTCGCTTCTTCTGGGAAGGGAGATTTTACTATTCAGTTTGTTTGAGAACGGTATTACATGGCGTTGTATTTTTATTGTACTTGTACAGTATGAAATGTCTACTTTGAAGTTGTCGAAAAAATCTCGGCCAGGTATTGCGTTTTCGGTAATAGGGAAATCGTCTTCGATGACGTGAAATTTATGTGACATGTGGTAGCTATTGCTAAGTTGCAGATTAAGTTTCTGGGATCCAAATGTTTTAAGTGAACCGGCTGCTTTTAATTGTCTGTAGTTGTCTTACGAAGTCTTCCTTGATTACACAAAGGGCGGCTCCAGAATCAAATAATAAATGTACCTTGCGTTTGTTTATGATGGGTGGGATTGTATCCGTCAAAGTCTAATATATTATGTGTTTGAGGTTTTATTTTTTCAGGCGTTTGCTTGGGTGTAGCAATGATTATTTTGCTTTCGTGTGTATTTTGTATTTTAGAGAATTTACGTGCGTATTTTTTAAATATTGAAATCTTTTCAGAGAATTTGTTCCGTTCTGTGATTGTGGTAGTGGTTTCGTTCTGGGGTTTAATTGGTTGGGGAATTGTTATTTATGGATTTGTGATTTGTGGGTTCATAGTTTGTGTGGCAAGTGTAGTATAGTTGTGTCTGACCGTTGATTGCTTGTTTGAGAGTTTGTGTTTTGCTCTGGGATTGTTGCGGTGGCTTGTATTTGCTGATTGTGCGTCGGGATTGTAGCAAAGGCTTTTGTTTGTTTGTTGTGCGCCGGAATTGTAGCGGCGGGTTTTGTTTGTGAATTAATTCTTTGCGTTTGATAATTTGTGTCGTGTGCACCTGGGCTCGTGTGTTGGTATTTTGAATTAAATGGGTAAGTTCTCGAGTTGGTATGATTATCTGTTTGTAAATTTTTTAGGTACATTTCTGGAATAATACCCATTTGGAGAGTGTATCCGTGTTCATTTTCTAGTGTTGTAGTTTTTATTAAAGATGTTTGTGTTGGATCCGATGTCAGGGGCTCTCCTATGGCTTATCGGATCCGTTGGAGTTTTCCGACTGAGTTTGCTGTGTTGTTACTTTTTTATTTTGTATTTGATGTGGAAATATTGTGTTTATACGCATTTTATTGAATGTATCCGATAGCGTGTTTACGTCTGGCGGTGCATGTTGGTTATTTGAGTTCGGTTGGGGGTTCGGTTGTCTGGCGCAGAACTTACTGTGACATTCTTCAAAGGTGTGTCACGTCGTGGTCTTGCAGTGTGAGCAGTACTTTGGTATAAAGTTGCTCCTGCATTGGTTCGGTTGTTATTGTAGTTGTTTAATTGTTGAGGTGAACTGGTTCTGAGTTTGTTGCTGATTGTAACTGTACTGAGAGTTAATGTGTGGCATTCGTGATGTTGTCGGTAACTGTTGATCGAATGTTTGCTCTCGATTTTGTAGGTACGGTTGTGGCGGTTGAGTCATTCTGTTGTATGATTCCTGCGTGAGTGCATTGTTATCACGTGGCTATTTTTCCCTTTAATATTAATTTGTTTAGACCCCGTTTGAACCGCTGTTGTGTCTAGATGTTTGGCATATGTGTCGTTGATGTTGTTGGTATTTTATTTAGTCCTATAGCCGTTTTTATATTGTTCGAGGGCCTCTATAGGAGTCTGTAGCCGTAGTTTCTGAAACTTTCACCATATGTTTGTTGTATTTTGCTGAATCTTCTCTCTAGTTCGGCCAGTGAATGTAGCTTCGTGCATATATTGCTTAATATTTAGTTCTTTGTAAGTTTGTATATTTCGGTGAGTGATTCTCATATAGGCGTCTCCTGTTAGCCTTAATTTAATTAACCTGTCGAATATTTTCTTTTCCTGATCCATGGTGAGTGTCTCAAATATACTGTCGGCAGTGTCGAGAAATCTTGTTAAGTTGGGTGTTTGGTTGTTTGTGTTTTCTCCATTGAATTCAGACACAAAGATGGCAATACATTGTTGGATCTTTTGTTGGTCCATTCTTGTGGTATTTACGTGTTTGTTTTCTAGTTTTGTATTATGGGGAGTTTGTGGTCTCTTGTCGTCTTTTGTGTCTGGGTTTCCAGCTTTTGGGTTTATTCGTTTGTGTTGAGGTTCTGTGGTTTGAATTTCCCCTCTGGTAATTGGTGTGTTATTGTCTGTATTAAGGGAGTTTATTTCTGCTCGCTTTTGTTTTTGGTTTATAGTGTCACTTTGGTCGTTTGTTATTTTGTTGCAATTTTAGATTACTTGGGATGTTTGAGTATAGTACGTTAGGTTCTGATTTGATTCTGAGCCTTTCGCTTGCTCGTGTTGGTGATCTGGCTGTTTTTAGTGATTACTTTTCGAACGGTGCCGGATCACTTATTTATTTTTAAATTTTATTTTATTTATTCTTTCGGCCATTTATGTGTAAATTGTTAGGGTTTATACGACGTAGGGTGAATGGGTGTTCCATATATTATTAATAAGACTGGGTGGTTGATTTAGGGATTCTGTGAGTGTGAGGGTATTTCTACCTAAAAGATTGTTTATTACGACCTGTTGGGGTGGTTTTGGGTTTGTGGATTGGATTTTGCAACCTTAGGGATTTCTAAAAAAGTTTACTTTGTTTGCCTTAATTTATGTTGACACAGGTACGTAAACTACAGCACCAATATTATATTTTTGGGGTTATTTGGAATGTGTTTTCTATTTTGTATTTCTGATGGTCTTTATGATTGTAATATTTTATATCGCGATAATGTGTCCTATTGCTTTTTTGAAAAAGTTGTACCATTAATGGAGGCCATACAATTGTCACAGCAACTAGAGAAAATCGTTATCGAACGAGATTCAAAACAACGGTATGCGGGTTAACAGACAAGTTGCGGACATTTTCATTATTACTTTATACCAGGTTCATATCAAATGTTATATCATGTGTTATGTCATGCATCGTCGTCATCCGTTACAAAAGGTATGGCGCACTAAATACTCACAACCATATCATTGCGTTTCGTATCGTGTCTTATATCATGTGAACATGTGACGTATGACTATTAGTTAGCCACCAAGTAGAATTTTCCTAAAAAAAGCCAGAAAATGCGTAATACTTCGAGATACGATAGCAGTATGTACGTACGAAGGACGTTCTCGCCCCATACCTTAGATCTATCATTTACTACATTTTATGTCCTTCAAACTTAATTTCACAAATATCTAGGGCAACGCAAATGCGACGCCGAATAAATAGATTACAGACCGAGCTTTCTCGTTATACCAACCAATCATAATTATAACGATATTTTAATTAAATTTTCTTTAATTAATGTCAGTTATTATGTGACTATAAGAAATAAATCGTTGTTGTACTTTCACTAATTAGAAAACTTTGCTGTTAGAAGTTTATGGAAAATAAAGTTTATGAATAACAGGGTGACGAATACTAGAAAAGTTTTTATTTTAAATATAATTTAAACATAGTTTATTATTTATAAATTAATTTACTATTTATTTGTTAAATTTATTTCCAATTGTAAATTTGTATTAGTTGCAATTGGAAAATTTATCCGACTTTTTTTTTTAGAAAAATCGATTTCTATATGCACACAATGTAACGAGATGTTTCATATATACAGTATGTAGTCTTGTATCATATGTAAATACAAAACATAACATGGAAATAGGATGAGCTAGAGTGGCTTCGTTGCTACCACACTTTATTGATAAAATAATATTAATTAAACAGTATTTGTAGTGATAAAAATAAATATTTATATAAAGAGTCGAGTATATTCAACTACTCATATGTATACGAGTATCTCCCTAAAACCTTTAAACATATCGCATAAGAGCATGCATCACTTACCTCATACAGCAGTTGTAGTAAAAAGCCACCTTCGCCCGGTAAAAAATTATGCTGACGATTTATTGTGTATTCCAGGCACGAGTACAATATGGTTGAACAGTTTGTTTTCTGGTAGCCAAACGTTAGTCCACGAAACTGTTACAAATAAACAAACAATAAAAGTTTAAAATAATTTGTTTATAAAATACGGTTTTATGCATTTTTTAAGCTTACAAAGCTCATATATAAATTTGGATAACAACGTGCTCTTGTTCATGGTATGTTTTTGGATTTTATAGTAAATATTTAACTTCGACAAAAGATTTAGTACCATATAGAACGGGAATGTCGATTCCAATGTTCTAGAAACTTGAGTGTGATAATAAGTTTCTGGACAACTTTACGCAATTAATAGGACTGCAGCGACGGGTGTGAAGTTTTAACAAAATTAACAAAAAATAAATTTGCTAAATTAACAAAAACAAACAGTCGGTAAAAGCAATGGTAACAATGGAAACCTGAAAACGGACTAATTTCTTTTAATTAAAAACTATCAGCTTAATTTTGACTAAAATTACAATTTAAAAATATTTACATAGGAGTAAGTATGACAAAACATTTTATGTAATTTAATAATGTTAATAAATTGTAGGTAGTATGCACTACAAAAGAGTCAGTTATATGTTATATTGCCACAGCAATGAAATCGAGTTGCATACCCGGGGTCTCCACTATGAAATTTTACTGAAATTTTATTTCGGGGCTTTTATGATGGTATGTGTTTCTTTCAATGTATTAAAAAATTTCTGACGGTTAAATTTCATCTCTGGGCATTTTGCTTTCATGAAAATTACTTAATTATAAAAAAAATTAGTTACTAAAAAAAATTACACTAATGGAAATTAATTTGGAAGAACTGCAAATTCAAGCAATAAACAAAATAATAAATCTCCAAAAATAAGAAGAATTGGAGAGCTTAGAACAGGAGGAAAAAGCCAAACGAGCATATTGAGTGAATCCATTTCTGGCAAAACGATGTTTTATGTCCCTTAAGCTAGCAGAACACATACAGCAGAACATTACAAGATAGTATGTCTAGTTATAGGATATTAAAAAATTTTGGGCTCCACCCCTTCCAACTAAAACGATGGGTTCAGCTAGCTTAAGAAAAAGTTAGCAGAACCCTCATCAAAAAATGATTTAAAAACAATTGGAAAATTAAAGGTTAATTTTAGGCTCATTAAATGCTCTATTTAAATTTTTTTATTCTGCTCATTCTAGAAAAAGCATAAGATCACTTCAAAGCAAGCAGATGGTACATTGAAAATTGGACCAAAAATGAAACTAGAACGTAAAACAAGATCAATTGACATTCAAATAATTTTAGGCTCATTATGGCCTAACCAAATACCTCATTAAAAAGTTTTGGGCTCTACTCGTTCTCGACCAAACTTCAGGTCATTTAATTTGAAGCTAGCAAAACCCAAATTGAAAATCGGACCAACACCGAGATTAGAACGCAAAACAAAATCAATTGACATACAAATATTTGTAGGCTCATTATGGCCTAATCAAATACCCCATTAAAATTTTTGGGCTCAACTCGTTCTTGACCAAACTTCAGATCATCTAATAATCTAAGCAGAACCCAAATCGAAAGTCGGGCCAAAAACGAAATTAAATCACAAAACAAGATCAATTGGCATTCAAATAATTTTAGACTCATTATGGCCTAATCAAATACCTCATAAAAGAGTTTTGGGCTCCACTCGTTCTTGACCAAACTTCAGGTCATTTAATCTAAAGCTAGCAGAACCCAAATTGAAAATCGGACCATAACCGAAATTAGAACGCAAAACAAAATCGATTGACATAGAAATAATTTTAGGCTCATTACGGCCTAATTAAATACCGCAATAATAAATTTTGGGCTCCACTCGTTCTTGACCAAACTTCAGGTCATCTAATCTAACCAAACTTCAGGTCATCTAATCTAAACAGAACCCAAATTGAAAGTCGGGCAGGGCCAATAACGACATTAGAACGCAAAACAAGATCTATTGACATTCAAATAATTTTAGGCTCATTATGGCCTAATCAAATACCTCATTAAAAAGTTTTGGGCTCTACTCGTTCTCGACCAAACTTCAGGTCATTTAATTTGAAGCTAGCAAAACCCAAATTGAAAATCGGACCAACACCGAGATTAGAACGCAAAACAAAATCAATTGACATACAAATACCGGTGTGAAGTTTTTAACGAAAAGTGTAGCTACACAAATTAATGAAAAGTGTAGTTACACAAATTAACGAAAAGTGTAACTTCTAAAAAGTGTAGCAATTAAAAGTGTAAATAATACACCTACTAAAAAAAATTCCGTCAAAAATGCATACTTCATGCAAATACCGGGATCAAATTTTATCATAATAATTCTAGTCTAAAAGTTAGGGTTATTACAAGTAAAAAATTAATTCTTTAAATGTTTGAAATGATATACATACCCGAAACTATTAAACTAGTTAACTAAATTAAAATAGATTGTTCTGAAATGGATTCACACAAGAATTAGGATATAAATTTCATAAAAATTCAAATATTTTTCAAAATATCTGCTACACTATTGCCGATTCCAAAAAACTCAGAGATGTTACCAAGTGTGGACATATATTTTCTGAAAGTGGATGAATCGTCCTGTTCAAAACAGCTAACCACGTCAAAATAAAAAGATTTGGGATTGCTTCACAACAATTTTAATTCGGTCAATTTAATGAATATTCTGATATTCGTCAAAATATCTGCTACACTATTGCCGATTCCAAAAATCTCAGAGATGTTACCAAGTGTGGGCATATATTTTCCGAAAGTGGATGAATCGTCCTGTTCAAAACAGTTAACCACGTCAAAATAAAAAGATTTGGGATTGCTTCACAACAATTTTAATTCGGTAAATTTAATGAATATTCTGATATTCGTCAAAATATCTGCTACACTATTGCCGATTCCAAAAATCTCAGAGATGTTACCAAGTGTGGGCATATATTTTCCGAAAGTGGATGAATCGTCCTGTTCAAAACAGCTAACCACGTCAAAATAAAAAGATTTGGGATTGCTTCACAACAATTTTAATTCGGTAAATTTAATGAAATGAGATTTTTGGAATCGGCAATAGTGTAGCAGATATTTTGACGAATATCAGAATATTCATTAAATTTACCGAATTAAAATTGTTGTGAAGCAATCCCAAATCTTTTTATTTTGACGTGGTTAACTGTTTTGAACAGGACGATTCATCCACTTTCGGAAAATATATGCCCACACTTGGTAACATCTCTGAAATTTTTGGAATCGGCAATAGTGTAGCAGATATTTTGACGAATATCAGAATATTCATTAAATTTACCGAATTAAAATTGTTGTGAAGCAATCCCAAATCTTTTTATTTTGACGTGGTTAACTGTTTTGAACAGGACGATTCATCCACTTTCGGAAAATATATGCCCACACTTGGTAACATCTCTGAGATTTTTGGAATCGGCAATAGTGTAGCAGATATTTTGACGAATATCAGAATATTCATTAAATTTACCGAATTAAAATTGTTGTGAAGCAATCCCAAATCTTTTTATTTTGACGTGGTTAACTGTTTTGAACAGGACGATTCATCCACTTTCGGAAAATATATGCCCACACTTGGTAACATCTCTGAGATTTTTGGAATCGGCAATAGTGTAGCAGATATTTTGAAAAATATTTGAATTTTTATGAAATTTATATCCTAATTCTTGTGTGAATCCATTTCAGAACAATCTATTTTAATTTAGTTAACTAGTTTAATAGTTTCGGGTATGTATATCAAAAAATAATAAAAATAGTTTCGGGTATGTATATCATTTCAAACATTTAAAGAATTAATTTTTTACTTGTAAAGGGTGATTTTTTTGTGGTTAGGATTTTCATGCATTAGTATTTGACAGATCACGCGGGATTTCAGACAAGGTGTCAAAGAGAAAGATGCTCAGTATGCTTTGACATTTCATAATGAATAGACTTACTAACGAGCAACGCTTGCAAATAATTGAATTATATTACAAAAATCAGTGTTCGGTTCGAAAAGTGTTTCGCGATTTACGTCCGATTTATGGTCTACATAATCGACCAAGTGAGCAAACAATTAATGCGATTGTGACCAAGTTTCGCACTCAGTTTACTTTATTGGACATTAAACCAACCACACGAATGCGTACAGTGCGTACAGAAGAGAATATTGCGTCTGTTTCTGAGAGTGTTGCTGAAGACCGTGAAATGTCGATTCGTCGCCGTTCGCAGCAATTGGGTTTGTGTTATTCGACGACATGGAAGATTTTACGCAAAGATCTTGGTGTAAAACCGTATAAAATACAGCTCCTGCAAGAACTGAAGCCGAACGATCTGCCACAACGTCGAATTTTCAGTGAATGGGCCCTAGAAAAGTTGGCAGAAAATCCGCTTTTTTATCGACAAATTTTGTTCAGCGATGAGGCTCATTTCTGGTTGAATGGCTACGTAAATAAGCAAAATTGCCGCATTTGGAGTGAAGAGCAACCAGAAGCCGTTCAAGAACTGCCCATGCATCCCGAAAAATGCACTGTTTGGTGTGGTTTGTACGCTGGTGGAATCATTGGACCGTATTTTTTCAAAGATGCTGTTGGACGCAACGTTACGGTGAATGGCGATCGCTATCGTTCGATGCTAACAAACTTTTTGTTGCCAAAAATGGAAGAACTGAACTTAGTTGACATGTGGTTTCAACAAGATGGTGCTACATGCCACACAGCTCGCGATTCTATGGCCATTTTGAGGGAAAACTTCGGAGAACAATTCATCTCAAGAAATGGCCCGGTAAGTTGGGCACCAAGATCATGCGATTTGACGCCTTTAGACTATTTTTTGTGGGGCTACGTCAAGTCTAAAGTCTACAGAAATAAGCCAGCAACTATTCCAGTTTTGGAAGACAACATTTCCGAAGAAATTCGGGCTATTCCGGCCGAAATGCTCGAAAAAGTTGCCCAAAATTGGACTTTCCGAATGGACCACCTAAGACGCAGCCGCGGTCAACATTTAAATGAAATTATCTTCAAAAAGTAAATGTCATGGACCAATCTAACGTTTCAAATAAAGAACCGATGAGATTTTGCAAATTTTATGCGTTTTTTTTAAAAAAAAAGTTCTCAAGCTCTTAAAAAATCACCCGTTAATAACCCTAACTTTTAGACTAGAATTATTATGATAAAATTTGATCCCGGTATTTGCATGAAGTATACATTTTTGACGGTCTTTTTTTAGTAGGTGTATTATTTACACTTTTAATTGCTACACTTTTTAGAAGTTACACTTTTCGTTAATTTGTGTAACTACACTTTTCATTAATTTGTGTAGCTACACTTTTCGTTAAAAACTTCACACCGGTCATACAAATATTTGTAGGCTCATTATGGCCTAATCAAATACCCCATTAAAATTTTTGGGCTCAACTCGTTCTTGACCAAACTTCAGATTATCTAATAATCTAAGCAGAACCCAAGGGCCAAAAACAAAATTGGAACGAAATACATGATCTACTTCAAACAAATAGTTTTAGGCTGGCTAGGCTCGAGTAGAGCCCACAATTTTTTTATGAGGCATTTCATTAGGCCATTATGACCCTAAAATTATTTGAATGTCAATTGATCTTGTTTTACGTTCTAGTTTCATTTTTGGTCCAATTTTCAATGTACCATCTGCTTGCTTTGAAGTGATCTTATGCTTTTTCTAGAATGAGCAGAATAAAAAAATTTAAATAGAGCATTTAATGAGCCTAAAATTAACCTTTAATTTTCCAATTGTTTTTAAATCATTTTTTGATGAGGGTTCTGCTAACTTTTTCTTAAGCTAGCTGAACCCATCGTTTTAGTTGGAAGGGGTGGAGCCCAAAATGTTTTAATATCCTCTAGGTTCTGCTAGCTTAAGGGACGTGATGTTTTGATTGTGCCCAAGACAACCTACTAAATGATCTGCTTTGGGGTTACAATAATACGTTCCAAAATTTTACCAGGCTTTCATATGAACAGTTTATTGAAATTTTTGCAATGGTAAATGATTAATAGATTATTGCTTGCAAAGTTAAATACATATGTTTATTTTAACACATAATTTTTAGATACAACCAGGGATAGAAAAGAAGTTACAACATTTCGAAAAGCAGTAATCTCTCGCCTCGCGAGTACATAGCAACAGGAGATTCCTACCATTCCTTGGAGTATCTTTCAAAAGTACCGAGAAAACCCATTTCAAAATTCATACCTGAGGGTCTTGCCGCCGTATACAAACATCTTCAGCCGAAATACCTAAAAGTAAGTGTTATAACAACAACACTTATGGTATAAAATTATGACACTGAATATATCAATTTTTCCATATATGTACATGCCCACCCGTTAAATACTGATTACATGGAATCGGTTTTTATATTGACTAGGACATTTACATTTATTTTTACATTTATTTTTGCATGTAAACCAAATAAATTATAGAATAATTATTAGTTCTTACACAACAGTCAACGTGTTTCTGTCCAGCCCTGACCAACAGCAAACGAGAAACATTTTATAATTTATAATGGAAAAATTACTAAAAGAACAAAGTTATCTGGGCGAACAGATACAAAAACTAATCACAAATATAAGAAAGGATCCAGCTGCCCGGAAAATAAAGGCCCATCTGGAAAAAAGGAGAGAACAAGTCGCGGATATCTACACAAGATACAAAGAAAACGACAAGCTTTTAATTTACTACGAAGGCATATACAACTTGCCTTGCATAGAAGAACGTAAACACATAAAACGTACTTGTGATAGCATAACAGCTGATATCAACTATAAGCTGGAAACTGCCGCAACAACTCCAACTACAAAAGCAGCAGAGCAGATGACATCGCAATTGAAAAACTGCCGATAGCAACAACAACTAAGCTAGCACAACTACGGCACAACAAAAAGTATTATCCAAGTTGAGAATCCCAACGATTCAAGTTAACAACGATGATCCCAAGGAAAGGCTGCTCAGAAAGTTAATTAAAATAAATCACTTGTGGAGTATCATCACGGAAGCATACGGGCTCATCAGAAAAGAAAAGAAAATAAGCCATGCAGAAGAGTGTACTGCTAAGGTACACCAGGCGGCACATAAGACGATTGAAACAAGTGAAACAAACAACAACAATCAGCAACCAAAAAATTACAGGTTAAAGGAAATTGAGATACCAAAGTTCAATGGGAACTATCAAGACTGGGTTGGGTTCCATGAACTGTTCTCAAAATTGGTAGATCAAAACGTTAGTCTAACAGATACACACAAAATCATGTATCTCAAAACACATTTGAAGGGAGCAGCAAGCAAAATCATCCAACATTTGCAGCCAATAGGAGACAATTATAAAAGCGCGATGGAAATACTAGGCAACAAATATCCAAACAAAAGGTTGCTAGTAAACAACCATATTAACGCTATTTTTGCCCTACACAATATTCAACAAGAAGCAGCATCTGCAATTAGAATATTGCATGACACCGTCAGGGAACATCTAGATGCAATAAAGGATTTAGGAATCGACATTGCAACCTGGCGTGCTTGGTTAGTGTCATTTCTAATGAAAAAACTAGACGACGAGACTCAAATTATATGAGATCTCATTAGAAAATCCAAAAGAGCTTCAATCTACCAACGGACTGCTCAAGTTTCTGGAACAGCGATATCAACTGCTAGAAAAATTGCGACTATCAAAATTAACGCCGGCAAACGATAGCCTTCGCCATAAACCACAAGAATTCAGTGCAACAATAGTAAAAAACCAATCGTGTATCTTGTGTTCAGGCAGTCATAATTTAGAATGCTGCCACAAGTTTAACAAAATGAGTCACATAGAACGAATGCAGCTTGTCAACTTACATGATCCATGCAGAAGGTGCCTAGCCACTGGACACAATTTTCAACAATAGTATAGTCAATCAAGATGTAAAGAATGCAATGGCAATCACTACAATCTACTTCGTACAAAGCAACCTACAACTACAACTTCAAGAAGCATTCCAACGAACAGTGCGATGAAAACGCATGAGACAACACTGTTGTGGTTCACAAACATCATTCATAACAACAGAAGCCAAACAACGTTTAAATTGAGTAGGTCGTAAAATCAGTGCAGAGGTCCATGGTATACGCGGACAAGTTGCTGGCAGAGTCAATGGTATTGTAAATAACAATCTACAACCAAGATATCCATCCGTCAACATTTTCAATAGAAATTGAAGCTCTAGTACTAACCAAAATAAGCAAAAATCTGCCAGAAAAACCGTTTATGTTTGAAAAATGGGAATATTTGAACGAGCTGCTATTGGCCGATTCGAACTACAACCTTCCCGCACCGAGTGATATACTACTTGGTGTAGGTTATTACACGCAGATCATGAAGCCACAGTACACTAAAGGAAATAAAACCGAACCAGCAGCACAGCTTAAGGAATTCGGATGGGTAATTTTAGGAAGAATATCTACACCAAACAACACAACAGAACTAAAATACAACTCACACGTCTCATCGACTGAGATAGATGAACAACTAAACAAATTTTGGGAGTTAAAAGAAATGCATCCCCAACGCATTCTCACAAAGCCAGAGAAGGAGTGTGAGGAATTCTTTCGTGACACGCACTAACGACTGAAAGATCGGCGCTACGAGTTACGTATCTCATTCCAGAAGGATCGGACTATGCATTTGGGAGATTCTAAACAAATAGAGAATAGAAAGGTTCCTCCAAATCGAAAGAAGGATGTCAAGAGAACCAAATCTCAGAAAAAGCTATGCTGACTTTATGCGTGAATATGAACAACTTGGTCAAATGTAGATGCTAAAAGATAAGGAATACTCAACTGTAGCATATTGTATTCCACATCGCGCAGTAATGAAATTTAATGAAATTAAACTCCTCAAAACTACGAATAACGCCAGAAAAAATAACAAATTATCAACACTAAATCCATTCATGGACGAAAATGGTTTGTTGAGCAGCAGCATTTAGAAGATTTGCTTCAAGAAGGGGAACGCCTTTAAACATATACATTGACAACGGTACCAACTTCGTTGGAGCTCGGAACGTGCTAAGTAAGGAGCTACAGGTGACTATACAACAAGCAAACAACAATGCTGCTCAGGAAGCAGCTAACCATGGAACAAACTGGCATTTCATCCCGCCCGGTAGTCCCCACTTTGGAGGCATTTGAAACACAAATTGAAGCTTGTTTAAATTCCTGGCCGATTCTTTCACTGTCACGTGATTTAGATGATTTTGATGCTTTGACACCTGGGCATTTTTTAATCGTTAGACCACTTATATCACCCCCTGAGTCAGACAAAACCAACATAAATCCAAAACAGAGGTGGACTACAACGAAGGTACAAATGGAAAGAACCAAAAGCAAACTACAGGATTGATCAGCTAGTTCTAATAAAGAATGAACAACTTCCACTTACAAAATGGGCATTGGGAAGGAAAACAGAGACTCATCCAGGGTCAGATGGTCTAACCAGAGTGGTATCAATAAAAGGTTCAAAAAATACCATCTTCAAGAGACCGATTACAAAGATAAGTTCCCTTCCAATTGAGGATAATCAAGATCCAACAAGCTAATCAAATGAAGATGTAACAACAGACGATAACAAGGTAGGACAACACAAGGTTGGCAGGTCTCGAGTTGCCACGCTAGCTCAAACTTACAAACAACGATTGGAACATAATAGTGTATTATAATCAACCAACTATTATGCAGAACTGGCTGCCTATAAGCGCTCCATAGACAACTTCACAAGCTCCTCAATCGCTAAAAGATCAAGAGAAAATACATGTGGACTAATAGAACCATTGTTCGAGCAATCTTTACAAGAGATGGAGCACAAGGATGAATTGCAAACGTGGACTTTTTAACTTAGGAGGAAATATAGCCAACGAGTTATTTGGGGTGCTAGATGACAGGGATAGACAGAGTTAGAAAAACTCAGATGAGCAACAACCATTTCACGGCGTTATTAAAGAATCAAACGTGGATCATAGACGCGACTATAAACGTCTTCAAAAATAGACATGAAGATGTCAACAAGTATTGGTTAGTATTCAAGAATCAGTTAGAGGAGGCGTTAGAGAGCAACGATGAAAAAATTAACTGTCTAGCGCTATCAATACACACAACGCGTAACATGATTGCATTCAGAGATTCAAGATACACTGATAGAAGCAGAATTGGATACGCACAATAGAGTCATTACCACGAGGCTTTTGACGACCCAAGAACTTAAAAAGGAAATAGATTTCATAGCGAGAAATCTACCACCTGAACTTATACTTCCCAATATCGAACACACTGATGATATACAAGGAAACTATTTGATATTTGAGGTGAAGCTGGTATATGAGCTGGCTCGAAATCCATCCCGAAAAACGGCTTTAAAAATATAGGTGCGTTTCTCCGCTAAATCAATTAAAATGCCTTTCAGCCCGAAAAAAAATATGGAGCAAATCACATTCAATCCTGAGAAAATAAAAACAATCTCACTTACCCAAAATAAATTTTGTTTTTAAAAGCGCTTACAAGAAGAGATTTCTCACTGATTTAATATTCGTTAAATCAGTTGGGATGGTCCCTTATCCCTATCGTATGAGAATTAGAATTCGTGTGCTAAATACTGATGGATCTATACATGTAAATGTCATATACTTTTATATGACATTTACATGTATAGATTTGACATTTACATGATCAGCCAACCTCTGTGAAACGAATTATTAAGGTCGTACAAAAATTTCCAATTAACTATATTTCAGAGAATTAATTTTTAAATCGCTTGATTTAAAGTGTATGGTAAATCTCTTCTTGTAAGAGCTTTTAAAAACAAAATTTATTTTGGGTAAGTGAGATTGTTTTTATTTTTTTATTTTCCAGGCTGATGGCCTCTTAATGGATTTAGCGGAGAAACACACCTATATTTTTAAAGGCGCGTTTCGGGAATGTTTTCGGATTAGCTGTTTATACGTTACATGCTACCTCGTGAGTCGTGTTGTTGTTAATGTTAACATCTCTTCTTTGCAGACATTCTTTGCATATGCTATTCTCGGCTCGACGTTTTATTTGAAGTGAACTTTAAATCGGCCCTGCCCAGCAATAAATGGCACCATAATTCTCTATTGGTGCTCGGCTCTCCTCTGTAAATGAAGGAGAAAACATGGCAATCGAAAATTTGGCTCTCTAATAAAAAGCCTTGCCTCAGTCCTAAATCGGTTAGGAAATGATTCTTGGTGGCTTTAGTCGGTAAAGTAACCACCGGCTCTGATTCAAGGAAACTTACGATTCAATCCGACTCGTAACTCTTTTATTTCGACACATAAGATGGAATGTGGTGTTTATCGTCTATTCCAGTATAGTTGAAAATACAGATTTCTAATCCGGGATCAGCGCGCCATTGCAGTTTGTGTGACAGCGACTTTTTCCACATTTTAGAATTAGAGTCTTCTAGATGGTTCAAAGCGCGACTTGCGGGTCATAAAACCTTATTTTCATACTAAACGATGCGGACAAATGAGAGCGTCGAAAAGATAATGAGTTTGACTAGTGAGTAAGAAAGTCTCGTGAAAAAATATAATTTGGGTTCTTAGTTGACTGTTTCCATGACAAGCAGAATATGCAACAACTTTACTTAAAAATGCAAATATTTTCAAATAATTAAAACTTTAGTTTTGAGGTACACCTTCCCATTAACAATGGAATACTATTTCATTCAAATGGCCCGGCTGGATGTCGGCCCAATTTTTCAGTACATTTTCAATCGTTTGAGCCTCTATTCCACCAATGGGCACTTTAGTTGCGTCTTTTAAAGCCCTAATCGTCTCTAGATGATTATCAGAATGTTTTTCCCTACAAATAATAGTTTAACGAAGTCAAATAGCAGCTCCGAAGCGGCCGGTTGACATCAACATTTCTGCTGATAATGTGATTTTCGAAGGTATGGCACAAAACGTCGATTGTCTCGTTGGCTGTGTAGGCAATGGCGCCGTCCTGTTGGAACCAAATATCGGCCAAGTTTTCCGCTTCACTGGCACGATAATGATCGCTACTGGCTGTTAGTGCGGCTCCATGCTAATTTTCGAAGAAAAATGGCCCTATGATATCTTTGGGCAGTATTCCACACCAAACAGTCACTCGTTTTGAATGTATTGGCTTCCCAATTGTCATGTGTGGATTTTATGTGTCCAAATTATAACAATTTTGCTTTGACATAACCGCATCTTTTTCCAACCGAGAATTGGCCCATTCAGCGAAGTGAAAGCACAATAGATGGTCAGCTGCCTCCAATTCTTGAATTAATTGGACTTTGTGTTCACAAAGTCCTATCGCTGATGTTCAATTCTTGTGAGCGATGGCGGCTCGGATGTTGACGCACACTTTCAGCTACAGTAGCAATATTTTCTATTGAACGAACTGGACTGTCACGCGGAACGTGGGTATTGTCAACGAGCCAGTCGAACAAACTTTATTCACAAATTTTTTCACACTATTCTTAGTTGACTGAATTAAACTGACTAACTACTTTGAAAATATGTTTTCAATATTTCCCAACGTTGATCAAGCGTATATTGACTCATTTTATTCACCGAGAATATAACTGAACTTCTGTTACTTAACAAAGTCATTAGAGCTATGAGCGTTAAAATAACTGCTAGTTCAAAAATGGACCAAAAGGTGCCACTCTTTGGGTAATATTTTGTTAACCATGTTCGGAGAAAGACCAGCAATAGATTGAAAAATTGAGTGTGAACGGATGCAACCAGGAAATAGGTAGTTTCAAATAGCCTACTACATTCTTGTTCAGAAAAGTTAAGCCTACCGTTAGGTGTAGGCGTAGAGTATCAGATATGGATGTACACTTTTTGGGTTGCCAAAGGGGGGATTAATTCGTTTTTTAGCTTTATGATCCAATCCTTAATGCTTAGCCCCGTTCTTCTCTAAAAAGGGAGATACTTTTTAGATCAAAACATCAACAAATTTGAACTCCCGCACGAGAAAGTCTCGTGTTCGTGACTCTTTAATTAAAGGGACAGTGCCTAACGGAGATAGAGCTTAGTTTTTGTTAATCACTTAATGCTATATCATATGGAGTTGACGAAAGTCGGCTCTAGTACAACTTTAAGAATTTCATGCCCCGAAAATGTGATATTTATGAAAATGGAAAAATCGTTTTTGTTAATGTTCGAAAATTTTTCTTGAATTGTGATCGGAATAATCATTGCCCATTTGCAATGGCTGATGCAATAACGTTTACGTTGCTAAACATTTCGCCATCCCAATCTACGTAGGAGTACTTGAGCTTATTAAAACCTTTTGAAAGCATACTGCAATTATTGGCATGTCAGACAGGTAAAGATAGGTTAAGCAATACTACAATTCGTTGGCCATTCAACTGTCACTCGTAGCGGACTATGATTACCTATGATTACGTTGCCTCGGAACTAGAGCTTTCGTTGAAACGATTTATGATTTGTTGTTCAAAGGGAGAATCTCTGGAATACAAAGCTTATTTTTGTATTCAATGTTTTGAAATTTAAAACTACTAACTTGCTTGCATGCCGACTGGACACTTAACATTATAAACCTAAGGTATAAATTGTAAAAGTTGAACGTCGAAATTTATTTCATGTATTAGAAACTAAACCACGTGAATATGTAAGGATTATTTGTATACTGCTGGGGCGATGGTATTTTAAGATTTCGCCATTTCGAGATGGCTGGGTAATTGGTATATCACCATTTTGTCGGCATTCTCTTTGGGATTAACAATTAGCAACGAAAATACAAATAAATCTCTCTAAATTTACGTTAATAAATTTTCGAATAATTTATGATCAGCCCAAATTAAATAAAACTGTCAAAATTATAATTAAAACCTACATCGTATATATAAATAGCCGATTTCCCTAATGAAAACATACCAGAGTTCGGGAGTAGGTACTAAACCCCAATATTAAAAATAGCATAACCAACTAATTTTTCTATGTACAGTACGACATTGAATTATTGACTTTTCGCATATATCGAAAATTACCAACCGCAAAATAGATGTTGTATACATATATTATGTATGTTGTCTATTAATAAAAAAAAGCTTAAAAGCTTTAAATCATCACTATTTGATTAGGGTAGTATTTTGTGTGTGTTTGTATTATTATTTGCAAACGAAACCAAAATTGTGTTCCTAGGGTTGCTTGCTATATTTTATATACGTACATAACCCAAGTTTCTGTTATCTTACGTGTATGATACATGGTATACACATTTATATATCGGGAGGTTGAGAGCTTTTCCCACGAGTGCCAAACTGAACACAAAAATATAAAATTATTCCTCGTCGATAATTTATAACAAAAAATTGAAAATTATTATCTCAAATTTAAAATCTCGATTCAATAAATAACGAAAATGTTTCGAATTTTTTTTTACCGTTGGTGTACTTATATTGGTACCTTGGCACAACGAGAGAACAAGCTGGAAAATTGGTAAGTAATGGTAATAAATTTAAAAATAAAATCGAATATAGTTACCTCATTATATATACTGTGCAGTCGGTTTGAGATGCACTGGGAAAAGTCCGGTATTAACCATTCTGATTTATTAGTGTCACGTTTCTCGCATACCCGAGCCACTTTTCCCGATGTTTCACCCGGACAATCGGATAGAATTGTTGGGCCCGGGGCACTTGCCAACCATTTTATACCGTACGCCTCATTTTCCGGACATAATTCGACGAGTCCATGATCGATTACCGTAATATATACACTACTACTACCCGTGCCGACACTATTCGATACGACACATGTGTATTCAACACTCTTTTGTACATTTCTGATTTTTAAAATACTTCCGTCTGGGTACAGATCCTCCCACATTTCAATACTCGAGTCGGACTGGAAGAGTGCCCCATTTTTTGTCCAACTGTAGCCAAGGGACCCATATTTTTGCATATTTTCTAATGACAAGCAGCGCACTGTTAACGAATCGCCGCGATATATTGTTAAGCTGGATGGGTACACTTGTAGTTGTGGCACACCGAGTATATTTACCCTGGTTGATTGGCACTGTTGCACACCAAAATCGAGTACCTGAAAATATTAAAAAAAAATAATTATGTCACTATGATTGTTCCGTGAGATTTCCACATGTACATCAACAATCATTCAAAGGGGGTGGGACAATATTAAATCACACCCAAATTTGTACATAATAACTATAAGGATTGTCACACAGTATCCGCACACAAAAAATAAACAAATGGATTTAACAGTTGGACTGATATTTATGGTTTGGTTATTGTTATAATTTTTTTGTCGAGAAAGGATACAAGCTTCCCGTATAATTATGGGGAGGGTGTGACATACACAGAATTATGAAATTATTAAAATAATTTGGTGTAATCAAATTAATTTTCTTGAGAAACCAACTTATTTTTTGTGTCGGTCGGTCGTTGGTTTTGTGTTTTGCTCCCAGAGATTTATGAATTTGTTGAGAGGCACAATATTTATCGTGTTTAATTTTGGGTATAATGGGGTTTTCTGAGGATGCCTGATTTATTTAATATGCTTCGGATTATAAAAATTTGATTAAAATTTGTAAATACCCTATGCCTATATATGGGAATACAAATTATGGTAAAATATGTGTTGGTTGGTTTCATATAGGGTTAGGGATTGAGCATAATAAATAAAAACTATTAGCATACTAATTCATATGTAAATTATGGTTAATTTAACTAATTTTATTAACTAAAAATATTTTATGTTTGTGTTAGGAGACGTTCCATGTTAACCCGAACAGTTCGACTAGCAAACTGTATGCATTTCAAAACCTTTTAAGCAAATAGTGGAATATAGTATATAAGTGCATCTGAAACCCATTTAAATTGCATGACCCAGGAATATTAAAATATGTTCCTCTGTTTGACTCTCTGTTTTGACCTCCTCGGTGTTACCGAAATATTTTTTAAAATAGGCAAAATTTGAACAGATATTAGAAATTACTAACTTCAAAACTATCACAATTCAGACATCATGATGTAAGCTACGTTTATTTATACCGGATGACCTACTTGAAACTTCTCTCCATCCGAATCAGTAGTTCTCCGGTGGGCTACCAGCGCCATAACGGTGGATATATGAACTAAATTATTGATCACAAACTTAAAACGATATGCTTTATGTCTGTCTCCAGCATCTTAGCAGTTGTTTTGATTACCAAATCAATGAATTATTTGAGGGGTATATTTTCTATAATAAATAAACTATTAGCACTTTCTCGACGTCTGAAGGTCTCTGAGCACTACAATGCAAAGACAAATTATTCATCCGATGATGCCTCTGCTACAATTTGCTTTTACTTCTCATCAGGAAAATTGGAAAGTCTTTGGGATCTGTAAATCGAATCGAGAGAGTTAGGCAAATTTTCTTAGGAAATCACAAAATAATCCTCTCCTGGGTGGGAGGAAAATGTTTTTGAAGAACTCCACAAATCTAGATGAAACGACTTAGTTTCAGAACTATCACTATGGCGCGGTTGTCGATACATTTTTTCTCGTGCCCATGTAATCATTTGGCGTGTCGTCTGACAATTCTTAGAGAAAACGACAATTTTGTTTTAATATCTTTAGTTCATAATTTCACCGTTCCCCCGCAACATCATTTCAGAGGTTTTGAACTAATTTCTAATTCCACCGTTTTGGCATTAGTGGTTAGTTATTAGTTTATTATATTGGTATTGAAGAATGTCAGAAATTTATCTGTAGCACTTTAGTATTCAAAGTTACTATTATGGCGCTAGTGGCTAATGCAACAATTTTATTGCCAGCACTTTAGTTCACAAATCCATCATTTTTGCCATTATGACAAATTATTCGTATTGCTTCAATTAATTTTTAATTTTTACTGAAGTTGGCCGCGGCGAGAACACAGCTTTCTCGCGTGATAAATAGAAGCGTCGTTTCCGATGGTGGCATATCAATTCGAGGGGTCAGTACCTTGCTGTTTCGGGTTCTTCGAAAATTAATCGGGTGCCATTACAAAATTCCTTCTTCGGATTGTGGTTTATCAAAAGCATGATAATAACACCTTTCCTCAGAAGAAGCGCATGAGGTGGCATACCAGATGGAGGTGGTTCATTGAGAAATCCAATGGAGAAATTATGAGTATTATTAGGATCTTCAGTCACTACGGAATCATCGATTCATTTCAATGTAAGTGTGTTTATTTGAATCTTCAACTTACTTCAGTTGCAATTATTTCACTTGGAATTTGAATGACGTTTTCTCAAAAATCCTTGATATATGAGACAAACTTTTAGATACCACAGCTAATACCCATTGATTGTACTCCGTCTGTACTTCGCTACGAATTTGCTGGTAATAGTCAATTGTAAGTCCCTCTTGACACTACCAGTGTAGACTAATGCAAATGCAAGCGTAATTTGCATCGCTTCTGAATAGTACATCCTCCTTTCAGTAATGTAGTAGCAGTTCCAGTTTTTCCTTTCCTTCTGAAGTAGTATCAGCGTCAAGATAAAAGATCTTCTGCTCTTCATGCATGTTCTATACTACTACCTTTTTCTTGATAAATGCAGTGGTTTGGCCCTCACTGAGCTTCTCTTGAACTTCTTAGCTTGATCATAGATTTCTTCTTCTAGATGATTTCGTTGCGGTTTTGGCAATCCAACAGTTGAACCAGATATTCCTGGTTGATTGAGAATACAATTTATTTCATGAATCGTTCTTGTTTCGCTTAATCGTCGTCGTCGTAGGCTGAGCAGTTCGAGTAATTTTTGAGGCATTCAGTAAGTGACCAGTTAAACAATGCGCCTATTCGTCGTGTCCTCGTGCTGTTAATACTGCCTTAAAATTTTGGTAAACTTCTTCATTTATTGTTCGTAATGATTTGAAGTTGATTGCACCTGTCACATGAAGAAGTAGACTACGGAAGAAAATGGCTCTCCGTCTTTGCACCCATCGCATACATGCAGGCAACAATTTTTTCAACGTAACTTTCAGAGTTATTCCATTCACCCCACACATAAACATAATTGTAATGATAGTTGAGAGAGTCCAGTCCAGGACTCCTATTAAGGTTTGTTCATTTGAGCTGCGAGCAATGCCGAGCCTCATAACAGCAAGTAAGTGATCGTGCATTTTGGATTCTCTTAAATGTCTGATTGCTTCAGGAGTGCTTACATAACGTCGATTGCCGAAGTTGGAAAATTAATTTTTACGTATAGTTCCGGCTGACCGTTTAAAGTGATGGTAACTTCTGCACAATCGAAAACCTTAAATATATATTTGGTAATGTTCTTTAAAATTCGAAGGGATGTAGCGTATGTGTGCGTTGTACCTTGGTATTAAGTAGGGGTTCTATGGAACGATAAATCGAATATCTACGCAATCATCTCTGATTAATGCCTGTTCATAAATATGAGCACAATTTTTAGAAGTCTTAGTCTCGTTTCTGATAGAATCTCAGCACTGGGATGGATATTACAACATTCCATGTTTCGGGATATCATAAACCAGGGAGTCGATTTTCAAAATTCGTGCCACTAGATCCGGTCGATATCGAAGACAAAATTTTCCGCAATTTTATGCAAACCTGGGTTTCCAGTGAACGTTCTAAAAAAAACTGGAGCGCCAAACATTGCAAATATTGCTTCTTTCTCATATTACTTGGCGGTCGCTTGAAGCTTGATAGAAGAATAACCGGAACGCTGCCGGCCAAGTTCTTGTTTTGACCCATGTTCTCCGCGTGATCAACCAGTCCTTGGCGTGCTTGGCTTCAACTTTTATATATGAGTCAAAAAACCAATTTTGTTTCAGTTTGCCAGAACTGATAATCGAATTGAGCGCGCTGTTATAGCATTTTTAAATTGCAGCATGGTTACCTAGTTTCGCACTCGATTAAAGACAGCTCCTGGGTAACAATGGCATTACAAATTCTAAGGTTGATAAACTTTTTATTAGGATCTTCTGGATTTGTCGAATAAACATGGATATCTTGGACACTCGCCGTTATCATTTACAAATATCATAGCTACTTCATTTGCTGTCGGAGCATTGTTTCGGCGTTGATCAGAATGTCTATCGCGCCTAAATGCCATACTCACAATCGGAATAGTTTACTTGCTTCAGGAGCGTCTGCTTCTTTTTGCGTAGTTATGATTCGCGGCGCATTGTTGACTTATTTTTGTCGCTTGAGTGCTGTCAATCATTGTCACTAAAGCGCGAAAATATTTTGCTCCACAAAATTGGCCCATTAAAGGGCCTACAGTAATACTCTTCCACTTTGGCTTCATCGAAATTTACTGTCTCGTCTTGAATATTTTGGTTTTGACGTATTTGAGCCAAACTATGGGAATCTAAGTTTCTCGCACGATCTGATATTTGGCGATCGACATACTTCGAATGAGATGACCACAATCGTATCTTCGATTTAATCAATCAAATCACTTTTTATCAAATCAATAATAACAGGCTTATTTTCAGAGTCGTCTTGGAATCACGATGAATCTTTAAGGCGTTAATCCACACAGTTGGGAATTCCAGTAACAGCTATGCATAAAATAATTCACTCCGATTTACACCTTCTTCTACAAGATGCAGCTAGTTTAACCTATTAATGCAGCTGATTTCATAACACGTTGGATATCTAGTTTTGAAGCACCCAGTATTATGGCATTAGAGTTTCCTCCTGATAGTCTTGGCGCGAAGCTGTCTGGTGGGAACCAAATTGGCTTATATCTTCTCCGTACCTTGCAGCTTCCGCAAATGTTCGTGTTCCCTCCTGTAACGACCACCGGGCAACTAGCTCACTTCGGCATTTGCGGTGTGTAAGGCTAAAACACGGCGTGAACTGTGGCGGTTTGATGTGTAAATCGTACCGTGCTCGGTACGCCGAATCAAACTGCCCTATCTGCGAACTGCGGATCTCTGCAAAATGAACTTCTGTCCTAGCTACTCGTGAAATAAAACAAATCCACAAGACATACGAGAAACCGAGACAATAGCACGAACAAGGCTGGCACCTCGTATAAACTAATAAGGAACAGGAAAGGAGCTCGGAAACCTCTAGCAAAGCTTAATAGGATTTCGTTGTTGAGTTAAACAGCGGGTTTTCGTCTGAAGGCTCTCTACCCAAAAGGCAGAGATCGAAGGAGGAATAGCAGAAAAATGCAAAGAGCACTAGAATTCAGGAAACTGTAACTTGGCTTTTCAATGAGGTACTAAATGAGCACTTAATAGAGGAGGTGGAGAAATCCTTAGCCGTCACTTTTCTAAAAATTGTAGGGGAAACTCTAGACCCTCTTCAGCTTGCCAGGCTAACGATGGCACAGGGGACGTGTGAAATTGAGATCTTGTGACGACCAACGGTCATTGCTTAGTACAAAAAGGCTTTAAAGGTAGGTGAATTCTGGCCTGGGGCTAGACTAAGTAGTCACTAGGGAGGATATTCTCTGCAGACCCCAAGCGAGAGCTTGGATCGCAGCGGTACCAAACGACTTGAAACAAATTATGGAAATGCTGCAAATTAGCAATCGTGAACTGCCGACCGTCGACTTTAGAGTGGCTAAGTTGGAACAACCAAAGGCTGATTATAGGTCAGCTATTAACATATTACTTTTATAGAGAGTGAGTCGGCAAGAACTAATGGTTTAATTAGCTAGGAATTCAGCGCAGTCACATTCAAGATTAGGTTGATGCCCGGTTGATAACCTGAACATTTTGGAAATGGGTGGTAGAAGGGAAGGTAGAAACATTCTTTAGAGACACGGATATGTCCACTTCGGTGGGATTTCCCTATGGACCTTTGGTGGAATTACTGTAATAAGAGGAGGACTCTAGTAAAGGTTGGATAAAGGAACAACCCCATCATTCTAATATAGGCAGCTTCGGTTGCGCTATGTTCAAACTAAGAGCAGAGAGTATCAATGACTGCTCTACGGAAAGAAGGTAAGTAAAATTCGTCCAGTGTTTTTGCTGAAAATATTCTGAATATCTTTCTGTCACCAAATTACAGTAATTCAGATGTGTTCATGAGTGTTGAGATGGCTGGTCAAAATCTCTGGTTAATATTAGTTTACAAAATAAATGATGGGAAAGGTATCACACCTGTCATTTTAGGAAGTTCATTAAATGAGCCTCAAACAATGATTTGGAGTCATCCTGAGAAGATATTCAAGTTCTCATCACATAATATGAATGAAAATGAATGATCCTCCGACACCCTCCAATTAGTGAATGGAAGGGTGTCGGAGGATCATTCATTTTCTGATCAATGTTATGTGAAATTTGAATTGGAGATACAACCAATAGCTAAACAGAAGAAAACTCGACTCGATATTTTTTGATAGTTCCGGCCTCCTTTTACAAATAGCTGGGCTAACTTCATAGAAGAGCAAATTGGTTATTGATATGTTAGTGTTACCTGATAACATTTTTTTTTCTGGGCTAGAATTCTGGGATAACTTCACATACGTCCTAGAATGTATGGCTAACATCAAAACAGTTATAAAACAAAAGTACCCCAAGGACCTATTTGTCGAACTAAATTGGAACCAATCACAACCCCATTACTACTTTAGAATATGCCATACATATTTTACAGGGTTCGAGGACGAGACGTTCTTGCATTTTTAAAAGGAAACGAGTTTGCCGCTTTCCTGAACTATGTAGGTATAGTAGTCCTGAAAAATCATTTACCGGTGGACGATTATTACAACTTTATTGTACTAGTCTGCATCGCTACAATTTTCTCTTCGAATTATTATAAAAATTACTGACCTTTAGGAAGATCTTTAGCAGAACATTTCGTTGACAACTATACGTTTCTTTATTCGGAGAACATGACTTCAAATCCTCATAACGTTTGCCATTTAGCGGATGAGATTGAGCGGTTTGGACCATTGCCAACTATTTCAACGTATCCTTTTGAGAATGCGTACCAGATTAAGGAAAAAAAAAATAAAGATTGGGCGGTTGTCACTGGTTCAACAGGTAAATCGACTGCAATTTGTTTAAATCTTAGTTAATCAACAGACATAAGCCGAGAGTCCGGCCAACAAATTTTTGCTGAGTTTGAAGGATAATATCTCAGCTCTACCCCACGGAAAAGTTCCAAAAAATTCAGTCCGGCCAACGAATATTTCTTGAGTTTGAAGGACTATATAACTCTACCCCATAGAAAACTTCTAAAAAATTCATTGCAATTAATTTAAATCCTCTTCCATCGCCAGACATATTTCGATAGGTCGTCCATAAAATATATCACGTAAAATTACTAAAAAAAACTCGTGAGTTGGCAAATAATTGATACTATTTATATATCCCAGCCCCAAAAATGTTTCTATCTGCATATTATCATGAAAATGTATAAATTTTACTCTCAGCCCCGAAATTTGTTTGTGTCATGATAGATTTAGTTGCCATGACAGTAAATATTTTCGGGGCTGAGAGTAAAAATATGACATTTTTCGGGGCTTTGCCTATAAGCCTATCAAATGTCATGATATTAATAATTAGTTTTGCCACCTCATTTTTCTGGGATGAAAATTGGGCTATTTCCACATACCTAAAATTGGGCTTACTTCACAAACTTGATTTTATAAGTCTTATTTATACTCTCAGCCCCAAAAATTTCAACTGTCATGACAGTTTTTAACTATCGTGATATCAAGTATTTTCGTGGCTGAGAGTGAAAATGTGGATATTTGTGTTAGACTGTTCAGAATAAGCCTTTCAAATATTTTGGAAATGGTCGGCAACACAGTGATAGGCCTATAATTGGACATTCCAAATTTTTTACCACCCTTAAAGATTGGAATTATTTCAGCCATTTTAAGTTTGTCTGGAAATGTAGAATAAACAGTGGTTTATGGAGTTTTTTATGACGGGATTCAATTCCTTAGAACATTTTTGAATAACAAAGGTAGAAATGTTATCATAACCTAAGCTGGGGCTAAGGATTTTATCCTTAGACAATATAGCTGTGGTGGTTTTATTACTTAAACTTTCATTGATAAGGGCCTAGGTTCTCCTCGAATTCTTAGTTTTGCAGGAACCACTTGTGACAGTATGATTTTTTGGCATATATAGTCATTTTTAATCGGTGCTGATACTCTAAAGCTTTGGAGGTATAGTTCTTCTTTAGAGATATTAATATCGGTTTGATTTGAATATTTGTTCATTGAGCTATCATGATCTAATAGGGTGGATATCAGGGATTTTAGTGTATAATGTTGTATGATTACATTGTTCTTAATCGAGAATCCACAGGAAAATAACATACAAGAATCAAATAAATTAATATTGAAATCGTCATAAATAATTGATTGCGGATAGGCTACCAATTTAAATTCTATGTAAGTAATAAAATGGTTTATGCTGGAATCGGGTGGGCGGTAGAAAACAAATAGCGTAATATTGCATAGTTTGACCGACATAAAATCAAACTTTTGGTTGACCTCTTTTTCATCTAGCACCGCATCTAATGCAAAAGCATATCAGCAGGCCTAGCTGATGCGCGTGTTTGTTTTTTGCGACTGCCAGCAAATTAAATTTTTTTTTTCCTTTATATTTTTTTTTTTTTTTGTATATATATTTTGGGGGTTTTGGGGCCCGACTATAGTTGGAAGAGTTTATGATTAGATAAGTATCGTTCCTCTATTACCGTTTATATTGCTGGTATTATTTGGCTTTATTTGTTTTGTTTCAGATTTGATATTTGAAGTTAACCTGGTTTTTGAAGACGAACTTAATTATTTATTTAAAAATTGTTCATGTAAGTATTGTTGTTAAAGTGCGCCACGATTCGCGATGTCCACCGAAAGTATTTCTTTGCCCTCCATTTTACTTAAATCCATGCTTCGGTCTAGGTCCAATTTGCTTAATGTGGTTAGTTTAAACGTCCAGAGTCTTATTTTAAATATTGACGAACTTCGTCATACGTTTAATGGGGTCCCAATTGATGTCATTTGCTTATCGGAGACATTTCTATCGTCCGATATTCCCGATTCCGCGTTGGCCATTAGTGGTTATAATTTGTTCAGACGTGATAGAGCTAATCCACCAGTTAATTATGGCGGAGTATGCCTATATGTTAACGAGCATATTAAATGTAATGTAGTATCGGTACCCCTCTCAATTTCTCAAAGGCTCGTTTCTGACTTTGAGTTTCTTTTTCTAAATGTCTTCGTCAATAAGCGGAAATTCCTTTTCGGTGTAGTTTATAATCCTCCTAAAACGAACAAGGGGTCGTATGCTCTATTTAAAAAATCGCTTTTAGACATTGAGTGTCTTTTTAGTTATTTTTCCTGTCGGTATGATGAGGTTTTCATTTCGGGTGATTTTAACTTTGATATTTCTCAAGAGACTTTATTTTCTCGTAGCTATTTAAATATCTTAAATAGCATTAATCTTTCAGTTTATAACACTGAAGCGCCCACATACTCTTATGCAACCGCAAGTGGTGGTTCTTATTCTCTCATTGATCATGTTGTCGCTTCTGCTGATAATTCCATCTGTTTTTTCAATCAATTGTCTCTTGGTATTGGTTCTCATCACGATCTCCTTGTTTTTTCTGTTAATTATTACTCTCGTCCTAAACCTAAAAGTTTCAGCTTTAAGGATTTTTCGAAAATTGATGAATCTCACCTTTCATCAATTTGTGGCTCTATTCGTTGGGATGATATTTTTTATCTTAGTACTTCTACCGATCAACAACTGACTATTTTAACTCCTCTATTAATTATGTATTTAATAATTGCGTTCCTCTCACTACTGTTTATTTTAGATCTAGATCCCCCTCTTGGATGACGCAAGAGATTTCGAATGCTATTTCTGTTCGTTTTTCCAAATATCGTCTTTGGAAAATGAGCCCTAATTCTATTTCTTATCTAGCTTATAAGCAATCTCGAAATAGAGTGGTAAGTTTAATTCGTATTGCTAAGCAAAATTTTTTCAAGGATAAGCTAGATCCTTCTCTTCCCTCTAAGATATTTTGGAAAACGTTCGCAATTTGGGTCTTGGTAGTTGCAAAGGGGGTGTTTCGGTAAGTTTCAAAGCTAATGATTTTAACCGTTACCTAAGTAATTCTAGTTCCAACCATGATATTTCCAATATTGATTTAGTATCCGTAGAATCCCTAAATTCTTTTTCATTTGCAAATATATCAATTGATGATTTGCATTCTGCAATTTGGGAAGTTAAATCACAATCCACTGGTCTAGATATGGTTAGTTTAAAATTTGTTAAGCGTATTTTTCCTAATGTATCAAGATACTTGTTACATATTTGTAATTTTATTTTAACGACCTCGTTTTATCCCGCTCAGTGGAAGTTGAGTAAAATTATTCCTGTTCCTAAAATTAGCAATCCTTCTGAGCTTTCCCATTTCCGCCCTATTAGTATTTTAAGTTCTCTGTCCAAGGCGTTTGAATTGGTAGTAAAAAACCAAATTCAATCTCATATTGATAGCTTTAATTTGCTTAGTATTTTTCAATCGGATTTTAGAAGATTTCACGGTACTACCACTGCTTTACTGAATGTTTGTGATGATATTCGTCGTAGTATGAGTAAAAGAGAAATGACTTGCCTTACTTTGTTGGATTTTTCGAAAGCGTTCGATTCAATTAATCACCAAATTTTGTTTAATAAGCTTATTTCGAACTTTAATTTTTCTCTCTCTGCTGCTAAATTAATTTTAGACTATATTTCGGGTCGCTTTCAGGCAGTCTTTTTTGACAATTCGCTTTCTGACTTCTTACCTGTCTCTTCTGGCGTTCCTCAGGGGTCGGTTCTTGGTCCTTTACTATTCTCAATGTACATTAATGACGTTGCATGTTCGATTCGCCATTCATCTTTTCATATTTTTGCTGATGATGTACAAATTTATAGGAGTAGTCGGTTAGATAATGATTCCATTAACTCTAATATTTCTCTTATTAATGAAGATTTGGTAAGAATTTATAATTGGTCACTATCTAACCGGCTCGCTCTTAATGCTAATAAATCTCAGTCTATTATAATTTATAAAAAATCTATAGATACTTCCTCTTTCCCTGGAATTTTTCTCGGTGATTCTTTAATTCCATTCTCTAATACAGTTAGAAATTTAGGGTTAATTTTCAATAAAACTCTAACTTGGGGTGATCATTTGATTAAGGTTAGCAAAACGGTTTTTGGAATGCTTAGTTGTTTGTATAAAGTTGTTGGTTTTTCTGATAGTAATTTTAAAAAGCGTATGTTCCTCTCGCACCTTATTCCACATTTTCTATTTGGGGATGTTGTTTTGTTTGGTATGCTTCAGGAGAGTATGAATGTTCTCCAAAGATGTTTCAATGCTTGTACTCGTTTCGTTTTTAGTGTTAGGAAATATGATCACATTTCGCCCTTTTTGAATTTGATTTTGGGTTGTAATTTAGTTGATTTTTATGAACTTCGCGTTTGTCTTTTTATTTTTAAGCTTCTCAGGACAAAGCAACCTCCCTATTTATTTAATAAGTTATTGTTCAGTAGGTCTTATTCTTCAAATTTACGTTTACTTCCCCCTGTAAACTTGTGTAGGTCTCTTAATACTTCGTTTTCTGTTAGAGGTATTTCTCTTTGGAACTCTATTCCATTAGATATTAAGAGATCGGCGTCGCTTAGATCTTTTAAAACGAGTTATTTAGCGTGGCGCGCTTGAATGACAATACATTTGTATAATAATATTTTTATATTTATTTATATTGTTTTTGTATGTAGTTTGTAAGCATTCACTTCTTGCAGTATCCTCCGTAACAAATGAGCTTGAGCTCAACATGGAGGGTATTAGCATGGAGTGGATTTGTTTTTTGAAAAAATCTGAGGTTTTTATGCCTAATGGAAGTATTTTTTTGTTGATGTTCATTTATTATGCTTCCATATGTGCTTTTCCTCTACTAAAATTGTTATGTCAATCTATTAATAAATAAATAAATAAATAAATAAATAAATAAATAAATAAATAAATAAATAAATAATCAACCCGTATGAACATTGTACTGTCTGAAATTGTGGTAAAAGTACTTACAACATTTGATTTAAAACAATTAAATCTATGTATGTCTGTATGCAAAATGACAGTAATCTAGCTATTTCCAATTGTTGTTATGATATGAATGGTTCCAAATCACCTGTTGTTTTAATAACAACCCGTACAGTATTTTCAGTCACTATTATTTGGATGTTTATTTCGATGCCGTTTAAAAAGGTTCAACTTATATTTGTAATCGATGCATTTTATACTTGGATCTGTAAATGTATTAGAATTTTCGAACTCCAAGATTGAACAGATACTTTTACCAAGTTCGACGGCATCGACACCGGTTATTTCGCGTATACCGGAAATAATTACATCGTTTTGGAAGTCCTTTTGCTGCATTTGATTTATAACTGATTTCAAGTTGTCGATTTCTGTAGAATTTTTTAAGCACTTTTGTCCACGACTTGTATTTTAGTATCCATGTAATCTTTTTGTGATTGTAGAAGTTCCATTTGGTTATTGAGATTAGATAGCCTCTTTGTATAATCGTCGAGTATTCACTATGTAGCTCCAGTTTGTTATGTTTCAATAGCATTGCGCTTATTAGATCAGCACTAGATTTAACGGTACTAAATGTATTGATACCAGATTTTAATCCAGTGATAAATTTCAATGTAAAACGTCACATAAGCCAAATAGCCGCACAATATATATAGATACACTTGCCACTTTACTGATTGGAATTATTTATAATTAATCTCACTCGTTCGCCATCTTCAATAATCATGTCAATAATCATCATCATATTAAACAGGACTAATTATGAAAAATAACTTAAATTCCGATTATGGTTTGGACTCGTTCTATATATCGAACAGACACAATATGAAATGCTAAATATTTTCTATTTGTCGTATACACGCACTATCGTCATCATGTTTTTGTACCACAGACTGGCTGTTAGTTCTACATAATCGTCTGTGTACGCTATACTCAATATTCATTATAAGAAAATATATGACATATTTGACATCCTGCCTTGTCATATACCCCACACAATTTTCATTTCATTTCGTTCTAGAAAATTTCGAAGAATGTAAAGTGCTTCTATATCGTGTACATCCAACAATGGAAATTAGCTAGTGAAAAATAATTCTTTAGGCGTTTTGAACACAAAATGAAAGAAAACCCGGGGAAAGAACTTTTTAATTTCGGTGCTTGCAAAATATACATATATACAGGGTGTCCTAAAATAAAGCACTATTCTTTCTCAACTCAGTATCGTATCATTTTCTATCCCCTTATTCGAGTGGTCAACTATGCAAAACCTTTATCAAAATGTGGTGGGCACACTGTAACACTCTAATATACTTGCAAACCACACTATATTTACTGGTGTACGTTTAGTAAACGACAGTAGTAATAAAAAAATTCTGTCTCAGTTAAAAAAGACAAAAGATGGTGTCCGTTTCATGCAAATTAACGACGACAAGCAACAACAACACAATTTATGACAGTTTTCTTTTAGAAAGTTTTATTGTTATTTGGATGGGGTGGCGGCGGTAATGTAATATTACGAATGGAAATATTGGGCCGATTTTTCATTCCTCCTTTTTTTTACGACGGATGTGTTATATTAAAAGTAAAGAATTCCGTTTTTATTGTATTTTAAATTGACTTAGACTATGTATAACGCCGAGAGGTGGTAGACAAACGGACATGCGGTGCGGCGAAATTTATTAGTGTGCTCTGCCTACAAACACGTTGAGACGATAAAATTTTGTTGTAGTGTTATATAGGAAAAGCGCGTGTTGAATGATATAAATTAAAATAATGGTGGCATAGAAAGCTATTTATATATAAATATTAATTCTGTAGTTATAGGTGTAATTTGATAATTTGATCGTTTGGAGGTAAACTAAACTTTCTCTCATTTTTGAACGTGCGTATTTACCATAACACATCACGATAAACGACAAACTTTAACCTCGTACAGCACATACGTGTTCAAGAAAGCGTGGTTCTCGAGGTAGCTTAAGATGACAACCTCCACATAGGACTACCGTGAGAGCTTCATGTTGTGTAAGTCCACCGGTAAGTGCATCCTTAAACAATTCGTTTATATTCCAGATTTTCTTCCCAACTACCCAAAAATAGTAACCTGACCGTCTTTTGTCATTTTCAAATTTCCCTCATTCGCAAACTCATAGTCATATAATAAGATAATGAGATGCAATGGATGTGGGGTTAATATGATAAAAGAGTCAATCGTATTAAAACATATGTACAATTGAACCCAATTTTCGACCACTCTTTCGCATAAATCGGCCGAAATTCCAGCAATTTCACGATCTATATTGGCTCTGAGCTCTTGCAACGTCGCCGGCTTATTGGCATAGACCAATGACTTCACATAACCCCAAAGAAAATAATCTAGAGGTGTCAAATCACACGAGCGCGGCGGCCACTGGACGGGCCCATTTCGCGAAATAACACGCTCATCGAACTTAGTCTTCAATAACGCGATTGTATCGTGTGCTGTGTGGCATGTGGCCCCGTCCTGTTGAAACCACATGTCGTCCAAGTCCATTCCATTCAATTGCGGCCAAAAAAAATCGTTTATCATATCGCGGTATCGATTTCCATTAACAGTAACGTGGCGATCGTTATCGTCGATGAAAAAATATGGCCCAATGACGCCGCCCGCATGTAATCCGCACCAAACAGTGACTTTTTCGGGATGCAATGGTGCCTCATGAATCACGTGTGAGTTGCTTCCTGCCCAGTAACGCATATTTTACTTGTCGACAAATCCATTTAGCCAAAAGTGAGCCTCATCGCTGAAGATGATTTTTCGGTGAAAATCTGCATCATTTTCGATTTGCTCTTGAGCCCAATTCACGAATCGGCGTCGCTTCAAATGGTCAAACGGCTTTAGTTGTTGTGTCAGCTTCATCTTATACGGATCTAGGCCAAGATCTTTACGTAAAATTCGCCACAATGATGTCACAGAAAGGCCCAATTGTTGCGAACGTCGTGTGAGCGACACATTCGCGTCTTCTTGAACTGAAGCCCTGGCGGCTGCGATGTTTTCAACACTTCGAGCACTTCTTGCTCTCGAGGGCACCGGAACATTATGTAGCGAAAACGTAGACTCAAATTTTGCCACTATACGGTCGATTGTCGAACGGGCTGGCTTGTTAAATGGACCGTAAAATGGCCGTAATGCTCTTAAAGTAGCAGCAACAGAACGATTATTTTGATAAAAAATTTGCACGATTTGCAATCGCTGTTCACATGTGTAGCGTTCCATGATGAAATGTATACTAATACTAACTAAGTTTCCAAATGACAAAAGATTAATAAAAAATATGGCGTCGTTCGCGGTCCCTATCGGAAAAAAGTTGAAGCGCACCTGTTGAAACACCATATACTAATCATGAGTTTATAGAATATCATGAGAAAACGACCACGCAGGATTAGGTAATTATCAGAACAGAATGTGAATTGCCCAGCCGACGACTTATTAAATTTGGAAAATTCGCTGGGCTGTCAAAGAGGCTGAAAAGGAAAATTATAAAAGAGCATACGTGAGTGGAACAATTAGGAGAAGTGATATTGAAATTGTGAAGGTGATACGGTGTTAAAGTATTTTTACCGAATCAACCTTTTTTTTGACCGACGAAATGGCACAGTGGTTAAAGCTTTGGCGTTTGGGTCGGGAGATACCTGGTTCGAATCCAAGATTACGATCTGAGATTTAAAGGAACCCATCTTCCATGTCTAGTACTATAGGCTGGTATGGAGCTATGCAATGCAGATTGTATCTGAAATCGGTCCTTAGGGCGGATTGAAAATGAAACTACCTAGCGCTAGATGGCAGCACATACACAAAAATTTTTTGTTTTTTAGAAAGTGCGATCTGTCAAACGTCAGCTGTTAAAATTTCACCCAAATTCATCGATTAGTTTATTTGTTGTAGTCGTTTGTAAGCAACTTTTGTGTTTCTTGAAAAATGGAAAAAAACGAATTTCGTGTAGTGATTAAACACTATTATTTGAAAGGGAAAACGGCGAAAGAAACAAAAGAAAAGCTCGATCAACATTACGGTGAGTCTGCTCCGTCAGATTACATGGTAAAATATTGGATTGCTGAATTTAAACGCGGCCGAAGGAGCACTGCAACAATACCATCAACAGGAAGGCCAAAAGAGGTGGTTACTGAAGAAAATATCAAGAAAATCCTCGATATCGTTATGAATGATCGCCGAGTCAAGTTGCGTGAGATTGTTGAAATGGTAAACATATCATATGAATGTGTGTTCAACATTTTGCATGAACATTTGCATATGAAAAAGCTATCGGCAAGATGGGTGCCGCGTTTGCTCAGTGTCGAACAAAAACGAGTTCGACAGATCACTTCACAGCGTTATTTGGACATGATAAAGCGTAATCCTGTTGATTTTTGGTGTCGATTAATTACTGTTGATGAAACGTGGGTCCACCACTACACACCTGAAACCAAAAATCAATCGAAACAATGGGTGGAAGCTGGTGGAAGTGCTCCGAAGAAGGCAAAGGCAGTGAAATCGGCTGGCAAGGTTATGGCCACTATATTTTGGGATGCACATGGAATATTGCTCATCGATTATCTTAAAAAACGATCCACAATTACAGGAAAGTATTATCGTGCATTATTGGATCAATTGGTTGATGTAATCAAGGAAAAAAGACCACATTTAAAGAAGAAAAAAGTGCTCTTTCTTCAAGACAACGCACCGGTTCACGCAGCATTAGATACGATGCTAAAATTACGTGAAATACACTTCGAATTGGTTGATCATCCACCTTATAGTCCAGATTTAGCTCCTAGTGACTTTTTCCTGTTTCCAAACTTGAAAAAATGGCTCGAAGGACAAAGATTCATCTCAGACGAAGAAGTGATTATCGAAACTAACGCGTATTTGGAGGGGTTCCCGAAATCGTATTATTCAGATGGTATAAAAAAGTTGGAATATCGTCTTACTAAGTGTGTCGAACTAAATGGAGACTATGTTGAGAAATAAATGGTTTTTGGCAAAAAAAAATTTCGTTTTCCTACTTAGGTAGCTTCATTTTCAATCCGCCCTCGTACGTCTTCGATTTGGCAGTAATTGCGTAAATTTTTTTTGTTTGATTTGATTTCTTATGTGAAGGAAACAATTTTTTTGCTTAAAGTTATTTTGCTGTTATACAAATGTTATACATATTGTTGTATCTCTATCAGCTGAGCCCGGTGGTCAAGTGGTTAGGTATGCGGCAATTCATGGTTCGACGCTTGACCAATGCGATTTGTGAACAGTTTTATTTAGATGTTTTGAACTCGGTGTAAATTGTGTAACCAGTGCGAATGCATTGAGTGGTGGTGTGCACCAAAAGTAGGAAATAAACTCTCAGTACAAGTTTACAAGGTTTAAGTGTATCTTAAGAACCCAGTGGATATGACTCTGTGTCGCCACAAAAAGCGAATCCACAATATTCAAGTGAGTTGTACATCATGGTGGTAGGACCGCGCTGCGTGTGATGAAATGTACAATAAATAAATTAATTATGAAAAATGTTTTGTTAGTTTATAATTTTAGATGAGGAAGTTGATCATCTGCATGAGTGCAGCTACAGACACAGCATCTTCTATATACAACCTAGTTTTCAACAATTCATCGTTTTCCCGGTATTTCGGTTGAAAAGTTCTGGCAGAACCCAGTTCGTAGAAATTCTTGGTTTCCAATTCAAACAAAAAGCTTTTATTATAATTTTTTCAAGCAACACCTTGATACATATATTTTTTATTTTTCATGTAGGTACGTACACCCTTTTGATAGCATACAATACGTACGAGTATATACATTTCCCTTTTATCTACTTTACGTGTGTATATGCCGTGTATTCAATTTGCACCTAAAACAATAATTGTAAAAATGAATGAATATTTATGCATCACAAACAACATAACATTACAAATTCATATGGCTGTTTGCAAAAAAGCATAACAAAAAATAAAAAAGCTCATACAGAAATGTGCTTCTGTATAAACCTTCTGCCGTTGTTTATGTTCCGTATGTGTGCCAGTTTATTTGCAATTGGAAATGAATACACGTATATTATATTCCGGTATATATGTACGCGAATTAAAGTTTCATTTTGCTTAAAAACGCTACCAAAAAGCTCGGCACAATTGTGTAAAAAACAGAAAAGCTCTTTCGCGTACATGTACGAGTACAACAATGAGATAGCGAATAAAAGTAAATTTAATGATCCCAATTTTATGTTTCTCTTCGTTCACTTGGTTGTTTGTTTATTTATGTGTGGAAGCTTCTTTTTCTGTACACATAATACAGATGTATCATGAAAAGCTTTTTTTCTATTTGTGTGTGTGTATTCAAAAGTTTTGTGTAATTGTACAAATTTTAATTAATTTTAATAGTTTTTTTTATAAAGACATCTACTAACTACAGAACTCGTTCATTTTGTTGGATTTGGTACTTTTGTTACAAATTTCATTGTTATCGCGTATTTATAATCAAACTAACAATTTTGAATAACGTTTTAGTTGTTCTTCTGATTCCCAAAAGCATTAAATCATAAATACAAAATGTGCGAGGTACATATACCATAATAATCCTCCAATTTTACTACCTCGGTACATAATACATTTTTATTTTATTGTATGGAAGCTTTTTTTTGCTCGTAATTTATTGACTGTAAATAAAGTTCGCTGGGTTATACATCACGAAATATAATATTCTGCTGCTGTTGTTGTATTTTAAACAATTTGTTACACGACTGGGAAACAACAATAGGATGATATACCATTTCCGCGGAATATTCAATATCCAAACCAACAAATATATATAAAACTGTCAAATGAACAGCGAACAAGATGAATGAGTATTTTTTGTGAATAATGGGAAAGTGTAAATGGTGCTTATTTGACCGCATATATCGAAATACTACAAAAACATAGTTTGGCGTTTTATAATTTTTTGTTGGTTTGATTTTGTATTACAATGAAATCGAAAATGCGTATATTTTGTATACACATTGAGGATAATTTATAGTGGCAATCTAAAATTTTTCGGGCGTTTTATTTCCAAACGGTGACGAAAACTAAAGGTAGTTCAACGTAATAAACTTGTGGCTTAAATAGGGTCAAACTATTTATTCAAACTGTGCAATAAAAAATATTCTGCCATTAAAAGTGGACAGTATTATTTTGTTGTAATTCTTGTGAGTCCTTAAAGGACTAGGATAGACACAATCAGGTACGTATAGCCGGGCCACAGCCGAGATTTCCTCTCCTTACCTACTCATAGAATTAACTTGAGCTCTCAACGAAGCGTAAGATTCCTTGATGTACATTTTACTGGTGTCAGTAGGTCATTTGGGAGGGGAATTTCCAGGAATTTCGTTCTCCTAATCTCTAAACGGGGACAGTTGCAATGCAAATAGAGAACAGTTTCTTCCTCCTCTTCGTTTTCGCAACTACTACAATAATTATGTGCGGAGACTCATTCTGCTCATATGACAGTGTTCCGTAAATACTATTAAAGTTTGTCGACGTGCTCCAGTCGAAAAATGTCGATAATGAAGATTCAGCTGTAACATCTACAACTAAGGCCGCAATGTCAATAATGCAGATTTAAGTTAATCAACAAGGAATGTCAGCCGCTTAATTTCGGTAAGCGAGATTCGTAGACGACAAAAATGTCAATGAAGCAGATAAAAAATATTCTGCCAATAAAAGCGGACAGTATTATTTTGTTGTAATTCTTGTGAGTCCTTAAAGGACTAGGATAGACACAATCAGGTACGTATAGCCGGGCCACAGCTGAGATTTCTCTCCTCACCTACTCATAGAATTAACTTGAGCTCTCAACGAAGCGTAAGATTCCTTGACGTACATTTTACTGGTGTCAGTAGGTCATTTGGGAGAGGAATTTCCAGGAATTTCGGTCTACTAACCTCTAAACGGGGACAGTTGCAATGCAAATAGAGAACAGTTTCTTCCTTCTCTTCGTTTTCGCAACTACTACAATAATTATGTGCGGAGACTCATTCTGCTCATATGACAGTGTTCCGTAAATACTATTAAAGTTTGTCGACGTGCTCCAGTCGAAAAATGTCGATAATGAAGATTCAGCTGTAACATCTACAACTAAGGCCGCAATGTCAATAATGCAGATTTAAGTTAATCAACAAGGAATGTCAGCCGCTTAATTTCGGTAAGCGAGATTCGTAGACGACAAAAATGTCAATGAAGCAGATAAAAAATATTCTGCCAATAAAAGCGGACAGTATTATTTTGTTGTCCCGGTAAACCACGCCGGCAGTTTTTAAATAGGCGGCAGTTTTACGGCAACCGAAAAGCAGTCGAAACGGCAGGCAGCCGTAAAGTCTGATTTTCGACAGTCAAATGGCAGTCGACGAGTCTACTATTCGCCATCAAACGAAATCCAAACGGAACGGCTGCCAAATGGCAGTCGACAAAGTCTGTGTTTCGGCAGCAAACGAAAACCAAACGAAAACTAAACGAAACGGCTGCCGAATGGCACGCGGCAAAGTCTGTGTTTCGGCATTAAACGAAAACTAAACGAAACGGCTGCCAAATGGCACTCGGCGAAGTGTGTTTTTCGGCAGCAAACGAAAACCAACCGGAAGGGGTGCCGAATGGCAGTCGGCAAAGTCTGTGTTTCGGTATCAAACGAAAACTAAACGAAACGGCTGCCGAATGACACGCGGCAAAGTCTGTGTTTCGGCATCAAACGAAATCCAAACGAAACGACTGCCGAATGGCACTCGGCAAAGTGTGTTTTTCGGCAGCAAACGAAAACCAACCGGAAGGGGTATCGAATGGCAGTCGGCAAAGTCTTTGTTTCGGCAGCAAACGGAAACCAAGTGGAATGGGTGCCAAATGGCAGTCGACAATTTGAGATATGCTAATTTTAAAATTCCAAACAACTCCCCAAAAAAACAAATTAGAAGATATTGTGTATTAGCTACTTGTTTTTTTGGTACGGCTGTAGAAACGACGTAAATTCGAGAAAACAAAAAATATTCCATTATAATACTCTCTTGAATGTGTTTTTTTAATAATATAAAACATTCATATAGCTTTACTTTTCTATGATATAGATTTTTTGTGACCAACTCTCTCTACTTTCCTCTTTCGTTCTCGTACTATTCTGCTGATCGCTGTTTGGTCGTGTTGGTGTCAAAAAAATGTGAAATAATTTAATGAAATAAATCAGTCTCTCGTTGTGCTTGTTAAATTAGAAAAGGTATGTACGATTATACGATTATTTTTAAATAAGTTAATAAAGTAATAAAAGTGTTTATTTTATTTTTATTTAATAAAGTGTTTAAGTTTTTTGTGCCCTAGGTTAAGATTAATTAATAAGCGATTTTTATTTGTAAATTTGAGTATATACTGAAATATTTTTTTTTGTGATATACCTTATCCGCCATTTTGATAATGGAAAAGTTTTTGGATAATGGATTGATACTTAATGGATTGATTTTTATTTAAATAAATGCAAATGAAAGCAAATGAATTGAAATTCTGTAAATGTTTATTTTAATTTAATATATAACGACTGCCAAATATTAACTGCCGTGTCTGCCAATTTTCACCCACTATGTCCGCCAAATGTCATCAGTTGTGTCCGCCAAATGGTATCCACCATTTTCGCCGATAGGCATCCGCCGTGTCCGCCAAATGTCATCCGCCATATCCTCCAATATGCATCCGCCGTGTCCGCCAAATGTAAGCCGCCATGTTCGCCAATAGGCATCCGTCGTATCCGCCAATAGGCATCCGCCATGTTCGCCAAGTGTCACCCGCCAGGTCCGCCAAATGTCATCCGCCATGTCAGTCAAATGACATCCGTCATATCTGCCAAATGTCAACTGTCGTGTATGCATTATGGCAGACATACGGAGGGACTAGGCATGCCAAACGGCATACACTCGGCATGCCAAAGGCAGCCGTTTTTATCTGCCTACGGCAGCCGTGAATTGCCAAAAGCCTGCCCGAAAATGTACTTTGTGTTTACCGGGTGTAATTCTTGCGAGTCCTTAAAGGACTAGGATAGACACAATCAGGTATGTATAGCCGGGCCACAGCTGAGATTTCTCTCCTCACCTACTCATAGAATTAACTTGAGCTCTCAACGAAGCGTAAGATTCCTTGACATACATTTTACTGGTGTCAGTAGGTCATTTGGGAGGGGAATTTCCAGGAATTCCGTAAATACTATTAAAGTTTACCGACGTGCTCCAGTCGAACAATGTCGATAATGCAGATTCGTCTGTAACATCTAAAACTAAGGCCGCAATGTCAATAATGCAGATTTAAGTTAATCAACAAGGAATGTCAGCCGCTTAATTTCGGTAAGCGAGATTCGTAGACGACAAAAATGTCAATGAAGCAGATAAGCAATTGTGATGTCAAGCAGCAATTTTTTTAAAATCATATTTTGTAGTTCGTTAATTATATTCAAAATTAATTTTGTTTTATTAAATTCATTAAAACTATACACCCTATGTTTGAGAAGGTCCCACGCAGAACCAACTTTATCACAGTAATCAAAATGTTGGATAATTAAAATAAATTGCTTATTAAATAATTTTTATCATTGCTATTATTTTTTTATGTCAGTCTACTGCTTCACATCAATCGGATAAGAATTAATAGCTCAAATAAATCAAATATTTTATTTTTTGTTTGGATAAGTCTTGCAAAGCTGGTTCGTTCGTTGGGTTGCTTTGAATTTTATTTCGAAAGAACACAAAAATGTAGATACAAAGCTTATGAAATTCTTTATGAAAACCATAATACAAATTCAATTCAAATAAATTAAAAACTAAATAATTTTTACGTAAAACGAATAAATAAAATAAAATAAAAAATAGATGTGACTAGCAGTTTCTTCATCTAAACAATCGCAAAGTTCGACCTCTTCTTCTAGAAGCTCTATCGGAAAAATTAAAACGCTGCGGTACCACTCGACGAAGTTTTCATCCATTGTGTCCGAACTTTCCCCAAAATTTAAACTCAGGAGCTTATCATGGCAATTCTGTTAGCGTGAAGTTCATGGCGTTTTCCAAGTACCTCCACTTTTAAACGGGGTATTAAACTTGTCACTAATATGTTCATATCCAAAGTTCAGAAAACCTTTATATGAGACTGATCTGACTGTCTTGAACATTTTTAACACAATCCTTTTCATTGAGCTGATATTTTGTAATGGTTTAAAAAGATCCTTCAAGGATTTGGTTTCATACAAAAACCAGTTCAAACCTAGCTTATTAACTACCCCAAATTGTTTGTAGACATTGACGTATTCATCCTAGGCGAAAATATCGTTGCGCTTCGTCCAAATATTTGATCCGCTGGGAGGAAGCTTGCTCCCCAAACTGGGAAAAACAGAGAGAACTTCAGTTCTGTCTGGTTTTGTAACAGGAATTGTAATGACATTTGCACATTAATATTGTTTTTATTTTGAGAAACACGTCCATCGGAAAATAACCGTAAATTCTTCTTGTTCTTGAAAGGAGCCTTTCAACTCCTGAATTATTTAAAAAATGAAGCAATGCGTTGGAGATCTCGATGCTCTCTTTTCCGGCTAAATTTTCAGTCCGCACATAAAAATAAGGGTGCTGCTTTTTCTGGTCGACGATACATAAGCTGTAAAAATTAAGTTGTCGTGAATAAAAAGCCTCCTGAATAGGCAATTTTGGTAAGGATTGAATTTGCTGTAAATCAAAAACGTACGTAATCGTTTCCTCTCCATCTGATTGGCGAAGCAGTTCGCAGAAAACACGAGCCCTTAGCTTATGAATACGTTTCTCTATATCATCAAATCTTTCTGTTCAGTATAGTACCACGGACAGCTTTTTTCTCTAAGAAGGGCACAGTGGGTAAATACATCCGAAGCTGCTGATTTGAAACCCAGATTGAATTCATTGTTAAAAATACGTCGAAAGATTGTACGTTTTAGACGTAGATTTTCATCAACAGATGAGTTACATTACTAAAAGCTTAGCAATATTCAAACCCGGATGCAAATAAAGTCTGGATTTGTTTCTTACGTAGTGGCTCTCACATCCCCTTAATGTCTTTATGAAGTCCCTCACACTATCATTTTGTTTCTACTTTTCTAGCTCACTTTAACGCCCCTCCCCCTCCTAGTTTCCTTTATTGGTATGGATGAATTTACTTTCTATAGTATTGATTTCAGGGGATAAGCTCCGATTTTTGCAACATACAGTAAAAGCTTCTGGCACACTAACAGCCTTTCTCCATGAATATTATTGAGATAATATGACCCACTGCATTCGTGAGAATTTCGTTTAATTTTTTTATCAAGTTTATCACTGGGTCTTCTTCTTTTTACAATGTTTAGTTGAACATCTAAGGCAATAAAGTTATCTTGTACAGTCTTATCAGGTACTAAAAACAATTTATCACGAAATAGCATTACATCAGCTGGCCTTATTTCAGAACATTTAAATTTATCATAATTATGTTTGATCATACACGGTACAAATATCCCTAGCCCAGATGCATTATAGCGATTCTTTTGTACCAATTCTCGTTTTATTGTTTTTCTGCTTCTTTTCAACGCAGAATTGGTCGCAATGATTGGTCGAATGGAGAAACTTTATTTTGCACCAGAAACGGATACCTGGTTTTGCACTTCTCTTTTTTGTTTTCCTAATAGCTATGAACATAAGGAACGGTGATCAAGTGAAATCTCGATTTTAAAAAAATGTGATAAAGTTGGTTTTGCGTAGTACCTCCTCGTTTATCATCAAATAGACGTTGATTTATCTAATATCTAAGACAGGTGAAAGAATGAACATCCAAATACTGAAAAAAATTCTAATATTTTACTGAAAAATTATGAAAACTGTGGTAACGGAAATATTCTACTTTTTTGCTACTTGATTGAGATAACTAAATAAAACAAAATAACAACCATTTTTGAAACCAACCGGTTTCCGCACAGGTGTTACCTGCACGAGCTTTCACAACTGCTACCATTTGTCTTGCCATGGTTACGAAAACAATGTCGATGAATCCTTGTGATAAATTTTCTCATTCGTCCAAGAGTACATTTCGAAGTTCTTCTGTGATTCGAACTGCTGGAATTCGAGTACGGACCTGAAATCTCTAACATATCGAGCTCTCTATCATCTCTAACACATCAGCTGTAAGGAAGGGATCCACCGTCAATGATCTCTAGTTATGTACGGGCATCTAAACAAACACCGGAGCAAACCATAATTGAGCCTCAACCATCAGTGAGGGTTGTCGTAATGTTACATTGAGAATACCGTTCACCTGGTCGTCTCTATACTATTCATATGGCCTTCCATCGATCGAGTCATTATGAAACGACCTTCGTTTGTGAATAAATTATGCCCCAGTGGTTCAAAGTACAAATCTATGCACTTGAGTAAAACTCAACATTGCTACTCGGTGATTTCTCTGCAGTACGGGTCCTTTCGCACGAACATATGATCTCAAAACGACTTCTTTTTTCGTTCACTTATTCGCACTCCTCGAACATCTCCTAAACCATTATGGGTTTGAGTTGCTTTGACGGCTATTTCTTAAAGTTTCCAAGGGCAATGAAATTGTTATCTCTGGAACCAGTACATCGTTTTCGGACTTGGCCTCGTCTTCACTCGCAAGAACCCGTTTGCCTGTATCGCTCAACAAACCGATAAATGATAGACGTGGACACATCAACCCTTCTGGCCACTTGGCGGTAGTGTAGCCATTCCCGATCACTTTGACAAACAACAAAGACCTGGCAACATCAGAGGTTTCCAAATCGCTCGTTTTTAATTTGAAACTCTTTCGGTTGGAATTAGGTCTAACGTCTTCAAATTATTGAGGTTGAGAAATATTATATTTGGTTTATTTTATTTATTGATTTGTTGGTAAAATTAAAATAAAATTCGTTGAGTCCTTCGAGAGAATAAAGCCATCGAAACTTTGGTTCATTAATGATGTTCTGCTATCGTACCTACAATGGCGAATGGCTCGAGGATTGATTAAAACGATTTTATTCAATTTCCTCCTAACGGGTCATACGAAGTTTGTACCGAATCGTTACTTCGGTATTTTCAAGGCTAAGTACGCCGATAGTAAGTGCATTGTGGAATCGTAACCTAGTGGGACAGCTTCCTTAAACCATTCTATAAGTCATTAGTTCGCATAACACAATTTCATCATTTTATAATTTGTACGGACTGCGTAAAAACGAAGAAATTTGCACACCGTGAGGACGTGAAGTCGTTTCATCTTTTATTAAAACCTATCGATCGTGAAATGCCAGAAATTATAGAGCCAGTTGGTTTATCTTTGGAGCGACAGTGGTATATTTATCAGAATCTTAGTAGCTTAGTTTCGGATATAAGTAAAGCAGATATTGTGGCTTCATTACCAAAACAGGAGTTGGTATCGAAGAAACGAAAGACGAAGGTTGAAGTGGAACAAGGTCCATCTTCCTCACAAACAATACGTAAAATGGTCTTAAGAATAATGTTTTTTGTATCTTCAAAATATTTTTTTATCTTTTATCTTTAAAATCAGTTTTTTTTCTTATTTGTACTCTGCTTTCTCTTCATTTTTAGTCCACTTTTCCACAAATTATGACTTTCTGGTTTTCATCAAGTGAAAGAGCGTCTCGTACTCTATCCGAATGGGCAAACAAGTGGAAAATGATTTTTTGACACCTAAGCCCCCTTTTCATAGAACAGTAAGACGAATGAAACGGAACTGGAGAGCTTAATTAGAAAGTAGTAATTAGCTGAATAAAGTTTCTTGCATTTAAATTTTCAAGAACTTTGTATAATCAAAGATGGCAATCGTTTCGACTCATGCCTAACTAAAGTATAGTCAACTTCTTATACCCAACGAAGGCCATCTGTTAGTCCTTTTGCATTTGTATGCCATTTACGTATGAAAAACAATATCGTTCTTATGCCCACCACGGCTTCGTCTACAGGCCTGCATCCGAACATCAACATTTTCGACGACGTTTTCTAATAAAAGCGGATTAATGACCTCAATTTCAGCTCGAATGTTGTTTTTAAGTTGTTGAATTGTTTATGGATGATTAGCATACACCGTACCTTTCAAATAACCCCACAGAAATAATCCAGTGGTGTTAAATCTGGGCTTCACAATTTCTTGAAATTATGCCATCAGCAAATTTTGTTGTCAATAAATGGATTGTTGCACGACCAAAGGTCGTTGACACGCAATTCGTTCAATTTGGGCGACAAAGAACCAGTTCCCCATTCACGCAAAAGGTCATTTTCCTTGTCGGTTTCAAAGAAAAACGGTCCAATGATGCCACCAGTACATAAACCACACCAAACAGTGACTTTTGGAGGATGAACTTCGGCTTCGTGAATAACATGAGAATTCTCCGCTCCCCAAATTCGACGACTATTTAACTGGTCTGGTGGCTTCAATATTTGAGTTAGTTGAATTTTGTATGGATGCAAATGAAGATCAACGTGTAAAATGCTTCGTAATTTGGTTCGTGAAACGTTTAGTTGTTTAACAGCTGCCACTGCATCAGGAGTATGAACTGGATGAACATATTGATACGATCTACAACCTACCAGTTTCATCAAAACGGTTATTAATTTTGCCAATTGCACGCTCAGTAGGGCGTCCATGTCTTTTTGAACGATTATTTCCATAATAAATTTGGACAACTAAAAAAGGACTTGTCGTGTTGTTAGCGACTCCATGATGATAAATTGCATATTTTTGACTTTTCATTTGTCAAAGAATTTTTTTTAGAACCGATAACAATAAGTACTAAAATTCATCGATTGAAAAACGGACCAATAGACGGCCCACCCTGTATAATTTTACCTTTTCATTCCCATATCCACTGGTTATTGAGGCTGATTTAATATTCTTTGATGCGTATCACTTTGTGCTCAAACATCTTCTGACGTAAAAGGTTAATTTTTTTGAAAATATTTTCGATTTCAACAATTCATATATTCGGAATTGAATCAATGTGCGCCCGCGGGTGGAGATACATCCAAATCATTTTTCATTTTATGATTTCTCAGAATTTTACATTTACAGACATTAAGTATGTAGCTATACATTCATGACAAAAACATAACTTTTATGCTTTTATTTTTAAATATAAAAGAGCGACATAGATTTATCATAAATAAAAGAATTTTTTAAAATGTGTTATCGATCAGAGAAATATATCGAAATCTAATTTATTACATGACAGATTACAACAACAGAACAACAAATTAAACCAATTTTTTTTATTTCTAAGAATACTACTCGTACATACACTATGTATGCGAACTTCAAGAATTTCAAAAAATCATTAATAATGAAATAAGAAATGTAGGAAAAGCTCCAGCTATAAATCTCGCATAAAACACAGTCACAATACAGAGTATACAGATGATTGATTAGCGAATCTGAACTGGCGAACGCAATACTCAACTCAACACAGTATAAAGCTTTATTATCTTTACCGTTATAAACCAATTTGTCATTTGGGCGATTTCAATATTTTTATCTCATCCTTATCAGATACCACATACGTGCCGTGCTATAAAAAGCTTAACATTTAACTTTTTATTATTTTTTTAATCGAATTTTTTTTGTTGTATTATACATGGCCTATCGATGTATCGGTATAAAAGAAAACGATAGATATGGGAAAAGGTCAAGATCGAAAACTTGAATGAAAAATTATTGTTATTTTTATTTAACTATAACGAAAAGGCTCCAACACAAAAAAATGCCATTAAATGTGTCCACTCGATATGTGATTTTCGGTTGTGTTGTGATTTTTTTTTGTGTTGTTGGCTTAGTTTATTGTTTGTTGTGATGGCACGAGCAGAGACAAATTGATGAGATTCCCGATTAAATATCAAAAGTCATTCTGAATTTGTTGTGGGTGTCTCCTTGCGATTCTTCTATCAAAATATATTACAATCGTATGTACGGATTCTGCAAAAATTTCAGTTTTGAGAACGAAGCCGTAAGTAGGTCGTCATTTTTGTATTTTATATAGAAATTAATTTCAATGAAATGATTTGTATTAAAATAAGGCGACCGTGTTACTGTATTTAAGACGAAGTACATCTTAAAAAAAAATAAACGACTTGATGATGCTCAGCACGATACCAAAATAAAGTACGACAAATATTTTTAAAATTTATTAATATTGAAATGGATGATGGTCATTAATTTCCCAGAATTGTCTTGAACGAAAACTGGAAACGACTTATGGATTATTATGGAAACACAATTTGGATGCTTTGGATGTATTCTGTACTCGTATGTTATACTGAACATTTAGTAATGGTGCTTCTTGTGTTGCTATAGCTGCTGAATATTGAAGGAATTCCTTTTTTAAAAAGCATTCCCTTCCGAACAAAATATTCCACCTTCGACAGAGAACTGCTAACATTTATTTATGTCCTGGGAAACCAGTTTTCTTACAAAGTAGGGATGATGAGTTTAAACCATTCACTAAAAGGAAATCGAAACACTAGAATGTCTCAGAAGATAAATTGACTATTTTCCTGATTTTTTTCAGATTTAACCGTTTCCTGCTAATCATCGATCGGGGCCCGAGTCCGTCTCTCTAATTTTGTTTCAGCCCGCACAATTATAATAAAAATTGCTGAGGAGGCGTTTTCGAGTACCACAATCCGATTGCGATGGGCGATTATTTTGATGAAAATTGGTGAAGGGTCGCCAAATGCCAGGAATCGATTCCCATGGGTGATAATTACGGGAAAATTCGTTTGGTCCTCCGATTGCGCTCGAATTCTGTTTTAAATTTTTTTCCGCTCGAACTGGTTCGATTGTGATGCGTCTTAATTTATGGAAAATCCGTTTAGAAGGTTCTCCGGTGGGTCACGATTTTGATGTAAAGTGGTTAGGGCTAGAAGGCCGGGTTTTTAATGGTCTGGTTTTCGGAAATTGCGGTTTTGAGCCTGTAGCACCAATCATAATGGTAGGATTATCTTTACGGTTAGTAACGGGCATCATAAAAAGTTGTTGAAGTAAAACAGTTATTGGTCCAAACACATGTGGGTCTCTAGCGCGCCGAACACAAAGGTAGGATTTATTTACAATTTTTAGGATGATGAGTCGTTGCTATCACATTGGGTTTCTATCAGATTGCTACGAGGATCTATTTAAGCGAGTCTCTATCATACATACATATATTGGCCATTTTAAATATGAGCCTGTAGCACTGATCATAACGGTAGAATTGGCTTGACTTGTGGGTCAAAGACTTCTGTATCTTTGTCGCCAAACTAAATGAGAGGATTGACTTCATATGTTTATGGTACTGAAGGAGCATAACGATGGGTTGTTTTTGGAATGCTCAGGAGTTATTAAAGTAAATCCCTGTCATATATATTAACCCATTTAAACATGCGTCACAAACATTCCATTATCTTGAAATTATTATGATCCCTAACGGACATTACGACAAGTGGAAGTGTTCATTATACAACCAAAACCCGCCTGGGAGGCACATAGTAGAGCGAGGCAATGTGACAACAACTTCATCAACAACATCAAATAAACGTTGCTTGGGTTAGTATAAATTTTAATGGCTGTATGGGAACGTAGTTGTAAAAGTAATTGTAAAAATAGTAGAAAACGAGATCGTCCTTTCCCAGGTCTGCCATTTTGCCCTATCAATCAGCATGCATCTTCCAGCACCCGTGGAGGCTAGGATTCAATGTGTAAACCATAGATTAATACGGTACGATGATAGTAAAGACTCGTTATCATTATGCTCGCTCCCTAAACGCCATAAAAATTTCAATTCAATCGTACCGTATCACATACACGTTTTCGTCGAAATGTAATTGCCTGGGTTTTGAATTATAGTAATCTTTTTTCTTTTCATAGGTTATGTTTTATCTCGCGAGTTTTATATGCCTTGAGCTGAAGTCATGTCAATTTAAATATATTATTTAACAAAGTCCCGGGCTGGGATGAAAATATTAAGTATTATCTGATGCAATTAATTATTTTTTCTGTGATGAATTTCTGGGTAACCCCCAGTAGAGGTTCCAGAAAATATTAAGTTATTTTTAAGTGAAGATTAATATGATAGTAAAGACGACATTCTATTGGCAGACCTTATAGAAGTACCAAATATTTCGCCAAAATGGTCAAATATCATCGATATGACAGTGCTACAAATAAGGCTGCACTAAAACTAACCAATGTTTTGTCATTAGTGTTAATCACTTTGCCACACATGATCTTTCCTCACTCTTACATCAAAATATGACCTGTTTCAAAAAATCTTATTCCAAAAATTTGTAATTTGTAATTTCGAGTGCCAGGAAACGATTCAGATTTCAGACCTTTATAAACAATTTTTTTTGGCATGATCGATTTTAATAAAATTTGGCGAGACAGGGGTTTCGAAAAATGAAAATGGAATTGGTATATGCGACGTAAACGATTACAAGTCTGATTTCCTGTAAATTCATTTAGGAGTCCTTCGAGGAACTGTGTTGTTGCGTCATATTGCATAATGTTGCACCATGCTGTGGGTTGCTGCATCATATTGCACTTGAATCTTCCGTTATGGTGCACCTTGTTGTGGGATATTTTACTATGTTGCAGGGTGCTGGGTGATGTTGCGTGATATTGCACCATGTTGCTTGATGTTTCATCTAGTCGAGAGATGTTGTGTGATGTTCCACTAAGTTGCGTCAGTTGTGGAATGCTGCTAGATGTTGCACCATGTTGCATAATGTTGCATGATGTTGAATGGTTGCATTAATCATGTTTTTGTTGGGAATAACGGTATCGATTGCGTTATGTTTAATATCGTTTTTTGAGAAAGTTTTCAAATATGCTTAGTTGGGGTGGAACCAGGCCCTATATTAAATGGATTATAATGAAGTTTGGATAGAAATTGGATTCTAAAATAATATTAAGAGAATTTTCTGGAATAAGGCTAACTGAAAAGGATCTAGGCATATTTGTGACATTTTCGGATTAAGGAAATAAGGCTTGATGTGACGGAACTATTTGGTAATCTAACGCATGTCAGCAATAACCTACATGAAAGGCAATCGCTAAGATGAAAGGCGTAGTTTAGAAAAGTGTATAATGGCAAACCCCAATTAGTGTACTTCGGATTTTCTAAAAATAATTCAAGCGCTAGCCAATCAAATTAAGCAACAATTTCTTTCATTGCTATGACGTTTAAAGGAAATATGACTGAAGTGAACTTTTTAGTGAAAAGTATAGCTTCACAAATTAACTAATATGAAAAACTGTAACAATAAGAAATTTGGTTGGACAGCTCAATTTGTCTACTATTTTGCGATATATGCCTACACTTTGAAATATCATTGAGATTCCTGGAGTATCAGCTTTAGTATTTTGACGAATATTTGTATTTTTATTGTAGTCTTAGATTTTCGACGCCTAAATGAGATCATGATGGCGGATGTCTTCCCCCTACTAAATCTTGTGGACTTATTAGATGAGCTTGAAAAATGTACATACATCTCAACATTGGATATCGCGGATGGCTACCACCAAATTCCTCTGAATCTACCTGATAAATCTAAGAAGGCTTTTAGTACGCATTTGGGATATTACCAATACAAGAGAATGTCCTTTGGTTCAAAATAATCTTCTCCTACTTTTCAACGCATAAAGAACAACATTGGTATACAGATTTGATTAGTACAAAATGCTTCGTATATTTAGTTGTAGTTTACGGATACGGCTTAAAGGCTACAATTCCAAACTTATCGATGTGTTAAATCTTCTAAGAAAATTCAGTTTAAAATTACAACCAGATAAATGCCGGTTTCTCAGAAAAGAAAAAATCTATCTTGGTTATATTATTACTAGCCAAGGTATGAAACCTGATCATGTCAAAATTTCGGCTAATTTTAATTATCTTCGACGATTGCCTCAAAAGGCCATCAAATCGTTTATTTTGTTATGCAGTGATTACCGTTGGTTCAATCCGAATCTTCCTAATAATTCTGAGCCATTTACTAAATTCAATATTCCGATTATGGTAACACTTTTATCGTTACCTCCGCTGCCAGTAAAGTTGACATAGTAGGGGTGTTATCTCCTAAACTTGAGTCTATTGACCTTCCAATTTTCAACTCAAGCAGGGTACTGTACAGCGCGGAAATACATTTTAATGTAATAGTATTGAAACTTCTTGCAATTGTCTGGGCAGACATTAGGTGTGCAAGTAGAAACCTTACTTTTTTGGTCAAATTCAACTTGATTGAAAATATAATTGTTACATAGATGAATTATCGAAATATTTTCCATCCGTCCTTGCTACTTTTTAGGTATATGATGAATGCCTTCGCGATGGGAACTTGGTGGTTTCGAAACAAAATAGTCATCGAGCCATTTCTGCACATCTGCAACTTTCGCGAACCGCTGGTGGTAACCAGAAGGGGCCAAACCTGGAGAATACGCCGCATGCTGTAAAATTTCCCAGTTTAAGGACGGACGAGCGTTGCCATGCAGCAATGTCATCTTCCGCCTTCCTTGGCCCGTATAAATGGTCTCTTTCCCGCCATCACTTAATTTGATCAATTTGGTCTGATAACGTTCAGCTGTAATAGTTTGACCAGGTTTCAGAAGCTCGTAGTAAATGACTCCTTTCCAATTCCAACACACACACCGAAACACTTTCTTGGTATGAACATTCAGTTTTGCAACTGATGTTAATGGCTGGCCTGGATCAACCCATGGTTTTCGGATTATCGTAAAAAATCCACTTTGTATCACTCGTAATGATTTTGTGCAAAAAATTCTTTCTTTTGTACCGAGAAAGCAAACTCATGCAGATGTCAATTCTTTAGTTTTTGTTTTCTTCGGTCAGTTTATGAGGATCCCATTTTCTTCCCTTTTGTAATTTTTCCATTGCTTGCAATCGGAATGATATTGCTTGGTGAGTAATTCCTAACTATTCTGCAAGCTCTTTTTGAATTTGACACGGATTTTTATCCAGTTCTTTGTGTTCAAATTGTTTTACTGCACCTGGACGAGGATTGTCCTCAAGACTAGAATCGTCATCATGAAATCTTGTGAACCACGTTTTTATTATTGAAGGACTCACAGAATGTTCACTCAAAGTCGAAATTTTTAATTCCGTAGCTTGAGCAGCATATTTTTCATTTGAAAACAGAATAGAATACAATGAAGTAAATGTTGCTTATCGACATCTATCTCATAAAAATTTATGCACACGGAACGGCAGCTTGTAAATGGCTTCAGAGCCGAGTTGGTACTTATATTTAACAAAATCCTGGTCTGATACAATTATTTATCTTTTCTGGGATGAATTGTGGGTATCTTCTCACATATACCAACTACCAGAGCATGTTGAGCTATTTTTTAGTGAAGATTAATACGACAGTGAAAACGATATTCCATGGGCAGATGGTAAAATATAATTGGGATATGTCGATCCCAAATAACTGTGCTACAAATAACTTTACCGGAAAGTTGCAAACTATGATTGTACATCTTGATGGTAAATGTCCTGTTGTAGTATTTTAGGTAATTTTCGATGATTGTGCCATCCAGCTTATTTTGGAACCAATCCAGTTGTATTCAAGAATGCCATGTTGCAGAAGAAATTATGAACAAATTAGTTATAGAAAGCGCGGATTTCGATTTGAAGCTGGAAATTACTCAAAAGTTTGATCGTTGATTGCAGCTAAACTGGGAAATATTCTGATACACCTTTATCTCTGATGAATTCAAAACTTCGTAACCTTTCACAAAGCATTGAAATTTTTAACATTTGAGCACTGAATTTTATTTTTCTCACCTGGAAAAACGGCAAGGGGTAGGAATTGCGGAATTTACTTGACGTTGCTTGAAGAAGAAAGCACACAATGCCACGAAAAAGAATGTATTGGATGATGTCGAGGATACACGAATGCCAATCTTAATTTTGTTTTTATATAAGAACTTCTCACAATAAGATTTTTGGAAATTAAAAGTCGCCTGTCCTCGATCTGTTAGAAACTGTTGAATATGAAGAGGATTCTATTATGGTTTGTGAAAATTACTTCGCCTTACATGACCTTTTCTGACACTTGTTGGCGAAAGGGTTTAGATTATGAGTTATTGATACAGCTAGAGGGAATTGCATCAAAATATGTTCTGTTTCAAAAACTCTCATTCGAAAAATTGGTATTTTGAAGTTTCGAGTGCCAGGAACCTTTTCCGATGGCACCTAATTCTAAATATTTCATGGTGGGGCTTGGGATTGTTTTAACCATTTTATTTGGAATATAAACGATTTACAAGGACTTCTGATTTTATGTAAATTCATTTAGGAATCCACCGATGATCTGCAATGTTGCGTCATATTGCATAATGTTGCACCATGATGCGGGTTGCTGCATCTTATTGCACTGGGTTCCGTTACGATGCACCTTGTGTGGCATATTGTACAATGTTGCGGGATATTGGGTCATGTTGCGCCACATTGTATCATGGTACGTGATGTTGCACCATGTTGCTTGGTGTTTCATCTTGGTGAAGGTTGTTATGTAATGTGCATGATGTGGTAGGATGTTGCAAAATATTGTATCATGTTGCTACATGTTGAATCGTATGTTTTGCGTTGATTAGTTGTCTGATGATAGGCTTCCATCATATTGCTTACGATAACATGTTGAGTGGTTGCGTTAATCGCGTCCTTTTGAAAATGTTTGTTGTTATGAATAACAACATTGGTTTGTAGCATAAGGGGTTTTCGAGCGCCAGGAATCGATTACGCTAAGTCTTAATTTCGTTTATGGAGAAAGTTCTGGAATAAAGTTAACTGGGGCGGAACTAGACCCAAATAGGAATTCTTAAATGATTTTTGGGGATTGTTCTTGAATATGGTTGACTTGAAAGAAGCTAGGCTTATAATTTTAAAAAAAGTTTGGTTGACGCTCTTCATCGAGAAAATGTCGGATCAAGCAAATAAGTTGTAAGGTAACGGAATTATCTGGTAGTCTAACTTTTTGAATTGAACGTTAAACTGCATGACGAAGTCTTAATCCATAGAGGTCACACATGGTATTAAAAATAGTTTTGTTTGTTTATTAAACATTTTGAGTTTAGTCTAGAAATAATTCATGCGGTAGCCAGTCAGATTAAGCAACAATTTCTTTCACTGATTACTTTTCAAACTTATCAGCTTTAGTTGTGGTTCTTTGTGGTTAGTGGTGATTATAAGCAAATTAGATTGTCAGGTTATAATTTTATTAAATGTGGAAAGAAAGTGATGCTATGATGATTCCCACACACGGTAACATCTCTGAGATTCCTAAAATAGAGTGCAGCAAGTACTATTACGAATATTTTATTTTTAAAAATTTAAAAATTAAAAAAAACTAATATTTTTAATTTATTGTGGTTAACTGTTTTGAATGTGTCTTTATTTGAAAGATAATTTTAGGCCAGACATGCGACCACCGCGGCAAGCGCGTATACATAGCGTATTCTTGCGATCCAATATTCGATCACTCTTCGCAGCATTTCTGGCCGTATCTCGCCAATAAGGCGCCGAATATTGGCTTCCAAATGTTCAATAGTGTGGCACATACCCCCAAAGAAAATAGTCCAGCTGTGTTAAATCACACGAACGCGGTGGCCAGTAGACAGGTTCATTTTTCGATATTAATCATTCATCAAATGTTTCTTTCAATCAAATAATCGCTGTATGTGGCATGTGGCCTCGTATTCTAGCCTTGATTTGGTTTTCATTTTTCATAGAAAACATTTTTTTTGCAATATGGTTTAATTATTCTTTTGATAATGGAACCGAAAAGGCCCCGATAGCGAACTGATTCTGATATATTTATTTGGAACATAAATGTACTTTTATTTTGTTCCAGCTGGTATCTTTAAGATATGCGGGAATTCTTCTCCACAAAAACCTATACTTTTAATGGAATAATCAGATCAGATACATGCTTTCAACCTCATTGTGAGATTAATAAAGTTTTTACAGCTTTTTGTATAGCTGAATAAAATGTATTGTGAAATGTTGAAATTAATCAAAACATCGAAATGTTGAGAAATTCATTTTCATACGTGATACTCGACCCACATCCACATTTAAAATTGTAACAAAGGCGCATTTAAATCGAATATTTCGGAAAAGGCTCACAGTCCCTCTCTTCTCAAAAATATGTCAGTTTCATTGCAAACATAAATTCATTCGAATGAAATCTAAATATCCATTCTTCTTAAATCAAACACACGAGTTTATTTATACGCAAAAAATAAGACGTAAATTGAAAAGACACCAAATAAATTAGAATTTTCGCAAGTTCTGTGACAAGGACGCCAACGTCGGCGGCGGCAAAGTTGTATATTATATCATTGTTAGATATAATAAATCAATATTTTGAATTCACACAGCACACTCGTGGCCTCATACATACCTGACATGTATATATGCCTTCGTCAAGCTTTGTTGCCTTCGATATTCCCAATACAGCGGTATAATGATCTTTCAGGTCCAATGGAAGTAAACGTGTCCACATATTTCTGTAACGATAATAAAAATTAAATTAAATTAATGATTTGAGAATATTGCGTGAGGCGACAAATTAAAATTAATTTCGTTTTGAGTATATTTTTTGTGCGTGTGGGACACAATTTCCAGTCACGTATCAATTTGAGCTTTACAATAAATCTAAAAGCGAAAAATAAAAAATCATGTCGTGTGTGATTTTGGCTTGTGTGCGAGTATATAAATATGTCCGGATGGGTGGGTGTGTGTGTATGTGTGTGAGTATTACTCGTATATATATGTGATATAGACATTAATTTTATTTATGTTATTTTCGGGAAATCAATGTCATATATTTGCGCGCAACATGATACAACATCAACAGCATAAAAAATCAATCATTGACACAATATGATTTATGTTGTATGTACAGGATTTTTTGTTTTATTTTATTTTATGGAATATGACATAAATTTATTGGCACAAACAGCAGAACACAATCGAATATGGTTTCATTCGATATTTTTCGACTGCGGCTGCAATCATACCTATTTATTAGGATTATTGTAGCTATTACTGTGCATAATGGATGTACACTCATATGTACGTACAGTTATGAATTATGAATGAAAATGGATAATGTTTTATGGAAAATCGTCAAAATGTATATTTTATGTATATTTGAATTGAATTAATACGAGTACGATAATATAGTTAGTATTCTGCAGTGTACCTGCTCAAAACGTCACCCTCATTGGTTACATTACAGTAATAAAACCTGTTTCAAGAGCCGACGAATGGAAGGATGTCCTTATAAAGATGACAGATAAAGAAACGTCTTTAATAATTTTTTTATGTTTGATTTGCAAAACTCATTTCTAATTGATAACGACGTACCATAACGTTCTTAGGGCGATCTCTAAGTAGTGATTTCTGCCTTACCAGGCATCAATAAGCACCTTCATTTGAATCCTTTTTAACCATGACACTTTAAACGATTCATTTTTAGAAATTTTCAAATTATGGATGTGCGATATATTCATGCTGCATAAGATAGCGGAAAATAAGGGATTACGCTACTCGCCGCAGGAGGCAGCACAATCACAAAAGAGAATTTCGTTTGTTATATTATTGCCAGCGGACATTTTTTATTCATTTTCTAACTCTTTTTCCACTAAATACAACATTCCAGCTGAATAAAATATTGAAAGTGATCCTTAAAATGACAAATTCATTGATTTCGTCTATCCGCCATTTCTTAAACAATGACGATGAAATTTGGATAGTAGTATTGCTCAGGGATTTTAAAGTTTGTTTTGGACATAATTCTAGGATCTGTTCATGCTGGATTAACCTTGGCTATTTCATAACCAATACCCTTTTGAAAATTTAACTTTTTTTTATTAATTTATTTTCAGTTTTTGGCCAATGTCTCAAAAACTTCCACTAGTAACCACCCATTAGTAATTTAAGGAAAATTTTCCTTCTAGTCTCAGTCTGACCCAACCGATTAGAAAAACAACCAGTACTTTACTGGTTAATAGTGGAAGTTTTTGAGATATTGATATAGAATATTGGTTGCGAAATGCCCAAGTATAGATCCTAGAATTTTGTCCAAGACTTACTTTGACATCCCTGATAAATTCTGTTTTGTGATAGTGCTGTCACTTGCGACGAGTAGCGTAATCCCTTATTTTACGCTGTCAAATTCCCGCTATCTTATACGACATGATATATTCGAACTGCTTTTATCGGACTTTCCACACGAAAATTTATCTGAAAATTTTTCAAGGATGGTGCAACTCTGCCGCATGGTGGGTGGTATCGAATAAAATCAGAGCTCTTGTTCATGTTCAAGCATCGTAAATAAGGCTAAAGGTTCGGTTTTAGGGTAAATGATAAGACAGTTTTTGCATTCCCAGGACAGCCACTCTAGCAGTTCGTCCGCAGCATCGTCGTGTGATTGTGTCGTGCATGTGCATTGCAGCCCAATTGATGTGTCGACTTATACACAAGGCTATCCCACACAGTTGCAGGACTGGATATTTGTATATCTGGACGATCTTCCTTGTTATATTATTTTACTATCTAAAGTAGCGAGAATATTGCGGGCGGCAAGTCTCACTTTACATTATAGAAAAGATTAACGGCATGGTCGAAAAGTATTTTGTTTTATACGTTGATTATGAACCTGGTGATTGATGCCTCAGAGTGGACCTGTTCAATGCCAAACAGTTCCCGAATACGCTGTGTCTCAAACGAGATTGGCAATGACACTTTTAGACCTTAACTCGAGAGATTTCCGTTCACAATTACCGTCGGTCATGGGAGCATTCCATAATCCAAAACAATGTACCGATTTTAAAGTTAGTGAGTTTACTGCGGAATTTGATGGTAATGGGTATTTAGGCCATTCAGAAAGCTCTACATTGGCTTTCATACCCATATAACACCAATCTTATTCACATAATAATAAACGTCGATCATTATACTAGACTCCCCTTAATTAAGCATTTGCGCAACACTTCGACTGTGTGTCAAATTGTGTTTTGACGGGCTCATAGATTAGCAACAATGAAGCAGGGTCCTTCGGTGGCTCTCATTTCCTTTCATAATTCTTTTTTCAGTTCAAACGAATTTGATGGATATTTCGGAAAAATTCGTTATCGATTTCGGGAAAGGACTTTTAGAGGGTCCCTTTTTAGAGGGTAGGATCCTGGTTTCAGCTCAAAGGACGGGTTGGTTTCGGGAAAAAATATTTAGATTTTCGAGTAACAGAAATCGATCGTAGGTGAGGCGCAAGTTCCATTTTTTAATTTTTCCCCTCAGCTCGAACTACTTTGATAAACATGGTTTAGAGAAGGTTTTCGAGTATCAGAAGTCGGTTGTTATAGGCCCCGAATTTGGAAAAGTTTATTTAGGAGCTTTTTCGGTGGGGCCCACGTTGTTTTATTATTATTTTTCTCTCAACTGTAACGACTTAGATAAAAATTGGTGATAGGTATTTGTTTAGTAATTGGTGTTGATTGCGATGCGTTTTGATTTCGGAATAAGCCGTTTACAGAATCCACTTATGGGGCTCAGTTTCTCCTTTTATATTTTTCAGTTCAATTGATTTTGGTGAAAAATGCTGAAATGGGGTTTCATGTACCAGGAACCAATTGTGATGGGTTCCGATTTTGGGGAGATTCGATTAGGAGGCTTCTCACTCAAACAACTTTAATCAATTATTGTATTATTGATTTCGATTGAACCGTTTGTTATGTTATTTTTGGTTCGTTCGATACAATTTACAATATTTAGGTTGAAACAAATCAACCAATGAACTTTAGGAAACTAGAGTTGTAATAATTGGATTCGATATACGAGAGGGGTCGATGCTGAAGTGAATTTATCTAGAAGCGGATAAAACAGCGAGAAAGTAGATGGACTAAAGGGGCCTTATATGAAGTGAAAAAAAGGGCAAAGAGGTGAAAAGTTCGGCGAGAATTGTTTCCTTGAGTAAAAGTTTTATTTATTATTGAGTACACCCTGGATGAGTGGATGGTTAGTATGAGATGAAGACTTGTTGAAACGTGCCAACCTAGATTCATATACTGTGGTGTGAACCACTACTTCCATGAACCTCCTCGCTTTGCCGTGCGAGGTAAAGAAGGGACAAGTCAACAAACCGGTGCCAGATTGTTAGTTGTTGAAATACTTACCAATTATTTTGTTCTGCTGGTGATGGTTCTCTTCCCTTTTTTCTTTCTCGAGCACAAACACTGAACACTGCTTATTTTTATTTTTATATTATTTATTTGTAAACTAACAGCCTTTACAATATTTTAAGATTACTTGTGGATACTTTAATTTTCTTGGGTTGATCGCGGCTTCAATATATGACGATTAAAAATGAACTATATTTTAGACTAAAATTTCTTAACCTTATATACTAAACTTATTGTACTAATCCTACCAACAATTGAGATTCCGAAAATTCAACAATATTTACGCGCGAACATAAATTTTTCCTCAGGTTTCATATATTTTGGTGGTCGCCGGCTTTCGAAATATTTATTATTTTGTTTGAAATTCGATAACGCTAATATGCGCAAAATTGAAAAACTGCATTTTCAAAAAAATCAATATGCATAAAAGTTAGGGTATAGATTTGTCAGCTTCATCAAAAATCGTATGTCGATATTTCGTGTGATTGAACCGTACGGTATACGTAACATATTAATGTGTATTCATATACATATGTTTATATGGGTTGCATGAACTCCATAGTATTGTTGTTGTAATCGTTTGACTTATTTGTACCATGTTCGCACTTTATGTTTTTCTTTATTTTCTACCATGTCGAGAGAGCATGTGATTATGAAGTAATGCATGTGTGACGTATGCGTTATACGGCTTTGTTGTTGTTCTTACGTTTTCTTTGATATTTGTGAGAAAGCAAAACGTATAATTCGTGTGACGTGCATTTATGAGTGTTTTTCATAGGTTTCTTTATTTGTTGCTATTTTTTGGTTTAGCTTATGTTTTCGTATGTAGTGTGTCGGCCATGCTTACTATGTATTTTACTATGTATTTTGTTGGTACGTGAAATAAATGTGTGTCAACAGTGTGTGTGGTATCGTTTTGGTTCTTATTGACGGTGGATTAGTGATGGCGTGGTTGACTCGCGATATTTGGGGTGGAAGGGGTTGTGAATATCACAACACATCTCCCTGCCTATATGAAAAAATGAAATTCCTGAAGGGAATTTTATTTTTTGTTTTGATTGTTCAATTTTCGGTATTATTGTCGTGGGTTGCATGCGAAATGTTTTATGCGTTTACTTATTGCATCAGGTGCTTAATAATAGAAAAGGGAAAGTTTTACGTGTTATAAAATTGGTTGAGATTTTTCTTTATTTTAATAATATATACTACAGAGAAATTTTGTTTAATTATGAAAAAAAAAGAAAAAATTAAAAAATTTTATAGTATGATCTCTTAAATTTAAATTTTCTACCTCCTAACTAATGCTAATTTAATGGTCTTACTAGCTAATTTTTTTGAATGTATTTTTCTATGAAATGAGAATATATTCTTTTGTAAGTGGATGATCGATGGATTATTATACATTGTTTTTATTTATTTTGTGCTACGCGTACTAGGATATATTTTCATTTCAGAGTTACAGATTATATATAAAAAAAAAAAAAATTTTTCTTAAAAAACGAGTTAAATTTAAATTACATTAATTGATTCTATTTTATTTTCGTGTTTTCATTGTAGGGGTGGTGGTGATTCATTCCCTCCTTTTTCATGGTTTGTTTCTTCTACTTTCTGGGGATCTTGGTGTGTTTCAGCTCGTCTATCATGCTCTTGATCTCCCATTGGACCCTCTTCCCGTCTTCTATCTCTTCGTTCGTCAGAATTTTTTCTTCCTCTTCCTTATAGAAGTTGGTTTCTAACCGGTCTAGTTGGTCCCATAATTCGCTATCTTTACTTATTAGCGACTCTGGATCTCCTTTGATGATCTCTATTTTTTTGTTTCCGCTTGTTCTTTTCTGCTTGTTCTTGTCTTTCAATGATGATCGGAGCGTTTTTATTTGCTCCTCGATCAATTTTTTATCTTTCGGGCGGACACAGATTCCCTGTATCCTTCTTAGTTGTTTTAGTTCTTCTCGCTCTTTCTTTGCTGCGCCCTTGTTTTTACGTGGGCTGAGCTTGACAGTTCTTGCTGGCGTGTTTTCGGGTTGATTGCCGACCTTTCGCTGTCTGTACTCTTCGATTGTTAATTTCTTGATCATGTTCTCCATTTTCTGTGGACAACGAGATAAGTTTGGTTATTATATATATATCTTTCTTTGTGCCTAGTTGTCATCTGTTTTTTTTTGTCTCGTCTCGTTATTTCAGTTTGGTCTTGTTATCTTGTTATTGTTTATTTGTTGTGTCTGTTATTGTTGCGGTTGTTATTATTATTTTTTTTTTTTGTTGAGATTATATGATTGTGAACTTATTGTTCTTTTCTCTCTTGCTTCTAACATTCGCTGGCTGGCGCGATGGTTGGAAGTTGCTGCTTGGTTGTGCTGGCTGTATTGTGGTTAGGTTTACTACTGGTGTTGTTGGTGTTCCGTTGCTTCTGCTTTTACATGTTACTAGTTTGAGCTTTATGACTATTATTACTATAATTGCCATTGTTACTGTTGTTCCTACTCCTAGTGTTGGTAACTTCCAATTGTTTATTCCCCACGTTGTCTTTTCGTTGTGCATCAGTTTTTCTTCTAATTCCGCTAGTGTTTGTAATTTCTCTAGTTTTTCTCTTTCTTGTTTTATATTTGTGTTATGGTTTGAGAAGTGGTTTATCTTCACTGTCTTTGCCTCTCCTTCCTTTTCGTTACTGTATTTCGGTAGAATAATGGTTATTTCGGGGGTTCTTATATACTTTTCTGGTTGATGGATCTGTACTTCGGTTATTCTAGATCCGTAGGTTGGTAGTATGAAGTTCTCAGTTCGTACTTGGCAGTTAGCTTTGAATGTGATGGTTCCTATGTCCTTGAGCTCTACGGTTGATGTGTTTTTATTGCAGCTGATTGTGACCGTTATTGGTGTGTGTAATATGAATAGCCATGCGTTCTCTGTTACAAGTTTGGTGATTCTGTTCTGTTGCTTAATCTCTCGGGTTCTGCAATTGGTTGTGTTTTGTAGTTGGTTGTGGAACAGATTTAGACAGCAATCGTCTTGGTGGTTCGTTATTATTTCGTTTTCATGTCTGCATATTAGTTTTTCTTGGCTTGCCTCTGTCAATATGTTTTTACATGATGCTAGGTTTCTTTCGGTTAATTTTATGAACTTTGTTCTTGCTTGATTTGTAGCAACTATTCTTGTGTCGACGTCGTATGTTAACCAGTTCTTGTTTTCTACTATTGGTATTATGAATGGTTTGAATAGCTCATAGCTTTCTTTTTCTGGTAGTGGGATTTCTATTTTTATCAGTATTGTCCCATTTATTTCTAAGTGGTCTATTTGGGCGATTTGGTTTATGTGTGCCTGTGTTATGAACTTCTCGTCTACTTCCGTTGTTTGGTTTCTTATTATTTCTTGGATTCTTGTTTGTATTTTCTTCGTGGACAGTACCATTGGGTGTAATTTATTTGCTCTAATTGCATTTATAATGCTTAATAACTTGTTCTGTTCCTTGTTTATTATTACACATTTCAGAGTTAGTAGGTTGGACATTTCTAGGAATTTTTCGTTCATCGATAGTATGAAGTTCGTCCTGTTTTGGTTGTTTAGTGCAGTTCTTGACTCCTCATTGATTTCTTCTATCTTCCGTTGGACTTCGTTGATACTTGTGCTCATTTCTTCTACTGGTTTTGATAATGTGTCGAAATTTGATTTCATTACTGCTATCTGCTCTTTTACTACCCTGAATATGTGATCTTCGTTATCGTGTAAGTTTTGTAAGTCATTGTAGATCCTTTGTGAATCTTCTTCGTCCATCGTCCCGAATAGGTATTTTGATACGGCTCCTACGTTGCTTGCTAACAACGCTCTTTTCGTTCTCCCTGCCGCATGTGTTATTATTGTATCGTGGTCTTCTATGTCTTTTATGTGTGTTCTGACCTCATCCATAAAATGTGTGCAGGTGTTGTCTGGCTCTATCTCTAGTAACTGTGTGCAGAGTCGTTTAAGTTGTGTTCTGCTTGTTCTCAGGTATTCCAATGTTGTTGTCATGTCTTGTGGTCTGATCGAAGTGATGACCGTTTGTGTCATTGCGTAAAATGTTGCGTCCTTCGTTTTTTCAAAAAGAACTCCTGAGTTGTTTAACTGGGTAATGGTAAATTCTTCGTCTTGTCTGCTGTAGCTCGTGCTGATTGTTATCATTAGTGTGACTATGGTTAATCTGATCATGTTCTAAAAGTATATGTAATGGTTAGTGAAATTGTGAAATTTGTGTTTTTTTTTTTTTTTAGTCCGTTAGTTTTTCGGTTTTAAGTTCGTTTCTTTTTTGTCTTTTGTTTCGTTCCTAGTCTTTTTTTAGTAAGTTGTTGTGTACTTTCTTTAGTTTTCCTTTCACGTTGATTATAGTGTTCGTTTGGGAGTGTGCGTTTTCTACTTTGAAAGGGTCTAACCATAAGGCTGCTTGTTTGTTTCTTCTCATTTTATTTTTGACCCATACTAAGTCTCCTGTTTGTAAAATTATTGGTTTTGTATTTCTGTCGTACGCTTTTTTCGTCGTTTCTTTCTTTTTCAGTGTGTTTGCCCTGGCTATGTAGTGTGCTGTCCTTAGTCGGTTTTTCAGTTCGAAAACGTAGTCTTCGTAGTTGTATATCGGTTCAGGGTCTTTCTTTACGCTGGTCGGGACTAAAGCCTGTCTTCCGAAAACTAGTTCGTATGGTGTAAACTTGGTCGCGCTGTGTGGCGTCGTGTTGTAAACAAACATTGCATAATGTATCATTTCATCCCAATTCAGTCTGTCTATGTCTGCGAAGTTTCTCAAGTACTCTTTCAATGTGTTATGCGATTTCTCTAGTGCTCCGTTTGTCTGGGGGTGGAAGCTTGTCGTCGTTATGTGTCGTATTTTTAGAAGTTTGCACACTTCTTCAAATATCTTGCTTAGGAAGTTTGCTCCCATGTCGGTTAAAATTTTCTCTGGTGCTCCCAGTTTAGTTATGTACTGCTCGCACATAGCCTTGGCTATTGTTGATGCTTTGTCATTTGGTATTGCTATTGCTCCGGAGTATTTTGTTAGGTCGTCTTGGAATGTCAGAATGTGTGTGTTAAAATTGTCTGTTATCGGTAGTGGTCCTACAATGTCCAGTGCCACACGTTGGAATGGATATTTTGAGGTATCGGTTAGTACCAGTGGTACTTTCGTCCCTCTACTACTTTTGTTCGCTTTGCACTTTTTACAATTCATTATAAACTTTTTTATGTCTCTAAGCATACTTGGCCAATAATATTTTAATCGAATTCTATTGAACGTTCTGGTGACACCTTGATGACCTCCAAGGGGTAAATTGTGTTTTTCATGCAGTATCAGTTGTTTAGTTTTCTCGTCCGTTACTATTTGAGCCTTGGCTGCAGGTTCTTCTAGTTTCTCCCTGGTCTCTCTTACTACTTCTGCTTGATTCCCTTCGTGTATCTTCGCTGTTTCTCTACTTGGTTCTTTTTCGTTTGGGTTCTGTGCGGCTAATTCTTTTGCCTTTGCTCTGGTAATTATGTTCACCTCCTCGTGTCTTATTCTACTTAGTGCGTCTGCTACTAGATTCTGCCTTCCTGGCGTGTGTATGATGTTGTAGTCGTATTCGGCTAGTTCTATTCTCCATTTCAGTATTCGTTTTGATGCGTTTCTTAGGTCGCCTATTAGTGGTTTGTGGTCTGTCTTGATTGTGAATTTTCTACCAAATAAATATGGTCGGAATAGTTCGACGGCCCATTTCGTGGCCAGCATTTCCTTCTCGATAGTGGAATAGTTTCTTTCTGCTGCCTTTAGTGACCTGCTTGCGTATGCGACTGGTAAATCTTCTTTGTCTTGGATTTGGCTTAGCACTGCTCCTAATCCATATTCACTAGCATCGGTTGTTACTATGAATTGTCTATCGTAGTCGGGATATTGCAGTATGGGTGGTGATATCAGTTTCTGTTTTATGTTGTTGAATGCTTCTTCTGCTTCTGTTGACCATGTGAATTTTTGATTTTTCTTTGTTAATTTGTGCAGTGGTTCTGCGATTGTGGAAAAGTTCGGTACGAATTTTCTATAGTAACTTGTCAACCCTATAAAACCTCTCATTTCTCGTATTCCTTTCGGTTGTGGATATTTCATGATCGTTTCGATTGTTTTGGGATTTGGTTTAATACCTGTTGTGGTTATTATGTGACCGAGATATTGAATTTCTTTACGGAGGAATTGGCACTTTTCTGTTTGTACCTTTAGGTTGTGTCTCCTTAACGCTTCAAATATGTCCATAAGTTTGTTATTGTGGTCTTGTAGATTCCTACCATATATAATCACATCGTCTAGATACACAAAACATTTTATTCCTTGTTGTCCTAGGAGCGCGTTGTTTATCATTCTCTGGAATGTGCTTTGGGAGTTTTTCATGCCGAATGGCATTCTTAGGAATTCGTAATGACCGTAGTCGGTGCTGAACGCGGTCTTGTGCCTGTCTTCTGGGTGTACCTGAATTTGATGGTAACCACTTGCCATGTCTAAAGTTGAGAAGTATTGTGACCGGCCGAGTTGGTCGAAGATGTCACTGATTTGCGGTAGTGGAAATGAGTCGCTGATGGTTGCGTCATTTAGCCTTCTAAAATCGACGACTACTCGCCATTGAGGTTTACCTTCTTTATCTGGTTTCTTCGGTACAACAAGTAATGGGCTGTTAAATGGGCTGATGGAATGGCTTATGATTTGGTTTTCTAACATCTCTTGGACTTGGTTGTTCACTTCTTCTTTGAGTGTTTGTGGCAGTCGATATTGCCTTACATTAATTGGTTTGGTATCCGAATGTAGTGTGATTGTGTGGGTAACGTCTGGGACGCTAGACAGTCTGTCGCCTTTTAAGTAGAATATATCTTGGTATTCCTGTACTATGTTTATGATTGATTCTATTTCTTCCGCGTTTAAATCTCTGTCTAGTGTGTTGATTACTTGTTCTAGAATTTTTTTGTTCCTACCCTGATATGATTCTTCTTTCGTTCCTTTCGATTCTAATTTCATGATGTTGTATTCCGACAAGGGTTTCAGAATTGGCCGTACTCTTTCTATTTTGACTTGGTGCGGGTTTATATTTACCACGCTTATGTTTATGCTGTTGTTTTTCTTATTAACGAGGCAATTTCCAATGAATACTCCTTCACTTATTTTCTGCGCTTCACACAAGTAAGCTCCTTCTTCTTCTGAATTGCTTGTTTTGATTTGGATGGCTTGTTCAGTTCTAGGTGGTATTATGATGGGTTCTAATCTGTTGTTGAAATTTAGCAAATGTCCGTTGATCAGTAATTGGTTTGAACTGTAAAGAATGTCGACCTTGTTGTTGCTTAGGAAATCCCTTCCTAATATGCCTTGTTCTGTGATGGGGAAACTGTCATCTACGATTTGGAATTGTTGCGTTATTTGGACTGTTGGTGTAAGGTGTATTTTGGTTTCGTGGCTTCCTAGTGACTTGATTACGCCTTTTCCGATTCCTTTTAGGATTGCTTTGTCGTTAGTTCTTATTGCTTGCGTGTTCTCTATACTGTTTAGTTTGAGTATGGATACTGAAGCTCCTGAATCAATGAGAAATTCGGTTTTGGTTTGGTGTGCTTCGCCTATTGCTATTCTAATTGTGTCTTGAGAAAATTTGTTTCTTGAAATTAGGCTGATTTTATGCTCTGCTTCTTTGCTTTTGATAACTTTCGGTGCATCGTGAATTAGTGCTTTTGTTGTAATTTTGCCAATTGGTGGCCAGATTTCTTCTTGCTTGCTTGATTGTTTGTGAATTTTGTTTGTTTGGTAAACGTCTCTTTCTGATGTATGAGCGTCGGGGCTCGTTTCGAGTTGCGAGAGCTGGTCTCGTTCTTGTTTTGTGAGTGTCTGGACTCTTTGGTTTGGTTGCTGAGTGGCTGGACTCTTTGTATTCGATTGTTGAGTGACTGGACTCTTTGCATTTGATTGTTGAGTGACTGGACTCTTTGCATTTGATTGTTGAGTGACTGGACTCTTTGTATTTGATTGTTGAGTGGCTGGACTCTTTGTATTTGATTGTTGAGTGGCTGGACTCTTTGTATTGTTTGGATGTGGAGAGTTGATTGAGATGACGTTTGATGATTTTGCAAGAATTGTTTGGGGATCCAACAACAGTGACTCTCTTACTACTGGTTGGACCCAGTAGCGTTTCCCTGCTGTTGTTCTTCGTTACATGGTTGTGCGCTAATTAGATTTATTTTCATGCCCTGGAATTGTTCCTCTAGGCTTCGATTTGGTTGAGGCGGTTGGGTGCTCGTATCAAATCTTTTCTTGAAGAATTTAGTTCTGCACTCGTCGTACGTATGGCCTGTCGTTGTCTTACAAAATGAGCAGTATTTTGCTGGCCTTGGTTGGTTAAATATCGGTGCATTGTTCTGCGGGTACGTGTTTGCTGAGGTTTGCTGAGGTTGCCTGAAGGAATTGCTTCGATAATTGGTTGTGTTTTCCATTCGGTATGGCTGTTGTCTACCTCCTCCTTGGTTTTTGTATTGGTTTATGTCTGATCTAAAGCTCATTTGTTGTGTGTTGGTGAATCGGTTGTTGAATTGGTTTGAGTTTTGTCTCAACCTTCTTTGTGCTCTAATTTCTTCGAACATTCTTGTTCGACACACGTCCCAGGTGTGATTTGGCCTTTGGCAGTAGTTGCATATTATTTGGTTGTGCTGTCTTGTTTTCGATAGTTCCTGTGTTTGTTTTTGCTCGTCAATACTTGTATCTACTGCCGCGCTTAGCATGCGCTCTGTCTCCGTGGTTTCCGTGATGACTTCTTTGATTGATTCCGCTCTGCTCGTAGCGATTTTTTCTCGTAAAATCGAGTTGTTAATACCTCGCTTAAATGTCTGTATTGTGCTTGCTTCTAAGTGTTTGTTATATGTGTCGTCCAGTTTTCTAAGATTGTACTTCGCTCGGAACCCTTGTTTATACTCTTCGAGAGCTTCTGTGATTCTGTAACCGTAGTTATTTATTGATTCGTTGAAATTTTGTTTGGTATTCAATAGTCTTTTCTCTAGTTCGTTTAATGAATATGCCGGGAGGAACATACTCTGAAGTATTTGTTTAAATTCTTCATACGTATTTATTTCCCTGTGACATATTCTGGAATATGTTTCGCCATTCAATTTGAACTTTATTAATTTTGTGAACATTCTTTGCTCTTCGGCGGTTGTCAAGCTATCGTAGACTAAGTCGGCTGTATCGAGGAATTTTGTTAATTCGCTCTCCACATTTTTTGTGCCTTCTGTATTGAACTCTTTCACAATGCTCGTGATGTGTTCCTGTATTTCCTTTTGATCCATTTCTGTGGCTTTTTGTTGTGTTTTTTCTGTGTCTAAACTTACTTTAGTCTTTGTCCCTAAAGTGTCTGTGTCTTTTACAGTGTTTTGTCGTGTTCTACTGCGAGTGCGGTCTGCCGGTGATTCGTTATCGTTTGTTTTTTGTGTTCCTTTTACGTAACGCACGTAAATAGGTGAATTTTGACTCATAAATGTGTTTTTTCTTTATATTCTCGAAGGTTTTTTTTTTCTTCTTGGTTTTACCTAAGGTTCGGTCTCTGCAGTGTTAGGTTTTACTAGACTGAGAGAGTTGCTACAGCGCCAATTTATATTGTATTATTGATTTCGATTGAACCGTTTGTTATGTTATTTTTGGTTCGTTCGATACAATTTACAATATTTAGGTTGAAACAAATCAACCAATGAACTTTAGGAAACTAGAGTTGTAATAATTGGATTCGATATACGAGAGGGGTCGATGCTGAAGTGAATTTATCTAGAAGCGGATAAAACAGCGAGAAAGTAGATGGACTAAAGGGGCCTTATATGAAGTGAAAAAAAGGGCAAAGAGGTGAAAAGTTCGGCGAGAATTGTTTCCTTGAGTAAAAGTTTTATTTATTATTGAGTACACCCTGGATGAGTGGATGGTTAGTATGAGATGAAGACTTGTTGAAACGTGCCAACCTAGATTCATATACTGTGGTGTGAACCACTACTTCCATGAACCTCCTCGCTTTGCCGTGCGAGGTAAAGAAGGGACAAGTCAACAAACCGGTGCCAGATTGTTAGTTGTTGAAATACTTACCAATTATTTTGTTCTGCTGGTGATGGTTCTCTTCCCTTTTTTCTTTCTCGAGCACAAACACTGAACACTGCTTATTTTTATTTTTATATTATTTATTTGTAAACTAACAGCCTTTACAATATTTTAAGATTACTTGTGGATACTTTAATTTTCTTGGGTTGATCGCGGCTTCAATATATGACGATTAAAAATGAACTATATTTTAGACTAAAATTTCTTAACCTTATATACTAAACTTATTGTACTAATCCTACCAACAATTGAGATTCCGAAAATTCAACAATATTTACGCGCGAACATAAATTTTTCCTCAGGTTTCATATATTTTGGTGGTCGCCGGCTTTCGAAATATTTATTATTTTGTTTGAAATTCGATAACGCTAATATGCGCAAAATTGAAAAACTGCATTTTCAAAAAAATCAATATGCATAAAAGTTAGGGTATAGATTTGTCAGCTTCATCAAAAATCGTATGTCGATATTTCGTGTGATTGAACCGTACGGTATACGTAACATATTAATGTGTATTCATATACATATGTTTATATGGGTTGCATGAACTCCATAGTATTGTTGTTGTAATCGTTTGACTTATTTGTACCATGTTCGCACTTTATGTTTTTCTTTATTTTCTACCATGTCGAGAGAGCATGTGATTATGAAGTAATGCATGTGTGACGTATGCGTTATACGGCTTTGTTGTTGTTCTTACGTTTTCTTTGATATTTGTGAGAAAGCAAAACGTATAATTCGTGTGACGTGCATTTATGAGTGTTTTTCATAGGTTTCTTTATTTGTTGCTATTTTTTGGTTTAGCTTATGTTTTCGTATGTAGTGTGTCGGCCATGCTTACTATGTATTTTACTATGTATTTTGTTGGTACGTGAAATAAATGTGTGTCAACAGTGTGTGTGGTATCGTTTTGGTTCTTATTGACGGTGGATTAGTGATGGCGTGGTTGACTCGCGATATTTGGGGTGGAAGGGGTTGTGAATATCACAACACAATGTTGCTGAAGGAGAGATTCTCGATTACCAGGATTACATTGTGACATATCCTGATTCCGTTATTTTTTTAATGTTTTTCGAAACTCGGACCACTTTGATAACATTTGCTGAAACGACATTTTCAAGTACGAGGGATCGATTACGATTGTAAAGTACCATATGTGTTGTCCGGAGTACGGGATTGACAGCCTCCACTAAGTATTCATAAATGGATACGGGCATACTCTGGGCAATTTTTTGTAGAACGAACGGTTGCGGTACCCAATCCCTTCGTAGTAGTGAAGCAGAATAGCTAATTAGTCAATCAAAACTATGCAATGGTACAAACAAAAGGAAATAATACCCCAAGTGGTACACCAATATCAACATTGGTAAATCCACACTCTGTGTGGAGACTGGCCCTATGGATTCTGGAGAGGGCCATCTATTGCATTATCAGGGAACATCAAATCCGTTCCAGAGAAGACCAAATTTACAAAGATCACCGATAAAGAAAAATAGAAGCAACTCGGTAGCTGACCAAGCCGATACTTTTCCTAACGCTATACCTAGGCAAACATTACACGAAATAATTGATGCCACCGTAAATTTTACTTTGCAAATAGCCGAATCTAGTAAAACAACTATTGACCTAGAAAAGGAGAATATCTCTTGGCAAGGCTAGAGCATATGGAGTAATTATTTGCCAAGCTAAGCGAAGACATTGAGTATCTAAAGCAATAAAATGAAAACCTAAAAATGAATCGGGATTCAAAAGAAGATTGCGATATAGGAAGCATTGAACTAGATAAAGTCATCTATTCCACTGATGAAGATGAATTACAAAGAGAGACGAACTGGATCCTAAAGAAGGAAAACAGTCCTGGAAGAGTAAGAAAAGAAAAGCTGAATCGTCATCTGAGGCTGAGCAATTAAATGGTAGGGGACAATCTAGTCCAGATTCAAACGATGCTCTACCCAAAGCCAATCAACCGAAAGGTAGTAAATCTACCAATAACATTACCCCAAATTTGGTGCAACCGAAAAAAAATCGCCCGCACCAATAAATATTGTGGGTGTAACCAGTTACCCTGAAATTCAGTCACTGATGAAATCGGTTACTGACAAAGACTATAAGGTAACATCGTTAAATAATGACGTCTGGAAAATTAATACTCTGGACTCAGACACTTATAGAACCTTATCTATGAAATTGAATGCTGAAAAGTATCAGTGGTTCACGTACGAAAACAAACAGGCCCGACCTATAAAAGTCATGGCAAGAGGTTACAAAATAAAGGTTTTAAAATACTAGATGCTGTGAATATTGTTAAAAAAGAGAGAACAGAAATTCAGGAAGGAAACCAAATTATCAGTAAAAGAGGACTCCCTCTTTTTATGCTAGTATTTGACAACAAAGAGAATGTTCAAAACATTTATGGAATAAAAGGAATTCTTCACATGAAGGTGAAAATTGAACCAATGAGGAGAACCACAACACGCATACCCCAATACAAGAAATGCCAGGCATTTAATCACACCCAAAGATATTGCGGCCGGGATCCAAGATGTGTAAAATGCTCAGGTAATCAATCATTTTACCCAGGCATGTACAATAGGGAGAGATGTGCCAGCCAAGTGTACAAATTGTAAGGGCCAACATCCGGCTAATTATCGAGGCTGTGAGGTTGCTAAACAACTACAAAAATTAAGTCAAAACCCACAACCAAGCAATACAGGGCAAAGAAGTTCATTTGCACAGGTAGTGAAAGGATTGGGTTCAACCAAACATATGGGTTCTGAAAGTAACCAAATTATGGAAAACATTATGAAGAGCATTGCAGCTATTACAAAGCGGCTAAATGACCAAAGTAATCTAAACAACATGATACTTGATCAACTGAAGAAAATGAAACTCCCTCAACGCAATCCAACAAAAAATGTTAAGTAAGAACACAACTTTCAAAATAGCAATCTGGAATGCGAATGGCATTATGCAACATATTCCAGAAATATAAATATTTTTAAATTCAGAAAAAATCGACATTTTCTTAATATCTGAAAGCCGCATCTAGTTAAATCTTCGTTTGTTAAAATACGGGGTTATAACTTATATCACTCCATTCATCCAGCGGAAAGAGCAAGCGGTGCTTCGGCATTACTAATAAAAGAAAATATAAAACGCCATGTAGACTACTGTAAGGATCCAAATTACATACAGACAGCTTACTGTCTCTGCAATATATTGTCCTCCCCTGCATAACTTGAAAAGGGAGGACTACCTTCAACTATTTAGATCACTTGGACGTGATTTTATTATTGGAGGTGACTTTAATGCGAAAAACACCTATAGGGGTAAAGAATTGCTTCAAGCAGGGCAGCCATCAAAATGTGAATTTTACTCTGGTGGTTCCCCAACATACTGGCCCAGTGACGGAACGAAGATATCTGACCTAACAGACTTTTATGTAGCAAGAGGTATATTCCAGAACTACATTCACAATGAAGACAGTAATTCTCTAGTATCGGATAATTCCCCGGTTATCATGACAGTCAGTGAAATGGTAATTCAAAGGGAGAGTGCACCCAGATTAACAAATTCAAAAACAAACTGGGATCTCTTTCGTGAGGTATTGGAGGAAAAAATCAATCTTCAGGTGCCGATAAAAAATCCCCACCAGTTGGAAGATGAATTAGAGCAACTCAATGAAGCAATTCTCTATGCTGCTTTGGCAAGCACCCCTATTGTACAAAATAAGAAGAAGCTTAACATATCCTACCCAATGGAAGTTAGAGAGTTGGTAAGACAAAAACGACGAGCACGTAAAACCTGGTAAATAACTAGAACACCGGAGAACAAAACAATTCTTAACAATTTAGGTAACAGTTTCAAATCTCTTCTTAAAAGAGGTTAAAAATGCATCAATCAACAGATATCTAGATAGCCTATACCGATGAAAAAAATTCTGATTATTCTCTGTGGAAGGCGTCGAAGGAACTCAAAAGACCCAAAATGCAAGTGCCTCCACTTAAAAAGGAAGATGGAACCTGGGCAAGAGGTCCTAAAGAGAAGGCTGATCTGTTTGCGGAGTATCTCGAGGGTTCCTTCCAACCACTACCAAGGCAAACGGCCAATGAAAATATAAAGTCAATCCAAAAGCTAGATGATTTGGATATACGCCCAGTAACTCTCAAAGAATTAAAAGAAGAGTGAAAAGTAACATGAATGTTAAAAAAGCCCCAGAATATGACTTGATTACTTGCCAAATAATCAAGGCTCTACCAGGATTCCCTTCCGTATTTCTTCTTTATAATGTGCTGCGACACGACTGGTCATTATGCCAAATAGTGAATTTGATATGTTGCCTACAGTGTTGACTCTTTTTTTGTCTGGTGTTCTCATTATAATGCATTGTCCTCTTGTTTAATCCTATATCTGCTCCATTGTGATGGATTACTTCGTTTTTTAGTTCTATATCTGCTAGAAAGTGATAGAGTTGACCGTTGATCGCCCTGCAGACGTCGTTGATAGGGCTGTTTATACAAAGCTGATCCAAATTTCTAACCCAAGATCTATATTCATTTAAATTTGCATAATATTTCGTAAGATACTTCAATATACGATAATTTTATATTGAGTATTGGTAAAACGTACGCTCCCAGTGTGTTCAAAATAGAGCCCGGGTTGGCGAGGGAAACTGGTTAGATTGTATGAACTGGTGATAGCTGCTGTCTCTACGAAAGCACTTGACATAGCCACCAAACTTAGTAGAAATAACGGTATACACTTTATGTCACAGTTTGTGTGTATTGATCTACTTGGTATAGTTGTCGCTGTGGCTCATGTTCCGCGACTTCTTTTGCGTCGATGGGAAGAGGACTTGTTTTCGTAATCGGTCGTTTTAATTCTGTACCGTATTTTTAACTGTTACTCCCCTTGTTAAGTTATTTCTGCCCGGATGCAGTTTAACAATTCATCCTAGAGACCAACTAGTTGGAGGAAGACTAGTGTCTTTGATTAAGACAACATCACCTAATTTTGCAGAAGGTTGTTGGAGGTTCCATTTACTTCGCTTTTGAAGGCTTGATAAGTAATCCCAATGCTTCCAAAAAGCTTGTACAATTTTTTGTGCTGCACCAAAAAATGACCTGGTGTTAGTATCATATCAATTGGATCGGCTGACATTACTATTAGAGGTCTAGAATTGAGGCATGTTTCGATTTGAGAGGTGACGATTGTTAATTCTTCGTAGGTTAATGTTCTTTCGCCAATTACTCGCTTGATATGATGTTTCATTGACTTGACAACTGTTTCCCAAAGCTCTTCAAAATGTTGTGCTGAAGGTGGAATAAGGTGTCATGTCGTATCAACTTAGGCTAACGTGTCTTGAAGTTGTGGAATTACCTTTTTAATTGATTCGGCCATTTCCTTTGTTAATATTGATCGAGCTCCGACGAAGTTGCTTCCATTATCTGAATAGATATGTCGAGATAAAAATACACATGTAAATCATCGGATGGCGGAACTAAAAATCAGATAGACCACGTACGTATTGATCAACAAAAAATTCCTCACATCACTCACTACAAGATGTCAGATCAATGAAGGGTGTAGACGTACACAGTGATCACCAACTGGTCATAGCAAAATTTCACATCAAGCCAGCCGCCAACACTCAAAAACGAAAAATTGGAGAAAATTTAATACAAACAGATTGAGAGAGATACTGAAACAAGAAACATCTTAAGTGAAAAATGCTCCAAATCAACCTCCATTGAAATGAAGCCAGCAGTATAGATCAAAACTTGAACCGAACAGAATAAGCCTACATTAAGACTGCTACGGAAATACTCGGCTACCAAGAATACAATCGGAAACCTTGCAAACCTTGTATTGCAAACTGTAACAGCTGAATGTTACTAGGCCCAATTAATCAAATTAAGTGCTGCTCTGGAGGGAAAAGGACTATTTAAGGGCCAAGGAAGGCGGAAGTCGATATTGCTGAACGACAACGCTCGTCCACATACAGCAAAATCAACCCAGGGACTATCTTCTCCTTAGACTGGAAAGTTTTACAGAATGCGGCGTATTCTCCAGACTTGACTGTCTCTGACTACCAGTTATTTAGATCGATGTCATCATATTTTAAAGATCGGCGGTTCACGATATTTGAAGATGTGCAAAAATGGCTCGATGACTATTTTGCTGCGAAACCACCAAATTTACCTAATAAATGGCAAAATACCATAGATATTAATGGCGAATTTTTCGATAATTAATCTTTGTAACAATGATATTTTTAATAAAGTTGAACTTGACCAAAAAAGCAGAGTTTCTACTGCACACCTAATATTTTACGGGATTTTAAAGTATAGGGTTTGGGAACACGGAGTTTTATAAAAATACGAGATTTTGAAAAGCGGTATTTTGAGCCACCCCCGTGAATAACATGCATGGATCTGCAGCGTACTGCTGATCAACACTGAACTACCTGGTTGCACAGATACCGACACTCTATGATCCGTGTGAATTCCTTCATTCATCAAAAACAACTATGACGTAGTGTAAATCAAAGCCACCATTCCTTAAACACGCCTGAATGAAAATGTCTGGTCGATGAAGTGCGCATATGAAATGCCACATAACTGTACGAAATTTTCAAGAAGCGCCAAACACATCGCCACATAGACACATGCCGCAAGAATGAAACAACATCAAAATCCTGCCGATTTAACTTCCCGGAGACCCATGAAATTACTTCAGTAACAGACAAGTTCATTCGTAGCGGTGGCCTCACAAGAGAAGACAGAAGGTTAATCCAACATTTTTCGGCTTGTGAAAAGGTACACAACACACTTTCTATCAAAATCAGAACCAATAAGCGAGAAAAAACTGATGTCTCACGGAAGCTCTTCTAGATATGTATGAGAACAAAGAAGGAACGTCAAGTGTCAGTATACATGCGTATTTTGACTATGTCACTACTATGAAGAAGATCAGCCAACTAGAAGACAACATATCAAAAAACTTAGATTTTAAAAAATCTCTGTATGTGTACGTGGGTGTGTGCGTGTAAGCGTGGTTCCATGCAGGCTAAATAGCTGTTGGCATTCTACAGACGGATTAAATAATCGGGGTGTAACTTAATATTTAGCTTCTTCCATAAACTGGGATGATTTTTAACCGAAATCGATCCACCGGAAGTAGCAGCTTTCAAAGGAGCTTTCTCATAATTGTAAAAATTTGTAAAATTTAAGTGGAAATGATGATTTTTTCAAAAACTATTTTCAACCAAAATTTGGCCCCTGCACAGGATGCCCCTGAATGGATTGATTGATCAGGATGAAACTTCACACTTAAGCTTTTTCTAAAAATTTGGAGATTCCCGTAAATTGTTGATGACATCAGTCCTGCGAAAGAGGAACTTTCTGAAAATTATATCATTTTTGAGAAAACGACTAGGAACTAAAAGATTATAAATTATTTTTGAGACCATATCGGACAAATTAATTTTCTAAAATTTAAGTGGAAATGGCGTTTTATTACAAAAGAAACATTTATCAACAAAAATTCAGCCCTATACAGAACAGATTTCCACAAATTGGAAAATCCCAGTAATTTTGGTCAAATTGGTTCATCGATCGATTGTTGCAGAGTTCGGAGAGGCTTTTACGTTTACGCTAAAAACTTGGCCGTTGTACAGCCCATACGAATTGATAAATCGAGATGAAACTTCATACTTAAGCTTTTCGATAAATTGGGAGCTTTTTCGTTTCTTGCAAATATTTTGGAAAGTATGTAGCGTTTATGAAAAAAAAATATTAACAAAAAGATTGTTAATTAAATTTCAAACAAAACTAGTTCAAATCATTTTTTAAACATTACCGGAAATGACGAGTTTTTATAAAAAAATCTATATTTCACCACAATTTGGCTTCTCTACAGTCCAGGCGGATTGACTATTCGGAATGGAACTTCATAATTCCACTTTTTCCATTAGTTGGGAGATGCTTGCTAAATTTGGTAGAAACCTGTGTACCGGAAGTGGCAGCATCTTCGAGAGCAGTTTCAATTTTTGCTGTGATGTTGAAAAGTTTAGCATTTACAAAAAACGACAAAGAATTAAACATTTTAATAAATTTAAATATTAAATTTTCACCCAACAAGGGTTGACCTTGTTGCGTTCTGTAATTAAAACAGGGATAATGTTTTTTTGATTATACAAGGCAATTTTACCAAAAGAAGAAATCAAGAGTGGTAAAAAAAAATCGGGTGTTGGCCTCAACATATTCATCTCTCCTAACTTTTTCGTAATTACTTTCATGTTTTTTCATTGCATTTTAAAGTTGATGCTGTATGATTTATTCCATTTTACAATGGAACATGTCGTTCGGTTTAAATCTTAATGATTATTTTAGTCATTATTGAAAGCTTATAAGTACCAAACCAACTGGCTTGTTATTTTGCTTTTAAGTAAAAATTTATAATGGAATGCTGTTAAAAGACAGTTTGTTTCATTCGCTTAAAAATATTAAGCGTTTAGCTGGTGTTTAAAAATTGTTAGTTGGTAATTTTATATACCCTTTAAGAAACCACTGGTCCTTAATCATGCCTCATATAAATTTTTATGTGCGACCATTAAAATTGCCATTTTATTTTCATAATGGACGCATATTTTTGGATATTAACGAGATAAAAGAACCAGATAAAGTCATATAATCAGGCCTCCATAAACAAAATTTTAATTACTCCGCTCTGCCAAATAAATAATTTTATTGCCATAATTCAATGCCGAGGCACAAATTATATAATCATAATTCTTGTCATACACATTTCAATCATAATTTTGAGGGGTCCGCGCCAAAACAATACTAAACTACGCAACACACGATCGACAAGAAAATGAAAAAGCCCGATAAAAATTATTATTAGTAATAAATTTAATTATAGATTTTATTTTATTTATTTAATCGTGTACGATATTTTCGATTCCCTCCGAAATGTTGGTAAAACACAGTACGCTACACCAAAACAATAAAACCAACATTATGTGCTGTGTGTAATGTACGAGGTTCCTTTCAAACCACAGTCACGTTACTCACATCAATTTTTCAGTTTTATGCTTTGTATTTTTATTTTTACAACAAAATAATAAAATAAATAAGAATAAAATAAAATAATTACGTCGTTTAAGATAGAAACTTGGAGTCAAGAATATTATTTCGTATACTTTTAAGACGAAAATGAACACGACGAGGACGACCAAGAAGATATCGCCCATTAAATTAATTGATGCAATTTTTATGGTGCCTTTTTTGGCCAAGAACGTTTTATGATAAAGTTCGGATGAATGACAAACAGGCGCTGCTGATTTGATTTGTAAATGTCTTATAATTAACCTTGTTGCACGTAAATTATGTAGGGACATAATTATGATTGGCTTTAATACAGCGTGAGCCATAAGTCGCTGAACATTATATTTTTGATATAATTTTTTAATTTTTTATTGAAAATGAATAATTTTGGTTACAAAAGATAGTTTTAATCATGAAATGTTTAAAAAAAAATTAAATGTTAAAAATAATATCTGTTAGGTGCCTGCCATTAGCCTCTTCGCAAGCTGAAGGCAAAACTGGTTGATCAATCGCAATAATTTCATTTGTTATGTTGTCTTTTAGTTGTTGCAGTCCTTGCGGTTTATTTGCAAAAACACGATCTTTCAAATATCCCCACAAAAAGAAATCTGGTGGTGTTAAGTCGAGTGATCGTGATGGCCAATTAACATCTCCAAATGCCACACTGGTTAAAGCTTTGGCGTTTGGATCGGGAGGTACCGGGTTCGAATCCCGATAGGGGCAGGATGCAAAAGGAAATTTTCATCAACAGATTACGATCTGAGATTAAAAGGAACACAACTACGACCCCCTATCGGCGTGCAAGACTCATGGGCCGACCCAACTTCCATGTCCAGTACTATAGGCTGGCATGGAGCTATGCAATGCGCAGATAGTAACTTAAATCGGTCCTATAGCCGTACGTCTTCGATTTGGCAGGAATTGCGTAAAGTAAGACGGGAAAATCAACTGCGAAAGAGCAGGGAGTGCTTCGGCCCCAGAAAAGATTGCATAGATTAAAATAAAAATAATAATAAAAAAAAAAAAAAACATCTCCAAATCGTGAAACGATACGGTTACTAAAAACCGTTCGCAGCAAATTCATTGTTTCCCTTGCAGTATGGGACGTAGCTCCGTCTTGTTGAAACCACATTTCTTGAGTATTATCAAGTTCAGGAAACAAAATATTTTCTAACATAGCCCCTGTAACGTTCACCATTTACAGTGAATGTATTGCCAACTTCGGCTTGGAAGAAGTACGGACCGTAGATCTTGTCTGTTGATATTCCGCACCAAACTGTGACTCTAAGTGGCTGCAACTTAGACCATTGAATGAACAATTTTCTGACAAAAAGTGTTCTAGACACCAATGAAGCTGGCACTTCTGATTGCATATTCCTGTCAGGTATGTTCATTGCCATGCTAATACCTGATAGGAATATGCAATCAGAAGTGCCAACTTCATTGGTTTCTAGAACACTTTTTGTTAGAAAATTGGTTATTCAATGGCCTTCGTTGTTCAATGAAATAACCGTTAACGATTTTGCGGTAGAATTAATAGTGAGTTTGGTGTATATCTTTGGGTAGATCGCGCGTTACGCACGCAGTTTATTTCGGGAATACAGAACCGGAAAATTGAAGCGGATTTAATAGATCAAGACGCGAAAAGAGTCAATACAGCGGGAGATCCAGTTCGATAAGAAAAAAATTTAACCGACCTGGCAGTGTATCTCGAGGGCGAGTAATTAAATGTAATAGCGGTGAAGGAATAGGGCATATGACGAAGCAGTGTCCATCACAAATACAACGTCCTGGAGGTTCATCGGTACATACGAAGGAAAGGTACACGAAAACATTTAATGCTCATTTCAGATCATTTTATGTAAATGATAAAAATGTTAATAGTAATCATGTTGATCCGAGTTATGATTTCGGTAACTTAGCATTGAATGACATTGTATTAGATAATGTAGACATAAATACAGTAGTAACTCAGAATATCTTAGGTATATGAAATATTAACATGTTAGAAAGTGGTAGAATTAAGAATCACTTTGTAAGTTCAGTGGAAGGAAACTGAGTGGCCATTTCGAGACTAGAGTTTATAGATTTATTAATCGAAAACAAACGAATTAAATTTGAGGTTGATACTGGTGCGTGTGTCTCTTTATGTAGCGTCGCGGATTACTAAAAAACATTTTTCTCATTTGTCTTTAAATTGTGTCGAATTACCATTGTCTGGGGATACAATTAAATTATTAGGACAAATTGTAGTAGTAGTAGTTATTATACTATTTGGATTTAGTGGTTGTAAATACAAATAAAAATATTTATCCGTTATGTGGAAAGTTTTACCACAGTTACAAAGAGAATTTCAATCGGGTTTTGACGGTGATTTAAGTGGTTGTGTTAGTGATTTTGAGGTTAGTGTGCAGTTAGTAGATGATGAGCTTATACACTTCCTTTTACTATGAGGGAAAATGTCGAACGAGAGTTAGAGGAGATGATTCTAAAAGGTATCATAGAACTAGTTACAACTTCAGATTGGGCTTCACTCAATAGATTTAAAAGGTGCGTATACACAACTGAAGTTAGCAGAAAGTTGACAAAAATTGGTAACCATAAATACCCATCGGGGGTTATATCGGTATAAGAGGCTTCCGTTTGGTATTAAACCAGCGGCCTCAATATTTCAATCTGTAATGGATCAAATTTTATTAGGAATTACCGGGGCTTTCTGTTACATAGATGATATTTTGATAGATGGCAAGAGCTTGAATGAATTATATGATCGGGTTCGTTTAGTGTTGACAAATTGGGATAAAAGTAACTTCTTAGTTGAAAATTTAAGATATTTAGGTCATGAGGTTTCGGCAAAAGGTATAGGGCCTTGTAAGAGGAAACTAAAGGCACTCGTAGATGCACCAATACCAAGCAATATTTCGGAACTAAAATTTTTTATTGGATTGTTAAATTATTATTCCAAGTTCCTACCTAGGTTAAACGAAAAATGTAGTGTACTGTACAAGTTGTTGTGTAAAGGTAGCCAATGGCATTGCGACAAGGAATGTCAAGCAGTTTTTGAGGAATGCAAGCAAGCATTAGTAAACAGTACTATTTTAGAACACTTTGTAAAAGCCAGTTTTTTTTTTTTATTTCACGAACATATTTCCATTGGATTATTTTCATTGGATACATTTTATAAATATGTTTTCGGTCATTCAATATCAGTTTATAGCGATCACAAACTTTTGGAGAGTATTTTATCAAAGAAAAAGGGTCAATCAGGTAATTGCCACAAGATTGCAGAGGTATATTTATCGTGTATCAATTTTTGATTATGAAATACAATATCGGAGAGGCATTGAAAATGATAATGCGGACTGTTTAAGTAGATTGCCAATTGAGTGTGAGAGTTCAAAAGATGATATCAACGAAGAACGTTTATTACAAATCCAACATGTAGAGAAGGATAATCTCATCCCAATAGACATTGAGTCCGTTGGAAAAGAAACTTATAAAGACAAGTTTTTATTGAAATTGATGGATTACGTTTTAAAGGGTTGGAATGAATCCCAAGTTCCAAGAGAATATATAAATAATTTTTTTGAAAAATGAGATTTTATCGTTTGAGAAAATAAGTTATTATGTTATTATGTAACGATAACCATAATGTTATGTAACCTTATGTTATGGTTATCGATATTATGGTAAAGTAGATGGAATGTGTAAAATAGTGAAAAAGAGAAAGAGTAATAAAGTAGATACGAGATTGAACAGACGGAGTTTTGAATTGAGATCAAACATAAACATAGGAATATGCAATCAGAAGTGCCAAGTACAACTTCATTGGTTGCTAGAACACTTTATGTCAGAAAATCGTTCATTCAACGGTCGTTGTTGTTCAATAGAATTGAACCAATTTTGGATTAGCGCAAGTTCGGCCACTATATAGCACAAATTCAGTCACTATATTTTTCGGATGTCAATGAACATACCTAATAGGAATATGTAATCAGAAGTGCCAAATACATTGGTTTCTAGAATAGTTTTCGTCAGAAATTTGTTCATTCAGCACAAGTTCGGCCACTATATTTTTCGGATATCAATGAACATACTTGATAGGAATATGCAATCAGAAGTGGCAACTTCATTGGTTTGTACAACACTTTTTGTCAGATAATTGTTCATTCGACGGTCGTTGTTGTTCAATGGAATTGGGCCAATTCTGGATAAGCACAACTTCGGCCACTATGTTTTTCGGATATCAATGAACATACCTGATAGGATTATGCAATCAGAAGTGCCCACTTCATTGGATTCTAGAACAATTTTTGTCAGAAAATTGTTCATTCGACGGTCGTTGTTGTTCAATGGAATTGGGCCAACTCTGGATAAGCACAAGTTCGGCCACTATATTTTTCGGATATCAATGAACATACCTGATAGGATTATGCGATCCGAAGTGTCAACTTCATTGGTCTCTAGAACACTTTTTGTCAGAAAATTGTTCATCCGACGGTCGTTGTTGTTCAATGGAATTGGGCCAATTCTGGATAAGCACAAGTTCGGCCACTATATTTTTCGAATATCAATCAACATACCTGATAGGAATATGCAATCAGAAGTGCCAACTTCATTGGTTTGTAGAACACTTTTTGTCAGAAAATTGTTCATTCGACGGTCGTTGTTGTTCAATGGAATTGGGCCAATTCTGGATAAGCACAACTTCGGCCACTATGTTTTTCGGATATCAATGAACATACCTGATAGGATTATGCAATCCGAAGTGTCAACTTCATTGGTCTCTAGAACACTTTTTGTCAGAAAATTGTTCATCCGACGGTCGTTGTTGTTCAATGGAATTGGGCCAATTCTGGATAAGCACAAGTTCGGCCACTATATTTTTCGAATATCAATCAACATACCTGATAGGAATATGCAATCAGAAGTGCCAACTTCATTGGTTTGTAGAACACTTTTTGTCAGAAAATTGTTCATTCGACGGTCGTTGTTGTTCAATGGAATTGGGCCCATTCTGGATTAGCACAAATGTGTCCACTATATTTATCGAATGTCAATTATTACACCAGACAGGAATATGGTATCTGAATTGCTTATAACTTAGACTTTAGAACATTTTATTTCTATTGTTTAATTTGTGTTCAACACATCGCCAAATCTCCTTATTGTGTTTGTTTAATATAGTATCATTTAGGGGCTACTTTGGTTTTTCTCGATTTATGAAACAAAATTTATGAGAATCATGTTTCTATGATAAGCACAAATTCCATCAGTTAGCTGCATATTCATAGCCGCCTTTCGAAAGTTTAAAAAGTAGGGTTAAATTATTTCTGGTTTTTTCTAGAAATCGGGTTTTATTTATTTCGTCTTTCGGGCGAAATTTGAAATTTTCATTTCCCGTTTTTTCGACTCTTGGACTAGCGCTAATTTTTTTCCGTGAGCACTAATTAGCACAAATTAGGCTTAATCGGTATGCAAAATTTCATTTTGAAATTTGGAAGTTTTCCTGCCGCAGTTACCTACACAAGTCAATAGAATGATCAAATAAAACAAAATTACTTTTACAATATTCCATACAGTATTATCTCTAATAAATAATAAGACCTGGCCAACGGTAATCTTTTTAATTATTCAAAATCAAATAATCATAAAAATTATTTCTTCATTGAAGACACATTGGAGAGAAACATTGAACTTTTTGACGAGTTTCAATCACTAAGGTTTTTAATTTAAAGAGCTACTAATTTTGATAAATAAAGTTTATAGTAACCAACTCAAAATAATTTTGATTTGATCAAAGCTTAAGATCAACATGCCTATAATAAAAGAAGAAAATCAAAGTTTGAGGCATATGAAGTTAGCCCAGTTTTTCATCCCAGAAAAAAAAATTTCCTTAAACAATACCTTTCATCTTCTCCCAGTTTTTTCTATCCAAACTTGTATAAGACGGAAATTTATTTTTAAGTTGTGTAAAAAAACAACAAAAAATCCATCCCAGATTATTCCATTTAATTGTTGTTTTTGTACTTATTTTAAAATATTAACAGTACGAGCTTACAATGACTAAGAGGGCAGTACTAGCCGTATAGTAGTATTGGCGCAAAAGGCCAAGTTCCATATGGGCCCATATAAGAATATGAGAAAATCATGACATTTTCATAGAAACATGATTTGCCGGAATAATCTGGGATGGATATTTTGTTGTTTTTACTCAACTTAAAAAAATATTCCGTCTTACACAAGTTTAAATAGAAAATACTGGGATGAGATGCAAGGTATTGTTTAAGGAAATTTTATTTTTTTCTGGGATGAAAACTGGGCTAATTTCATTTGCTTAAAATTTGTCGTTAATTATTTTAGAACAAAGGCATCAAATAATAATATATTGTATCGAGGACTATTGAAATATAATACCCTGCCTTCGGAGCAGCATATAATACGGCCTTCGGAGTTATAACCTTATTAGGTTCGAGCAACCGACTTGCATTGTTAAATCTATTAAATTCAATCTGATAAAATTGTTGTCTAAATAAAAATAAAAAAAATTACAAAAAGCTCATTCAAACAAAAGAACTTTGCTTTTAAGTAATATTCAAGCTTTTAAATCTGATCTGGTTTTGCAATATTTAGAATGACTTTATAAATTAAATAATTATTTTAGTGCAGTGATAATTACTGGAATAAAATGTTCCACTCATTCGAACTCTAGTGGCGTTTTTCAGAACAATTATCCGGTTATTATGATTTGCTATTAAAATATTGCACATTCCCAAAAAATCGGGTTATTAAGTGACGTCCAAATAAATACCTTTTATTTTGGATCTATGGGAGACCTATGGCTTCTTAAATTCATGAAATAAATATTCATCTACAAATAATTCTAAAAGTTAATATAAATCATGTTTTACAATAATGTATATTTTGAACTTTCTGGATGTTCTATGGTTTGCTAAACGAGAATACTTCAAAACAAATTTCTTCATTTCCGAAAAATTCCTTGTTGAAAATCCAATTTAATGGAAATATTTTCAATAAAATTTTTGACTTTTCTTTTGCTGTAATAAGCTTAGCAACGATTTTAAAACTCATACACAAAACCAATATTTCCCGCAAACTCAATTTTGTGTAGCCAAATATTTTTTTAAGAAATTATTTTATTAAGGATTTATTTACGAGTATATAATAGAAAAATCAAAACTGGGAACATGATGAAAGAAAGCCAAACATAAATAAAATTTTGTTAAAAATAACAATCATCAACGAGTAGCTTTCTTGGAATTTAATAATAGAAGAATACTTTACAGCAAAATACAATACTCGTGTAAAAACTTTATTCAATTTATACTACTTGTGTGAGCGATTTAGAATTTATACGTAGCTTATCTCATGAAATCATATATTTTAGAGTGTAGGCTTCACACGAATCTACTATTAAACCAATATAGGAGAAGCTAAAAAATTTTTGTCTTTAAAAGTTATTTTTCCATCTCAATCCATTGGTCGCTGGTTCATATCCGGCTCGAAGGACCATGTTAGTTCAGCCTCTGCTTGAACTAGAATATTCTTGCTTTTTATTCCGAGCGGACCTCTGGTGGGAGCTAATACCGGAATGAACTAAGTAAAAGAATGTGAGTATGGTTTTTGAGTACTAACTTTTTTATTAATTGAATACCAACTTATATACAAAATTTTTTATACCAAAAAAATGCAATGAGTGCATGCACGTATTATAAGAATTATATTTTGCATATTTAGCGTTATAAATAATATATATATATGTAGCACAAAAATGTGCTAATGCACATTTGACGCTTTTACTGTCAAAATTTATGTACGCTTTTAATTTATGTGTTTACACATCCTGGGGCGCCCTATTTTGGGGCTGGAATGGGAGATGTCATTGGTAAAACTCCACGACGGTGCCTCTTTTTCTGTCTGTTCTTGAAATATTTTATGGCAATTGCCATTGCTATGATTATTCCGCTCCACTCATAATATATGAGTTAATACGTAATGGTGAACGTGATGTGCATTATTCATTTCGTGAATATATTGATTTTCCCTCAGTAGTTTTATGTCGTGCTCTGTCGTTCGCCAATTCAGGGTTGAACTTAGCTTGCTCGAGTTGTTATGAATTACGAAAATGGGCGCATTCATTTCTCCTTTTATCTCACTATTAACTTTGTCTGCAGCAATTAGATACATCCTTGAATCTCGTAACATGCATCCATCATCTAATGTTAAGATACCTGACCCACTAAACCGTGTCGTTTTGACAGATGATACACAAATTGCATCCTTGTTTGTTTCTTTGATGTTATTTAATATTAGCACTATTTCGAGTGTTGTTGTAAATATTGCTTGTACTTTTTCCTCAATGGAAGCATATTCCTTCATCAAATCCATTTCTATTTGCAGTCTGTTCTGATTTTCCCTGAAATTGTTTAACGAACACAAAGTCAGGTTCGTGTTATGTTTGAATAGCCTGATGGTGTATCAATGATACTGGTTTGATTGCTAAGAAGATCTAATAGATGCCGCTCGTTTTCATCAATCGTCTCAAATTGGTTTTCATATTGATTTGGTTAACGTATTATTCCGAATACGACGTAGTATTCCGAATATATCTCCAAGCAGGATCCAATTGGAGATACCAAGTAGTATCTCCAATTCCCCTCTTTTGGCGATATCTATTAAGAATTCATTGTTCTTCCGTACAAACTCTAGTGACCAATCCAATTGGTGTAGTATCAAGGCACAATTAATGCCTGGTGTCCTTTTACAGGCTTCCGCCAGTTCCGTATATGAATCACATTTATTTGTTTGATTTCTTCCCAATAGTTAGTCAATTGGTAACGGATTATTAAATTCCATTCCTTTGCAATTACTTCTACGTAGCCGATGTTTTCCAGATAAACCCCAATTGGCTGGTTGAATTGTTGAATGTGTACTTTGTCAGTTGCATTGGTGAGGTGCACTCGTGAAATTAGCATTACAAACATAATGGCCTTAATTAATGCCACACACCTCATTGGTTTCGCTCTCCTTACTGATTGCGTTCTATCGTTTGTCATGTTGTTCGTAACAGAACTCAATCCACAGTGGTTGGCTTTCATGCTTCTTGTCGCTCTTCTGGCCGTTGTTATATTTTCCTCCCTATCAAATCGATTCTCGTTTGTTTGTGCTTGTGGTGCAGAATATACGATGTCGTCGATTGGCAAAGGGCACAAATTTCTTATCGAGTGTTTTGTAATACCATTCGTATGTTTTACTGATATCACTCTGACATTACCATCATCACCTGGATGAACCTCCACCACCTTTCTCATTGGCCATGTACTGGGATAACCTTCTTTGTTCTTTTTTGGTACAATTTGATCCTTGACAATATTTGGTTGCACTTGCTTCCATTTGTATCGTTGTTGAAGTGAGTTCAAATAGTCCGTGTGCCAGTGCTTCCAGAAATGCTGCTTCAGTTGTTGTAGAAATTCCCATCTAGATAATCGATTTTGCTTTATTTCGCTATAATTGTGAGTTCAAGCATGCCTCTATTTGACTACATAACGTTGATAATTCCTCAAATGTTAAATGTGTATCGCCTATAACTCTTTTTAGGTGATATTTTGCCGCTTTCACTCCCGCTTCCCACAAACCACCAAAGTGTGCTGTTCCAGGCGGTATAAAATGCCAATTTGTACCTTGGTACGCCGTTTCTTCTATTAGTTGGGCTTGGAGTAGTTTAATAAATAGCCCATTTATTTTTCGATTGGCTCCAACGAAGGTTGTACCGTTATCTGAATAGATGTGTATACACACGCCTCTTTGTGATGCGAACCTACGGTATGCGGCAACAAATGCTTCTTTTGTTTGATCGCTAACTATCTCAATATGGCAGGCTTTTGTCGTAAAACACACAAAGATGGCTATATACCCCTTATATGTTTGTTTTGACCTGCCTTTCGATGTTTTAATAGAGATAGGGCCCGCATAGTCTACTCCAGCAATCTCAAATGGCATTGACGCCGTTACTCGTTCTCGAGGTAGTGGCGCCATTAACTGATGGTTCGTATTTTTTCTGTATCGACCGCATGTTACACATTTGTGAATTACATATCTCATTGGTGATCTTGCGCTTGTAATCCAATACCTTTGTCGTAAGAATGTGACAAGTAAAGTTGTTCCTCCATGTAGGGTAATACGGTGAGCATCCTTGATTATCAGGATGGTTAATTGGTTATTCTTCGGCAAGATCATTGGATGTCTCTGATCATATGGGACTAATGACTTTTCGATTCTGCCGCCAACTCGCAGTATATTTTTGTCATCCAAGAAGGGATTCAATGATAATAACTTACTGTCCTTGTGCAACTGTTCTCCTGTTTGCAATCGTTTGATTTCTTCGTTGAATTCCTCATTTTGCGTCATCTTAATAGCGATTTCATTTGCTTTTTTAAATTCAGCAGCATTGATCTCCACTGTTCTTGATATTTTTAAGTTTTTTCATTTGTCAATGAACCTCAGCGTATAAGCTATAACTCTAATTAATTTTCGATATTCTGATGTTCTCGAAAATAGTTGTAGAAATGGGTGCTCTATTTTCACGTTTAATGATGTTATCTGTTTCAACTCCGTTTTCGTTTCAGACACAATATCTTCAGGCCACCTTCCTTTATTTAAGCGTAAATATGTTGGTCCATTCCACCAACACTCGCAACCTTTAAGTCTCCCTGGTGTAATTCCTCTTGAGGCGACTTTTAGTAGTAAAGTTGTATTGAGTTCAAGCCTTGGGATAGTAATTTTATTCGTTATGGGTGCAACTTTGGTTTTGGCCATTATTAGGCTTGTTTTCACCTTTTCATCCATAACTCGGTAAGAAACTACCGCAGCCAATGCGCTCTCAGATGCATCCGCAAAACCATGAACTTTAACCTTTTTGCTTTTAATTGTGTTCACTCATCTTGGTATGACGATGGAATCAATGTTGTTCATCTTTATATTTTGCCCATCGTTTGTCGATTTCTGTGGGCAATTTGTCATCCCAACCGATTCCACTTATCCAAACATCTTGCATTAACAGCTTACTGCTGATTGTAATCGGAGAAAGCCCATTGAGTCAAAAATCTTTGATGAATCCGATAGCACTGCTCTTTTAGTTGAGAGGTTTGAAGTAGAAGGCTGTAAACGTTGCCTGTTGAATTGAAAATTGTCATCTGGATTGTATAAATTTTCCCAACGTTTTAATTATGTCGTTCAATTTAATGGTGATTGTGCCATTGCTTTGTATTTCTTTTGGAATTTCGGCAAGAATTGTTGCATCGTAGCAAGAATCCTCTTCTGGCCATTATGCTTTCTGGCCATTATGACTGTTTTTAAGATAAAATCTTGTATTACAAGGTTAGAATCTTCTCTCCAAACAATTCTCTGGTAGTTTTACTGGTTTTCATATCCAAACTTGTCTAAACATTTTCTCGACGTCTGCCGTAATAACATATCTATGTTCTCTCCATCTTAGAATCAGTTTATCCACGACTCTCAGTTTGGTGGTGCTACTGTCCTCATTTACTACGCCATCATGTGTGATATAGTAGATTTTGCTGGATTCATTCTTGTGACACGTGGGCGGTTGGTTCACTGCTGCCATATGTTTTAATTTCAGGTATTCTCTCATGAATTCTACATATCTCTGTTTAAAGTTTACGTCTATAGCGAACCGTCTTTCTAATTGAATTAGCCTCGCAATGGCCGTTTTTCGTGATTCTCCTAGCATCGGAACGTTTTCTTCCAAGGGTAAGTTTACAATATACCTTCCATTGGAATCACGTCGCACGGTTTTTATAAAATGTTCGTCAGCTCTCTCCTCTTCTTCCGTTCGTGTTGTCTGATCAGCTATGCCCTCCCTCTCTGGATTATTATCCAACCAAGCTCGGTCTCTTGCGCCATGGGTTCTCGTTCATTCTCCTTTATTATGTTGTTCAACACAATTGCTGGATAATAGTCAGCTCCAATTATAATGTCGATTTGACTTGGTTGTTCACTTTAGTTGGGTTGTTAACGTTATGCATGAGTGTGTTATGTTTCCCATTGCAAACATTTCGTAGAGCTATGTTTCTCAAAGCAAATTCTACATAACGTTAGGAGTTGGATGAGCTGTGTTCTTTCGTGTACGCTTAATGCTTTGAAATTCGCACATTGACTTAGTTTATGATTTCCATCGCAGTGTCTACAATTAGTTCTAATAGTATTCTCCTTATTGATGTATAAGTTCTTAACAATTTTATGCTGTGTTGCACGTACTTCATAAGGTTTGTTGAAAGTGGCGAATTGTTTGTGTGTTTCAAGTGAGAGAAACCGTTGTTCCAAAAAACGGAAAAAAACTTTGAGATCCTCCACCTTTCTGGGATCCGCTAACTGCATTTCATACAGTTTGCTGGTTTCGCTATCAACCTTATTTAGTAATGTATGCGTTATGAATAAAAATCCCAGGTAGATGTATCGAATCCTAATCCTTTTAATGCATTTAGAACTTCCTTTGCTGTATCATGCAATTCTTTTAGGGATTCTCCTGATTCCTGGGATAGCTTAGGTAACCGTAAGAAAATGGCTAACTGCTTGTGAGCAAGTAGCCTTTTATTATCGTACCTTTCATTTAGCAGCTGCCATGCTATGTTGTAGTTGTCGTTTGTTATCTCCAGGTTACTTATAGTTTTTGCCGCAGAGCCACCAATCCATGTTTTTAAATACGAGATTTTAACTGCGTTCGGTATTTGTTTATTTTCGTGAACAATTTGGCAATACAAATTTCGGAAATTTGACCATTTCGAATAGTCACCATAGAACTTTGGTAACTCTAATTTCGGTAGTCTCATAGTGCAATGCATCGTTTGTTCTTGATGAAATGATGTGTTGATTTTAGCTGCATCTTTCGTTATGTCATCTTTATATGCTTTCCTTGTCTTTACGTAATAATCGGAGGTGAAGTAATTTGATTTCCAAATTGCTTCATTTTTAATAGATTTTACGCAAATCTCGTCATCAAGGTTTATGATTTTATCCATTAAAATGCGCAACTCCTCATGCGTAGTTTCCAGTGTGACTTCCAGTGTAGCAATTCTTCAGCACTTCCTATCTCGTTATTCATTCTTCGGATTCTTACTTTTTGCAGGTCTAGGATCTCATCTTCTTCATGAACCTCAGGTTGTCGTTCTCCGGATGAGGATTGTTGATCATTCTCCTCCTGCCATGATGTATGCGGCTTTTTTGTTGAAAATGTAGGTGAGTGCATGCACGTATTATAAGAATTATATTTTGCATATTTTGCGTTATATATAATATATATATATATATATATATATATATATATATATATATATATATATATATATATATATATATATATATATATATATATATATATATATATATATAACGGGTTATCCAATTCGAGGTTGATAAAGTAGAAATCTGTATACCGACATCTGTCAAAGATAAACGTCAAGTACGCTGTCATTTATTTAGTTGACATTCTGCCATTTAAGAATATGGAGCATTTAACAATCGACCAACGCGTTAAAATTATTAAATCTTATTAAATAGTGATTCTGCCGTATCCACATTTCGCGCTTTACGAGCAGATTATGGTCGTCATAATCGTCCTACAAAGCAAACCATATTGAATACAGTGAATAAATTTGAACAAACTGGATCTGTTACTAATATTGTAAGGTCTGTGCATCATCGAAACATTCGCAATGCTGAAAATATCGTTTCTGTAGCTGAAAGTGTGGAAGAAGATCCAAATTTGTCAATTCCTCGTCGAGCTCAACATTTAGGCCTATCTTATGGCTCATTATGGCGCATTTTGCATCTGGATTTGCATCTTCATCCGTATAAAGTCCATTTGACACAAGAGCTAAAGCCTGCTGACCATGGACAACGAAGAACATACGCAAATTGGGTGTTGGAAAAACAGGCCGTCGATGCTGATTTTTCGAACAAAATTTTCTTCAGTGATGAAGCTCATTTTCCGCTTGGTGGATACGTTAATAAGCAAAACTGTAGAATTTGGGGCTCAGAAAATCCACAATTGATTGTAGAGAAGCCATTACACCCGGAAGAAGTCACTGTTTGGTGCGCATTGTGGTCTGGTGGTGTGATTGGGCCGTATTTTTTTGAGAACAACCATGGACGAACCGTTACCGTCAATTCTGAGCGCTATGGCCGCATGTTAACCGATTATTTTTTTACGAAAATCGAAGATTATGATCTTGACGATATGTGGTTCCAGCAGGATGGAGCAACCAGTCATGTAACACGAGCAAATCGAGATCTTTTGCAAGAGAAATTTCCTGGACGTTTGATTTCGCGATTGGCTGATGTCAATTGGCCTCCAAGATCCTGTGATTTAACGCCTTTGGATTTCTTTTTGTGGGGCTACGCGAAAGATCGTGTTTACGCAAACAATCCTCAAACTCTTGACGAATTGAAAACTAATATTCGTAAGGTAATGGCCGAGATACCTCCCGAAATGTGCCGAAAAGTCATTGAAAATTACCGCAAAAGAATCAAGGCCTGTAAGAAGTCCCGTGGAGGACATTTGAATGATATCTTGTTTAATTAAAAATGGCAAGGATCAATCTGTAAAATGAAATAAAAATTACAATACATTCCGAATATTTTGTGTGTTTTTTTTAAGTTTACTTTATCAAGCTTGAATTGGATAACCTTGTATATATATATATACATATATATATATATATATATATATATATATATATATATATATATATATATATATATATATATATATATATATATATATATATATATATATATATATATATATATATATATATATATATATATATATATATATATATATATATATATATATGAAGCACAAAAATGTGCTAATGCACATTTGACGCTTTTAATGTCAAAATTTATGTACGCTTTTATTTTATGTGTTTAAACAATAATTGTTTACCTTTCGGCCGTCAAGATTTATTAACATCTTTCATCCAAATGCCATTAACACTTCATTCCTGCGTGTACTAAATTTAATTTTCTGAAATTTTTTTTTCACACCGCCTTTCCAGTAAATTACATAAACATTTTAATCAAATCTTTATAGGGATACCTAACCGTCATTATCTATTGGATCATTTCGAACGAAAACATCTTTAACACAAAATCCTTTTTTTTTATTTCCCTTGCTAAAAATATAAATATCCGGTAACCACCACGACCATCCGCCTTTAGCAAAAAATATGACGACAATTTTTGGTTTGTGAATTAACGAAACGAAGGAAAGGTTTATATTCATTTGTTTTTAATTTCCATATTTTCCCATTTTCCAGCTAACACAATAAAAAATGGATTTATATCCTTTTGTTTTATTTCCACTAGAAATTTATATCTTTTCATGTATTATACAAAGTTTTATTAAACGGGCCATCCTGAGCTTTGTATACAAAAGTAAATTTAAAAAGTTATATCTATTTTTGAGTTTTCTGATGTATGACCTCCCGAACTAGCTAATATAATGGTGTGTGTTGTGTGTGTAACAAAAGGATTTAATCCGTCCTTCTGACCTAGATTTGATTTCAACCAGAAATAAAAACTGCTATTAATTTTTGTATTTTTGATATTTCTTGGGAACTCAAATACTAAACACCAGCAGAGATTTATCGATACCACTTACAGTATTTTGTGCTGAGTGATGATACTGTAAAATATAATTACATAATCCATCTATTGTATGTGCCTAGATCGTACGCACAGCGTATTTTAGTTATTTTAAAAATGGGGGAAAATATCCCTAACCCATACAAAATGTCGCACGCGGCAAAACGAGCAAAAAACACGTATAATGATAATTTAGTTAAGACACCGAGGATTAAAGATAAATTTTCATTTCGCACGGCAATTTACATGCCTATATATTTATGTCTCCCCCCTAAATATACAAAAAAACTTACCGTGTTGCTCGTGATATATTCACAAAGTATCCATTTTTGTACCAGCGAAACACCATTTTAGGTGAACCTTGTGCCACACACGATAATATAAATTCGGAACCTTCTCGCACCGCCGACCGTTGATTTAAAACCACCGACTGCAAATATACAAGAAAAATATAATTTTTTTATAAAGTTAGAAAATTGCCAATTACTCGTTGGATTATACAAATATAATTTTACTATGTACAGATAATACAACAACAATACCAACAACAAAGTTTGTCCACATAATTAAACTTTTTCGTTTTCCTTCACTTACTGTACACAGACACACATTCATATAAAACATTACGTGGAAAAATACCATCCTTAATAGGAAGTTAAATTTTGTTGAAAATCTAATTAAAATTGTCTACGTTTTGTACAAGAATTAAAAAAAGTTTTCCGTTTGGTACACTACACTACGTACTCTGTGACTCGAGACAAGTGCTTATTGGAGAGGAAGTGAATGCTGATTATGTACATGACGCTATAAAAAAGAGGTTACTAGTTTGAGAAAGCACAAAAAAATGATTTCCGCTTTTATTTTCCCAACATAATGTCAAGAAATTATGTAGGTCATTGATTTTTTGCAAGTAATTAAATAGATTTTATCAAGATAAGTTCAAAATTATGTGTGTGTAGCATGATGATCCGACTATCAAGAGCAACGATATATTATAAAGATATTTTACAGTGTGGTCAAAATTATTAACAAACATTTTAAATTGGTTTATCGATTTTGTCTTCCGATGAACAACAACAGTGTTTCTGCCTATCAAATATTTAAACAATTTATGGTTTATTAAGGTTTGTTTTTCTTGTTCAATTTACTAGAAATTGAAATTAAGCGTAATTTAGTTTTTATTAATTTTATTAGCCAATAATCGGCAACCTACAACGTTCAATCTACCACATACACGGTACAACCTGCAATCTTTAACTTCTAGCATAAAACTATAAACTTTAACCAATAATCTAATACTAACAACCAATATTCAACAACTTATAGCATTCAACCTTGAACCTGCAACCTACAACGTTTAACCTACAACCGACAACCAATCTCTTACAACCTATCACCTCCAATTTACAATCTACAACCTACAACATAAAGCCTAGAACATACAATCTACAATCTGAAATCTACAACCAACGACTTACGACCTACAATCTACAACCAACAACCTAGAACCTACATTCTATAACCTACAATCGAATTATCTAACCTATAATCGAATACATAAAACACCATCAGTCAACACCGTATAGCATTCAGCCTTCAACCTTCAACATACGTCATATAACCTATAATATACATATCAACCTACTACCTACAACCTACAATCAACAAACTACAACCTACAATCTTCAACCTACAGCGCTGAACCTACAACCTAGTTATATATTCTACAGAGGTCTATTAACTACAATTGTGCCGGAGCAAGATGACAAGTAAACGAGCCTATAATATAGCTTTGTTGCTCATCTGGCAAATCTTAGTCGCAGTGAGCCCACTCGATACCGGGCGACCTTTAATGGTAGACAAGTAGACTTAATAATCAAAAAACATATGTGGGGCCTATTATGGAAGCTGGGAGTATCTAATAGCATAATGAGGGGCTCTATTTAAGCGAGAAGATGATTGCAAGGCAGATAATTTGAAACCCAGAAGAACAAGCAACAGTAGAACGAACAATCGACTCCTCAGTGTGTAAAATTTCCATGTCGAGGAAATGCAATAGGTACACACAATGCATTCATAGCTGTGCTATTGAGCAAACACATAAAAATATATGTCGGGACATACAACTGATGCTAGCTATCATGGACGGAAGCCAATAAGATTATTTGGAATCTTGTGCCATCATGGAATTGGCAAGCCAGTGTCGCCATTTTGCAATTTGTTCAAACATATACGAAATCCAACTGCTCTATCCCCGTGCGCCTTATTGAATCATTTGCGTAATATTATACAAGCTACACATATCTGTGAAATTTTTTTTTGATAAATCCACGATGTTACTGAGTCTGTTATCTGTGTCTGTGAATATAAAAATACGTTGTATCACACGTCAGTCGCCATTTTAAGTTCTGGTCAGCCATTGAAATTTATCTAAATAAATTCCAGTGCTCTATTTCAATTAGCTTAAATAACATTCAAGTGCAAGTGAATTAGAAGGATTGAAAAAACAGCGCTACCGTGGCTTATTAACCGAATTATTGAAATTCGCGAATAGTATAACCGAGCGCTCAAGTGGAACCAAGAAAATACGCAAATCACGATTCGAGCATGAAAATCACAACTATGAACGCAGCGCCAGAGGTGCGCCTTGCTAAATTAATAATTCCAGAATTTTCGGGTGATAATACCGAATGGCAAAGTTTTTCCGACCTGTTTCACTCCATTGTTCATAGTAAAGACATCAACCCTGCTTAAAGAAGATGCATTCACCTTAGTAACTAAGAATAAACTAAGGTATTGATCGACAAAAATGATATCAAGAACCAATTAATTCTATGGCGAGATGACCAACAACGTATGCGACCGTTTACATTAACCACAGTTACGTATGGCATGGCGTCCGCAGCATTCATGGCCACCAGGTGCTTAAAGGAATTGACACAATTACATGCAGAGACGCACCCAGCAGCAAGTGGCCCCATTGAATATGACATCTACTTAGATGACCTAATGACCGGAGTATCAGCATTACCAGATCTAATCAAATTGAAAGATACGTAGTAGAAATTTTAAGTACAATGGAGGCTTCAATTTACGAAAAATGTCATCCAATGGCCTACACACGTGGAATTTATTGAATTAGGTAGAAGATAACAATCTGAAAATTCTTGCAGATCAACCAAGCATTATCATGGTATTAGGATTAGCGTGGGATGCCCGTATGGATCACTTCACCTTTCAAGTAAATTTCGAAATCGAGGGTAAAAAGGAAATGCATACGAACCGAATTTATCTGTCAGAGGCAGGAACGATTCTCGATCCATTGGGGCTATTATCGCCTTCACCTATTAAAATTAAAATACTCTTCCCATTGGATGGGATGAAGAGTGGGCGCACGCTGCGGCCATATATGCTCGGTCACAATAATCAAGGATTCATCGCACACCTAATCTGCGCAAAAATGTGCCCAGCGTCTACAACTCAGAAGAAAAATTTATTCTGGACTCCAAACAAAAGGCGCAATGGAAGTGTAGCTTGCCGATTTTTATGTTGATGTTAAATGTAGAAGTTACATCTACATTCCAACTTGCTGATCCGGGATACAACCAAACAAGTCATATAGACATTCTCATTGGAGCCGATGCATTCTTCCTAATTAAGAGAATTAAGAGAAGGGAAAATGCAAAATATTAGCAGAATCGGTAATCTATTGGCACAGAACACTATATTCGGCTGCCAACAAATATTGATGAAACTCTTCGACGATTTTGGGAACTCGACGAACCAAGGAAGGAGCCACATTACACTCCTGATGAAACAGCATGCGGGAGACACTTTGCTTCAACGGTTTTTTCGAGACGATTTCAGAAGATACACGGTACAATTACCGTTTAAAGAAAGTACCCCAATATTGGGCAACTCTTACAATGCTGCTCTACGAAGGTTTTACACGTTGGATAAAAGGCTGGATTTAAATCCAAAACTGAAGGCGGAATACAAATGGTTCATTGAGAAATACGTGCAACAGGGTCATATGAAAAGAATTGATGCAAAGAAAGTTTATTTACGTGAAGAGGAGTGTTACTACTTGCCACATCATGCTGTGATAAAGGAAGATAAATAAACTACAAAAATAAGAGTGGTTTTTGATGGATCTGCCAAATCCTCGAATGGGGTTTCATTAAACGAGAAATTCCGAGTGGGAATAACCATACAAGCGACATTGTGGGATATATTAACGAGATTCCGAACTTACAGATTTGTGATGACTGCAGACATCGAGAAGATGTTTCGGCAGGTCAATATGGCAGAAAGCCACCAGAACTACCAGCGAATTTTATGGCGATCAAGCCCAAACTAGGAAGTGGTGATATACAAACTGAGTACGGTTACCTACGGTACAGCATCAGAATACTCCATTAGTTGGCGAGCGATATCCAACACATACATCCGCTAGCTTCATCTGCTATAAAAACAGAGTTCTACGTGGATGATTTTCTTTCCGGCGCGGATCATGTTGACGAAATTCAAAATTTAAAATTAGAAATGATGAAATCAATGAAAGAGGGAGGACTTCATCTCCGAAAATGGAAGTCAAATCTACCAAAATTATCAGAATCTGGTGATTCATACACGATTAAAGTTCTGGGACTTCAATGGAATCCTTCAATGGATGCGTCCTCAGTTAAAGTGAATTTGTTAGCTGAGTCGGTACCTACAAAGAGGAAGATGTTGTCAGAGTCTTCAAAAATTTTCAATCCAAATGGATTTTTATCGCCAGTCAAGATTACAATAAAAATAATATGTCAACGATTGTGGTTGGAAAAGCTTGATTGGAATGATCTTTTACTAGATAAAACGGCGAAACAATGGACTGAAGTGAGAAATGAGTTGAACGAGCTATGGAAGAGATCAAAATACCAAGACGAGTTAAATATGATACCAAAGTAGAACGGCATGGGGTTAGCAATGCGAGTGAGAGAGCATATGCAACGGTAGTCTATCTAAGGTCAACTGACGAAAATGGGCAAGTGCATGATGTTAAAACAGATTATGCTCCAAAGGTTTGAACTTTGTGCGGTGGTTTTACTGGCGAAGCTACTGAAAAACGTGATGCCGGTTATAAATAAAAAAAACCAAAGTGTATGCCTCGTCCGACTCACAGATCGTGCTTGTGCGGTAGCTATCTGACAATCCGTCAAGATGGAAAATCTTTGTGGCCACTAGAGTTAGTGAAATCCTGGAAAGTATACCGTCAGCCTGTTGAAACTATGTACCATCAGAACAAAACCCTGCTGATCGAGAGGATTACAACTCACAGCTCTTGAAAACTCCAAATTATGGTGTGAAGGGCCAATCTGGCTACAACAATCGAAAGAGAAATTAAGAACAGCGAATACACCTATCCATTGGCGAACTGTAATGCAATGATTGAAACAGGGTTAATTGAGCAGCGAATTTCAGAGATGTCATCTTTCCCGAAATTTTGAAGAGTCCAGGCGCACATGTTCCACCTTATTCACAATGCGAAGACAAATCACTCTGAAAAGAGAAGGGACAAATGCATTTGCTTAAAAAAAATATTAGTGTTTATCTAAGAAAGATAGTTCAGTTAATATATAACTGCGAATTTGTATTGACCAAACATCGAGAACTATTCAACCTTGAAACAATGTAAATTGTGTAGATGCAACGACCCCATAGAAAGTTAGGATCCAAATACACATCGTCCTTAACATTAATTAGATTCTTTAAAATCAAGAAGGTGACATCATTGTCTTTCATTTTTGTTTACCTAACTTAAAAGCGGCGTCTTCTTAACCTTGAACTTACAATAAAATATCAAATTTCTGTTATTTGAAGTTTCGTCCGTAATAAAAGTTAAGCTCGCAACAAAAATCTAAAACAAAAATTGTATATTCCCATTGGGGGTGTTAACGTATCATAAGCAATGACAACAGTAACATTTGACACGAGCACAAATAATGGAATATTTCGCTGCCTGTGAAATCCAAATGTGTAAAGCACAATGTACGTACGTATACGTCGCATAGAAACGTATAATGTGCCGTGGCTGACTGATACTAGCTGTGTTGTTATCAAACTAACTGTATCTGTGTGTTGCATAAACATAACGTAGATCCAGATATGGAAGAAAAAAAACGTTGCCAAGATAACTTTTTGTATATTTGTGTTTTGAATTCCCGATTGGTGCATAAGATGCCTAAGTCACATCACGAAGAAAACTTAGCTTAGCTGCGATGCGATGCGATACCCACGTATTAAATATCGCGCTATACACATTTTAATATTCAAAGTTGTTTAGGAGTCGAGACAGTTCATTAGGTTTGACATCCCGAGAGAATAAATGCTTTAAAACTACTTTAAATGGAATACCTTACAACTCCCTTCCAGCTATTAATGTACTTATTTTTCCAGCAAAAGCTTTTACGTACAGAAAATGCTCGTAAAAACCAATTAAATTTCATTTTAAATATAAATATTATTTTTATAATTTTAATTACATTTTTATTGTTGTTGTTGTTGTTGTTGGTATTGTTGCTAAACTAAGAAAATTTATTTCAATTTCGCGTATTTCTATCTTTGAATGTGTGTGTACATATCTATGTAGGATCTACCGACAACGGCAGTGCGCGAAGATTCAAACATGAAGAAAAAACTAATTTAAATATTTACTGGAAAACGTAACGAAAATTATAAATATTTTATTGTTAATTTAAAACAATAAAATAAATATTATTTTGAATTTAATTTATTCTTTACATTTTGTTGTTGTTCTTATTTTGTGGGTGCCGTAATTTCTTGTCAAAACAGTGCGCTGAACACAAACAGAAATAAAATGCGCACCGCGAGCGCCTGCTAACGAAATGATAAATTAATTAGCGTTGTTGTGTGCGGTGAGAATTTATTTTGGTTATGGGAGGTCTATTTTGGTGTTTGGACTAAAGGACACTGTCGAAGCAAGTTCAACATGGTACTTCATAGAGGGTTAACAGCACATACTTCCATATGTTTGTTAATGTAACGACCCGTAGTCACACAATATATACAGAAACGACAGTTTCATCTGACAATTTTTTTGACAATACCTCTAAAGTAGTTTCTGCGTACGTCAATAGATGGCTCTAATTAAAAAAAAGTTGTGAACATTAGTTTTTTTTAGAAGTGTAAAAATAAATTCTCTCTCTCCGACTATCTGTCAAATTGTTCGTGTATTGTGTCATCGTTTGTCTTGTGAATCAGTACTAATGACTGCCGAGAAAATATGCATTACGCAAACAAAATATGTATGTGATACAACTTTTAAAGGGTGTGAAGTATGTCCTAACTTTGTCCTAACCTTTTGAAATGTGTATGTGTTGGTTAAACTCTCGTGATATTGTACGTACAATTAAAATAAAATACAAATAAATTTCGCGAATCAATTAACATAGAAACACTTGATATAGGCGAAAGAATAAGAGCCTTTTAAAAATGAAATTTAGGGCATTGCCAACGGTTTCATTCTAAGCCGTAACCTTTCCAACACACAGACATATTTCATAATACTACTTATCGAATTTATCTATTTCTGAAAACCTTCCGTGCGATTTTCGAGTGGTGCACCGTGACGTATATCGTTAGATTCGTTAGAGTATCTTCTATCACCCAACCAACATATATAAAAATTCTATGGCCTTTTTGGCCGCAAAGAGGCCGTAAAACCAGCCTTATGCAAATAGTAATCTGTTTTGTGGTAGACCTTCAGCTCCTGGGCGATTCTACGACAGCTCGCATGCCGGTTTACTTCCTCAATTTCTTGGATTTTATCGACATTTTCGACGATAGGCATTCCAATGCGTGGTGCATCTTTGATATCGAAATTACTGGAACGGAATGGTAGAAACCAAAATTGCGCATGCTTATGAATGGCTGTGATAGTATCGGAACCATCGACACTATTCACAATTTCAGCCGCCTGACTTGCGTTTTTGCCTTGTTCGACCCAACAAATCACCCGAAGAATAGAGACTGAAGCAAATTCTGAGTAATCCCACTTTTAGATTCAAATGCACACGATCAGTGTGCGAGGGTGTGAGATTTTTAGAGATAATTCATATTGGGTTGTTTATGATCTCTTGCTACGCCGAATTTTGGCATCGGATTTTGTAAATAATTTTGTATATAAATGAGGATTGTTAATTTTTTTCTTTCGTGATTTTCATTTTCTTTTTCGTAGTATAAAAGCTTCAGCTTATGCTTGTAAATATATATAAATTTAATAAAATAATATTAATAATATTTTCAATTGCTTCACCGCGAATAGTAGTTAGTAGTTATAAACATTTTATATGATGCATAGGATGTCTTTATTTAAGATAACAAAGATTTCATGAAGATATGACAATAATTATTACTGTTAAATCAAGAACTAAATTTTATTCACCAACTTAATTTCCGTCTAGATTGATACAATCAGTCCAACGATGCTCTAACATTTCGATGCCTCTTTTGTAGAACGATTTATCTTTGGCTTCAAAATAGGCTTCAGTTTTGGTAATCACTTCTTCATTGGAAGCAAATCTCTTTCTCTGGAGATTTTTTTTGTGAGTACGGTGACATAGTGCATTGCCTTGGTGAAAAATAAACTTTTTGTTCTACATTTGAGGTCATTTTTCAGCGAATTCCTCCTTCAAACGCACCAATAACCCGATATAATAATCGCTATTGATCTTTTTCCTTTTTCAAGGTGGTCATCGAATATTATACCTTGTGCAGCAAAAAATACAAACGCCACAATCTTTTCAGTTGATTGTTGTGCTTTTCATCGCTTCGGACGGGTTTCACCGGCCTCTCGCCATTCAGCTGATTGCCGATTTTACTCTGGTATAAAGTGGTGGATCCATGTTTCATCCATTGACACATACCGCATACAATTTCTAGCTTCAAACAGTGCACGGAATCATCGACGCGTTGTCGTTTCTGATCTATTGTGAGCAAACGCGGTTACCCACCTCGAACACAGCTTTCTCATGGACAAATGTTCGTGCAAAATATGACCAACCCGTTCCATTGATATGGTCATCGGTGGTTATACGATTAATTATTTAATATTTTCTTAACGCTTTGTTTTAGGTCTAAATTAGAAATGTGCTTTAGTCCAAATACAATTAGAAGTTTATGTAAGTCCACATCGCAGCACAGAGTTACCTGTCGTAGTGAGTAGTGCGGTATTAAAATTACGTACCAATATTAATTTGGTAAGTTATAATCTAGTTTCTTGCTCTAATTTGTGTCATATTTTTTTATAAATTAAAATAAAGGATTAATTGCTAAATTTACAACTATGGCTATTTTCTATAATTTCGTTTTAAAATTTTTTTAGTTTTCATCTTTAATTAACGGTCTTAGAGCGTACTAACAACGAAATCTAATATATACTTCAATAAGAAATGTCACGTGGCTTGAAAATGTTAAACATCGCCCTGGTCAAAATATAACCATCGAAAATTTAATACAGTTCGGGAAAAATCAATCGATTTTAACATGCAACGTTCAGGAAGGTGGATCGTTGGCGATCGCAATACCACTCAGCTAAATACAGAACTGCGAGAACGAAACGTTAGAACAAGTGACATCTTTGGCTATATTTATCAATTTAGAAAATTGCATTGCTGCACCAGGAAATTATATTGAAATTGAATCAAGAATCGATAGACCACATCGATAAACATGCGTCCCAGCCGAATGAACAACTTGTTTCGTCAGGTTTGTACTAAAATATAATTTTGTTTCAAAAGGTTTAAATATTATGTTAAACCTTTTAACAGACACTCTGTTGATTCGATTATCGATTAGCGGTTTTGAAAGGGGCTAATGCAGATAACAGATGAACAAAGGCTCCGATTGCGGTCAAATAATGGGGATGGCATTTCGTAACGAAGGAATTCGTTCAGATATTTTTTAAGAAAAGTTAATACTACAACAAAGTGGGGACACATTTTTTCGATGGTACCCTTGGCATGAGCAATAGCACTATTCTAAACTGGATTAATGGCAAAAAACGAAGAAGTATGAGGCCCTGCAAGCTCAAATAAAGATAAAGCTGAGCTTACTATGTTCCAAGCACGATCGAAACTTGTGAAAGATTCTTGGCGACATTATTTGAATGTTTGGCAAAAATGGAATAACAGTATTGCCGGTCATCAACCAGTAAGATGCATTTAGAACCCGAATGGACTAGGAAAAGCCAGCTCTATCAAGAGTACAAAAGTAACTGGTGTTCAAAAAACAATAACGCGCCAGCTTCAATAACAGCATTTTGCAATTTAGTTGAGCGATTTTATTTACGTTTATATCAGCCAAAAAAGGACCAATCCGACATTTGCGTGCGCTACAAAACTAAAAACATTAATGATGCTATTTATGAGGAGCACCAAATAAAAAAAATTTTGCTAGAACTGAAAAGATAAAGGTAAAGAAAGCAATATTGAAAATGTATTTTGCTATGTCCAAAATCGAATGTCTCTTTCCTCTATTATAAAACCAAGTTAATGGTGCACAAGGAAGCAGGCATAGGAAGTACTACCAAATGTAAAAAAATCCCGATGACGAAATTATATTTTACAGTGATGGATGTGTAAATCAAAATAGGATCTCTACGCTTTCTAATGCACTTTTGAATATCGCCATGGCGTCTCACATTACACTTGTCCAAGAAATTCCTTGAAAAAGGCCACAGGCAAATGGAAATCCACTCCATGCCGTCTGTCACGTTAATATTTGTAGGCAAGCTAGACTACGGACGACTTCTAAAAACAGATTTGACATTTATGAATTAATTATAGCATACTTTTGACTGAAATTAATGAAATAATATGGAAAATATTTCAAATTAGTAGCCAATTAGTTTTGGCTACAATCTAATTAATTTCAGTCAAAAATATGCTATAATTAATTCATTAATGTCAAATCTGTTTTTAGAAGTCGTCCGTAGATATGTGTATGTGGCATCGCTTTAAAGCCTAGACCGTACACCGACCAGAAATATTTGGATCAAACCTTCTTTAAAAATTTCAGTACGATTCAATATTATAAATCTATCAGACCAGGAAAAGCCGTTGGAAGCATCCAACTGAAATTAAATTTGAATGATGAATGGCTTGATTTGCCACAGCAAACCTTAAGACTGAAATATACAAATGTTTATTTGTTACTTGTTTAATCATTAATATTGAAATATATAACTTTAACGAAACAAAATTTAAAATTGTGTTCCTGATGATTTAGGGATCTGTTTGGCAAAATTAACCAGTTAATCTTTTTTTTCTAATCCATGCAATCCTTTCTGAGGCCGAAGCACTCCCTGTTCTTTCGTGGTTTATTTTTCCTGTTTTACTTTACACAATCACTGCTAACTCGAAGACGTACGGCTATAGGACCGATTTAAATGACCATCTGCGCATTGCATAGCTCCATGCCAGTCTAGAGTACTGGACATGGAAGATGGGTTGGCCCATGAGTTTTACACGCTGATAGGGGGTTGTAGTTGTGTTCCTTTTAATCATCACAGATCGTAATCTGTTGATGAAAATTTCTTTTTGCATCCTGCCCCTATCGGGATTCGAACCCGGTACCTCCCCGATCCAAACGCCAAAGCTTTAACCACTGTGCCGTTTGGTCGGTAAGTTTATCTTTATTTCTAAGTTGCAGGCTCAATGAAAATTGCGTACGAGTATGTACACTACTTTCTTCAAAAATTGGTTGCGTTCTACGTAAACCCAAACAATAAATTAGTTTATAAATTTGGTTAAAATTTTGTAAATTATCTAATAATTATTGATTTTTAAGAAGTTATGTTTAATAAATAAATAGTTGTTCGTTATAAATTAAAGTCTCAGGAGGTTTATTTCGCTTCCTGAAAAAAAACTAGATTTTTGGATTTATACAGTCTGCGAGTTTGGTCGACGATATGCGTATTCACACCGTATTTCATCCAATAGAGCTTCCGTAAGTGTGCTGCGGATCACGTTGTAGCGTTGTGCGATGTCCTTGCGAAATGAGTAAATTCGTAAGCTGACTGTTTTTGTGAAGAATGATCGGATGTTTCGTGTATGACAAGTTCGTAGTATACCGTAACTGCCGACAAAAGAACTCAGAGATCGAAGGAAGCTCTTGTATAATAGATAATCTCTGGATTGGCACCTTGATATCTCCTTAGAGAAATGTGATTATTAATCCGGCTTGACCCAAAACTCGAATGTTTAATTGAGCTCAGGCACGGTGCTGAAGTCTCTCAAATGTTTTGTTGTGCTGAGATTTCGATGCTGAGATGCTCCGGGTTCTGTATCCGATGTTAGTATAAGTCTCAGTCGTTCCTTGGCGTGGTCATTGACCTGGATCTTCTCGTAGACAAACAGGAATTGTCTAAAACATCGGATTGCTGTGTAGTAATAAAGACTCAACAACACAAACCGCGCAATCTGCGGGATTATGCTTTGTGTTGATAAAATTCCAATCGGTAGTTCAATCTAATCCAAGATTTGCGAAACCCAACTGGACACAAACATCTCCCAGCAACTAGACGAGCTGCGTAGTCTTCCAAGCACCACTTGTGAGTCGGTCCATGTGTACGTTTACGTACACATACGTGTACCACGTCGGAGTAACTGAATGTTTGAATCTGTGGCATGCCGAGTTTGGCGAGAAGTACTATGATCGTTTCTAGTGGTGCAACCATGGTCTTTGATGACAGAGAATTGTGATTTTGATCTGCAAACATTGTACGAGCATAAACCATCATTGCTGAACCGGTGAACTTGAAGATGATTGCGAGTTGTCAAATGATGGATCCAGCCATTGATTCTGAGAGCCTCCAATGATTTCAAACTATCTCGATAAATGAGCCATTTTTCAGACCGCTTCATTCCACGATATGCCGAATACCCACAATTCTTGACTGTTCCACTATTTTTCTGAGCCGGTCATCAGGTGATCGACGTAAAAGTCTCAGGATGCAACTTGAACAGCAATAGAGTATTTCTTCTGTTCGTCTCGTGCTAGCTGAATGATGGTGCGAATTGCAAGAAACGGAGCACTGACAGACTCGTACGTAATGGTGCACAAGTAATAGTCTCGAATTGGCTCATCTGGAGAATTTCGCCGTGCTATCCGCTGATGATAATTTATGTGTTCGGACGACATCAAAATCTGCCAACACATCTGCTTTAGGTCTGAAACGAAAATAAATTGATGTTTGCAGAAACGGGTTAGTATTTCGAAGACGTTCTGTTTCATATGGTGTAGTCGCAGAACTATATCCTCTCGTGACCTTCCAAAGGGTTCCAAAGGCCGTTCACATTCTGACTCATTCTGCCTTATTTCTCGAGCTGAACGAACGTCTTCGATTTTCCAAAATGAACTGAGCGTGTTGTCGATGGTGTCATAATCCTCGATGGTTGCCGTTAAGCGAGACGCATGATTGGTTGTCCTGCGCTTGACCTTGCCAAAGAGGATGCAACTAAGTTTCGAATTTTGTGTGAATAGTAAACCGTTAACGTCGCTGATGCAACCATCGTTCTGAAGCACTCCAATAATGTCGGCTCCGAGTAAAATATCTAGTGTGGCCATTGATATATATCAATTGGTTGGGATAGTAGCGTGCCAGAGATCTTCTCGAAGACAAAGGTTGTGACCGAGATGGAAAATGTTGAATCGATTCATGCGTAATACAAATTCGGTAATTTAACGTAATGTGGGCGCTTCGTTCGCACTGATTTCACTAATCGTAACTACGGCTGGTCTTTTCGCTTATCCGATGCGAATTGGTAAACATTCCGATATGAAGTTGACCTGGAATCTCGAATCCAACAAAGATCGAATGATAAAGTTTTGGTTTGAATGCGACTGCACGTTGTGATTTTCCAGCACAAACTTGACACGTGAAGATGCGGAAGTACAAAGTGACGACGAGTGGGCGAGTTCATTGTGTGACAGGTTTACGAGGAGCTCGAGTGTGACCTATGTGGTGACATATCCGAGTGTTGATAGCTTTCTGGTTCCAACATGTCTGCGATGATGTTGATTAAGATAATACCCCATGTAGTCACCGGTACTCCTTAAACCTTTAGACTGCGAATGATGTTGGTCGATTTGTAGTGCAGGCATGGTTCTGATCCTTCGAAGATGGCTGTCGAGCTTCTGCAAGTTGGTCATCTGTTTGTGATTTTGGACAAGGTTCTCGAACAAATTCTCAAACTTAGTCCAATTCGTGTAGTCGCCGTCGAAAATAGAGACTGTAATTCGAGGCAGCTTTATATCGACCGACTGCTGCATGTGAATTAGCTTGGCATGGTTTTCAATTTGAAACTGCAACGAGGTAATAGCCATCCGCTCGATCGCGGTTACTATTTTCTCCCTCGAGTTTGGTCCTGTACGCCGCAGAATCCATTATATCGGGACGTCATGTGGTCTGTCTGTGCCTGAGAGCTTGTTTGACACGACTTATCATTGCACCACCGAATTATGTCGGTTTTATCACGAAATATCACTTTGTAAGCATACTAATTTTACGAGTCACGCGCATTGCAGCAAAATGTAAGCAAAATTGCTTCCGAGAATTGTTGCAGCACCACACGGACAATCTGTCTCGAAGAACCAAAACTTTTGTAGCGAAAATGCGAAAAGGGCATACGTGTTGATTGATTGAAAGTTGAAATGAGAAGAAAGTTTTCCACATAGATGTGACGGTTTTGACAGCCGCCAAATGTTGTCAGATGATGATGTTTTAATTAAAACCGTGTTGTTTGACGTTTGTTTGTGGGGTGGCCACCGATAGGTGTCACTTTCATCAGTCGTGGAGACATTTAGTGTCATCTCTAACATCTTTTAACATTAAAATTAAAGCACAGTTGAATTGTTTATATACAGGGTGGCTGAGACCAAATGTTACTGACTTCACTCTGCTGTCATTTGTGTAGTTGTCATTTTCGCGCGTCAATTTTTTGATAGATTGAAGTTTGGTTAGTTGTTTACATGTGGCCAACAAATAATTGTTCTAAATTAATATCTTCATAAAAAAATCGTAACGGAATTCAAACGTAATAGTGTAATTGCACTGTATTTGGGTGGAAATTCACAAACAGCAATAGTTCGTCAGCTCCAGCATTTGAATGTGAATAAAATGTTTGTGTATCGAACCATAACTCGATACAACGAAACTGGTAGCATCGCTAAACGCAACAGAGGCGGTTCTAAAAAGACAGCAATATCAAAAGAAATGATACGAAATGTGAAGAAACGAATCCAACGAAATCCTTGTCAAAGTGCCAATCAATTAGCCGCACGTCTACATGTTTCACGATACAGCATCCAAACCATATTGAAAAATGAACTACACTTGACGCCCTACAAGATACAAAAAGTTCAAGATCTTACGGAGGTACAAAAAAAGTTAGGCTTGAAAGAACACCATTGAAGGCCTTGGCCGAACGTGATGAGATTCCAAAAATTGTCTTTTCTGATGAGAAAATTTTCAGCATTCAACAGTATGTGAATAAACAAAATGATCGTGTTTGGTTAGAGCACAAGTCCAACGATAATTTGGACACAAGAGTTGCCATGTGCAAGCAATCACCAGCTTATGTTATGGTTTGGGCTGCAGTGACTGCAGAAGGACGCACTCCTCTGGTTTTCATCGAACATGGAGTGAAGGTAAAACAAGAAGTGTACCGCCAAAAGATCCTAAACGATGTTTTGCTACCTTGGGTACGTAAACACTTTGGTACGAACCGTTCCCATTCCAACAGGACTCGGCACCGTCACACAAAGCTCGAGCGACACAGAAATTTTTACAAAATTGCGTTCCACGGCTGATTTCGTCGAAAGAATGGCCACCATATTCACCAGACTTGAATCCCATGGATTTCTCCATATGGTCCATTTTAGAGAGTAAGGTGTCCACTAAAAAATACGAAAGTGTTGATGCATTGAAGTCAGCTCTTGTTCGAGAATGGAATAAAATTCCGCAAGCTCACGTTCGGTCAGCTTGCAATGCTTTCTATGGAAGACTGAATCAAATAATCAGAGCCAAAGGAGGTCATATCGAGCAGTAACATGTTTTTCATAAAATGTAATATGTTTTCAACATATTCCACGAAATTTCAATAAAAAATAATCAAAACCCTGTATAAACGAATTTCTTTCTTTCACGATTGAAATGATGAACATTATCATCATTAAAAATAATCTTAACGTTTCAGTGAAAAAAATTTACCTAGCGATAGTACTCGGTAGTGATAGAGAGTGCATTTACGTTATCATCACCTTCTCAATCTAATTTTAACATCTCATTATTTCAAAAATGGGTAAATTATAAAACTCACCTGTAACATTAACCCTGGTTCCTGACGGAACGCTAAATATGTTGGTACCAGAGAAAAATTTCCCAGTCTACCACGTTCCACCATACGGTTAATGGCTTCTCGTACTTTGATGGCATCATTTTTAGCACCAAAAAATTGAAATGATATATCGGTTGATGTTGACCTGAAACAAAAAAAACACCAAAATATATCAACCATAAGATGGTGCGACACATGATAACAGCGACCCTAAGATTTTTCCAACCGCAAGAAATAAAAAATATTAGACATTTTTATCTTAATTATAAATAAACCGTAAGTGTGATATATTTATATTTGGTTGGTAAAGTTTAATAGGTCGCCTAATTGTATCTGGCACAAATTAGTTAGGTGCTTACGATTTTGTAAAAACTTCCAGATCGTTGATTTTTGTTATGTTGAAATTGCGTAGAAAACGGCTTATCTGAAACGAAACAGATACGCAATTAATTAGTAAAGCAGTGAGGGAGCTTTTAATTAATATATTCGCGCAATTCGTGTATATCACACCCCATTAATTAACCAATTTACAAATACAAATAATATTACATTAAAATACAAAATAAAGTCCAATTATTAAATTGTTTGGTTGGAATTCCCACCAGACGCCACTAAAACCGATTTCAATTTGGATTTTATAAAATTGTGCAGTACAAAATTTCTATTCGTGTCACCCATCCTGTCCACCCGCATAATCTAAATTAATCCGAATTAACTAAAAATCATATATTGAACGAGGACATTAAATTTAATTTCATATCGCACAACCATTAATACGCACGCCGTCACAATAAATAAATCGATAAAGGGTGGAGGAGGGATCATTTTCATTCGAGTCGTATCGTACAATACCAAAAAATTATCCGTATAAAAAAACTAAGCTTTTTTTTTTTTGGTACAACACCCAAAAATACACGCATCACACACACATACACAGAGAACACAAAAATGTAAATTGAAAAGCTTAACACTTCATTGGAGCTTTTGTTCAATTAAATTGAAACAAACAAAAACAAAACAAAAAAGTTAAAAAGATAAAAATTATAGAGATTAGGTTTGCTGATGATAATAATAATTTTGTATCTTGTTGACATATTTTATTTTTTATAAATGAGGGGGTTGTTTGGTGTGGGGTGGAGTACTTTATTTAGACTTGATTGCGATGAATAATTATTGAGTTTTTGGTTTTCTGATGATTTTGATTAGGAATGTATACGATGTTATGATTAGCTTGATAGATTTGTTAGAATATACTAGAGTGCTTATTGTAAGATTATTGTCTTTAAGATTTTTTAGGGGTGACTTTTTATAAAGGGTGCTCTGATTGACACGTACATAATAGCGGCTGATCCTTTGTTATATGTTATTGAACGACAGCTAATTGAAACGAAAATTAATTAATCCGGTATTTTTTTGTTTGCATTCATTAAATGTGCGATGAAATTTAAGCTTGAAAAGCTCTAGCTGAGGTTTATGGTACAAGTGATTTGATTTCTTGATTGCCGAATGGCCTATTTACATCGATATTGTACGAGGGTGGTGTGAAAGGGATGCATTTCCGATGCCTTGAGATTGGAATAACGGATTATAAAATGGGGGTTTAAAAATCCGCTCAAGTTTTATTACCAAAATTCAGTGTTGTATTTCAGAATTATCTACATGTCGATGTTGAAAATAGTGTAGACAATGTCAACAATTGAATTGATTGCCGAGATTCGTTATCGCATAAACAATGTGCCACCGTCAACACCATCACCATTGTCCAGTGTGGACAACCTGCAACACTTCAAATATTCCATAAAAGCTCTATTAAACAATGGGTCACCAATAACACCAACGGCATCCACAAGTACGGAAAACCGGCAACAGTTCGACAATTCCAGCAAAGGGTTGTCACATATACCAGCCAGAAGCTATTCAAGAAGCAAGTTGTCCTAATGAGGAGTATTCATAGAAAAATAGACTTTATTGAAGAAACATTGAGCAACAACAACAGTCCAATGGAATATAAAAAGCTAAAAATGGATAACTACTATGAGTTTAATGGCGACAATGAACAGTCGAACTTTAACAACTATTCAACACAAAAGACGACATACTCAAAGCCAAATTTATACAATAAGGAGCAACCCAGTTAATAAGGCATCTCTCAGCAACTAGTGACAACTATACGAGAGTCTGAGAAATACTGCAAGCAAGGTACAACAACGCCAACAAAACATGTAGCATCAACGGGATCAATTCGATCCTTAACGATAACGCTTTTCCTAACTTTATAAAGGTGATTATCCCAATTTAACTGCGAGTCAACAATTAGGCCTAAGTATTGAAACTCATTCACACCTTGAAGTTGAAAGCACTGTGGAGAGCAGTGTAGCAATGTATTTGGGACAATTCCTACGTTAGGTCGTGTAAAATTCATAACTCTAGATTTATCGCTTACAGCCAACCGATGGTAATAGAACCATTTACTTATAGTTTTGATAAATCACTTTGCAATGCAAGTTGAGATTTGGATGAATTGCAATTAATTGGATAACTCAACGCCAGGTTGTCGGCGAACGCTGGTCTGACCCAACAGATCGATATCGAAAATGGAATTAATGTAAATAAGAAATAGCAGAGGTCCAAGCACAGAGCCCTGGGGAACACCGCTACTCAAGTTACCTGGGTCACTGAAAGAGCTTTCCACTTTCACCACTCCACTTGATGACGATTTTTAAGATAACTACCAAACCAATCTAGTATGACGCCTCTCACCCCTATGAACTTCAATTTCGTAAGCAGAATGTCGTGATCAACACTATCTAATGCTTTAGATGTATCTAGAAATAAAGCAGTAGGCTTTCGAGACTTGTTTATAGCCAAATATTACTTAGAAAGTGTAACAATGCCTCCTCAGTAGATTTTCCCGCTGTGAAACCGAATTGTTTCTCGTTTAGAAATTTAATCTTATCGAGATAATTGAGTAGTCTGCGCTTCACCATTTTCTCAAATAGTTCAGAAAAAGTACATAGAAGAGATATGGGCCTATAGTCATTAAGCTCCATCTCATCTCCTTTTTTATAAAGCGGTATTACCAGAGCTAGTTTAAATACATCTGAAAATATTCCCCTATCCAGGCTTAAATTACACAGATATTTGGTAATATCTAACAAATACCAAGAACAATTTTTCACTAAAAAGTTGTCAATCTCATCAATACCTTTGGATGGTTAGTTTTTTAATTCATTATCGGTGGATAATGCGGTATTGTTAAACATTGCCGGATGTAACATTTATAAAAAAGTTATTAAATTCATTGGAAATGGCTAACGAACCAGAAACAACCAAATCTGTGTTTAATTTTGTAATGCGCGTTATTGGGCTTTGGCCTAAGTTTTTTCATAGAATCTCATCAATTAGTTTCAAAGTTTTCTTAGAGTTGTTGCCTACTGAGGAAAATTTTTTTTTGTAATAATTCTTCTTTGTGGCCTTGACTACTCTTCACATTATTTGACAGTTTTTTAACGAATTTTTGTAGCCTACCATTGAATGGATTAGACTTTAGTTTCTGCGAATACTTGTGAAGCTTTTTATTTGACGTAAAAGTTGTGAGTTCACCCATGGCTTGAGTTTTCTAGTGTTGTCAATGGCTACTGCATGACGTAGCGATACGCGATTTAAGAATGTTAAGAAACTTTTCGAAGGCTAAGTTGCAGTCAGCTTGGCAATAAACTGAATCTCATGTTTCGAATAGCAAATATTTTTTAAGGATATCATAATTTACTCTAGGATAATCCGCATTACTGCCTAATGTAATCTTGCGACAAGTATAGCTTGCTATTTTTAATTTAATTAAGTTAAACGAACGCATAATTCTTTAACGATTTAACAAATATTTACATGATCGAGACATGATTGAGCTATAGTTGGCGTATTTATTAAGCCAATGAAACCGTGAGCCGCTAGTGTTGTTTGGTATACGTAACTTTCCGTAAGATTGCAGAATGAAGTCATGGAAGCGTTATCTACGTTGTAAAAGCGGTAAATGGAAACGAACGTCCAAATTATTTTATCTACATATTGAAAGATCCGCAATAATAATATCAGCTGATGACCAGTTTAAGCATTTTATTGATGAAACGACTAAACTGTTATGAATAAAAACACCTACACTACCAGCACGGTAATTATTGTTACAGCATGCCTTCAAGTTATAATGAGGCAAAAAATACCCGCGACATTCATGCGAGTATATCCAAATTTCTGAAACAAAAATTAAATCGAACGGCGTTTTCAGACTTTCCAAATAAACGTTCGATACTTTTATCGAAATTCTCTCTTATAAAGGGTGGTTAAATTTTAAAGGCCGACGTTGAATGTGAACCACACCTAAACGTCAAGTTTTTTTCTGCATTTAATTTGACATTTCTCAATTTCAGACTAACTCAATTTGAACTATGGAAAGATACACAATCGAGCAACGTTAAAGTTATTCAGGCATATTATGAAAATGGGCGTTCAAATCAAAATGCATATCGTGCACTTCGTGATTTTTTCGGTCAATTTAATCGTCCAAATTTGCGTACAATCGGAAAAATCGTGCAAAAATTTGAGCAAACCGGGTCTGTACTAGATTTTAAAACACCACTGCATGGACGTACAGCTCGTACAGCAGAAAATATTGCTGCTGTTCGCGATAGTGTGGCTGAAGAGCCGTCCACCTCAACTCGTCGTCGTGTCCAACAATTGCACCTCTCACGCTCGTCGTTGATGAACATTATGCATAAAGACTTGCATTTACAAGCTTATAAGGTGCAATTGACTCAAAAACTAAAGCCTCTTGACCATTCCAAACGTCGTCAATAGTCAGAATGGTGGCAAGAAATGGCAACAGTGGATGATCAATTTTCGAAGAAAATCATCTTCAGTGATGAGGCACATTTTCACCTCAGTGGAATAAGTGGAATAATTCAAGGCCTATTGTGTTGCCTAATCCTCATTTTGGCTGCACACTACCTTGTTGCTCGCTAATAATAATTCATTATCTGCCTCCAAATTGTTGAACTGCCATTGAATTTGTTGAAGAATAATTTCGCAGTTTATTTCGACCACGTCTATGCATGACTTCATCAGTTGACTTTGCTCTGACTTTGTCTTGAATGCTTCAATTTCCTCCCAGTAATTACTCATATTATAATAGATTATTAGTGACCATTTCATGGCTACCACCTCGAGTCTGCCTATTGATTCAAAGCGTATGCCTGTAGAATGGTTGAATGGAGTAATGTCTATGTTGGCCTGAGCGAGTCCCATCATCAGATGTTTCAATTTGCTCTGGTTTTCCACCTGTCGATGAGGTTGCTGCCGCAGAATCCTCTCGGAATTCTTGGATATTTGTGACTTCTTCTCCTCTTTACTCTGGTAAATGTTCATCCGATTTTATTCCGCTTAACATTAATTCTTGCATCATAATTTTTGCTGTAATTGTTAATGGAGAGAGCCCTCCAACTGGACCAAATAGTTTCGATGACTCGGATAATAATGAACGCTTTGTAGCTTGGTTGCTGGATAACTGAAGTCTTGCAACATCAAATTTAATGTTGTCTTCTTGTGGATCATACAAAATGCCTAGAGTCTTGATGCAATCGTTTAGCTTGATGTCCGTATTACCTTTACCGTGCAGATCTCTTGGTATATGTTTTAATAATTCACTTGAGTTAGAGAACCATTTTCGTAAGTTAAATCCACCTCGATCTGTTAGCAATTTTAATTCGCGAACTGATTGACATGCTTCCCTTATAATGTGGCATCCGGCCAGCAAATCGTCAACATACAAATCTTTCAATATGATATGTGCTGCTACTGGATACTCACTGGCTCCATCAAGAGATAACTGTCTCAAAGCTCTTATGGCCAAGAAACTGGCTGCTGTTGTCATTGGTTTAGACGGTTGAGTTCTCCATAATATTCGTTGGTAATTCTGGTAATCTGCTTCAAAGACGGATCGCTCTTGAACCGATTTTCAATTTGTATATATTAGCCTGGCAGCGGTTTTTTTTCTGGATTCTCCTAATTTGATATGATTACCCTTGAATGGAATTCTTACCACATATCTTCCATCTGATCCTTTTTCTGAGGTTAACTGGAAATGTTGTTCAACCATGTCTTCCTCTTTCGTATATTAATTCTGTTTTCTGGTATCGAATCTACCTGTATGAGTAATTTCAATTGATCTTCAATGACTTTAGTAGCTATCATTGTTGTTGGTTGATTTGTTCTGGTGCCGCCTCTGTTGTGCCATTGGTTCTAATTCACCTCCTTTTATGATGTTGTTGTTTATGATTGCTGGAAAATAGTCTGCACCCAAGTATGATAACAATTGGTTGTGACTTGTTATAATAAGTTTGAGATGGGTCCAGCATCTTGCATCAAAGTCCACCTCCGGTAACTGTTGGTTGAGTTTATCAAATATCAAGGCTTCGATATTTAGTTGAAACTCGGTTTCAAATCTTGGCAAGATTTGTATATTGATTGTATGTTTACAATCACCTGTTTTAACTTCTTCTATACATGAGATAGAAACGTTGACCTTCTTTCTCTTAAGGTTGAGTACGTTAGCGGCTTTTGATGAGACTAATGTCACCTGTGATCCAGGATCGATTAATGCTCTTAGCAAGATCTGATTTCCCGTGCAAGTTATGGCTATAATTACTGCGGTTGGTAACAAAACTGTCCTTGTTGATTTACTATGAGGGTTTTCGCGTTTTTAACTCCAGTTCCGTCGGTTCGAACTTCTACGGTATAACTTCTGTATAATATTGCACAACATTATAACGATCATTATAATTTTTATTTAATTTTAATACAGTTCATAATTTTATAATTCGATTTTATGATTTAACGTACTATGAAGTTTATTGTGGTTGTACGACCGTACGTATTTATTTATTTATTTATTTTAATATAAATGTTTGAAGTTCTTATGAACTTATTACATTAGTGGCAAACTACTTTATTCTAATCTATTACTAATTTTATTTATTAAATTAACCTATAGGTGTACAGCGACATATTAGCGATTCAAAACTTGAAATTGGCAAAAGAAGAAAAATAGAATTTTGATATTATTAAGCTGAAGAAAAGTATTTTTTCCGAAACACGGCAGGAGATTTAGATTTCTTGACGTCATTACTTAACGAATTCCACATGCTAACTCCCCTCACAAAGAATGATGAATTCATCAGATTACATTTATTAATAGCCGGAGTCAAAAGATGAATATGACGATTGGAAGACGAAACTAATTTCTGAACAATATAGGTGGGCTGTTTATACTTTAAGAACTTGAAAATGTATAAACAAATTCGAAACTCATAGAATTCAGCAAGAGAACAACCAAGTAATGAATTAGTAAAATTCGAGATGTGGTCGTACTTTCTTAGCCCGTATACGTATCTCACACAAGAATTAAATATCAATCGAAGTTCATTAAAGTACTTCTTCTTTAATACAAAGAAGACAATATCTCCGTACAAAAAATGTGGAAGGATGTAAGATTTCACCAATTGGAGTCTAAGATTGGTATTAAAGCACTTCGTGGTAGCCCATAACATTCTTAATAAAGAAATTACTCGATTACAAACTGTTTCGATGTGGTAACTCCAGCATAAGCATTTGTCAAAAGTTAAGCCTAAATTATTCACAGAATCAGAGAAATCTACCTCCTCTTCAAGTACACTGATTTTAGGTAGGTAGTGCGTATCACGAATTGTAGAAGATATAATAATAGATTTGGTTTTTCCACCATTAAGTTCAAGATAATTTTCTATAGACCATTTCGTAATCAATTCGATATCGGAATTAACAGTTCCAATAGAATTTGTTATCTCGTTGGGCCTACAAAATCTATAAATTTGCAGGTCCCTTTCAGCGAAAAGGTGATATTTGCATTGAGTGATAACAGCAGGTAGGTCGTTTATATACATCATGAATAGAAAAGGACCTAATACCGATCCCTGGGGAACACCGCAATTAGTATAACAAGAGCTAGAAATTCCTGAATTAGATCTAACCAATTGTGATCGATTTGATAGATATGACAAAACCAAACGACAAGCCGACATTGAGAACTTAAAACTGTTACGAAGTTTGCTAACCAAAATTGAATGATCAATTTTATCGAAAGCTTTACTAAAGTCTAGAAGAACCAGCGTACGAAGATAACCCTTGTCTATGGCCCTGCGGATGTCGTCATTGATGTGTAGTAAAGCACTATTAGTGCTGAAATGACGTCTGTAAGCAGACTGGTACTTTGATAGTAAATTTTCCGATTCAACGTAAGTTAATATTTGTGATTGCAGTATTTTTTCAAAAACTTTAGACAAAGCGGGAAGCAGACTAATAGGGCGAACATCAGATAAGCATTTGGGATTTTTATTCTTAGGAATGGGAATAATGATTGATTGCTTCCATTTCTCAGGAAAGATAGAAAATGTTATTAGGCTATTAAAAATATGTAGTAAGTAGCAATCAACCTTTGGTAAATTAAGTTTAACGAACTTAATTGGTATTTCGTCAACTCCGACAGCGTTTGATTTAACGGAATCCAAAGCATCCATAAGGTCAGGGATATCGATGTTATTAAAACTAAAGTTACCTTCCATCGAACTAGAGTTCATTAGAACATCAACGGTTGGTAACCCCGGTGAACGTGCACTGATATGAGAAAAGTAATTATTGAACTCACTTGGTGAAAATTGCGTAGATGGTTTTTCGTTGGATGAAAGAAAGGAACCAACAGATTTCAAATTTTTCCAAAACACTTTTGAAGGAAGAGATGGGTGCAATATAGATGAAAAATAATTCGACTTCGCGCGTTTTATAATATTGTTACTCTTATTTCGTACAGCTTTATATTCTTGGTACAGTTCAATTCTTCTTGTACGCTTCCACCGACGTAAAATAAAATCCCTGAAATTTATAGTATCCCTGATCTCATCATTGAACCAAGGCGGTTGTTTAGGTTTGGGTGATATAGTCCTTAGTGGCACAAATTCCTCAAACAAGTCTACAACTAGTTCTGTAAAGTATTCTACTTTATCAACAGGGTTGTTAAAATTATAAACCATGCTCCAGTTTAAGTTATTACATTTATCAAGCAAATCTGATGAGTTAATGCTATTATAGTCGCGAAATGAGATTTTAGGAATAGATCTCTCATGTTTAATGTCATAGGAGAAGTAAAGAAGATCGTGATCACTAAATCCAACCGAGATTTGGTTATGAAATACAATTTTATCCGTATTAGAAATAATACAGTCCAATAATGAACTAGAGTGTGACGTGAAAAATGTTGGCTCGGTGTTCACGGGAGTGAGAGAGTATTCAGTTAGTAACCTTTTAAATTTTTTCGTTGTCGATTTAGTTGTTTTAAGGTCACAATTGAAATCACCGCACAGTACAACATCATTATAGTTAACACTATAATTTTGCAAGAAGGTCCCAAAATCTTCAAGGAAACGTTTATTCGGCGGTCTATATGCAACAACCAACAACACCTTAGTTGCTCCGAGTAATAGTTCTATGAGAATTACCTCCAAATTAGCTGCACAATGACCATGTACCAGTTTATATCGAATGCCTGATTTCAGGAAAACGCAGATTCCACCTCCCTTTTTTATTGAATCCAAATTTCGGTCCAATCGCAACATATTGTATCCAGAAAGACAAATTGAAGCATCCGGAATGCGATCATGGAGCCATGTCTCAACAAAGCAGAGAATATCAAGTTTTACACCGCACACTAACTCCCTAATATCATCAATCTTATGAAGAATACTACGAGTGTTTAGAAAAGAAAAATTCAGACCTGTGTACCTGTTAATTGAAGATTTGAGAACCACATTGTTTACTATTGAGGAGGAAGCATGTGAATTAACACGTAGATGATTCATGTAACATCCCAGTATGTTTCGGAAAAAATGAGATATAAATACATTTTGTGATTTAATTTTAATAAATTTGTTATTTAGTTTTCAGTTAAATTAACTATTTTTCTAATAACTGTGAAACGGCTAAAAATCATAAATTCATAAAATCTGTCAATATCTGTGATATAAATGCATAACTGTGATTTTATTAAATATTTTTTTTTTCTAAATTGAATAATAATGTCTGCGTGCTGTGAATGTAGTGCCAAAGTGTCTGAAAACTTTTTTACTTGTGCTGGTGAATGTAATAAACTTATTCATTTTGGATGCGCCGGAATTAAAAAACCTGTGTTTGATGCCATTCCAAATTTTTCATGGCGATGTGGTGTTTGTATCGATGTTTATAAAATTCTCAAGGAAACGAACGATCATATCAATGCTGATCAATGCTATATCAGCGTCCTTGTCATTGCTAAATAAAACATCAGCCGGTATTAGTAATAACGTGGAAAGTTTGTTAAAACCAACACCATCTCAACAGTCGTCGTCTGTAAAATTAAAAAAAAAAAAAACAACACAAACTGATATGGAATTTGCTACACCAATACTTACAAGATCAAAGAGTAGTGTGAATAATGGCATAACAACGGATTCAACTGCTAAATCGTTAGACGATAATATGGACTCGCCTAAAAAATTTTTTATTGGTAGTGGTGACTTGAACTCTACTTTGCGTACCGTTGAACCGCTAGAACCGTCGAGAAACCTGTATTATATTGCTTTCGACGTAATGATGAGCGCGATTATGTATCATTTAAAATCGGTATTTCTGTAAGCAAATTTAACCAAATGCTGGATTCATCGGCGTGGCCTTCTGGAGTGTTGATTAAAGAATTTTTAAATTCACATCGGAAATCAATGAATAATAATTTTTTAGTCCCACGCTCAGCTCTAACGACGTTGTAACAATATCTACTGCGACCTCAACTGATTTTATACCTTCTTCAAATCCGATGCCGCTGTCTGCACCTATCGCTCAACTGACACTGCCACTCTCAGATGAAACCAACACATTGTCTATTTATTATCACAACGCTAGCGGAATACGATCAAAAACGCGTGAAACGTACCTATCAGTGTTGGAAAATGAAGATGATGTCATCTGCATCACGGAAACATGGCTAACAAGCTCGCACAATTCTGCAGAGTACTTCCCTCCAGACTACTATGTTTTCAGACGCGATCGTTATACGAATCTTGAATCGACAGCGAGAGGTGGCGGAGTTCTGCTAGCGGTCACGAAAGATATACGTGCGGATATTATTGACCTTGGGAGTAACGAGTTGGAGATTTTGGCTGTTAAACTTGCTTTCAATGGAAATCTGGTGTTGATAGTTGCTGTTTACATACCATACGGATCCTCAGTTAATATATATGGTGAGCTATCTGCATCTCCTGATTTTGATTGTGTGATGATTTTGGGAGATCTTAACTTACCGAAAATAAAATGGCTTACAGTAGATGATGAACTTCTGCCATTCAATGGTGATCTAACTTCAGATCTGGTGATGGACTCAATCTGTTCACTCGGGCTAAGACAGATTAATAACATCGAGAACCAGTGCAGCAATACCCTCGATCTGTGTTCGTTACAGTAGAAGTAAATGGCACAATCATTGCTTGTAATGATCTCGGCGGTTCTTCAAGTATTTTTCACATACCACTACATATCCAATTAATATTTGAAAATTGTGTTAATGTTAACGTAAATTTTAATTCTAGTGAGTCTTTCAATTTTAATAAGGGAAATTATAATGCTTTAAATGAGTTTCTGGACAATATTAATTGGGATCAATATATAACGGGTAGTTTAGACGCTCATATTGATCAGTTTTATAAAATAATGAACTTGGCAATTGAACAATTTATTCCCCGTTCACCTGTAGTTTCGTCGGTGTGCGAGCCATGGTTTAATAGTCGCCTCTCAGGATTAAAAAATCGGAAATCTAAAGCTCATAATAAATATAAATTAAACCCATCCGCCGTAAATTATGAAATATTTAGCGCTCTCAGATCTCAATTTAAAATTTTAAATCGTTTCTTGTATAATTTATATATTGTCGAGATCGAATCGAATATTAGAAACAACCCTAAATGTTTCTGGAGTTATGTTGATTCGAAACGGAATTGTAGAGGTATACCCTCGCAAATGTCTTTCAATTCTTTGACGGCTAGTGATCCACAAATTATCACTGACATGTTTGCAGCATTTTTTGAAAATGTGTATGTCCCGTCTTCGAGAGGGAATGACGATCTTGTTTTTAATAATAATCCAAACATTCAATTTCAATTTGCTACCGATGACGTTCTGCACGCTCTTTTGAATGTAAATGTGAATATGAGTTGTGGCCCGGACAAAATTCACCCGCTTGTGTTGAAAAAGTGTGCTTCGGTCTTAGTTCAGCCGCTGACGAACATCTTCAATTTGAGTTTGAAAAGTGGGGTTTTCCCTTCAATTTGGAAATCCAGTTTCATTAAACCAATTTTCAAGAGTGGACGGAGAACGGATATCGAAAATTACCGCGGTATTTCTATCTTATCGGCTATTCCTAAATTATTTGAATCGATGGTCAAGGACCGCATCTTTTTCTTAATTAAAAATTCCATCTCAGTAAACCAGCATGGGTTTTACCCCGGACGGTCAACTGTGACAAATCTTGCTTTGTTTACAAATTTTTTGACGCTAGCATTATAGAAGGTGGTGATGGTGTTGAGGTAGTGTTTACTGATTTTAGCAAAGCTTTTGATAAAATTGATCATGTTTTATTGGTAAAGAAACTGGGACAGCTCAACAAGTGTGATGTCCTTCCTTTAAAGTGGATTTTTTCATATTTGACGAACAGAACTCAAAAAGTTTTTTTTAAATAATATTTTATCTAGAGACATCAATGTTTTGTCTGGCGTCCCACAAGGTAGCCACATTGGACCTCTATTATTTATTGCATTCATAGATGATGTGAAGCGGTGCTTCAAACATTGTAAGTTTCTGATTTACGCTGATGATGTAAAAATCTTTTGTAAGATTAGAAATGATCGCTATCTGCTAAATCTACAACAGGAATTAAACGTTTTCTGCGACTGGTGTAGCTTGAATAAGCTTTGCCTGAACGTTTCGAAATGTAAAGTTATGAACTTTTCTAGAAGACGTTATGGACGTAATGGACATGATAATAGTTTATTCTTAAATGGCGTTATGATAGAGCGAGTTCATTCTTTTCTAGATTTAGGGGTTTTGTTTTCACGGGATTTATCGTTTAAGGACCATATTGACAGATGTATTAATAAGGCTAATTCAATGTTAGGGTTTTTAATCCGTTTCTCCAAAGACTTTCATGATCCATATACTCTAAAAGTCCTCTTTGCTTCATTTGTTCGATCGCACTTGGAGTATGCGTCAATTATCTGGAATCCGTTCTATATCAATTCCTCTAACCGTATAGAATCAATCCAGAAGCGACGTTATAATGGGCCGAATTGATTGTTCACAACTACTTTCCTTGTTTTCAATACGTGCCCCAGTGAGATCACTCAGACACCGAGGCTTAGTCATTAATCTGCACTTCCATGGGTCTAATTTTGGTATGTCGGACCCGGTTTGTAATTCTAGCCGTGTATTTAATAATGTATCTACCGTGTTCGATTTTAATTGGTCCAGAGATGAATTTAAAAGAATTCTAAAAACTTTTTTTATTCAAATTTGATTTATATAAATAAACCTAATTTTAAAAATACCAGATGTAAATTAATACTGTTGGTAAAATAAATAAATAAATAAATAAAATAAAAATAATTAATTCAAATAAACGCAATTAAATTAAATTAAATTAAAACGTTGTACAAAATACATGATTAATAATTCATGCGCCAATTCCCGCCACCAAAACAAAAGATAACATCTTTATAGAATGATAGGTAATCTGAAGCTAGGTAATTTTGTCTATAAACTGGGTAAACTCTAAAATCGGAACAATTATATGTACATTTGGCCATAATTGGATATTTAATATTTAAACCAGTAAGCTACTATAATATGAGTGTCAATTCACGTTAAATAATAACCGTACTGAGAATAAAAATAAAAAAATTAAATAGAAAATAAAAAGAGATCGACGTCACAATTTATTGAATGAAAATATTGTATTGAAAAATAAAAAGAGGTTGACGTCACGGGACATTCATTCACGATTAATGCATTATTACAATAACACTTCACTGCACAGTAGAAGGAACTTCCATAAATAATGTTCAGACGTTGTTACGTAGAGGTAGTAGATGATGTTTTCGATCTGGTTGTGTAACCACGTTGGTTAGTATTTGTGATGACATCATCACCTTCAAGTAGCATAGCTGGAACAGGAATACTGGCCGAAGATAGATGAGAAGATGGGTGAGTGTAATATTCATTGTCAACCATAATTCTCAATTGTTGTATACTACTCACTGAAGTTGGCACTGACGTCTTAGTTTTTAGAATGTATACAACTCCCGATTTAATGAAAGTTTTATAAATACCTCCAGAGTTGTAGATTTTCTTGGCCTCGCCGAATATCAATTTAGTTTTAGTTGTTAAGCCTCTATTCATGTAAATTCGTGTCGATGAATTCATACCAATATCCTTTAATGATAATGATTGTTTAACCTTGTACTGGTTAAAAAATTCGATAGCCGATGCTTTCAGTGCAAATTTGATTATTATCGGAGGGGCACTACTGCTCGATGACGTTTTACCACTGCTCATCGAAGTTTTACTTTTAGTCCGGAATGCAGAAAAACTGTGGTCGTTACAGTTGAAATTGATTGAATTACTAATTTTAGCGACAACATCAGCAACAACTTCGTTAGTTACAACAGGAACTTGCGTAATTACTATATCACAGGATCTTTGTTCGGTCTCTAGATAATCAATCCTTTCACTTAGACGTACAATTTCGTCACCCTGCTCATTGATTTTAGCGATAATAACTTCAATTTGATTCTTGAAATCACTCAAATGTGAGTCAATACATTTAAGTAAGTCTTGCTTGACATTTCTTTTGCGGAATTACTATTAAGTGGCATGGTTCAAACAGATGAGTTTTGATATACGCCACACACCAAGTCAGGTGAAACGAAAAACTGTTTGATTATAAAATTAACTGTAGGTAATCTATCGATTGTACCGTAAAATGATGCAATTTACACACCACACTTTATGTTTTTATAATATATCGATTGTGTTTTAATTGGAAGCACAGATCACATAAAATATAAAATTATGATAGTTTTAATGTAACTATTTAAGTATTTGATTATTTAAGTATTTGATGATTGGATTATGCCACAATAAACTTTAATTTCATATTAATGATCACAAAAAGCAAAAAAAATAAAGTACTGTGCCATTTCTAGCACTAAGCACATTTAAGTAAACAAAATATCATCAGAACAGTCTTATTAGTACGTATCTAACTACGGGTTAATTTACCACGGAACTTTTGTTAATGTACACGGTACTTTTTTATTCAAAGTTCAGTTTAGTTTACACATGTTAAGCAAAAAAAATTGTTTTTGTGTACGCACTATTTAATAAGATATGCTTTTCATGTTCATAATTAACACTCACATGACTTCATGATTCATGATTTACTATTATTTATTTAATGAGCTGGATTAAGTAGGGCTTTATTTTATCACGAAAGACAACAGATTTCTGTTTTATAGAAAACTGGTTAAAAAAAACTATTTCACAGCCTCACGGTCAAGGCTGGTTTTTAACTTATCTGAAGTTTATTATTTAGAATAAAACCATAATCAATGGTCACCATATTATTATCAATTTTTAGTCACTGTACAGTTTTATTTATTAAGGGTAATAAATTCTAATTACATCTATTTGATCAATACAATAAAATATATTATCTAAATGTTTATAATCCAGGGACGTACAACTAATAATTCCTACACCATTCGGTTCTTACAGCCAATACATAAAATTTACAAGAAAAGTTTTCCTCGGCGTCAGTTCAGGCTGCTCCCAGTCTTTAGTAGTTAAAACGCCATTAATCTCGTCGTAAGATTCGGTATAACACAAAAGTTATACAAGAATAAAGCGTTTTATTGAAAAAAAAAATAAAAATTGTACACATACCCTCGCTAAACAATCTCTTTGAAATTTAAACCAATCAGAAGATACCATCCACCACAAATTACAAATTTACCTAAATTATGATTATTGTGAAACCATGGCAAAAGACTAATAATTATATTTACAAAAAGCATAATTTATGCACTTTGTAAATAAATTTTAGATAAATATCTCCGCGGGCTTCACTAATTAATTTCCACTCAGTGTATCCATTGGTACTTACACATAAACCATATACATACACATCGAGTGCACAATTAAATTGTGGTTTTCGATTTTATATGAAATTTGATACATATCCGGTTAACTATATCGAAATACATATGCACAAAATAGCAACATCACAAAATGTATATTGAATTTTCACAACAATGACACAAAGCGGAGAGAAAACTAATAATTTTCCAATCACAATACCATACCTGTGTATTTACATAACAACCTTCATAACATGCTCGATGCTAAACAACCGCAAAATGAAATGCACAACCAACCAAAAGTTTTCACTTTAATTGAAAAAATATTAGAGCGTTTTTTCGGGGCATGATTGTTGTTGTTGGTGTGTGTATTGTTTTGGATTAAAATGGATTGAAATTTTATTATTTCCGGTATATTGACAAGCAAATTTGTGGTATACACTATTTGTGGGATTTTAAATTTCATTTCGATTCCATTTAACGGAATTTCTATTTACTTTTGTGTCAGATACCAGAGATCGATATAATTCGGTCACTGGTCAATACGTACACCGCTTTCGATACAAAATTTAATCAACAAGTGTATAGGGGTGTGCACAAAACGACCCCTAAATTTTTTAATTTAATAAATATTTTTGAATTGAGATTTTTTTTGTATTTTATTTGTCTCACTTAACATTTCAATCAATTATTATAATACATTTCGTAAATAAATTAAATGAATTTAATAAGACGGAAATATAGCGGAAATGATAAAAATCTAATTTGTATTAAACAAGGAGAAACACAAAAATTGCTATTTTTATTTACCAACCTCGGTCCCTCCAAAGTGTATGTAATAATACAAACGAAATTGGGGCTGCTACCACCACCATCACTCCTCCGCCCAGTAGAAGACTTGTTTTGAACGGAAAGGTAACCTCCATTTAATTTTATATTTCCTAAACTGCGTACAGAAGAAACTTATTATACAACACGATTGATTTGACCTAATTATATGCTAAATTAGAAATAATTTTTGAGCTTTCGTTGCTTTTCTTGTTCGTCCGCCCTTTACACCATTAAACAAAAAATACAAATTTGTACGCAAATTGCAGATGTTGCTGTAAAATTAGATTTTTTTTGTACTTCACACAATTTTTGTTTTTGTATAACATTTACCGGAAATACACTGTTGTGTTTACAACGTTGTTAAATGTGTAATGCTTTTTGTAGTATTGGTGGAAATGAAAGCTTTTGGAGTTTAAAGGATATTAACGATTGGAGTATATAATGATTTCATATATTTTATAGACGCTACCAGGAAAAGGCTTGATTTAATGGATATAAAGTTAGCCCAGAATTCATCCCACGAAACGACGATGGTAATACTAAACTATCACGACAGTTTTTCATCACAGGATATTACAATCAGCGCAAAAATTTTACTATCCCAGAATATTTCATCCCAGGAAAACTATAATGAGAGGAAACTATCATCCCAGAAAATAAAGTTAGCCCAGCTATCACTATAGCGAAAGTTAACTATCCGATCACTATCAGCCCGAGAATTACAGAGATTCCACAAGCCTACATAATATCTAAAGAGGAATCATTTGATTTCTGTCGTTCCAGTAATAGCTATAATGCTAATATTTTATAAAAATAATTAGATGCGGAACAGTTTTATGAAACTTCTATGCGTCCAAGTGGCGCAATTGAATTTTAAATTCTTGAAATCATTAAACTATTCAATCTATTGATGCTCAATCGCTTCCTCAGCTCATTGTATAAAAGTATCGGATTAGGACGAATGCTTTTTAGATGCGGAACACTAACATCTTCATACAGGATCAATTTAATCCAACAATTTTATAAAATGTGCTGTGGAAGGGATGGAGCATCAAATGATTGAGTAATTTAATGATTTTAAGAATTGAAAAATTTAATTGCGCCACTTGGATGCATAGAAGTTTCATGAAACTGATCTTGTATAAAGATGTTAGTGTTCTGCATCTAAAAAGCATTCGCCCTTCTATTCATCCAAGTGGCGCAAGTGAATTTTAAATTCTTAAAATCATTAAATTACTCAATATTTTGATGCTCAGTAGCTTCCACAGCTCATTCTCAAAAAGTGTCGGATTAAAACGAATGCTTTTTAGATGCGGAACACTAACATCTTCTACAGGATCAGTTTCAAGAAACTGCTATGCGTCCAAGTGGCGCAATCGATTTTTAAATTCCAAAAATCATTAAATTATTCAATCTTTTGATGCTCAATCGCTTCCACAACTCATTCTATAAAAGTGTCGGACTAGAACGAGTGCTTTTTAGATGCGGAACGCCAACATCTTTATACTGGATCAGTTTCATGAAACTTCTATTTGTCCAAGTGGCGCAATTGGATTTTAAATTCTCAAAATCATTAAATTACTCAATATTTTGATGCTCAGTAGCTTCCACAGCTCATTCTCAAAAAGTGTCGGATTAAAACGAATGCTTTTTAGATGCGGAACACTAACATTTTCTACAGGATCAGTTTCAAGAAACTTCTATGCGTCCAAGTGGCGCAATCGATTTTTAATTTCCAAAAATCATTAAATTATTCAATCTATTGATGCTCAGTAGCTTCCACAACTCATTCTATAAAAGTGTCGGACTATATCGAATGCTTTTTAGATGCGGAACGCTAACATCTTTATTCTGGATCAGTTTCATGAAACTTCTATGAGTCCAAGTGGCGCAATTGAATTTTAAATTCTTAAAATCATGAAGTTACTCAATCTTTTGATGGTCAATCGCTTCCACAGCTCATTCTATAAAAGTGTCGGATTTGGACGAATGCATTTAAGATGCGAAACACTAACATCTTCATACAGGATCAGTTTCAAGAAAATTCTATTCGTCCAAGTGGCGTAATTGAATTTTTCAATTCTTAAAATCATTAAATTACTCAATCTTTTGATGCTCAGTAGCTTCCATAGCTCATTCTATAAAAGTGTCGGATTTGGACGAATGCATTTAAGATGCGAAACACTAACATCTTCATACAGGATCAGTTTCAAGAAAATTCTATTCGTCCAAGTGGCGCAATTGAATTTTAAATTCTTAAAATCATTAAGTTACTCAATCTTTTGATGCTCAATCGCTTCCACAGCACATTTTATAAAATTGTTGGATTAAATTTATCCTGTATGAAGATGTTAGTATTCCGCATCTAAAGCGCATTCGTCCTAATCCGACGCTTTTATAGAATGAGCTGTGGAAGCTACTGAGCATAAAATGATAGAGTAACTTAATGATTTTAAGAATTTCAATTTCAATTGCGCCACTTGGACGCATATAAGTTTCATGAACCTGATCCTGTAGAAGATGTTAGTGTTCCGCATCTAAAAAGCATTCGTTTTAATCCGACACTTTTATAGAATGAGCTGTGGAAGCTACTGAGCATCAAAAGATTGAGTAACTTAATGATTTTAAGAATTTCAATTTCAAATGCGCCACTTGGACGCATAGAAGTTTCATGAACCTGATTCTGTAGAAGATGTTAGTGTTCCGCATCTAAAAAGCATTCGTTTTAATCCGACACTTTTATAGAATGAGCTGTGGAAGCTACTGAGCATCAAAAGATTGAGTAACTTAATGATTTTAAGAATTTCAATTTCAAATGCGCCACTTGGACGCATAGAAGTTTCATGAACCTGATTCTGTAGAAGATGTTAGTGTTCCGCATCTAAAAAGCATTCGTTTTAATCCGACACTTTTATAGAATGAGCTGTGGAAGCTACTGAGCATCAAAAGATTGAGTAACTTAATGATTTTAAGAATTTCAATTTCAAATGCGCCACTTGGACGCATAGAAGTTTCATGAACCTGATTCTGTAGAAGATGTTAGTGTTCCGCATCTAAAAAGCATTCGTTCTAATCCGACACTTTTTGAGAATGAGCCGTGGAAGCTGCTGAGCATCAAAAAGTTGAATAGTTTAATGATTTTCAGAAATTTATATTTAATTACGTCACTTAGGCCAACAAACTTTTGCTGAAATAATTATTTAAAAATATTTCTGTTTACTTTAGATTTCGATTGTTATATCGTGATAGAATAATATACATGACATAATGTCGTGATAGATTTTTTAGTAACTATTGCCTGAAGCGTATATTTGATTTTTGTGGGATGTAAATACTGGGATAACTTTTTTTACCTCTTGATTTACACAAACGCATTGCAATTATTCTTGGAACTGTTCGTTTGATGTAATACATTTTCAACTGAAACCAAATCACGTTGTGTCCCAAAAATTTTTTTCAGACACAAGAGTATAAGAATTGCTCCGCCGTTTAAAATATTTTGCTTCTGAAGTTCAAATACGTAGCATCCATATTATTAAGCATTGACATTTTTTACTTTTGCACATCACAAGATGCAGGGAAGGTTGTTAAATGTGATAGGCTTTAATTTTACTGTTGTGAGGTTCGGACGTAAAATAAGGGAAACGAAAAGCCTTCTTCGAACACAATCTAAAATAAACTTGAACCAGTTTCATGTAGAAACTATAAATATTGCAAGTACAATATTGCACTTACCAAGTGGGTAAGGTTCAACACAGACCAAACCAAAACAACTATGCCAGTGAATAAAAGTTCTTCTTTGACAGAGTTAATTTTACCGCCGTGTAAAAACAAAAATAAAATCAGCGAAGAAAAAAGTAATCAGCAAATTTAGCAATGCTAAACGAAAACAATAGTCATGAAGTCAGTGCGACGAACTCTAGTGACCGTGGTCAGTGTGAAAAAAAACTATAGTGCAAACGGTATTGAATAGGTATATCATTGTTCAATATAAAAGAAAACCTAGCCCGAGATCTACCCAGTTTGCTAGCTATGTGTTAACCAAATACCTCTTGATAACCGATTCTCTAGTTTAGAGGTCTTTGACCTCAATACAGCGACGAAATTGAAAACTGAGAAACTCGCTCAAAAGAGGTAATATAAACTAAATAAATATTCAAACCTTCGAAATCGATGGCTTCAGAGCCCTAGTTAAACACTTTGACGAAGTTGGTAAAAAATATTACACATACCAGCTAAAAAGTCAAAAAGGGTTGACTGTTGTGATAAAAGGAATTGAAACTGGCGTAGATGTTAGCGAAATACAAGCTGCACTTGCTGCGGAAGGTGTCCATGCCAAATATATTGGTAATATAGTAGCGAGGAGCGCTACGAAATGAAAAGGATTTTTGAACCGCTACATCACTCCCCTCCTGGATCGAAAACCGTAGTGTTTCAAATTAAATGTAACCGTTTTTCGAATACTACGTTTTTCGACTGGGTTTACCACAAGTATTCCGTATGCTGGCTTAAACCTGTCAATGCCAATTGTTGTTGATTTTCCTTCTACACCCAAAGATTTTTGGGAATGTACGTTGCCTGTTTGGTTGGATGTTTTGTGTCCGTAGGAACTAATGCTCTCATGGTAGTACAAAGCTGCTTCACGAAATCCGAAGTAAAGGGTGGTTAAATTTTAAGGGCCCACGTTGAATGTGAACCACACCTAAGCGTCAAGTTTTTTTCTGCATTTAATTTGACATTTCTCAATTTCAGACTAACTCAATTTGAATCATGGAAAGATACACAATCGAGCAACGCGTTAAAGTTATTCAGGCATGTTATGAAAATGGGCGTTCAAATCAAAATGCATATCGTGCACTTCGTGATTTTTTCGGTCAATTTAATGATCCAAATGTGCGTACAATCGGAAAAATCGTGCAAAAATTTGAGCAAACCGGGTCTGTAGGAGATATTAAAACACCAGTGCATGCTCGTACAGCTCGTACAGCAGAAAATATTGCTGCTGTTCGCGAGAGTGTGGCTGAAGAGCCGTCCACCTCAACTCGTCGTCGTGCCCAACAATTGCACCTCTCACGCTCGTCGTTGATGAACGTTATGCATAAAGACTTGCATTTACACGCTTATAAGGTGCAATTGACTCAAGAACTAAAGCCTCTTGACCATTCCAAACGTCGTCAATGGTCAGAATGGTGGCAAGAAATGGCAACAGTTCATGATCAATTTTCGAAGAAAGTCATCTTCAGTGATGAGGCACATTTTCACCTCAGTGGATTCGTCAATAAGCAGAATTGCCGCATTTGGGCGAATCATAATCCAAGAGTGATTGTCAAAAAACCAATGCACCCACAAAGAGTGACTGTTTGGTGCGGTTTATGAGCTGGCGGCATCATCGGGCCGTATTTTTTCCAAAATGAGGCCGGTCAGGCAGTTACTGTGAATGGTGTTCGCTATCGTGAGATGATAACGAACTTTTTATGGCCCGAATTGGAAGATATGGATGTGGACGATATGTTGTTTCAACAGGACGGTGCCACTTGCTACACAGCTAACGAAACAATGGCTCTTTGGCGCGACAAATTCAATGGCCGTGTTATCTAACGTGGTGGCGATGTCAATTGGCCGCCAAGATCATGTGATTTGACACCGTTGGACTTCTCTCTTTGGGATTATTTGAAAAAAAAGTTGTACGTCGATAAGCCAGCAACAATTCAAGAGCTAAAGGATGACATAATTCGGCACATTAACGGCATAGAACCTCAATTATGCCCAAGCGTCATCGAAAATTTGGACCTTCGGGTGGAGGTGTGCCGCCGAGGTCGCGGCGGCCATTTGGCCAATATTTTATTCCATACATAATTGAACTATACCATATTATCATAATAAAAAGAATTGACAATAATGTCTTAAATAATTTGTGTTTTATTCAAAATCAACATCGGCCCTTAAAATTTAACCACCCTTTATCTGTGTTTGGGTTCGAGTTTTGATCAATAATGAAAATTTCACCGGGAACCTCGATTTTTTGACCATATACTAGCTCTGCTGGTGTGCAGTCTAGGTCTTCCCTGCCGGAGGTTTGAATACCCAATAGGATCGTTGGAAGTTCTGAACTCTAATAAGATGTATTATATCGAGCAGTTAATGCGGCTTTCTGTTGCTCGGCAGCTAAAATCAGCAACAGTGTTTATTCAAATTGTGTTCTTTGGTCTGTCATGATGAAGAGTGGGACACCATATCTACAGATATACTTATTGTAGAAGATTTTGCTTGCAGTGGACCAACCAGGTCCATGTGGGTGTGTTCGAACCTGCCACTTGGTAACTCGAATTTACCAAGCTCTGGTTTTGTGTGGCGGTGACCTTTGAACTTTTGACATGGGAGAAAAGATTTAGCCTAATTGCTTGTATCAGGGGAACGAAGGGTCGATTTTTACCTGTAGAAGTCTCACCCAAATTTGCTGCTTAGGTCGGGTAAGTCGATCCGTTGCAGGTTTACGGCTGATTTCGAGTGGCGTGTTGAAATCAATTTCTGGAGTTCCTCGTTGCGTTGTTGTTGTACCAGTAATTGCTTCGCACCGAAGGAGAATACGCTGAGATCTGTGAGAAGTGTTTCACCAGAGCGAGACAAACAGTCGCTCCAGATGTCGTAATTGCCGGGACTACTTTCTGACTCCGACGTAATAGCTGTTGTAAGTGGTTTATTGCCGGTAAATATAGAGAACTATCGGTCTTCAACGAAATGGCGAAAGTGATTGATTGCTAAATACATAGCAAGAAGTTCTCTATCGAAAGTGGAGTATTTAATTTCCGCAGGAGAGAGCTTTTTTTGCAAAGAACGCTAATGGTTGCCAACATCCATTATTGCATTGTTGTAAGACAGCTCCTACTGGCACATTGGAAGCCAAGAGAATGACAGCGGCAAGAGAACGCTTGACCATTTCGAAAGCTGTTTTTGCCTTTATTGAGTAAGGTGGCCGAATGTCTGCGAATAGGAGATAACCCTTCAGCTAACCGTGGTAAAAAGCGGTGGTAATAGTTCACCATACCGACGAACGGCTGTATTTGGCGAATTGATGGCAAATTTGGAAAATTACATCAATTCTGTCTTTCGGCGGGAGGATGCCATCTTTCGAAAATGTGTGGCTCAAGAAGTCGAGTGATTTTACGCCGAAAATACATTTCGAAGCTTTGATATTAATTCCATATGCGAAGAGACGGGTAAATACTGACTTGAGATGTTCGTTAAGTAATCGCTGGAATGTCTGGGCTGAGCTACGAAGGCCATATGACATTCGGGTGAACTAAAAAAGTCCAAAAGGAGTAGATATCGCTGTTTTGTGAATATCCTCGAGAGCCATGGGAATTTGATGATATGCCCTAACCAAATCTATTTTCGAGAAAATAGTGGCGCCGGCGAGTTTCAATGAGAAACTGTGTATGTGGGGTATGATATCTATCTGGGACAGTGACAGTGTTTAACTGTCGATAGTTTCCACAAGGGCGCCATTCCTAGTCCTTCTTTTGCACCATACGTAATGGTGAGGAGACGGATGATGATGTGGAGCGGAAAATTCCTATGTCTGTCGGAATTTCAGTTTATATTCAGTTTTTGCAGATTTTAGTTTCGTTGCGTCGAGTTGTCGCGGTTTAGCACAAGGTAACCTACCTTGTGTGACGACGTAGTGAACTACGTTATGCTTCACTGAGAGATTGTAATTCAGAGCCTCAGTGAACGAGGGGTATTTTTTCAAAAGAGTGCCGTAATCGTTGTTGATGTTGAAATGTCGGAGAGTCTTCTGTTCTTCAAATCAACTACAAGACCACATTTGAACAGAAAATCAGCACCTATAGTAAGCCTGTCTACTGCCGCAACGACGAAGAGATGTGTGAACAAACGCTTGATAACGAGATTTACCTTAAAAATTTTGTACCGCAAGTGAAAATTGGGGATCCGTTTGCTGCAGTAAGAATGCAAAGTTTCCGAGTATCACAGATACTTCAGCCCCCGAATCAATCAGAAATTGCAAGTTATGATCGTGATCTTGGATAAAAAGATGGCGAGACGAACCAATCCCACTGTTTGCCGTAGAGACAGCAAAATTTATCGATTTCCCGAAGACTTGAAATGTTTGGAAGTAGCTTCCCCATGAGCTACCGGTCAGAAACTGCACGGATTATTACAGTTGCGTGCGCGTCAGCCGAAACGTCGGTGGTAGAAGCAGAGTCCGGATCGAAATGACGATCTCGACTTTGATCTGTGTCGGTAATTGAAATTTTGCCTATTGTTTGGCCATCTTCCACGTGCACCAATGTTCATATTGGCCAGTGTTCGCTGTAGATCGGCCAAGGGCTGATTCACCGTCAGTAGTTGCCTTGCTTGTGGGGTTGGCTGGTTGATAGCAGCAAAGGGTTTTGGTGCTCTGAATTGAGCGTAACTCGTTTACCAGCGATAATGGCAACCGGTAGGATTTTCTTGATGTTATTTTTGATATCCCGTGCCATTATCGCTTGCCATTATCGCTGGCAAACGATTTAGTCAGAGATTTTTGAGTAAATGGTTATTTACTAATTTCGAATCATCTGCTTTTTGCTCAAGCAGGCGATAAAATTGGGACGGTCTGAGGTCTCCCATCACGTCGCGGTTACCAGTTATAGCGGTGTTATCGGGTTGACTGAATCTTTTTCGTTTCTCATTTCTTTTTCTTGTGTAATTGCTTAACTTCTCGATATTTGTCGATTCACGAATGTAGATGGTGAAATAGCTCTGTTCAACAAAACGAGCTTTCCCTCGTAATTAATCGGCGCGGTGTATAAATATTTTTTCTACGAGTGCCATGAAGTAAAAAGAACTTTTGAGCCGCTACAGCACTTACAAGTTTAAAGGTAAAGTTCGACGATTGAGATTCAAATCCTTTTTATGTAACGTGCGTTTAAAGTCGTTTCTGCACTTTGAATTCCTGTCGAAATTTTATACGTTGTACGATGATGATGCTATGTTGTTCTATTTGTTAGACAGTTTTTGTAAAAACTCCCAATTTTGAGTACCCCTTGGCCATACAATTAATTTTCGTTTATCACAAGTTTCGAGCTTGTCAAATCAAGATTTTGAATTCCAATAGTGTACAATGTAGCATAGCGAAACTAAATGTAAAATAAAAGCACAACAATAAGGGGTTCCTAATCACGTTGTAAAATCCGAAACGGATGTTAATCTAAAAAAGCTGTTGCTAGTAAATAAGCAACAAAGCAACAACACAATAGAAGAAAATATGATTATTTTTAGAATAAATTGAAATTGAAATATACTCTGGTAATGATTGAAAGGATATTAGAATAACATCCTGAGCTTTTTTGATCTCCATACACATCATCCGGAAATAGATGAATAAATAATAAACATATGTGAATAAATTCTTGAAACATTGTACGTTCCAACAAGAAAATCGTATACAGCAAAAAAAAATCTCCATGAATTTTTGAAGAGGAAATAAATTGCTTCATGCTGTATAACTAGGATGACAATAAATCATAAATTTTGAATGACTCAATCTATGTGATGGAGAATAACCATATTAACAAAAATATTCTTTGAGATGTTTAGTTTTTTTGGTGCGTTGTGGTACTGACAAAAGATTCAATTGCAAGTCCAAAAAAGTTTCACATTCCAATCAATCTCATTCACGTTCCATACACAATTTGTTAATCAATTCGCAGAGTCGATTGATTAATATTCCTGTTAAACAAAGCTTTCTGTGCTGATCCATTTCAAAAAATCAGTCAGCCCTTCATAAATAAATAAAATTTAACAACAACAAAGAAGGGATTAATCTCATTGTGTTCGCCGTCCATACTTCCCCCTTATATACCTCCCTTATATTTACAAAGTCCTCCTAGAAAGAGAAAAAAACTAATCATAAAAAACGAAATCGGAAAATTTAAATTTGCATTAATGATACAAAAATAAATACCAAAATAAAAAAAAAAATCGCAACGTAATTTCCAAAGTACGGCCTGTGTATACTGATGACTGACTGATTGTATCATTAATCATTTTAAAGTATTTTTTGAATGATTGGTTCATTGAATTTTGCTCATCATAATAATAAAATGAGGCAAACATTTTTTGATAGGTTCAACAAGAAGAAGAATTTAAGATTAAACAAAGCGAGGCAACCAGGGAAAATGTATCGAAATGGTTGCGCCGGAGCTTTTTAATTATTATTTTTGTTTTGCGTTGGGGAGTGAGGTGAGTTTTTTAATAGGTTTCTTATCATTGAGATATCGATTGACGCGTTATACTGCGTCAATGATTTATGTTGTTTTTTATTAATTAAAGGGTTTATTTTTTTTATTGTGTGTCCGCCTATTAAAATTCTATTAGAATGATAGACAGTCGAGTATCAGTTGAGTATATATTTGCTGTATTATAGACCGTGATATTTATTGTATTTCCGAAGCCGGCTAAGGCACGACAATAAATGAGCCTGTTCTATTTGGTTCATATATTCTCACTCCATATCTAAATGATCGGTTAAAACTGCCATAACTGTTGCTGAATTTGCATAGTTTTGATAAACATAGGCAACGATCAATGCGGTTTAAGTCAAAGAACATCAAACCGGTTGTTTTGTTTTATTTGGGCATTCGATATACAGTGCTGGAAAAAAAATTGGGCAAACATATTTTATTGCAAATTGGAGTCCTTTTTTGCTAAAATTACAAAACTTTTGAAAGCAATTGGCTTATTGTTAGCATAAATAAATAATATTATGAGTTTAATAAAACCAACAAAAAGTTGTGATATGACGCGTAAATAAACAAAAAAAATTCTACTCTCAATCAAGATACAAATTTTACTAGCATCTATATACAGCGTAAATGACAGCCCCGAAAATATCATGCCACTTAAAAAAAATTATTTGAAGGACTTAAGTAGAAGTATAGTTGCTCTATAGCAGAAACTAATCGTTGGCCGGACTATCAGCGGACCATCACTATCAGTCTAGTGGTGAAGGAAAGCAAAGTATGTGTGTCTGGCGAACGAGGAAGATTTAAAGTAATTTTTGGGAATATTCGTTGGCCGGACTATCTCAACTCTACCTCATAGAAAAATTCAAAAAATTTACAAATCTTAAATCTTCCTCCATCGCCAGACATATGCCGATAAGTCGTCCATAAAATATATCACGTAAAATTTCTACAAAAAAAATCGGGGGTTGGTAAATAATTAATAACATTTTTTCTCTCATCCCGAAAAATGTTTGTGTCGTGATAGATTTTGTTGTCCTGACAGTAAATATTTACGGAGCTGAGAGTAAAAATGTGGCATTTTTCGGAGGTGATAGTGAAAATGTCATGATATTAATAATTAGTGTTACCACATCATTTTTATGGGATGAAAATTGGGCTATTTCCACATAAATAAAATTAGGCTTACTTCACAAACATTTTTGTAAAGGTACTATTTCTACTCTCAGCCCCGAAAATTTTAACTAGCATGACAGTTTTTAACTATCGTGATAGCAAGTATTTTCGGAGCTGAGAGTAAAATTGTGGAGATTTTTTCAGCTGAGAGTAAAAAATGTCATGATAGCAATAATATGTGTTGCCATCGCAATTTTCGGGGATGGAATTTGGGTTATCTTCACGTACATCATAAAACCGTAGACGTAATATTGAGCATTACGGCTTGCACTGACACGAATAGTCGGCCTTAATACCCATTAGATTAACAACGTCAGTTTTGGAAATTTCAAATTTCAATTTTAAATTGTTTTTGCAGAGTTTGCTAAGAGTAAAACAAAAATTACGAGAGGTATAGGCGCTTCTTAGAACGTCGTAAAAACGTTGAAGGCGACAAGTGCATTTGACGCCTCAGCACATCAATAGCTGATGGAAACGTGTAACAGTTAAACGAAATGATTATGATCGATTGCCGAATCACAATCAGAGAAGCCGTCGATTATGTTGGCGTATCAATTGGCTCATGCCAGTTGCTCAGGAATCGCTCAATGAAATGAGGACAACGACGAAAAACTACTAAAACGTGTCGTCACAGGTGATGAAACATGAGGTATGATATGATGTCGAAAATAAGGCTCAACTGTCCTAGTGGAAGTATTCTGAATCGTAAAGACCGATAAATGCTCAACAAGCGCCGTCGAATGTGAAGGTTTGTAACGAGTTGATTTTTTTACAATTATTTAAATGTTAGTTTCCAAAAGTTGCTTGTGCTGTGCCATAATGTTCTAGCCTCAAACCATAATATTATCCACTACCTGATCGAAGTTGGTTTGAATTATGGGTGATCATAAAGATATGCCCATACCGACGATTCTACTGTATCGCAGTGGTTTGAGTCCTGAATTACCACAAGTACGTTTAATACCATTGTGAATGGGCCGCAGTCTACAATCAAATAACTTTTTTTTCTTGTTTGTGCCAAATAAAAAAAATTTCGTTTGTCATTCGCATTCTATTAGTTACTTGCTATACATTAAGTACACCAAGCACCAACCTAAATATAATTGGATATCGAAAACGAAAAAAATATTTAATCACTAACAAATCACTGACAAATCCACCAAATTAAGGTAAGCCGCGGTTTGGGTAATTATACACCTTATTGAACGTATCTATTTCACTAGGTTTTTTGTTTGGCATTGTCCGCTACATCAATCGCGTCGGAACAGGGCATTGAATAAAAGCCAACGGGGTATTTAACATACCGGGGTATAAGGCGGGAAGCCATAGAAGTCCGCAACCACACCCATTGAAATCCTCTGTGTGCACAAGAGTGAGAGCGGCCCAGCAGATCCATCACCTCTCTCCTGTTTGGTAGATGGTGGAATATCCCATCATTGTAGCGTATACCCTCCGTACAAAATATTCCGATATTAATCGCCAAGAGCAATGAAAAAAAAACTGTAGTGGGGGAGAATCTCCCTTTAATTCATCAGTTATTGTGCGAGATTTATTGAACAATATTGTATACCTAAGTTAGTTGCCGATACGTTGAAAAGCTTAAGTTTGTACATATGTGCGAATAATTCAAATCGGTGGTGCTGTATCAAGTCGACCGAGCTACAAGGCAGTATTCGTCGGATAAAGAGTTAAGATTTTTTTTTTGATATAGCGTGTACACGCTGCAGTCCAACCACGAGCGCTCCTGGAAGGACCTGAAAATAGCTGAATAAAACGAGTGAGTTTTTGAACCGGCACAAATTTGTTTTATTACTTTTAACAATTCGAGTGGCCTTGCTTGAGCATATGAGTGTATAGATAGTTAGATATTGACAACCATACGTACTTCTATTATCTGAGGTGGCACGAATTTGCTATCGGATCAACATAGTTGTATTAAGGTCGACCTAAACTATTATTAGACTTCAATAAATTTAAATAATTTGAAATTTGCGAAATGATGTGGTGTTAAATTAAAAACCAAAGGATGATGTGAAGCGATACGAATATCAACGGTATCCAACGGTCGCAAATAACCCTTAGGATATTGGCATATAAACTACAGTACGAGATTTGAATCCATCCTACCCAGCAGACACCTAGAGCTACCAGCAAAAACATATCAGGCTTCGAACTAAAAATCTCGATACAGGTTTTGCTCATTGAGTTGTTGCTAAACGGTCGAACGATCAATAAGGAATACTATACTTACAACTTCAAAGCCGTTTATGAGAAGCGATTGCCCAGATTTGTGGCAAAACAATTCTTGATTTTTGCAACACATTAGCACACATTAGCACCTGCTCACATTTCATTGTTTGACCGTAAATTTTTAGTCAAAAATGATGCAGGCTCAATATTCAGTGCCTTTTTTCTCTTTCCATAAATAACGAGAACTTTAAAGGGCCGTAGTTTTACAAGCATAGATGAGAAACGCATCGTAAGAGAAAATCCTATCACAAAGTTCGAGTTCCAGAACTATTTTTTGAATGAATGAATTTATGGGTGCCAATAACCTGTTACGGGATGGCACGAAGCCAACCCGCAGATTCATCTCAATATGCAGAGGCCTCTTTTACGGTAATTTGCCGACTAGATCTCAGGGTTTTGGGTCGTGGGGAGGTTGAGGCTTGCATATCCCTGGCCTACACCGTGGAACAGGAGAAATATAAAAATCAATACTGAAAGTAAATTGAATTAACACCAGACCTAAATCGAGTAATAACCGGATGTGTTCACCCAGGAACGATCGGATGAATGAATCGATCCCTAGAGGCCAATGCCCAGCCACAAGCAAACTGAATAGCATATATATAAAAAAAAAATCAGCTTTATTTTACCTTATTAAAGTTAGCCGAAAGATTCCAGCCGAAAGATAAAAAAAAACGATAATGCAGATAGTGTCCTCGCTATCCCAGCCGAAAGTAAACAATATGGACAATGTTGATTGATTTCCTTCAGCCGAAAGATATCAGCTGATTTTTCCTGATTCCATTATGGCAAAATTTTTATTTTGAATGTATTGCAAATTCATTGAACGCTCTGTTGCTCCAGAAAAACGACCTAGGCCATTAATGCCACTATGACTATTTGATAGGCCATATTGTTGTTCAACCCTGGTCTAAATGTGGAGAAAGTCTGAAGGACAAACGGGGTGGCTTTATGGCAAAATGTCCATTTTCAATGTATTGAAAATTCATTGATTGGTCTGGCGCTCCAGATAATCGACCTTGGCCATTAATGCCACTATGACTATTTGATAGACCATAATTTTGTTCAACCCTGGTCTAAATGTGGAGAAAGTCTGAAGGAGATACGGGGTTGTTTTTTGGCAAAATTTCCATTTTCAATGTATTGAAAATTCATTGCCTACTCTGTTGCTCCAGAAAACGACCTACGCTTTTAATGCCACCATGACTATTTGAAGTCCTTCAGGCTTACTTAATATGGCCAATCATATATTCATAGTGGCATTAATGGCCTATGTCGTTTATCTGAAGCGCCAGAGCATTCAATGAATTTTCAGAATTTTCAATACATTGAAAATGGAAATTTTGCCATAATAGAATCAGGAAAAATCAGCTAATATCTTTCGACTGAAGGAAATCAATCAACACTGTACATGCTGTTTACTTTCGGCTGGGATAGCGAAGACACTATCTGCATTATCGATTTTTTTACGAATGATAAAAATCTGCTGGAATCTTTCGGCTAACTTTAATAGTATCTTTATTTTATTTTACATACAGAACTCAAAAAAAAACTTGGCTCGACTTGGTTATGGTTACACCAAATTCCAAACTTAACTAAAAAAAAATTCTCATACGGAAAAAAAATCTAGAAGAATATTTTCCATTGCTGTTCTTTTTAGTTTTGTGTTTCTGTGCGCGTTACTCCTCCGCTCACTCTCCCCACGGATCAACTACATACAACAAAACGAGAAAAACACAACAGAAATATTCCACTATATCTTCGCTGTTGCACACCAGCACACGGTGTCACATTGGTCTCGCTTTCACAATAATTCGAAGTCTACGTGATACAATGTAGATGGATTCAGAAGATTAAGGCTAATTCACAATAAAACAACACTTTAGTGTTAATTCCAAAGAGTAGATGGTAATGCCATCAGTAAAATGTCTCAATCATTGGATTACACAACTACACACTATTACACAAGGAGTCGTAATAATCTACTTTTACCTACGTACTTCATTCTCTAAAAATAAAGTCATCCGAATTACCCGCCTTACATCTTGGCAGGGTAATTAGTTGGTGGATCAATTATTGCCCTCCAGCAGTTCAATACGCTATTTACTTAGCCATAATGAATTCTTGGTCACTAGCTATACCTCATGCAGAAGACATTGACGAAATGAAATACTGGCCCGCTGGCCCGTTGATATTGCTTAAAATAATATGATGAACCGAAAAATCTCACCATTGCATAGATGGCAGCTACTTAAAAAAATCAATGGAGCATCTTTACTAGAATCGTGGTATCGAGATTATATGACAATTCTTCAACAATGTAAAAGGTGGACCACCGATCTGATCAAGCATACTTGGCATTGACATACCGGATATCCAGAGGCAACTAATAGGAGAGCGAAGATCTAGATTCATATCTGCTCGCGCTAACCAAATAAGCGTCTGTTCTCTAGGTTAGGGCGGCTGAAGCGGGCGTCTGTCTTGAATTAAGTGGCTCGCACTTCCGCACTTATCATTCTTAACAACCGGGTTGGGCGGTAGGCTAACTACATTCTCTCACAAAAACAACTAATTATTTAACCCTAAACAAAGGCATAGGATTACCATATCGAATTCATCACAACACAACCTCGGAAATTGTACCAACGCTTTAAAAATGGGAACTTGTAACGTGCTTAGCCTCTTAAGAACTGGAGATCTCCAAAACATTTCAAACCAATCATAGAGTTACACACAGGTACTTGCACTGCAAAAGCTTAGATGGTCTAAGAATGAGATCCATGACAACACACCAATGGTTACACTCGTCATTACAACAGCCATCAGAATTGGGGGTAAAATTTTGAGTTGGCTTTTTCATCCATCGGCCCGTGAAGCACGGTCTGATTCCGCACTACGAAATTTAACACACCGATCGTTAATGTACATGCACTCACCGAATACAAATCAGATGACGTCAAAAATTTGTTCTTTGCCGAGCTTGCAGCTCATTAGTAACAACAAAGGCCAACGCGTCACTAACCGGGCAATAATGTACAACTTAATCGTATGATGTACGTTTTTTAGAAACTCCACCAGCATATTCGACGTTAGAATTAACAGAGATGCAAACAAGGACGTCGATCATTTGCTTCTCAGGTTCAAATATAAGTGCAAACTGTCACCTAGGTCCTAGGTTTAAAACATCAAGCATCACTGCAGAGTTACCAAGCAGCTTTCACTGACTATTAAGACCGGCACATAGTAACAACGAAGAAACACCATAACGTCCATGAGTAGTGGCAGCAGGAATCTCACTAAAGTCTTCCACTTAAGAAGTGCAGCCAGCAAAGTAGGGAATGAAGAACTGCGAACCAACGGGGCTGATGTTCTCTCAGTATGGCAAACCTACTTCCAACATTTGCTAAACCGGACTAACGAAGTGAACACCATTAGGACAATAGCTTTGTCAGGTGAAGGGGTCTTTGTCGAAAATCCCACGATGGAGGAAGAAGACGCAGCCATTAGTAGATTGCAAAATGGAAAGGCACACGGTCTCAATGGAATCCACACAGAATTGATTAAGCTATGAGGCGCTACTCTTACGTCAAATTTATACCATCTTATCGATTCTATTTGGGACCAAGAAGAGCTGCCAATGAATTGGAGATCTCGCTCATATGTCTGCTGCACGAAAAAGGCGGTCCACTTTAAATGTGAAAACTTGTGTTTCACTATTAGAATGATTTTAGAAAAATGATTGGAGTACAATATAAAACTTCCAACAGGCATGAGAATATCAATCGCGAGAACCTAAGGACCGCGCTCATATTTTTATAAATCCCAGAAAAACTCGTTTCTCCGTATAAATTAACAACGTCTGGGTCTGTATGTAGAATCGTAATTGAAGGAACTGTATCAGACGGCTATGAAATAACATTTGGTGTTCGACAGGGAGATGCACTCGCACCTATGCAATTCAACCTAGAGCTTGATTATGTGGTAAGAAAAAACAACTTTGAAGTTTCGCGCTGTTTATTAACAAATCAGGCTAAACTATTGGATAAGCAGATGATATAATGCTGAAGCCGAGGACCTAGTGATATCAAGGTCAGTTTCGTACCGTGACCCAATTTTTACCAATATCCAGGAGCATCTCCATGGTAAATATCGGAATCGGTGACCATAATTTTGATACCGTCAGGTCATTTATAACATCGCCGAATGATAGACAAAAATAAAAGCCCGAATCGCTGCCGGACAACAAGTTTTCTACGCCCAATCAAAAAATATATTACTCATAAGAACTGTGCTGGCTTTCAGAATCCTGAGCTATACGCTGACCTTTAATGAATATCGCGTTTGTATGATACACGAGATAAAGCAAAATTTTGGAGGTAGCGATATCATCGCACGAGGACCTCTGACTATACGAACGTAACGATGTCGAACAAGGCCTACGTATAATAGGATGTCTCCTGGAATAGTCTCCTGATCCCTTATTTCAAACAACAGCGGGACATAGACCACTAAATTAGCCCCACGGATTAGTGAAATTAACCACGTCCTCCTAAGATAACCGCACTATCAAAGATAAGAAACCAAAACACGGAACTTGCCATGACTTGCCATGCTCAGACCACTTCCTGGTAGTAGCAAATGCGTTTTTCGTTTATCAACAACATACAATAATCGTTTCTGATTTTCTTTGAGATGGATCGTGCTTCAATATGCTGAACCATTTTGGAAATAGTGCTGAGCCAGTGATGGCCAGCGTTTGCCTGAAAAATCGTAAGTCCTTACGTTTTTATAAATAAATGAACAGTCACGCACAATAAAATTAGTGAGATTAATTAGAAAATTTGTAGTGTAAATCAGTGCTTACGTAAATAGTTGTCGAGTCACGTGCTCTTGATCAATATGTGTCCGATTAAAACGCACAATATAAGGTTTGTATGTCATTTTATATTGCCCATTGTAAACTGAGGTATAAGTGCACCCAGTGTTAAAGAAACAATGATCAGTGAACAAAACTAAGTTAATAAACATACGAGTAACAAAATTTATTCAATAAGAAACTGCTCAAATCCCTGTAGAAGAATTTCGAACCCCATTGCTGCGAGTCGAATCACTGATGAGTCAGTTTACTTTAATTGAAACCCAATTTTTCGACCTCATTGTAAAAGGGTTATAAAAGGGTTAATGTATTCATACTTCTGACGAAATTACCACTTGGCGAAAATGCAGAATCTTGAGACCGGTAGCTCATTTTTATTTTAATGAACAAATTGGATGACAATTTTAAATCTCTTTGGGCTCGAATTTCTGCAGACTTAGACAATCCATAAATGTTCGATTTTCTAGGATTCTTAGCGAAGAGAATCGATGCGTTTGAGTCTTTAGTCAATCAGCATGAACCTCAAAATGGACAGCTACCAACCCAACTCTTAAAGATCACGTGGTTTTAACTACGTTTCCGATCGCTGATCGTCAGTATAACTGTGTTAAGTGTCAGAGCCCTGAACATTCCCTATTACAATGTAAAGAATTTGACGAATGAGAAGAGTAAATTCTAACGTAGAAAATGAATAAAATCTCAGAACAGATGATACAACTGCCTTATGGAGCGCAAGGCAGTTTTGTTACTGAGCATGTGTTGAACACATAATGAAATCTAAGAATCCTGGTAAACACAATTTAAATCGTGATCTTAGCGCTTTAGTGTAGCCGAAAATAACTTATAACAAGCCTTCTACCGATAAGGATAAGGTAAACACTTGTATGGAAAGGAACACGGCTAGCTGACCCTCTATATAATAAGCCCGACTACATTGATATCTTAAAAACGGTCAATTAAAACCGATGTAAATTAGCTAATTGTCCAAAAATGTTTGTCAGTTGGATTATTACTAGAAAAATTGGCAAACCGCACTAGCAAAGTTCAAGTATACACCGCAATGGTGACATGCCCCAAGCATTACAGATATCATACAAACTCTAAAGAAACTTTGGGACGTGCGGACTCTCAGTCAACTAAGCACAAGACATTATAACACCTGAAGAACAATTCGCGATTTAATGTTTTCGAACCTGTATAAATCATTCATGATGAAATACGAGAACCTGCACCACATGCAAGAAATTGCCCTGACGAAGTTTGCTGAACTCAGGTTGCTTTTCACAGGCGTGCTAAGACTTCCACCGGCATATCTTAGAATGACTGCATGGTTGTAGGTGCAACAGTTCACAACACGTTGTATTCGATTATATACTGCAGTTATAGCCGATTCAATCCTGCATATCCAATTCGCGATTAACGATTACGATAACATAAGTATGTTGATGACCTCATGACTGGTGTCAATAACTATACATTGAAGCAGATTTCAAATTCGCAACATTTACTAAACTCATTATCGGCAGAAGCTAAGGATCATCAGCCCAAAACTATTGACGACTGCACTCACCCGTCATCCCACTCTGTGAAGGTGTTAAGGGTGATTTCGGAACCAACAACTGATGAAATTCATGTTTATTGCGGATCTACAAGACATGAATTAATTATCCAAACGCACGGTACTCTTGGAAGCAAGCAAACTTTTCGATGCCCCAAACAAAAATTTTCTTTCAACTACTTCAGGCAATTATTTTCTATTGGAACGATCCTCTAAAACAGACCAAGCAAAAAATCATAAACCAAATCTACAACCGACGGTTTATACAAACACGAAAAACGTCTTACATTCAGTCTTCCAACCTCTCATGAATAAGGAAGCGGTCGACCAATAAATTTACCTCGCCTCGAACTTTGTGAAACTGTTCCATTAGGCAAACTTATAAATTTGATTAAAAGAGAAACCAAGATAAATTTCTCAGAAAAGACCGACATCAAAATAGTCCTAGATTTGCTTTCTAGTCATCCTAGAAGATGGATTACTTTGTATGTCATCGAAATTAATGTATTTTAACTTATGGGGACCTGGTTCAAGCTGGTCACAACATTCTACTGAACACTATCCAGTCAAGCTACGGAAGCACAGACGAAGAAATAAAGAATCTCTTTGTGATGGTGACTAACCGGTTTTTCAATTTGGACGGGTCAATCTTGGCATCCTATTCCGACCATATTGTTTTGGTGGCGTCTGTCTAATATGGTATTTTTTTCGGTCGCTCATGTCAAATCACCATGACTATTTTACGGCGGATGCGGTGGCCCTTCAAAATCGACTCTCCACTATTTGGTGGCTAAATTCGAGACAACCGTTCGGTAAAAAATCAGCCAACATTCGTACGTCATAGGAATGCCAGACGGGCCGAGAACATTGCCGTGGTCCGCGTGCACAAGAACTTGGCTTTTCGCAGACTTCATCTGGGCGAATTTTGCGTCGGGACTTAAGGCCAGCATCCGTACAAGATCTAACTGACCCCAGGAGCTGTAGTTAATTACCATAGCCAATGCCGTTTGTTCGCTGACTGGGCTTCGGAGTGTTTGGAAGATCACCCAAATTTTCGACTCAAACGACTCAAACGACTATGCTAACATGCAAAATTACCGTATATGGGACGACGCCAACCCATACGAGGTTCACCAGGTAGCAATACATCCACAAAAAGTTACTTTCTGGTGATTTTGGGTGATTGGCCCGTACCTTTTTGAAAATGAAGTTGGTGAGGCCTACAGAACGACGCTAACCGATTTATTTTGTGACAAATTGAACAATATGGAGGTAGACGACATGTATTTCAAGCAGGATGGGGCTATGTGCCACACAACAGACGTAACGATGGACATTCTGCATGAACAATTTTAGGGTCGAGTTATCTCTCGCATAGATGTCGTGAATTGGACACACAGATCGTGCGATTTGACCCCGCTAGACATTTTCTTGTGGGGTTGCGTCAAGTCGCAAGTGGCTATGCCAATAAGTTGCCCGATACCCTTAAAGCCAACATAATCCATTCCACCGTGACAATAAGCCGCGGCGGACATTTGAACGATGTTATATTCCATAAACAATGGCATACATTACATTCAAATAAAAAAAAAGAATTTCGTTAATACCTCACACACAGCTTGTTTTATTCCATTTCAACATCGACCCGCCCAAATTCAAAAACCCTTTAAAACGAGTTTTTTCATATATAACTCGATTCATCAACATGCAAGATCTTCCCAGGGAATCATGGCATCTAAGTTTCACGAATTGAATTTTTCAACTCTCAACTTGCTCATATCAACTTTGCAAATATATAATCAATTGACCACAATCGAAAATTTGCTCGCAACAGTTAAATAATTTTGTTGGACCGATTTTTGGACAACAAGATGTGGGAAAAATTTTAGATGATAGACGAAATGAATGCCATGTGATTCATAGAGAATAAAACTGAAGCTTAACGTATTTGATAAACGTGGCAACGTGGGATATATTTTTCACAGCAGCATATAACTGCCTTAGTTGTTGTGATTTTAATCATTTTCGAAACCATTTATGAAACACAACGCTATGCAAAATCAAAGTTTTATTTAATTATATAAAATTAAAATTAAAAGAAAATTAATTCTCAGAAAATTTTCCTTCACTGTTAAGAACCAGACTATAAGTTGAAAAATATATTAAATTTTTCAACGATAATTTAAATTGCAAGTGTTAAAATAGGAAAACGTTATAAACGTTGATTCATTTTTAAACCCAGTTTATAATCCGTAGTTCATTGCCCTCTAACCCAATTCTTGGGCACGTGCATACATCTCTCCACCGCCAAACACGTCATGCACATTCTAATTAAAAAATCGCGGAAAATAATTAGTTTTCACACGTTGTGTAGGTATTGTTGCAATTTTACATCAGCTAATCGTTTTGAAAATATCGAAATCAGTTCATCATTCAATTTTAGACGAAACAGTGTTAATCGAGTGTGTGCCTTAGAATCGGTAAAAATGCCTGGTGTTGTGTTTCTAGTTTGTATTCCAACCACAAAATATCAACGTGAATTAGAAAATGGTGAGTGAGTGAACGTTTTTTGCCTGTTGTCTATTTGCAAAACCATTTTTCAAAACATTAAATTATGCCTCGTTGTTGTTGTTGTTGTTGCGAAATATTAAGTAACTTTCTTACAGACATTTAGCACGTTTTAAAAATTCAAAATAATTACATGTACAATGCAAAAGAATTTCTAGACCTTCTCCTAAATATCTTTTACACCAAAAGCAATAAAGAAGAAAAAATTCACAAGATATCATCATAACTGTAATATTATACATTTCCCCCACTCTCTGTTTTTTTTTATATGCGTGTATAAAACCAACATTGAAAATGTGTATTGCAGAAGTTAGGGACATTCTTGTCATTTTGGGACTAAAAGGACCACCACAACTAAGATCCCTTATCAAATATGTCATGGAATTCATGATGATTATTATCTTGCGAGCATATTAGCAACTTTATGTATGTAGAGGTATTTAAATCAGTGATTCGCAACATGTACAGCAACATGGACTGTTCATATTTTCAACCGCCGTTCATCTCTAGTTTTGTAGTACATTTTTTAACACTACATAACATTTGAAAAATCGAAACCAAGGTTGGTAGCAATGTGAAAATTAAGTTCAGTTAAAGATACAAATTTATGTTATAAAAAAAATTTAACACACCTTTATAAGAGACAAATTTTACTTTGTGATTTTGTTAAAGTTCTTTTGAATATGAAATGGGAATACAATTTTATTTGTCCACACTGAAAATTAAAATTAAAATCAAATTAATTAACCACAAGAATTTACCGATTTGTCAGGGGGAAGAGCTGGGACCAATTTAAATAGGACTGGTCGGCTCAAATTAAATTTGTAAGATGTTTTTCGAACTTCCAAATGATTTTCTGATTAGGATGCGTTATTTAGGACACGACCTGGTTTCGTGGTTTATTCTAAATATCGTGAACGGCTATGAATTTCTAACACGAACTTTAATAGTTAAGTTTTGGAAATTTACCAATTATGTACGTTACATGAAATTTGAACGAAATTCTTGAATAATTGGCCCAGCTCTGAGATTTACCGAACTCCCTACATGAAAATTGACCTGCAATTTTTACCAGCTGCAAGCATCATTAAGATCTTGTAATTGAAACTGTTTCCAACCATGACACTGTAAACGGTCAATATTTGGACATTTTCAAATTTTGTGTGTGCGATATATTCAATCGAGTTTTCCCGAACTCCCTTCATCAAAATTGACCTGAAATTTTTTTCCGGTGAAATCATCATTAAGACCATATAATGGAATATAATTCCAACTATGACACTTTAAACGGTCAATATTTAAAAAATTTCCAATTTCGTGTGTGCGATATATTCAATCGAGTTGTCCAGAATTCCTGACATGAAAATTGACCTGCAATTTTTACCAGCTGCAAGCATCATTAAAACCTTGTAATTGAATCTATTTCCAACCATGACACTTTAAACGGTCAATATTTAGACATTTTCAAATTTTGTGTGTGCGATATATTCAATCGAGTTTTCCCGAACTCCCTTCATCAAAATTGACCTGAAATTATTTCCTGATGAAATCATCATTTAGACCATATAATTGAATATATTTCCAACTATGACACTTTAAACGGTCAATATTTAAAAAAATTCCAATTTCGTGTGTGCGATATATTCAATCGAGTTGTCCAGAATTCCTGACATGAAAATTGACCTGCAATTTTTACCAGGTGATCTATTTCCAACTATGACACTTTAAACGGTCAATATTTAGATATTTTCAAATTTTGTGTGTGCGATATATTCAATCGAGTTTTCCCGAACTCCCTTCATCAAAATTGACCTGAAATTCTTTCCTGGTGAAATCATCATTTAGACCATATAATTGAATATATTTCCAACTATGACACTTTAAACTGTCAATATTTAAAAAATTTCCAATTTCGTGTGTGCGATATATTCAATCGAGTTGTCCAGAATTCCTGACATGAAAATTGACCTGCAATTTTTACCAGGTAATCTATTTCCAACTATGACACTTTAAACGGTCAATATTTAGACATTTTCAAATTTTGTGTGTGCGATATATTCAATCGAGTTTTCCCGAACTCCCTTCATCAAAATTGACCTGAAATTCTTTCCTGGTGAAATCATCATTTAGACCATATAATTGAATATATTTCCAACTATGACACTTTAAACGGTCAATATTTAAAAAAATTCCAATTTCGTGTGTGTGATATATTCAATCGAGTTGTCCAGAATTCCTGACATGAAAATTGACCTGCAATTTTTACCAGCTGCAAGCATCATTAAAACCTTGTAATTGAATCTATTTCCAACCATGACACTTTAAACGGTCAATATTTAGACATTTTCAAATTTTGTGTGTGCGATATATTCAATCGAGTTTTCCCGAACTCCCTTCACCAAAATTGACCTGAAATTCTTTCCTGGTGAAATCATCATTTAGACCATATAGTTGAATATATTTCCAACTATGACACTTTAAACTGTCAATATTTAAAAAATTTCCAATTTCGTGTGTGCGATATATTCAATCGAGTTGTCCAGAATTCCTGACATGAAAATTAACCTGCAATTTTTACCAGGTGATCTATTTCCAACTATGACACTTTAAACGGTCAATATTTAGATATTTTCAAATTTTGTGTGTGCGATATATTCAATCGAGTTTTCCCGAACTCCCTTCATCAAAATTGACCTGAAATTCTTTCCTGGTGAAATCATCATTTAGACCATATAATTGAATATATTTCCAACTATGACACTTTAAACTGTCAATATTTAAAAAATTTCCAATTTCGTGTGTGCGATATATTCAATCGAGTTGTCCAGAATTCCTGGCATGAAAATTGACCTGCAATTTTTACCAGTTAATCTATTTCCAACTATGACACTTTAAACGGTCAATATTTAGACATTTTAAAATTTTGTGTGTGCGATATATTCAATCGAGTTTTCCCGAACTCCCTTAATCAAAATTGACCTGCAATTTTTTCCCGGTGCAATCATCATTTAGACCATATAATTGAATGTATTTCCAACTATGACACTTTAAACGGTCAATATCTAGACAATTTCAAATTTTGTGTGTGCGATATGGAATCCCCACATGAAAATTGACCTACATTTTTTCAAGGTGCGAGTATTATAACACCTTTTATCTGAATTTATTTTCAACCATGACATTTTAAACGGAGAATATTCAGAAATTTTCAAATTTAATGTGTGCGATATATTCAATCGAATTTTCCCGAACTCCCCATGTCAAAATTGATCTGAAATATTGAACAAGGTTTTAATAACGTCGGCAATAGATTCATTGTAGCCTAATACATCAATAATGTTTGTAAAATTTTCTTTAGCTGAATATTCTCATTCGGAATACCGGCCACTATCATTAACAGATCAAGCAATTCTTTATTCAACTCCACAACCTTTTCGTATTCCGACTTCAAATTTTGGAACTCGACGGAAATAAAATACTGAGATTTTTTAAGTTTCATCATCAGTGCTTTCATTTCGCTAAATTCTTCATCGTGCTTTTAAAGTTGCACCTTAATATCTTTACCGCCTTTGGAATTTAGTGTGTTTGAAGATGTTTGTTCCTTCGATTTCTGACACAGATCTGACAGTACTAAGATGGAGCTGCTACTTTTCTAATAATGTGTTGGTTAGTCATTTCTTTGCAATGGAGCTGAAATCATTTCTTACATCAGCAACATTCAACTAGAGGCTGCTTGAATGTCATATTTTTCCATAATTATTGGCCGAACAGGTTAGGTTGACTTTATAGTTAGAATATTGCTCAGCACATTCATAATATAACATTTTTTCCAAATAAAATATTGCATATAATTGATCAATGTTAAAAAACTGTCAATAACTCTCTTTTGGAAATATTAATTACCGCATGACCGCATGATTGCATATTTTTGGTACTGGTAGTTTGTCAAATAATATGTTACGGTCTAATTAATATTACCAGCTATCGCATCGGACTCAAGCAAATCAGGAGTTTGAGAATCAAAAATTATCATAAACAGATTTGTATTTCAGCTTTGTCTCTGAAAAAGCTTCGAAATTTACGCCGGCCCCACAGTTTAATAAGGCGCCCTTGGTAGTTATATCTACAGTTTAATTATTTGTTTGTCCTTTCTTTTGTAGTGAGTCGATTTTACGCAGTTCGGGTATTTATTACTCATTTTGTTATGGTCCACAACCCCACATTTCTTAACCAGCCCTGACCAATATTATTACTTCGATTATTGTTACAGTCCCTACGTTGATCGTAGGTTGTGTGTTGAAAGGCAAGCAGCAAAAAACCAATTTTAATTTTGTTGTTTTCATCTCAAGTCTATTTAAATTTACTTTGCTTTCAAATATCTATAGATACACGATACGTTATGAATTTTCCACTTTTCCATTTCAATATACGAGATTATGCCCTTTTTCTGTTCTTGGTATTGTTTTGTTGTTGGCTTAGTATTATATTATATACACATGTAACAATGTAAGTTAATAATGGTTCCAAAAAAAAACTTGTTTAATCTCAAAAATGAAAATGATTGGGAACAATATTTGAAATTGGAAAATAAGGAAAATATTGGGAAAATTTTAATAAATTTGATTTCACCTTCCGCATTTTCCACGTTTTATACTAAACTAATACGTACACAACACGATGTGCAGGAAACGATTTCGGGTCACTGGTTCGTGTTCATAGAATGAGCCAGATCTATTAAAGGTGGTGGGGATTACGCCGAAAACTAAATTTCTAGTTACTCAGTATGTTGCAGTGAATATTTTATGAAACAAACAATAAATATTGCAAAGAATGTTGATATTCGATCAACCTCGTCACACCCCAATTTTTAATTTACCATCGGTGTTGTTTTTGTAATATTAGAAAATTAACATTATTTGGAACGTAAATATTGGAAAAACGAATTAATTAATAATTTTTTATTTTATTTTTTTTGGAAGACGAATATAATATCCCGCCTAATCTATATTTGCATAAAGTTGATTTAATTTGATTGGCAATTTTCTCATGCTGCTGTTGTTTTTGTTTTGTAAGGATACTGTATCCTGGCTGCTGTTGATAAATTTATTAAATTTTAATTTAATTTTTGGTTTGTTCGTTCATTCGTATACATGTTTATACATCTACCTTACAAAGGTTAGTATTTACTTAAGATGGAGGGTTGGATAGTACACAGAGTATCGGTTGGTAAGAGAAAATTTTTTTGTGGCCTATTGTGTGACTATACCCTTGCCAAAAAGACAACTACTATCGTTTTGTTTTTATAAATGTTTACAGTAACAAGTCGCAAGCGCCTGTTCACAAAGGGTCTATTTTTTAATGCAACACAAGCAAGCAGGCTTACCCCGGGTATTGTACACCGAGCAAAGGTTGTACCTTGAAAGGACAGGTTAATAAATTGCTTTTTAGTTTGCACACTCTTCGTACGTAGTGAAATTATTTTCCAGAGTAAAATTAGAAGAACCGAGTATGCTCAGCACAGTTCACAAATAAAACACAAAGGATTTTTGGACAGCGCCTCTGCCTGCTCGGGTTGAATTAAAAAATAAACCCGAAATATAACAAGAAACAGTTTGTATCAAGGAATAGCCGTCAGATGCTACTAAATTCTTATTTGTTCAATTTTCCAAACCAAATATTTTGATTATAAAATACTACGACGAAACTTCCAGCTGTAATGTACTTTAAATATTGAGCACCTGTGCGCGATCTTATAAGCAATTTGTGTACTAGAATTTGCGTACGTTCATTGATTGTGTACCTTAGACAATCTAAAATGGTCACCGTTGACGTGATTAAAATTATTCAGCGATCCCCGTTTGGGCCCATCGTAACAATGTCTCCAGAACATTTATACTGTGTTCAAAATCCCGGAATTAAAAATCGAGCTAGCACGGATTTCAGAATCCAGTTTTTCAAAATCTCGATTTTCATAATAGAAAGCTAAAACCCCGCGTAGATGGTTTTAAGACAGTGCACTGTCGAAAATGTATAAAATAATTTGTGGATCCGAATCAAGATGAATTGGAAACCTTACATGAAAATTTTAAGAAATTTGGGATTTTGGTCGAAATAAACAGAACTACGCCAATTCTTAACAAATTAAGATAAAATTTGGTTTGTAAAACTCTCAGTGATAGAGAAGCCATTTCCCTACAGATAATTTTCAAATTTGAAAGAGTTTGTAGAATTTTGGGGGAAAAATCTAGTGTTGAGCCATGCTAAATGGAACCATGCAGTTTCTTCCTATTTTTTGATGTTTATTACATTTTGTGATTCAAATCAATAAAACAAAAATCACGGGTTTTTCAAATAATATACACCAGGTGTTGTTGATTATTGACTCAGAATTTTGTATTCTCTTAACAAAAGGTATTACAAGCGGTCGGGTTGTAAATGACTATTGGAGTTAGGGTTTTCCAATAAGAGTGATATGATCCAAACTTTTCTCGCAATAATTTAATTGTTGCACTTGCTCTGTGGCACGTAGCCCCGTCTTGTTGGAACCCAATGTTGTCAAGATCAACTTCTTCCAATTTCGGCCATAAAAAGTTGGTTATCATCGATCTATACCGATCTCCATTGACAGTAGCGGTGTTAACAGCTTTATTTCGAAAAAAATACGAACCGTTGATTCCACCAGACCAAAAAGCACACCAAACTGTCAATTTAGGTGAATGTAATCGTTTATCATGAATAATTTGTGGATTTTCTTCGCACCAGAATCGACAGTTCTGTTTATTTACCGCGCCACTCAGATGAATGTTAGCCTCATCGGAGAAGATGATTTTCTTAAAAAAATCGTTATCGTTTTCAAGTTGTTCCAAGCCAAAATGAGTAATGAAAAAGTAGTAAAGTTATGAAATTGTAAACATTACTGAATACAATGAAATAAAAAATGACAGATCATGACATATTACAAATGGCCGAAACGTCACTTAAAAATCATATCATTCCTATTGGAAAACCCTATATTTGGTTAAGAATTGGCCAAATTTCGTACAGAATGGTCGAATTCCGGAACTTCAATTAAAATTCACGTTAAAATCCCAATCAGGTTTACATACCAAATTTAACCATAATTAACCGAATTCCGAAGCGGGTGGCTTGTGTACTTCACAATTTCAAAATCGAAATTCCAAAATCAAAATTATTGGGAGTACAAATTAATTCGGCCCTTTTTTTAATTTTAAAAATGAATTTATTTTAAAATAAAATGAATGAGCAGATTAATTAAAATATTGTCCATCGCTGCTTACGATTTTTTCCCACCACTCAGGCAATTTTCGAATCCCATCTCGAAAAAAACTTTCGTCTTTTGAGACGAACCAAGTTTGAAGCCAATTTTCAATTTCTTCGAAAAAAGTGAACCGGTGACCTGTCAAAACGTATTGCATCCATCGGAACAACCAGCAATTAGAAGGAGCAATCTTCGGAGAATATGGCGAGTGCGGTAAAATACCCCATCGCAACGTGAGGCCGAGCGTTGTCATGCAGAAGAATAACTTTATCATGTCTTTCCTCATATCCCGGTCGTTTTTTCGTCTGTACCTCTCGCCCGTAATGAAATCGCCAGGTTGTAGCAGCTCGTAGTACACGACGCCTCGTTGGTCCCACCAGAAATATAGATGTTCAGGTCGATACCAGCGATTGACCAGGCAAAGCGTAGTATTTTTTTCTTTTGTTGTTATCGTAGAAGATCCACTTCGTGTCACCAGTCACTATCCGATGTAAAAAACCCATTCTTGTTTGCCTATGAAGCAGCTGCTCGCCAGAAAGAAATCGCCTTTCCACGTATCTTGGTTTCAATTCATAAGGGACCCAATTGCCTTGCTTTTGAATCAAGCCCATAGATTTCAATCGTATAGAAACTGTTTATTGGGTCACCCGCAATGTACCGGCACGCTCCTCTTGCGCTTGAGTCGGATCTTCGGCAAGCATAATGCTTCTAATTCATAGAGGTTGGAGCATTGTTGCCGAGAACTTCCACAAGCATCCGATGTGCCTTAGCTGCACTTTTTTCCAATTAAAAGAAAAAATGAACACTTCCCGCAAATTGTGTGGTGCAAATTCGTTTTGTAAAAAACTCAAAGCAAGACAAACTGAATGTTAACGGCAGATGTCTAATCTGTCTGAAACAACGGAAATCAGGTGTCAAAATTTTTTATTAAAGTCAAAGCCACTTTTTAAAAACGGACCGAATTAATTTGTATTCCCAACAAAAAAAAAAATAAACTTCCAGAAACCAACATTCCAATAAAAACAAACCCAAAAATAAAATTCCATTAGAAATTACTAAACTTATCTTCGAATTAACTGCTTATATTGTCCAACTAAATTATGGTTGGAGTTCTCAATTTGGTTTAATCGATTTAAGTTCTGCTAGGTTTAAATGATTCGATTAGAGTCCACATTCGTTGTGATGTGGATTTATATGGATTTTAAATTTTGTATGTCAATAAATCGATTTCACAACAAGTTATTGAAAAACAATTTACCGGAAACGACAATTCACCGAGAAACAATTCACCAAAATCCTCGCTCGATTCACCGGAAAAATAATTCACCGGAAAAACAACTAACCGAACGACAATACATGAAAAACGACAAATCACTGAAAAAATAATTCACTGAAAAATCAATTCATTGAGAAAACAATTCACCGAAAAAACAAATCACCGAAAACAAGAATTCACCCGTAACGGCTTTATTATAGCGAATAATTTATAATAATAAAAATAATTGTTTCCCATTTAAATTTATTATTACAAATGAAAGATTTTGTTGAGTCGCCTTATAACGGATTAACAATATCCGTTATCAAAACCGAAATATTTTTTTGTTCGTTTTCGCTAAACTGTCGTTTTCACTTAATTGCTTTTTCGGAGATTAGGTTTTAAGTAAATTGCTTTTTGGTGAATTTTCGTGCTACTCTAAGAATCGTGTTGATCCTAACGGGTTGATTCTAACGCCATCCTAAAACCATCTCTTCGCTTAATGTTGGCTATTTGAAATCAAAAAATGCTTTAATTTGCGGTTTACTGGAATGAAAAATGGGCGCCAAATTGAATCGTTGTGATCGAACCATCTCTGCAGATGTGGTTATGGAAATAGTTGCATAAATCCTTGTTTTCCAGATTTTTAATATAAGAAAATCAGCAAGTTTTCGTTAGCATTAGCCACACCCTAAACCTCAAGTGCCATTGAATCCTAATAGTAGCTAACGTTCGTTTGACATTAGAAGTTGCTTGTTGTAGAGTTCCTTGTTTATCAAGCACAATTGGTTTCATTACCATTGTAAATATATTGAAATAGTCCTTTTATCAACAGATGAACTGTTTGAAGACAACGATAACGGTCATTTAGAAGGTTTTTGATAATACGTTGCTTTGGTATCTCATACTCTTTCGAAACTCTCTCTTGGGCACCATAGCCTATTTTATTTCTCACTTGCAATAACATGAGCGATTTATGTTTGTAAAAGGGTTGGCCTAGTAATTTGGTTTTCCATAAGATTAGAGTTTTCAGATTTAGTTGAGTTTTGTACTGTCTTGTACTGTTCTGATTAAATCATTACGGAAACGTAATTCAGTTCTTTAACACATATAAATTAAAATAAATATATTGTCTTGTTTCTTTAAACACCTGGTTATAAATTACCTTAAAAGCCTATGAAAAAATCCAAAAATAACTCATAAATTATTGTGTTTACAATTGATTTCCTCTCTTCGATAGCAACCTTGCTTTAGTTGGCTTTATATGAAAACACCCGCCAGATGCTAAATCCAAATGTGTCTGTTTGAATTGTATTTTGCTTGTCTGCTGATCGGTTCAGTTTAGTGTAAATATTTTGTAAACAAAGTTAAATGGGAAATAATTTTGCCGATCTTAATTTTATGAAACAAAATTTTCCAATTTAACTTTGTTTCTAAACAATTTGCAATTGAAACGAAAATGATATGGAAATATTTTCCTAATTATCTATTCCCAAGGAAAGCCATAATAACGGTACTGTGGCATTATTCTGGTAATTCCCCGGGAATAGGGAACTGGGGAAAGAATTTATATGTAATTTTTATTTATAAAATTTTTTTCTGGCATACTGGGGTAAAAAGTTAGCGATACTTTTTTGAAAACAAAATTAATTCGGAAATAATTTTCCCCGCCAATTTAGGTATGGAAAAATTATTCCCAATTTATAAATATTTGCATCAAACTTTGTTCCTCAGTAGGCCGAAAACAAAATATTTGAACAGAAATTACATATAAATTCTTTCCCCAGTTCCTTATTCCCGGGGAATTACCAGAATAGTGCCACTGGTATATATTTTAATAGAACTGCGTTTTTATTGCCCATTTACGTATAGAAAATTTACCATTATTTGGAAGATCCGAAATTTTACCTTGAATTGTTATGGCTGTTCCAATCTACCATCGTTTAAAGTGTTGTGTAGGTAAATTACATTTAGTAATTTACATAATTATTAACAAGTAAAAAAAATTACAAAATAAAGATTTACAAAATGTAAAAATTAAAAAAATATGCCACCCTTTCTTTAAAACTACAGGAATGTGAGAAGTAATCTTGTTATTTTTAGCCTAGCCTAAATTTTTTTAGTGCACATTGTTGTTATCAATGGTTTGTAAACATTAAACAAATATTTTTTATTGTAGATGGCACTGCATAATAAAATTATCTCCAAGTTGTTCTTTTACCGGTTGTTCTTTTAATGTCTTTGTTACATTTGTGTTGCGACTGCCGTGGACAAATTCTAAGCGCAGCATCCATGAATTTTGTATATTGAGTGGCCAGTTCTAGATTAGAAATCCAGATGAATGATTGAATATAATTTTTCACATTCTACCGCCATTACTGACATCAGCCCCATATCCAGCCCAAATTTGTCTGTTGAGAAATTAGCTCATCGGATCTTTATAAAATTATTCAACAAAATACCCCTACAATAATCTGCATTTAGTTAAGCCTACCACTGTTTGAATATCCTTACTATTTTTAGTGAGGTTTCAAAAAGCGATGTGTTTCACTAATCATTTTTCGTGTTAAAACGTTTATTAGTGCAGCATTCCAAGAATCCGTGTTTATTTCTTGATTTTCTAGGGCATGTATACATTCTAATACCGCGGCATCCAACGATCTCAAATAGTTTGCAGATTCTGTTTGGGTTATTTCATAAAAGTGTTTAGATACAAGTTTGTATTAAGTCACTTGCATCTGGAGATTAAAATACTCCAGGTCGTGGAGCAATTTTCTTAAGATACGTTATGGTGGTTTATGAGTTTAGCTGTTTCTCCTCAAATTACGGACAACAAGTAGTGCATGTCCTTCTTATTTACTAAATCTTTGTTGTAATGGATCGTTTTATGAATAAGCATTACCAGATAATCCATTGTTTATAGTCTCCATTGAAATGTGTTACTTTTATCCGAGCAAGTTTTATCCTAGATTGTATTTTCCAATGCTTTCTCTTCTCCAATACTTTCTAATTATTCTTGTAGTTGAATGAAAGAGAAATCTCGGTCTGGTTGAAAGTAAAATACTAGTTGTAACGCTCTTTCTTGTTTACTTTGTCCAATATTTCTTCGTGGTTATTGCTGAAAGTAATTCACGTCGCCCTCAGTATCTTCATTCTTATCTAGTATTATTGTTTGATGCGTGTTATAGTATTTTAGGATAAGTTAGGCTTCAGTGGTTGCTATCGCACACTTAGACCAGTTTTGGCCCATTGTAGTACCACTGGATTCGACATCATTAAACTCCCTTTAAACCTATCTAGTCTCACATAGCGTAAGAGATCTCGCACACTACAGCGTTCGATATGAGAGAGGCTGTCCATAGTGTATTTGCCCAAGTGATCATGTCTTCTGTCGCATGATCTCCGAAGAGGCAATGTCCGATAAGTACTCTTACAATTTTACATAAATCACGCTTCCTTAGTGTGTTCAAGATCTTGGAACGCTTCAAGCTCAACTCAGGTCATACTTGCTTCCCTACCCTGCCAGTCGGACTATCGAGCCACCTGGCATTTGCTAAGGCAACTGGTTTTCTATGACTTGCTGGTTTCAGCTCATACATAGGCCTTCCTACACATTCTCTTCCTGATTGGAGAGTCGTACCGTACCTTGCTAATTCGTCTGCCCTGCAACTTTCCTCAACGTCAGAGTGGCCTGGAACCCAGACCAACTGAATATGTGTGACAATCCAAGAAGCCGCTCTCGACGCCAGGGAAACTGAATTCAGTGAAAGAATGGCTGCCCGACTGTCCACACAGATAGCGATATCAGTCAACGATATTACACTGTGCTTCAACCAGTTCATGACCTCTTCAATCGCTATAACTTCAGCCTGGTACACGCTGCAGTAATCATTTAGACGAAAAGATAAACTTACATTTAATTCCCCACAGAACACACCAGCTTGGAGCCAAGTGCTACAGTACCTGCGGGATCGCTTATTTTCGTTTCGCTTATTCAAAATCTACAGAATTTTGTTTTTGGTCAGCGGTCCTAATACTTTTTGAGATTTTTGCAGATTAACAATTCGCTATATCACCGAAGTTCGAAAACAGATTCTAAAAAACCTCAGTATCTATGCGGGTGTGCAACCAGTGTGAAGTACTTAACGTTAATGAAAAGTGTAGCTACACATTTTAATTTAAAGTGTAAGTTGTATACACAAATTATCAAAAAGTGTAGCTGCAAAAGAAAAAAGTTTGAAATTCGAAATGCATGGTTTATGGGCCAATCACAACATGCAAATTGTCTAGAAATTTTTTGTACAAATATCAGACACCACGCCAAGTTGAGAACACTAAATTCTACACTCGGCACACATTGTTCCGAAGATTTTCTGAATTAAAAAAGCTTTAAAATTATGTTTTTTATAAAGGAGGTATTACTAAAACTTATTATTGAAGTATTGTGATTTTCAATATTTTTTGTTTATTTTAATTAATTTTAATTAAACCACGTATTTTGAATTGGAAATTTTTTTCTTTTGTAGCTACATTTTTTGATAATTTGTGTATCTACACTTTTTGAGTCTACACTTTTCGTTAAAATGTGTAGCTACACTTTTCATTAACGTTAAGTACTTCACACTGGTGGGTGTGCGTGATTCCGTGCAGCTTAATGTCTGTTGGCGATCTCCATCCAGATGGATGGAATTTGATAAAATAAAATTTCAACTTAAATTCGGCCTCTGTACAGCCCAGACGGGATTGATTGATCGGGATGAAACTTTATACCTAAGCTTTTTCCATAAAATTGGGAGATCCGATAGTGAGTTTTGGCCGGTTCACTGGAAGTGATACGGGTCATAGGAGCTTTCAAGTTTTTGCAAATATTTAGAAAAATATATAAAATTTACGAAAAAATGATTTAAAACCAAAAGATTTTAAATTAAACAAAATTAGTTCGCATCATTTTTAAATTTTATCGAAAAATTTAAACGAAACGTAAATTTGATGAAACATGATCAGTATATTCAGTACAAGCAGTTTAAGATGCTGTATAAGATAACGGAAATTTCTCAGCGGAAAATAATAGATTTCGCTACTCGTCGCAAGTGGCAGCACAATCACAAAAGAGACATTTATTTTGTTATATAATGACCAGCGGAAACTTTTTCTTCATTTTGTATATCTTTTTTCACTAAATAAAACATCCCAGCGGAATAAAATATTAAAAGTGATCCTTAAAATGACAAATTGATTGATCTCCGAAGTAAAGGAACTCGGTAAATTAAATCTTGAAATTTAACAATATTCCGTCTTTCCGCCATTCTAAAAGAATGACGATGAAATTTGGATAAAAGTATTGATCAGGGGTCCAAAACTTAGGACAAAATTCAATGATCTGCTCATGCAGGACTCACTACTTGTGGCTTGAAAACTACGACTTTTTCTTACATAGTTGATCTACTTTAACACATGTTGTGCATAACGCATGTACATGGGCAGATAAAGCCGTTCTAGGAGAAATGCTGACCAATTCTGGAGAAGAACTAAATTGATTTTGGCATGCACAGTTTTGCACAATTAAACTAAAGCAAAACATATGCTTCAATGATTAAACGGATCTATGGGATTTCTGGTGTGATAATCACGTCAGAAATCCCACACTATCTCCCAAAATACATAATGTATAAATTTTACCGTTAGACGCACAAAATTGCACAATCAAATACTACTCGACAAAATAAGAAACCGTGGGATTTCCAAAATGGGATTTCTGGCGTGACTCACACAAAATACGACCTTGATGTATTCTTATTCGCTTTTTGAAAAGTGTAGTGGTTTCATTTACACTTTTTGACTGTTGTAAGGTTTTTTGTTATTTTGGCGGGAACTTCATACTAATGCAGAAGTGACGATTTGAGAAAAACAAACGGTTTTTAAGAATTCGGCCTCTGTTCCGCTCAGATGGATTGATTAATCGTGATGAGTCTTCCTAAGCTTTTTCCATCAATTGAGAGGACCTATTGATGTTTGGCCGAGTTTGGTCTACTGGAAGTAATAGCAGTCATAGGAGCTTTCAGGAGGATTGAAATTTCATGCTAAAGCTTTTTCCATGATTTTGGAAATCCTTGCGTAATGTGGTGGTGTGTAGAAACCTTTAAATGTTCCAAGTGATGTTGGAAAGTATAGTATTTACAAAAACGGCCATGAATTGAAAGATCAAATAAGTTTAAAGATTATATTTTCAACAAACAAGGGTTGATATTGTTGGTTTCCTTACATTAAAGCGGGGATAATGATTTTTAATTGTATAAGACATTTTTTTTATCAAAAATCCGGTTGGCCAAATTTTTTGCTCTACATTTATTCGTGATGAAAGAAAGTTGGTTGTTGGCGACAACATAATCACCCTTCCATTTTGTACGAAATGTTGCTTGAATCTTGGGTCGTCAACAAAATACTTTCCAATCCAGCCTTTTCATATTCGGTATAATGGTCCTTTAACCATAAATTTATCAAAAAGTAAGGTTTCATAACCCCAAGCCTAAACTAATTTAATTTTAAACCTGTCATGCAATTTCTCGGGCTACTTTAATTTCCAGTTCGTCAGATTGGAGAGTAAGTAAATAACCGGAACACCATATTGATCTTTGTAATATTTCTTCGGAAATCAACACTAAACACAAAAATACGAAAATCTAGGCGTTTCTAATTCTCAGAAAGTTTCCCCCGTCTCCTTGTTCTCATTTAAGGAGATATTGCTAACTAAAAGTCAAGAAGTTCCATTTACACAGAAACAAAATGTGTCACTTTCTAACCGCGCAATTTCCAGCTAACAGAAATCCAATATTTGACACGCTTACGCTCTCACACCCCGGGGTGTTGTCTTTCAGTATTTTACGTAAATTACCTTAAAAGCTAAACAACATCTTTTTTTTTTCCTATCATTACATTATACAGGTATATACCTTCCAATTCATTGAATTTCAATCAATCATTTTATATGTATATATTTGAGAATTATCACACGTCAACAATTTGAACATTTTCAGTTCTTTGCAATTTTTCCAGTTTTCCATTTAATTTTCTCTACCTATATCGAGACAATAATATATGTACCTTTTATACCTCTTACCTTTGTATAAATGACTTTGAACGACGAATACGAAACGTATTTTAAATTAGAAAATTATCGTTGTGAAAATTTTCTCGGGTGTCTAGTATCTCTATACAATCTACATATACTTACCAACATTCAAATGCTATTGATTGATCTAACGATATATGAAAGTATGTGTGTGTGTGTGTATGTTGTGTATTTCTCAACATACTCGTACACATAAAGGTTTTTTTTTTGTTTCTAATTGATGAGCGCACACGTAATGATATAATCTTGTACCGTGATGTTATCTTACATGTACCACACAACCATGTTGATGAATATTTTTATCGTATCAAGGTGATTACTTACCTGAAACGAAAATGAAAAGAATTTTTTTATTAGTGTAAGTTAAAACTTTTAAAGTTTTCTTATTTTTTTTTTCCAACTATTACAGGGAAATATGATAACAACGAGGTACTACAATCAAATGACAATTTAAATATTAATTTACCGGAAAATAACTCTGGTATCATAAAACTTGAAGTCGAGTTACGTGACAAAAATATTCGTGGTAAACGTTTTCCACCACCACCGAAACCACAACAATATGCTGGTGGTACTCCTCGGGCCACGGGTGGAATTCCAGCGAGAATAATTAAAGAGCAACAATTAAAAAACTTGAATCAATTTACTGTGCCAATGGAGAAGGTACGTAATTAAAAATTATTCCTAATTATGATAATCATGTTTGAGACTATGTATGTGTGTGTAAACATTTTCGAAACCGAATCTTAAAGGGGAGGAGGCTTTGGGATTATATACACAACCCAAAAATACATTTTCTATTTTTGGTAATCCCAACATATTTTTTTCTAATAACATACACAACACTTTAGTAGTTTTATGCTAAGCTTTTGTCTATTTTCAATTTAAATTTTTTTGCTGTGTATATCCGAAAGTTTAAAAAGTTTTCGAAAAAAACAAAAACTAAAAAACTTGGTGAACACATTCGGTTGTATTATGTTTCACTTTGTTTTCATTAAACATATACACATTTTGTTTTGAAATGGAGAGCTTTTATCATACAACAACAATAAAAAGCTTTAAACTAACGATGGGTATATTATTATTGGATGGGTTTACACAGAAAATGTTTTTTTTTTGTTGGTTCGTTTTAGGTACTCGAAGAATTGCTGAAAAAGTTAAATATTGAAAATGTCGTATGGAGTTTGGATAAAATGGGAAATTTTTATCAAGTGGTTTTTCCATTACAATCAGGCGATCCATGTGAAACAACACTGCATTGTTTGACCGAACTAGGAATTGGATCGAAATTATTTTCAAGTATCAGGTGGGTAATTTAGCTTTTTTTGTTTTGATTTTACTATTGTCTACCGTATTAAGTTTGTTTTGGCTAATTTAGTCGAGTGCATGTTTTTTTATCTTTTGGAGAATTATGTTGATGGAAATGTTTTCGTTGTTACGACTTGAGGTTTTTTATAAAAGCTTTCTCAGTCGATCTTTATTGTTTACTTGCACGTCGACCTCCCAATCTGAAATTAAAAGGACCGCAGTAATCTAGCCCAGCATTTGTGAATGGTGGGGCAATTGGAACACGTGAATGGGGCAATGATGCCATTTGTTGCTGTTGCATTGTTCGCTGGTGTCGCTTGCAAATAACACATTGGTGGATGAATGTTTTTACCAATACGCGACCATGAATTATCCAGAATCGTCATCTCAGATATTGTAGCATTTATTGTATACCACCGTCTAATGTCACAATGTGCGCGTAATTAATCAGCAACCGAGCCAATAAACATTCTTTCGGTAAAATCATCGGATGACGCTGATCGTATCGAATATCAGCGTAAATCAGCCGTCCGCCGACACGTAGAATCTCCGTAGCATCCAAAACTGGATTGAGTGGAAGCAATTTGCTGGATGCCTCAATACTACAATGAGATTTAATCGAATTAATTTCAGTAATATATGCGTTACCTTGTGCTTCGCGTATTTGCAGAAGCAGCGATTCCTCCATCTCAGATACCGCTATGAACTTTGTTCAGCGCTGTTGTATGTAGCAATTTTTGTAAGGTGCCAAATCGCTCGATGAGATGAGTAATGCGCTGAACGGTTTCGTTTCATTGACAACCGCGTGTCTTCTTCAGATGATGTCAGCGTTGGAAGCTCATCAGCGTATTTTGTTTCATTGTACAGCCATGGAGGACCTTTTCACCATAGTGATTGCGCTTCTAGTGCAGAGGAAAATATTCCGCCACTAGCACAATCTGCTGGATTGTGTTCTGTGTGAACGCGCCGCCATTGAATGACGTCGGAATGTTGCTGGATGTTACCCACCCGATTTGAGACGTACTGCTTCAAAGTCGCCGCTGGTTTGCGCAGCCAGCATAAGACAATGCTTGAATCACTCCATAACGTGTACTCCGCATCTTCTAGTTGTAGTGCGGTTCGCACATTATTGATCACCGTTAAAAAAAGATGAGCCGCATACAACTCCAGCCGAGGAATCGTAATTTCTTTCACTGGTGCAACCTTTGTCTTTGCGGTTACTAACGAAACGTTTGTGTGCCCATCTGCATCGACTATCCGCATGTAAATCACTGATGAACATGAAGCGTTATCGTTGCAGCTGGTTTCACACCAACCCAACGCGGAACACGGATATTGGCCAATTGCTGTAAACCGTTTCGAAAAGTCAGCCAATGTGTCCGTAGATCATCCGGTAAGGGTGTATCCCAATCAAGTTTCTCACGCCATAAAACTTGAATGAATATTTTTGCGGTCACGATAATTGGGACCAACATGCCCGTTGGATCATACAGTCTAGCTATGTCGCTAAGAACTAAACGTTTAGTTGGTACGGCGTCTGACTCACGCACCTTAATTTTGTAAAATAGATGATTGCTGATCGGGTCCCAATGAAGACCGAGCAACGTAGTACTAGACTCCCTGAGCTCTGGAGCAGATGGTTGCGATCCAATAATCGCCATAACCGTCGGTGCATCATTTCAATTCCATTTTCTTAAATGAACAAATTTCATTTGTTGTAATATGGTGTCGATATCTAACGCCAAAGTTACTGCTTCACTTGGAGAATCCGCACTGTCCAAATAATCGTCCACATAAAAATTATGTAGAATACTGTGACAGGCTGCAGCTGCCCTGCTTGCGCATCATTAATTATTCGATGGTTTTCAATTGCACATTGTCGCAATGCTCGAATAGCGAGGTATGGTGAGCATGCCATACCGTTTGTAATTGTCTTCAATTGATATGTCTGCAGCGAATCCATTAATGATTCCTGCCTCAATATTTGCTGCCATTGACGATGGCAGGGATCCACTTCGACCAGGCGGTGGAAGGGCTTCTCCGCTTACGGAAACGAAATATGATATTCACAAGGACGTCTTGCAGTTGTGGTCCAACCAGTTGTGTATCGTTCAGTGACACACCGTTACTTGATTTGGCTGACGCGTTGAATACCACTCTAAACTTCTCGATGACAACATGATGCAGGATATAATATGATTGAGAAGGATCGCTTCGAGAATCAGCCACCGCTTCAATATGGTTAAACTTGGTTCGTAATTCGGAATCACTATACAGTCTTCGTTCCAACTGATAAAACTGTCGCAGCGCTAGCTGATGAGAATTTCCCAGTGCCCGGGAGTCAGGACGAAATGGTATTTGTACACTGTAGCGATCTTCTGCATTGCGTCTGACAGTGTTTTCAGAAATCATCTCACATGGATCCAGAGCGGGATTGCATTTAGTTTCAGGTTCTTCAAGTTTCCCTTCATAAGTTCATGAAGTAGTTCATCGTTCATGGCTTGTTGCGCTGGCCAGTGACAATTCCATCTCGAATTATATTCCCCAAATACGGTGCCGATATTTAGGAGATTTATCGGCCCTGCCTTCGCAAATCCCGGATCAGCAAGCTGGTGGAGTGGACGCAGATGTTTTCAACAATCAGCATCAATCAACGTCACAGGCGTGGTCGACGTGATTGATCGTAATATATACAGAGTGGCTGAGACCAAATAGTACTGACTTCACTATGCTGTCATTTGTGTAGTTGTCATTTTCGCGCGTCAATTTTTTGACAGATTGAAGTTTGGTTAGTTGTTTACATGTGGTCAACAAATAATTGTTCTAAATTAATATCTTCATAAAAAAATCGTAATGGAATTCAAACGTAAAAGTGTAATTGCACCGTATTTGGGTGGAAATTCACAAACAGCAATAGTTCGTCAGCTCCAGCATTTGAATGTGAATAAAATGTTTATGTATCGAACCATAACTCGATACAATGAAACTGGTAGCATCGCTAAACGCAACAGAGGTGGTCCTAAAAAGACAGCAACATCAAAAGAAATGATACGAAATGTGAAGAAACGAATGCAACGAAATCCTCGTCACAGTGCCAATCAATTAGCCGCACGTCTACATGTTTCACGATACAGCATTCAAACCATATTGAAAAATGAACTACACTTGAAGCCCTACAAGATACAAAAAGTTCAAGATCTTACGGAGGCACAAAAAAAGTTAGGCTTGAAAAAACACGAGCATTGAAGACCTTGGCCGAACATGATGAGATTCCAAAAATTGTCTTTTCTGATGAGAAAATTTTCACCATTCAACAGTATGTGAGTAAACAAAATGATCGTGTTTGGTTAGAGCACAAGTCCAACGATAATTTGAACATAAGAGTTGCCATGCGCAAGCAATCACCAGCTTATGTTATGGTTTGGGCTGCAGTGACTGCAGATGGACGCACTCCTCTGGTTTTCATCGAACATGGAGTCAAGGTAAAGCAAGAGGTGTACAGCCAAAAGATCCTAAACGATGCTTTGCTACCTTGGTCACGTAAACACTTTGGTACGAATCGTTGGACATTCCAACAGGACTCGGCACCGTCACACAAAGCTCGAGCGACACAGCAATTTTTACAAAATTGCGTCCCGCGGCTGATTTCGTCGAAAGAATGGCCACCATATTCACCAGACTTGAATAACATGGATTTCTCCATATGGTCCATTTTGGAGAGTAAGGTGTTCACTAAAAAATACGAAAGTGTTGATGCATTGAAGTCAGCTCTTGTTCGAGAATGGAATAAAATTCCGCAAGCTCACGTTCGGTCAGCATGCAATGCTTTCTATGGAAGACTTAATCAAATAATCAGAGCCAAAGGTGGTCATATCGAGCAGTAACATGTTTTTCATAAAATGTAATATGTTTTCAACATATTCCACGAAATTTCAATAAAAAATAGTCAAAATTAAAAAAATTACAGGTCTTCATTTGGTAACACTCCACCCTGCATATACCTCAAATTGCAATTCGAAATCAGCCTCTATCGTAGAGTGCATGATAAGTGTCGTTTGACTGCGGGATAGGTATTGGTTGATGCGCCAATCCCTTCGATGGCTACTTCACATCGGTTTCTGTGAAGACTCAAATTATTAAACATCGACTCAGTGATGAAACTCACCTGAGATCCAGGGTCACACAGTATTCTGCATAGGTGACGGTTTCCATGCCGATCTAATATAAATGCGGTTGCGGTGGCAAGCGGAACAACACTGTTGGCATGAATGATGAAGGACTGCATGTGGTCGGTCAGTCAAGCAGTTTTGATCAAAGATCACACATGGTTTACCTGATGACATGCCAGACGTCGATTGACTTCCAGATCGAAATAATGCCTGAGATGATGGGTTATAACATTCAGTTTGAGGATGAGGGGGGTTTAAACAGTTGAAGCATAACATGAGGCTTTTCACTGGACAAACGGGCGCTGCAGGCAATGCTCGATTTGAAGCGGAGTGCTGTGGTGGATTTGTCGCAACCACGTTTGCGTGAATCCCTCGCTGGAATGGACGTCGTCCAATGTTTTGTTGTACATCTGTCTGAGGAGTCGTTGAAGGCATATTCAATGCCAGTCGCTCGAAATATACAAACATATCATCCAATTTCGGGAATGCTTCATCCGAAAGGCTCATTGTCCATTGACTGCTTGCAGCCTTTGGCAGTTTTCGTAATAGAATGGGATAAATTATCGCGTCCCAATTATCCGTTGGTAAATTCAGGACTTACAATGCTCGCAATGTACTGCGGGTGCAGTCGATGATGTCTTGCAATGCTCGTTGCTGATCGGGCGCTGAATCAGGTAGATCGAGTAGACGATTCACGTGTGTCTCAACTAAACGACGTGGACTGTCAAAACGCAGCTTGAGTTCGGACCAAACTTGCTCATACCCACCAGTGTAAACACCAGTTTCCATAGGGACTTCCACACTTTTCACATATTATCTCAACTTACTCAATTTATAAGGTGGTGCTAAATCTGTGCGATTATGCACAAGTGTCTCGAACATGTCCTTGAACATAAGTCAATTCTCTGGCCGTCCATCAAACATAGGAATGGACACCGGATCCAACCGCATGTCTACTGCTCGGCCATGATTAATCGTGTAGTCTCGCTCGGATTTGCCATCCGATAGCAATCGCCGCAATTTGATGCAGACTTGGTCATATGCCGCTTCAGTTACGGCATATAGTTGATCGTGCGCAGCGATCACATCTGCCTCAACTTCACCAAAATCGTATGGTTTGTCACGAATCGACTGAAATGCAATCGGCAGCAAACCCATTATTGGATGATTGATTCGAGCTCAAACAATTTGGAAAGCAATAAAAAACACAAAATACAGTTTTTTTCGGAAATCGGAAAAGTCATTCTCCCTATCGAGGCATCAATTCGCAATTTGCCACATCTAGCTTGCACGGTGTACATCTAAAACCTGTAACATTTAGATGGATTGAAAAACTTCGCAAGAAAACAAATTGATTAAAATTTATATTGAAGACAACTCCTGGAAATGTTTACCTCTTTCGAGGCTCGTTCAGATATCAATTCTTGGGAAAACAATAAACACGAGTATCAAGATATTCCTATATATACCTGCAGGTATAGACACAGGAAAATTATTTTAATTTACTTTTTCATAATAAACCTCTGCAGGTTATTTACCGTTGTTTATTAAATTTAATTTTTTTTTTGTATGTATTTTCCAGCGTTTTACCGTGCAGCGTCAGTTACGATGCATTAAAGGATAATTTAGATGAGGAAATTTTCAGGTAAGCGTGTACCAATCATTTTTAAATAATTAAAAATTCCACGCCTCTCAATATTATATCCTTCGTTGCGAAGAGCTTCGTATCCGTTTTTTTACAGAATATGTAGGTAGATAGATAGATAGATGAAGGTAGATTTTACACGGAAGCTGAGAAAAGTAGCGAGCATTCATAAATAAAATAATTTCCCATTTTCGTTTCACATTATTATTATGTGTCTATGGCAGTAAATTGATTTATCTTCCGTGTGCCGTAGATATCTGGTGGAAAAATCACACAGAGGCGTACAATATCTCAATTGTGGAATCAATTATTTTTTATGTACCAATGGTGCTTCATATGATGCGATAAGAGAATGTAGGGATACGATGGTTTCATATAGAATATCACACATTCTGTTGTGCTACTTAGAACCATCTGTTGTATACGGTATACGGTGGTGTTCCAGATTCCAGTATCCAACATTAATTTTTTATTTTTTTTTTGATGATTATGTTTGGTAGTCTATGTAGTAAAACATGGTTATAAATTAGAATAATCAAGAGATAAAACATTTTCATTATTTTTAGAAAATTATGTGGAAAAATCGTTCGCTCGTTTGTTGTTGTTGTTACTCTAGCGACACAAAATTATAAAATGCCTCTTATCAGATTATATATCACAATGTCAGTTCATTTTGTTGTTGTTGTTTTATCTGTTTAGTATTCATAAATGAAATTTTTTGTATTTTTTTTTTGGTATACGAGGATTCACATTATCTTGATAAACGTGAGCGATGTCGTTTGTCGTCGACGTTGACGTTGGTATGGTAGTGAAAAAATAAATCGAGTATACGATGGGATAATTATAGAAGACACTAAAAAAATGGTAATCAGATCCAACGATATAATTATTCGATTGAGATAATTAAATCAGTTTGTTAAAGTGGTGAATTAATAAAGAAATTTTTAGTGTCCTTTTATGCCAGATGGACCATTAAGGGTTATTAATATTTTGAAAGTAAAAATATCCTGGAAAATTATCTCGACAAACTAATGTAGTAAACTATGGTATCGCCAGCAATTTCTTCAAAATTCGATTTCGTGGTGGTTATTTTGCAATTTATAAGAGTGTGTATACAATTTTTAACAGTGTAGTTCAACAAGAAGTTTATCTGGGGCGATCAAAACGTGTTTTAAGACAAAAGGTCTGTGAAGTACTAAAGTGTTTTGTTACTTTTTCCTGCAGACGATGATTCCAGATGTTTTTACGGATTTTCACGAGGTTTCATAAGTGTGTGGAGTTATCCCAGTATTTCATCCCAGAAAAATAAAAAATGTTCAGCAGGCAATACTAGCCATATCCCATCCCAGGGGTTTTAAATTCATCGCAGAACATTTTGAAATTACACAACTTGGTTTGTGTGACAGTTAACCTAAAGTGTTTATTCTTGTTTCTGTGATATTTATGATAAAACGATAAGAAGACAAGCCGTATGTTGAGATTGGCGCAATAGGCCCATATATGAATGGTCCATTCAGTTTATATATGGACTATTGATTTAAATTAATGGTTCCCGGGAACCACGTGTGTCGTGAGCGATCTCTTCTCGTTTCAACACGGCATCATGTCCGCTATTCAAAATTAAATTCACATGGTGATCCGTATGTTGAGATTGACGCTAAAGCATCCTGGGATGGCACATTTGAAATAAAATGAAGGTTATCCAATTCAAGCTTGATAAAGTAAACTTAAAAAAAACACACAAAATATTCGGAATGTATTGTAATTTTTATTTCATTTTACAGATTCATCCTTGCCATTTTTAGTTAAACAAGATATCATTCAAATGTCCTCCACGGGACTTCTTACAGGCCTTGATTCTTTTGCGGTAATTTTCAATGACTTTTCGGCACATTTCGGGCGGTATCTCGGCCATTACCTTACGAATATTAGTTTTCAATTCGTCAAGAGTTTGAGGATTGTTTGCGTAAACACGATCTTTCGCGTAGCCCCACAAAAAGAAATCCAAAGGCGTTAAATCACAGGATCTTGGAGGCCAATTGACATCAGCCAATCGCGAAATCAAACGTCCAGGAAATTTCTCTTGCAAAAGATCTCGATTTGCTCGTGTTACGTGACTGGTTGCTCCATCCTGCTGGAACCACATATCGTCAAGATCATAATCTTCGATTTTCGTAAAAAAATGATCGGTTAACATGCGGCCATAGCGCTCAGAATTGACGGTAACGGTTCGTCCATGGTTGTTCTCAAAAAAAATACGGCCCAATCACACCACCAGACCACAATGCGCACCAAACAGTGACTTTTTCCGGGTGTAATGGCTTCTCTACAATCAATTGTGGATTTTCTGAGCCCCAAATTCTACAGTTTTGCTTATTAACGTATCCACCAAGCGAAAAATGAGCTTCATCACTGAAGAAAATTTTGTTCGAAAAATTAGCATCGACGGCCTGTATTTCCAACACCCAATTTGCGTATGTTATTCGTTGTCCATGGTCAGCAGGCTTTAGCTCTTGTGTCAAATGGACTTTATACGGATGAAGATGCAAATCCAGATGCAAAATGCGCCATAATGAGCCATAAGATAGGCCTAAATGTTGAGCTCGACGAGGAATTGACAAATTTGGATCTTCTTCCACACTTTCAGGTACAGAAGCGATATTTTCAGCATTGCGAATGTTTCGATGATGCACAGACCTTACAATATCAGTAACAGATCCAGTTTGTTCAAATTTATTCACTGTATTCAATATGGTTTGCTTTGTAGGACGATTATGACGACCATAATCTGCTCGTAAAGCGCGAAATGTGGATACGGCAGAATCACTATTTTTATAATAAGATTTAATAATTTTAACGCGTTGGTCGATTGTTAAATGCTCCATATTCTTAAATGGCAGAATGTCAACTAAATAAATGACAGCGTACTTGACGTTTATCTTTGACAGATGTCGGTATACAGATTTCTACTTTATCAACCTCGAATTGGATAACCCGTTACATTTAAGATTTATACGAATGGTTCACTGGAACATAAAGTGTCAGGATGTATTTAAAAACCCTGGGATGGGATATAACTAGTATTGCCTGATGAACATTTTTTATTTTTCTGGGATGAAATACTGGGATAACTTCACACACTTGGTTTCATTGTGTATGCTAAATAGTAATAGTAGTAGTCCGATTCCATGTTTTCTCGTCAGACGTTAAGCTCTCGTATATAATGACCTCTTATGAAGAACTTTAGGAACTGTCTCGGTACATCGATTGAACGGAAATGTGAAGTAGTTGTTTGGAGAACCTGAAAAGAAAATGGCTTTTGATATTCCCGTGAAGTTTGTCCTAACTTTGTCCTAAAATTACAAAAACAAAATTTAGGACAAACTTCACGCGTGTGTCCACGAGCGTGAAGTTTGTCCTAAAATTGTCCTTACTATTTTATCATGAGTATGTATTAGTTAATCTCTCGTTATAATGAATTATAATATTTGTAATATTTGACATACGTACAGTAAACGCTCGATTTAATGGACTAATTGGGGATGTCCGTTAAATCCGAATGTTATTTAATTTAATCGATTCGATCGAATTTAATCTGGGACGGAGCTCAGCCATTTCTTAGCCGATTATGATGGGATTGGGAATGTTGGTTAAAAATGGGATTCTTAAATTATTTTTGGAAAAAATTCTGGAATATGGCCACCTGGGACGGAACTCAGCCATTTCTTAACCGATTATGATCGGATTGGATATACTGGATGGAAATGGGATCCTTAAATTATTTTGGGAAGGAATTCTGAAATATAGCCGCTAGGGGCCGAACTCGATCAATTCTTAACCGATTATGATGGGATTGGCTATGTTGAATGAAAATAGGGTTCTTAAGTGATTTTTGGAAGGAATTCTGAAATATAGCCGCTAGGGACCGAACTCGATCAATTCTTAACCGATTATGATGGGATTGGGAATGCTGGATGGAACTGAGATTCATAAACAGGTTTTTGAAGAAGCTCTGAAATATGGCCATCTGGGACAAAGAAAAAACTAACGAAGGCTAAACATAAGTTTCAGATTTGTAAATAAATTCCAAAGTAAAATTATTTCTACCCGTATGCGATTTACGAGTATAGATTGAACGGCTTGCACTTGGTGCTGATATTAATGTTAAAAGCGATTAATGGTACCGTCACGTATATCGTTAGATTCGTTGGAGTGTCCTCTATCACCTGACCAACATACAGAAAAATCCTATGACCTTTTACGGAAATACTCCATTTTTATTAATACCTTCCATGCGATTTACGAGTATAGATTGAACGGCTTACAGTTTTTTTTGTTTCACTCATCTATTATTCTTTATTTGTTTATTTATTTAACCTGGAAATTTCTTGCTCGATTCCTAGTACTTTGCAACAATTTTTTTTATCGAAAACGTTGGGACTTAGAAAAAATTTAAAAACGTAACCTAGGCATGCGCGTGAAGTATTTCCTAACTTTATCCTAAGTTAAAAAAAATTTAGGAAAGGTTTAGGAAATATTTCACACCCCTGTATACCGGAATGAAATAATTCCTAAATAAATCCTAAGTAAAAATCGTGCTTGTGTTTTTCATACACCAAAAAACAAACATTTAGGCGAAGCTAGTTAAATATGCAATTTTGAATAATTGGTTTTACTGATAAATATAAAATTTTAAAAATTAAGTGTTTTCACTTTGTACTAGACCCAATCCAACTAGAAAACATTAGTTTTCCTGAAAAATTAGGAGTTGTAACCTCTTAGAAGTATCTTAGGATAAAGAGTTTGCATTTTAATTTCGACCTCTACAAATTTTGAATATTAAACCCAGTGTTCCCCTAATTTTTCCGGAAAACTCATGTTTTCTAGTTGGATTGGGTCTAGTACAAAGTGAAAACACTTATCCCAAGAGTTGTAACCTCTTAGAAGTATCTTAGGACAGAGGGTTTTTACTTCAATTTTTGCCTCTACAACTTTTGAATATTAAACCCAGTGTTCCCCTAATTTTTCCGGAAAACTCATGTTTTCTATTTGGACTGGGTCTAGTACAAAGTGAAAACACCTATCCCAAGAGTTGTAACCTCTTAGAAATATCTTAGGACAGAGGGTTTGCACTTTAATTTCGACCTCTACAACTTTTGAATATTAAACCCAGTGTTCCCCTAATTTTTCCAAAAAACTCATGTCTTATAGTTGGATTTGGTCTAGAACAAAGTGAAAACACTTATCCCAAGAATTGTAACCTCTTAGAAGTATCTTAGGACAGAGGGTTTTTACTTCAATTTTTGCCTCTACAACTTTTGAATATTAAACCCAGTGTTCCCCTAATTTTTCCGGAAAACTCATGTTTTCTACTTGGATTGGGTCTAGTACAAATTGAAATCACCTATCCAGAGAGCTGTCAGCACTTAGAAGTATCTTAGGACAGAGGGTTCAAACTTTTTAGAAAGGTTTTTAATGAGATCGATGTCCACCTCATAGAATCTTGACTTGCAATCTTTTGAATACCAAGCAAGTTTTAATAATATTTAAATTTATTTATTACCAATATATATTATTACCAATATAATCATATTTTTTTAGTTTTTAAATGCAATTTTATTAATTTTTGATATTTTGAAACTATCGGTAAGAGCTATTATTCCCAAATGCATATTTAACTTTACAAATATTTATATTTTTTGTTGAGAAAGAAAATCTTTATGTAAAATATAGTTTGGCCTAAATGTTGATTTTTGGTGTATATTTACTAATACATATACAGATTTTTTTACTTAGGATTTATTTATGAAATATTTCATTCTGGTACCTAGGCCCCAACGAGGGACCCTGTAAACAAAATTTCCTTAAGCTGAGACCCAACCCAATCGATTTCTGGTACTCGGAAATATCCTTTCTGCAATTTTTATTGAAACCGTTTGAACTAAAAAAAGTGAAACCTGGGTCCCGACGGAGGACCCTGTACATTTTGTTACCCGAAATTTATACCCAGCACACTCAATTCCTGGAACTTGAAAACCTCCTTTCAATTCTCTTTACCAAAATTGTTCGGACTTAGAAAAAAATTTAAATCGGAATCTGGGCTTCGACGGAGGACCCTGTAAACAAAATTCCGTTAAGCTGAAGCCCAACTCTAAAATCACCAGCCGCATTTGCGCCAAGAAGCAAAGTTAACCGCTCCTTGGAGACTTTGAATCCCGAAGCTGATCTTTCATAGAATTTTTCTGTATGTTGGTCGGGTGATAGAAGACACTCAAACGAATCTAACGATATACGTCACGGTACCATTAATCGCTTTTACCATTAATATCAGCACAAAGTGCAAGCCGTTCAATCTATACTCGTAAATCGCATGGAAGGTATTACTAACAATGAGAAATTTATTTGTATTCTATTTTAATTTTAGTTACAATATCATCCCTTGGTGCATTAAATATTTCTCGGTAGTTAATTAGGTAATATAAGATTTTACAACTATTCGTTTCTACCCAATTTACATAAAAAATAATTTTAAATTTTAAAATTCGTTATAACGAGAGTTTAACCCATACATACATATTTCTTAAGGTTAGGACAAAGTTAGGACATACTTCACACCCGTCTTTTGATGACACGTTCACAAAATTTTCTGAGCAGCAATGAAAGTTGATTGATGACATTTGCGATAGAAGTTTTGTCAAAATTACCACTTATATCGATACCACAACTTTCAGGAGCTGATTTTCCACCATTTAAAAACTTGTTTGAAGTGACAATTCACACTACACCGATACGAAAACTACACAAATTTAAATATCCCAGGAAGGAGTTTGGCAAAAATGGAGGAGTCATTAAGTATGTTGTGGCTAATAACCGACTTTATTTTACCACGAATGCATTTAAAACGTATAATTACACTTATCGGAATTTTAATAAAAACTGCCAACAATATCAACCCTAGATGGTTGATTTTATCTTTTGAACATCAAGGGAAAAATTGAAAACCTTCTTCGGAAGCTGCCACTTCCGGTACACCAATTTTCACCATACTGAACCACAGCAAGGATCTCATAATTTATGGAAAAAGCTTTAGTATGAACAGTACGCCTGAACTGTAAAGATGCCTAATTTAAGCGAAATAATTTTTTTTTGTGAAAATCTAAAACTTCCGACAATTAATTTACAATGTTCTGGTTTTAAATCGTTTTGGGAAAGGAAAACAGCTCCTACGACATATGTCATTTACGGTGGACCAACTTCGGCCAAACATCATTGACATCTACCGACTAACCTGCACAGTGGTTAAAGCTTTGGCGTTTGAATCGTACCGTTTGGAGGTACCGGGATCGAATCCCGATAGGGGCAGGATGATGAAATAAAAAAAATCTTTGGCATCTACCGATTTATCGAAAAAGCATAAATATAAAATTTTACCCTGATCAGTCTTCCCCCTGGGATGAACAGAGGCAGATTTAAAAAAAAAAAATTTTTGTCAATAATCGTCAGTTCCGCTTAATTTTGAAAAAATGTCCTGGACCAATATTGTTGCAAATTTAATTTAGAATCTTTTTGTTCATTGTCGTTTTTCTCTTAAATCATACTTTCAAAATATTTGCAAAATTCGAAAAGCTCATCAATGTTTGGATTCCAGAAAGATCAGTGCAGTAACCAAAAATGATGCCTACGCGCTTCTAATCATTGAAGGGCTCCAAGAAGCAAAATACATCGGCAGCATCGGCCTAAATTGACGCATTTTGACAGAAACCTCTTTTCTGAGAGCACGAGAGATATTACGGGTTCTACGGGTCCAGGTCGTTTTCTCTAGTCAGTATAGACAATCAATCACCTGGAAATCCTAAAAGCCGTATCGCACTCATTTACCAAAGCAGAGCTGACAATAAATAATGGTAAAGGTAATTTCGTGCTCAGGGAGACGACCGACCCTTCGAAAATTAACGCGATTATTAATTTTTCAACTCCATGTTAAACAAACTCAGAGGCTTTTAGGTCATCGTCATTGTTGTTGTAAGAACGTACTTATCTGCGAGTAATGACACAGTTATACCAAAGAGAATGACTAAGTTAGTTATTCGTTATACCAAGGAGAATTGCTTTTTCTGCGCTTATCAGCGTTCTATGATGGTGGCAGTGTATTTTATTTACCCATACGTCTTTTGTTGGATCGTATCAATTTTTGCATTTTTGAATGGAATCCTAGTACGATGCTACAATTATTCTGCAGGTTTCTATTCCATTAATGCACCTATCTGTTGGTAATATGTGTTGAAGAGGCATGGAAGACAGATCGGCTCATCTGGGTTCTGCCGGTTCTGTCGGTCACCACTGTTTTATAACACTGCATTGAGGTTGAAAATTTCGTTTCTCTTCTTTTTCTAATTGTGTTGCTAAGCCTTTACGTGTCAATTTCTGATTCGTGTCCGTGTGCGATACAGCCGAGTGTCGGATATTTGCCGGGTTGCATTATTTATTCTAGTAAAACCAATTACTCTGTAATCATGTTGAATACAGATCAATGAACGATTGATCTATTGAATCCTAGCCAGCTTCCAGGGCTTCTGAGTAAGGTATACTGGCCAGAAGAGGGGGAGAAGGTTTCATTACAGTTCATTATACACCTTTTTCTATGATGTTCCCAAGCGGTCACCCAAATTTGTAATAGTCCAAGAAATGGTTGCTTGACGTTGTTGTTTTATGTATATCTAACACACGCCCCCCAACTTCAAGGAAGGTGTGTACTAGGTTCATATTTGAATTGAATTATTCGTACGATTCTTGTATAAAAATGAATAGGAATATTGTACTCCAGTTTTCGTATATCGTATTCAGAAATAGGGCCCCAGGAAATGCAAACGTCGGTTAAAAATTAATTGGCGAATTAACAAATCCTCCTGTATCCTTGTTCAAGGCAAGATCATCATGACAGCTATCGGACAATTTTAGTCTAGAAAACCACATTGTATATTCGAAACATTTTTTTTTATTTAATATTGATCAACATCCAACCACCTTGTAGTAACCACAACTACGTTGCTAAAATACGGACGTTAAAATCAGAAATGAGGTATTTTTTCGAAAATATTCTATTATTTCAAGTTCTTTCAAGATCAAGTTTTCAATCTTACTTATTTGTTTATTAAAAATATGGAAGGTAAACCCCAATTACGGAGTGCAAAGGGTGCAAAGGGAATTTTCATCAACAAAGTACGATCTGTGAGGAAATGAAACACATGGGCTGGGATGCAGATGGTGATAAAATCGGACCTGGAACCGTACATCCTCGAATTGGCTGACACTGGCGTAAAAGTAAGGATAGAAAAAGCAAACCGCGGAAGAGTTGGGAGAGCCCCATAACAGATTACAGACATAATAAAAAACAAAAAAAAAACAATTTACTAAACTAACAGATGACGGCTATATGAAGCCAAAGAATGGAAAAAAACAACAAAAAAGTAATAATTTACATTGTCTACATGTTCTACCAATTCTCGACATTGTCTACTCAAAAATGAATTGTCTTACAATATTTTCGACATCAGCATGTAGACAATTCGGAAATACGCGTAGACGAATAACACTGATGTCACACAACCATGTACACCTTTCCCTCTCATTCCTTTATACTCTCATCGCTCTCATTCGTCGACTATAAGTCATAAATAAGTTTTGCAGAGCTTTAGAACTATATTTACTCAAGGTAGTATTAGTTAAAATATTTTAAATAATTTTTGAAAAATTATGTTACGGAAAACATATATTTCTGTGAAACAAACATAAACCTATTGGCTGCTAGCAAAAGTTTAAATTTGCATATCTAAAACTTTTCCATTTATTGTTACATGAAGGTGAATTAATCTCTATCAAGCTAATCATAATTTTTACGAGCAATGTAAATACGTACGTAAATTTTTTATTAGATACTCATTCATGATTCCTCCTTATAGCTTTCATTGCTATAAAGCTTCTGTAATGTAAATTAATAAAGTTGTGCTTACAAAAAATTATACATAAACTTCATTATACATATTTTCATATTTTTGTAGTTTAGATAAGAATTTATTATTATAACATAGAGAGCTTTTATCATTCCTCTTTTGTACAATATACACTTTGTGTTCAACTTGATGATAAATTACATTTTGTTCTGTACTGGGTTTTCCACCACCACCAGCACCACCACCCACTTCTTATTTTATAGTTTTCCTATTTCCACTACAGCTGCCACTTTTGGTTAAAATGGCTAATCTTGGTACGGCTATCTTTCCAATTTATTTATGTGTAGCGCCCGGAAACCGTAATGGAAAGAAAAAGCTTTAATACTTCAATTAAAAAAAATTTAAAATTACCCCATTTATTGTTACGTTAATGCGAGTGGGAATGTCTGTGTGTATACACAGTAGGGATTTTCTTATAATTACTTTTAATTTTTATTTTGTGTATAAAATAGTCAATTATAAAGATATTCAACAGCACACCGCCATACGTATTATTATGAGGCATAGACCTACACAGCAAACTGTGAAAGTGAAAATGAATCCACTCACAGTACGAGTTATTTGCCATGGTACCTAAAAATTACTTCTAATTAACACAACATCTCTTCTTAATGTTATAGAAGTGTATTTTATTATGAAAAATGGGAAATTTAATTTTTTTTTCACACTGAGCTAGGATTGGTATACAAGAAATAATGGCTTCAAAAAATTTCGCAGCATGTCTGAATTAATTAATTTGTTTGCGCCACCCTGTATTTTATATTAGCAATATTTACCTACCATTGTTAAACGATTTGTTATAATTTATAATATTTTGCGTGCCTAACCATGTATTTATCGCTATACAATCGCAGAAGATACAAAATACCGCTTTGCATATGGGCAGACTTAACCTTTTTTATTGGGTGGGTGCGGTTTTTTTATCTCGTTTCGTACAAATTATGATCGGTCGAAGCAACAGGTTGCGGTGAGATGAAAAGAATGAAAAATGGAATTTGATGAGCGAGATAAACCAGCACAGTTTAACCAAGGTGAAAGTTGTTAAGGTACCTTTATAATAAATATTGTTGCCCTGATTTAAAATATTTTGCCGTGCGGTTTGTTTCATGAATTATGTTTTAGGTTTAAATCTCTAGCGGCCATTACCAGTAAAAACCTGTAGCGTTATAAATTATGGTTTTACAGCATTTCTTATAATAGATGTTGCAAGTGATTAATTGCCATTATTGGATATGTCGAATTAAATCATTCAGCGATGGGTATAATGAAACCAAACCATAAATTTATTTCATTTAAACAATTTGAAAATTACAAAAGTTTTCTAATAAACTGTAACGAAAAATAAAATAAAAATTTGGAATTCGAAATTTAGTGCTTTAATTAAATTTGATGAGAGAAAAGTTAGTTTGAAATTAATTAATTGTTTTAGTTTTTTATGGTTGAGCTTAAAGCTAGACATGCATTAAAACTTAAATGCATTTTTTATATTTAATTAGTATAAAATTTTAATGCACATTCACTTGGACTGCTTCTAATGGGATAACGATAAAATTATTGTGAGTATGTTTGAAACAATAAATTTTTGGAAGGCTGTGAATTAATATTTAACTAGTTACAGTTCATATTGATCAGCGCAGCCCCTTTCAAGTGGCTCATGAAGGGATTTTGTTGCTTGCACTATGGTCCTCCATCCGTCTCGACCCATCGCTCTCGTCCTCTAGTTCCAACGATTAATTTACCAGCTAGGCCCACATCCATGAATGTCATATGAGGATGCACATGTGGGTATTGGCCAATTTTTCTATGGCAAGTCTGCGTAAAAGTGTAACCACTAGAGCAAACTAGTTACATCGTCACTATATGAACTAATTTCTAAATTATATTCTATTTGTCTTAATGTAATGTCCATTAAAATCCAATACATGATGTATTGGTTAAAGTTCAAACCACGACTCTGAATTTGTGCACCCGATTTGCGGTTATGTACCAAATCGGATGATATACTTTGGTTCCATAAATATACGTAGCACTTATGTATTTGTAAACAAAATTGTTTATGATCAATCAATGTGCACAGATGCTGTATAAGATAGCGAAAACTCAACAGCGGAAAATAAGAGATTTCGCTACTCGCCGCAAGTGGCAGCACCACCACAAAAGAGAGTTTGTTTTTTTCTATAATTACCAGCGGAAATTTTTTATTCATTTTGTATCTCTGTTTTCACTCAATAAAACGTCCCAGCGGAATAAAATATTAAAAGTGATCCTTAAAATGACAAATTGATTGATCTCCGAAGTAAAGGAACTCGGTAAATGAAATCTTGAAATTTAACCATATCCCGTCTTTCCGCTATTCTAAAAGAACGACAATGAAATTTGGATAATAGTATTGATCAGGGTTTTTAAAGCAAGTTTTGGACAAAATTCTTGGATCTGTTCATTTTGGACTAAACCTGGCCATTTCATAACCAATCCTTGTGAAAATTTAAATTTTTTTATTAATTTATTTTCAGTTTTTGGCCAATATCTCAAAAACTTCTACTAGTATCCAATATTTTCGGTTGTTTTTCTAATAGATTAGGTCATACTGAGACTACGAGAAAAATGTGGGGAAAATTGATGGATTAGAATTTTCAGAATAATTTTTTGATTTTCTGCGGCCACATAAGTTATTTTCAGTTTCGGTTACTAATGGAAGATTTTGAGATATTGGCCAAAAACTGAAAATAAATTAATAAAAAAATTTAAATTTTCACAAGGATTGGTTATGAAATGGCCAAGTTTAGTCCAGAATGAACAAATCCTAGAATTTTGTCCAAAATTTACTTTAAAAACCCTGATCAATACTATTATCCAAATTTCATCGCCATACTTTTAGAATAGCGGAAAGCCGAAATATTGTTAAATATCAAGATTTCATTTACCGAGTTCGTTTACTTCGGAGATCAATCAATTTGTGATTATAAGGATCACTTTTAATATTTTATTCCGCTGGGACGTTTTATTGAGTGAAAACAGAGATACAAAATGAATAAAAAAATTCCGCTGGTAATATATAACAAATTAAATAATATTTTGTGATGGTGCCGCCACTTGCGGCGGGTACCGAAATCTCTTTTTCCGCTGAGTCGTTTCCGCTATCTTATACATCATAAATATTTGTAGGGATTAAGTAAGTGGATTTTGTATACTGAATCCCTAAATCCAACGAATTGCTCCACCTTTAACACTGCGTATCGTTTCCGGCAAACTGAAAAATTGGAAAAATTCGTCTTGTCAAGGCTTGTGGTATAGAAACTTTGTCAAGTTGTCCAATACAATCAATATTGTGTAGGGTCCCAACAGATCGTTGAAGATTTTCGGCAAAACCCTCTTCTATATTATTTGCTTTCGTAATGGTGGGTATAAGCACTGATTTGAGGCTTTTATCTGCTTGCAAATATCGCAATTAGTACTGTATCGGTGTTTTGGTATATGTCACGTTCGCTGATATTCAACTGTAATCAAAATTCGGTTGGTAACCCCAAATTCCAACATGGAGTATCAATATGGAGTACCAACATGGAGTATAAATTTTGGTTCAATCCTTATAAAAATTTGCTCACTTAGAATACGTAAATTCGGATAAGTTGCAGGGTCTTGTTGTAATTTGGCATACAGGCTCGTATACGTTTGGTCCTGGATATTACGACTATCAAACACAGTTATACCATGAAGTTTTAGATATTCAGGTATCACAATATATTCGCGATATTGCATCTGGAACAATGTTTCCTCAACCTTTCTGACGAGTTTTGTTGAAGTCAAAACCATGCATCATCAGACTCCATCTTGCAAGGCGGCCACATAGCTCTTTCAACGTTTCTATAGCCATTGCAGGCTGGGGCGGTCGATTATTATCGTAAATATCTAGCCTTCTAGGAAGGGACGAAACATTTCACGCTTACAATGGCTGTCAGGCATTCCAGCTCGATTACAGTATGGTTGCACTGGGCAGCATTTAGTTTTTGCGACATGAAGGCAATCGGCTCTTCATTGTCATGGCTGTATTTCTAGAAAAGTACACTTCCGAAACCTTGCTTGATAAAAGTTGGTTTGGTAGTAACGCTGCGATGTAGATAGAGATATTTCAATCGACGATCTTTACTTGTCGATTGTCAATCATAACAGTGCAACATTAAAAAATTGAGGATTTGAAACACAGTTCCAAAATAGGACCAAAAGATGCCGCGATGGATGCTGTATAAGATAGCGGAAATTTTTCAGTGGAAAATAAGAGATTTCGCTACTCGCCGCAAGTGGCAGCACCATCACAAAAGAGAATTTGTTTTGTTATATAATTCCAGCGGAAATTTTTTATTCATTTTGTATCTCTGTTTTCACTCAATAAAACGTCCCAGCGGAATAAAATATTAAAAGTGATCCTTAAAATGACAAATTGATTGATCTCCGAAGTAAAGGAACTCGGTAAATGAAATCTTGAAATTTAACCATATCCCGTCTTTCCGCTATTCTAAAAGAACGACAATGAAATTTGGATAATAGTATTGATCAGGGTTTTTAAAGCAAGTTTTGGACTAAATTCTAGGATCTGTTCATTCTGGACTAAACTTGGCCATTTCATAACCAATCCTTTTGAAAATTTAATTTTTTTATTAATTTATTTTCAGTTTTTGGCCAATATCTCAAAATCTTCCACTTGTAACCAATATTTTCAGTTGTTTTTCTAATTGCGGAAAATTTATGCATTAGAATTTTCACTATAATTTTTTGATTTTCTGCGGCCTTTTGAGTTTTATATCACTTACAGACCACCACTAAACATAAAATGAATGACCTTCCTTACAAAAGTAGATAACATTCTACAGTTATTAAAGGCCAAAGTCTCAAAGTGTGGCTTACACGACTGCGAGAGACGTTTAAATCGTAATAACCTTGATTGGTTGTAGAAAACTCGAGTAAGGCACCAATTCGAGCTTGTATGTCTGCCTGCATCATTTGATGATGTTATTACTAACCAGAGGTATTTGGAGTCTACTGCGCTATCAAAATTATTGTCGTCAATTCCGATATTTGCCATAAAGGTGCTCCTGAGTGTTGTTGAAGTTTTGTTTACTTCTGTTCATTATCACAGTAAGAAGCACGATGCCATCTGCATATCCGTTTCGATGTTGCTTTTTCTTAAATACATACTCGAGCGGTAGATTGAACAACCCTGTCGAGCACGAGGTGTTATTTCCAAGGGATCTGGTACTACTACTATAAACTTGTGAGTGCGGTCCAGAGATTCTCGTGGTTGATACTGTCGTATGCCTGCTGAAAGTCTATAAATAGCTGATGAATGCTACTGTATTTCCAACCTTTTTCAGGATCAACCTCACGGCGAAGCACTCACAGGGAGGGACGTGCCTGGCAAGTACAACATTAGCAAACACTTTGCAGGCAGTGTAGCGCGAGTTAGCAATTCTCCGGCTACTCGTCTTGGTGTCAATAGTGACGGCGAGATCGTATAGATGCAAGGACAATGCCTCCGTATTTAATTGATTACAGGGATGCCTCCCAGACCGGGCAACTTCCCATTTTTCAATGTGTTAATAGCTACATCTATACTTTTTCTCCTGTGGCACGCTAGTATACTTCTAGTGTTACGAACCAACCACTTGCAATTTTTGTTTATTTTGACGACCGGGGACACTGCGAACCAAGCATTCCCGCATCTCTTCTTTCTTCGTTATTACTGTGCCTGTGTATATAATCATTGACTGCTGATTGATAAATTTGCAGTGATATTTGATATTTGAAAGCATCGACATTCCAACGGACGGACGGGACGGTTTTTTGTCCTATTTGAAAACAATAAGCGACACATGTGTCGGTACATTTGTAAGATCTAAATTGGGATATGCTGGTGAGTATCTCTTAGAGATCGTGACGTGATCATTTTGGTTTACATTTGAATTTCGTGAATTTTCTTATCAGGGAAATGTTGTTGATACAACTGAATTGTACATTATTGTCCGTTTGATGACGTGTTGGCCAATGAAATTATTGGCGAAGTGTACGATAATGATAATGTCATCATAAATCAATTGATTTATCTTCGGTGGGTACTTGTACAAAACGGCCGAAATATTAAATTTCTTAGTGCGGATTCAAACCGTCCATTGTCACATATTGATAGGGCGATCGATTCGATGAACTGCTGGCTTCACGCATCTTTGGAAAGGAAAGGCAACATAAATACTACTTCCACACCATCGAAATTCTTGTAGGGTGAGTACATCTAATGTGTAAATTTTTGTCTGGTTCAAAAAGTTTTAGAGACCTTCAGGTCTTGAAAGACTAAGCACATTCCATGTTCTCAATTTTAAAGAGCTGTCCGTGTTCCGAAGTTGTGTGTGTGATGAACCGATATAGAAAGCCGACGACTTTGTTTATGGTTTACAACATAGTTGTTTTTGTGAGAGAAGGTTGCTAGCCTGTCCCTCAACCCACTCTTTACATGTATAAGTCACGCGCTGAAAAGGACTGGTTTTTTTTTAAACTATCGTGATAATAATTACACTTTGTAATGGAAATGGCATTCTTAAGTGATTTCTGGATACCAGAAACCACCAACAGAGAGATACTTCTAGGAATATGGCTATTCCTGAACCGATCTCGACATTATTTGGTATGTTGAATGACACGAAAATGTACTATAATTTCTGGGCAATTTCTGAATGTAAATGACTGAAGGTAAACTAGGTACTAATCAAGGAGTGATTCGGGCGAACTTCTAAAGATAATTTACAATGTCTCCATTAGCTAGATGTGTAAGTTTTAGTTTTGTTTCCGTGCTGTTAGCGTGTTCCACATTGTTAGTGTGTTGCTGCATAATTTTAAAATTGTGAAAACTATGTACCAAGGCTTTAGGCTTTTTAGCAAAAAACAACATTCGTCGTATATTTGAGTCGCCATATTAACCTAAACTTTGATAAACAAATGGCTGAAAGCCTTGTAACTATTTTGAAGAATTAGTTTCAAAAACACTAAAAACTCTGATATCTGGTTAGTGAAGCCTTCAGAGAACCAAATGTATCTTGATTGATAGACCACCGAAAAGGTGTTGCTGGAATCAAATGCAGGCAACATTTTGTCCTGCGCTCTATATTTGAACCACGATTGTCCAAGCCTCAGTGCATTTGCGTTGAAAAGCAACGGAACAAGTCGAACCTAGAATGAGCTAGTGCAGCGTTGCAAGAACAGAGTGATCTTTATAGCTAGAATAGGAGTCAAGCGCATAATCACAAGCCTGCAAACAGCAGAAGCGTATGGACTGCAAAACCAGCAAAATATAAATAAAAGTCATGATTTTCGGGTTAAAGACCCTGCGATCTACCGAATTACCTTCTACATTGCCAAAAAATGATGAAATACTTTTCATCAGGATGATACTTCCAAGAAAGTTTACTGCCCAAGATGTTATCACGGTCTGATCTAGTAATTGTCTGCTCTAAAAGAGAAGGGATCGAAAGTTCATCAATATTTCTCTATCTACTAAAGATCATTAAACGGCCACACTTAGATGTATTAACGTGCAATCCTTTCACGACACACCATAATTCCACAATAAGCAGGGCGTGTTTTATTGGAGCAAATATGGCATTCATGTGGCTGCCTAAAACTATTATGAATAAGTCATCAACATTGCTATATGAAACAAAAGAGTGGGCTGTAGTTTGCCACGGAAGCTCCCCCTATAGACATCCTTTGGAAATTTTATCGGAAACTGAGCATCCATCCAGTTCGACCGCCTAGTGTGAACGTTGGCAATTGTAGAGAACGAAGTACTATCAAAAGTACCAGCGATGTCTAGCAAAGTGCCACAACTCTCTAAGCATGTCATATTTTAGTGAGTGGAGTAGTATCTAAGATAATTTCTAACGCTGTTAAATAAGTGGAATAACAAAACTCTAATGATGCACCAGCACGTGCAGAATAAATTAATGAAAATGGTGCTAGAATTTTGCAACCCCCAAAAACTACCCCTAGGGTGTGTAACCCTTTAAAACCCTATTTGTCGTTATACCACGATTCTCGCATTTCTGCTAATATTTAAAGTATCGTACTGGGAGTGGCGCTGGAATTTTTTTACAAATAAATTACAACATAATAAACCATGCTTGCTGTCATTTCTGTTAATAAAATGGGTTGGACCCCTTAGAGTAATTTCTTGGAAATTAAACTATTTTAATATAATTGTAAATATTTTGTAATAAGTTTCAGTGTCACCCCCAGCACGATTAAATAAATATTAGAAAAAATACGAAAAGCGTGTTGTAGCCAATTCGTGTTTATTGCAGCTTAACGAGACCTGTACACATTTTTCTAATTGTGTCACAAATTTTTAATTAGTTTGTAAACAATTCTAGTCCCATTTTCATTGGACCATTACTGGTGAATCATTATAATAAAATTTAGACCTTAAGAAAAAAAAATCCATAAATTTAACACATTTAACATTTCCATAAATAGAAACACACATCTGTTAACAATTGTATTTTCCTTTTTTCCCAATTTTTTCTGTAACTAATTTAAAACCTATTCAAACATTTTATGGTCCCTAACCCAAATTCCTATAGACAATTTTTTTCCCCTTCCTAAAATTATTATTATGTATAAAAGAGAAATTATTATTTAAAATAGAGACAGTCCGCTACAAAAAATTAACAAAAAATATTTGTTTTACTTGGAATTTAAAATAATTTTTACGCAGAAAAGCCTTCCAGACTTGCCAGTTTTTTAGTGCCAAAAGCCATTACCAATTACAATTACCGAGTGATCGGGCGGAATGCTTCGTGTAAGTCTATACACTTCTCCCACCATTGCTTCCATCTCTTTAACCCGTTCAAATAGTACTCGGCGTCTTTCTCTGCAAAACAGTTGTTTACGAAGGTGATGGCCTCCTCATTCAACGACGAAAATTTCGATCCTCAGAGCGCAGTTTTTAGCTTAGGGAAGAGTCGCTTGGGGACAGACCTGGTTACTAAGGAGAATGATAAAGTAGTGCAACCCGTAATTCGTGGATTTTCGCCATGGCAACCGAAAATTATTATTTCTATTACCACTCATCAAAATTCTATAATTTATTTGATAATGGAGCCATTTCAAGATGGAGCTCATTCTTTCTTGACGTTTAAAAGTTCGACCCCAAGTTTTTATATGGTGATGAAACACATTTGTGTATACCAAAAGGTGCATCAACTTGCAGCGTGTCTGTGACAGTTATGTCGACCGTTAACCAATACAGTTGGACAGCCAATACAGTAGTTCCTAGGTTCATAATCCTAATAAATGGCCAAATATGATCGTTGGCTCACTGGATACTTCATGCAATATCTTTTCCCCTTTATCTTCAATTTAGGAGCTTAGGGTGTGTCTACTGTGCTGAACCACCTAACTCTGTTGGGTCATATTTCTTTGATTTCCACCCATGACTTTTCGAGTCGTTTCGCTTCTGCCTGCATAATTCGTTTACACGTTGGATATCGTTGTCCGACATTTCTTTTTCCTTGTGGCAAATATTTCGGAGCCCTTCTTGTTATGTCATTCTTCGGCTTTCCCATGGTCAACCCATCTACACTTGTGCTTTCTTATTTTAATCTCAATGACTGCTTGATTCGTTTGTCTAATAAGCTCAACATTTGTTATTTTGTTGGACCAGAAGTAGCTCAGTAAGGCATTTATTTACAAATTTTCTTATTACTTATCTTATTTGTACGCTTCTAGGTTTCGCAACCTTACAGCAAGACAAGACTGATTTCACACAGGAATTGGACATTCTTAGGTTGGAGTTGCGGGATAGGACAGATGTGTTCCAACTGATGCTTACATTCATCTCTGCCTCTTATTTTCGCTAGAGTACGACCAACTTATATAAATTCATTGACCTCTTCTATTTCTTCTTGGTTGATATATATCGTTGTTATTGGTGTGTGTAGCATCATCGTCTTGGTTTTTCTGATATTTATTTTTAAAGTCGGTGGTGCTCAACTACAAGATGTTGGGAAGACGAAACCACGATTGCCATCAAATCCATTAAAAATGGTAAAGTGCCAAAGCTAGAAGACAACATCGAGGTCATAATTAATTCAGGTTCAGAAAATTAGGTTCACAGAGGACGCTATAGTGAAAATGGTCAGTAGACTAAAGGAGTCAGAGCAAAATGAACATACGGAACATATGTCTTAGGAGTATTCCTGGAATGTTTGATAATCTTTGGTGGCCTACTTTAATGAAAGAATTGAAAAGAATAGACTGTCCATTCATTACTCGATCATTAACAGTTACTTCTTTGAAATATCAACTACCTTTGAGTCAAACCGTGGCATGCTTGCCAAAAGCGTAAACAAAGATTGTCCACAAGGTTTAATCTTGGGCCCGCACCTCTGGAATATAATTTTTAACAGTAGTAAGCATGATGATGTTCACGAATTAGCATTCGTGGACACAATGTCATGCATGCTCTTTGCCGGCAATTCAATATTGAGTATTTAAAATAAAGCACGGAACTACTCCAAAACCAATATGGTCCAACTCAAAGGTTCACTTGACATTAGGAGACCTCCTTTGGTGGGTGTTCGTTGAAAGAGAATATGGATGGTTTCATCAGCACAGCGGTTAGCTATTGATTTTGATGAAAGGCTCAGTGTAACCTCGCACGCCAAAAGAGTTGCAGAGAGTAGGAAAAAGGTGTTCTTTGCGTTGAAAAGATTGCTAAAGAAAGATGGGCCTTGAAACAAAATACCTTGGCTAAGATATACGGAGGCTTAGTGGTTGCATCCATAACTTATCGCTGCACTGGATGGTTTAAATTCAGAAAATCTTCGGAACAATGAGTGCCGAGTGTAGAATATAGTGTTCTCAACTTGCTGTGATGTTTAAAATCTGTACAAAAAATGTCAAGACATTTTGCATGTTGTGATTGGCGATATGGCGCTACACGTGGAAGCGTCTTTGGCCAAATTCAATTAATTCTTTAATTAATTGAATTTGGCCAAATACGCTTCCACGTGTAGCGCCATATCGCCAATCACAACATGCAAATTGTCTTGGAATTTTTTGTACACATTTAAGACAAGTTGGGAACACTAAATTCCACAATCATTCCTGCAGCTACACTTTTTGATAATTTGTATATCTACACTTTTCGTTAACGTTAAGTATTTCACACCGGTGAAAATGATCAAAGTAATACAAGAAGGAGAGATTTCAATGGCAAAATTGGGACAGATAAAACCGACTTAATAAACCATCTTATGGGTAAACAAGCAATATAGGCTCTGTGCGTAATATTAATGGAGAAGACTCATCGACTACTACATCACATACCGATAATTCAGAGCAGGCAGTAAATTTCCACCCAAAAATATACACATATGGACATCACCTGCAGGTACTAACAGGTAATTTCTCAAGTCATTACAAGACGTCAGGGCAAAGAGTGGTGCAGACATTTACAGTGATCACCAACTGATAAAATATCATAAATCATCAGCATCAAGACAATTCGGAAAACACTAAACACAGATTGATTAAAGGTTGCCGGGCACAAGAAACACACTCTGCGAAACCAGTGAAGAAGCAGCCATTAGTGTAGAGTAACAGTGGAACAAATCTAAGAAACCTATATCGAAACAGCTACCAACATACTCGGGTCGGATACCAAGAATTCAGACGCAAAACAAAAACATGCGCGTACTGCGTCAATCGCGATTCTCAAGAAAGATCTAACCGAATGTATAAATTGGCAGGATATATATCCCACTTCAACATAACCATAATGATATAAGATGCCAATGGTCATTCTCTATAGAATTTCACCGACAGTCGATCCGAAATTAAGAACGTAACAAGCTGGCTTCAAACGTCATCTTCGTATATTAAATGGAATTTAAGTTGGCCTCAAAATAAATATCAGGAAAACCAGACGAATGAAATCGTTGGTTGTACTTTAGCGAAAAAGGGTGACACAGATGAAGAAGTTATAAAGAAATAGATCAATGGGGAACTTTGAATTAAATTTAAATTCAGATATGACCATGCGCCATCGAATTGGCATAGTGAAATTGGTCTATACTTGGAAAATATGGAATTGTGATTTTCCCTATGTTTTGACGCTAAAATCGTTCGGTATTCTTAATATTTGGCCGATAAACGTCAATTCGACTATACCATTTCGACGGTACATGACCCCTTACTCATTTTGATTATAAGTGTGTGTTAAGTATGCTGTATAAGATAGCAGAAAATGTCCAGCAGAAAATATGTATTTTTGCTAGTCACCACTAGAGGCATCACTATCACAAAAAATAAATTTTTCTGCTGATATTTTTTGAAACCAGCAGAAATTTTTTGAAATTTTCAAGCAGAAAGTTTTGTGAAAAATCACATTTTTAATTTAATGTGAAATGTTTTCAGTTTTTTAACAAAAGTGTTAGAAAAACCCCCTGTAACTACCCTGGGCTTATGTTTTTATGGTAGCTGAGATCATAATCTATATACATGAGTAACATAAGATTCATAACTGGCGTCAGTAGCGTTCCATATATTTTTGAAGTCATTTTAATTTGAAATGTTTTCAGTTTTTTAACAAAAGTGTTAGAAAAACCCCCCTGTAGCTGTTAAGCGATTAATCTTTGAGCTGGATTCAGATTAATATTTTAAGTAACAATTTGAGAAATGATGATTACTAAAAAGAATGGCATATCTGTTTTCAAATAGCAGAAAATTCTCGATAAAGGAGTTAAATAATTCATCAAACATTCGACGGTTTATATTTGATGTTTGAATGTTTTACAATTCGAGGCTTCTCCAGATAGACACCAATCTGACTATGCCAATTCGATCATCTATCACCCTAGGTTAATTTTGATTAGATTTGTGATGGGTTTGATGAGGTGAGAGGGTCAAAATTGTCATATTTCTTATATTTTATCAAAAAAAAAATTGTTCGACCTCACCAAACCCGCCCCAAACCTTTAATAAAAATTTAACTTTACCGAATTGGCGCAATCAGATTGATGTCTATTTGGCAAAATTTCGAATGACGATTTTACCGACAAAACATGAGGAAACTCAAAATTTCACTTCATTTCACCTCATGGAAACTTTCGGCTAACAACTTTTGATCGATTGTGCATCAAATACACATTGTGCCTAGGTCTGAGCATTTCTGGATGTAAAGCAATTGTAAAATTTTACTTTACTTTTATAATTGGTACAGCTTAAAAAATTTATCTAATTCGGCACAATAAACTATAATATTCTTCTAGATATAGCTTTACACTAACCTTTCCAAATCTCGCAGATAATTATATTTGGGTGAATTGTTCAAGTGTACCTTGAAACGTTTGCAATCTTAAGTTAATTTATGACTATCTTTCAAAACCTTGAGGGTATTATGAATTGACCACAAAATTAGTGAATTATAGATATTTCGCTTTATGACCATTGAGCTTACAACCGTAAACAATACTTAATGTTAAACTGATGTTTTTTGGACCGATTGGGGTACTTTGAGGTAGCACATTACCTTACACCTCCCCCTCATACGGGAACCAATTACAGATCGCTTTCGAAATCTGTATCTTCAGCTGTCTGTCATAAAATTTATGACGAAACCGTATTGCAAGATTCCCAAAAAAATATACTGCATGATTTAATATTTTATTTTTCTGCAGAAACCAGTGAGCACCGTATAGGGTGGTCACCAATCAGCGATATTTATCACAATAAAAAACATGCGTGTAAAATGCAAGGGTTAAGATACACGGATAATAAGACTAACTATTTTTGTTTTACAATTTAGGAAGCTGCCAACCATATCTTGGCTCGAGAAATAGGTTGAAAAGCTTCTAAACTCATGCAAATTTTGTTTTAGATCATAAATTTTGATTTGCAATCAATAGTAAGATCCTTTGCGTGGTTTCATGAACCATATGAACTGAACCGGACCAGATCAAGCACCAATAAACATAGCTAATATTGACCCATCGTCGTAATACTGATTTTGCTTGCTCTGATGAAAAATTATTACAACAACAACAACGTATACTGGCGTAGTTTTTTGCCTCCCGTTAATAACAGATTTTTTGTGGTCTATTAGACCAAATCAGAAGAATGCGGGTAACAAAATTTTACCTTTCCCATACCTCAAAATTCTATAAATTTTCATCAAATGCCAAGAATGAAAGGTATTTATAGATTTATTAATGAAAAGAGGATCTATTCAACAACAAACGACACACCATGAAAATGAAAATGGTTTTCCATCGTTTTCTTGGAGATTATACTCGTATAACCTGAAATTATGTCTAGGTATATTTATAGTGCACGACGAGAGTGATAAATAAAATTATGAAATCAACAATTTTTACATGCTGTGACAATTTATAAAAAAATTTTTGTTCACACGTCGGGGTTTTGTTTGATATGTGAGGTTTTTATGTAAATCGAGTAAATAATTCTTTACAAGATACGAGTATATGTATATACGACAGAGATGATTTAATGAGAGATGAAAATTCTTATAAAGCTTTTGGTGTTGTATACTGTAATGATTTATTTATATTTGGTGCAGGGATTCCGAAGAAGAATCAACATGGAATAATTTTGTTGAATCGATCAAATCAAAGCTGACGGTGAAACAAGTAGTGGACGGTGTCCGTGCTGGCGGTGCCCTATCATTTGATTACCTACTGCTAATTGTGACTGCAGACTCATTGGCCGCGCTCGGTTTGGTCGAAAATAATGCACCAAATATTACGGCCGCTATGTTGGTGTCACCGCTAATGGGACCCGTAATGTCAATCACGTTCGGCGCGATCATATCGGATCGAGAGTTAATGGTAAGTAATATAAACTCTAAACCTTATAGATATCTTGGTATAACTTTTATGTGCAGGATGCCACATAATCTGATACTTTAATTTTATGTACATATAAAAACACAAATTTAAACTGCAAGCAAATCTTATCTCGTATTACATTATACACGAATGCTACTTAGGAGAGGTAGATACCGAGACAGAAAGAGAGCTTCAACTGAATGAATAATAAAATAGCAAAAATCAAAACGTAGAATTTATAATAATTTCAAAAAGCTTTTTCCTCTATATACTATTTCCTCCATATAAAATTTATGCAGCAAAAAGCTTCGTGCATGCAGGTAGAATATGATATGTAGAGATATTGAGATTTTTATTATAAAGTAATTTTGAATATACACCGAGTCTAACTTAATCTTTAGAAGTTAAATTTTGTGTGTGTGTAAGCTTTTATTTTTTTAAAGTTAGATATGATTGAAAAATGCGGATTTTTTATACATTTATGTTACGACATAATGTGATGCCAAAGTCTTATTTTATTTTTATGGTATATACGGTTTACGAAAGTAAATAATATTAAAGACTAAAAAACTTTGAACTTTTATGACCTGGACCCGGGTGAGAAAATAATCGTTTTTATATATTGCAGTGTTTTTTTGCTAAAAATAATTTTTTATAGGTTAATTTAAGCACAACTATTTAATCCTCGTAAGCACATGATACACAGGTATTACCTTCCTTGTTGCAAAGCTTCGTAGAATTCAACTAAGGAAATTGCCGCTTGTTTCGAATCAGTTTAGCACACTTCGGCGTAACAATTTGATTTGTGCAACGGTTTTGCAGTACACAACTGTACACAGCCTGTACACAACTTGTGATTTCATTACGGGAGGGGGGGGGAGGTATGTATGCTGAGGAAATGAATTTATTTTACCACGAAAGTATACATACAGCCTTGGCCAAAAGTATTGAGCACCCTATAAATATCGGGCGTAAACGATAAGTATAGCAAAAAACAACCCCTATTGTTTATTGATTATTTTTTCGACATCTAAAATGGGTTAAAAACAATGACTGACACCGCAAGTGTGACAATAGACCATCTGGAGCAATAAAATTTGTTATTTTTCCATTTTGTTTTTATTCATCAGTTCGCTGCTTACGCTCATTGTTTACACATCCAGTGATCTAAGCGCTTTTGGTGTTTTGATTTGTTAAATGTACTGATTTTATTGCAATATGCCGAAACAAAAAGAGTTAAGTTTAGCACAAAGTGTGCAGATATAGCGATTCTCCGCTAGTGGATCACACAGTGATCCGGACACAAACTCATCACCACATACCGTGAGGATCGAAAGTTAGTGAAAGAAGCTTTAAAAAATAGAAAAAAAAAACAACTTTGGACCTCGCTGCTGAGTTGTCGGTAGAAATTAAGAAACCAATCTCGGATCGCACCACTCGTAGAAGGCTTCAGTTTCTTCAGCTGGTCTGAACGGCTGTCAAGCGAGAAAAAAACCAGCTTTCCGAAAATATTAAGAAGGGTCGGTATAAATGGGCCCTAAAATACCAACGTTTCGTCGAAGAAGATTGGTCAAATATCGTGACGTCAGACGAATCAAACTTTGAAGCAAGTTGATAATTCTATGCCTGTTTTCGCCATCACCTTTGTATATCTCTACTCTTTATCTCTATATCTTGTCTGTTTTATTAAATCTAGTGTGACCAACATTTAAAAATAAAATACAAAAAGTCACTGAACTAGAATGAGAAAAATGATAACAAAAAATTTAGGGACAACAAATGAAAATTGAAGGTAGCTTTTAGTCTATTTAGACTAAAAGATAAATTATTTGTTTAAACTATATTAAGATTTGTGTTCCGAATTTGTGAGTGATTGGGATTTACTAAAACACCTACAGCGAAGACTCCAGGAGTAATATTGTTTGCTAAACCAAAATAATTCCTATAGAAATTCTTAGACAGGTATTTTAACACTAGTTTCTACTGTAACAGAATTGTTAAAGAAATTGAGTTAACGAGTTCATTGCCAGTAAGAATGAAAGAAAATGGTATTTGATTTTTTTTTATTATTTATCTATGACCTGTTCTGGAGTTTAGGTCCTCCCAACACTTTCGCAGTTCGCTTTTTTCGTCCTACTTTTTCGCCGTTTGCCAGCCAATTTGTGGACATACGGCTAATGATCTGATCTTGATAGAACCATCTGCACATTGCATAGCTCCATGCCAGCCTATAGTACTAGCATGGAAGTTGGGTAGGCCCGTGAATTCGGAACTCCGACAGGGGGTCATAGTTGTGTTCATTTTCATCACAGATCGTAATCTAATGATGAATGAAGGTGCAATGCACCGGCAGTTGAAGAATTCCTGTACCGGAGATGGTTATTGGATTGATGGTATTATTACATATGCTATCGAAGGTATACTGTTTGTCTGCAACAAAGATCCAACTACTTGACAAATACAGCTGAATCCATGCCATGTTGATGTAACGGCGCAATGGGTTAGAGCTTCGTTGCTGTGGTGTAATAATCAAAGTTCGCAGCTACCACTCCTAGCTTGATCTTTTTGTAACGGTTGATGAAGATTGCACAGGAAGTGTCGTAGTTGAATAAGCTTACATGACCGAACATCGGATTCTGTTGATAGGTAATAAGCGTGACGCTGTAAGGATACCATCAAGTAATATCACATGGTATCACATTTAGAATTTGAAATTCTTCCATGTCGATTAATGGAATTTCAAACTTCAAAAATTACCTTGTCATCTATTGGTGAGTTGGTAAGCCCAAGTGACTCGGTAAAGCCTGTTGAATTTGATGTAATTGTATTTCCAGTTGGTTGGGAATAAATAATAGATTATTGATGCGGTTATGCTGTACATCGAAGATGACATCTATTAATGCTTCTTGCACATTCTTAAAAGTTATTATTGCTACAATAATTCGCAGCGTTGCATTCATGAACTCCTCATGAAACAATACTTGCACCACTTTGTAATGATTAATGATTAGTTCTCTGTCACGCTTAATGATATTGGTGGTGGCTTCTGTGATAGATAGTTGTTTCTTAACCAGATCGTGTATGTAGGTCTGATCGAGTACCCCAAAGAGTTCGTTTGCGATATTGCCAACAATGTCAAGTGGAGATCGTCTGTGTCGTGTTGTAGTTTTATCCGGTTGTAATTTTTGATTTCGATCTTCTACTTCGTTTACGAGGTGGATTACTTGTTTAGCTATAACATAGCATGTGTCTTGGTTTTTCATATAGGTCGCGTTACAGCTTCGTGATAGGTCCTTGGTGGGATCCCGTATTTCATTTAATTCAAGCCAGTATTTCGTTAAATCATAGTATATTATTAAGTTCCACTCACTCCGACATTGGCTCTCCCAATTTCATCGAAAAATATCCCAGGTTGAACCGAAAACCGGGTTATGTTAAGGTTGGAGGTAGTTATTGCCGAAACCATTAGGGATAATATTATTGTAGTATACAATATTGCCTTTACCCAGGGATTAATTTTACAAATCTTCATCTTTCGTGGTGGATTTTTAGGATGCAATTTGTTCGCTAATTTTGCTGCAGTTTCTCTTAACTGTGGATCTGCTCCTCTCATCCAATCCCGAGCTGTTCTATATAAATTTCGTTGTTCATCTGTGTTGTCATAGCTTCCACTTGTGTGTTTTTGTGAAGTCCTCTGTGGCGCTATCGTAAGTGAACTGCCTTTTTGGCTTTTGATGATGATTCAAACTCCGACTCCGACCTTGTAATTGTGACAAGTTAGTTTGCATTTTCTTTGGTGCTTCTTGGCTGTTGATCCTTGCCTTGATTAGTTCTGGTGTATAGTGTTGAATGGCTTCTTTTTGTTGTGGTAACGGTGATAGCTTTGATATTGGTCTCTTAAAGAGGGTGCCCCGGGCCCGCGGACAGTTGCCACTCTGACTTTCTTGTCATTGCCAGGGTGTACCTCGATTATCCGGGCTAATAACCACTTTGTTGGAGGTAGTCGTTCATCTCGAATTAAAACTAACTGACCTGGTTCTAAGTTTTGTTCTGTTTTTTCCATTTTCCACGTTGTTGTAATTGTTGAAATATTCTTGTGGCCATCTGTTCCAGAAGTGCTGCTTTAACTTCTCTATTAGTTTCCACCTACTTAGATTCCCGATTTTTTCGGTTTCCAATTGCTGTTGAGGAGGAGCAATTAAGCATCCCCTATAGAAAAGTGACCTGGAGTTAAAACGGATAGATCTGTATGATCGTTGGCAATTGGGCTTAACGGTCTCGAATTTGATTCACGCTTCTATCTGGGCTACCACTGTTGTTAATTCTTCAAATGTGAGAGTTTGGGCTCCCACTACTCTTTTTAAGTGATTTTTTGTTGACTCTACTGCTGCTTCCCAAAGGCCTCCAAAATTTGATGCTGCTGGCGGGATGATATGCCACGTTGTACCATCCTTTGCTAAGCTTTCTTTGAGTTTTTCGTTTGCTTCCTTTAGGGCCTTTATTCTTTCTCTTTCTAGTTCATGATTTGCGCCGATGAAATTGGTACCGTTGTCGCTATAGACATCTGTGCATAGGCCTCGTCTTGCTATGAACCTTTTATAAGCTCCAATGAAGGCTTTCGTTGTTAAATCTGACGCTACTTCGATATGCACTGCTTTAGATACCCTTTATATGATTTATGACCTCTGCCTTTAGTAGTTTTACTGTTTATGTTTTGCTTCATATAAGAGTTTGGAGAATTTTGTAATCTTCCTCCAACTCGTAACACACAATTTTTGTCTACAAATGGATTTAGCGAGAGAATTTTGCTCTTGGTAGCGATCTCTTTGTTCTTCTTCAAGTGATTTATCTCCTCACTATACTCTGTTGCTTGAAAATCCTTTATAATGTATATTAGTGCTACTGTGAGTTCTTCTGCTGTTATTGTTAAGGAATTCGGTATGTGTTGCTTTTTCGTACTCCTTGTAAACCGAAGCACGATTGCCGTTACTCTTTGTACTTTACTCAAAGTGGAATATCTTTTTAGCAGGTGAGTTAGTATTGTTGAATTACTCTTGGTAATCAATACTCTAATTGTCGTTGCTTTCTGTTCTGGAGGATTGCTTAAACTTAGTGGGTAGCTTGGAATTGGTATCGTTGACGTTTGTAACCACTTGGGCCCATGCCACCATAGTGGATGAGCTTGCAGTTGTTCTGGTTTTAAGCCTTTGCTGGCGCAATCTGCTGGATTATCAGTTGAACTTACATAAATCCACTGCGATGGTTGGATCATTGTTTGTATTTGCGACACTCTGTTTGCTACAAATGTCTTGAATTTGTGTGGATTTCCTTTTATCCAGCTCAGGGTTTCCATTGAATCTGTCCATGCATATATAGTTGTCTTGTTAAACCCCATGTTTTGTGAAATGGATTGTAATAATTTGGCCAGGAGTAGAGCACCACATAATTCTAGTCTTGGTAATGATACCTTGGTTTTGACGGGAGCCACCTTTGTTTTTGCTGCTATCAGTGAGGTTGTTGTAATGTTACCATGTACATCCATAACGGAGTAATAAACGACGGCTGCATATGTCTTTTCGGATGCGTCACAAAATCCATGTATCTGTCCCGCACTGTTGGTAGTGTGTTTTATCCAACGTGGGATCGTAATTTGTTCTATTTTGTGGAGTGCCTTCTTGTATTTATTCCATTTTTCTTTTATTTCTGTTGGTAGTTCTTCATCCCATGACCATCCTGCTAGCCATAATTCTTGCATTAATAATTTTGCTATAATTACTATTGGAGTAAGCCATCCTAAAGGATCAAATAATTTTGCCGCTTCTGATAGTAACTGTCTTTTTGTTGTGACTGATCTATCCTGGGGAGCGTTTACCTTGAATTCAAAATGGTCGCTAGTGGGGTTCCAATATATACCAAGTGTTTTTATGGTATTGTCTGGTGGGACAACATTTTTGACAACAACATTTTTGGGAATGTTTGTCAAGATGCTGGAATGATTACTTGCCCATTTATGTAGTTTAAAACCAGCCCCTTGTAGTACTTGAATGAGTTCTCTTTGCGCTTTTAATACTTCATCTAAATTATCTCCCTCTGATATTACATCGTCCACATAAAAGTATTTTACTAATATTTTTGCAGCTAGAGGGTGTGTCTCTGCCTCATCTTGAGCCAATTGTTTTAAACTTATTATGGCTAAATATGGCGCTGATGCTGTACCAAATGTTACAGTTGTTAATTAGTAATCTTTGATAGGCATTGTTGGTGAATGCCTCCATACAATTTTTTGAAAGCGTTGATCGTCTTCACATATCTTGATTTGCCGATACATCTTCTGGATGTCGGCAGTGAATGCAAATTTATATTTTCTAACTCGCAATATAATTGATATTAAGTCGTCTTGTATTGTCGGACCCACAAGTTGATTGTCGTTGAGACTTGTACCATTGGACGTCTTTGCGGAGGCGTCAAAAACTACTCTAAGTTTTGTTGCTAAACTGTCATCTTTTATTACTGCATGGTGAGGAATATAATATTCGTTTACATTGGACCCACCCAAATCTATGTATTCTATGTAGTTTTTGTTAGTTTCCTCTCCAATTACAAAAATCTGGCTATGGCTTGATACCTGGAATGGCCTAATGGAGTGTAGTTTGGTTTGAAAGGCAGTCTAACCACATATCTTTCTGTTGAGTCTCTGCGATGAGTTGTTTACAAATTACATATTGCGTCCAACGGTTTTACAATAATTGCATTTATTAGATCGGTTACTACTCGAGATTTTAAGATTTGTGTTTGATTATCAGAATTTTGGTTGTAATTTAAATTAGCTTTAAACGAATAACAATAATTAGCTGTAAGTTCAGTGCGCGAACATAACTGATATTTGTTATGATCAGTTGTCGAGAAATTGCAGTAATTATTATGGGAATTGTGAGCCAGCATGCTTTCAATATTAATCGGTATGGCTCTTTCAACCCTTTCTAAAAAGTATTGAGTGTAGTAATGAAGTTTAGATTTTGAATATGTTTTGCAGCTGTTTCTCCAGCTATGCATCCCTAGCTGTTCGCTTTTATAGATGCAAAATCTCTAACGATTCGTTCCGCTATTGCCGAAGATGTAATAATTCAACTTATAATTACTCAACATGTTTTAAAATTCCCGTATTTTACTGAATCGATTTTTGGTCTAATTTGGATTTTAAAATGTTTAGAAATAATTTCTGTATTTTTTAGTGAGCAATGGATATAAACTAACTATCTAAACTTTATTGAAAATTATTTCGATGATTGATATTTAAACGATTAGAACCTTTCCAAAAATTAGAATTACGATTTGAATTTCGTGGCATTATGTGCACTACTTACATATATTGTAAATTACTTGAATTATTGGGATCAAAAACTTCCGATTCTGATTTGATGATTTAATTATCTTATTGCATGTGTAATTTGATACTATTCCGCAGTTGGTTTTACACAATGCATATGGAATGATAATTTTAAAAAACTCTCACTTTCGGTAAATTGGTTTGGGGCAAACATCACTTGGACCTCCTAATTTATGAGAAATGCTTAAGTATGAAATTCCATAAGTTCAAAATTTCATCAAATTTATATTACAGTAAACGCTCGATTTAACGGACCCCGATTTAACGGATAATGTTTTATTTTCCATTTTTCGGTTACCGATTATGATGGGATATGGTATGCTGGATGGAAATGGGATTCTTAATTGATTTTGGGAGAAAGTTCTGGGATATGGCCACCTGGGACAGAACTCAGCCATTTCTTAACCGATTATGATCGGATTGGATATATTTGATGGAAATGGGATTCTTAAATGATTTTTGGAAGGGATTCTGAAATATGGTCTCTAGGGACAGAACCCGATCAATTCTTAACCGATTATGATTGGATTGTTATGTTAGATCGAAATGGGATTCGAGGATGTACGATGACGTATTGTTGTAAAAAATTATTTTTAACTCCAGATCTTCGAAATATTTTTATGATTTCTCTTGCTTCTGATATTACATTTCTTATGCTGGCGTACGTATATTTAAAACACTCTCGTCCATATCCTCGAACTGTGTATTGTTATCTGAGAGAAAGCTCATTTTAATCTCACTTACGCTGCCTTCATCTGATTCATCTCAATCTTCCTCGTCTTCAGTCACATGCACACCACCATTATCATCTTCATCTGTACCATTAGCTTTATAAAATGCATCAATTACGGCTAGATGAATGGCATGATTATAACATAATTGCGACTCTGACTTTATACTTCATCCATATTTCTGTATTATCGAAGCTCCGTCATGTGTCGAACCAACTGTGTCAGTCAGCAATTCAAGATCAAATCCCTTTAATTTTTGTTCTACCAGCAACTGTAGTCTTGCAGTATCACAGAAACCTTCAATTGGTACGATTCCTAAAACATAAGGGTTTTCGTCGAAAACAGTAATGTTTAAGTATTTATTTAAACTGATGTCATTCATCTTCTATAATACTAAACTTTTTTTATTTTGCTTCATCTCGCTGAGATATTGCTTGAGTTCGTCTATCTTTTCATCATAAAATGAGTAAATATTTTTCATTACTGTATTCCTGGATTTAGGCATTTTAAATCCTCGATATTCTACAATTCTACTTTCTCTTATGGCAACTGAATGAGCAATCCATCTTCCACTGCACGTTGGCACAGAATACTTGCCAAGGTCTCTCTTTTCATAAAGCTCAATAAACTTGATTGATCCAATTTTGGTTGTTTCGAAGAACTTGGCATGGATTCCGATTCTGAATCATTGGTTAACCAATCAAATAATTAATAAGAGCAGAAGTCGAAGACCTTTTACATTTGGCACAAACATTTGGCTTGGTCCCTTCCTAACTTCTCAAAAAAATTCCGAACGAAATTTTAATGCTTTTAGTTCTAATTTTTTTATGAATGTATAATTTAAACTATTTTAACTTACCATAATTCAAACTTAGGAAAACTTAATAATAGAGAAATTTGCCATAAAAATACCGAAATTCTTTTAAAAAAAGCAATCTTGAATAAATTTTTTTTAATAAACAACCACGTCAATCAACGGAATCAAAAATAACACTGAATACTATACAATAATAAAAACGAGTTGGTTGCCATAATTATAAATAAAAAATATCAAACAAAGTATTTTTTATGGCAATCAAAATGAAAAAAATTCCCCCACTCTCAGCAAACTTTTATTTTTTTGATTTTTTTATGGTAGAAACATCAATGTTTTGTGCTTGGTGTGTCGACATAATAAAAAATTATTTTTTTTGGAAAAAATTGAAAAAAATATTGGAGAAATTCGCCTCCTAACAATTTAAAAAATTGTTTGCATTTAAAAAATTGTTAATTCAAAATTTAAAAATAATACCAACTGCTGAACTAGGTAACTAGGCCAAAATAGTACCTTCGACTATAAAAAAACACCCTACCTAAAATATTTTATTAAAATTTATTTGAATTTGTTTATTTAATATAAATTCGACCATTAATGGATATATTCAATGCGATTGGATGAGTTGACCATTATATTAGAACCGTTTTGTCGCAGCTCTTCAACTCGCATTATTCCTAAATCATCACAGGCAACAGTAAAATATAAACCTAATTCCGATACATCGCCCTCATATGCTTTGAGAGATAGTAAACGTCTGTGCAATACGGGATCCAGTGATGCCAGTTGATGTCTATCGAAATTCGAATGCTTACCGGCCAATTTCGATAAGATGAACCCGGTCAATAGGAGGTTCAACGAGAAAACTTTCCTACCCAATATTCGTCCAAATATCGCAATCGATCGAATTTGTTTGATTGATAATGGTGGCCCAACCTCAATATCTTCGCGGGTAAAATCTTAAATAGGTTGAAATCGTCACGGGTTTCGTTGCATACCACCGCATCTGCCTTGTGAACTGCTACCATCGCAGTTAAATGAATGTCTCTGGAAATGCAAGTTCGACCAAACCCAAACAAATCCATTTCAGAGTTGTCCTCAACGGAATTACCAGCATCGAGATTGGAGACGAAAATTCATTTTTGCCAAAACGAGTGAGATTAAACCACAGTGTTTTGATGAAAGATGGCTTGAACGCCAACATATAGTAATCTAAAGTAAAACGAAATTGTTGTTGGTAAAAAACTTTATCATTTTTTTTTTGAAAGACTTACTTGTATTCATAAACCGTTATTCGAAACATTTCTTAAATAACTATCCGACCATTTAACAATGGCTTCATAGTCAATTTCACCATGCATTTTTAAAATTTCGATTTTACGATCTAAACGCCCGGGACGTAATAATGACATACTCATTTTAACCTCACCCAACGAATCGAAACCATCCATTTGATTAAGCAATTCCAGTAGAGTACGTTGAATGTTACGATCGGCTGATGTATCTTCGGAAAAACGACGACCTCCGATTGCATCAATTTCATTTCATCCATTAATATAATTCACGGTTGATAATCACGAGCGTAGTTAAATATTTCACTTATAGCACTTCATATCTAGAGCTTCCCTAGCTCCAGCCTTCAATTGTGGACCATTTGTTGCCTTCACAATAACTATACAAATGTAAATAACATAAAACATTGTTTCACTGAATCACTGACATATTGGAGGTATGTACTTACATTTATCCTCATTCAATTGTTTGACTACCTCCCCGACAATTTGCCCAACACTTTGCAATGCATTTAAATCATTTTCTAATTTATCGAATTGTCTCGTTAAATCTTTTAATTGTTCTCGCACTGTTCCTTTCCATTCAACATGTATTCATAAACAGTCAAATAGAAATTGATCGGTTAGCTGAGCACAAATTGTATAAGATCGGCATAATTCAACATTATCAAAATGTCAATGTCCGTTCGATAGCACTCTATTTATTATCGTTTTCTTCTGAATCCAAATCATCCACGTACACATCACTGCTGTTGTTATCCGGTTTCAATGATTTTTTTATTTTTTTTATTTTTATTTTTTATTTATCCCTGCTATCTGTTCTGGGGCCAAGGCTCTCCCAACTCTTTCGCGGTTTTGCTTATTTACGTCCTTACTTTTTCGCCAGTGTAGGCCAATTCGAGGACGTACGGATATAGGTCCGATTTTATCACCATCTGCACATTGCATAGCTCCATGTCAGCCTATACTGGCATGGAAGATGGGTCGGTCCATGAGTTTTGCACTCCGACAGGGGGTCATAGATGTGTTCCATTCCATCACAAATCGTAATTTGTTGATGAAAATTCCCTTTGCATCCTGCCCCTATCGGGATTCGAACCCGGTACCTCCCGATCCAAACGCCAAAGCTTTAACCACTGTGCGGTTTCAATGATCGATACAAGTTTTTGGATACAAATAAGACTGGACTGGTTTTTATTATATTTTTTTGGGTTAAAAATTCTGACACTTCGATTTTTGTTTGGTTTTTTTTCGCCTGCTGAATGATTTTTTTAGGTTAAAATGAACTTATCAAAAATTGCCCCTCATATAATTTATAGCAAAATAATTTTTAGATAGTTTCGTAAACTATCCAAAATAATTAAAAGGCATATATATATATATATATGTTATATGTGTTATATATATATACCGGGTGTTTCTTTTAAACTGAGACGATCAAATATCTCGAAAAATAGCCACTCTACGGAAAAAATGTCCATAATCAAAATTTAATCATACCGCGGGGGAAATACATTAGTGCAAAAAAAATAGTCCCCCACCCCCCGCTTTGTAGATGGGGCGGGGGTAACTTTTAAACTAAGATAGGAAGCCATATTTTTATTGCAGATACGGATTCTACGACTAAATGTACGTATGATTTGAATGAAATATTTCGTTCGGTTCATGATAGATGGCGTTGTAATCGACGAAATTCAATTTTTTTCAATTTCGCCTTCTTAGGACACGCGCATTCGATTCTGCAATACGTTTGAAATAAAAAACATCACGTTTTCATTGGAAATACTCGAAATTCGTCATCAAAACAATTTATTAATGTAAATGGCAGGTGAATAAAATAATTTTAGCTCAAAATAAGTGTTCAAAATGATGGCCTTCGACTTCAATGCACTTATTAATACGCCTTTCAAATGATTGTACACAACTGAGAAGTGTGTCACAACTGAGACGTGTGATTCGCTCAATCATGTTCTCACGTGTTGTTGGTTCTTGTTTGTAAACTTTGTCTTTGAGATAGCCCCACAAAAAGAAATCTGGCGAAGTAAGATCTGGTGATCTGGCTGGCCAATTTACCGGACCAGCTCTACCAATCCAGCGACCATTGAAATCACGATCAAGTATTTGAATAGTGTGCAGGACAACCATCATGTTGAAACCATATGTTCCGTCTCACTTCTAAGCTCAAATTTTCAAGTAATATTGGCAGTTCATTTTCCAAAATGTTTCGGTACATTTGACCATTCAAGTTGCCTTCAATAATGTGGGGGCCTATGAGTTTGTTGCCAATTATTCCACACCACACGTTGACAGTCCAAGGACGCTGGTGTTCAACTTGACGAAGCCAGTGCGGATGTGTAACACTCCAATAATGCATGTTATGTCGATTAACCGTTGAAAAAGACGATTCGTCAGAGAACATTACGCAACGAAAAAAATTGGGGTTTTGTTCTATTTGTTCACGTGACCATTGATAAAAAATTACCCGATTTTGGAAATCAGCGCCATGAAGATCTTGGTGTAAAAACACATGATATGGATGCTACTTGTGCCGATTTAAAATTCTCCAAACACTGGTGAGGGACAATCCGGAATCGCGAACTATTTCTTGTGTACTAACATGAGGATTATGAGCCACTGCTGCCAATACAGCAATTTCATTATTTTCTCCAGTGACTGTTGCTATACGGGTCCTCTTTTTCGGTTGAACATTTCCATCAGTAATAAATTGTTTGATAGTACGGCCAAATGAAGCACATGAACGAATCCTATCCGGAAAACGTTGAGCGTAAATAGCAAGAGCATTTTAAAGATTTCTGCCAGCTTCTCCATAAACTAGAACCATTTCAATTTTCCCTGGCACAGTTAAACGCTCCATTCTAAAGTATTTTATTGTTTATTTTGCAATTACGAAAAACATGAAGATAAGAAATAACACAAACGTTAAATGTGATTTACAAAACTAAATAAATTGTTTTGATGACGAATTTCGAGTATTTCCAATGCAAACGTGATGTTTTTTATTTCAAACGTGTTGCAGAACCGAATGCGTGTATTGTAAGAAGGAGAAATTGAAAAAATTGAATTTCGTCGATTACAACGCCATCTAACATGAACCGAACAAAATATTTCATTCAAATCATACGTAATTTTAGTCGTAGAATCCGTATCTGCAATAAAAAATATGGCTTCCTATCTTATTATCTTATCTAGTTACTCCCGCCCCACCTACAAAGCGGGAGGTGGGGGACTATTTTTTTTGCACTAATGTATTTCCCCCGCGGTATGATTAAATTTTGATTATGGACATTTTTTCCGTAGAGTGGTTATTTTTCGAGATATTTGATCGTCCCAGTTTAAAAGAAACACCCGGTATATATATTTCATCGAAAAAGTAATAATAATTTTTTTTAGTAATTTTTGGGATATAAAATTACGGTCAAACATTAAAAATAAAGATTTTTCAAATTTTGTAAATAATTTATAGGTTAGTTTTTGTTGATGTCAAAATTTCCCCAACATTTTATACCATAAAATAAAAATGTTGTATCTCAGTCGTGCTAATGCAAATTTTAGTTCTTGTCTTTGTCATGTTTTCGGCAAAATGTTTGTAAAATTTTTCAATTTTCTAGTGGAAAAGCACCATTAATTGTATCTAATCTAATTGTATAACATGCATTTAGGCGTGATTATCTGCTTCTTTACCAAATTATATTAAATATAGAGATGATTTGACAGGAACAATTTTTTTTTCTAAATTTTTTACTTATAAAATTATAAAATAAAGATATTTAAAAATAATACTATTCGAGTTGATTACCGGTTATTCGAATAGTCAAATTGAAACGGGTTAGCCTCTTACCTATTGAGGCCAGCCCGGTTTCACAGAATTTGCCACTACCCATATTCGCACTCCTTGCGGCATTTTTTCCCGCAGCTCAGTCTTTTAGAGGAAAATGGCGTGGGTATTGGAGTGCATGGATAGCGGCCTTGCTAGCCGCAGAAGAAAGGGGGAAAAGTTGAGTGAGGTAACGGACCCCTACATAGTGGCAGTGTCGTCGACCCATTATGCGGATCGAGTCGACCGAGGTTGTATATTATGGTGTTTACACCACCATTTTAGATCAAGTAAAATGAAAATATATTGGCCTCGGGCCCACAAAAGATGTTAGTAAGTATGTTTTGGGTACCACGGCGGTTTTGGCAGAAGGGGAAAGAGTGCCTATGTCACAACATTCCCGTCCCGAGAGACAGCCAAAAGAACACCCTGCTACCTGGGCCGTAAGAGTTAGTATGCTGAGCCCGATATACTTACCAATTTACTGCTGAAGGTGAAGAACAACCGCAACAAAACCCTCCCTCCCCCCCCCAAAAAAAACACAATATTTCACTGTACGTTATAGACTACAACAGAAAACTATATTCAGCAAAAAAAAAAAGACAAAACAAAAACTTAGAAAAAAATTAGATAACTTAACTTAATTATCCGCCGAGCTGCGCTACTACACGGATAATTAAATGTTGACTGCCCTCAACCAAGAAAATTTCGCGGTATTTATTCCAAAATTAATTACTTGTTGAGAGAGAGAATTTACATTTTAACCCAGTGATTAAAATTGTTCTCTCAATCAACATTTTATTTTTGATGACAATCCAAAAAACTTTTAGAAACCGCGCATGTTGTAAATTTCCGGCTCGTATTTGCTACTAGCGGAAGTTTGTACAACAACAAATACAAATGGTTTTGGTTTTCACATAGGTTGACGTATTCGTAGATATGTCAACGCTATACATAAATAAACCACTTGCATTTATCGTGTAATTGAAAAATGCAGAGATGTCAAATTACATAAACTATTTACGCTTACCCCACAGAAACTCATTAAAAAAAAGTTCTAACATGAATTAATTAAATGGCCTTGTAGTAAATAAACGTAAAAAAGAAAATGTGAAGACGTAGCATGACTAGTACATAAGTTGGATATAGTTAGAGAATTATCTCCAAAGTCATGCAGATAAGAAAAATTATTTTTTTTGTTTGGGATAGGTTAGTAACAAAATTATGCAATAAAATTTTGCCAAAATTATCCGGTTAACCGGTTAATCGAAAACCGGTTTGCCATCCCTAGTTGGTAAGCTACACACTCGAAAAAAAATATGATATGCAAGGCAAATAATTACGGATATGATTCCAGAACGAAAGTAAATTTTGCATCATTACAAAAGCGTTATAGTCTGTATCAAAATATGTAACAAATTACATTTAAATCGAATTAATGCAACTTAAGACTAATTGTGAAGCTGGTCTATATTGAAGCTGTAACGATACAAGTTGAAGTTACATCGTAAAGTGAGTTGAGTGTCCAATTTGCTTTGGAATAAAATCGAACAATTCTTTCTTGTTTTCAGCAAATTTGAAGATTTTTCCCCTAATTAAAATTTACATATTTTATTATCAATACAACCTATTGAATTATATGCTATATTTGAATTATATTAAAATTTCCTTTTGTTGCCATTATTGCACTAGTTTTAGACGTAATTGCTTCGCAAATAGATTCGATGCAAGCTTCGTATATCAAAATGTGATTCACAATTCCTTCGTAAAAACCTAGATGCAGAAAACACTCGTTTGGGAACCAATATTGAAAGCTTGATAATTTTTTTTCCGTACACAATCAGGCTTGCTCGGATCAATTATTTCAATACCTTCTGCCCCTACTTTAATCAACATCATTTTCCGGAACACTGATATTCAGAATAAAAATAAAATTTTTTACAAATTGCGCGACAAATAACATTAAAAATGGGAGGCTGTGTAGGTCGTGTTTTATGACACGGTTTAATATTTTTATATTTAAGCACCAGTCTGAGCATCTAAATAAAAACTACGCGTATGTAATGAATTGGAAATTTAACAAAATATGTCCATGGTGTTCCCATTAAGCCCTGTGCACATAAATTACAGTATGGCTCAAAATACAGCGTGGAAAACAATAACAACAAAAATCTCTAATTTTTCTTCGTTCTAATTCATCTTAATTCAAAAATTTTGAACAAATGAAATTAATGAAAAATTAGAGATAACTTTATCTTCGTTGGGTGTCTATGTAGAACAAATTTTCTTCTTGTGCTTTTCCTTATCTCTACATTAATTTTTTGTTGCTGGAGTTTTCTGTATTATCATAACAATATTTTTCCATACAGCCGTCTCAAATAACAAAAGTAAAGTTTTCTTGGAAAATTGTTCTCGATAGGATGTGGTGGTAATATGGGGGTGTATTGAATTAACCAGTTTTCGGACTAAATAACAATAATAATAAATCAATAAGTATTTAAGAAGTATTTCTATCTAGTCTATATACATATGTATATAGACTACTATTTATATACGCTTGTGTATATAATAAGCTTTATATATATTTTCATTTTGGTTGATGCTGGTATCAAATTGATAATAATTTCGTATTTAGTTTCATCTTTCATTATCATTAGACATTCAGTGCGTAAAACTAAATATAATACAATTTCTTATAAACACGAATATCAAGATGAAAGTGTTACCCTCAGTATACCAAAAAAAAAATGTTGACAAGAGGAAAGTAAAATAAGAAGAACATAAAGCTTTTTGTAAAATAATAAAAGTTTTGTTATTAAGTTCTTTTGTAATAGATCTTTATATACGTATGTAGCAAAGACAGAGTTTGGATGAAAAAATAAATTTTGATTTTATACGGAAAAATACTGGAAAAACTGAAAATAATTTTCCTTTATTCGAATTTCAATTGTTTGGTAAAGTAAGTTGGGAAAAATATTATATACACTTTCGAAAAACACTTTGCACCCATATTGTGATAAAAAGCTCAATAAGACTTTTTGTTTTTATTTTCTTCGTTCGACTGTTCATTGTTGTACACGATGCGGTACTACAATGAAAATTATTATTATTTGTTGACAAAATTGTATGTTGGAAGTTGTTTGTGATTTGCGGTTTTGAAGTGAAACAAATTGTTAATCAATTGACACTTCCAACAAAAAGCTACTTATAAAGAAAATTAGCTTAAGATTTATTTTCTAAGCTCTACTGATCCAATAATAGGCGCGTTTGAAACTTTCCGGGATAACACATTTTACAAATCTCTTAAAACATTTGTATTATTCGCGTTTCACTTTTTTATTAATTTACGGGTGTGAAGTTTGTTCCACCAAAAATCCCCTGTACATATACAAATGTGGGCAAAAGGAAGGATTCGGCCCTAAAAGAAGTGATGTTTGAAAGCTTAAATAGATTCGCACCGTTGAGAATGTTGGGAAATAATACTCAACCCTCCAAAAGGAAAAATCGAGGAAATGCGACCAAAGGGATTAGGATTCGGTGCAGATATAATGGATTGCAATGGAGTGAATGAAACATATCTATTAGTCAAGCACGAGCAGGAGGGACAAAACCTGTCAAATTTTTCACATTTTGGAATACCGAAAATGCTGGATATGATAACCAAAGAAATCATTAAAACGCAACGCTCGAAAACTGGAAAACTGCTGGTTCTGACAAAAAATCAGGCAGCGACGGATGCATTACTGAAGGCCACATCTCTGGGGCAATTGGCCAAAATAAAAGTAACGGAACAGCCCATATTAAACAGTTACAAAGGTATCATTTTCTGCCACGACCTAAAACGATTAACTGAGGAGGAAATCAAAGAAGAGCTTAAGGACCAAGGCGTCATAGAGGTATATAAAATAAAGAAATGGGTGGAAAACGTTAACGGACACAGTAGCAATTATCCTGACTTTTAATTCAGCAGTATTACCGGAATATGTAGGGCAGGCTTTCTACAACTAAGTATTCGGTTGTACATTCCAAATCCGTTGAAGAGCACCGAATGTCACAAATTTGGTCACACAAAAAAGAGATGCACAAGCGATCCCAAGTGCTACAAATGTAGTGAAGCAACACCACACAAGCAGCCGAGCACTATACTAAAATGCATAAACTGTGGAGAGGCACACACCAGGATCAGTAAGGGATGTCGAGTATATAGTGAAAATTAAAACTGTTTGATAGATTAACATTTCGCGAGGCGAAAGCTAAATATTTTCAATTATATGCAAACACCACACCAGCTAACCAGACAACATATGCAGAAACACTAAAAACCGCCTTTAACCCACCAAACTCACCACAAAGCCGCAAAACAAAGAAAACCAACTAGAACAGACAAACCCACAATCATATCGAAAAACCATTTCAACATCAAGTCAACAACAGGCAAAATTAAACCAACCACAACAACAACAACAACAACAACAACAACAAAATTATTACAACAACAAAACCAACAACAGCCGCAACAACCAAAACAACTACAGGAAACGAATAAACTACAACAACAAATACAGCAAGTACCACAACAAGAAGAAAGATTACAACAACAACCGCAATCAAATCAACAAACAACTTGTAATACAGCAAACGACAATGAAGCATGGCTTCAGAGAATGAGATATTCTAATTTAACTCCAAAAGAATTAACAAGCATTAATGCCCTCTCCCATCTTCATTTCTTTGAATGGTAGAGCGAATGCTGAGATCCAATGAATGCATGAAAATTGGCCAGATAAATATTCACAGTATATATGTGATGATTTTGTGTGAAACTTGGGCGCGTGAGGGTAAGACGTTTCGTGTGAAAGGATACAATTATCTGTCCAGACCGAGCGCTGATGGCTTCGGCGGGGTGGCAATATTGGCACGTACCAATATCAGCCTGGTCTTGTGTGACATACCGCGTTTCGAGTACATCGAAGTCATCACAACCAAAACTCGGAATCTGGACAGAAACTTGATATTTGTTAGTATCTATGCAACTCCAGTGTTGTCTACGTCAAATTCTGTTTGAACGGATGGAAGGCAAAAGTGACGTGATTCTAGCGGGTGATATGAATGCGCATTCGAGAATATGTGGGAGTGAAAGAACTGAGAGTATTAAGCAGCATTTAAGAATCCCATTTCCATCCAACATGCCCAATCCGATCATAATTGGTTAATAAATGGCTGAGTTCCCAGATGGCTATATTCCTGAACTTCTTCCCAAAATCAATTAAGAATCCCATTTCAATCCAGCATACCCAATCCCATTACAATCGGTTAAGAATTAATCGAGTTCCATTCCAGGTGGCCATATCCCAGAATATTTCCCCAAAATAATGTAAGATTCCCAATCCCATCCAACAAACCCAATCTCACCATAATCGGTCAATAAATGGCTGAGTTTCGTCCCAGGTGGCTATATTCCATAATTTCTTCCCAAAATCATTTAAGAATCCCATTTCCACCCAACATACCTAATCCCATCATAATCGGTAACCGTAAAATGGAAAATAAACAATTTTCCGTTAAATCGAGGGTCTGTTAAATCGAGCGTCCGTTAAATCGGGGGTTTACTGTATGTTGTGGCGGTATTTTTGGATATAGAAAGGGCATATGATTACGTAGTTCCAGGGAAACTTTATCAGATCCTTATGGACTTGGGGTTTCCTTGGAAAATTTCCAAATGGGTGTATAAGTTCATGAATGAGAGAAAGTTAGTTTTTTGTGATAGAGGGTATAGATTGGGGCGGTGACTATCGGCCTCCCCCAAGGCAGTAAAATCTCACCGACTCTCTTCAACCTGCACACGAGCTCGATACATAGGTGTAACTCCTCGGGCAAAGTCATTTTGCAATTTGCAGATGACTTTGTCCTGATGGGCAATGGGAGGACCATCGAGGAGGCCTTGAGTCGGGCTCAAGAATGTGTGAATCAGGTAACCGAATGTTTGAATGAATTCAATTTGAGGGTAAATTCGAGTAAATGTTGTAGTATGGCTTTTAGAACGAATCGGATGGTTGAAGTGCGAGTATATGATGAGTGAATTGAGTGTGTGAAATTGACTAGGCATTTAGGAATCTGGATTGACAGAAGAATGAGTTTCAAAGTGCATATGGAAAAATTGGCCGATAATTGTAAGAGTAGATTGAACGTGATTAAAAGGGTGGGAAAACCGAAATGGGGAGCTCATCCGGGTGTGACTGATATGTTACGAAAGGCGCTAGTGTCAACTAAAATTGCGTATATGGAATGACTATATATGGTGATGGGTCCAAGTTTGGGTTTGAAAAGATGATGCTTGTGGAGAATGCGTGTGCTTGAGTGGTATTGGGAGCGATCTATTCGACACCAATACACACTCTGTGGTCTGAACTAGGTGATTCACCTCTTAATTATAAGAGGGAATGGATCGCCGTGCGAGAGACTGTGCGAATGTTAACTAAGGACAATAAATTGGTGAATGAAATGAAAGAGAGATTGCAAAGAGTTTGCATTTATATTTCTTCAATGAAGAAAGAGAAAATGGTAAGAGTGCACGACCTGTATAATGAATGCAGAATTGATAGGGATTGTGGAAGGGATCAAGTTGGCAATGACACATGTGAGAAGGTGAATAGTGTTATTCTCTGACTCCCGGAGTGGGTTGGAACTAATTAGTAAGAGTGGAGGAACTCATGACAATGTGTATGTGGAAATGTATAAGTATCTTCAATCTTGTGGGAGTGGTGAGGTCATCCTTCAACGGATACCTTCATACCTACAGATTTAAGGTAATGAAAGAGCCGATTTGCTTGCGAAACGGGGTTGTTTGATTGAGGATGTAAATGAATATGAATTCATGGATGCTAGGGACGTACTTCGCAGTTGAATCAGTGGAGAAAATGAAAGAGAGAGTTTGTTGAAAAATGTCAGGTGAAGGGTAAGAAGTACTTTGAGTTGGTTAGGTCTCCTTTGAGGCAACCGTTCGGTGCTCAAAGGAGGTACTCGAATGTTACGAACTATGGAACGAGTGAGATTGAATCATGGAAATAGGAAAGAATGTTTGAAGAACCGCAATTTGGTTGTGTGTGAATTATGTGAAAGCTGTTTAGTTGTGGAGGACATCGAACATTTGATTCTGAAATGTTCTGTATTTAACCAGAGCAGACAAATGTTCGATGTTCTGTTGAGTGCAAGTAGTTTGACTGAATTATTACGAATGGGTATAAATGTATATAAGAATGTGTATGAATTTATTAGAACAAATCAGGTAGCAGGGTGTATGAAAAGAAATTAAAATAGTAAACTTTAAAACGGGCGATATGACACCAAATTTTTAGAGCTAGTGCCAAAAAGCCTTATTGTCTACACCGCGTAGAAAATTAATATTCTACATGTGCAGAGAATGTATGTAGACAATTAAAAAAATGACGTCAACAATGTAGAAAATGTAGACAACGTCGAAAATGTGCATAGAGACTTTGAATAGAGAATTGCTGTCAGATCAGCGAATTTAGCCTCATACGACGTTATGATTATCAAACTCGATTCCGACTAGAATTTCCGTTTATAAAAAGTAAACTTATTTTTATAGTTTTAATTTTAAAATCCGAAGCGGATTTAACACTTTTGTATTTTTACAATAAAAATTTTTCATGATGATATATAACGATGATATAATAGTTACTATAATAGTTTGCCATAAAAATTCAATATAGTGATCGGAGAGAAATCTGTGTATTTCCCGATTAGGTTATTGAACTAAACAACAGCAATGAAAATGCTTAATGGTCCAGTTGCAAATGTCATCCAAGATACAAATAGCTAGCAGAGAGTGACATAGAAAATTAAAGTCAAAGATGGCTAATGAAGAAGGTCTGGGTTCTAAGACGCTAAGTATTTAGGCAGTCGTATAATCCAAAAAGATTAACATTCAGACATAAAGCAATTAGAAATAGTTTGATCTTTAACAAAGAGCTATTACAAAACACCGTTATTCCCAACTTTTTCGTAAATACACAACGATTCTAATGACCATTTTAAGTCCGACCTCACTTTAAAAAAGGAAACTAGATTCAAAGAAACTTGAATAAATAAAAAAGCACTTCAGACAGTTTCAAGTACATAGTACAAAAAAATATTCTAATATTATCTCAGATTTCACCACATAAAAGCTTTCCAGAATCCAGCATCTTTTGATTAAATATATCATTCCTGCATAAAATAAAATAATATTTCGGCATTCATTTTTAAAAAAGATGTTTACAAAAATAATTACGAGTACTTTCATTTGAATGAAAAGATGCGCTCTTTATATATTTTTTTTTTTAGTAAAAAGCACACCAGAATAGTAAAAAAAGCTTTCATTTAAATATTTTTTGTATATGGTCCTTTATAAATTGCTGATTTTCTGCCTAGATATTTCTCATGTATACTCGTTATTTTATGATTTACGTGGTTCCTGGCCCGGGGATATACCACCTCGTAATATCTCTAGGGGATACACACACACACACACACCTAAAAATCACTTGTATTCAATTTGTGTTCATCGAATCGTATCAAGCCGCACCTATTTATATGTATATAGACTGTTATCCTCAAATGATTATTGTTTTGTATAGTTTTGTACATAAGAGGGGAGGGGGTGGGGGAATTCAGGCGTTATTACCATTTTGATTTTCCATTTGTAATGGAAAATTGTTTTTATATTAAATGGAAATTGATTTTTTTTTCTTTTGTTTTTATTTCATTTTATAGAAAGTCGGTTTTATATCACTGAGCCTTGGAATGTTTATATCACTATTATTTGGTTTTATATTTGGGTTAATACTAGGAACAACCGAAATGCCATGGGGTTTTGGAGATTGGCCAACCGAAGAAATGAAAGGGCGGTGAGTACACACAAGAAAGCTTTATATACACTGAATTATACAAAAGTTTCTTCCTTTTTCCTTCTTAGTTATTTTACATTTTTTAAGTTTTTTTTGTGCTGTGCTTTTTTTAGGGTTTCACTTATTGTTTGCTGTTATCATATTTATATGAAAATTATGATAATTCCATTTTGTATTTTTATTTTTTGTGTTTCTCCCTTCTCACTAGTACTCGTATGTGGTGCGTCTTTATATTCGACCCTCGAAAACTTGAAAATATACTTAATAGGTATAATGTTTATGTAGATGTTTTTGTGTGCTTTTTGTGTGTAAGCTTTTCAAATTGAAAAACTATTATGCTATATGTTTTGTTGATAGTTTGATAGGTTTTATTCGAAAATTATACAGTGTGTGGCTTTTGGATATTTTATGTGTTGATTGATTTGTTGGAGTCAATACAACACCAAACGAAAGATAAGAAATTTTTTATTGTTGGTGTATTTGATTCTCGATAAATTCAATTGTTGTTGAATGGTTTTGAAGTTGTTATTTCTCGGTATTTTGTAAAATTTCTCCAATACTTATAATGGTGAAAGTGTTTACAAGCTTATCAATCTTGTTTACGATAGATGAAATGTTTAGTACGAGTATGTACAAATGCACAGAAAATAAACAATTATTCCGAAAATTACGTCGCAGGAAATCCGATTGTTATTCTTATTGTGAAAAAAGGTAATGCTCCTGAATTTTATATTAATTACTTTCGTCGAAGCCAAACAAATATTGTAAAGTATGTGACTTTTGCACAGATTCCAAGAATTTGTATTACATGGTAACGTGCCGTGCGCCGTGATGGTCGCGCCAGTCTACTTGGCCCGTCTTGCCGGGCGATGCACTCCAAGAACAGGAGTGCAGGAGTTCTATGCGTAGGAAGCCCAAAGCACCGCGTCCGCGTGTCGGGTTAGGAGTGTGCGGTAGAAGTAAAACGGAAGATAAATTGAATGAAACAAGATCGACTCACCTGGCTGAGCGTACTGACTGCTCTCATCCCTTCTTATTTTCGTCGGACGCTTCGCTTTTTTTTTCCTGCTTATTCCCCGATGGCACGATTGAGCTTGGACACCCGAAAAACACCTTTTTCTCGTTCCACACAGTAAATATTGCCGACGTATATTTTCTTAATTTTTTTATTTTTATTTCAGTACGTTTTTGCCTCCTCATTGCAAGGCACGATTTTTAAGGTTTTAATTGTTTTTTTATTTCTCTTTGTTTTTATCACTAACTTTTAGCGGAAACGAATAGTCTTCTTTATTATTCTCCTCCCTTGCAATAATGTTGCTTTTTTGTGCTGTGATTCTACGAATCATTATACAGATCGGATGCGCTCGTATTTTATTATTCCTGTTTCTTGTTTGCTTTTTTGTGTTTGTTTATGGCGTCTACCGACCACTGGTGCCAATGGCTTTTAATGGAACTGCATAAACTGCGGGTTCACAATGGAAAATATATAGACAAATGAGTTATACACGTCCGACACCCAGAAAATCGTCCACTTAAAGTGGGAAGAGGTGCACTACGATTCACCCACCACATCCAGCAGCGTGAGTCATTGGATATCACGACCAAACGACCGTTACTACCGATATGAGACGGGTGATCCTACCTTATGTAGCGTAAAATATCTCGCACTCCACAGTCCGCGAGTTTCAAAAGGCTGTCCATACCGTTCACACTTAAGTATGTACTTATGCCTTTTGTCTGATAGTGCCGAACACGAGCATAGGAAGTGATCTAAAGTATCTTCCTTCTCTTTGTCCATAAAACTTCCAACAAAAACAGGGATCCTAGTATCTTGGAGCACCGGAAGTCCTATTTTAGCCAAACCTGTTTTGCTACTCTGCACGTGAGTGTTTTGGTTCATCTCTCATTTATCGAGGCGATTGCCATTTTAATGAGCGGCAATTTGAGCGCTGCTACAGGTCTTCCCAGACCTGCCGTATCGTACCTAGCTAGTTCGTCTGTTCTGCATATCTGGATTCTGAAATACTCGCTCATCTCATTAACAGATAATCTACAATCCAGCGTTACCTATGACTTCAGACAAACCGCTTCTAGTCACCTGACCGCCGCCTGACTATCCACATAAACTGCGATATCCCTCACGGATACCACGTTATGCTTCAACCATATCACGACTTCATCGATCGCCACCGCTTCAGCCTGGTACACGCTGCAGTAGTCACTCCGGCTTCTACCTTACCGTCAAGCTTAGAGCCGTCCGTGACAAATTGCACTGTCTCGTTTTCCAGTATTGATCCATTCTTCCAGGGTTCCCTCGAAGGACAGATGATTCGGAAATCTTTTTCGAAGCACAACGTTGGTTTAATATAATCTAGATTAGCCAATTCTTCGCTTAGCGATCTAGCTATTGTCGAGTGTCCCGCCTGAGAGTCTCGTAGCCACATTGGCTGCCATCTGCTTACCAAAAAATTAAATTGGAATAAAGTGGAGCATAACCTCTAAAGTGCGTGTAGGTGTTGTCCTAAGCGCTCTGCTTATAAGTACTGCAGTACATCAACACAGGTCTTACCAGTGCACTGCGGTATAGAGACAGTGTACCAGCTCTGGTTGCAAACCGCATCTTTTACCTATGGCGTTCCTACGCCAGTACATGGCTACATTAGCCTTATTCACCCTTTCCATAATGTTAGGCTTCTAGCTGAGCTTACTATCCAATATCATGCCCAAAAATCTCGCTCTGTCCGCAAAAGCCAGTCTAATGCCGTTCATGGTAGGAGCGCTAACTATACCGGAATTCTGATATTTTTAGTAAATAGTACCAGCTCCGTCTTGGAAGGGTTGACCCCTAATCCACATTTGCTGGTCCATTTCGTAACGATCAATCGTATCCAGATATTTGCTTGAGACAGTTATCGCTGCATCATCTGCATGAGCTATCACCCTTGCCCTTCTCTCTCCCGTTCCAACTGCAATCCATTCATCACTAAGAAAGGGGGACATTACACCTCCTTGCGGGGTTCCTTAACCCACCCGTCTTCTAATGGTGGACTCCCCTAGTTCAGAGGTAAAAATTCTGCTTACCAGCATCTGGTTTCTCCTAGCGACTTATAGGGTATTCCACCTTCAAAAATGACAATCCTTCCAAGATCGTCTCCGTTTTTTACATTACTAAAGGCACCGTCAATGTCCAGAAATGCTACCATATAAAACTCTTGCGAGTAAATTGACTTCTCAATCGTGCGTACTAGATCGTGCAATGCTGTGTTCTCCGACTTTCCCTTACAGTACGCATTCTGCGACATTTCTTGACCCAATTTTTGTTCGAATAACTACATCTAAAAGCTTTTCCAAGGTTTTCAACAGAAAGGATGATAGAGTTACAGGCCTCAGCTCCTTTGTAAGTATGTGAGCTCTTTCCCGATTTTTGGGTAATGACTACTCTCTCTCTCTCTCTCTCTCTCTACCTCCTTTCATTTCTTAGAAATATCGACCAGTTTCAGACATCTCCCTAAGATAACCTCCAGCCATGGGAAGATAACTGTCGAGTTCCTTTATATTATATTATAGTTTCCTTTTATAAAACTTAAAACCGTTCAGCGTCAGGCTCCATCGTGTCATCAAAGCATCCCGGTGAATGGGTCTCCATGAAAAGCTACAATGATTCCGCACTTGAAGCTGTCCTGACCCATCCTGTCTAATTAAATAACTAGGACTGGCTGGGTTAGTAGATAAAATTTTCCTAAGACGAGAAGTCTCAGAGACCTCCTCCACTCTACAACAGATGAGTCTCCAAGACTTCTTTTGTGCCTTCCACATCTCTTTCTTGTACTTTCTTAGGTTCCTCCTTAATTTATTTCCTCCTCTAATTTATTTATCGGTTTGGTCAAGAGTAATTTATCACTAGACAACTTACCAGTGGAGGGGAAATTTATCTATCTTGCATGAAATTTAATGAAAAAGTTGTTCGTGTTGAACTAAATTTAATATTTCAGGTACTACTTAGTGGCATTTTGTCTAATCTTTGGATGACATTGGTTCGAATCGGTTTCGGTACTTTTCGATCCGTATATATTTTATGATGACAATGATCGGAACCAGAATATTATTTCAATAGCGTTTATCGCGTTTGATTAATTGGAATTAGTTTTTTAATTCGCGGAATCCATGTGAATTTCCTCAACATGATTTTTGAGTTGGTCAGCTTCTCTTTGAGAAAAGTTCCCAAACATGTTTCCAGATATTCGGCCAATTGTATTTTCTATACTCTTCGTTCCTTTTAGCGAAGATCTAAGATGTTGCGAATGAAGAATTCGTTCTCACGTTGAATTTTATTGAATTGCTACTGTAATTGTTTGATGGTGACGAGAGTTAGCGGTCAACTACTCGTACATTCTATCTAAGTTAATCAACACCAAGCATGTGGATTTAATCCGTTGGTCAATCGCGAGGTTGACACATAGATAGTTTAGCTACTTTTGTTATGTGCAAAGCAATGGGAAACGAAATAAATTGCGTGTGTTGATTAAACACTGGATCTTGATGAGAAAATACCGTTGAAGCAAAGCAATGGCTTGATAAGTGTTATAAGGACTCTATATCGAAATCAGCCAATAAATGTTGGTTTGCTTAGTTTAAATATGAATCAACACCGATGATGTTGAACGCTCTGGTCGCCCGAATTCTTTTTTTCTCTGCTTTATCAGAGAAAGCTCTGTTCAAAGTGGTTGGTGCAAAACAGCAACGCATCGATGATTCAGAGCGCTAATTGGAGCTGATTAACCATAATAAACAGGAAATATGGATCCACCACTACACTTCAGAATCAAATCTACAATCAGCTGATTGGACAGCAGCCGGTGAAAGACACCTATGTGCTCAACAACGCTAATGTTGGCCGGTAAAGTTTTCACCTCGGTAACTATCTTGACAATGAAACGATCATCAACAGTAAATATTACATGGTGTTATTGGTGAGTTTGAAGGAAGAAATCGCAGCCCCAAATGCAAAAAAAAACATTAGTTCTTCCACCAAGACAATGCAACATATAACAAGTCGTCGGCTACAATGAAAAAATTGCATGAATCGAAGCACAAATTTCTTCACCATCCATTGTAATCTCCGGACCTGGCTGCCAGCGACTACTACCTGTTCGCAGACCTAAAAATGTGCCAGGGAAAGAGATTTTCGTCTATTTTGAGGCCAAAGATAAATCGATCTGACAAAAAGGCATCGAAATGTTTGAGAACTTTGGAATGAGTGTATCAGTCTTGAAGGAAATAGGTTGATGAATAAAATCGAATTTTGCAAAAAAAAAATGTTTTGAAAATGAAATAAAAAATGTTGACCTCGAGATTTTTGCAGATTTACCTTTCGCTATATCGCTGTAGTCAAAAAAGTAGTTTTTAAAAAATCTCTGTGTGTGCGTGCAGTGTACATGTTTGAGTCCTCTCAATAGCCCCGACGGATCGTCTGATCGGGGTAAAACATAAGGTTTTTCCATTAAGTGGAAGGTTCTAATGGTTTTACCCAAAATCGGTCCACAGAAAGTGGCAGCTTGGATAGGAGCTTTTTCGTTTTTTGCATGAATTTTGAAAAGTATATAATTTACCAGAAAAACGATTATAAACTAACAGATTCTAATTTAATTTCGAATAAGTTTCACAAAATTTAAGAGGAAATGACAATTTTTGTCAGAAAAAACTGTTTTTCAGTAATTTGGTCCGTGTATAAGCACGTACGGGTTCATTGATCGGGATGAAACTTCATACTTAAGCTTTTTCTATAATTTACGTGATCCTAGTGAATTTTGGCCGAAACCGGAAGTGATAGCTTCAATAGAAGCTTTTTCGTTTTATACTGGTATTTTGAAAAGTCTATGAGATAAATAGTACTAACTGCTCCTAAATTAATTTTGCAACAACACCGGTCTAAATAAATTTTCTAAAATTGAAGCGGAAACTATGATTTTTATCAAAAATTGTTTTCCAGTAAAAATTTGGCCCCAAACTTTATTTTTAAGCTTTTTCCATAGATCGGTAGATCTCAGTAATTTTGGGAAATCAGTACACCGGAAGTGGCAGCTTTCATACGAGCTTTATCGTTTATTGACAATATTTTGTAAAGAATAACGAGAAAAACAAATTTGAACTAAAAGATTCAAAATTTATCCGGAAATGACGATTTTTGACAAGAAAACTGTTCTTTTAACAAAAATTCAGCCCTTTACAGAACAAACGGATTGATTGATCGGAATGAAACTTCACATTTAAGCTTTTTGTATAAATTGGAAATCCCAGTGATTTATGGCCGAAATCGGTTCACCGGAAGTGGAACCATATGGTTTTTTCGCTTTAGGTTGATAACTGCTTCAATTATGATGAAATCGACTTGGCACTAAAACATTCTAAATTAAATTAAATTGTTTCGTATTGAATTTAGAACCTTTTTTGAGCCAGGTCGATATTATCATAATCGGTTCAGATCAATTTTTCAAAATTTAAAGCGACAAGGTCAATTTTTGACAAATCATTTGTTTTTGTAAAATAATCATGAACATTTTTGACCTCGAGTTTCGCCTACAGCTCAGACTGATCGAGGTTAAACTTAATACTTAAACTTTAACCACAAATTGGAAAATTTCAGTGATTTTGACCGGAATCAGTCCATTGGAAGTGGACGCTTTAATAGAGGCTTTTTTTGCAAATATTTTGAAAAGTATGCATTTATGAAAAAACTGTTAAAACATAAAGATTGTAAATTAATTTTCAAACAAATTTAGTTCAGATCATGTTTTGTGTTTTACCGGAAATAACTGATTTTGATAAAAAAACTTTATTTTACCATAATTTGGCATTTTTATGGACCAGGCGTGTTCATTATTCGTCGTAAATAGTTCATACTAAAATGTTTTCCATAAATTGGGAGAGTTTTGCCAAATGTGATGGAGCTTTTTCAATTTTTGTAATAAGTATTGCATTTTTATCAAGGGTAAACCTGCTTGGTTTTCTAAAATTTAAGCAGGAATAATGATTTTTGTGAACTAGACAATTTTTAACACAAATCCGGTAAGTTGAATTTTTCGAGATCTTTTAAAGATATTTATTAGTTCGACTGTGGCAAAGTTTGGTTGCGTGAAAATGTGTCTGGTGTGACCAAAAGAATGAGATTTTTTTTGGTTGCTATTTTCGTATTCGTCGATATTTAAGATCATTTGGTTGCGAAAGACATCAATATGAGTTTCAACAGGCGCTTTGAAGAGCTTTCATCACGGCGTTGAGTTACCGTTAAAGTATTTGGCATTGTGCCTAAGTAATTGGCTGATGATCTGTAAAAACATTTACTCGTCGTCACTCCAAAGTCCAAAAGCTCCAGCTTAGTGTCCAAAATAATAATAGCCAATCTTGTTCATTTGTGGCATAACCTTCTGTGGTTTTATTTAGTGTTCGTAAGCAGTAGGTTACGGGTATATTCCCATAAGGACGGCTCCAATTGCGAAGTCAGAATGAGTCAATATCACTTCTTCAGAAACTAAGGTGTTTTTTAATATGTAAAGGCGTTTATTGCAAATTGGTCCAGGTGTATTATTTTGTTGTAGGATGTAGGAGTTTTTGGACACCCGTACATCTTCCCTTGTTAAAAGGGATGACAGTAGTTTAGCTATTGTTGCATAATCTTGTAGAAAAAACATCGAAAATAAACGCACATTTTTAGTGGGTGGTGAAAATTTGATTATAGATAATTTTTTTTTTAAATTATTCTGACTTCAAGACATAACAACGTTTTACCTTAATATTACTTACTTGGTTTACTCTAAAAGGAATTTTCGCGGTTAAGATGGTTGTTCCAAATCATGGAGAAGACGATGCAAGGTTGCAAGTGCGTAGCAGATTTTTTGGGCGACGTTGTGTGCATTATTTTTAATTAATTTTGATTATAGCGTTGAATACATTAAAAGCAGAGACAGTTATGAGGGTTCGTTTTCTAGATTGTTTATAGATAACGAGGAAACTGAGTCTTATGAGGAAGCTACCCATTTAAATGTTGAACAAAACAGGGAATTTCCCAAGAAATTTCGAAAAATTTTAGTTGACGAAGGGCATACTACTCATATTGGTATTGCCAAGTCTGTAATTTGGTCTTAGTTTTGGTAGCCGAAAATAAATTTTGACGTAGAAGAGCATAAATAATAGATCGAGTAACATTTGCCCCATCAACCAAAATCTTTCTAGGCGTTGTGCGAGTCATTCTGTGAGCTCATTTAGATTTATGTGGTCCAATTAACGAATACAACAACGGTAACAAATTTGGCGCAATTGCAAGACATTTTCCTAAAACTTGGTTGGTATGCTGAAATAATTAATTCAGACAATGCAAGAACTTTCACTCCCAGTGAATTTCTTAGAATTTAGAGAAAAATAATAACATAAGAAGTACAACTTCATCTCCTTTTCATCCAAATTCGAATGAACAAGCAGAGAACTCGGTAGAAAATTTTAAAAATGCTTTTTATAAAATGATTCCTGAACCCAAAAACGTTTCTTTCAAAAACTTTAACATCAATAAATTTGAAGAGGGTTTAATAAGCAAAATTCTCGGGAGAAGCTGTTTCACATAACGTCGTGGGTAAAGAACATTGGCAAAGCGCCGAAGGAGAGTGACGCGGGTGAGGTTTGAATGAAAATGCAAGGCCATCGCTTATTGAAACACAAAACTTTGAAAACCTTTGATAAGATTGTTTATTGTAATTAACTTATTGAAATTGTCTTTAAAATAAGATTGTTAGTTATAGTAAATAATCAAAAATGAGTCAGGCACCTAGCAAGAATATTTTAATGTGATAGAATTGATAAGGACTATCAAACTTTTAAACCATTTAAAAACTATTGGGATTCACGGTCAAATAAATACTTTACTATACTAAGATTTTTTTTTTTATGACTTAATCTATGTAATCTGCTCTGGGCCCTTACAACTCTATCGCGGTTCACATTTCATGTCCTGCATTACGCATTGCCAAATCGAGGACGTATGGCTATAGGTCCGATTTAATATCAGCTCTTAGCTCCGATAGGGGGTAATTATTGTATTCATTTCCATCACATCGTAATTAAATGATGAAAAATCCCTTTTGCATCCTGCCCTTATCGGAATTCGAACCCGGTACCTCACGACCCAAACGCCAAAGCTTTAAGCACTGTGTCGTTTGTTTGGTATAGTAAGAATTTATGATTTCCTTAAGAAATAGAATATCTCCAATATCTCACCAAATCATACAGACCTAAGTGAATGAAACATATTAAATCTCAAGGTATTCATTTTCTTAAGGAAATCCTAAATTCTTAGAATATAACATTTCAGTAAAATATTTATTTCACCATGTGAATGCCATTAGCTTTTCAAATAATTTAGAAGGTTGTAGGACTATCTCCCTGGGACCTACGTGATAATATATTAAATCTCAAGATATCAAATCCTAATGAACTCCTGACAAATTAGTTCAACATTAAAAAAATTAATTCAAATATTTTAAAAATTCGCCTAAATGTTGTTGTTATTTTATTTATACCAACACATTCTCATATTTTTTATTATTTTTGGACCGGAATGAAGTAGTTCCTAAATAAATCATAAGTAAAATTCTTGTTTGTGTGTTAGTAAATATACACCAAAAACAAACATTTAGGCGAGGCTAGCTAAATATGTAACTAGACCCAATCCAACTTGGGTTTACTATTCAAAAGTTGTAAATATAAAATTCGAAGTAATAACCCTGTGTCCTATGATACTTTTAACAGGTTACAGCCATTAGGATAAGTGTTTTCACTTTGTACTAGACCCAATCCATCTATAAAACTTGAGTTTTCCGGAAAAACTAGGGGAACACTGGGCTGATATTCAAAAGTTGTATAGGTAAAAATCGAAGTAAAAACCTTCAGTCCAAAGATACTTTTAAGTGGTTACAAATCTTGGGATAGGTGTTTTCACTTTGTACTGAACCCAATCCAACTATAAAACATAAGTTTTCTGCAAAAATTAGGGGAACACTGGGTTTAATATTCAAAAGTTGTAGAAGTAAAATTCGAAGTAAAAACCCTCTGTCTTAAGACACTTCTAAGAGGTTACAACTATTGGGTTGGTGTTTACACTTTATACTAGAGCCATTTCAAATATAAAATATGAGTTTTCAGTAAAAAATTAGGGGAACACTGGGTTTAATATTCAAAAGTTGTAGAGGTAAAAATCGAAGTAAAAACCCTTTGTCCTAAGAAACTTCTAAGAGGTTATAACTCTTTCAATATATGTTTTCACTTTGTACTAAACTTATTCCAGCTATAAAACATGAATTTTCTGGAAAAAATTAGGGGAACACTGGGTTTAATATTCCAAAGTTGTAGAGGTAAAATTCGAAGTAATAACCCTGTGTCCTAAGATACTTCTAACAAATTACAACTCTTGGGGATAAGTGTTTTCACTTTGTACTAGACCCAATCCAACTAGAAAAAATGAGTTTTCCGGAAAATTCATGTTCATGAAAATTCTATGAAAATTCTAGTTGGATTGGGTTTAGTACAAAGTAAAAACACCTATCCCAAGAGTTGTAACCTCTTAGAAAAATCTTAGGTCAGAGGGTTTTTACTTCGATTTTTATCTCTACAACATTTGAATATTCAGCCCAGTGTTCCCCTTCACTTTGTACTGAACCCAATCCAACTATAAAACATAAGTTTTCTGCAAAAATTAGGGGAACACTGGGTTTAATATTCAAAAGTTGTAGAAGTAAAATTCGAAGTAAAAACCCTCTGTCTTAAGACACTTCTAAGAGGTTACAACTATTGGGTTGGTGTTTACACTTTATACTAGAGCCATTTCAAATATAAAATATGAGTTTTCAGTAAAAAATTAGGGGAACACTGGGTTTAATATTCAAAAGTTGTAGAGGTAAAAATCGAAGTAAAAACCCTTTGTCCTAAGAAACTTCTAAGAGGTTATAACTCTTTCAATATATGTTTTCACTTTGTACTAAACTTATTCCAGCTATAAAACATGAATTTTCTGGAAAAAATTAGGGGAACACTGGGTTTAATATTCCAAAGTTGTAGAGGTAAAATTCGAAGTAATAACCCTGTGTCCTAAGATACTTCTAACAAATTACAACTCTTGGGGATAAGTGTTTTCACTTTGTACTATACCCAATCCAACTAGAAAAAATGAGTTTTCCGGAAAATTCATGTTCATGAAAATTCTATGAAAATTCTAGTTGGATTGGGTTTAGTACAAAGTAAAAACACCTATCCCAAGAGTTGTAACCTCTTAGAAAAATCTTAGGTCAGAGGGTTTTTACTTCGATTTTTATCTCTACAACATTTGAATATTCAGCCCAGTGTTCCCCTTCACTTTGTACTGAACCCAATCCAACTATAAAACATAAGTTTTCTGCAAAAATTAGGGGAACACTGGGTTTAATATTCAAAAGTTGTAGAAGTAAAATTCGAAGTAAAAACCCTCTGTCTTAAGACACTTCTAAGAGGTTACAACTATTGGGTTGGTGTTTACACTTTATACTAGAGCCATTTCAAATATAAAATATGAGTTTTCAGTAAAAAATTAGGGGAACACTGGGTTTAATATTCAAAAGTTGTAGAGGTAAAAATCGAAGTAAAAACCCTTTGTCCTAAGAAACTTCTAAGAGGTTATAACTCTTTCAATATATGTTTTCACTTTGTACTAAACTTATTCCAGCTATAAAACATGAATTTTCTGGAAAAAATTAGGGGAACACTGGGTTTAATATTCCAAAGTTGTAGAGGTAAAATTCGAAGTAATAACCCTGTGTCCTAAGATACTTCTAACAAATTACAACTCTTGGGGATAAGTGTTTTCACTTTGTACTAGACCCAATCCAACTAGAAAAAATGAGTTTTCCGGAAAATTCATGTTCATGAAAATTCTATGAAAATTCTAGTTGGATTGGGTTTAGTACAAAGTAAAAACACCTATCCCAAGAGTTGTAACCTCTTAGAAAAATCTTAGGTCAGAGGGTTTTTACTTCGATTTTTATCTCTACAACATTTGAATATTCAGCCCAGTGTTCCCCTTCACTTTGTACTGAACCCAATCCAACTATAAAACATAAGTTTTCTGCAAAAATTAGGGGAATACTGGGTTTAATATTCAAAAGTTGTAGAAGTAAAATTCGAAGTAAAAACCCTCTGTCTTAAGACACTTCTAAGAGGTTACAACTATTGGGTTGGTGTTTACACTTTATACTAGAGCCATTTCAAATATAAAATATGAGTTTTCAGTAAAAAATTAGGGGAACACTGGGTTTAATATTCAAAAGTTGTAGAGGTAAAAATCGAAGTAAAAACCCTTTGTCCTAAGAAACTTCTAAGAGGTTATAACTCTTTCAATATATGTTTTCACTTTGTACTAAACTTATTCCAGCTATAAAACATGAATTTTCTGGAAAAAATTAGGGGAACACTGGGTTTAATATTCCAAAGTTGTAGAGGTAAAATCCGAAGTAATAACCCTGTGTCCTAAGATACTTCTAACAAATTACAACTCTTGGGGATAAGTGTTTTCACTTTGTACTAGACCCAATCCAACTAGAAAAAATGAGTTTTCCGGAAAATTCATGTTCATGAAAATTCTATGAAAATTCTAGTTGGATTGGGTTTAGTACAAAGTAAAAACACCTATCCCAAGAGTTGTAACCTCTTAGAAAAATCTTAGATCAGAGGGTTTTTACTTCGATTTTTATCTCTACAACATTTGAATATTCAGCCCAGTGTTCCCCTAATTATTCCGGAAACTCGTGTTTTCTAGTTTGATTGGGTTTAGTACAAAGTGAAAACACCTATCCTAAGAGTTGTAACATCTTACAAGTAACTTAGGACACAGTCTTTTTACTTCGATTTGACCTCTACAACTTTTAAATATTAAACCCAGTGTTCCCCTATTTTTTCGGAAAAATTCAAGTTTTCTAGTTCCATTGGGTCTAGTACAAAGTGAAAACACTTATCCCAAGAGTTGTAACCTCTTAGAAGTATCTTAGGACAGAGGATTTTTACTTCGATTTTTATCTCTACAACTTTTGAATATTAAACCCAGTGTTCCCCTAATTTTTTGCGGAAAACTCATGTTTTCTAGTTGGATTGGGTCTATTTGCATATTTAACTAGCTTCGCCTAAATGTTTGATTTTTGGTGTATATTTACTAATACACAAACACGATTTTTACTTAGGATTTATTTATTAATTATTTCCTTCCGGTATACAGGGGTGTGAAATATTTCCTAAACCTTTCTAATTTTTTTTAACTTAGAATAAAGTTAGGAAATATTTCACACACATATTTTTGGTTAATGTTGTTTGGTAGAATTTGTTCTCTAGTTAGGACTTCATTTGCATTAAATTGTTTAGTATAAAGAGGCTTACAACAGAATATTATCGTTTTGTTAAACGTGCTAAACCGAAAGAAAAATAAAATTTAAGTTTATGGATGTTTGCCATAAACCTAAATTAATTTTTCCATAAAAAATGTAATCTTGTGTATTTGTATATTACAGTAAAAGCTTCGTGTGGGCCTATAAAATGTAAATTAGTATGTACGTATCGATAAAATTACTTCCACCACTTTGATTTCTACCAGAATATGTCAGCTCCACGTTTCGTTATAGATTAAGCCACATTTTCTACAAACTACAATGTACAGTACCGATGTAGGGTAATTTTAATGCTTTCAACTTCAATAATATTCAAAAACCGCATAGTGGCGGTGTGCTACTTGGTATAATGCCTGATATCAGGAAAATGTGTTCCCTGTTTACCATTTTTATGGCTTAAGATACAACATAAAAATTTTTCGCCCAATTTTCATTCAGCTTTATCTTGCTACTGTATCGTTTCCGAAATAACGTAATACAATTCTTTATAAAATACATAATCTTAATTTTTTGACATATCTGACGAGAAATTTATTTTTTTTTGCCTATTTTCATGATTTTCCTCTTTTTTTAATCCAATGTTAGTGTAGTATATATTTTTCAATCTTGATAGCACAAAAAAATTTAAGAAATTTTTTTTTGTTTCAAGTTTTATGACAGTGGGTGAATTTTGCCGTACTTGGCTTCATATACCATCCAATTATTTATATATATTTCGTGCACTGTACATGCCGTTTTGAATAAGAGATTGTCTGTCATAGTCGAGAAAATATTCCAATTTTTGTTTTTTTTTTGTTTAGGGGAGAAATGTAGCTGTACAGTATATAATATGCTTATGCGGAAAGGCGGAAGGGATGTAGAAATTCATATTCAGATTTATGGTTTTTGCGAACAACAAACACACACTGAAATATAGAAAGACATGGATCAAATCAAATATGAAATAAGGGATTTACAGCTGGAAATTTAATTTAATACGTAGTTGATAGGAAAAGCTTCGTAAATCAAAAAATTAATGGCGGGTTAAAATAAAATGGTTAAAGCTCTGCAAACATTGATATGCGTGCGTGTTTACCATCAACAAAAAATTACAATTTGTTTATATGCCACAACGTTAAAACAGTAACAACAACTATTTAAAAGTTTTGCTCGGTCAACAAAAATATCGGCCCTAAATAAATGTTGATAGTTAAAGGAAACATAAGTTCTCTGATTTGTTTGTACTGGTATTATTTTTCGGTGGCGCAAACAGTAAAGCTTATTCCATCAAATAATCAGTATACTGTTAAACAAATTTTATACATTTGATATACATCAAAGTCTAAACGCCTGTTTTAGTCATGTGACAGATCCTCCAGCTTACAGCTTTACCAAATTATATTTGTAATAATCTAAAGTCAGATCTGATTGGCCCTAATTCCAGGTAAAGACAAAATTTCTTAGTATACGCCGAACGATTTCTGGACAACAGTTTTCCAAATTGTATGATGTTTCATCGGACTATGAATTTGTGAAATAGGAGGTGATAAAACAGGGAGACGGAAACCGGTCACAAATAAAATAGTACCAAAATTATGTTATGTTTTGCAGTAGCCTATAATACACGAATACGTACGGAAAAAATTAAGAGAGAGGATTTGGAAATTCTAGCACCAGTAGTTTTTACACGTGCTTAAGAGACACTAATTGAATAGGTTTATGCGAAAAGGTCACATCGTCACGAAACAAAATTTTTGTTTGTTCAAAATTGTTGATATGCATAAGACGAACTAATAAAACTAATAATAAGGCAAATTAATAAAATTCAAAATAAAAATAAAATTATTTTATAAACTTTCAACTTATGTCCTTTTCGCACATAATCGCGTTGTTCTTTAAATAAAATAATATTTCGTTACTAAAGGTTTCTTTATTAAAGGCGGAATAAAATAAAATGGTAAAGTTTAAATTAAAAAGAGAATCAGTTAAATTAAAAATTAAATTTTTGGACTAAAACTCGTCCGCAGCTGAAGATGTAGGTCATCCTAAAATCCTGTTGAAAAAATGTTTTATTTTATCTGGAATGTATCGCTCTAAGAATATGAAATTTTCCATCCTTTTTAATATTTATTGGAATTGGGCATTTATATGCTTTCTATGGTTGTACCTTTTTTGACTTTATTAATGAAAACTCTTCCGTCAATGTTGGAATTACATCGAAGAGCATGGAAGTTTTAACTATACCCGAAGTTTCAGATCTGTACATGAATTCATTGTACTGCGACACCTGAAAAATAACCTTTTGAATTTTTGGCCGTTGTTTCCCAATAATGCTGATTTCTTATAAAAATTTGGCCGCCACTTTTTGAAATCAATAATATTATTAGAATCAATTTCGACGACATCGAACTTGTAAAGGGTGTTTTTTTAAGAGGTTGCCGATTTTTTTTTTGAATAAAACACATATAAAATTATGAAATGACCAAAATTTTTTTTTATTTGGTAGATAATTTTTTGGCATTTAACATTTAAACACAATTTCTGGCATATGGCTACCACGACTATTTTTCACAAATGTCATTCTGGAGGTCCAATTTTCCAGCACTTTTTCAAGCATTTGAGGGCGTATGTCAGCAATGACACGTTGAATATTGGTTTCCAAAGCGTCAATCGATTGAGGTTTATCCACATAAACCAATGACTTCACGTATCCCCACAAAAAGTAATCGAGTGGCGTCAAATCGCACGAACGCGGAGGCCAATTCACCGGACCATTTCTCGAAATAATGTTGTCGTTGAAAGTTTCTTTCAATAAGTCGATTGTTTCACGTGCTGTATGGCAAGTGGCACCATCTTGTTGAAACCACATTTCATTCATATCCATATCTTCAAGATTTGACAACAAAAACTCATTTAACATGGTTCTGTATCGATTTCCATTCACGGTAACGCGTCGTCCTTCCTCATTTTTAAAGAAATATGGACCGATGATCCCACCAGCCCATAGACCGCACCAAACAGTACATTTATCAGGATGCATTGGTAATTCTAGAACGGCGTGTGGATTATCTTTGCTCCAAATGCGACAATTTTGTTTGTTGACGTATCCATTTAACCAAAAATGCGCCTCATCACTGAAGAGAATTTTACGGTAAAAAAATGGATCTTCGTTCAATTGATTTAACGACCAATCACTGAATTCACGGCGCAAACGATGGTCGTGTGGCTTTAATTCTTGCACCAATTGAATTTTGTATGGCACCAAACCCAAATCTTTACGTAAAATTTTCCATAAAGTCGATGGACAAAGTCCAATTTGCTGAGCACGACGACGAATCGATAAATTGTCGTTTTCTTCGACACTGGCCTCAACGACAGCAATATTTTCTTCTGTACGAACTCTTCTCATTCTTGTCGGTGGCTTGGCATCCAAAAGAGTGAATGTAGACCGAAATTTGGTAATTACGTTCTTTATGGTGGTCTCTGACGGACGATTATGTGCACCATAAAATTCACGAAGTGCTCTATAAACATTTTTAATTGAACACTGATTTTGAAAATAAATTTCCACGATTTGAAAACGTTGTTCTGGAGTTAACCTATTCATAATGATTTGCCAAACAATACTGAGTAGAAATGCCACTTTGAGCTGTCAAAACAACTGTCATAAAATAAAACGACATCTATCGGAAAAACAAACCTCCTAAAAAAACACCCTTTATTAATAAGATCTGTAACGTAAGTGTTCGTTACGATTCATAAACGTTTAAATTTTACTCCGAATGCTATCAATCGTAAATGTCGATAATATTTGTTGAATTGAATTAGCTTTACACCAGGTTGTTAAGCTACTGTATATATTAATTATTAGTATAAATACCTTTATAATTTTTGCTAATAGGATAGGGCTATAAAATGTACCAATACTCAAATGAACAATTAAAACAAATATCTGCTGGGAAAAAAAAAATCTTTGGTAGGAGTTAATGAGATTCTTTTTAAACTGGACAGCTCGTCCATAAATACATAAAAATAAAATAAAAATATAATAAAAACAGTGAACAAGTCTTTAATGGAGTGTATGGCAAACTTGTGATACGAAATTTATTTAACAAGTAAATAAAATTATTATAAAATGTGAACATAACGATAAACTTAAAATTAATAATTAAATATGATTAACAATAAATATAATATTATAATTCTAATACGTATATAATTTAGTGTAATCACACTCCTCAAAAACTATTTTTAGTGATAAACGTGGTCATACAATATAAACAGTTTTCTTAACCACGAATAACCTTATGCTGTGCTTAATCATGAACTGTGCAATTGCAAATTATATGTGAGATTCAATGTAAACAAAGTGATATTGATAAAACAGAACGTATAATATGTTTACAACAAAAAAAAAAAAAACCTAAATAATTAATAAATTAATAAATACTTATAATTAATATCACAGTGGTAGCTCACGTAGTACAAAATACTTATCTCCGAATTTTCCTTATACCCTAATTATCGCTGGAAAATTATAATTATCTGCGTTAATAACAACGAGGCATATACGATACATACATGCCTACATCAACGGATCCGCAACGTTATTTTCTACGCATCATTGGATACCAGCTGAGGTGTATGGGTCATCGATCACCGTTAAAATTTGAGTATTGAATTGTTTTTTTTTCTTAAGCTAAATTTTCTTTATATCTAAATTTTCTATTTTTTTTATAAATTTAATGTTTCTTAGCTATTAAGTAGTTAATTCTTTAACTTTTGCATGTTTTATATTTTATTTTATGGCCATAATTTCTAGTTGTGTAAGAGTTAACTAAAATGTTAAGTTAATTTCAATTTTTCCGACATTTTTGCATTCGTATGTCTTTATTTCGTATACAAATGTTTACTGTTCTTTAATACGAGTATATACATGAATATTTTTTTTCTAAATTTCTTATTAAATTTTATTAATTATTTTGTTATTATAATTAACTTTTTCTTTAATAATTATGGTACACAATGAAATCAAAAAATATTTTTGTATTTAATTAATTTTTATTAATGAGAAAATGGAGACTTAGTAATTCCTAATCTTTTCCACTGGTAATGCATTCGATTGGTCCATTTTAAAGCTAACACCCCCCAAACTATAACATCTGCAGCAAAATCAAGCTTTTCATCGTTCCACAGAAAAACCCCCCCAGCCGCTGAAAGCTAGTCTGGCTGCAAAATGCTGCGTGGATCAAACGATGTTGAGTCTGGAGCAGGGGTTTTTCTTGCCATATTCACATGGTAAGAAAAACAACTGTTACAGATCGAAGTATTCATCTGGTGTATAAATTCGGTCGACTTTCTTTATTTTGCGCTTGACAGTTGCAAATCCCTATCACAATCATTAAAAGAATGGCAATGGCAAAATATGATGTATTTGTTTAGAAAATGATTAGAAACAAGAGCTAGTAAGAATCGGACAACTGCATGCATCTGAAAAGATGTATAATTTTTCGACCGACTTTGGAACATTTTTTTCTGTGTAATCTTTTAGAAAAGTACATACTTCATTTGGGTCTCTATAAGCTTCACCTCATGGTAAGAATAAAATATAGCTTTTCCTGTATTAAGATGATATACAAAATTCAAAAACCCATAATTGCCGCATGTAGAAAATTTCTTCAACAGGAATCTCAGGCAATGGTAAATTTTGGATGTAATCTATGACAATCGCCATTACTTTTTCGGCCACACGCAACGTTATTTAGATTTTTGTTGCGTATTTTTTGTTTTAATGCCTAGCATTTTGAGCAAACATCGATTTGCGGTGTACTAAATGTTAGGTTGAAATTTTCATGAAAATACTTTCCAAGTCACCTAACTAAAACCACCTAGTGCTAATAATGCAGGACTTCGGATTTATTGCTACGAATTTTGATGTTCTAGCTGTACTGTTATCTGTACTGTTATTTTTACTCAAATTTGATAACATTCCTAGAGATCGTGATTCATATGAATTTGGTTTTTATATTAAATTTTGTTGGCCGTTGTCGACCATATCTGGAGAGTGTGATTCAATTATCCCTAATTCGTGAAGTAGTTGATTAAGCGCCTACCTAAACCAATCTAGTTTTAATAATGCACTGCCCTAGGTTGATTGCTACGAGTTTGTAAAAGGACGTTCTTATTTGTTTCTAAAAGTAGAAAATTAGAAAATTCGAAATTTAAGTTGATTCAGTATATTTTTTGAAATTTTTTTTATAAAAATTTTCAGAATTAACAAAAGTTAATTCGTATTACACTCAAAAAATTCTTATTAGAAATTAGTGAGAAATTCAAAAATGGTTTGAGTTTAGTATATTTGGTTTGTATCTCGACTATTCTAGTACAAAAGTTTGGTTGAAAATTTATGGTTATGTTACTATAATATTTTTTCTTCCTGATTTATCAATTAAAATTTTAATTTTTACTTTAGTTTTTTACTTTAGAAGCGATATTTTTCTGCCATTTTAATTATAATTATTTAATGTACGTCTAATAAATGTACTGATAAAATTTGCTCGATTTCGTTAAACTTATCTTGAAGTGCTTGTTTTTAAAACATCGTCAATTCAATGAATATATACGAGTACATGTCTCTTATTTCTATCTCACTTTTATTTTATTTCAATGTTTTGAATTAAAATTATGTATAAACTTTGTAAATGATTCTAAAATGTGTCCTTTGCTTTCTAAACTAATTAAAATGATGTAAAATCAAACATAATATTTTACTTTTCATTGACAATTTCGCAAATTAAAATTCTTAACAGTGTACACTCGACACAACCAATTTCAATTGGGATTAGCAGAAGTCCAATTGGATTTGTATACGTATATGATTTTAATCTATGGAAAAATCTAAGGAATACTTCACGGGCCCACGTATACGCTATAATTATGTATTGGTCAGTTATTTCCCTAAATGTTGCTCTTATGTAAAAATACAAAAATAGAGTACAATTAGGTGAATACAAATAAAATTGTGCAACACAGTCGAAACTTTTATTTGAAAGTAAGGCTGTAAGGCTTTAATGTGCTGAATATGCCCAATGTAAAACTAAAAATGTGTTTAATGCAATTGTAAGATAAAGCATAACATAGTATAAAGTATAAATATGCTAAATGGTTGGTACCTGGGTTCGGTCATATGAATAACAAACAATAACTGCAACAGTTGTTGCACGAAGTTCAATGAAACATTTTGTTCTATAGAAGTCGAAAGTCCCATATATAGACATGGTTTTTATGGTCGCCTTGGTATGTACCTTTATTCAAAAAAGTCAAATGATCTGTCTATCGGTTTGGTCTCTGCGGGTACGGATAAAAAACCATATCTTTTATCGGACTATTGACTTCTGTAGAACAACATTTTTCATTAAAGTTTCGTGCAACAACTGTTGCCGTTATTGCTTGCTATTCATATGACCAAACCCATATAGGGACCGACCTTTTGGCATTCTTGACTGCCATTATATTTCATACATAAAGTTAAAGACCATAAAATCAGTCAATAAAATATAAATTATAAAATTGTATTTCATTTAAAAGTTATTTAAAAAAAGCATTGACCTGGACATTGACATAAAAAGCACTCTATACCGATCCGATCGTCTTAGATATGCCGCACACGAGAATTAGTCCCATTTGCTAAATAAATATTTTTACAAATGCCATGCTTGACTGTTGCATTTGAGTCATTTGTGAGTCGTCAATGACTTTCCTGCTATAAGTTATTTAATATTTTTTTAAGATTTGGTATTCTTATTGTAGTTTACGTTCTGCTTTACAACATAACAACGTTATCCATGTTTTTATAACACAACAACGCGTGATCCAACTAGATGGATCAACTTCGGTGATCGCACAATTTAACGAAATTCTGATGTCAATTGGTCACCAAGATCATGTGATTTGACATCGTTAGATAATTTTCTTTGGGGTTTTTAGAAAAGTACTTTGTATAGCAAAGATCCACAAACAATTCAAGATTAATAACAACATTCGAGCTGAAATTGAGGCCTTTGAACTGATTCCATTGGGAAAAGTCATCAACAATTTATTTTATTAAAAAAATGTGAATTTCCATCATACATTATGAGTTAAATAAGGTAGCAGATGGAACCCTCTTTATCATTAGTACATCTAGTACATAAAAATCTCGTGTCACGGTGTTTGTGGTCGCACTCCTCCGAACCGGCTCGACCGAGTATATAATTTTTTTAATGTATTTTTGGTAGGTATGAGTAAAGTATATTTAGGTAGGTCGTAATGTATATTTCATACCGCTAGGTGATGAAATGTTTTTTATATTTCTATTTTGGCAAAAAAAAATTTCGTATTTTGTTTTGATTTAGCTACCTATAACCCTCCTACCCCTACCCTCCCATTTTTTAATCGCGATTTTAGTATTTTTGTATGAGTAATATCAAAATAATTTAACCGTCGTTCGTATTTTAAACATAACGAAATTATTTATGTTGTTGTACAAATCATGCACGAGGAGGGTCACGTCATTTTAGCATTTCATTCTGCATTTGTTATGTATTACAACGCAGTGCGTGGACAATTTTGTACGATTTATTTTAATTTATAAAAAATATATACGTGTTTTATGATTGCAAAACGGTTTGTAAAATACTAAAAGAACTAATACATTATCGGTATACCGTCTTTCATCAGTAAGTACAACAATTTTGTCTATTTGTGTTTGTGTATTACCAGTCTATTTGTGTGTGAACAATGCCAGCAAGACGCAAAGGAGCTCATCCTGGCCGTCGAACGAATAAAGCAACGAAAATGTGCGTGTGAGTATGTCGCAATTGCGTGTATCTCAATCACAAGTAGTACGAGCTGAACGAAATCAACAACGACAATTGGAACGGAGACAAGCTCTCCGTTTCATAGTTAACAAACGTGAGAGCAGAGCAAATGGCCGATAACGCCAACAAGTAGATCGAGTATTTACGTGCGCTTCGTTCCTTGGCGTACGAGCCAGATATTAAATATTCCGCTAATCCGAAAGTGGTAATTGGTGCTATGGACAAAGAATGTTCCCATTGTTATGCGCTCAAATTCAAACATGAGTCAGCTAGGATGTGCCAGGAACACTGCAACTACCAGAAATTGAGACACCACCAGAACCAATTAAACGGCTTGCTCATCGGCAAGGATCCAAATTCAAACGGTCAAAAATTCAATTCAACGTTCAAAATCAAAGGCCGAGTATACCACAAAGTAGGCTCATTGCAGCCAATGCCAAACGAACCACATAAATTTTTACAAATGTACTTCATGGGCGGTGATGACATATATCGTGTGGATGCACGTTGCGGGTACAATAACCTCAATTCGCCTAATGCCAGGCGCATAGTCGGCGAACTGGACGCACTATTGAATGAACACAATGAATTATTGAAATATTTCATGGATAAAACACCAGCTGGACAGCGTGGATTCAATGCACCTGTTGTTGACGATATTGTTGGAATCATGGTTGGCGACCGCACATCGACACTAGAAATCATGATTCGAAGAAGAAACAATAATCTGGAGATAATCGCCCACACACACCGTTCATACGATGCTCTCCAATATCCGCTAATTTTCTGGAAGGTACAACGTACGAATATTGCATAAACATTAAACAACGAGATCCCGTCACTCCCGTTTCGACTTAATATTTATGAATATGTTGTTACAGGGATCGAAACAAACAAGAAAGTGATCTCGATGGATTTTTATGGGTATCGTATGATGATTCGATGCGGTCAGGACAACGTGATTTTGCGATGTCATGAGCTGTGCCAACAATTCATGGTCGACATGTACGCGAAGGTAAAGTGCGAACGACTGCGATTCCTACGACATAATCAACAGAAGCTGATGACGAAGCCGCTGAAATTAGTAACTCTGTCATTCTATCATCGTCGTACGTAGGCAGTCCACGTCATTTGCAAGAATACATACAGGATGCTATGACTTCCGTACGTGAGTACGAGCGACCGTGTTTATTTATCACGTTTACATGTAATCCAAAGTGGCAGGAGATTACATCTTTTCTATTGCCAGGTCAAAATGCAATACATCGACATGACATTACAGCACGTGTATTCAAACAAAAATTGATGTATTCGGTTGAATGGCAAAAGCGAGGATTACCTCCGCGGAAATTAAAAATTCATCTACTGTTCCATATTGTTACCAGAAACATGATTCATGGCTCATGCAGTGATCTGAATCGTCTATCGCCCTGCATGGTAAATGGACACGATCACAAATGTCTGATACTGACGTCTGATACTGATAATGGCGGACAATCATTTATGCTAAATATCAACAATGCAGACATTGACATTGACAATCGTTGGGTGATACCATATGCGTCTCTGCTGAGCAAAACATTCTATGCTCATATTAATGTTGAGTTGTGCAGTTCGATGAAGAGCATCAAACACATTTGCAAGTAAGTGAATAAATTCAAAATACCGATGTGACGAAATAATGCGCTATCTAATTGGCCGGTACATCAGCTCCAATGAAGTCGTCTTGCGAATCTTTGGTTTCCAAATTCATGAACTCCCGTTATAGCCCAGAAGTTATACATTTAGACGTCCAAATTGGAAACGATGAGCGCATATTTTTCACCAACGATACAGCAATTGAGCGTGCCAAAAATGCATCAAAAACTATACTCATGGAATTTTTCGAATTGTGTAATCATGCGGATACTTTCGGTGCCTTTGCACAAACACTACTCTAGTTCGAAGTACCACGCTATTTCACATGGAATCAAATAAAAAATGGGGGCATCCATTGGTGTGCAAGCAAGGCACACCAATTGATGCGAGTCCCGGCCTATTTAAATCAAACACCTTGGGCCGAGTATATACAGTCACTCCATGGCAAATAAAGTGCTTCCATCTGCGACTGTTGTTGGTTAATGTCACCGGCCCATTGCCATTTCAAGATATACACAAAGTGAACGGACACCAGTATCCAACATATAAAGATGCCTGCCTTGCACTCGGCTTGCTCGAAGACGACAATCACTATTCGCTATAGTGTTGGCTACATGTTTCCCGGGACGAGCAGACACGGATAAGCACAAAGATTCAATGACTGTCGATATATTGTATCGAATACGTACACGGTGCAACAATCCAACGATTACATTCATCGACGCTATGTACAATGAATCATTGATTGGTATCGACAATCTTTGCGTTTTTATTGCCAATTTACCACTCAGTCATTTCGGTATGAGTTCGCTAAATCGAAGTGCGTTTGATTTAATGGGCACCGAAATGAATCGTGAACTAAGGTACGATACTGTCCTACTACTGACTCATGAACAAAAAATCACATTATGCTGGCAGTGTCAGCGGGGCAAGATGGATTATTGTTTGTGGATGCACCAGGTGGAACTGGCAACACAATTCTCATTTTGGTAATTCTCGCCGAAATACGGTCAAATAATGGCATCGCATTGGCCGTTGCATCACCTGGCATTGCAGCAACTTTATTCGATGGAGGCAGAACAGCTCATTCGGCATTTAAACTGCCACTGAATATTCAAAATAACCCAAACGCAGTGGACAACATAAAAAACAATCGTTCATGGCTACAGTGCTGAAACAATGCAAAATTATCATCTGGGATGAATGCACTATGACACACAAACATTCTCTCGCTGCATTCCTCTTTCTGTCAAAGATCCCATCTCCACACGCTTAAAATACATTCGTTACTTTTTATTTAACAACCAAAATATTCGCAACGTTTGCCGGGTCAGCTAGTATGGACTATAAAACTTAATAATAATTTACGTTATGGTTGCAGCAAGCCTAATTATATATCCATATTAGAATTATCTCTAGCAAGGTAGTTATTGTTTTATACAATTTCTGCAAATATATATTAGTGTTGCATATTGCAAAATTTATCGGAATACCTTCATAGTGGTATTTTACAAGCGACTGAGAATGTGTTTAGCCAAAACCCAATTAACTGGCAAAACTATTCTGCATGCGAAGATACTTAGTATAAGCAATGGCTGTATCATTTGTAATACTCGCCTCCGAGATTTAAAATTTAATTCAAGAATATAAATTTTCATATTACAATTTTTACTTGCTCTTGAACCCACGTTTAAATATTCCAGATTAATAGAAAATTACTTCTCATCTCAACTCAGTTGTTGTTCTTACGTACGTGATTATGTTAAAGTGTGTTGCCTTACTCAATTTGTTATAACCCAAAAATTTGATTAAAGTATTACGATATCGCGCACACATCAAATTTTCTACATTGTGTCGGTGCTTATATACCAAATACAAGAAAAAAACACCACATCTAAGAAAATTAGATCAATTTGTGTTGGTTGATTTACGAGTAAGATTGGTGTACACGTCTCAACGTTGTGATATAATCATTACAGAATTATATTTGCTACGAAGTTTTTTTTTACTGATTAGAATTTTCGATTTTATTTACAGTGGAAATGCTCGATCACTCTGGATGGGTGTACTGTGGGCACTAACATCTGGTACTGGGGTTGCAGTTGCCCTCCTTCAAGGTTCTGCCGGGCCGTTAATTGGTGTTGCAATTTCAGCGTCCTTGCTACCACCAGTTGTTAATTGCGTAAGTAAACACAAAAAGCTTTGATTAATAAACTAGAAATTTTATCACCTTGTTTTCCGTTCCTGATCCAATTCACACACACACATACACATACATACAATTAAGGTAAACAATGTAATACAATAAATATTTAACTTTCGATTTTTTTGCTAAAATTATATACAGTAAGCTTTCTATGCTTTTATTATATATGGGTTATAAAGGATATTGGTTCGTTTTACAGATATAGGTTACCTGTCGGTACACACCCCCACCCGTATATAAAAAGGGCTATTTCTGCTTTACACTATTTGATGTATACGGTACATAAATCGTAAGACGTATCCTAACTAAACATACGAGTATATCGATGGGTGAAATATTTGTCTTTAAACGTAAGTTATATAGGGTTTTACTGCAAGGTTTTAATCAAACACATTTACAATGATAAAATGAAATATTTACTTCGGCTTAATTGAGACCTTACCAATTTTTTATATTTTAATCAATTTCCTAGTGCGAAAGTATCTTTAAGACGTTCGAGTGAATTATATAGGTCAATTACTAAACATTTGATGTTTAAGAAATTTATTGGACTTTTCCAATACGTAAGCAATATATTTTGGAGGGTGAGTCCCATATTTTATTGATAGTAAATACGTTACGGTAGTAACCGGCAACTAATTAAATAAATGATTTGATAAATCAAGCAACAAGAAGTGGATGTAAAAAATTGGAATGTTAACAAATTTATTAGTTTTGTGTTTAATTAAATATTATGTGCGCAGTCAGAGCAGATTTAGATTATAATTTTGATTGATTTTACAAAAACTTCGTCTTTTGCGGTTTATGATAGTTTTTCGAATGATGCTCTGTTAGTATGTGATCGGTAAAGATATAAAAACTTTTTCAGGTATTGTAACGTGGTAGACGTAAAATTCAACTTACCAAAAACTGAAATAGTGGTTGGGTGCCAGTCTACCCGCACGTTTAGCCCAGCTATGCTCAGATGTGAGCAGGGCGACACGGGCGAAGTTATACCACAAAAATATCTCAATACAAAAAAGCGCGATGAATTATCACTCCACAGCAACTTGCAATCGAATTCGCACAATACACAAAACACCCCCGTTGACCTTTGGTACCGCTATACCGCTTCCGTCGATTCTCCGTTGACCCGGCACCGAGCGCACTCTGCTCTTTGTTGTTTTACTCATGTGCACTGCACAAAGAAATGATGTACTAGGTACCCGGAAATTACCCGGTCCCCGGCTTGAATTTTAATATCTGGTTTTAACCCGGATCCGGCTTACTATTATACTACCCATTTACCCGGACCTGGCATATGTCAAATTACATGTATGTCATTTCGAAAGAACACAGTAGTTGAGTAGTTGAATTAAGTTTATTTTAAACTAATGGGACGTCCCTTGAGCTAGCAGAACATTACAAGATAGTATGAATAATTAAAGGCTAATAATAGGCTAATTAAAAGCTCTATTAAAAAATTTTGGGCTCCTCCTCTTCCAACTAAAACGAAGGGTTCTGCTAGCTTTAGAAAAAATTTGCAGAACCCATATCAAAAAATGATTTAAAAACAATTGGAAAATTAAAGGTTAATTTTAGGCTAATTAAATGCCCTATTTAAATTTTATTATTCTGCTCATTCTAGAAAAGGCATAAGGCTTTATCACTTCAAAGCTAGCAGAACCCAAATCGAAAATCGGACCAAAACCGAAATTAGAACCCAAAACAAAATCGATTAACATACAAATAATTTTAGGCTCATTATGGCCTAATCAAATGCCCCATTAACAAATTTTGGGCGCCACCAGTTCTTGACCAAACTTCAGGTCAGTTAATCTAAAGCTAGCAGAACACAAATCGTAAATCGGACCAAAACCGAAATTAGAACCCAAAACAAGATCAATTAATATACAAATAATTTTAGGCTCGTTATGGCCTAATCAAATGCTCCATTAAAAAATTTTGGGCGCCACTAGTTCTTGAACAAACTTCAGGTCATTTAATCTAGTTAGCAGAACCGAAATCGAAAATCGGACCAAAACCGAAATTAGAACCCAACACACAATCAATTAACATACAAATAATTTTAGGCTCATTATGGCATAATCAAATGCCACATTAAAAAATTTTGGGCTCCACTAGTTCTTGACCAAACTTCAGGTCATTTAATCTAAAGCGAGCAGAACCCAAATCGAAAATCGGACCAAAGCCGAAATTAGAACCCAAAACAAGATCAATCATACAAATAATTTTAGGCTAATTATGGCCTAATCAAATGCCCCATTAAAAAATTTTGGGCGCCACTAGTTCTTGAACAAACTTCAGGTCATTTAATCTAGTTAGCAGAACCCAAATCGAAAATCGGACCAAAACCGAAATTAGAACCCAACACACAATCAATTAACATACAAATAATTTTAGGCTCATTATGGCATAATCAAATGCCACATTAAAAAATTTTGGGCTCCACTAGTTCTTGACCAAACTTCAGGTCATTTAATCTAAAGCGAGCAGAACCCAAATCGAAAATCGGACCAAAGCCGAATTTAGAACCCAAAACAAGATCAATCATACAAATAATTTTAGGCTAATTATGGCCTAATCAAATGCCCCATTAAAAAATTTTGGGCGCCACTAGTTCTTGACCAAACTTCAGGTCATTTAATCTAAAGCTAGCAGAATCCAAATCGAAAATCGGACCAAAACCGAAATTAGAACCCAAAACAAGATCGATTCAAACACGAATAATGTTAGGCTCGTTATGGCTTAATAAAATGCTCCATTAAAAAATTTTGGGCTACACTAGTTCTTGGCCAAACTTCAGATCATTTAATCTAAAGCTAGCAGAACCCAAATCGAAAATCGGACCGAAACCAAAATTAGAACCCAAAACAAGATCAATTAAAGGTGTAGAGAACTAAAAGGAGTAGATCCCAAATTTATTTAATGGGACATTTGATTAGGCCATAATGAGCGTAAAATTATTTGTGTGTTAATCGTTCTTGTTTTGGGTTCTAGTTTAGGTTTTGGTCCGATTTTCGATTTGGGTTCTGCTAGCTTTGAAGTGATAAAGCCTTATGCCTTTTCTAGAATGAGCAGAGTAATAAAATTTAAATAGGGCATTTAATTAGACTATTATTAGCCTTTAATTATTCATACTATCTTGTAATGTTCTGCTGAATGGGTTCTGCTAGCTTAAGGCATGTCTAATGGGCATGCAATCATATTAAATTTAATCCATTTTTAATCAATTTAGAAGTTAATTAAATAAAAAACAATTTGCTTCTTCGTTGTTCATAAATAATTCCGGCTTCACTAAACATGCGCTCACTAGGAATGCTGCTTGAAGATGACAACAAGTGTCGTGGCGCCAAGCAATAGGATTTTCTTTGATAGAGATGTTTGGTCATTTAATGTAATCGTCTTCCATACATGACCATACGAGTACGTCTCGAACTGTATCATATTCAAGTAAGTCAGCGTCTTCGATAGTTCCAATTACCGATTTTGGTTATCAAGATCAACTGCTACGGCAGTTGAAGAAGATAAAGCCGAGGGTTAAAACGAGGGTCTAATATGGTCGCAATTACATACAGCTTATTTGACTTCAGGTGTTCAAATCTCAATTGTAATGATTTAAATAATTCTTTTTCCATAGTTACTGTCCCGTCGTTATTTTGATTTTTCCGAGAAAGCGTTTCAGTGCTGCCGAATTCGTAATTATCATCGATACAAGAGCTTAAATTATTCTAATAAAATTACAACGTTGCTCGGGTTTGTTCCTGAATTCTCTTCAGCATATGGTACATGGAATTCGAGCGTGTTGTGAGAAAGGCTTTCTTGCAATTCCTTTAGTTTTGTGCAAGCAACTTGAGAGTGATTGAAATGCGTTACGATATTGCGTCACCTGGATATTAAATCTGAAAGATTTTTGTAAAAATATACAATTACTAAGCACCAATTGCAGAGTATGGGTAAAACATGACTAATTTTTTAAACCAGCAACGTTCGCCCCACTAATCATATTACGTGCGTTGTCTCGTAGAAGTAGATGAAATGGTGAGCATTTAACACTACACACACTTTGTCAAATTTGTTAGTTAACGACGTTAGTCGAGACTTAAAAAACTTTGATTCGTTTCTGAACAGGTCCATATGTCAGATGTCAAAGAAATATAATTAAATTGCAATTTTTCAAAGTCTATTAAACTTTTTATTTTTAGGCGGCATTTCTCATAAACATCAGGGATAATTTTTGTAGTAATAAATTTCCTTGGTGGCAATTCATATCGAGATGCTAATAGTTTAATGAGATTAATAAAACCAACATTACTGAATATATTATGAGGTTGGTTATCTAAAGCAATCATTTCCCCAATTTTGTAACGAATTTGAATTGCTTTTGTTCTAATACCGCATAATTTTATCTTGTCCTAGTGAAGTGGACGTGACGGCCCCGCATTTGAAGACTCTAGTTTACGTTTTTTATTTTCAGTTTGAAATTCATCCCACTCACTTCTATGTTTTAAACGTAAATGTTTTATTAAACTTGAAGTGCCATATGTTTTGGAATCTGTTCCACCTCGCGATAATTCCGAATCGCACAACTTACAAATACCTTTGCTTTTAATTTTGACCGAAACTTTAAAAAATTTCCAAACCAACCTCATTATTTTAAACAATTATAGAGTGAAGTTATATAGAGTAGAGTAAATCTTTTATTGATTTGATATTACAAATTTTGAATATTTTTAAATGAAGCATAATCGACACTATTTCCACTCCAGTATAATTTGAATTGGTTACCTGGTATCCGGTTTTTCAAAAATTTGGAATCCGGTGCATCACTCCACAAACAATTCCTCTCATTATGTTTTTTCATCCAGCACTGCACTAAGGCTTGAGTAAGCCAACCCGGAACACACGGACTAGTATATTCGATTAGGGATCACAATAATGATGGCGTTTTATTCATTTCACACAACAAATAAAAACAAACACTTTCGCTCAACAAATCACTTAGTTTAATCTTTATTGTATGTCGGTTTGGATTCTATTTACATCTAACTCGATGTTTCACTTTTATTAAAACATTTTTTTTTAAATTTACTTTTTGACTCAAACAAAAAAAAATCTCTCATATGTAGCCACGTAAATTGTCCGCATTGACCTTTTTCCGTCCGACTTGGCGATCAAATTTTGATTGTCATCATCCCTATATTCTTTCTCGTGATTCTCTTCCACCCATAAATATTTGACATTTTAGTGTTGCCGCCCTGCTGCTTCATCATGTCCGAAAATTCCATCTTATATTTCCGAAATACCTTATCGACGACATCTTATCCTCCTCATGATGATCGCAGAAAGCTTTTACCGATTTTAATTATTTTCCTCCACTGGATGTACGCTGCTCGAACACAACGTCTCTCAGCATTTATGATGGGTTCGATTTTATTGATCATAAAAATAAAAATTAACAATTTTATCGTTTTATGATTTTTTAATGTTGGACAATTGCATCCATCCAATTGCAATCTCCATGGCAACAACAAACAAATGCTATCATAGCGACTTTATTTATTTCTCAACAGACGAGCCTTTAAGGTGGGAATGTAATTCTAATATCGAGGCCGGATAGGAGAACGAGAAAGGGAGAGTTAAATGGTGAATCCGGCGCTGATTCAAGCGATTGCACGAATCTGATTGGCGAGTGCCTGATCAACCCGCGCCGCTACCGATCGCTATCAACGTTAACCCCATTCCAGCCAACCGTTACAGATTGCATAAAATACCGAGGGTTTTAATAGTTTCCCCTATTTCGATTGCGTGGTTGGTTTCATTTTGATGCTCAGTGTCTATGTTTCCTGGTATCTTAGTTGTTGCTACTCCATTTTCTCAGATTGAAGCCTCCTTGTCTCAAACATTTGTCTAATTGTTCTTGCATAATGCAGATAGTTTGTTCTTTATGTTGTATTCTTTTGCTCCTGGATATTTCTCGTCCTCTTCTTGTGCTAGTTGGCGTAGAACTTTTGTGGCTAGAACCGAGGCGTTGGTCGTTTCTCCATAGTATCAACTGCTTTGATCTGGGGGACGGATTTTTATTCTAAAACGCTTTAAACGCATTCAAGACTACTTTGCGCTTGGTTGTAGAGTCATCGCATTTTTGATTACTGTATGGGTTGTTAGAAAATAATTTCTAATCATGCTGTAGGTTTTTTGCTTAATGCAACCTGGTTTGCACCATTTTTAATATTTTGTAGTTCGTTTGAAAGCAGCTATTGCTCTTCTTCAGTTTCCTAAAAGCTCTTTAGCTGATGTTGGATACTTGAGCGTTTGAATTTTCCGAACACAATCCATTCTAATCCTGTTTTTTGCGCTATTGGTTGTTCTGGATAATAATCCGTTCCAAGCAACCTGTCTATGGGGCCCGATGTGTCATAATTTAAATCTGCATGCTCTAGGTTGTTTATATATTCCCAGCCTTTGGTTTGTATCCATTGTTCTGGTATCAGTATCGTGAATTTTTGAAATACTAAAGCGTCTAAGTGTAGCTCAAATTCGGATGCTCTGACAGGTTGAATTTTGAGGTTCACTATTTTGTTTATCTCAGCTATTTTGGCATATACCTTCTGCCTCTTCAGTTTTAATTTTTGACTTCGTCCTCGGTAATGAAAGTTGACAGTTGCTTGATATGCTGGGTAAATCAGGACTCTTAATGTTGCGTGGCTTCCATTATTATTAGCGGATTTAACCATTGTTGTTGCTAACAATACGTTCTTTATCGTGATTTTCGTTGGTTATTAGTTTACAAATTTTTACTTCACCTGTGCTCGTGGTTTGTACTCTGGGCTTTACTTTGGTGGCCTTCGGTTTTTATTTGTTGTTGGCAGCTGCCTAAACCGTTTGTCTTACCGCTTGCGGCTTTGGTTGTTGCGATTCAAAGACTTGAAGCATTGTTCAAGAAACATCTGGGTTCTGGAGCGAACCTTTATATTTTCGTCGTGTTTCATTGTCCAATATTTCCGATAATTTGATTCCAGGATTCGACGTTTTTCTGATCACGTGTATGCACTCATTAGTTATGTCCTGCAAATTCCTAATTGCGACTGATGATTCTATATTAATTGATGGTTGGTTTAGTAAAGTATTTAGGTAAGCTGATATAATTAAGCGTTTGTTGTTGTAAATACTGTTTAACCTCGTTTTATAATTATCAGCGGTTGTTTCCAAGTGTATAATATGGTTGATGTAATGTCACTGGCCAGTTATGTCATTTGCAAAGAGATAGACCATTTCAAAAATACAAATGCACGGAGAAAATTTGTGTTCTCTTTGTCGGAAACACTCTCGGCAAGTGATGAAACATTTCGTCTGCCGATCAGCAATAGAAACATTTTTGGGTGGCCCATAATTCGAAATTCAAATATTTATTATTTCAATGAACTATACGTTTACGTTAAAGCCAACAACACAATCTGTCGCCAGTGACAGTGGTGCTGACGTTATGGGAAAGAGAAGAGACTGCCGGTAGTGCGATTCGATCCATCATTCAGGTTGTTTGCAGCGAACGATTCTTCGGTAAACGCGTACGGGATTAAATTGGGAGTTCATCGTTGCTGATGTGCCGATGCCTATCATTGGTTATTGACGATTTTTTGATGAAAACTGTGTTGCTAACTGTTTACCTATCTGTATAAAAATGGTAGGATACGATTGACAGGTCAGCAACGGATCCGGGAGTTTTCAACTTGATTTCACAATTTTGAATTTTTATTCAAGGCAACATTAGCATTGACAGTACAAAACATAACGAGACTCACAATATTGAAAACGACGTCAACCCTTGATCCAGTCCGTTACATTTAGTAGCTAAAAAGAATTACTTAGTAACAAAGAAACTTTCTATTGAACCGACTGACATTCCAAAAACAGCAATTTCGACACCTTCCGGACTATTTGAATTTTGTTGAATGACTTTCGGCCTTAGGAATGCAGCATAGGCGTTCCAACGTCTTGTACATTCAGCACTACGCGAACTTGCTTTCTGTTTTGTATATTTGGACGACGTGCTCATTGCCTCTCGAAATTATGACGAACATCTCGAACATATTAAAATTATTTTTTCTAAATTAGAAGAACATGGACTTGTTGTAAACTGGACAAGGTATATTACGGGTTCAAGTCATCAACAATTACGAACGACCACAGACTGTTAAACCACTGAAACGCTTTTTAGGCATGATAAACATTTATCGACGCTTCGAGGTGCTGCTGCTGACCAGAAATTGTTGAACGACTACCTAAAAGGTTACACTAAGAATGATCGAGTTCTGATCCAATGGTCAACTTAAGCTACCGAAGCGTTCGATAACTGTAGAATTAAACTTACAGATGCCACTTTACTTATTCACCCATCATTATCAGCACCTCTGGCTATCATGCCAGGCTATCATATCAGACACTTTGTAACCACTCAATGATACGCAAAAAAGATACAGTACTTATGATCATGTACTTCTCGCTGCTTATTCGGAGATCAAACACTTTCGACATCTTCTCGTAGGTCGTATATTCATGCTTTACGCCGATCATAAACCACTTGTAAAGCATCCCCTCGTCAATTTCGATATTTAGATTCCATTGGTCAATCCACGACTGATATTCAGCACATATCTGGACTGGATAATGTTGTCGCAGATGCTCTTTCACGTATTAATCAAATTTCTATTCAGGAAAGCATTGATTATGCTATCATCGCAGATGCTCAGAACAATGACGAAGAACTTCAACAAATTTTAAGGAGTAACTCTTTCCTCAAATTCGAGAAATTTCCCGTTTCTTTTAATTCGAAAAAAAATAATTGATTGCGATATTTCTACTACAACACCTAGGCCATTCATTTCCCTAAATTTCCGAAAACATGTTTTCAATGGTGTCAAAGCTTCTATCAAACTTTTGATTCCGCATGTCCTCATCAATTAAGAAAGACTTTCAAAGTTGTGTAGCTTGCCATCGTTTTTCGATTATTCAACTCGATATCGTTGGTCCATTACCAGTTTCGGATAATCAGCGGTATTGTATCACATTGATCGATATATATTTCGCTGCGACCCGAGGCGGTTCCATTTCCGGAAATAACTGCTGTAACCGTCACTTTTGCTGCCTACTCGAATTGGATAGCTCGCTTTAGTGTTGCAGAGTTCATCGTCACGCACGAAGGCATGCAATTCGAATTACAACTTTTTCACGAACTGGGTAACTTACTCGGCTTGAGCGCAGGAGAACAACTAGTCACAATTCAAATTGTAATGGCATGATCGAGAGATGGCATCGTGTCGTCAAATCCACCATTATGTGCTACGACCGAACTGATTGGGCTAATGTTCCTTCTTTCAAGCTTACTATAAGGACTACGAATGACTTATAGTGACGAACTAAAATACTGGAACGATCAAATTTTATAATCAGACTTTATTGCGAACTTAAATCGACACTTTGATGAAATTCGACCTGTACCGGCTTCTCGACATACTACGGACAATGTTTTCATTAGTAAAGATCTGCTGACTTGCTCGCACGTCTTCTTGCGGACTGACCCACTACGCAGATCGCTGCAACCACCATATTCTTGACCGTATTTGGTTATCGATCGTATAGAAAAATTTTACATTTTGGATCTGAACGGACGACCCGCCAAAATTTACATCGACCGACTCAAACTATGTTACTCGGACAATCAATCACAAATTCGCGAACCAAAACTTATTATTTCAGCTGACGGACCTAAATTACCTACGGAGGAGCCGAAAGTTTGCAAACATGTTCGTTTCGATCTTTTGCCTAAACCTACAAAAATTTGAGGGCGTATGACTAAGAAACACAGGCTCTATTATTTCACACGTGACACGATACGTTAATGAAGGATAAAAATAATCGTACCAATTGTAAACGAAGGGGCGGAAATTAGCATTCATAACAGCATAATTAGTGTCAAATTTAAAAATCCATTTTATTCCACGTACACTATCATGCATATTTAATTAACTTTAAACCAAAATAGATTTCCACCGCATACCGCACTACCTACCTATAAATTCATAAATAAATTTAATAGCTTACTGATATGACAAATTATACAGCAGTTAACACAAAATATTACCTTTTGTCTATGACGATGGATGTTATAAATAAAATTTTTCCGAAAAACGGCAACAACAACAAAAACAAAAAATTACCCCATTGGGAAATTTTGTAATAAATTTTCTTTCAATTCATTATTTATGTTTTATGCTTTACACATACGTACACATTCGAAATTGTGAATTCACATTTAACCAAAAAAAAAAACGGAGCAACATAAATGATATGTTAAATTTTGATGTATTACGAGAGTCGAGAGATGTGCGAGATAAGAATAATTTAGTGAGAGTATCATCATGGGATTCAATGTCATTATGTTCATGTATATGTACTTGTGCTTCTCATATTCCCCCCGTACACACACACACCCAGCTATTTAGTATGTACGGAGTTCATTATAATTCCAATTAAGTTTGGTATACGCACAAGAACGAGACTGGAGACTTAGCTAACTGTATATATCGGGAAAAATAATTAAAGCTTTATTTGCGGATTTATTTTCTTTTACTCGTATACAACTCATTAGTGTGTCTGTACGATTCTAAAAAATTTAATAACTGTACAACATACATACATACATATTTACATAAAAAGTACAAAAGTTTCGCAAAAATAATGATGTATCTGTGTTCTGGTTTTAAATCGTCTTATTTAAAAGCTTTGGGAAATGTTCTCGATGTCTGCGAAAAATGTTTTTTGTAAATGTCTACGAATCATATTCATTTATCATTTACTTAACTTTTCGGCTTACTCAGAAGCTCTATCTAAATAAAACGTGGTAGTGGCAGTAGATGGTATTTTGATGAAGAAGATTGATTTTAATTAAGCTTTTTTTGGAAATTGGAATATTATGGAAATTTTTGGTTATTATTATTTTTGTTGTTTGTATTTTATTGAAATTCTTAAGGCGTGTGGACGTCTTTTGCTGTAAAACTGTGGTTGATTTTATTATATATCGTCGCTTTTGTATATATGTGCGCATTCTAACTGTAACTAGGCCTAATTTGTAAATGATAATGAAATTTGACTTGTAGAATACGAGATAATCAGAATTTCGGTCTGAAAATTGACAAACCCGAAAATTTCACTGGAAATTGTGAAACATCGAACATTTTCAGTTAGAAAATTGGCTGCAAAATTACTTGACGTATGCCTATTGGCAAAATAGTGCCGTTCGTCACTAAAAAGCGAGTTCAACTATTTAGAGCATTGGCGTGGTCATATCTTCCCCGGTTAGGTTTCAAGGTTGGGGTGGAAATTGCCAAAGATAATTAAATGCTAGTGGACTAGGGAAATGAAGTAAGCAGTGGCATATCCAGAAATATATTTTGGAGGGTGCATTTTTTTCATATATACCAAAGACATAAATAATTAAAACAAATATATGGTTTTTATATGCATTTATTTTTATACAAAGGTACACATAAATTTTTTTTTAACAGAAAGTTATTGGATAAAACGGAAATTATTAATTACAAACTAATATTCAATTTTCGTTTGTGTTTTTGTAAAATATTTAGTACTTCTTCTTCATCCACTTGAATATTTTTATAAATGTAAAGTAATGAAAGACCATTCAATCTGGTTTCCGCGATAGAATTTCTTAAATAGCTTTTCAAATATTTTAAAGTTGAAAACGAACGTTCCGAAGTGCATGTTGTAACGGGTAACGTTACTAAAATTTTTAATAATTTAAAAATATTTGGATAAATTTCTTTATCACAGATTTGAAGCAATTCAATAGTAGATTCTGGAATTTTGTCCAGCAATTCAAATTTCCGTAGCCATAACTGGTACTCAGCAATCAATACGTGTAAACTGCAGTCTTCCAAATCCAAAGTATATGGGTTTAAAAGTGTTTCTAATTTATTTTCAATGTCATCAGTTTTAATCCTAGGAATTAATAAATTTAAAGACTCTAATTTAGATTTATGTTTCAAGAATCTTTCATTTAAATTCAGAATAGTCGAATCCAAAAATGGATTAAATATGGAAATTTGAAAATATATTTCTGGTGTCTCAGAATTAACATTACAACGATTAGTCTGTCTTGCTGCTAATCGTGGAATTGAAATTTCAAACTAATCGTCTATATTACTGCATTACTTCGTAGGTTTTTCAGTTCTTTTAAAGTATCCTCACATACTCTAACTGCCAATACAAGATCTAGCGTTTTTGTTTGCAACATTTTGCATAACGGCAAAGTGTACGAAAATATTTTTTCAATTGTTAACATTGCGATAACGAAACTGGGAGTTTTTATCGAATTTAAAAGCATACATGCAGCACTCGATGATTCTTTGTCCTTCCAACTTTCTATTTGTTCTAATGCATAAATTAACGGCTTAAATAATTCCACTATAATCATGACCGATTCATGTCGTTCGATCCAACGAGTTGGGTAAAGTCTTTTTAGTGTTATTCGTCTAGATAAGGGGCATAATTTAGAAATTCCTTCTTGAAGCATAGCATTTCGCTTAGGCGTATGCATAAAAGTATAACATTTTTCAATTACACCCATGCAATTTCGAATATCTTTAACTTGACAAACATCCGAAATTTCTAAATTGAGGGAATGAGATGCACAGTGTACGTACAATGCACTGGTAAACTTTGCCATTATCTTAGCTTGGACACCATTGTATTTTCCGGACATAGCTGCACCGTCATATCCTTGACCTCTCAAATATTTTAGATCCAATCCCAAAACTTTCAATGTATCCAAAATGGTGCTCGCTAAAACTTCTCCGGATGTTGACGTAACTGGTACAAATTGTAAACAATTTTCAACCACAGTCATTTTACCTTTAAGATTTTCCACAAATCTAACGCAAATAGAGAGCTGTTCCTGTGTCGAAATATCTGTGGTTTCGTCAGCTAATAATGAAAAACATTTGCTTTCATTCACCTTTTCGATAAGTTTTCTCAAAATTATTGTGTTACAAGAGTTTATAATCTCGTTTTGTATAATGCTTGAAACATACGATGCATTTTTCCTGCACTTTCTAAATGAGTCTTAAGTATTAGATCTCCAGAATCTACTCTGAACCGTAATAGTTGGGGAAAATTTCCTTCAGATTCTTCGTCGCAATCATTATCGAATTTCATTCGACCATAGTCACGATGTCCTCTAAGAGCTAATCCATTTCGACTACAGAATATTACTGTCTTAATTATAGGAATAAGTCTTCTTCTATTTGACGTAATCTGCCGAGCGCTAGCAGTATCTAGTAATGTAGCAACTGATTCCGCATCACCGTGAACTACACTTTTTAAATTATCGGCGCACAACATCGAAAATTTGTGGTATTCTCTATCTTGGTGAACTCGAAATTTTTCATTACCTTTGCGCCAATTGGAAAAACATTCATTTACAAATTTTCCTAACACTTGGCTGCTCGATCTACCAGCAAATTGTTTAGCAAATAACACGCAATATTTACAAAAAACCCCATTTTTAATATTCGAATAAGCAAGCCAAGGATATTCTAACAACCAGTTATACTTGAATCTTCTTTTAATATTTTCATTTCCAATCGATATGCTCGGGAATGTATATGAGGGGGTTGGTTTCCAAACTTTTTCGTCGCAACTTAATACGGAGTATATAAAATTGGATATACGAGTATCGTACCTTTCATTTGAACTGTGTTGTTCTGAATTATCATTCTCAGGTTCTTTGTTAATTGTTGATACTTCTGGTTGTATTTCGAAATTTGTTTCGTTGGAGTAGTCATTCCTTTCTTGAACATCTAGTTGTTGGGATTCTAAATGTTGACGCGTATTAAAATAATTTAGTAAAGACTGCTGTCGTTTTGTTTTATTATTCATTTGTATGTATCCTGATTAGAAATACGTAATAAAACAGTGTAAAATTGACCGATTTCGATGAAAATGATTTTCCGTCAAAAACTTTAATAAAAAGCTGATCGGCTAGGATTATCGGATTGATTTGAAATTTGTAAAACATATAAAATATATTAAGCTTTATCCATTTATTGTAAAACAGTAAAATTAAATAATGTGAATCCATAAAAAAACAACAAGATTGAATGCCGATACATCAATATGGAAAAAAACATTTTAACGTACCAGCATTCACACTAATTGAAATTCTTTAAAAATGTTCTTGTATTTTGGTTTGAAGCAGGCACGTTATCCTTCCGCTAAAATCCAAACAATTGGATTTTCACTAAACTCTACTCACCTTTTAATTTTTGATTTTCAAAGAATACGCCACTGGAAGTAAGTAACAGGAATGGAACTGGATTCAACCATAGACATCTTACAATGATAGAAACTATGATCGAACATATATACCCATTATTATAATTTAAACAAATTAATAATTTAAATTAATTAATTTTAAATTTTTAATTTTTATAATTTAATTTTTATATGAACGGCGAGAAAATTTAAATTACGTTATTTAATTCTGGAAACATTTGCAAATGAAATGATAAAATTATTTAAATGAACAAAAAAACATTATGTCCTTTCATCCTACTTAACTAAATGACGTTGTAGCTACTCAAAAACCTTTTTAATTCGTGATACTCCTCGTAGCACAAATCCTTATACACCGCACCGCTTCATTACGAAGGATAGCACGTATTGCTGAATAGAGTTATTTCGTCACCTACATTCGCGAGTTTCGATATCTATAGATTATATGAGTATGTGAAGTTTTTACCAATTAACAAAAATAAGTAAGTATTGTAAATCACACTGTTAAAAAATTTCTTATAGGAATTTTGAGTGAAAAATTACAGTTCATGAAATTTTAAAATATGATAACATTTAATAAATTAATTATTTTAATACTAAGACGCGAATGTATACAGACGTTTTTTGAAGAAAACTACAACATTGCTCAGAAATGATTTTTTAAGTAAAACTATTATCGGCCCTTGCTTGAGCGTAACATGCTTCGTTTGATAAATTTAACCCGTAGGAGTGATTCCTATATGTTTTCATTGTGGTTCAATCTCCGTGATGTCTTGTTATTGTAAGAATTCTTGAGTTTCACTCAAAAATCATGAGGCACCAATGAGAAATTTGCTCAAAAAAACGTACTGGGCCAATCTACATTGGAACTAAACATACTTCGTTTTGTAGGTTAAACCCGTAGGAATGATCCTATATGGTTTCATTGTGGTGCAATCTCCGTTATGTCTTGTTATTGTAAGAATACTTGAGTTTCACTCATAAATCATGAGGCACCAATGAGAAATTTGCTCAAAAAAACGTACTGGGCCAATCTACATTGGAACGAAACATACTTCGTTTTGTAGGTTAAACCCGTATGAGTGATTCCTATATGGTTTCATTGTGGTGCAATCTCCGTGGTGTCTTCTTATTGTGAGAATACTTGAGTTTCACTCAAAAATCATGAGGCTCCAATGAGAAATTTGCTCAAAAAAACGTACTGGGCCAATCTACATTGGAACGAAACATACTTCGTTTGGTAGGTTAAACCCGTATGAGTGATTCCTATATGGTTTCATTGTGGTGCAATCTCCGTGATGTCTTGTTATTGTGGGAATACTTGAGTTTCACTCAAAAATCATGAGGCACCAATGAGTAATTTGCTCAAAAAGACGTACTGGGCCAATCTACATTGGAACGAAACATACTTCGTTTTGTAGGTTAAATCCGTATGAGTGATTCCTATATGGTTTCATTGTGGTGCAATCTCCGTGGTGTCTTGTTATTGTGAGAATACTTCAGTTTCACTCAAAAATCATGAGGCACAAATGAGAAATTTGCTCAAAAAGACGTACTGGGCCAATCTACATTGGAACGAAACATACTTCGTTTTGTAGGTTAAACCCGTATGAGTGATTCCTATATGGTTTCATTATGGTGCAATCTCCGTGGTGTCTTGTTATTGTGAGAATACTTGAGTTTCACTCAAAAATCATGAGGCTCCAATGAGAAATGTGCTCAAAAAAACGTACTGGGCCAATCTACATTGGAACGAAACATACTTCGTTTGATAGGTTAAACCCGTATGAGTGATTCCTATATGGTTTCATTGAGGTGCAATCTTCGTGTTGTCTTGTTATTGTAAGAATACTTGAGTTTCACTCAAAAATCATGAGGCTCCAATGAGAAATTTGCTCAAAAAAACGTACTGGGCCAATCTAAATTGGAACGAAACATACTTCGTTTGATAGGTTAAACCCGTACGAGTGATTCCTATATGGTTTCATTGTGGTGCAATCTCCGTGATGTCTTGTTATTGTGAAAATACTTCAGTTTCACTCAAAAATCATGAGGCACAAATGAGAAATTTGCTCAAAAAGACGAACTGGGCCAATCTACATTGGAACGAAACATACTTCGTTTTGTAGGTTAAATCCGTATGAGTGATTCCTATATGGTTTCATTGTGGTGCAATCTCCGAAAAGTGATGTGCCGCTAGAAAAACAATCGTTCACGCCTAACAAATTTTTGTGAACTAATTTATCGAATCGAGTTGAACTAATAAAACAAATTTTTGAGAAATAATTAAATATGGTGCAGAGAAAGGTTTGAGGAAGACATTCTCAAAATAAAAATTTATAAGGACTAAGTCCATATCATCATTTTATTGAAAGAATTCCTCCGACTCAACAAAAAGTTAAACCGCAAAGCAGATGTGTTGTTTGCTACAAACGTGGACGCAGGAAGGAAACAATTTACTGGTGCCTTGATTGTGAAGCTGGACTATATTTGGACTCGTGTTTCAACATATACCACAACACACGAGAAAATTATTAATGAAACATTTTTTGTTAAAAAAAATATTAAATTAAAAACAATATGACATACATTTAAAAGTTTACGTTTAATTTCCTCCTCCCGCAACTCACATAGTAATTGAAACTTTTAACTCCCACGCAGAAGGGTTAAATAAATTATGAATAAGCAGAGACTAAGATACAATGGTCAATTATATTCAATGATTAAAAAAATGGCGGCAAGGCTAGGTCTGCCTGATTTTTCAGAAGATTGGAAAGAACGGGAGACTGCATGACCCTAATGCTGCACCAGTACTTGTAGCACAATCCAATGAAAATGGTACTGGAATTTTTTACAAATTAATTACAAATTTGTTACACAGTTAGAAAATTGTTTACAAGTCCCGTTATTCTGCAATTCGTGTGTGGGCTGGCATTAGACAAAGCTACACCACACTTTTCGTATTTTTGTTAATATTTATTGTGTCGGGTGGTACTGGAATTTTTTACAAATTAATTACAACATATCGGCATAGTTCAACCCCAAAAAACTACCTCTAGGGGGTGCAATTCTTCAAAAACCATATTTTTCGTTACAACATGCTTATCGCATTTCTAGTAATATTTGTTGTATTGTTGTATCGTACTGGGGGTGGTACTGTAATTTTTTACAAATTAGCTACAACATATTGGAATAGCTCAACCCACAAAAACTACTCCAAAGCGGTGTAATTTGTACACCCTTCATTTATTACAACAGCCCACACCCACAAAAATCGATCGTAATGTATCGAATTTCCTTCCTATGCAAGAATTAGGTATCTCTGAATTTATTACAACAGCCAACACCCATGAAAGTCGATCAAAATGTATCGAACTTCCTTCCAATGCAAGAAATAGGTATCCCTGAATTTATTACAACAGCCCACACCCACAATAATCGATCAAAATGTATCGAAATTCCTTCCTATGCGAGAATTAGGTATCCCTGAATTTATTACAACACCCCACACCCACAGAAATCGATCAAAATGTATCGAAATTCCTTCCTATGCGAGAATTAGGTATCCCTGAATTTATTACAACAGCCCACACCCATAGAAATCGATCAAAATTTATTGAACTTCCTTCCTATGCAAGAATTATGTATCTCTGCATTTATTACAACAGCCCACACCCGTAAAAGTCGATAAATATGCATCGAACTTCCTTCCAATGCGAGAAATAGGTATCCCTGAATTTAATACAACAGCCCACACCCACAAAAATCGACCAATCGAACCAATGTTCAATACATATTTATCGACTTTTATGGGTGTGGGCTGTTGTAATAAATTCAGGGGTGGCTATTTCTTGCATAGGAAGGAAGTTCGATACATTTTGATCGATTTCTGTGGGTGTGGGCTATTGTAATAAATTCAGGGATACCTATTTCTTGCATAGGAAAAAAGTTCGATGCATATTTATCGACTTTTATGGGTGTGGGCTGTTGTAATAAATTCAGGAGTTACCTAATTCTTGCATAGGAAGGAAGTTCGATAAATTTTGATAGATTATTGTGGGTGTGGGGTGTTGTAATAAATTCAGGGATACCTATTTCTTGCATAGGAAGGAAGTTCGATACATTTTGATCGATTATTGTGGGTGTGGGCTATTGTAATAAATTCAGGGATACCTAATTCTTGCATAGGAAGGAAGTTCGATACATTACGATCGATTTTTGTGGGTGTGGGCTGTTGTAATAAATTAAGGGTGTACAAATTACACCGCTTAGGGGTAGTTTTTGTGGGTTGAGCTATTCCAATATGTTGTAGCTAATTTGTAAAAAATTACAGTACCACCCCCAGTACGATACAACAATACAACAAATATTAACAGAAATGCGATAAGCATGTTGTAACGAAAAATATGGTTTTTGAAGAATTGCACCCCTTAGGGGTAGTTTTTTGGGGTTGAACTATGCCGATATGTTGTAATTAATTTGTAAAAAAATCCAGTACAATTTTCATTGGATTGTGCCACAAGTGCTGGTGCAGCATTAGGGTCATGGAGACTGCCTTTCCGGTGTCTCTAGATAAAAATGAATAAGAATTAGGTAAAAACTTGAATTTAAGATCAGTATAGTTTAGAACATTCACAATGACGTGCATAATGGTCTGACGATACTAAAAAGTTCAATATTTTTGATATTAAAACCCGATTCCATGCAACAGTAGAATCCTGAGTGAGTTTTAAGTAACACATCATTAAAAAAATGCTTCCTTCCAATCAAAAACCTAAATGTAAAAAATCAAACCCACACCATCAATTTGTGATATTAGTTTAGCATAAATAATGATTAGCGACTGTTAAGTATCAAGTTAATCCGCATCCATCCTCCCGCTATTCCCACCATTCGCAATAAGTAAATATAATATTTGCGTAGGCGGTGATTACCAAGTACATAAGATAAATTTACAAAACGGAATTATCTAACGAGCAGCAACAAAAACAACTTAATTCGTATCTTGTAAATTTACATATGTTAGGTTCTAATTTATTTTGATTTAATTTTCTCCGCCAACATTATGCTAATTACTTTACGTACATAAATAATTTTTAAGATTTTTAATTTCTTAATATAAACAAGAACAGTAAATTATTTGTGTATGCGTGTATGTGTGTTTAAGGTACGGAGGAGATGCATACCGTGAATCTCACATATTTGTTCATGCCGAAGCGCGCATGAAAATTTAATTGGCAAACATTATCTCGTCGCTGTTCAAACAAAACATTCAAATTTTTTTATTATTATTTGCTGTACTAAATATAATTTTTATTATTTAGCCAACATATTTTGTTCTTGTTTATGTTTATTCGAAATAATATTATGCAAATTTATTTATTTTTTGTTTGCCGTTTTTTTTAGTTTTGTATAATAAGCATACGCAAATATAAAAATAAAATTTAATAGACCGAAAACTATTATTTAAATTAATATTTTATAAATAAATAAATAAAATTGTATTTTATCGTATTTCTAATTTTTATAAAAATGCTGCCGAGCAAACAAATTTTTTTTTTTTGTGTAATTTAATTTATTTATGTGGAAAATTATGTAAAAAAGGCTGGAATTTGTTTTTATTTTATTTTTTACGAATTTTCCAAAATATAATTTGAATTTATAATTTTTTGCCTTAATATTTTGAAATTGATATTATAGATGAGGATCGCTTACAAAAAATAAAAAAAAAATATTTTCGACCGATTTTTATCTTAACAAATGGGAAAATTAATTTGATTCGTAATTAATATTTAAATTATTTTTAAAAGCCGTAAAAGAGCTGCGAGCGGTTGGTATAATTTAGTATAAGCATTTGTTTCCATTAAATCGACAATTTATGTTTTTAATTAACTGAATTTCTTTAGAGCGACTCTACAGAACCCAGTAAGCATATAAATTTGTTTGAAGTGACGTCTTAAATAACAATAATCAAATGTTGGCAGGTTGTTTAATATAATCAGTTTGTTTTGCAGATTCTACCAAAATCACGGGGAACCCGAAAAGCATAGAAAGTGCTATTAAATATGAAGTTCTGTCCCGATCAATTAATGGGTCTTTTGAGACCGATGTGAGGCTTCTAACAAAAAAAAACAAAAAAAAAACAAATTATATATGTGTTAGTACCACTCAATATTAAATTCTTATTAGAATAAAATGAGTATGATTTATTACACTGTAAAATTATTCTCCGAATCAAATGTATTTAAAATTAAAATAAAATTTATTCAAAAATACAAAATATTAATGAAATACAATAATTATCAAAATAGATAAGCAAAAAAAACAAATTAGAATGAAGTGAGAATTAGTAAACAAATGATAAAAAATTACAGCTTTAACAGAAAAAATATCAGAATTGTTTATTGAAATTTTTCGATCAAAATAATGTGTATTTTATCAATCTGGGCCAATAACACGCCACTTCCAGAGATTAGGGCAAGATACCACTATATAGGTTGAATTGGCCTATCTATAGAAAATATTTTCCGGTATAAAGTTTTTAAAGGCAATTTTCCACCGTAAATTTAGAGTATTTTATCAATTTGGGCCAATAACAAACTTCCAGAGGTTAGGGCAAGATACCACTATATAGCTTGAATTAGCCTATCTATAGAGAGCATTTTCCGGTATAAGGTTTTCATAGCGGAGAAAATGTAATCTTGTTAATGAATGACAAGACAGCAATTTTCCACCATGACTCTTGAATTTTTATCAGTCTGAGCTTGTTATTGGCCCCGACTGATAAAATACTCAAAATTTACGGTGGAAAATTGCTATTATCACAATTAGATTTTCTCCGCGAGGAAAACCCTTATACCGGAAAATGTTCTCTATAGATTGGCCAATTCAACCTATATAGTGGTATCTTGCCCTAATCTCTGGAAGTGGCTTGTTATTGGCCCAGATTGATAAAATACTCAAAATTTTGAGTGGAAATTTTCAATAAATATATTTGATATTTTTTTTGATAAAGTTTTAATTTTATTTATTTGTTACGGTTTTTTGTAAGTTGTTTAAATATTTCTTTAATCACGTCGATTATAAATACAACTCGGCGGATTTACTGCGGCGGGAGTTCATTCGATCCGCACTTGATTCGCATTTAAAATTATTTACATTATAGAATCCGCCTGAAAACTGTATTATCGATCCGCAATCAATCTGCAATTTCACCAGTATTGTCAAAATTCTGACATTCAATTTTGAGTTTTTTATCCTACAATTGATTTTTTCATTTGAAACGTATTAATTTAGAAATACATGATAACAAATTTTGAAATTACAAAAACATTAAATAGTGAATAATGGATACCGTAAGCTTTTATTTATATTACAACGGTGAATTAGGGCAAAATAGAAAGGAAAATAGAAAAGCGATACGGTATTCGTGCAACATATTCCAGTTGTCAAATACTCAGTAAGAAAAATATTTTTTTGAGTTTATTTCTCTTTAAAGTTATTAACGCTTATTTTTTTAGATTTGTTAAAATTTTTAGATTAAATAAGGCAGCCTTTAGATATGTTTTAAAGAAATTGAAAACAGAATTACCACAGGTGGTCAAATCGTCATCGCTAACACCCGAATTTAAATTGGCCGCTACTCTCCGATTTATGGCTGAAGGTGGGTATCAAACCGGTGTTGGCCAAGATTCCTTTGTTGGTCAACAAACCAACGGTTTCGGTCATTCTATCAGAGGTGTTAAATATATTAGAAAAATTATTGTGTCCAAAATGGATCACCCTGAAGATTAGTGAGGCAGAAAAGAGTGTGGCAAGACTTTATTTGTATAACAAGTGTGGATCGTACGCACTTAAAGATTGCAAAACCCGCCGTTAATCCTCATCTTTACTACAACCGAAAAGGATTTTAAAGTTTAAATGCCATGATAGTAAGTAACAATTAATTGTGCACCATATTAGAAAAATGTATATATCGTAATTTTTGATCTTTATAAGATTTGTGATCATAAATTAAAGGATCCGGTGTGGAGATGCAACATACCCAGGGTCTAGCCACGATTCATTTGGTTGGGGGAATGGTGATACTGCGGAGTATTTCAAAAATATATAGAGCAATGGGGATAGAAATCAACGAGTATTACCGAGTACGGGGATAAATTTTTAATTAACAATTTTTTTAATTTTTTTAAGCTGACACTGGATACCCGTTGTTGCCGTGGTTGGTTACGCCATATCGGAATGCTGAAGTAAACACTTCAAAAAGTCGATTTAACAAATCGCATAGTTCTGCCCGTAACATTGTAGAACGGACAATTGGAGTGTGGAAAAATTGGTGCCGATGCCATCTTGGTGTTGCTCATCATCTACATTATACGCTTGAGAAATCTGTTCTATTAACAAGGTTACATTTTCTCCACTAGGAAAACCTTATTCTGGAAAATGTTCTTTAGACATAGGCCAAGTTACTCTAAGTTGGTATCTTGCCCTAACCTCTGGAAGTGGCTTGTTATTGGCCCAGATTGATAAAATACTCAAAATTTTGAGTAGAAATTTTCAATAAACATATTTGATAGTTTTTTTTGTTAAAGTTTTAATTTTATTTTTTTATTAAGGTTTTTTGTAAGTTATTTAAATATTTCTTTAATATATTTTGTATTTATTATCCGGTTTATATTTTATTATATAAATTATGAATTTATTTGATATAATAATAGTTTTTAATAAAATTTTCAATAATTTGCATTTATAAAATATTAACAGTGCAAATCACCAACACTAAAACAATTCAATATGGCGGCTATTGGAATCTATTTGATTCCAATAAGAATTATGTTCCGCCATGTTTTCCAATTGGAAACTTCACGGGCTTCATTTGAGGGGATTTAGAGTGAAAACTAAAAAAACTCAAACAAATTTAGTTTACACTCTTCATAATAGCACGAAAATTTTCCGTTTTAAGTAGTTTATGGAAATTCGTATGATGTCGTACCTTTTGTACGGGTGTGAAGTATTCCAGAATTTCCATAGATGTTATGTATATATTTGTATCACACTGTTACGTCAAGTTCAAATAGGAAAATAATGAATCGTATTGGAAATATGAGTTTTTTTTAGAAAATGACTCAAATCTCAATTTAAAAAAAATATTATATTTTCTACAATAAAAATTTATAAACAAACCCAACCATGCATTGTGTAGAAACTATCGAGATTTTTATTAAAACAGATTAAAACTTTAAAACGATTAGCATAAATATTTTAATAAAACAAGAAAAAGGTTTAAATTCAAACTGAGTTAAAATGACATAAGTACACATAGAATATAAAACTTTGTATCAAAAAACCCGAAGTCAAGCATTGTAAGTACGAAATGGTTTATATAGGTGACTCAATGACCAACTTCATATAATATCGGCCGGATTGAACGACAAAGGCCATACAAATTTGTGTCATTTTTACTCAAATTTGGATGACCATTATCGGCCATTCCAAGAGACCGTGATTCAGGTCTGGCTAGTATATAACCTTGGTTATTGAGTCACCTATCCAAAACCACCTACTGATAATAATGCACGACTTCGGGTTTATTTCTACGAATATTGATATTCTAGATGTCCTGATGTTGTTTTTTCTAAAGTTTGGATGGCCATTATCGATCATTCGCAGAGATCGTGATTCTAGTCTAGCTAGTACCCCTAAGTTGGTCATTGAGTCACCTAACTAAAATCACCTACTGCTATTAATGCACGACCTCAGGTTTATTGCTACGAATTTTAATATTGTCGGTGTACTGATGTCACTTTTACTCAAATTTGGATGACCATTATCGGCCATTCCCAGAGATCGTGATTCAGGATTGGCTAGTACACGATGTTGGTCAGTGAGTCACCTAACCATAACCACCTAGTGCTAATAATGCTCGACTTCGGGTTTATTACGAATTTTAGATGGCAAATATTAGCCATTTCCGAAGTTATTTAGGTCAGTGTCACCTATCAGTAATCAGGGGAATTTTGGAATTTATATACTGAATTTTGATAGCCATTGGCGACCATATCCGGAGATTGTGATTCAATTCTCGCTAATTCGTGAAGTAGTTGATTAAGCGCCTATCTAAACCAACCTAGTTTTAATAATGCACTGACTTAGGTTTATTGCTACGAGTTTTTATCGTCAAGTTTTACAGTTCTTATTTGTTTCTAAAAGTAGAAAATTCGAAATTTTCGAATTTCGAACCATCGGTATATTTTTTAATCTCCGGAAAAATCTCTGGAAATTTTGTTAATTCGTATGAAACTCAACAAATTTTTATTAGAAATTAGTGAGAAATTCAAAAATGGTTTGAGTTCAGTATATTTGGTTTGTATCCCGAATATTTTAGTACAAAAGTTTGGTTGAAAATTTATGGTTATGTTACTATAATATTTTTTCTTCCTGATTTATCAATTAAAATTTTAATTTTTACTTTAGTTATAAGAAACGACATTTGTCTGCCATTTTAATTATAACAATTTGATGTACGTCTAATAAATGTACTGATAAAATTTGCTCGATTTCGTTAAACTTATCTTGATGTGCTTGTTTTTTAATTATCGTAAATTCAGTGAATATATATCTGTCTCTTGTTTCTATCTCACTTTTATTTTATTTCAACATTTTGAATTAAAATTATGTACGAATTTTAAAATTTCAATTGGAATTAGCAGAATTTCAATCGGATTTTTATACGTATTTGATTTGAATCATATGGAAAAATCAATGGACTAATTCACGTGTCCTAGGCAAGGTCATACTACATGAGAATTTGATTAGAAAGTGGCATCAATTTGAGTCGGTGTGGCTACCGTGACGCAGATTATGCAGGAGAGACCGAAACCAGACGGTCGACGCTCGAATATATTCATGTTTGACAATGGAATTAAAAGTTGGGGCTCAGAACGCTAAAAGTCAGTGGTGTTGTAATTGTTAGGAATTATTACGCTGGTTTTGGAGGTATGGTCGGTTGGTAGTTTATGTTCACTTGGATGGTACACAAAATCTTTCCTTCTCTTAAACGATGGGTTTTATCTTAATTTTTAGTGCTAAGCGCATTCAGTTAAAGCTTGAACAAGAATACAATACAAAAAAATGGCAGGGCATTTGACACTTGCAATCTCGAATAGCGAAAATTATGAATGGCATTTAGTAAAGATGTTCAATGATAGATATCGCGTCAATCACCATTTTCGTTATTCGTTCTTGCACTGAACTAAAATAATATAGGGATTCGTCCTCTAATTCTTATTTGAATTTGGCGTTTGGATTAATTTTGTTTTGTTGGCTTTTATTGATTGGATTTTTTTTGTGGTATTTATTTGTTTGGTTTGTATGCATGTCTCAGAACTAGTTTTCAGGAGTAATTGAACAAGTGCTGATATCGACAACATAGTCCGAATACATGGTCGGCGGCTTTTGCGACAAACGAATTGCATCGATTATTGTCCGAATGTTATCATTCAATTTGAACAAGCTGATTTTCAGAAAATCAAAATCTAAAATTCAGAATTAAAGTCATATAACTTAGAAAGTACTCTGGTGCAATTTACTTGACGTTGTAATAGGTTAGGCTCATTGTGTTTATAAAAGTGCGGTCTGTGGTTTTAGACTCGACCAGTGTACACAAATGTAAGATTTTTTGTAAGGGTGCTGCTGTGACAGTGAACAAGAAACACGCTGAACGAATTCGTTCCACCGCATACTGGCCTAGAGGGTGAAAAATGAACAGGATTAAGCGTTATTCAGCAATTCAACAGTATTCGAAACCTATGGTTGTATACATTGGGCACAACATATTCGCCCTTCCGATTGGGGTATGATTAAAATTAAAAATCCTGAATTTTGTGTTAATGTCAAAAGTAGTGGAACATCGTAAATTTTCTCTTCTATAAAATCATCATTAAAACTATCCTTTAATTTGAGTCATTATTTATTAAAATTGGTTAATTAGATTTCAAGAATAAGTTATTTAAAATACAAATTAAAATTCAATAAAACTGAGTCTCGTGTGCGGAATTTGGCAAGACATATATCTTTTGTCAAAAGTCGGGCTGGCTCAATCCCTTACTCGACCCTCAGGTTCTAGTAAACTTTTTGATGCATAATTTGATTCTATACTGTTCGGAAGGATTAATCCAATCCGCTCAAAATATGTATTTTCGATGCAAAATTATAAATCAAATTCACAGTGGATAGGGAAATGTAAAAATCGTTTGTAATTCTGCTATTGTCTAAAAGGAATATTATCGAAGTCTCTTAATAACGGTTATAATCTAATAGGATTATTCCACTGGATAAGACCATTCCACATCATCATACAAAGTCGTGATTCATAAAAATTATTTCTTTGTTGTACGAGTAACTACAATTTTATAATACATTTTTTATATTTTTTATATTACAGGGATTATTCTGGGCATTAGCATGTATATGGTTAATTTATGATGGCACAAAAATACCACATTTGAAAGGTGAACCATATACCGGAAATTCGTCATATGTACCCATCTATACGGATTACATACCCACTGAATTTTTAATAAATGGTATCGTATCCGCCTTATTAACCGTTATTAATGTTATATGTATCTTTATAACCGCTATTATCGTATTAAAAATTAAAGAAGTTGCTGCACCGTATACAGCCAGTCCTGATTTGAGAAGGTAAGTCCTTTAACGTTGCTACTTTTTTTGTATATTGGGAATTTAAGAGGTTTAAGATTATTTATCTCCGGCATTGTGCTTCAAATGACTATTCTGATGATTTATTTACATGCAGGTATAATTTTTACTCATTCCGCACAGGGTTCATATAAATATTTAAGCAACAATTCATTTTGTATTTTTATTTAATTTTTTTTTTTTGCGCTTGCGAGAGAGCTTTTATCTACCTTGCAACACATTTTCAGTAGTAAACACAATTTATATTGCGGGATTTAGACACATTGTTATAACATCATCATCACGTACATATATGTACAATACTAGTAGTGTAATAGTTTTTTTTTATTATATCCGAACGATACGAGCACATCGTGTGTTGTGCTTTGAATCCATCAAAAGGATTTTATTTAGCGCAAACAAAATATTTAAAATCATGTCTACCTGCGCTAACACTGTGTACACATAGTGAGCACACAGGCACCATTCTACCAACAAATTGAAATCCATGACACAATAAATTGGGGAAAACAATGTGTAATTGTATATACTCGTAAGGTAGAAAAAAGCATTCACCTGAAATGAGCAGAATAGATGAAAAAACAGAAAATTAAAATTTGGATTAGTACAAATATGCAAATTAGATTTTGCCTGGAATATTTTATATATCTGTATTTGAAATGGTGATCGGAATCATGATAATGTATACCTTAACATCCCCATATATACAAAGGGTAAAATTCAAGCAATGACATTGTAAAGAATTATACAAAAAACACTTTGTTTTGTTGTAAACATTTTATAATTTTCTCGTGGTTGGTTGCACATAGCAACACGTTAAGAATATTTAAACGAACATTTTATTGGGGCGGACAACTCGTTCCAAGTACGCGCATGAAAATATTCAAGTCATCAGGTTATAATAAAACATCGTCGGTAATGATGCGAAATCGATAACATTTTATGAAAGCATCATGATTTTGTGAAAAAAATTTTTAGGGAGGTTTTAGCAAATTTTTCTATTTTTTGCTAGCGTATTGGTTTGTATTAAAACGTTTTCAAAATGATTCACGACTTGGAATAGATTTAAAATGGTGTCAATATGTCATCATTTTAAGCTTTCAAAAATATTTTTAATATTTTGTTACTTACGAAACATTGTTGCAATTAAATGTTGACTTACCTGAAAAAAAATAAGAATATCAATTAAATATGTTTTATAATAATTACAATGTTAATATATTATTATTAAATATTACGACCCACGCCCCATCGCAAAAGCGAGCAACAAAGTGGCCACTTATTTGTTTGAATTAATTCTTTGCTATCTATTCTGGGGCCGAAAACCCCGCCAACTCTCAGCAAAATCGAAGACGTACGGCTAAAAATCTATTTGCTATCTATTCTGGGGCCGAAAACCCCGCCAACTCTCAGCAAAATCGAGGACGTACGTCTAAAAGTCTATTAACATAGACACAACTGTACATCGTATAGCTCCATATGCGCGCCTGTACTACAGACATGTTCGGAATCAGTCGATGAAAATTAATTTTTTCGGTATAGCCTAACATTCGCCAATTTGTGTGCCAAGGTTCTTTAGACTTCCTCCATAAATTGGTGTGTCTGTGAAATTTATAATAAGTAGGTCAGACACTAAACCTTAGTACTACAATTAATTTCTATATGGTTTAGCGAAGATCCTTGAAACCCAACTTATCATGTTCATTACGAAGAATTTTAAAATTAACAGTGTCCCAGCATTTCATCCTAGAAAATAAAAAAATTAATCAGGCAACACTAACATCCTAATAACCAATTTACTCTTGCGTAAAGTTAGCCCTGCTCGGATTTCGATTAATTTATTCCAAATATTCTGTTTTTGAGGTTGTGATGTTTATTTAAATTTTCAGCCCGCTCGATAAAACTAAAATTATTTTGCCATAACTAAAAATTGCCACGACGTACGGCTACATGATTTTGAGATGCATAGTAATATATTTTAGGCCCAGTAAAATAAAATCTGGGCTAGGAATTTCAGGAATTTTTATTTAAAATGTCTGTTGAGCAAGAAACATCTTGCTGCTCGCATACAATTGGCTCAAAAACATCTCGGCTGGCCAATAAAAAACTGGCGTAACATATTATGGAAGGATGAGACCAAATTGTTATTTTCGGCAATACTTGTTCTTGACAATATGTCAGGCGTTCTTCCAACACGGAATACTCCAGCAGTACACAACAAAAACAATTAAGCACGGCGGCTCAAGCATGCTCAAGCAGAAATGGTCCTATCAACAAGACAATGACCCTAAACATACTAGTCGTCGTGCTAAGGAATGGTTTCAAGCGAAAAATATTGAGTTGACTCCTTTAAAAATCCTCGTCTCGTGGATTAGAAATTTATTTTGATTGGTTGTATCCCCATGTGTGGTGTTGCTGGAGTTGTGGTTTCTTCTATTGGAAGCCAAACCATTTTGTACTTTTTCTTGTATCCCATGCGTGCTATGAAAATGATAATTGCTATTATTATGATTGTTATTATCCCGATGTATGCTGCATTGTTGTTTTGATAATCTATGGTGAGTTTGTCCAGTAGACTTATGCTCTTATGATGCCGGTTGTGCATGTATTCTAGGTTGAGCCTAACTCCTCTTTGCGTGATGTTCGCTGGAGTACGGGTTGAAGAATTTGTGATGTTTTTATCTCCCTGTTGGTGAATGTCCATCCTTTTATTTCAAGGGTTTCATTTTGATACTGGATCAGGAAGTTCCGGTTTAGGTGTTTCTCCGAACTGTTTTGCTTTAGTGTACCATTGAAGTTGTTCAGAAATATGGTATTTTGGTTTACCGGTTCGATTATACCTTTCTCTTTGAAAGAAAATTCGCAGCCTGCGTTAAATCCTTTCATTATCTGATTTCTACAGTGATCTTCATTTAATTCTTGTAAAGGCCACTAATAGTGATTTCACTTCTACTTTTGCATTGATTGATTATGCCGTATATTATATGTTGGTTTACTAGAATTTCACTGTATATTCCAGGTGCTTGTTGTTCTTGATGGTCGATCGTAATTTTACTTGGTGGAATTCTTCCCCGTTCGTTTTTGGTATCGAAATTACGTATAGGGTTATCATGTCCCGCATCAACATAGTTGGTTCCGCATGCTCTATAGCCTCCATCACGTTGTAATACGGTAGGGTTTCTATTTCATTCACAAGTCGATTAATTTCTTCCTTGTCTAACAAGTTGGCATTTATTATTCCTCCTTTTGCCAACTGAACTGCTCTGACTATTTCTTTCACCTCTTCCTTAAGCAACTGAAGGCGATTAAACATTGTTTGTTGGGATACATCGTCAGCGTTTCCTTCTAGGTGCAGCTGGATTTCATTGTGCAGCTTGAGGATCTGTTGGATCTTTTGGGTAATGGCGTTGTTTATTTTGTATTGCACGTTGTTATTTTCGATTATTCCCAGTCAGTAGCATTCGGTGACCAAGCTGAGCCAAACCAATTAATGGATCCTTTGGTCTTCGGCTTGTGGTACTTAAGTTCTCCTAGTAATTTATGGATTTCGTTAATCTGGTAGGCTAGCTGTGATTTCAAGATACTAGATGGGCCAATATCCTCTATCTCCGATTGAATTCTGGACAGGACATCTTCGTAACAGCTAAGGTCGATTTAAACCCTCTCGCGAGAGGGTATACGCGTATCGAAACTACTGGGGTGTCGAAGCTGGAAAGAAATGATTTTAATTAGTGACGTTCTTGATGTGAGTTTTGTGTATTCTTCTACCGGAGGTGGTTGTCACTGTGACTTTGTCTTTGGGAACAGTTTCTTTCCTGAATTTTGGTGTAATTGGTAATGATGGAGCTCACGAAGCTAGGCTCGTTATCAATCACGAGCATTCTTGGTGCCGTGAAGTAATGCAACGCTTTAATCATCTTATCTCTCAAATGTAGTACCGATCGATCTTTGATATGGAAGAATTTTGCAAATTTAGAAAACTTATCCACACATGTGATAATTTTTTCGTTTTTGATGTCTATAATGTCGATGTGTATTATCTCTGAGGGATATGTAGGTACTGGTGTTTCCTGCATTTGGCGTTTGTTTGGGTCTCTATCGTACTTGTTCTCATTACAGAACAAGTTTGTAACTGTTTGTCCTCTTTCCAATTACGATGAGCCCTCCTGTGCTCCTCTTCAATGATTCGGAATTTATTATCCTCATTGCAGATATCCTCCACTACTCGCCGCGATAGTAGTACTTTGTAATTGTTGAAATGTTGATGGTGAACTTCCTGAAGAGTTTGCATGTATTCCTCTGGGATTTTTATACCGTTCAATAACGTCGGATGTAATTTCTTCTTCAGGATATTTGTTAGAATCTCTTTATTTATATCCGGTAGTGAAATATAGTGTCGATGATAGTTGTTGTTCGATTCCTCGTAGATGTACATGTCGTCCCCTCTAATGAATATTATCTGAGCATTGAAGACATTTATCGGCGACTCACAGTGTTGGATTAATTTGGTTCCATCCTCCTCAGCGCTGTGTACCGTCCCATTACTTGAAGATGATAGTGTGCTCACCGTTAACCTGGATAAGACATCTGCCACTTTGTTAGTTATTCGAAGACTCTCCAAGACCCACACTATCACCAACATCTCCTTTTCATTGGTGGCGTAGTTTGCTTCCGTAGTGTTTAGGGATCTCGAAACATACGTGATTGGGCGATATTTTCCTACTTCGCATCCGTTGTTAGGATAACGGGCCTATCGAAGTTGGGGAATATGAATGGATCCGATGACGACAACTGTTCTTTCAGCTGTTCGAAGGCTTTTAATTCTTCTTTAACAAACTCGATTTTGATTTTCTTTGATTTATTCGGCTTTACCTGGGCATTCTCCCCCATCGTGAGATTCGTTAGCGGTTTGGCGATTTTAGCAAAATCTCTGATGAATCATCGGTAATAAGATGTTAGTACAAGGAATCCTTTTAATTCCTTAAGGTTCTCCGGTGGTCTGAGATACCTAATTGCTATTACTTTTTTTTGGTATGCCCGAACTGGTTACGATGTAACCCAGAAATTCCGTTTCGTTTTTCAGGAATTCCGTGTTATTGAGGTTCACCCGGAGTTTTGCGCCTCTTAGTTTCTTAAAGATTTTTCTGACGTTGTCAAGATGTTGTTCTTCAGTTCTTCCGCCGAAGACGATTGTATCGTCGATATAGACGTAACAAATTTTCCCTATGCATTTTTTAAGGACGTCGTCTGTCATACGTTGAAAGATAGCGGGCGCGTTCTTCATCCCGAGCGGTAACCGCAGGAATTCGTATTTCCCATTCATTCTTAAGAGTGCCGTTTTTGGAATGTCCGTTTCTTTCATCCTTATATTATGGAAGCCTGATGTCATGTCGATTGTTGTGTAAAACCTCGAATTCCCTAGGCTTGCGATAGTGTTAGTTATGTCTGGGACCGGGTAGGTATCAGAAATAGTAACATTCAGTTTCTTGACGTCAATTACCACGCGGTACTTTTTTATTCCCGAAGTGTCTAGTTTTTTTCCACGATCCATATAGGCAAATTCTACGGGCTCTTCGATGGTCTAATTAACTCTCTCTTCTAGGAGTTTTACTACTTGCTCATCAACTTCACTCCTCTTGTTTATGGGGTACGGGTACGTCTTCGTATATACTGGATCTTCCGTTGTTGTTCTTATTTCTGCTCTTACGGTCGTATCGATGATTTTTTCGTCGTTGATCGGTTCAAAAATTTGTAAGAACTCATTGATTAGGGTTTTCAATTTTAATTTCGTTTCTCCGTCCAAATGGCTATCTCTGACCTCGACATGTTGTTCACTTTGGTTGAGATTTTATCCTTCAACGAAATACTGAGACCTGGAGAGAAGGTTTATCATGGTCTCTGGTTTTGAGATATTTTCTCTCCTATTTATCATGGCCTCTACCTTTTTAAGGGTGTCATCGCCGATTATGCCGATTAATAAAATAATTTGCAACAACGAAATTTTCATGTGGTTCCAGAATTTCGGCGAATTGGTAAACAAAACAATTATGGATCTGTACCATATAAGGTACACCATGTACGGTTATAGCATTGAACAACGTGGGCAAATCGTCAAATATTATTTTCAAAATCAGTGTTCCGTTTTAGAAACGTTCCGTGCATTACGTTATTTCTATCCTTGCCACAAAAAATCTGCCGAATCGACTATTCGACGCTTGGTGGTAAAATTTAAGTCAACCGGTTCAATAAATAATTAGCCAATATCGGTAGGTCTCCGAAACGAAAGGTCTGCTGAAATCATCGCTACTGTAGATGAGAAACTGTCATTGCCATAATCGTAAACGGTGAGCGCTTCTGGTCGAAGATAAACCACTTGTTATCGTAGAAATTGAATGCTATGGGTACTGAAGATATGCAGTTTCAACGAGACCGCGCTGAACTATGCCAAACAGTGCAAGCCACGAGCGATTTGAGGGTACGGTTATTTCACGAGGAGGCGACGTGAACTGGGCTACCGATATCGTACGATTGAATGCCTTTAGACTTCCTCCTCGGACCTATCATAAATCGCAGGTCTATACGAACAAACCGCAAACAATTGACGTCCTCAAGGTCAACATAATGAACGCCATCCTGTAAATTCCGCCATATTTATGCGACAAAGTAATCGAAAATTGGGCCTCTCGAATACGTGCCACCAAGTAAAGCTGTGGAGGACATTTTAACGACGTTATATTCCATTCCAACTGAGTATATTCAATATTATCGGACGAGTCTCAGAAGAGAGGTATTTCCGAGTGGAATTTTGATGGTGTTAGTTTAATGATAAGGATGGGCTTTTTACTTAGCGGACATCCACTGAAATAAAGAGCTAGAGATATATTGACATTCTGGAAAATCTCTTTCTACCGTTTTTGTACATAAATCATTTCAATCAATCAATCACGAGCCGAAGTGTAAAATCGTGGTTTACAGAACATTACCACCACTATTAGATTGACTATCTTGTGTTAAGACCAAAACCCAATTGAAAATCTTTGGGGACTATTAGTTAGAAAATTTACGGTGGTAATAGGCAATTCGAGACAATAAATGATTTAAAATTAGCCATTCTATATGCCTGGGAGGAAATATCATCCGAAACCATCAATTCATTGCCTAGAAGTATGCCTACCAGGATTTTGCCAACATCAGACAACAAAGGGGGGTAACTTTGAAATTGAAATAGGAACCAGTAGGATTAATTTAAAACATTTTTTTTCGATTCATGATAGATGGCGCTGTTAAATTAAATTGACATGCTTCTCAGTTGCGTACCTTCATTTGAAATGCGGATTTGTAAGTACATTGAAGTCGAAGGCCATCATTTGGAGTACCTAATTTAATTAAAAGAGGAAGGGGCAAAAGACCCATGTAAACCAAGCACCATGGTACGTGAGAGGCGAGACGACTCACGTTAATCAAGCACCCCGAAGGGAATAAAAAACTACTACGTCCACGTCGTTGTTCCTATGGGTTACGCGGAAAGTAGTTTTTTCACCAGCTGATTACATTTCTACAGGTAACAATTTTCCAGTTATTCAGATATTTTCAAAATAAAATACAAAAAAAAATCATTTATTTGGAAGCAGATTTAATCGCACGTTCCTGGGTTCCAATAATAGTAGTTGCTTGACAAGCTATTTTTCAGTAATTAAAAATTTAAGAAATATAATTTGTTGTTGTTACATTAAAAACATGTTAGTTTTAATTCAAGCATATTGCAGAATCGTATGCATAGGTTCTCAGTAAAAGAAATCGAAAAAAAATAAATATCGTTATTACAGCGCCATCTATCATGAATCGAAAAAAACGTTTCAAAGAAATCCTACGTACTTTAATCCGTAGAATTCGAATCTGCAAAAAAAATATTGGGTTCTATTTTAATTTCAAAGTTACCCCCCGCCTCACTTACAAGAAGGGGAGGAGAGGTACTACTCCGGAATGATTAAATTTTGATAATGGACATTTTTTCGTAGATTGCTCATTTTCCGAGATATTTTAAAGTTTCAGCTTAAAAAAATCAGCCGGTGTAGTAATGAAACAAAAATTTAAAAAAATTGTTTTTCTCCCCAAAAACAATTCAATCTTGCAAGCTACTTTATATTTTGCTGGATTCGGTAATTATCTAGAATTTTTGGAATTCAATTTTTTTAATCAGTTATTTAAAAAAAAATATGAACGCGCTTGGATATTTAGTTATGAAACGTACTGTTGGAAATTTGTATGTTTTGTTTCTCTAATTTCTGGTTTCGTCTACTTACACTGCGGTCCAATTCATGACTTATTTTGTGTAGACTGACTTATTTGAAAGTCTAGTTCTTGTGGACTTTCTTGACTTATTTTGGAGAGTTTCCACAAAAATGACATTTCATAAATTTTTTGTTTGTATGTAATAAAATTTAGCTGTGATATACGATAACAGTTGAAAAATTATATTTTGTAACTGTAACATAAAAATAATTTGTTTTTTGGGACATTATGGCAGACAAAAATAACCGCAAAAGGAAATTTTACACTTTACGTTGTAAGTGCGTTTTAAATTACATATTGTATGTTGTTGTTTTAATCATAAATTGTGTTTAAGGATAGAAACAGATTCCTTTATGGAAATAAGTTTACTTTATGGGAGTAATTTTGTGAATTGACAGTTTTATTTTTTATTTTTATTTTTATTTTTTAATCTTTTAGGTCCGATTTTATCACCATCTGCACAATGCTGTATAAGGTAGCGGAAAATAAGAAATTTCGCTACTCGCCGCAAGAGGCAGCACAATCACAAAAGAGAATTTATTTTGTTATATAATTACCAGCGGAAATTTTTTATTCATTTTGTATCTCTTTTTTCACTAAATAAAACATCCCAGCGGAATAAAATATTAAAAGTGATCCTTAAAATGACAAATTGATTGATCTCCGAAGTAAAGGAACTCGGTAAATGAAATTTTGAAATTTAACAATATTCCGTCTTTCCATCATTCTAAAAGAATGACGATGATATTTGGATAAAAGTATTGATCAGGGGTCCAAAACTTAGGGCAAAATTCTAGGATCTCTTTACGCTGAACTACACTAGGCTATTTCATAACCAATACTTCTGAAAATTTAAATTTTTTTATTATTTTATTTTCAGTTTTTGGCCAATATCTCAAAAACTTTCACTAGTAACCAATACTTTCGGTTGTGTTTCTAATAGCTTGGGTCATACTGAGACTACCAGGAAAATTTGGGGAAAATTGATGGATTAGAATTTTCACTATAATTTTTTGATTTTCTGCGGCCATATAAGTTATATTGTCGTAGTCTCAGTATGACCTAAGCTATTAGAAACACAACCGAAAGTATTGGAGACTAGTGAAACCTTTTGAGATATTGGCCAAAAAATGAAAATATCTTATATGGCCGCAGAAAATCGAAAAATTATAGTGAAAATTCTAATCCATCAATTTCCCCCAAATTTGCCTGGTAGTCTCAGTATGACCCAAGTTATTAGAAACACAACCGAAAGTATTGGTTACTAGTGGAAGTTTTTGAGATATTGGCCAAAAACTGAAAATAAAATAATAAAAAAATTTAAATTTTCAAAAGTATTGGTTATGAAATGGCCTAGTTTAGTCCAGTATGAACAGCTCCTAGAATTTTGTCCTTAGTTTTGGACCCCTGATCAATACTTTTATCCAAATTTCATCGTCATTCTTTTAGAATGGCGGAAAGTCAGAATATTGTTTAATTTCAAGATTGCATTTACCGAGTTCCTTTACTTCGGAGATCAATCAATTTGTCATTTTAAAGATCACTTTTATTCTTCTTTTAATATCACTTATTCCGCTGGGATGTTTTTCTTAGAGAAAAAAGAGATACAAAAACGTCCGCTGGTAATTATATAACAAAATAAATTATCTTTTGTGATTGTGCTGCCTCTTGCGGCGAGTAGCGAAATTTCTTATTTTCCGCTGAGAATTTTCCGCTATCTTATACAGCATATCTGCACATTTCATAACTCCATGCCAGCCTATACTGGCATGGAAGATGGGTCGGCCCATGAGTTTTGCACTCCGACAGGGGGTCATAGTTGTGTTCCATTTCATCACAGGTCTACATTGAATATTCAGACGAAGAACCAATCAGATACCAAGAAACGCCATTACCAAATACGCCATCGGCAAATACTCTTGACTACTTGTGACGGATATACCATCAACAGACACGCCATCTACATCCAGATCGTTTAATCAAAATAATAAGGAATGTAGTAGACCATCACTAAAAAATAAAGATTCGCTTTTGCAATTTATGAATGGCAGAGACGAAAAAGTGTTTAAAGAATTAAAAAAATTATGTAAAACATATTTCCCGGAGGTTGTTTTATCCGATTCTGACTCGGAGTAAATCCAAATCATAATTTTAATTAAAGTTTACAATTTCAGTTTAATTATTAGGAAATAATGAATTTGTGATGAATTTGCCAAAAATAATTAAATAAAATGTTTAAATTGTATTTTTATTAGAAAATTGAGACAGATATAGTCTCTGGACTGAAGAGCTGATTTCGCGATGTTTGTTTTATTTTGATACTCTTCCTTCTCTTCTAGTGTGATTTCGTTAGATAAAACGTCGTCTGTAGCAACACACACATTGTGCAAAATACAGCATGCAGCTATTACAGCATGCAGCTAAAGTTCCAGGCTTCTAAGGAAAATACATCTCCACCTCGTTTTCAACATACCGAAGGCTTGCTCTATTGCGATCCTCGCCTTACTGAGCAAATGGTTACATTTATGTTGGACGTCAGTAAGGTCACTTCCTTTGTATGGTTTCATGATTGCTATCGTATTGACGGAGCATTGGTAGCCACTTTCTCCAAGTAAATAGTATCCATTAGAAGGGTACTTTGCAAATTTATAAATGTTACTGTTTCGCAATACTCATTGATCATGAACTGATCCTGGGAACCCAATGCACAGATCTATAAATCTTTTCTGATGGTCACATACAGTTAAAAAATATAAATGATTTAAATATGTTTGGTTAAAAATTGAAATTCGTACCTTGAACCTGAATAGAATAGTCTAACTTTCTATTTATTATTCGTCTTAATGTCTAACTGGACATTTAATTTTCACATGGGTCCCGTCTATTGCACCAACCGCCTTGTTGAATGCATCTGACGTTGCTTGTAAAGCAAACGAATCTAGCTCTTCCTGAGTTTCCAACTGAACAATTTTATTTACTTAGAACAGTTCTATTCCCTTCTGTTGGCCGGAATGTTTATCTGACATCAATTCTAGTAAATTTCTAGACGTAATAAAATTAATTCTTAAATGTTTTTTGCCGAATTGGTATTCCCTCTTATAATTTCCAAATACAGGGTGTCCGCCGGGAAGGTATACTACTTTGTTTTGCCGCCATTTAGGCGAATATTAGTATTGACAGTTCATACTTGACAGTCGTGAAGTAGACACGTGGCAAATTCTTCCACAAGACAATTTACGCCGCCGTACATATGCCAATAGGATATTACAGCACGCCCATGACAACCCCGATTTTCATGAAAAAATCATAATGAGTGACGAGGCACATTTTCATTTAAATGGATATGTGAATAAACAGAATAGTCGGTTCTGGGCAATGGAAAACCCTCACATTATTCATCAGTCACCTTTACATCCATTAAAAGTGACAGTCTGGTGTGCAATTTGGTCAGGAGGAATCATTGAACCTTACTTCTTTGAAAATGAAAACGGCGTAACGGTAACTGTGAATGGGGAGCGATATCGTGATACGATAGAAAACTTTTTAACGCCACAACTGCATACTTTGGGCTTGACTAACATGTGGTATCAACAAGACGGTGCCACATCGCATACAGCCAGGATTACAATGGAATTACTGCGAGAACTCTTTCCACAACAAGTTATTTCAAAAAATGGTGATGTTGATTGGCCTCCACGGTCGCCTGATTTGACTGCTCCGGACTTCTTTTTGCGGGGCTATCTAAAAAGCAAGGCTTATGCAAACAAACCAGAAACGGTTGAAGAGCTCAAACAAAATATTCGTGAAGAAATTAATGAAATACCGCGTGAAATGTGTGAGAATGTAATGAAAAATGTGCTCAAAACGGCTCGCATTTGTGAGGCTAACAGAGGCGGACATTAAATAAAACATTTATCAATATAAGATCCATTCTCTTTCATTTAATCAAAAATCATAAACAAACAAAGTAGTATACCTTCCCGGCGGACACCCTGTACTTCAGTATTTCTACATCATGTTTGATGATTTTGGAGTAATGCCTAATATTCCAGTTTACTAATATAACCAGTAACATCATTTGACGCCGACGATTTTCCAATTTAATAATTTTTTCAAATGTGTAATTTATATTTCCACAAACAATAGAAAGGCCCGCTAATTATTAGAACTGTCAACTGACAATTGTCAATTAATGAAATGTAGGGTTATGTTCAAATCAGTCTTGTTTTGAATTGGACCAGCAGATGACTTATTTCAAGCCGCCATTTTGAATAAGTCAAATAAGTCTACTTATTTGAAATAAGTTGCGAACTGGACCGCAGTCTTTGATTTTAGTTTTATATAAGCGAATTTTCTTTCTAAAATCAGTTTTGAAATAAACTAATATCTAGTTTCTATTAAAATTGTGTTTACGAAAAAAATTCTAATTCGTGCTTATATTGTTTTGGGATGAAAAGTTATTGAAAGCTCAAGCAGCAAAAATTGTTATAAATTTTATTAATACTTGTAGTCCGAAAAATATTTTATGCATTAGAGAATCTAGACTAACTGAAAACACGGTTGTTGCTTTACTGACATAACAATGAATTACCGACGAGGCGAGGGTCGTAGATGGTCATCCTATATCCTATAAATTATTGTTAAATTCGGTTAGTCGCAGTAAATTTGATATCATTGTGGCACAATACTGCTCCTTAAAGAACGAAGAATTAATTTTAACGTGAACCGTTGAAAACTCTACAATGAAATTTTCCAAGGTTAACTATGTTACGAGTATCAAAAAATATATAAATGTAAAATTTAAATCGAGAAATATGACATAACGCTGATTGCCAATTGATCAATAAACAAATTCGTTCGTAAAAGCTTAGTCATATTTTGAAATTCGATGATATAAGTAAGAATCAATCAAAACATAACCAAATAAGTATAATAAAAATTTTACCGCCTCGAACCTTATCGATACATTCATCTCGTACAAATAATACCTTCATGATTTTTCAAATTTTACATTTCATTACCTGTCTTGCACGCAACCAAAAACGATAAACCGGTAACGAAAAAAGCAACAAAATTAAAAAGTCTCCCGCACACCGCTTACACATACAACGTTATAATACATCACCTGTTGCGCGATTGTATTATTCCCGATTGTGTTTACATATGCGAAATGCGACGATGATGATGATGATGAAATAAAATTACGTATGTTGAAAATAAACCGCACGAAATGGGAAAAAAGTTGAGCAGAAAATGTTATTTTTAACAAACCAACGAAAATAAAAAATAAAAATTCGGGCTTTTTATGTTATTTTTGTGTATGTGGGGTATATGTGGGGTATACACAAAAGTAAAACAAAACAAAAATAAATTTTCATGTACTTCTTCATGTAATCTTGTGTATATGTTTTCTTCTCCCGGTTTAATTTAATTTTTCTCGTTTTCCTTAATTTTTTCCTACTCAGTTTTCTTTACACACACACACACATCGCCCTTAGATATTTTTGTAAAATTTCTTATTAAAAATATACAAAAATAAGTTTACCGGTTTCATACTGGGTAAACCACATACAGCATCACCAACAACAATTTGGTACGAGTACATTGTATATGTAAGATGTATATAAAATGAATGTGAGCTTTTTAACTAAAGCATATAGGTATGCATTGTACGTATATGCTTTATGCTTATTGGCCCGTAACCTTTGTATATAAGATTTTGTTTTTGGTTCACGTTTGTTGACGACTTTAAAAATGCATGCACCATAAATTGTCATTGAACTTGGGTACGTATTCGCTCTTTTGTTATTCATGACTGGTTTAAGAAACTAATTGATGCCATTCGTAAATTTAAATGTTGTCCAAAACCACTTTACTCGACGATTTGAAGGTCCCTGATCGCAAAAAATGCAAAAAATACCCACCCGTCTTGATGTCGGCTTATGCGATTTGATTTTTTTTTCTGAATTCAGAGAATTAAAAAGCTTTTGGGATCTCTACTTCTAGGGTGTCGAGTGCCTGCTTTGGGAAATTAGCCATAAAAAACACCCAATTCCACGATATTGTCTTAAATTATTCCCTTATACTCGTGTAATATATCGTTTGAAAGGTCTTGAATCAAACAACAATTTCGACATAACTTTACTCGTGTCGTAAATTTTCCTAAACACAACTGAGTCACAACTTTAATTAGTTTCAAATAATCAAGTGGGAAAAAATAATAATTTTGTGATCAGCGATGAAGAAGATGTGCATAACAGGCGGCATTGCAAATAGAATTTCCTTCATACTGGAAATTTGCGCTTCGTAGGGTGGCGTCGTTTTATTTGGTCTCATCTTGATGACCTTAGTTCCGATTAGAATTGAAACTTCTAATTTTTATAATGCGGTGCTAGATGCAGACAAATTCTTTGAAGATTATCCTATTTTTCGGGTTCTGACCTTGTATCGATTCTACAACGAATCAGAAAATGTTAAAAGATTGTGTTAAATACCTGTAGCCCTATTCTGGTTTTCCTCGGGAATAGAGAATTAAGAATTAATGACATTTTCCTAGCAGTTTGAATTTTTTTATGGAAAAGACAACATTTTTATCGTTAATTTTTCCCCATTATTTTTTGGGGGGAATTGTGATTCGTACATTTTTGAGCAAAATACTATCCCAATTCCCAATTCTGCGGGAAAGCCAGAATAGGACCACTGGGGTTAAAATTAAGGGAGTTACCGGTGTACGCTTATTTACCGATATGCAAATACGCGTGCTGCTGATTCTGCGGCGATCTCTAATTTACCGAGTTATACAGGAGAAATAATTTTTGAACCAAACTTAACAAATAGGCGCAAACTTTTGTTTCCAATAAATGAATGTTAGTATTCAACGAGCAGGGATGGAATCCCAATATTAAAAACATCGGTCAACCAAAGTGCCGATCGAGACGGTAGACAGGATCTGTGGTACAAATGAATTAGGTATTTTAACTACCACATTCGCTTATAAACGTGAATTGAAACGTAATACAATTTCGTAAATGCAACGGACAAACTTAGATAATGCGTTTACTTGCTAGATATTGATTCCCAGCGAGAAGTGTACTAATATAGCTGGAAATCGTGATCATTTCTGCTTGTTGCAGAAATGTTGCAGAACAAATTCTAATCCGCAGTTGTCCAAATTATTGCTGGAAGTACCAACTATTACAAGATTAAAAGTTTAGGTCAATTAGAAAATGCCGAAAATTCTAAGCAGATCTGAGCCGAGCAGTCTTTTATATTTCCTAAAAATTCAATTCGCAAAAATTGTTAACAAATATTTTGATTTAAATTACTGGCGGCAGGTAAAGCTGGTGGTTTTTTATTTGTCAGTATTTCTGTTTTTTGCAGGTGGCAATTGGCAATTTCTAAATAAACTTTTTAACACTTTCGTTTAGTTCGAGCATATTTTAACTCGAGTATTAAATTATGTTTTCGCTTAGAAATGACCAAATGACAACATTTGAAAAGTGGTAAAAAATTAAATTTCTCCTGGTAACAAAAAAATGTTACCCAACTGTTCAGTAATACATGAAATTTGTTGCGCTTGAGTTTGTTAATAGAGAAACAATGGCATTGCAAATTTGCAAATACATTTTTTTGAAATGAATTAGAATATCTTGAATTATTAAAATTGAATTATAACTTTCACAATAATGGAACTGGAAAATTGTGAGACGGCAACCTCGTTGAAAAAAATGGATAAAATAACAAAAAATCAATAATCCACATTGTCTACAAATATTCTACATACTCAACGAATTGTCGCCATTGTCTACGCTATTTTCGACACCAACATGTCAACAATTCCGGCTTACGCGTAGACGCATAACCCTGTACGTATCGTCTATCATTGAAAAGGTCTTGAAGAATACCATCAACGACCGTGGTAGCGCTGAAAGCAGTCACAATTTTTCTCATTCCCCTATAATCGTGTAGCATATCATTTGAAAGGTCTTGGAAAAGCAACAACAACAATTTTGTTATAAGCGCTATAGTTGAAAAGTCCACCTTTTGGGTAGTGGCAACTAATTATTTATTTACTATAAAAGGTGCGACATTTAAACAACAAGGGCCATCCTAGGTACTGTCAGTTATCAGAAATTTTCCCCACTCAGATGGATGGAGTTTCCTAAAACATAAGTCGGATGTGCTAGATCGCAAGGAAAATAGTAGAATCAATAAACGGAAAATATCTTACCCATATGTTTTTTTTAATGTTTCATTCTTATAGTTAATTCGGCCTCTTATTTTGAAAACATGAGCAACATATTTCGAACGACAAGTTTTTTTTTACAAAAATGTATTAAATATACGTGGTACATTTTCAGCTTAACCTTCATGAATGCCCATACATTTTCGATCAAATTGGCATCAGGTGGCTGAGCTGACGGGTCGAGGAATGGGTTGAGCGATATAATTCTGCTATGTTTATTGATTCGTTTACCTTGCTTCAGTAGCGAATTTTCTGCTGCAAATTCCTCCTGTTAGACCGCTACTACTAGCCGTGACAAGGCTAAGTAGCATTCTTTCTGGTCGATGGTCGATGGTCCCCTTCGTTTAGTTCGCCATCTTAATATCTGAATTGATATCCGTATGAGCGACCTGAGGGATGTTTGCCTTTGGATTAAGGTTTGAATTGGAGATTCTATTTTTTCACTTGCCGATGTGTGGTGACTATGTTTTCTCGGCTGTTTCGTATTCCGCATCTTGGCTTGTTGTGAACGCGTGCTGCAAGAACTCCGGGCCATTCCACCAGATCTGGAGTGTTGCTGATTTCTTTGAGGTTACTCCACGGGAAGCACAATCGGCTGGATTGTCTTCTGAACGGGCATAATGCCTTGACAGGATCCTGGTATTTTGCTGAATCTGTGCCACTCAATGAAAGTCAGGGAAGTAGTCATGGAATCGGACCATAAGGTTGTTGCACTTATGTTAACCTCCGGGCTCTTTTTTGTTTGTTGAACTAAAAGACTCAACAGTACTGCGCCGCATAACTCGAGCCGAGGTATCGTCAATTTCGACAATTTTACCGGTGCTACCCTGGTTGTCGCTGTCAAAATCAGTACAGCCGCGTAAGCATGCTTGGACGCATCACAGAATCCTTGAAGTTCGAACGTACAGTTGTCCTTCGCGTAGTTGAGATAGCGGAGTATTTTAATTTGTCGCGTGGAATTCAGCTCGAACTTGAGTTGATCCCAGCGTCTAGCTGTTTCTACTGGTAGGTCTTCGTCCCAGCCCAGGTCAAGACTCCATAGCCTTTAGTACATTATTTTACAACCGATGATTACTTACGATAAGAATTGGTGTTTCGTTATATTATTGTCATTGGGTGGTAACCGCACTTGGAATATGAAGCAGTCGGCCGACGAACTGTAGCCTATCCCTAAGGTTTTGATTGATGGTTTATCCGCGATGGTAAGATTGCCGCTCAAGATCTCATCCTTGTGTAATCCCTTTAATATGTTAGGATGATTGCTTGACCACTTAATCAATTCCATTACCCCTTGATGAAGTAGCGTGATAAGCTGTGCTTTCACTTGTACTGCTTCTTCCAATGTATCTGCACTGGTCAAAATGTCGTCAACATAGAAGCCGTGCTTTAGGATATGGCTTGCCTTGGGGTGCTTGCGGTGTTCATCTTCGGCGAGTTGATGTAATGTACGAATCGCCCGATATGGTGCGATAGATGTTCCATATGTTACTGTGGTTAATTGGTATTCATCTATTGGATGACTCGAGGCGAATGGCGCGAAGGACCATGTAAATCTGATAGATTTGATCGTATAGGTTGTAAATCTACGATCTACCTTGATTCTTTCTAGAAATTCAGGAATAACCGAAGTCAGATTAAATTAAACTATTACCGTTGACTTCGGGGATGAACTGTTAATCCTCAGAAGACAGTTTCGTTTCTAATAACAATTTAATCGATTTTATGAATCATTTGTGTTAAGCTTTTCATTGGAATCTCATCAATTTGTGAAAAAGCTACATATCCTATTAACGCAGAATTTAACTTTAAAACGTTGAAAACTTTTCCGTTTAATTTCTAATTCGCAAACAAAATTTTAACTACACAAATAAAATATTTCGACGAAAACGATTCTTTCCCAATTTAATTGAAACGATTCTAGGAAACCTAACTGTACAACGGATTTTCTAATCAGAAACTTTTTTTACAAATGTTTCTTGTGTATTGATTTATAATTCAAAGTGTATAATATACAATGTAAACTTTTCCACCCAAAGCTTTCACATTCTAAAATATTGATTTTATGACGTAAATTTTATATAAATTTTTTAATATTTCGTCTGCAAAAGTTTTTTTTATTCTGAATATTTATAATGAGAACGTATAAAGTTTGTAGCCGAGAGTTTGTTCCTTCTAAATATTTTTTATAATTATGGTTTGAAGTTAGTAGAAATTAAATTATTTTATAAAAGCTTTCAGAGATTTTGCACTGAAATGTTCGAAGGTAGTTTTGTATTAAAACTAATTAATAAAATTTCTTAGCGCCCTCTCAACAAATTATTAGTCAGTTAAACCTAGTATATAAACGATTACATATCTTCGTAGGTAACTCACAAATTATTAAAAAGCTCGCCATAAAAATACCATTGAATTAATTCTATACGTATAGGGTGGTAGGAAGCTATCACAACAAATAAACAAAAAATAAAACTTTTGAGCTTAATTAAATTAAATTTTTTGATATATTTCCTACGAATTTGTGTTTCGAAACAAATTGAATTTGATTAAATTCCTCGACTCAGCGAACGAATTTCTTTAGGTATTTTTGTGGTGGTCGAATATACGGCATCTTCATCTGAAATTTGTGGAATTAAAAATGAGTCTCACAATAATATTGCTTGCCTCCACCCTTGCCGCGTATACGTTATGGCATCCCACGATTGATCCAGTGAAATGCTTTCCTATTAAGTACTTTGTATTGTGATTGTTGTTGTTAATATACGTACGACGGGTACGCTCTGTCGATTTGCGGTTGAATAAACCGAATTTTATATTACGCATTCCTTTATTTTGTTTTGATTATTTTGTACACAATAAAAATGTAATAATAATAAAATGGAAAGCAAATTAAAAATGTTCGACAACAGCAAAAATCAATTTACAAACCGTCCCGTTCCCAATGAAAGCTGGAATAATAATAATTTGATCTCATACTTTTCTCCAATATTTATCCAAGAATATCAATTTTCATTAAATATTTGAAAAATAAATAGAGAAGCAATAATCTGATAATATTTCTTCTGTACACATTGTCTATCCACATATCGCTCTATACATTTACGAGAAAAAAGCTCTGGCAAAAAAAAAAGAGAAATAGTGGAAAAATCAATTTATGGGATTTGATGCGGAAACCCGAAATTTCTTCAATACCTTGTGAATAAAGCAGAACCGAAAACAACAAATATATTTTTATTTTCTTGTGAATTGTGGGGTTTTAAAATACATTAAAGATTTCCTTCGGCTTTTTAGTATACCCCGTTCCGCTCCAAGCCGAAAAAATAAAAGAAATCGAAAATGACGGGTAAAAAAATATCGATGTATAAACTCTTTTATGACGTAATTCGTTTGTATGTCAAAATATTTACAACTGATTGGTTTTTTTGTGTACTTCGTGTGCGTTCGGAGTAAATTATGTCAGTAATCCAAAAAGGATGCTAATAGAGTCTAAAGTTTAGTTTCTACATCTCTTGTTATTACTGTGTGATGGGAAATGGAATTCAGATAGCTGAATGGCAAATTGAGGGAAAATGTTGCATTGTTGTGATGACAGAGTCTAAAATATTATATAAAATATCATAATAGCATAAGTCGAATGAATGATTCATCGTATAATTTACATATCAATTGTTTGGTATTTTGATGATGATGATGATGGTATCCATTTTTAAGAAATATGTGTCAGTGGTTTTTATATTAGTGTACCATAGCACCCCTTACCCCCCTAAAGCTATGTAAAAATTCGTTCATTTTGGGTAAACAATTTTGAGTTTAATTACTTTAAATATTTTTACTGCTTTTCAAATGTCAATTCATATATTTATGAATTTTGATGCTGTGTTTTGCTATTCTCCGCTAGAGGCATCACTATCACAAAAAGGAATTTTTTTCTGCTGATATTTTTTGAAAGAAACTTTTATGAAAAATCAAAACATTTGTGAAACAGAAGAGAAAATATATGTTTAAACGTTTTCAGTAGCTCAGTAGCATAGCTAGTAGCATTGCATACATTCTTGAAGTCATTTCAATGAGAAATATTATAGTAATTTGTTGAAAGGATGTCGTTATAGCTTATGGTAAATCACAAAAATGTCAGAAAGTGTCTCGCATAGTGGCTATATAGGTTTGAAAGGGCATTCCGCCCTCGCAAACAGTTCGCCCGCGCAAACAAATATTTTTTTTATTTACACACTTTTTAGAACTGCACACTTGTCCAAATATCTGTCTAAAATCCATATTTTGTCTAAAAAATTGTTTTTGGACACTCGCGTAAATTTCTGTCCAAATTATAAGTGTCCAAAAATTATAAAGTGTCCAAAAACTTCACACCGGTTTAAATAACACCCTATCCAAAATCGACAAATCACTCAAAAGAATAAATCAATTAGCAGAGACGTTAACAACAGTGTTCATGCCTTGTCCCAATCTTCTGTTCAAGCAGAAGAAAGTCGGGTCACAAGATCCATGTCCGAAGCCTCCACCCAGACCGAAACACCAAGTCTAGTGAACAAAAACCGTACCTTACCAAAACCGATAAATTATAGATCATCAAAAGCCAACAAGAAATAATAATCTGGCCGGATCATCATAATTAACCATACCTCTCCCTAATATTAATACAACTGCCAATGACGTTGAATTAATAGATGAGTACTCGATTCGAGTGGCGCAACCCAGAAAATGGCTTTTCGGTAGTCGCATTCATAATTCAGTACCGGATGAACAGTTCCGCAAACTAGCGACAAAGATCGCGAATACGGACAATCTGTTTGCCCAACGCATGGTGCCGAAAGCAATCTTTGGAATGAAATATGATTACGTATCATATAAGATCAGTATCACAGTTGAAATTTTTCAAAGCACAATCAACTCTACTTTGACCATCAAATGGTATAGTGGATAAAGCTTTGGCGTTTGGATTGGGAGGTATCGGGTTCGAATCCCGATAGGGGCAGGATGCAAAAGGAATTTTCATGGGCCTTCCATGGGCAGATGGTAACAAATCGGACCTATATCCGTACGTCCTCGATTTGGCAGACAACTGCGTAAGGTAAGGATTTAAATAAGCGAACTGCGAACGAGTTAGGAGTGCTTCGGCCCCAGAAAAGATTGCAAAGAATAAAAAATAAAAGAAGAATAAAAAACAAAAAAAAAACTCTACTTTGAGGCCAGCGGGACTGTTTGTCAAATAATTTGATTGGGATCAATGAAATGCGTTTTTCCGCAGAACTCATACACGCCACTTAATTCAGTAGCAAATTTTAATGCTCGGGAAAATACTGCCACAACCGCTGTAGAGAGAGTGCAAAAACCATTAAAGTCAGAGATGCAATGTGCGATTCAAACGGTGGCTTATTGTATTTTTCATCTTCAGAAAACTACTCCAAGACTCCGAGGCTGAGTAATCTACGCATTTAAATATTGCGATACTCAAACTGACATTGATATGAAACTAACACGCAACAAATCAATTTAAATTTATCTCATCGATTACGTTAACAAGAGGCGTAAATAACAACCACCATGAAGATTATATTAACGGTTATAAGTTTGTTAATATTCCATCTCAAAAATTCCGGCTTGCTGAACCTTAGCTTTTAACCTGGATAAATGGTAAACACTTTGTAACTTCATCTATTTTAATTTGTGTTGCCTTAGAGGAAAAATATCTGTCGCGGAACGGACTATACTACAAAACTTTTATACCGTAAATCCGTCAATGCAATTACAAAAGTTTATAAAATTGAGTGTAAATACGTTATTGTAGTTACCCATCAGTCTAAAACTGATTGCAGATAGTACCTTAACAGGTTACTTGCAACAACGGAAATATGAGCCTTTCACAATTACTTTGGATGCAGACCACCATGTCAACAGACTTAGGTCGGTGTTTGATTATGTTACAAACTATCCATCTAATAACATCAAATGGGTTTTAAATATTCCATTCAATATGTCAATTCAGTATGAAAGAGCTATCTTCCCGATGGATTACTGGTGATCCCTCAAAGTTTTCACATAGTAACTGTATGGATTTTCCAACTACATCTCCGACATCTTCAAAAGACTTGTCTGTAGATATCTAAAGATCAAGTAAGATCAAAACCAAATACCATATATTGACAGATTACATCATATCAACATGCAATTTTCCGTTACTCGTTACTTTCGCCATAACGAAATACTAGCCAAACATTAGTAGTATGAACACCATGCAAATCCAGTAAAGTAATACAAGAAACTAGTAAAATCATGACGATTCACAAAGCACAAGGATTAACCTCACCAAATGTAATATGTATTAGAAGCAATTCACAACCACTTGAGCTGTTCGATAGTGTACCGCATACCATAGTTATTTTTCAACAGTGGCTAATGAAATTATCATTTTCTGGAAAAAACAGTGCCACAAATTCGCAATGTAATCATGGCACTCCAACCTTGTTAAATCCACAAAAAACTATTAAACAGATATTTTACTATCAAAATGTAAATAAAATGTCTTCGAAGGCAGCTCAAGTCATAATTTTATTTTAAAAACACTCTTTCCGGTTTATATCATCTGTGGAACATTATTCAACGATAAAATCGATACGATATGTGGTTTATAGATGTCGCTCACCCCAAACAAGGATACAAAAATCCGATGGCGGAGTACTCATAGCCGGCGATACATTACTACCTAATGAATTGGTAGGTTTAACGAATCCATCGATCGAGCAATTATGGGTTAAAATGATCATCAATAGTAAGTCAGTACGAATTCGCGTGGCGTAAATTCCACCTGATTCGCCGACACCTATACCAAGTGCAGCGCCATAATTATGGAAATTACCAATACGGCCGATCAATCAGACATAATTTTGATAACTGGGGAAATTTGAGCGAAATCTGCGAATTAAAAAATGAACGAGACCGAACCTTGGACCTTATTTTTAATAATGAAACAGTTTTATGAAAAACAGAAGAATCACCAACACCTTTCGGAATTAATGATATTCACCACAAAGCAATAGAAATAATATTGGAAACCAATTTAAATAGCAGGTTCCAAAATTACCAAAGCCGGAAACCGTATTACAAATTCAGAAAGGCCAATTCGGATAACTTACAACACTATTTTGAGCAAATAAATTGGAATGCCGAGTTTAACAGCAATGACGTAGATGTAAATGTAGAAAAGTTTTACACACATCTGAAATATTGAATCTTATTTTGAACTGAGATACAGAAGCTATATTCGCAATATAAAGGATAAAATAAAAGGCGACCCCAGAAACTTTTGGAAATTTTTTAAAACCATGGATGGAATTGAGATCCACAGTTCATAACCAACATGCTTGCTCAGTTTTCCAATAAAGCAGAGGACAATTATAATAATAACAACCCAACCACTAGTGAATATAGTGCATTCATATTTATTCCACACATCGATACAAAAGACATCCAGCGAGCATTGGTAGGATTCGGAGAAGGTATTCCCGCTTCATTTCCAAAAAATTCTAAAAATTTGGCAATTCTTCTAAGCAGTTTGTTCAATCAGTCATTAAAATTGGCAACTTTTCCACAAAAGTCAAAAATAACTAGAGTGACGCCTATTTTCAAAACTGGATCTAGAAATGATGTTTCTTGCTACAGAGGTATTACATCTATATCTGCTCGTACCTAAATTATTTGAACTAGTAATATACAACTCATTCAAAGCAGAACAAAAAAGTTGACGTAATACACACCGATTTTGCAAAAGCTTTCGACTCCAACAGCCATTGTAAAACTTTGGAACACATTTTCAAGTTCGGATTTTTCAGCCAGTTTGTAGCCTGGTTCAAATCTTATTTGGGTAATCGAATCCAATATATTGAAATATGAGGTAAACGTCGAATAGAATACAAGCAATCTCTCCACCATTCTCACACGTTGGCCCATGGATTTTCACAATCTTCATTAATAGTATTAATAGTTTCCAATATCCTGATGTTCGCAAATGACCTCAAAATCCACAAAGCCATCGAGTCAGTCGACGATGCCAAAAAACTACAAGAAGATATTGGCAACCAAGCGTTATGATGCTAGTTTAATTCTCTGAGTCTCAATATTGGAAAGTGCAAATCTCTATCATTTCACCGAAAATCCAACCCCGTGACACAAGGGTACAAGATAAATGATGTACTTCTTCATGTAGTAGTTGAAAGTAAAGACCTAGGGGTTACTTTCGTTGAAAATATAAACTTTGTTAAGCACGTTGGGCTGTGCATCGCTAGAGCGAACTCCATGCTCGGTTTTATTAAACATTGGACGGGTGACATTTTTTATGTGGAAACAATTATGATTCTGTATTGTGCTTACGTTCGACCCCAGCTGGAATATGCTGTAAATGTGTGGTGTCCGTTCTACGAAAATCATATCCAAAGTGTTAAGAAAATTCAAAAGAAGTTTATACACTAAACTTAACCTGGACAGATGGATGGGTTTATAATCATGATCTACCATACCACGTAAACATACAGCGACAACCACCATATTTAACCGGGTGTAAGGCAACAACTTGACAACTCTAGGCCTAATCGACGCACCGGATGTGCTAAACTTAATTAAAATATAGGTTCCTGGTAGACAACTAAGAGATCATGACTTCCTCCACTTAGATAGACATAGAACCAACTATGGCGATAATAAACCAGTGAAGGTGATGTGTAAGAGTTTCAATAGACTTATAACTATTTATTTGAGTTTTGTTTAAGTAAAGATAATTTTGAAAGTAGGTTACGGCAATTGTATGCCCCACAGTGATTTTTCTTGTTACCTTACTTTTGTATTTCTATATTTCAAATTTTCAAATCCAACGCGGGTTTTTTTTTGTATTTTTTTCAAGTCGAATTTGTAGACTTATTTCAATATAAATAAATAAATAGCTCATACATATAAAATGGGTTGGATTCCTCTGACAAAATGATATATTGATAAGAATATTACTACGAGCCTATTCAAATTAGTATCGGGTTGGACTCTTCAAATATTACTTTTGGATCAAAGGTAATAAATTTTATTCTCTCTCGGTTGCCTTTGTGGGGTAATTTAATGAGAAAATTTTTTTGTTCAACCAATTATGCCCCAACATCAAGCGGAGTTGAGAGCACTTTTTAAAAATTTTTAACCTTTTTCACGTAAGCATTCTTAAAATTGAAATTGAACCCTATTCTACATAAGTATTTTTTGCAATCTACCAATTTAATTTAATTTTTCTCCGCCACCAACATATTCTGAATCTTTTCCAGATTCTATTCGCGCTGTATACAGGGTGGCTGAGACCAAGTGTTACCAAATGAAAACGCTGTAATTTTTTTAATTTTGATTATTTTTTATTGAAATTTCGTGGAATATGTTGAAAACATATTAAATTTTATGAAAAACATGTTACTGCTCGATATGACCTCCTTTGGCTCTGATTATTTGATTCAGTCTTCCATAGAAAGCATTGCATGCTGACCGAACGTGAGCTTGCGAAATTTTATTCCATTCTCGAACAAGAGCTGACTTCAATGCATCAACACTTTCGTATTTTTTAGTGGACACCTTACTCTCCAAAATCGACCATATGGAGAAATCCATGGGATTCAAGTCTGGTGAATATGGTGGCCATTCTTTCGACGAAATCAGCCGCGGAACGCAATTTTGTAAAACACTTCTGTGTCGCTCGAGGTTTGTGTGACGGTGCCGAGTCCTGTTGGAATGTCCAACGGTTCGTACTAAAGTGTTTACGTGCCCAAGGTAGCAAAGCATCGTTTAGGATCTTTTGGCGGTACACCTCTTGGTTTACCTTGACTCCATGTTCGATAAAAACCAGAGGAGTGCGTCCATCTGCAGTCACTGCGGCCCAAACCATAACATAAGCTGGTGATTGCTTGCGCATGGCAACTCTTGTGTCCAAATTATCGTTGGACTTGTGCTCTAACCAAACACGATCATTTTGTTTATTCACATACTGTTGAATGGTGAAAATTTTCTCATCAGAAAAGACAGTTTTTGGAATCTCATCACGTTCGGCCAAGGCCTTCAATGCTCGTGTTCTTTCAAGCCTAACTTTTTTTTGTGCCTCCGTAAGATCTTGAACTTTTTGTATCTTGTAAGGCTTCAAGTGTAGTTCATTTTTCAATGTGGTTTGAATGCTGTATCGTGAAACATGCAGACGTGCAGTCAATTGATTGGCACTTTGACGAGGATTTCGTTGGATTCGTTTCTGCACATTTCGTATCATTTCTTTTGATGTTACTGTCTTTTTAGGACCGCCTCTGTTCCGTTTAGCGATGCTACCAGTTTCGTTGTATCGAGTTATGGTTCGATACGCAAACATTTTATTCACATTCAAATGCTGGAGCTGACGAACTATTGCTGTTTGTGAATTTCCACCCAAATACAGGAATGGAATTCAAAAGTAATAGTGTAATAGTGTAATTGCTATTACTTTTGAATTCCATTACGATTTTTTTATGAAGATATTAATTTAGAACAATTATTTGTTGACCACATGTAAACAACTAACCAAACTTCAATCTGTCAAAAAATTGACGCGAGAAAATGACAACTACACAAATGACAGCAGAGTGAAGTCAGTAACATTTGGTCTCAGCCACCCTGTATTTATAAAAAAACACACGCGTGGATGTTTTTGTCAAAAACAATGTGGAGACGTTGAACGGCAGTTTAAAAATGGCTTTGCTTCTCAAAAGAAGGCGAAGAAACAATGCAAATAAGTTATCTTGAAATTGCGGACATCAATCATTCAGAAGTGTTGCTAATCGAATCAGATACGGTCATCAAAGTCAAAGAAAATAGCTTGGAAGAAAATTGGAAGGGACTAAACAAAAACAGCAGCTCAAAAATGTTGGAAATAAAAAAACTTAGAAGCAAAACTTCCATATTGCAGCCGCAAGATAGAAACTACAGGGAAAAAATACCAAATTCGCCGGATTTTAAGAAAAAATTTACAATTCCTCGACAAACATTGCAAAAATTATCTGCGGAGATTTGCAACAATCGTAATAAATTACTAAATGAAATTTTTTGCCGAGAACGTTTTATCAAATTGAGCAACTATAGCTCAAACGAACGTGTCACATTAATTGGAGGATTTTTCGCAGATCTATGCATTTTGAACGACGATAAAGAATTTGTGAAAAAATGTGGAACTAGACTCGAATGAAAGTTTCCATTGCTTTCAACAGACATAAATGAAATGGATTTGGAAAATGTACGCAACTGAATAAAGATAAATATTCGGGAATCTTATGGTAGCTGTGGTACCTTACATAATGCAAATAAAGTATATAATAGTGTAATAACATTGAGTTGTTCTAACCACTGGAAAAACAGCAAAAGGTTTCTATAAGTGACATAACGAAATTGCTGAATTTAGTGAATAAATTGTTCAATTTGTGCGGTGTAATTGAGAACGACAGTTTAAATGAGCATTTCAAGCACTTAGAAAGGGTGGCACATGGAAAACTCACGACGATTTGCAAAAAGCCGAGACCTACACCAACACTTCACGAAAAATGCTTTCCGCGAAATAAACGATTCTGGTTATATTTTGTATTTTTTTAGTTTAACTTTTTATTTAATTAACAATTTGGGCGAAACAGGAATTATAAGTGCCCAAATAATTCTAGTTGAAATTTTAGCTAGTTCACAATGGCCTTCAACCTTGCTTATTGTTTATTGCTCCGAATGGTTCACGCCGACTTCATATTGTTTCGGCTGACCTTGTTGGTTCTGGTTGGGGTAGTGAATAACGTTTAGATCGTTGCGAAAACTTCATATGTTGCACATCCGAATTGCACTGCGACCATTGTGCAAGCGCCAAAAATTATTTTTGTAACAATTTTGTTTCGACTTGATTTTCATGGTTCTGGATCACATTATATGGTTCGGTTGCAAAATCATATAGTGCACAATGATGTATAATCCATTATCCTACTTGTGCCAAAGATAGTTTGGCTGTAGAGGATATGGTTCCGGCTGGCTTTATTAGATTCCGGATGGATTTATAAGGTTCCGGCTGAAAAAACAATTATAAAGTTCCGGCTGAAAAATGATAGAAAGTACAATGATGCACAATCCATTGTGCTTCTTGTTTCATAGTTAGGTTGGCTGTATATAACCATAGCATCGGTTCCGGAATTATAAGGTTTCCACCAAAAATCATATAGTGCTGGATTTATAAAGTTTCGGCAAAAAAATTATATAGTGCACAACGATGCACAATGTATCGTGCTACTTGTGCCATAGTTGGTGTAGCTGTGGTATTGTTCTGGCTGGCTTTATTAGGTTACGCCTGGAATTATAAGGTTCCGGCTGAAAAGTATATAGTGCATAGTGAGGCACAATACATTGTACTACTTTTGCCGTAGACAGTTTGGCTGACATTACAAGGTTTCTGCCGGAACATCATATAGTGCTGGATTTATAAGGTTCCGGCTGAAATATAATATAGTGCTCAATGATGACAATGCATCGTGCTACTTGTGTCCTACTTGGTTTGGCTGTACTATGGTTCTGGCTGGCTTTATCAGTTTCCGGCCGGAATTATAAGGTTCCAGCTGAAAAATCATATAGTGCACAATGGTACAAAATTCATTGTGATACTTATGTCATAAGTAGTTTGACTGTAAAATGTATTGTTCCGGCTGAAATTGTAAGTTTTCGAAAATTCATATATTGCTGGATTTATAATTACAATATTTATTTACAATGATTCACAATGCGTCGTGTTACTTGTGTCATAGTTGATTTGGCCGTAGTATGGTTCTGGCTAACTTTATCAGGTTCCGGCTGATATTATAAGGTTCCACCGAAAATTCATATAATACTAAATTTATAAGGTTCTATATAATGATACAAAAATCATTGTGCTATATTTGTGCCATAGTTAGTTTGGCAGGTGGTTAGTATGGTTCCGGCGGAAATTGTAAGGTTTTTTTAATGAAAATCTTGCTGGATTTATAAGGTTACTGCTGAAAAGTTATACATTTGGTTTGAATGTAATTATAAGGTTCCGACTGAAAAATAATATAGTGCTCAATGATTCCAAATACATCGTGCTACTTGTGTCATTGTCGGTTTAGATTTAGTATGGTTGTGTATATCAGCCGAAACCTGATAAAGATAGGTATTAGGTTTCGGCTGATATTATAAATTTCTTGGTAAAAGGTCATATAGTACACATACCATCGTTTCCCGCTGGAATTATAAGGTTCCATCGAAAAATAATATATGTAATTCTAAATGTATAAGGTTCCGGCTGAAAAACTATATAGTGCACAATGATGCACATTGCGTCGTGCTATTTGTGCCATAGTTAGTTTGGCATTTGGTTAGTATGGTTCCGGCTGAAATTGTACGGATTTTTTCCGGAAAATCGTAAATTGCTGGATTTATAAGGTTCCGGATGAACAAGTGTACCATAGTTGGTTTGGATATATCGTAGTTCTGGCTGGCTTTATCAGGTTCCGGCTGGAATTATAAGGTTCCGACTGCCGTAATTGGTTTGGCTGTTTTACGGTATGGCTGTAGAGGGTGGAATAGCTGGAATCATAAGTTTTACCGGAAAAACGTATTTTGTTGGATTTTTAAGGTTCCGGCTGAAATATAAGACAGTGCTCAATGATGCATAATGCATCGTGGTACTTGTGCCATACTTGGTTTGGCTGTAGTATGGTTCTGGCTGGATTTGTTTGGTTTCGGCCAGAATTATAAGGTTCCGACTGCAAAATCATATAATGCACAATGGTGCACAATTCTTTGTGCTGCATTAGCAGTTTGGCTGTAGAAAGTGTGATTCCGGCTGAAATTGTAAGTTTTCGAAAATTCGTATATTGCTGGATTTATAAGGTTCCAGATGAAAAATAATATAGTACACAATGATACACAATCCATTGCGCTGCTTGTGACATAGTTAGTTTGGCTGTATATAATACCATCGTTTTCAAATGGAATTATAAGGTTCCTCCGAAAAAACATATAATGCTGGATTTATAATGTTCCGACTGAAAAATTATATAGTGCACTGTGATGCAAAATGCATCGTGCTATTTGTGCCATAGTTAGTTTGGCTGTAGAAGGTATGGTTCCGGCTGAAATTATAAGGTTTACTTCCGAAAAATCGTATATTGCTGGATTTATAAGGTTGCGGCCAAAAATGTATATACTGCAAAATGCAATGTGCTACTTGTGCCATAGTTGATTTGGATGTAGTATGGTTCTGGCTAGCTTTATCAGGTTCCGACTGATTTTATAAGATTCGTGCTGAAAGATCATATAGTACACATACCATCGTTTCCAGCTGGAATTATATGGTTCCATCGAAAAATTATATTTGTAATACTAAATTTATAAGGTTCCGGCTGAAAAATTATGTCGTGCACAATGATGCACAATGCGTTGTGCTATTTGTGCCATAGTCAGATTGACTGTAGAAGGTATGGTTCCGGCTGAAATTGTAAAGATTTTTTCCCGGAAAATTGTATATTACTTAACCTTATAAATCAGGTTCCGGATAAAAATTATATAGTGCGCAATGATGATTATCTGGTTGTGGCTAATTTTTTCACATTTTGGCAAAATGAATCGTGCTACTTGTGCCACAGTTTGTTTGGATCTAGTATGGTTCTGGCTGGTTTTGTCAGGTTCCGCCTGGAATTATAAAGTTCCGACTAAAAAATAATATAGTGCACAATGATGCACGACGCTTCGTGGTACTTGTGCCATAGTTGGTTTGGTCCCGGCTGGCGTGATGGACACCAACATTGGATTAATTCGAAAACACGCTTTTAAACCTCTTGACGTAAATTGTGTTAATTTGAACTTTGTGAGGCCTGGTGCAGATCTTCTGTTTCAGTTAATCTATATCATTGTAATTGCATAAACTTCAGTGATATAAGTGGACTGCTTAAATCCAAAATATACGATTTTTCAACCGAGAGAAGAAAAGTAGAGAAAGTTTACAGAGTAGAGAAAGTTTACACAGGTCCTGAGATGGTTGAAACACAGGCTTGTTTAGATTACAATAGTTAATAGTTATGTGGACATTTAAGTTTCAAGCAAATTAATATATTTTTATCTGTTATCAGTAATTTTAAAAATCGCTGTGATATTTTTTATTTATAGTATCTTAATCCATCTTTAATTTTGGTATATTCATTACTCATGGAATAAAGCATTTCATAAAACTTCGCAGAATAAAATGATGTACGACCTTTTTTAATCTTCAGCTATAAGTCGGAATAATGTTGATAGTATAGACTTCCATGTAGAAAAACCTAATTATTTTTCCTTATGTGAATATAAAATTTTGTTTATCGGAACGAAAGCAAATCATTTGCATAATTTTTTCTTTTTTATTTTGAATAATATATTTCGGATTTCTTCGAACTGTTTTCCAAAAATTTATAAAAATAAAAAAGGTAATAAAATCAATAATTTGAAATTTGTTGAAGACTATTTTTTGTTTTAAATAAATTATTTACATATATTGCGAAAATATATTCGGATTTTTCTTGTATGACGTAATAATTGAGAGAATACCGTGCCGCTGGAACACATACGCGTACATCGTAATACGATTTCATCGGTGCGCGAAAGTATATCCAATCCACCCAATTAACTTCTAAATTTTCCCAAAGCAAATTAAATTTTCTTCAATACACCAAACAAAAAAAATTTTTTTTTTTTTTTGTTAACCTTACGTTTATTCTTTACATTTGAATAAATAATAACCTTCGGCATTGAAAAACAGCACAAAAATATATGTAAGAAAATTCTGTTTTTCCATTTTCCCAACCGTTTTTTGTTATACATTCTTTTATTTTTGGTAAACAGTACACTGGAATAAACATGCAAACACACACACACACACAAATACACACACACACACGTATACATTAAGCAATCGTATAATAAATCATAATTCATCATCTTCTCGAAATGTACGTATATAAGTTCAAGTTGAAAACGGTATAAGCACAAAAGCTTTATTTTCTAAAAATAAAAAAAAGTGTAAAACTTTAGTCGTAAAACCGTAAAATGCTCTTATAGCAATTAATTTAATTTGAATTGATTGTTAAGCATTTTCGCGATCCACTCCATGATGCCTTAATCTACATCTCATTAGAGAGCTTTTTAATTGTCTTATTACACACAAAAGCGAAGATAGTGAAAAATATTTTTATAGTGTAGTGGAAAAAAACCTCTTCCTATTTAACCAAGCGCACAAAAGTTAAGCGAATTTAAAAATAAAACTTTTTTGTTATTTTCTTGTTATTTATTTTTGATCAAAATAACTTTTTCATACAAAAAGCTTTTATTTTTCGTTGAATTTAATTATTAGCATCAACAGACCTTATTATAATATTATGTATGTATATACGAAAGTATAAATAAAAATGGCGAACAAAAGCATAAAAAGGAACCAACAACAAATCACTTCAATGATTTATGTCAACAGTAGCAAATCTCTAAAGTTTTGTTCTATATGCCGAGCTTTTTTGTTTTTGTACCAAGAGAAGCCATAAAATTAAGATAAAATATTGTTTTTGTATTTTTGTTTCCGCTTCTTATATACGTAAGATGTAAATAAGTAAATAAAATTTATTATTCATTAAGGAGCAAAATAAAATAAAAAGTTGATGAATTAGTGTGCTTTTCGATCTACTGTCTGTATTCGGTTGGCTCGTAGAGCATACCGATATCAAAATAAATAAGTTTGGTCATTTTTTAAATATTTCTATTATAATATGCGGTTGGCTGTTTATAGAGGGACGAGTAAACTGGACAACCGAACACAAAACAAAATATTTATATTATTCAGCATCATGGTACCCGGTTGAAAAAAAGCTCGACATAATAGACCAAATGACTATATACTCGTAAATGTGTATGTTTTTATTGATTTAATGCGGATGTTTAAAGTTATTTCGTTTTTGTGCTGTATGATGATTGTGCTTTTAATAAAAACTTCTATAGTGATACGTTTTTTTGTGGTTTCAAAAAATTATGCGGATTTTTCGTAAAACAGTGAAACCTTCAACTTTATAGAATTATAATGGATCTGAAGACAATGTCCAGAGAGTGCGAAACTGATCCTCTTTAGGATTTTGTGAAATGGTTCACTCGTAAAAGTTTGATTATAATATTTTTAGGTTTCACTTAGAGTTTCCAAAATACCCGAAAACTAAATACTCGGGTGTCGGGTACTTATTCTTTGAACTACCCGGGTAACCCGAATAAAAGACAAGTATATACAAAAATAAAAGTAAGTTCAAGAATACCAGTCCATTAAGAGTGAACTAAAAAAAACCCGATCGCATGCCGTTAGGGTTTATTGTTAGGAGCGCGTGGAATACATTTTCCAATACTTCACTTCGCATTCGCATCTCCCTATTCAATTCGACGAATTTGAAATTCTTTTCAAACTACTCGAAGCAGTAAATTTGGTGAATTTAGTTGATGAATTAGGGGGCTTCTGTAACTCATCGTAGGCTGTTTTTCACAGTCGCGGTCCACGTCATCAGAGGAGCTGGAGCTATCCGATTTCGATATTTTGTTCTGGATTTGATCTGGATAGTTTTATTGTTGCTTTTGATGAGTAACTTAAAAAATCGGCATTTTTTGGATGCTTGCCATGATGTAAGAATAATAATAACGTTTTTAAGTCTTTTTGTCGTCGTTCCTCAACTTCAATTTGTAAATGTTCAATTATATCCTTAAAAGAGGCGTATTCATTTCTTTTAGTTTTTTAAAAAAATATATAAGGGTTCCCTCAGCAGTTTTAAGATTGGCATTTTCTTTACTAAGCTCTTCAACTGCCACCATTAAAAGTTCCAATACTAAAGAAACTTCCCTTAAAACGTGAGTGTTCTCGGCAGCAAATTTTTCCGAACCCAAATAAATGAGTGTATTCAGCGGGTTTTGTAGTCCAAAATTAGTTTAAGGTTTTTTGCATACTTTGGCAAAATATCGCGTCGAACCGGTGATTTCTTACAAAATCATATTTTTTGTCGTATCTTGTCTAAAGCTGGCTTGATGTTTGAAGTTCGAGAAAAAGCTCTACGTTCAGATATTTTTTCGAACAGCAAATTTCTATCCTTGTAGAAATTTTCATTTACTACGTCAACGTCTTTTCCATTATCATCATCATCCTTATCTGCAATGCCGACGCCTTTATATAATATTTCTTCTCTTTCCGTAGTAATGTTTTTATATATTGCCTTTAAAACTACTAAAAGTATTGCATGTTTTTGTAGCAGATTCCAGCTGGAACCAAGGAGAGAATGTGTAGGAAGACCCATGTCTGGGCTGAAAGAAGCTAGTCATAGGCAAGCAGTTGGCCTTGGCAAATGCTAGGTGGCTCGTCAGTCCAACTGGCAGGGTAGCAAGTATGGGCTGAGCTGAGCTTGAAGCGATCCAAGATCTTGATCACACTAAGCGTGATTTAGGCAAAATTGTAAGGGTACTTGCCGAACACTGCCTTTTCGGAAATCATGCGAGAAGGCTGGGTCTGGATGTAAATGACTTCTGCAGAAGCTGGAAGGGCGAGGAGGAGCAGGAGACTCCTGTTCACTTCCTATGCTCATGTTCTGCTCCTGCTGACAGAAGACATGATCACTTGGGCAAATAGACTATGGACAACCTCTCTGATATCGAAAGCTGTAATGTGCGAGATCTCTTACGTTATGTGAATAGCACTAGATGGGTTTAAATGGAGTTTAATGATGTCGGATCGTTTGCTATCACAATGGACCAAAACTGGCCTAAGTGTGCGATAGCAACCTTTGGAACTTAGCCTAACCTAACCAAACTATCACTATCCAGAGTTGTATATTCAAGCGCGAAAAAAATATTAATATAAAAAGTAAAATAGTATCATGACTCCCTGTCGTGATATTCATAATATTCAGCCCAAAATTTTAGAAATTATTTTATTGAATTTTTAAGTTTTCCTCCAATTGCTAGGAACTTAGACAACCCTAACCTCAACTGAAAAAATAATGCGGAAACTCATTTATCATTACACGGTTGACCTTCAAAAGGCTAGCATGAATTTTAAGTCCGAAATTGACATTTTTGGTTTATGGATACAGTTGAAGTTTTGACTGAAAACTGGGCGATTTTCAGAAAATTTCTATCGGGAATTATCAGGATATAATCGTTTGAACCTCACTTCCCAGGCGGCACAAGCACTTGACATACACCGCCCGATTCTTTAAAATTTTGAGTACAAAAGGAGATTTTTAGATTCTATCTGGTTTAAACTTCGTCTCACATGTGATTCACGAGCCCTTGCCATATACTCGTGCCGCTGGATGTGTTGAAATTTTGATTACAAACTGACAGATTTTTAGAAAAATTCTGTCTAGAATTATGTGTGTGTGACCATACACAGGCGATGCTCAAAGACTTGACATATACCGCAGGATTTGCTTTAAAGACGATTCAAGGGCACTTAACATATACCGCCAGATTCGATGAAATTTTGACTACAAACTGAGAGATGTGCAGAAAAATTATATTTGAACTTATCTGGATATAGCTGTTTGAGTCTCGATCGCCTCAATCGCGAGGCGATTCACTTCACAAATATCACCGGGTTCGTGAAAGTTTTTACTTCAAAACTGAATATTTTCAAAAAAAAAATTATATCAGGCGACGAAAAGGCGATTCACAAGGATTTGACAAATACCACCGGGTTCATGCGAGACTTGACTACAAACAGGGACATTTTCAGAAAAATTATATCTGAAATTATCTGGATATAGTCGTTTGAATTACTCCTCGCGGACAATTCACGAGTATAGTGGTAACTGCACGTGATTGACGCGTGAGGCGGGATTTAAATGACTATAGAATTTTTCTGGAACTATCTCAGTTTTGTAGTCAATATTTCAACGAATTCGATAGACTACGTCAAGGGTAGGAAATCACTTTTGAGATGGTATTGCACCAACTATAACCTTATAACCCAAATAGAATAATAATTCAGTTTTGTAGTCAAAAATTCGACGAATAGAGTGATATATGTAAAGTGCTCGCAAATCGCCTTTAAAATGATAGCAGCTATATTCAAATAATTACAGAGAGAATTTTTGGAAATATCTCAGTTTTATAGTCAATACTTCAACGAATTAGGTGATCGTAAATCGTTTTTGACACGATATTTATTCGACTATAACCAGATAATACCAGAAAGAATTTTTCTCGAAATATCTGAGTTTTGAAGTCAAAATGTCCACGAATTCGGTGGTATGTCAATACCATGTCATTAGATGGTACTCATGAATCGCCTGTGAGACGACATTCAACCGACCCTATATTCAGTTTTGTAGTCAAAACTTCAACAAATTCGGCGATAAACGTCAAGTGCTCGGGAATCGCGGGTGATCAGATAGAATTTTTCTCGAACTATCTTAGTTTTCTAGTCAAAATATAACTCGCGAATCGCCTGAGAGGTCATATTCAATCGATTATATCCAGATAATTCCAGATAGAATTGTTCTGGAAATAGCTTAAGTTTATATTCGAAACTGCAACGAATCCTGTGGTAAACGTCAAGTGTTTTGATATTTTAGCGGTAATAAATTGTTTTTTATTATTAGCGGTGGTATTGCCATAAATAAACAATTACAATTTCGGGCTAACTTCACGGAGGTGTCATGACAGTGTACAATGGCACTGTTTACTATCGCGACAGTATTTTCCTGGCTAGGAAACTAAATTCGCACGATAATGATAATATAACTACTCAAAACTCTGAAGGATAAACACTGCGCATCAGCTGGTATCTAGCGACATATAATTTTGGATTACACATTAGCAATATAATCTCTGAAGAGCAGGACTCACTTGGCATCAACCACTACCTCCGGCTCTAGCAACACAAACGCACTTCAATTTTGATTTGTAGTACACTCCTTAAAAGAGATAAACATTCCCTGATAAGTTCAACTTGGGTAAACATCCTTAGTTTGGTTGGCAGGATTTTGTTTCAAAATTATTTTCGTATGGTTCTGCAAAATACGTAAATCGGATGGAACTAAGCGATTTCTTCATCAATTAGGATGAATGTGAAAATTTTTGGCTTTTGAATTATAAAAAAAATGCGTACTACCACAAAATTTGTGACTAACTTTGGCCGAGCGACTTTTTCTTAATTGATCAACTTATGGTTCAAACGCAAATATTCATTCTTCATTGAATGATTTGTTTGTAGCTCGAACTTATTTTATTATCTGGATTGAGCGGAAGTGCTTTTTAACGCGCAGTGTTTTTTTATATTATTTCATCTTTGCAATCTGTTCCGGGGCCGAAGTACTCCCAACTCTTTCGCAATCCGCTTTCTACGTCCTAATCTTACATAGTAGCCTACCTATCACCATCTGCACATTGCATAGTTCCATGCCAGTCTATACTGGAAGGAAGATGGGTCACTCCGACAGGGGGTCATAGTTGTGTTCCATTTCATCACAGATCGTAATCTGTTGATAAAAATTTCCTTTTGAATTCTGCCTCTATCGGCATCCGAACCCGGTACCTCATGACCCAAACGCTTAAGCTGTAACCACTGTGTTGTAATACTAAGCAACTTGTTTGGTGAACACGGTGACGTTTTACGTTTTTTCTGTGACGGCGAAACGATGGGCTTTACTGAAATATTTGTATACAGAAATTTAGAGGAAATTGATTTAAAAGATTTAAAAACACATGCACCATGGACTAAACGATGGCAGCTATCTACACTCGCGAGCAACTCAATCGACTCCAACCTCCGCGCGCACATAAAGGCGTATTGTTTTCAAACGGCTAAACCGATTTTCGTGAAACAAGAACATCTTTATCATTAAATTCTGTACGACACTTTTCAAATTAAAGCAATCGTAGCTATCTCCTGTATAATACCACGTTGACCGATATTTGCCTTCCTTCCTTCGTCAATTCTTTATTCCCTCAAAACCATGGATACTACTCCAGAAAAACAAGTTCTAGATTGAGCTGTTAGTTAATGAACAGTAAGAAGACGCTTGAAGGAAGCCAACCTCACTCCGAGACGGCCCGCTAAAAGCCCAAAATTGACAGCACGCCACCGCAAAGAGCCGAACACATCAATTGGAGCATTGAATAATGGAGGTCCGTCCTATTCACTGGCGAGTGCAGAATATGTTTCCATGGTAGTGATAGAAGAGGCCGGGTCTACCGGCGTCCAGCAGAGCGATTTCGCAATGCTGTTTTGCTGAAACAGTCTCGTATGGCAGTGGTTCGTGCAATGTATGGGCTGGCATATCGCTTGAGGGAAAAACAGATCTCGTTTTCTTATACCTGGTAGAGGTCGTAGCGGAGGTTTGACCAGGTACGACCAGCTAGAACCACTCGGAATCCGGTACCATCTAACGTTAGTGACCTCAATATTGAGTCGGATGAGGAATGGAGTGCGATCCCCCAAGTCTTGGTCAAAATCTTAATAAGGTCAATGGAGAACCGCATTCGAACCATTGTAGACACAAGGGGAGGGGGGCAATACTAAATATTAACCAATAAAATTGTATTTGGCTTGCTTGCATTTTTTGTTGTAATTTAAATGTAAATATCCCCAATATTTTTTTTGTTGATCATCAATTTTGGTTCCGTTTTCATCCAAAATTCATTATAAAAAAGTACTGAAAAGATTTTCATGAACATAGTGTCAAAGTAAAAATATCAGACTTTCAAAGAAAATGATGTCTTGTGAAAATCGTTTAAGCCGTTTTAAAAAAAATCGCCTTTCTGTGAGCACCGAAGGTTTGAGTCGATTTAGTTGCTCGCGAGTGTATTTATGATCGACGCTGCACTTTATGTTACCAGATACGAGTATATAAGGACGATTTTTGCTTTTACATAGTTGGTCTTATTGTGTGAACTTGGTTTTAGCGTTCAACAACTAACTCGTCTTTTAAGCACTACAAGCTGGTAACTTTCCGCAGTGATCGACAAGTTCATTCAGTGTGGCAAACAAAGTTTACGAAGAAGTTAATTAGATGTTAATTGGAAATTGTTTGTACATCACAAAATTTTAGTTTAGGTATATGGACCAATGTTTTCGGCTCGGTTTATTAGGACTCTGTACATGCTCGGAACATACCTAAAGACAATCAACTTTTTATGTCTAACAAGACATAAAAAACTAACTATGAATTAAACTCAAAATACTGGATTGGAATCAAAACTTCCGTATAACGGAATCGAATTTAATCTTTCGTGGGAACTATTTCCAAACTATCCTAAAAATAGAATTAGGATTATTTAGGAAAAACTTCACGTGTTTGCTCATGATAATGAAGTATTTCCTAAACTTTCCAAAAAATTTAAATCCGCCATTTTTGTTTCAATGTATGCGTAAAACTTCGTATAAACGAAATTATAAATTATATAAAAAATTGCAAATAAGTACGGTGATGAAGTACTTGAAAAGAAGTCAATTTGCATATCGTAGGCTATTTCCGAGCAATTTTCCAATTCCAGAAACACCGCTACCAAATACTAAGCGCACTTTTGAGTTGTTCTTGATCAAAACTAACGGATAAACACCATTCCATTGAAAAATCTAGGGGCCCCGGGTGTTTTAGGAAATAAAGTTGGTAAAGAGAAGGTCAATTTGCATATCGTAGGGTTTTTCAGAGCAATTTTTCCAATTCCAGAAACACCGCTACCAAATAGTATGCGCACTTTTGAGTTGTTCTGGATCAAATGTAACGGACAAACACCATTTCATTGGAAAATGTAGGGACCTAGTTACCTCGGGTGTTTTAGGAAATAAAGTTGGTAAAGAGAAGGTCAATTTGCATATCGTATGGTTTTTCCGGGCAATTTTCCAATGCTAGAAACACCGCCACCAAATATTAAGCGCACTTTTGAGTTGTTCTGGATCAAAGCTAACAGATAAACACCATTCCATTGACAAATCTAGGGGCCCCGGCTGTTTTAGAAACTAAAATTTGTTAAGAGGTCAATTTGCATATCGTAGGGTTTTTCCGAGCAATTTTCCCAATTCCAGAAACACCGCTACCAAATACTAAGCGGTTTCTTGAGTTATTCTGGATGAAATCTAACGGGTAAACACTATTCCATTGAAAAAACTAGGGGCCCCGGCTGTTTTAGGAACTAAAATTTGTTAAGAGGTCAATTTGCATATCGAAGGGTTTTTCCGAGCAATTTTCCCCATTCCAGAAATTCCGCTACCAAATACTAAGCTGTTTTTTGAGTTGATCTGGATCAAAGCTAACGGATAAACGCCATTCCATTGACAAATCCAGGGACCCCGGGTGTTTTAGGAAATAAAGTTTGTAAAGAGAAGGTCAATTTGCATATCATAGGGTTTTCCCTAACAATTTTCCCAATTCCAGAAACACCGCTACCAAATACTAAGCGCACTTTTAAGTTCTTCTGGATCAAATGTAACGGACAAACACCATTTCATTGGAAAATGTAGGGACCTCGGGTGTTTTAGGAAATAAAGTTGGTAAAGAGAAGGTCAATTTGCATATCGTATGGTTTTTCCGGGCAATTTTCCAATGCTAGAAACACCGCTACCAAATACCAAGCGCACTTTTAAGTTGTTCTGGATCAAAACTAACAGATAAACACCATTCCAATGAAAACATAGGGGCCCCGGGTGTTTTACGAAATAAAATTTGTAAAGAGGTCAATTTGCATATCGTAGGGTTTCTCCGAGCAATTTTCCCCATTCCAGAAATTCCGCTACCAAATACTAAGCTGTTTTTTGAGTTGATCTGGATCAAAGCTAACGGATAAACACCATTCCATTGACAAATCCAGGGACCCCGGGTGTTTTAGGAAATATAGTTTGTAAAGGGAAGGTCAATTTGCATATCATACGGTTTTCCCAAACAATTTTCCCAATTCCAGAAACATCGCTACCAAATACTAAGCGCACTTTTGAGTTCTTCTGGATCAAATGTAACGGACAAACACCATTTCATTGGAAAATGTAGGGACCTAGTTACCTCGGGTGTTTTAGGAAATAAAGTTGGTAAAGAGAAGGTCAATTTGCATATCGTATGGTTTTTCCGGGCAATTTTCCAATGCTAGAAACACCGCTACCAAATATTAAGCGCACTTTTGAGTTGTTCTGGATCAAAGCTAACAGATAAACACCATTCCATTGACAAATCTAGGGGCCCCGGCTGTTTTAGGAACTAAAATTTGTTAAGAGGTCAATTTGCATATCGTAGGGTTTTTCCGAGCAATTTTCCCAATTCCAGAAACACCGCTACCAAATACTAAGCGGTTTCTTGAGTTATTCTGGATGAAATCTAACGGGTAAACACTATTCCATTGAAAAAACTAGGGGCCCCGGCTGTTTTAGGAACTAAAATTTGTTAAGAGGTCAATTTGCATATCGAAGGGTTTTTCCGAGCAATTTTCCCCATTCCAGAAATTCCGCTACCAAATACTAAGCTGTTTTTTGAGTTGATCTGGATCAAAGCTAACGGATAAACACCATTCCATTGACAAATCCAGGGACCCCGGGTGTTTTAGGAAATAAAGTTTGTAAAGAGAAGGTCAATTTGCATATCATAGGGTTTTCCCAATCAATTTTCCCAATTCCAGAAACATTGCTACCAAATACTAAGCGCACTTTTGAGTTCTTCTGAATCAAATGTAACGGACAAACACCATTTCATTGGAAAATGTAGGGACCTCGGGTGTTTTAGAAAATAAAGTTGGTAAAGAGAAGGTCAATTTGCATATCGTATGGTTTTTCCGGGCAATTTTCCAATGCTAGAAACACCGCTACCAAATACCAAGCGCACTTTTGAGTTATTCTGGATCAATGCTAACAGATAAACACCATTCCAGTGATAAATCTAGGGGCCCCGGCTATTTTAGGAACTAAAATTTGTTAAGAGGTCAATTTGCATATCGTAGGGGTTTTCCGAGCAACTTTCCCAATTCCAGAAACACCGCTACCAAATACCAAGCGCACTTTTGAGTTGTTCTGGATCAAAGCTAACAGATAAACACCATTCCATTGACAAATCTAGGGGCCCCGGCTGTTTTAGGAACTAAAATTTGTTAAGAGGTCAATTTGCATATCGTAGGGTTTTTCCGAGCAACTTTCCCAATTCCAGAAATACCGCTACCAAATATTAAGCGCTTTTATGAATTGTTATAGCTGTGTTTCTGGAATTGGGAAAATCGCTCGGAAAAACCCTACGATATGCAAATTGACCTCTTTACAAGTACTTCATCGCCGTACTCATTTGCATTTTTTTCATATAATTTATAATTTACTCGCATACATTGAAACAAAAATGGCGGATTTAAATTTTTAGGAAAGTTTAGGAAATACTTCACTATTACATTTAATCAGTCTTCCATATATTTAGTTATTTAAACAAAGCCGAGAGTCGTAGTTCAAAATGACTTTTACCCACTGTAGTTTCTTTCTAAACCATTTCAATCACCGTTTCCATCAGAACCATTGAAACGCATGTTTCGCTGTAATAACGTATAAGACAACGCATAAGATTGAAAGAACAATTTTTTAAAAACTGTGTACCATATACACTAGGCCTCGTTGACGTGTTACACTCAACACCTAAATTATTTTTAGCTAGCAGTTCTAATCAGAGCCTACCGAGTCCTTCTTGAGGACAATCTGAAACAAATTTAATAATTTTTAAAATTTAGTATTTTAATGGCTTCAAATATATCAGGTTTAACCGTATATAATTTGTGTTTCTTTTACAGATTTTGGGAAACTGACATAAGAACGGTGAGGAAAACGAATCAAAGCACTATTCGACGTAAAGGAACACAAAAACAAGTGCCAAGGTAAGATTACTGTACACATTTCTAAAACACAAAATAACTTTCGTTTATGTATCAGAGTATAAACGACCCTAATTACCACACACTAAATTTCATTCTCTGCAGATAAACCAAACAAAACAAAAAACGCCCATAAATCTCCTTTAAACATATTATTACCGCATTATCCTTTCTAATCAATCTCGGTAACAAAAACCACAACAACAACAACACTATTAGTACGATCCCATAAAACAAAACCGACATAAATATAAAATTTTATCATCTGAACTCAATCAGATGTCTTGTGTGTGAATTCGACATAGAGCGACATATACTCAGTTTGAATTGGTTGAATATCAATCAAAGGCCATAAACTGTTAATTTAAAAAATAAAAATAAAAAATCGAAAAAAGCTCACAGAAAAAATAAAACAAAATTTAAACTTTTTTCCCGCTTATCTCATCGATAATAAATTTCCGAAACGATGTATTTATCACCAAACTGATAAAAGCAATTTTTTATTTTTTCAATTACAGTGTGCCGCTTCCCAACCCCCCCCCCCCCCCCCTATTCAAAGTTTAGTCGTATATTTCTATTTTTTATTCTCGAAAGCTTTTTAATTTTATTTTTAATTTATTTAAATTTTTTTTTTTTTGCTAATCCTGGATACAGATACGAGGATATTACACTGGAGCAAAATAAAAATCTTGAAACGGTATTGGAGCAGGCAATCAAAGAGGCAACCGATGATGAAACATATCGTAAAGTGAAACGAATGAGTTATTCAAATAATGCCGTGGATGAGGTGAGAATTGTTTTACCACCAAAAAATTTTTTGTCTTCAGTTATGCGTGTAAGATAAATATGATATCAGGTAACCGAGTGTAGAAGATAGGGGGTAGAGCGTACCATTTCGTTTTTTTTTGTGGTTTTGTACTATCAAATTATTATTTTATGTATGAATAAGTTTTGATTTATTTTTATGTGTTGAATTGTGATTTGAATTTGTGATTTGTTGTACTCTTACTGAGGTGTTGTATAACATGTCTGTATGAGGCAGGTGGAAGTTGTTTATACTTTTTTTTATTTTATTTAAGATGCTTCAATTGATCTGATGCCAATGTATATTTCATTGATTTGATTTTATGGGGTTTATGAATCGACTCAATTTTAGTATGCAAATACCGTATGAGGAATGTGCTTTATTGCTGTCTGCGAGTTTTTTTTCCTTTTCCAAATTTATTCATAACACGTAGGGCAGTTAGTGGTGATGAAGATATAAATATGAGATATATAAATGATCAGCATCCGTAAAAGTTTGTACTTTTGAAGATTTATTTTGTAACAAATTACAATAAAATTGTCATGATAGGATTTCTTTGGAAATAATTAAGCTATAATTTATTGGATTAGAAATTGGGGAAAGGGAAATGCGGAGAAAGGATGCAGTCATGTAGATGAAGGTACCTGGTTCGAATTTCGATAGCGGCGGGATACAAAATGGATTTTCATCATTATTTTATTTATAAGCGATCATGTAAATGAACACAACTGTGGCCGCCTGTTGAAGTCCAAAACTTATAGGTCGACCCATCTTTCATCCCAGTACTATAGCCTGGTATGGAACTATATGCAATACGCATATTAGATCAATCCTTGAAGAAAATGTGCTTTCTGAGAACATGAAAGGGTGTAATTGTTCTGGCCAACACTCGATTTTCTTTTACGACAAATGTATATACGATCTCTAATACATAACACTTCGGACGGTAAGAAGGTGCCATTTCTGGTAAGCAAATATCCACCATGCGGCTATGTAAGGCCCTCCCAGTTTATGGAAAAAGCATTAGAATGAAATTTTATTCCGAATATTCAATCTGCCTGGTCTATAGAGGTGCCAAATGTTTGCTGGAACAGTTCTTTTAAACAAAATTCGACTGTTTACGTACTTTGAATGTTTATGCACCAATTTAAAGTCAGTGAAAATTTAACTCAATTTTACAATAGTTGTTCAGTTGAACATGCTGCGCGCGCCAATGAAGATTGCGGAAGATCTTGTGGTGTGACGCTTGATACTGACCGGTGTGTTTGACTTCTTTTCCAGAGAATGAATGCAATCACCATGATAATGATAACAGTACCAAATGTTAAAAGAGTCATCGAGTAATGGTGCATCTGATGAATATTGATGATGGTTTCCTGATTTTTTTGAAGTTCTATTTGTTCTTCGAGCTCGTTAGAAATCGCCCTTCCCTGTCCTTGATGTAGCTGGCTTATGTTGCGTAAGAACAGTTCTATCTGACTCATACTGGTTGTTGCCAGGTATCCTAGGTTGATCTTAGTTACTTCTCTCCCGATGGAGGAGATTTGTAATGATTCATCCTTAATTATACTCCCGGGCTGGTAGAGAGCGTTCCAGAATGTTTTGTGTAAATGGGTGAAAGGTAGAACACATACAATCCCTCGGATATCGATAAGCACTGATTAAAAGTTTCTTTGTTGATTGGTGCATAATGATCCCGGTGATGATCAACCAACAGGTGTTCGGATGATGGTACAGATATGAGTGCAAATAATTGGAAGAAATGTATCTTAACCAACGGGATGCGAGCGCGTATAATGATGTTATTGCTGGTAAAATCAGCAGATGTTTCTCTCCCGAAGGGGTGATCCGAATTTGTTAGTCTGCCTCCTACCTTTATTAGGCCGTCATTGTCTAGGAACGGATTCAGTGAGGCGATGGTGCTCTTATTCTTAATTGACTGTTGGTCCCTTAATGTTGATATTTCGTATGCAAAGAAAACACATTGAACTGCTCTTACGATTGTGGTTAATGCTGTTCGAAGTTCTATTGCTCGTATTTCATCGGCACACATTCGTTTCTTACTGATCTTAGATATCTTATTGAGTACGTGAAAACAGTTGTGGCCCGTTTAAGATCGATACTCGTGTCAAACTTTTCTGTGGTTTTATTTATTGCCGGTTCCCTCCCGTGAAATGCCACGGGATACATGCTTGGCTGGATTGTGCGTCGAGGCTATGTGCCCTGATTTTAGTGTTGTATTGAATTTCTGATACGCGATTAGAGACAAATGTTTTCCATTTGTTGCTGGTTTTTGTAGCCAAGCCAACGCAATGGTAGAGTCCGTCCATGCACAAGTATTCGTCGGTTGCACTGCTAGAGTTTGGACCACTTGGTTAATTAAACGTGACAGAAGAAGTGTTCCGCAAAGTTCCAGATGTGCTAAAGTTTGCTTAACTCGGGTAGGTATTACCATGGTTTTGGCAGTCAGTAGCCGCGTGACGATTCTATTGTCTGACAACTTAATTTGACCGATGCATATGCCCTTTCGGACGCAACCCGTGTAAACAGAGGTTTTGTTTGCCTGAAGTAACTGTTCCTATCCAACGTAGAATTGATTGGGTTTCAAGCTGTACTAGAGTAATATTTGTTTGGATGTAATGATAATTGGCGGCAACCATCCTAATAGATCAAAATGTTTTGCAGCAAGTGAAATTGCATTTCGCAAGTGAAATTAAGCTCCTCAAATCAAACAACCAAGTTACGAAGGGAAACCTAGCATCGCTATCACCTTTCTTAGACGATAAAGGCCTGCTCCGTGTAGGAGGACGCTTAAAAAATGCTGATTGCTCGTATAATAAGACTTCCAATTATTCTAGCTAATCATCACATATTAAGTAGAATGATACTATCTTATCTCCACCTATGTTATCTTCACCCTGGTCCATCCCTTCTTCCCCGCCTCTCACGCCAATCACACTGGTTCATCACCGTTCACAAGTTTGCTCGAAAGGTTACTAACGATTATGTTATTTGTCATAGGCTTAACGCTCGTCCGATCAATCAGATCATGGGGAACTTACTAGTCGAAAGGGTAACACCTACGAAACCGTTTACGCACACTGAGATTGACGTGGCCGAACCAATAGAAATTGCAACAAAAACGGGAGGAGCTAAATTTTTAAATCATACATCGTGGCCTTTGTGTGTATGGCGATCAAAGCAGTTCACTTGGAGTTGGCAAGTTGCAAAGAACGGAGCCGCTGATATGCCATATGTAACAGTAGTCAAATTGTATTCCCGTAATGGTTGGTTTGGATTTTCCCTCCATAGTATTCTTTGATAACCTTGGTGTTCCTTTGCCACTTTGATTTGTCGATACATTTTGATTATGTCGGCTGCGAATACTATTTTGTGTTTTCTCCACCGTAGAATAAGTGACCATACATTATTTTGTAGGGTTACTCCGACATGCAGAGTATCATTCAAATTCCAACCCGATGTTGACTTCATTGAAGCGTCAAATACAATGCGACACTTTGTTTCCTTTGAATTTTCCTTCAATATTGCATGGTGTGGAATGTAAAATTGTCCCTTGCAATTGGGTGATGGTGTCATGAATTCTAGATATAATTGTTGTAGTCGTTCATTTTTTTGCAATCCTTTTTCAATTTGCAAAAACCGTTGCATGGCTCTTTGTTTTGAAGTACGAAGGATGCTGGAATTATTCTCTCTCACACTGTTCGTCAGATTTTGTTAGTGGAGATTCAACCGGTACCTCTTCTAACTCCCAAAACTTGTGAAGCTCTTGAGCATTTGCTAATTCTTCCTTAATACTGATGTTAACCATTAGAGTCCTGGGTTGAGCGGTTGTTGCCGGACCTATTATCAGCCAACTCAAATTTGTTTTCATTGCATTTGGATTTCATCGAACGATCTGTGAGCCGGGCAACTTTATTATGGATCCGCCAATATTATATTTTCCAAGCGAGAGTCGTCAATACGTTTTATTTTCTGCTCTGGCACATCTAATGCTGTTTTGTTTGTGGAGGTTTGGGTTATCACTTTAGCCGTTGAGAGCAGAATTGGGATATTTCCATCGATTGCATTGATTGATACCTTTTTCTTTGCATCATTATTGTATCTATTCTCCGGCTTGGAGTGATTTGTTTAAAATAAACACAATTTGAAATTTTGTGCCCCCCTTCATTGGCAGTATTTACAGAATTCACTATTGCAACCTGCTTTTTGCTGACTTTCTTGATTGACCAACATTTTTCTGTGTGAATCAACCTTGAATTGTTTACTTGCGATGGGATTTGCACTCTGCAGTGCTCGAAGCACATTCATTCTCTCCATTAAGAGATGTAAAATTTGTGGGATATAGTCACGACTACCATGAAGAGATTCCTCGGATTGTAACCCAGGTTCCTTAAAGCTTCTACACACTCCTTTAGTGTATCATGCATTTTTCTAATATCCTTAGCTGCATTTAGTTGAACTTTTGGAATGTTCAACATGGTGTCAATATATTCGGCCACGATTTTCCGTTTATTGTCGTACCGCTCCATAATGATGTCGAAGGCAGTTTTGTAGTTTTCTGCTTGCAATGATAGATATCCAATTAAGGTAGATGGTTCTCCTTTTAAGCTTTTCTTAAAAGTCTGATACATGGCTGCTATCATGTACCAGATTGTTGAACGTGTTTATGAATGACGTTCAGGTTTTGAAATTGCTGTCGAATGTTGGAATTTGAATTCGCGGTCGTTTTGGCATACTTCTTGGGCCTTGCTGATATTTTGATTTTAATTTGATGTTTTATCACTATATGCCATATGTGTCATCTACGAAATAAGGCAAAGTGGTTTCTTCATCCTCTGCTGCGTCTATGTCTATTTCTTCATGCAGCTATTCAATTTCTGCCTTCTTGGTGGATATTGCTTCGAGTTTGATGTTCATTAACTCGACAATTTCTGGCTCGATTTCCAAGGCACTATTTGCTTCCCTTACCATGGCGTGGAATTACCTCATTTTAAATTGTTGTGATTTATAACGCTTCGCTTGCGTTCCCGGCTACTATGTCGTTACCGGTTGTTTTATTACCGGTACTTGAACTTGTCCAGGTTTTGCTGATGAGGCCTTCGTCTCTAACGCTAGTGATTTTTTCAGTGTTTCTAATCCCTCTCTGAAGTTTTGCACTAGTCTCTGCTTCTCGAGCTTTCCAATATCCATGTGTTGGAAAGTCGTCTTTATACTGACTTAGTATACGTTCATCAGTTTCGATGAATTCTTCATACATATCATCTAACCGCCCTATTTTGCGGTCTTTCTTGTATTTAGACCAGACGGTTTGAATTTCCTTGAACCTCTGCTGTTGTTCCTTGCATATAGGTTGTCCATTATGTAAACGCCTGGTTGATGTTCTATGGTAGTTGATGGTCAAGCAATTTTGCTTGATATTTAATTTACAAAGTAAAATTTTTAAACTCATGGGCCGAAAAGCACTGGGATCCGCCAATTTATAGAAACAGATTAAATATGAAGTTTCATCCCAATCAACGAATCGATAGGGGCTGTACAGAGACCATTTATTTTAGGATCCGCTAGTTCATAACCATTTTAGTCGTAAAGGTCCTATAAAAGCTGTCACTTTCGGTATAGAAAAACGAAAAAGCTTCTATTGTTACTTTTGGTGGACCGGTTTCGGCTAAAATTTACTGGGATCTCGAAATTTGTGAAAAAGCTATACCGGGCCGAATTTTTATTGAAAAACAGTTTTTGTCAAAAATCGTCATTTCCGGTTAAATTTTGACAAAATGATCTGGGTCGATATATTTGCAAATTTAATTTAGGATTGTTTAGTTCTTTTACGTTTTTCTCGTAAATGCCATACCTTTCAAAATATTTGCAGAAAAACGAAAGCTCCTATGGAAGCTGCCACTTTAGGTGTACCGGTCTCGTCTATCACTAGGATCTCCCAATTTATGAAAAAGCTTATGTGTGAAGTTTCATCTTGATCCTTCAAACTGTCTCGGCTGTAGGGTGAGACTCAGAATTACTGAGTGTAAATTTTTCATGGTTACTGCGTGATTACATTTCACGACGTAAAATAAAGTAAAACCGCAGAGTTTCGACGGATATATTCAAGAAAAAGTCAATTTAATCCAGATCTTCAGGTGTTATGCCCTTAACGAGTAAATTGAGGAATTCATCAATTTTCTGGATTATTTAGTTTCCAATGCGGGAGATCATAGTTCCCCAGTAATTTCCGAAAATTTAAATACGTGTGGTCTACTGAGTGAGGAAGCATTCAAACAAATAGAAATGATCATCCCAGTTCTGCATGTGGTTCTATTCAATCGGCAATTCTGTGAGAATTTAGTCGAAGATACCCGAGGGAAATTTTTCAAAACACCAAACTGACGGACTCCGCTATCACTAAGGCAACAATACTTAAAGGCAGCTTCGCCCACGCACATAATTTTACAGTTGCGAAAAATTTTTTAACACGCGATGTTGGTTGGGCTACTGACGGATTAAGGATATTGCATCGTTGCAGCGGAGTTGGAACCGAACTAGACGCTACTTCTCGACAAAAAGAATTAATAACATCTTTTCCATCCGATAGTACAATAAATAAAAAGGAAATCGCGTGGTGCATTGCCGTACAGGTATAGAAGTGCCATAGAAAGGGATGTACCATACCATTCACCATGGATGAACTAATGTCCACTTTTATGTAAATTTCTAATTACCAAGTTTCCGAACAAACTATTATCACCATACACGAGAAAGCAGAAGTATTTTTGGTGTTATAGGACTCTAAGGGAATATATACATTTCTAGATATTTGAAAAATGTAGAGGTCTAGTTATATTGCATCTCATGGGTAAAACGCGATCAGCAGTTCGGGCCGTCTACTGGAAGCGGCCGAACGATCTGGAGGTCTCACAAATCATCAAAATGGTTTTCTGAAGGCGTGCTCAACGCTTAATCTTATGCAACTCGTTACCAGGCTAGCTGAAAACACACTAAGCGGTATGTGATGAAAAGAAGTCCCAGTAAAAAATAGCGCGTCCTTACTAACTTACTTATTAAAATGGTATTTAACACAGCAAAATGATTACAGATTAGCACGAGGAACGTGTATTGTGTATTTTAAAGTACCGTAGCGAAAAAGCGTACAAGGAGAAAGGACCCGTAAGTAAGGGCTCCATCATGCCTCGGTACTCGGTCAAACTCTTTGAAATAATATGTTCGACGATGTTTTCGTACTAAAGAGTGATCCAATAGGGAGTACTTTTTCCAATTAGGATTCTCATAGGGATTCATGGGTCACAACTGTCATGTTCATGTGACATTTGTGTTCAGTATTCATTGACATTTCACCATGAATAGACTTATGCGAGAACAACGTTTACAAATTGTTGTAATTTATTTCAAAAATAAGTGTTCAGTGAAAAATTGTTTTCGTGCTCTTCGACCATTTTATGGTGTTCATAATCGTTCAACTGAACGCACTATTCGCGAAACGATCAATAAATGTCGAACCACTTTTTCATTATTGGATATTCATCAACCGACTAGAGTGCGTACAAGTCGATCTTTTGTGACACAGGTGGCATCATCGGACCGTACTTCTTTAAAAATGCGGAAGAACCGCGTGTAATAGCCGACTTGTGGTTTCAACAGGATGGTGCAACATGCCACACAGCAGGCCAAGCCATCGGTTTATAGAAATAAAATTTTCATGAGAACATCATATCAAGAAACGGACCCGTGAATTGGCCTCCAAGATCTTGTGACCTAACGCCGTTAGATTAGTTTTTATGGGGGTATTTGAAATCATTTGTTTATATCGATAAACCACAATCGATTCCTAAACTAGATGCGAACGTAACACGCGTAATTAACAAAATATCGGCGGAAATGGTCGAAAGAGTTCTCGAAAATTCAACCCATAGAATGGATCATCTAAGAGTCAGTCGCGGACAACATTTAAAAGAAACTATTTTCAAACATTAAATGTCATGAACCGCACTTAGGTCACAAATACAATTTTAATGCGTTTTATTTCAAAAAAAAAAATTCCGGAAGCTCTTCTTGGATCACCCTTTACAAGTCCTTGAGGACGGCAGTTGAATTCGCTGAAGATTTGAAAAGATTCTCAGGATATAGTTCAATAATGGCTTCGATTCTAAAATGTTGAATCAAGTCCCAATTGTAGTGTACGATGGCGAATCGATCAATTATTGGATTCTGTTCAATACACCGCACTACAGCTGCGTCACCTGCTATGCATGTAAGTTACTGCTAAAGTTTTACTAGTAAAAAATTAGCAAAAACTTCACATGCTTATACAGCAGTGTGAAGTTTTTACTAAGTCTATGCTAAACGTTTATATGTGTTGGTGCATATCAAAATTATACCTGTACAAAGCGGAAATTAACGTAACTTTTAATTTATTAACATTATTTTAACTATGTTGCAGTTATCTATAAAAAAACCGAACGAAATTATAATACATTTACCATTTCATTAATCATCAGTATCCGAGGCAGATTAGTATCAAGCCCTACACACTGAACTACATAAGGAAGAATTATTGAAATCAAATGAAATAACCGGAGAAATTTTAATTCATACTCGGGTAAACGGGGTGGGGCAATACACTTGGGTGCAAAAAATACGCACATTGATCAATTTTCAGCAAAAGTTCGAAAATATCAAAAATCCAATGTTTGTTTAATTATCTAGAATACAGATTCAAAGTCTGTTTCCACACCTATCCAGTGGTACTTTTTTGGTACTTATACCGTGCGAATAAAGTGAATTTTGAGGTCAACATCTGAAGTACACGTTTTTTGTGAATTTGTCAGCATGAAAATTATTGGTAAAAATCGAATAAGGAAATCAGCAAAAACAATATTTTTATTAATCTAGCATCTTGCATTCTCTTCCCCAGCCTGAATAACAGCTTCCATTTAATGTTTCATTGATTTCACCAAAGTTTTAACCAAATCTTGAAGTATCGCCTCCCGTTCGTCTGCGATCGCCTCTTGCAGCTCCTGGAGACTAGTTGGAGCAATAACTTTGGCTCGAACTCATTTTTTCAGTTCGTCCCATAAATGTTCAAAGGGATTGAGGTCCAGGCTTCGAGCTGGCCCCTCCATCATAGGAACATTCACTTTTTGAAGATACTGGTACACTAGACCAGCCATATGCAGTCTCGGATTATCCTGCATGAACATGAAATGTTCACTAATAAAGCCGGCAAAAGGTACGACGAATTCCTCGAGTATTCCCTTAATGTACCGTTGAGAAGTCAATTTACTTGATCGGCGGCCAGTATTCGCTCCGGAGATGAACACAAGATCTGTCTTCGCCTCCAGTGACATACCTCCTCCATCCACCACCATACGAGACTCGTTCTTCAATACAACATTGCGAAAATAGCTCTCCTGATCTTCTGTACACTCTTCTTCGGCCATCGCTGCCATGTAAAGACATCCTGCACTCGTCAGAGAACAGGACTGTTCTCCATTGTTCTTCTGTAAAATCCAAATGCTCTCGAGCGAACTGAAGGCAGCCTAGCCGGTGGTTTGTGATCAATTTCGTATTCTCAATATCAATCTCGTATCTCTGCTACAATCGACGAACGGAGAATCAGCTCAAATTTAGTTGTCGAGCCACTTCACTTTGGTTCTACTCCGCATCAGTTAGTGCAACCACTTGAGCAGCTACCTCTGGTGTGGCACTCATTTTCTTGTTCCGGATGAAGAAAAAAAACTGCAAATGTGTGAAATTTTTGCACCCAAGTGTAAAAAAATTAGAAAAGTAATATCAAGCTCCAAAGTCAGGGAACTCCTATTTTTGGAAATCCTATTTTAGAAATGGTATACTGAGATAACCCTAGAGATCTTAACACAACCTCAGGTATATGGCATGTTAGTTGGAGACCATGTCAGGTAAAAAATATTTTCAGTTGCTCCCCATCCAGGGGACCATAGTTATTAGAATAAATATTCAGGAGCTCCCCATCCAGGGGTGGAAACTCATTCATACAATTTTGTATTATGATCAAATACAACAAAAATTGATAGGCCAACTGAGAGATCTAAACACAACCTCAGGTATATGGGGTGTTAGTTAAGAACTATAGCAGTTATAAAAAATTATCATGAGCCTCCCATCCGGAGGTGGGAACAGTTTAGAGGATTTTGTATTATGACCAAATACAACAAAAATTCTTAAACCAACTGAGATATCCCTAGAGATCTTACACAAGCTCGGGTATATGGGGTGTTAGTTGGAGACCATGTCAGTTAAAAAATATATTCAGTTGCTCAACATCCAGGGGAAGGGGCATTTAACATAAGTTTTTATTATGACCAAATATAGTAAAAATGATTAGGTCAACTGAGATATCCTTCGAGATCTTAACAAAACCTCATTTGTATGAGGTGTTAGTAGGAGACCACAGTTATTAGAATAAATATTCAGGAGCTCCCCATCCAGGGGTGGAAACTCATTCATACAATTTAGTATTATGATCAAATATAATAAAAATTGACAAGCCAACTGAGATATCCCTAGAGATCTTAACACAACCTCAGCTAAATGGGGTGTTAGTTAAGAACTATATCAGTTATAAAAATTAAAAGGAATCTCCCATCCAAGGGTGGGAACAGTTAGAGGATTTTGTATTATGACCAAATATAACAAAAATTCTTAATCCAACTGAGATATCCCTAGAGATCTTACACAAGCTCGGGTATATGGGGTGTTAGTTGGAGACCATGTCAGTTAAAAAATATATTCAGTTGCTCCCCATCCAGGAAAATGTCTTCTCTTCTAGATGGGGAGCATCTGAATATATTTTTAAACTGACATGGTCTCCAACTAACACTCCATATACCTGAGGTTGTGTTAAGATCTCTGGGGATATCTCAGTTGGCCTATCAATTTTTGTTATATTTGGTCATAATACTAAATTGTATGAATGAGTTTCCACCCTGGATGGGGAGCTCCTGAGTATTTATTCTAATAACTGTGGTCTCCTACTAACACCTCATACAAATGAGGTTTTGTTAAGATCTCGAAGGATATCTCAGTTGACCTAATCATTTTTACTATATTTGGTCATAATAACAACTTTTGTTAAATGTCCGTTCCCCTGGTTTTGGAGCAACTGAATATATTTTTCAACTGACAAGGCCTCCAACTAGCACTCCATATATCTGAGGTTTTGTTAAGATCTCTAGGGTTACCTCTTATTCGAGAATTCCTTAAAGATTGTTTTATCTACTATATTGTATAACTTGTTGGTTAGAACTATGAACACTATTTATTTTTGATGTCTAAATATGAGCATCTTGAGAATTTTAAATACAAATATCTTTGAATCAAATCAAAAATTTAAGTAACTAGTCGAAATAAAGCGGTGAATTATTATTATTCAATTAATTTTAATAGGATTTAACAAATACATCCAAGAAATCTCTAATCTTCGATAATGTTCCGTCTTACACAGGTAATATCACCAACACAATCACAATTAATGAAACTAGCAAAAGATTAGCATTTTCTTCACAATCGTTTACTTTTTCGATTTGAACTGACATTCGCAATACAAAGGCATTGACCTGCGAGGCAGGATCGCAAATGCGATCAATTTGGAAGTTCAGGAAGTGGGATCACATAGACTATTACTTTACTTTATTTTTCGGTGCATTTACGGTGAATATTTTCATTATTTTTACGTTTTGATCATACTAAACTAGTGTCTTGAGCTTTTGAATCCGACCGGCTCAGTTCATTTTTATAAGCTAGTTTGTGCTACGCTTTCCACCTTAAAGTGACCATCCAAAAGTTTTGCAGAGATTATTCCAAACGAAAAACCTTTAGAGCTTTTAGTGAAACAGTGCGAGCTTAACCTCGATAATAGTGATAGTTCTGATAGTCCACCTTTTCATCATATTCAGTCTGATCATCATATCCGTGATGGGAGAGTGAATCATCAACACAGTAAACGAACCAACACACCATAAACTTTGTTTTATTATTAATGTTATTTATTCAAATAATATTCAAATCATGTCACGTTCGGAAAATAAAGAGAAAACTTTTTTATTTTCATTTTGTTGGTATTATTTAGTTCGAGTAGAGAGCATTTGCCTCGTACAGTTTGGTTGATGCTGATGATGATGATGATAAACGGAAAACAGCAGCTTTTGTGTTATTACTATTATGTATATTTATGTATAATTTTTGTTGTTGTTACGAAAAATAATAATTTTCTATTTATAAAATATAAATAGTAACAATTCTCAGGTGTGTTGTTGATTTTGAACACAAAACAAATGAAAAATAGGAAACTTTTTTGTTCCGTTTCGATCCAGCTGAAAATAGATGCACGAGTATTTTGTGGTCGCTATTTTATGTCTTGGGTGATTGTGGGTGTACATAGACGGGAATTTTCTTTAGTTTATGTGCTCATTGTTTTCCAGGTTGATTGATTTCAGTTTTTCCTGTGGTTTTTCAATAAATATTTTCAAAGGCAAACTTTAAAATTACATAAATATGGAAAGCTCTATTATACATGCTTTATCAAAACAATTATGTTTTCATGTTGCTAGGTATTTATAAAAGAGTTGCTAACGGTGCAATGGCTTCTGGTTAGTAAATTATTAAAAAATACGAGTACTGTTATGTTTAAAGCTTTTCATTACATAAATTGCTTTTCTACCAAGCACAATATTTGTATGCAAATTTTTGCTAACCAAAACCATTATAAACTTGTTTTTCGAGTTTGAGGTCAGTTTAATTGTTCTTTTCAAACCATAAAATGTGAAAAATATTTACAAAATTTATTTTCATTTAATATAAAAAATTTTGGTTTTTCTAGGTCACACGTGGTCTACCCATTGCAATATCAGCCAACAATAACATAAACAATAATACAAACACAGTTGGTATAACACCCGATTTACATACGCAAAATCCAACAAAATTAAAAACCGATTTAGAAATGTTAGATAAATTGGTAACATCATTGTTAGAGCATCATAATCATCCGGCGTCAGCTATAAATGATAATCCTGTATTAAATCATTTACAATCGAAATCACGTCGTCGCTCACATGGTTTGGGTTCATTTCGTCTACAAAATAATACATCGATACAGCAGCAACATCAAGATGGAAATCGTTTATCATCTGGAATACAAATGATGGAAAATCAGATTATGCCTACAATAATGGAACAGCAGCAGCAGCAACAACAACAACAACAGCAGCAGCAAAATCAATCAAACACAAATCGATTTTCGTCGATTCGACGTGTATTCAATACAATTTCAAATGTACCAAATCGTTTGAGTCAATCGATTACGGTATCACCCGGAATGTTAAGGGATACAACGGATCAGAATGAAGAGACTATTAATTTGAGGGATAATCTTATGTAATTTGGGGCACGTACATCTAGAATATTTTGAATAGAAAGCTAATATTTTGTATGTCTATATTGTTGGTTGTTCTATGAAGCTTAATAAATATCGTAGCGAATTAATTTGTCTTTTCCCTATGAATAATGCACTTTGCTGAGTAGAAATTTGGCATCCGATTTTACCACGTTTTTCTTGTTTGTCCGGATGGAATCCTGCATCGAAATTTAATCCATTTCCCGGACTAGAGAGCTCAAACTATCAGTGGAGTTCAGTCTCCGATGACACTGCTTGTAATCGTATCAATCATTTATAGCACGCAGATACAAATTTTATAGCAAGCAGCATTTGCTGCCGTTTTGAATAAAATACTTTTTAGTGTGTAATATCAGGTTCGTCGTTTTTTATTTAATGTAGGAATTGATGTCTTTCGTTTATATATTATTTATAACTATTAGTTTATGAATAGACAAAAGCAATTATTTATTTATTTATTTATATTGAAATAAGTCTGCACAAAATAAAAAAATCCGCGTTGGATTTGAAAATGTGAAATAGAAAAGTAAAGTAACAAAAAAATCACTGAGGGGCCTACAATTGCCTTAACCTACTTTTAAAATAATCTTTAGTTAAACAAAAATCAAATAAATAGTTAATTCTATTGAAACTCTTACACATCTTTTTCACTGGTTCATTATCGCCATAGTTGGTTCTGGGTCTATCTAAGTGGAGGAAGTCATAATCCTAGGCCTGATGGGAGATTACCAATAAATGTACTTTTTAGTAATTCGCGCCTATTTTCCAAAAATTGACAAGTTTTATGTCTTGCACCCGGTTGAATATGATGATTGTCGCTGTATGTTTACGTGGTATGGTAGATCATGATCATAAACCCATCCATCTTTCCAGGTCAAGTATAGCGTATAAACTTCTTTTGAATTTTCTCAATACAGGATATTAATTATTTCCACATTAAAAATTTCACCCGTCTAACGTTTGACAAAACCGAGCATGGAGTTCGCTCTAGCTTTGTGTAACAGGGTTGGCTTTTCGGTGAAATGATACAGATTTGCACTTTCCAATGTTGAGACTCAGAGAATTAAACTCGCACCATAATGCTTCCTGTAGTTCATTGGCATCGTCGACTGACTCGATGGCTTTGTAGTTTTTGAGGTCACCTGCGAACAACAGGATATTTGAATGCTTTATTACTTCAGTAATACCATTAATGAAGATTGTGAAAACCCATGGGCCAACATGAGAGCATTTTAGTACACCAGAGGTTGCTTGTATTCTATTCGATGTTTTACTTCCTATTTCAATATATTGGATTCGAGTATCCAAATAAGATTTGAACCAGACTACAAAAAGGCTGGAAAATCCGAACTTGAAAATATGTACCAAAGTTTTACAATGGCTGATGGAGTCGAAAGCTTTTGCAAAGTCGGTGTGTATTTCGTCAACTTGTTTGTTCTTCTCAATTTCTTTAATTATGAGATTGATCGATACTGATGTGTTAGGCATAAAACCATATTGATATTATGATAAATACCGAGGAAGCACTGCTTTGAATGTGTTGCATATTACTAGTTCAAATAATTTAGGTACGAACAGATATAGATGTAATACCTCTGTAGCAAGAAACATCATTTCTAGATTCAGTTTTGAAAATAGGCGTCACTTTATTTTCCACTTTTGTGGAAAAATTGCCAAATACCATCAGAACCACATCCTTCTCCGAATCCTACCAATGCTCGCTGGATGTCCTCTGAGGCTCGATGTGAGGAGTTAATATGAATGAACAATATTCACTAGTGGTTGGATCTTTATAATTATCAATGTCTCGCTTTACAAACTGATTGGAAAAAGTCAGCAAACATGTTGCTTGTTATCTGTGGATTTCAATACTTTTGATCATTAAATTCCATCCAGGCTGGGTAACCCATCAGTTATGTGTTTGGATTTAAAAAAATTCCAAAAGATTTTAGGGTCGCTTTTTATTTTATCATTTAGATTGCGAATATAGCTTCTAGCTCAATTCAAAACAAGATTCAAAATTTCGGCTATACGCAGTAAATGTCTGTTTACTATTCTGGGAACATAATTAAAGGTTTTCTTTATGAGCCTTGGCTTTTTTGTTTTTATGACTGATGATCGTCATACCATGGAGGATATTTATTCGGTTTGCTTATAGACACGACAATGAATAAATCAATTCCTTTAAATAGTTGTGTGTAACTTTTTTCCACATTTATGTCTCTCTGTATGTCATTGCTGTCAAACTCGGCATTCCAATTTATTTGATCAAAACATGGTTTCCGTTTTTGGTAATTTTGGAACCTGTTATCCACATTGGTTTCCAATATTATTTCTATTGCTTTGTGGTGTAGATCATTAATTACGAAAGGTGTTGGTGATTCTTCTGTTTTTCATAAAACTGGTTCATTAGTAAAAATAAGGTTCAAGGTTCGGTCTCGTTCATTTTTTAGTTTGCAGATTTGGCTCAAATTTGAGTCAAATACATATATTGTGTCGGCGAATAGCTACTCATTATCCGAATTTTCGTTTACAGGTATAATCTCATTGGTTTCTCCATCATAGGTCCAATTAATATTTGAGAGGTTGAATGCCCCAGTTATCAAAATTATGTCTGATTGATCGGCCGTATTGGTAATTTCCATAATTGTGTCGCAGCACTTGGCATACGATGATGTAGGTGAATCATCGACTGCTATAAGTACTCCGCCACCGGATTTTTTATGCTTGTTTGAGGTAAGTGATCACATCCAGTGTTGGGCGTGCAAATTACACGATGTACTTTACACGGTTATTTACATGTAAATCATATAGCTTATTTTTTACATTATGTAAAGTAAATAACGACTTTTCATGACAAGCGTTATATCTTGTTATATAATTTTATTTAATATGTCAAATAATTTGGACATCGTTTGGATAAACCCCGTAAGTTAATATTACCAGTATCTAATTTGTATTTTAGATTTGATTCATTCCAGATTCTGTTGTTCTATTCTTTTATTTCTTGTTCTATTCAAATCGAATAATATTTTGTTCCATAATCTACTGGTGAACAACAATAAGTTTGTTGCGTTTGTTCACACAAGCTCTTTTTGGGAATACTTCATCCTGGACAATATATGGCTGTTAGTAAATATCATCTAAAGTAAGTTAGTTTTTTTCATTGCTAAAAATATAAATACGGTATTTATGATTGCTATTTTACAGATTCAAAAAAAATTCTGGGCCACCACCACACAATTGGTTTTTCGGGTAGCTTTGAGTTATGGCAAAGGCTTTGAAACGAGTTTGGTTTCGCACATACGCAGAAATCGTAAACAACATTTGGAAAGTAATTTGTAAAATATCTATCTTAAAAAAATTAAAAAGGTATAAATGTGTAATCAGTTTAAGATTAATCATTAATATTTTATTTGCAGGAATTAAATCCAATTGTCTCGCCTTATTTTTCTCCACGAAAAACTCGTAATCAACTCAAGGAGGCCAGTCGTTTGAACAATGAAGGCATTGGTTAAACAGGAAATTGATTTAATTCCAGAATCCTCAACCATAATACTGTACAATCGAAACCTAGAGATGCACTTAATAAATTTAAACCTGTCTGAAAAAATAATATCGAATAAGCCAGAACCGCCTGGAAAAATTGAAAAAATTAAAACCAAAAATATACCAGATAACGGAAACCTAAAAATTGGCACAAAACGGTCGAAAATTTAAGAAAGATGCGTGCTAATAAAAAAGCGCCAGATGATGGTTTTGTTTGTGATAAATGTTCCGATGATGTCGATGAAAAAACTCGTCGATATCACGTTTTAATCGCGCTGATGTTTTCGAGTCAACCAAAGGAGTCATGCGGCCATGTAACGTTTGCGCTAATACGGATTAATACCAACTCACCTAATCGAAATTGATGTTGGATCACTCGAGGAACTACTAGTATACCGGTTTCATTTTATAAGAATACGATGGTGATATCCCGGATGTAATTACCAACCACGTAAAATTACCCGAAGTTGGTCCGAAAATGGCGCACATTTGTATGAAAGTGGCATGGAATCAAATTACTGGGATTGGAGTTGATATATGTACATCGAATTGCGAATCGTTTGAAGTGGGTGGAGAAGGTCACCAAAGGATCTGAACAGACGAAGGTAGCACTAGAAAATGCTTACCTTTTGAATTATGGGATGAAATGAATACGATGCTGGTTGGTTTTGATCAAACCATATGTCTACCAAGATTTCCATTGTGCGACATCGGTTTAAATAATGATATTCGCCCAAGTAATAAATAAAATCACCAAAGAATAAATTCTGGTCCTTTAATGTAAATTTATTAAAAAACGTCTTACTTTATAAGAAACACAAAAGTTTTAAAATATTTTACTTCTCGATGAGTTTTCTTCATTCGATTTATCTTGATCGCCATCATTCTCTCCGCCAAATAATTTACCTTCATTGTACTCATCATCGTCTGGCAACTGTACATCACCCTCATCATCCTCGTTTTGAGATGTTACTCGTATACAACTAGCCTGGGATAAAATTGCATCTCCTTGTAGATCTTTATGTTTAAGTTAACCGTTCAAAAAACCGGTCGTGCGTATATTCGGGCCAAAGCCGCCTTCACTTTCAACACTATAAATTCCATAGTTTGGCGTAAAAATGGAATTTCTGTAACGATTGGAACGTTTTGAATAGCTTTTGGATATCAGCACAAATTGTGTAAATATCGAGTTGTTTGTTGAACATTTTTTTGTGAGCTCATTGGTTCGCTCCGGGATTGGTCTCAAATTACGTTCTAACATCGACATTCCGAATTGTAAAAATAGTTTAATGTATTTGTGAGCATTTTTTAGGAATAACACAAAATTCCACTTCGAGTAAGCAATTTAAAATTGTACATCCCTTTTCCACGTGCTCAATTTTGCGGTCGGTTCCGAATTATTGGAATGGGTTTCCTCGTTCATATAGAGGCGATTAATGAAGTGCATAGTGCTCAGCCCAGTTTCTTAAAAAAATCCATAATTTTTCGGTGAAAATTGGATTAAATCGCTTACAAAATCGGTCGATGAGATGTTAAATGCGATATGCCCTCCCGTATCTTCGTGAATGCCAACAAATGATTCCAATTTACAAACGATACCGTGCAATATAAAATTTAATTCTAACAGACCGAGTTCATTGCCTAGATTTTTATTTGGAATCGTAAGATATGTTGATCACATTTACTCGACTGTTTGACATTTACGAATAATTATATAATTTGATAATAGATGGCACGTAATACACTATAAAAATTATTTTCATATGTATCAAACTAAACCTAAAGATGTCAGTAATCGTTTTTTAGAGTTTGTTTAAGCTAACACAGATGGCAGTGTAGATACTTAAATGAATTTCTACTTGTGATTGTAGATAACTGAAAGATCCATGACCTCTATCGATTGTGTATATTATCCACCTTCGAAAGGAAAAATATTCGTTCCATCTTTGGTTCAATTAAGGTTGCGAATAACGAATATTGAATTTAAATGAATTACTTGTCGGAGCTAGCGATATGTCTTCGCAACAATGGGAGATTAATAAAGTGCCGACTGCGCTGGCGTGACAAAGTCGAACGAGACCTACGCATATTACGATGTCGAAACTGGAGGACAAGATCTCTTCTCTTTTTTTATATTATCTCTGTAATCTGTTCAGGGGCCAAGGCTCTTCCAGTTTTACGCCAGTGTTAGCAAATTTGTCGACGTACGGTTATATGTCCGATTTAATTACCATCTGCACATTGCATAGCTTCATGCCAGCCTATACTGGCATGGATGATGGGTCGGCCCATGAGTTTTGCACTTCGACAGGGGGTTATAGATGTGTTCCATTTCATCACAGATCGTAATCTGTTGATGAAAATTTTCTTTGCATCCTGCTCTTATCGGGATTCGAACCCGGTACCTCTCGATCCAAACGCGAAAGCTTTAGCCACTGTGCCATTTGGTTGGTGACTTTCAAACCCATCAGCCAAAATATTTTTATAGTAAATTTTTCATGTTCACCTAATAACCATAATTTTAATAACATCAGTGACATTTACATATTATGAGACACTGCAATAATATCCGTAATCCTAAAATTGACCAGTGCTAACGTAGAACAATGACTCATAGGCCAAATGAAGGAGGACACAATTTTACAATACACTGATATAAAGAAGGGCAAAATATGTAATAAAACATGTGCATGATGAATCATCAGGAGGCGGAGTTTAAGAAAGACGTTCCAAAAGTAAACTGTTTGGTAAATAAAGGCTGTAAAACTGCAAAAATAGCATTTTATAGAGGCAGAAATTAATACTCAAATCTGGTTTTTCAACCACTAATAAATTACGGCATGGTGTTTGTTATATTCGCGGAATAGGGTAGAGAGAATCATATATAATTTTTCTTTTAGGTTTTGTCCCACTTCAAATTTACAATTGCAAACAGTTATTAAATTTCGCAGCTGACGTGACGTCACATTTTTTGTTGATCTCCAAAATTAACCAGATACATTATGCCATGAAAAATTAGTTGTCGATTTTCTTAAAATTTTAACGCAGATAACTTCATGTAGAGTTATTCATGCCGATTATACAACTCGCCGGATTGAATGCGACGGGAGTTCATTCGATCCGCATCCCATTCGCATTTTAAATTATCTGTATTGTAAAATCCGCCAGAATATGTATTATCGATCCGCAATGAATCTGCATTTTCACTAGCTGTCAAATTTTTGTTGACATTGAATTTAATATTTTAAAGTGAATTATTGAAGTAAATTAGTGAGTGTGAATTAGTGAATTAGTGAGTATAAATATTTCTGAATTTGTAATTCAAATTAAAATGTTTATTTTTTTTTAGATTTATTTAAAACTTTAGGCTAAATAAATCTGGTTTTGAATATGTGTTAAAGGAATTTAAAAAAAAAATACCACCGGTTGTAAAATCCTCGTCTATCACGCCAGAGTTTAAGCTTGCCGCAACGTTACGTTTTCTGGCAGAGGGCCGCTACCAGAATGGTGTTGGCCAGGAGTGCTTTGAGGCAGAGAAAACGGAACTAGACTCTACTTTTATTAGAAATCTAAAATACCTGGTATTGTTATGTGCATAGATGGGACCCATATAAAAATTGCAAAACCGCCCGGAGACAATGCACATCTTTTTTATAACCGGAAAGGGTTTTTTTAGTCTGAATACAATGATAGTAAGAATCAACCTGACTTATTTCTTCCTTTATGTAAATTTGTTCAAGATTTGTGATCACAAACAGAAAATCCGGAGTGTAGATGCCACGCACCCAGGAGCGTGTCACGATTCGTCTATTTGGGGAAATAGTGAAGCCTCAAATTATTTTAAATCATTGTACGAGAATGGAGACCAAAGATTACTTGGTAAGTAAACACACCAAAATAATATAATGAGACGTCGCAACCAATACTAAAATAATTCCAAAATTGAAGGATTCTAAACTCATTGCAGCTTTCTTAATTCTTAAATAAAGTGAATCATAGTTTGATTGTTGCCTGATTATAATGAAATGAACAAGAATATAACTAGTGTGAATAATTCAGCGTCAATTAATTTTGTACTTTATAAATTAATTTTTGATCTAAGGACTTAATTTATTCTAAGGTGATGCTGGATACCCCGTATCACCCTGGCTTATCATGCCTTTCCGAAGTGCGGAAATAAAAACGCCACAAAGTAGATTTAACAAAAGTCATAATTTTGGTGAAACATTGTCGAGAGAAAAATAGGCGTATGGAAGAATTGATGCAGATGTCTACTTGGTGTAGCGCGCCATTTACACTATTCCCCGGAAAAATCGGTCAGAACAATTAATGTTGTAGCAGCGCTTCATAATATACGGATTCATTTCAACGCACCACAGCACGAAGAGTCACCAATCCATGAGGGAACGGAAATTCCAATTCCCAGGAGGAAAATTCTATAGATGCAAATGAATCCAGGAATCAAATTTTGTTTAATTTTTAAATCAAAATAAACATTTCTTTTAATTCAATTTATTTATTTTAAATAAACGACAGCCTTCCTATCTTTTATCACAAATGTGTCCTTAAAATTATTTGTTCATATAGCCCAACTTGCTCAATTTTCTCGTTATGCCTTTTAATTTCTACGAGGTGCTCTTTCGGTCAAGTGCTCTGTGTATTTTTTTTGATTTGAAATCAACTCTTCAGTTATCAGTCCGTTTACGTGGTACTCCAAAACTTTGTGTATTGTCCAGTCCATCGACGTAATCTTTAACACACACAAGTTTTATTACTTCCTCCTCCAAAGGAGTGAATAGAACTTGAGCATAACTACTACCGCCAGTCTTGTTTAACTCTCGTTTATTGTTGGATAATTTTTTCCTTAGCTAAATCCACGCTAAAACCTAAAATCAAAAGTTACTCAGTTTGTAAATTTTTTCAAAACTCTTGAACGATCTCTGAAGCTACTTTGGTTAAATGTTTAAACCCTCCATATTAGAAACGAAACACACCACCATTCTCTACTGTTCCATGAATTCGCATGAAATTAGTTGCGAATTTGTAATGACATTTTTTGTGTGGAGTGCGTTTCACCCACGAATTCAAAAATAGCAATTTTCTGCAGTGTCATTCGTTCACTTTTGATTCATCGTTTTGCTTAATATGGAAAACGTCAAAACCGTATGATATTCCCCCCGCATTCAATCCGGCGAGTTGCATAATCGACATGATTATTTTTTTATAACTTCATGTCAAAATATTTTTTATTTGAGTTTGCTTAACAATAAATACAAATTAAACGCTATCGCTGAAGTATCTTCAACCGGTTTTATTTTATTTTGCTCCTTCCATGTGATGTGTTGATTGTTCTAATTCCAAGGCGTATTTTTAATTTTCATTCCTCGATATGACAATTTTAGTTTTTTTGCGATACAGCAATAATTAATCGGGTTTTGGCGCTTGAGAGACTTTTGAGAATTTTGAGAGACTTAAAGGAATTTCATATTTTGAACGATACGATTCGTACGTTTTGCCCAAAGTTAAATCGGCGAGTAAATATTTTTGACTCGAATCCCTTTGTGGCGATGTTTACAAACTTGAACGTCAAATTTAATTGTCAAATATTTAAAATTAAACGAACTCAGATGTGTCACACTTGAACAACGTCCTGACAAACCTGACTTTAGGCAATAAAAGACCGTCGCAGTTACTAAGTCAGATACGTTTGAACGCTGACAGTAATTTTAACGACAAGTTACTCAGACAACTTTGGATGAAGAGGTTACCTTCGCAATTTCAGGTTATCGTGACTACTTTCGAAAACGATGTGACGTTAAATGTTTTGGCAGCACGTGCAGATAATATGATGGAGGTGATGCCACCATTAGGGTTAAATGCAGTTAAATCGTGCAATCCTTTCGGTTCATCCTCGTCTGCAGCATCTAACGGGTGCTTTAATCCAACTGGTATTTCTGAAGCATCTAATTTAGACACGAAATTAGAGGATTTTAGATTAAAAGTTTTGGCTGAGATTAAAACTATGGTTAACCCTAGATCTCGATCTCGTTCAAATAATATAAATCGCATAAATTCTCGTTCGAGATCTAGAGGTCGGGTTAACCCAAAATTCGAATTGTGTTATTATCATTTTAGGTTCGGCGACAAGGCTCAGAAATGTCAGGTTGAATGTAAATTTTAAGATAAAACCTGCGGAGGTCAGTCGATCAAGAAGGATTTTTAAATGTTCATCAGGACGTGACGACCATTACTGATCAACCTACTACCAGTCGTCTATTAATACATGATGCTAATTCTAGAGTTGCATTTTTAATAGACACTGGTGCTGACATTTCGTGGAACAAAAACATGGAACAAAAATTCTAAATTTAGATTTTGGGTTAGTTACGGGGTAATTTCAAGTGGGAATTTATAGTGGCGGATGTCTCGCTGCTCATTATCGGAGCTGACTTTCTTAAAAGTACTGGTTTGATAGTTTATCTTGGCAAACATCATCTTCTAGATCCAATGACATCTTTGTTTACGATTGGTTCTATTACTCTCACAGCCGAGTCAACATTGTCTCAACTAGACAAATCTCAGGTTAATAATCAAATCCAGCAATTTCTTTCTAAATTCACAGAAATTATAACAAACTCTCTTAACGTCAAACCAGTTAAGCATATGATCACTCATCGGCTGGAAACTTTTGGACTACCGGTTTCCTGTAAAGCTAGACGTTTGGCACCTGATAAATTAACGATTGCAAAACAGGAATTCGAGAATCTGATGGCACTAGGAGTTTGTCGTTCATGTAATAGTGCATGGTCTAGTCTTTTGCATCTGGTCTTGAAAAAAAATGGAGATTGGAGACCATGCGGAGATTATCGAAGTTTGAATCTTGTTAATATTCCACATCTACAAGATTTTTTGTACCAACTTGAAGGATGTACAGTCTTTTCGACTCTTGATCTTGCCCAAGCTTATCATCAGATCCCGATTGAACCGTCTGATACTCCAAAAACTGCTATTGCGACTCCCTTTGGTTTATTTAAAGTCACTAAAATGACTTTTGGTCTCAGGAATGCAGCGCAGACTTTTCAGAGATTCATGCATTCCGTATTGTTGGGACTTAATTTCGCATTCATCTATCTAGATGATATTCTAATAGCGTCTAAAACTTTCGAGGAACAACGCGCTCATCTTGAATTAGTTTTCCAAAAATTATCAGATAACGGTTTAATAATTAACCCTGGAAAATGCGTCTTCGCTTCGCCTGAAGTTAAATTCTTAAAACATTTCGTAAGGCAAATAAAGTTTTACCTGTTCCAGAAAGTGTTGAAGTCATCCAAAATGTTGAACGTCCGTTGACGGTTAACCAACTCAGAAGATTTTTGGGGCTGATTAATTTCTACAGACGTTTCTGGCTACAAGAGGCAATTCAACAATTGTAAGGAGAAATTATGTAAAGTTACTCTTCTTGCACACCCTTCATCTACGGCTAAACTCGCTATCATGGTAGATGCTTTGGACACAGCTATCGGCGCAGAAGTTCTACAGTATGTTGGTGATATTTGGCAACCACTCAGTTTTTTCTCGGTTCGTCTTAATGAAGCGCAACAAAGATATAGTGCTTATGACAGAGAGTTGCTAGCAGCGTATTCTGGCATACATATCAAGCTCAGATATCTTTTGGAAAGACGACAGTTTACGTTGTTTACGGACCATAAACCACTTCTTCTTGGTTTCTTGTCAGAATGCGTAAAAGGGTTCACCGCGTCAATTCCGACATTTAGATTTTATCGGACAGTTCACAACCGACGTTCAACACATTTCAGGCATAGATAATGTCGTCGCAGATACACTTTCCCGCATTAATCTAATTTCTATTACTGAAAGTATAGATTATGCGCAAATTGTGGATGTCCAAGTCAATGTTTAAAGTTTGTCCAAGTTCCGTTGAGTTTTAACTCTTGCAAAATTATATATTGCGATATTTTGACAGCTAATCAAAGACCTTTTATTCCAATTGAATTCCGGAAAAATGTTTTTGAAGCCTTCCCAATCGAGCTGATTGGGTAATGTTCTTGCTAACCGTACTGTTAGGTTTACGCACGTTACATAGTGAGGAACTTAAAACTTTTCCAGCTGAACTTGTTTACGGAAGTACGTTGAGGGTGCCTGGTCAATTTCTAAATTCTTTAGAACAGACGGATAAAATTCGTCAGACAGATTTTGTCAATAATCTTAAAAAACATTTCGATGAGATAAGACCGTCTCCGGTCACCAGGCACTCTAATGTAAAAACTTTGGTAAGCAGAGAACTTTCAACGTGTTAACATGTGTTTTTAAGCTCGGATTTTGTGAGCAAATCTTACCTTATTCAGGACCGTTTAAGGTTCTCGAAAGAGGGGATAAGTTCTTCACTATTGACGTAAACGGCAGGATGAGCGTATTATCTTTGGATCGCCTCAAACCGTGTTTCGCTTTGAATGCAGGCGTCGTGGGATCGTTTCCGGCGGCCCCGCTGGATGAGATAACTTCGGATATTGAGTCGGGTGCTGAATGTACAAACCTGTTTAAAAAGGTTCGCTTCAATCTTCCACCAAAGGTTCCAGTTCAAACCAGGGCTGGAAGAAAAATTAGACCACCGCCTCGTTTTAACTGAAGCAGTTTTTCGATCATCGTCGTTTCTTTTATTTGGTTTATTTTCGGCCACGGTATACTTGTATTTTCAAAAATTCTTCCGAATTCATTTTTGACACACTATAATCAATTTTTTGTCTAATTCGATAATACAGTGGATACGGTCTCTTGGAACAGTGGTACTTTTCATCATTCTTTCAGATTTTTTGTGTTCCACTTTTAAAAGGTCAGATATAAAATGGATTTGGAGAGCTTTCGGCAGATTTGAAGAGGTTTACAAGTACTCTCCAAAATTTTTTTTAATCAATGCTGCTACTTGCTCCCAAACTTGGAATCCTCACGAGAATCATTTTAACAGCAATGAGGGGTCGAAACGTATTAATGGAAATGCGCATTTTGAGGGCAATATTTTGAATTTAATATTTTGACTAAACAACCATTATAATCGATTGGGCCAACGAAAAGGCCACCAAACGAGCCAAAGTCCGTCTAATAAAAGAAGGACAACAATAATATCATAACTTAGAAAATCCTAAGCCGTTATAGACGAACTGCTCAAAGAAAAAATCCCCAAAATGTGACAGAGAAACGCAACATGATAAAAAAAAACATTTAACCAGCGAAGCATCCGGAATAATAATTTACATTTTTAACTTTATATCTTTGATTTATTATTAATTTAAAAAAAAAATTATTAATTCAAATTCATTGATGTACTTTGCCCAGGAAGTATGTTAACTTCATTGAAGTACCTTGTAAATTTATCTCGAATTTCGACTGCATTCCTACTGGGATTATTCGATCCGACTCTGCGTATATCTTTCATTCCTTTGCTTTCGTCAATACGCCAGTTTCCAGGCAGGCGGAAACTACCAACGTAGCTATCCACTAAATCGGCACTCATGTATTCTTGGACTCCTTTCTCTCTCAGCCAATTATGCAAGACCACAGTTGCTTTAATTATTGTCAGCACTTTCGGTTTAGTGGCCAAAATAGGTTTCCTATAAATACGCCATTTACTAGAGAGTATTCCAAAGGCATTCTCGATTACTTGTTCGGCTCGAGATAGCCGAAAATTGAAAACGTTTTTATCTTCAGGTAGTATTAATTTATTCCGATCAAGATATGGTCTCATAAGATTAGACAGTAATGGAAATGATTTATTCCCAACAAAAACGTAAGGATACTCTAGACCATCGGCAAGATTTTCTGGAATTGGTAAATTCAAATTAGCACCACCACTCCAAACAGCTCTTCCAAAATTACTCTGCCTAAATATGGTGCTGCCTATCACCTGATCCGGCGATCCTATCTCGATCACTGTAAATTTATAGTTTGCATCTGATACGGCAAATAGAGCAATACTTTCCATTCTAAAATTTCCAGATGCCTATAAATAAAAAATGCAGGATGTTGATGTAATTGTATGTGGAAGCGCGACATACTTAATGACGAAACTTACTCGTATGAACACATGCTTTCCATTCATTGCACCTAAACAATGAGGAAAGTTCCACTGCTCTTCGAAATCCTTGGCAATTTCTTTCCACATCGTACATGATGGCTTCGGGATAACTGTCTTCTTTAAAACATTCCATAACTGTTGACATGTCTCTCTAATTATAAGTGAGATAGTACTTTGTGCCACACCATACCCATATTTTCCAATTGACATCATGCTGTCTCCAGTAGAGAGGTAACTGAAATAATATTAAATATTTAGCTTCATTTTATAATTATACAAAGAATTGTTTTATTATTTACCGCAGGGTTAATGATAGGCGTTGGCCTGCACTAAAGTATCTTACGCCTACATCAGGTCGTTGGATTGAAGGACCAACGATTGAAAGCAACTCGTCGAATGTGGCAGGAGTCATACGATGGCAATTTATAAAAGTTTCGGCGTCTGTTAATCGCATTTCAGCAACAAGTTGTTGATAATATCCGAGCATCCATCTTTCCCGATTACCAACCAACCGACGCAGAGTACCACGGCGCCGTTCTTCAATCAAGTACAAAGTTGCTACAGCGCTCATAATTTGTAAGTCCCGCGTTAAAATATTTATTATGTTTTCTCTTGATAAAGGCATTTCTATCACAAAATTTTTTATCAATGCAAACTTAATTTTTATGTCGATTAACTTTTGCTTTTGAAATTGTTTCCATTTGTCACGATCTGCACACTTTGAATGTAAAGAACTAACTAATGCGAACCAACCAAGAAATTCCACTTAAATAAATAAAATATTTATGGCCGACATATAATTTATGTGTATAAAAGGGGTAGATCCTCCGTAATTGTAACTCTAAATATAAGAACATAATGGGTGGTAATAAAACTTCAGGCTGTGTACATTTTTTGTTTTGCTAACTTCAAATCTATCAAAAAATGACTCATACCATTGAAATAGTGAGTGAGGTAAAAATAACAAAGAGACCATGCGCCAACGGTATTTTCAGCAGTTACAGCATTTTGTTTCGATCTTGTAAAACAATGTTTAAAAAGTCATAGCCAGCCGAGTTATAGTCTAGTTGACCAAATATGGTCATGTCTCTTGTGGAAAGACTATAAAATGTGTCTAAGGTAGCTAGTCTTTCACGGCGTATCGACGTAGAGAAACGGCGTAGTAGATCATCTCGGTTGCAGCGGGGTGTACCACCATCAAACGCATTGGTATTATCTGTTGTAACCGCAGAAAAGGACGTTTGGATAAAAATAAAAGGCAAGCACTCCTGGTGCATCCATGATCAACGCAACGTTGCTATTTCTAATCGCAAATAAGATGAAAATGGCAATTGAAAAAGAGTGATGCTATGCCACCGACATACTCGTATTAACACTTTTCATAATTAGGTTTCCACAAAACTTCATATTACCCGTCATGTGGCATTAACTGTACCGGAATACACGCGAGTCCGGCATAAGTGTTGATTGTTGTCAACAAGGACAAATTTGGGCAAACAGAGGTCGCATAAGAATTACAACTCCAGATGCTTACCATACTTACCAACAATTTTTTTGTTTTTTGATTAATTTAAAGAAACGTTAAAGAGAGTTCACATATTATAAGTAAGGCAATTACACAAAAAAAAAATTTATAAAACGGAAAAATATAGGAAGATAAATTTAGAACTTAAAGGAAATTTGTATCGAGAAAATATTTTTATGTAAATTAAAGAAATCTCGAGTTGAATCAATTTCAACACATTCATTCGGTCTACTCGTCATAATCAAATCTATTTTATCTAGACAAATCCTTCACAAACAATTCGATTCGACGTTTTCCTTTGACCGAACCCTATAAAAATTGAAATCCTCATTGTTTCTAGTTTTTTCCCGTCAGCACCAAACTTACAAAATGACATCGACAGGTAGGACAGATAATAACATTCTTAAACAATCGAAATTTTCAGGCGATTTAAGTTCTGGGTAAACTTCAAACCAGACTAACACATGGACACTCAACAGAGTCAACAAATGTTTGATCGTTTCGCTCAAAGTACTTCACATACAGCAAACGATGTTTACCAAAAAATAGACACGAGGTATTCAAACAATCTTAACGACATGAATAGAATTTCCGATGTCGTAAAAGGCTTAAGAGAGTTTTCTGGTCAGTCAAGGGAGTTTGGCTCTTGGAAAAAGAGCGTAGACGAGATACTAAAGACAAGGCGCTAGATACTTTTGAAAGAGGTTTTAAAGATAACCTACCAAAACTGTTAAGCATCAGAGGTCCAGTAGATCTACCAGAGGCGCCACACTTGTGCGTCAAGTTGGAAAACGTTCAGTGCCATATTCATCATAGCTACCGTCCGACTACCTCAGTTTACTCCATCTCCACCAATCATACCTAGGAAAGTTGTCTTATATCAACCATTTGCCACTTATAATACACATATGCGTAATTTCTATCCGGAGCTTTTACATGGCCCCCAAATACCATCTGGACAACCCAAACCATATCCAAACAATCATAAATTACCCTCTAACTATCAGCAATGTTATCCTACATTTCGACAAAATCAAACACCGCTTATAATCACTAGTAGAAACTATCCTCCTAGACAACAACCAATGGAGATAGACCAATCTGTCCAATCACGACACGCCAATTTAGAATCAAAAGAACTCACACAAGCCAGAACCATTCTTCTGCCAAGCAACAAAGGATTTTTCATTCGGAACAACACGTTGAAAATTCAGACAATAACAACTAAACGAATACTCGTACAACACCCAATACGATCAAACACTGATAGAATATACCGACTCTATCGATAATCTGTAAATATCACCAAAAAATGAAAATGGTTGTTACGACAACGAACCGACATCAGTAGAGCAACATGACAATATCAATTTTTTAGACCAACACACTCTTCGCTCCCATATATGGAGCATGTGGCGAGGAGTGGCAAATCTTTCAAATTCTTAGTAGACACCGGCTATAACAAAAATTACATCCAAAACCAATTCGCACGACAGCCTATTACAAATGAAAAACCTTTTATGGCCCACTCGGTTGCAGGTAGCTTTAACGTCACACACCATGCACTACTAATTGACCCAAACTTCTTCTCCGAACCCGAGCAGAAATTAAATTTCGCAGCAACAGTGAAGAATGAAATTCGTACTACCAACACTGACTCCGTATGTTATCGTCTCTACCCATATCCGATATATTTGAAGGACGTGGTATAGAAAAGCAGATTAGACAATTGTTGGAAGATGGTGTGATTAGACCATTCAAATCACCAAGTACTCCCCTGTATGGTCATTGACTATCGGAAATTAATCCGAATCAGCCCCGCGTTGCCGTTTGGCAACGTCAGTATGCCTACAAGTCAAGAGATGTCACTTATATACAGTTTATTAATCACATTGAAAGTGCGTTCTTTCCACTTTGTAAAGGTTTATTCTTTCTTTTCGTGCAGTGTTTTTGTCAGTAGCTGGTTGTACGTGATAATTGAGAGAGTTCAAAGTTAGCGTATAAAAAAATCGCCCCAAAACATCAAAAATGAATAATAGTTTGGAAAAAGTTTGGCGTGGAAAATTTTGTGTTTTCTTTCATGTTGCCGTATGGCAACGCTGGACTGATCTCAAGTTCAAAAATTTATTTGTTTATTTACTTCATTTTCTAGAAAATTGAGTTTGAAAGAAGCGCTCGATTATTTGGAAGATATATTATCTGATGAACAGGTCGAAAATTTACCAACCGCAATTGTTTTAGAACCACCGGATAATGAAGAACGGGTATTACGGGTTACCTGATAATGTGTGCCCCGGCTCAGTTAAAAAGTGGATGCGAAATTTTAAACAAAAAAAAAATGATGAGTCGGACATCGAAGAAACCGCAGAAAATTTTGAAGATGATTTTGAGATTAAAATTTGCCGGTTTCTGAGATGAAAATGTCAAATTGTACATCAAGTTTGTCTACTGAAAAATCGGTACTATTAAATTTTAAAATGCCCTCAAAATTGGAGTGGTGTGATGACATATCAACTGGTATATGAAGCCAATATTCTCGGAACAGAATTATGAGGATTGTCGAAATAAATATAACCCCTCATGAACAATTCGAGAAATTTATGGATTATGATTTACTTAACCACATTAGTAAGCAATGTGATATTTATGCAACGTTTCTGCAAAAACCTGCACCAGGTATTTCGGTAGGGGAGCTCAAAATTTATATTAGAATTTTACTAATAACTGGTTACGCTTCTCAGTCTAATATGGCATCGTACTGGTCAACAGAATCAGATCTTCGAAATGAACTAATTTATAATTCAATGCGCAAATTTCGCAATTTCTTCGACCGGAAGCTTCGACCGGTGACTGATCGACTTAAATCTAATTTTTTAAAACATTGTCATCCAGAACAAAATCTATCATACGACGAGAGTATGATTTCTGATTTCGGGAAACATAGTTGCAAGCAGTTCATAAAAGGCAAGCCGCTGAAATTTGGTTATAAGGTGTGGTCACTATGTACTCCAACAGGATATCTTATAAATTTCGAGATTTACCAGGTACGAGATCCGCGCTCGAATACGTTTTACGAGCAAAATTTCGGAAAATGCATAGCACCCTTAGATGAGTTTCTTTTGGATGTTCGAGTGTTACCATTTTCTTTATATTTCGATAATTTATTTACCAGCATTCCTGTATCGGCATTTTTGAAAAGTAAAGGGTACGATGCTCCTGGTACTATTCGGGAAAATAAATTTTCTAAGAACTGTCCATTGCCTCTAAAACAACAACTATGAAAAAGAATCGTGGTTTCATCATTAGCAAAAAAGTAAATGGTTTGAACATTCGATTGACAGAATGGATAGGCAACTCTGTCGTGTCAATTGCATTGACCGTATTTGGTGTCAACCCAACTTCCAGAATGTTGCGGTATTCAAAAATTCACAAAAAGAAGATCCAAGTACCACGTCCTCGTGCCATATATGAGTACAATAAATACATGTGTAGGGTAGATCGTATGGACCAAAATGTTAGCCTTTATCGCATAGGAATAAAAGGTTAAAAGTGGTGGAGCTCCATTTTTACATGGCTGATTGATGTAGCTGTGCAAAACGCATGGTTGCATCAGAGGATAGCCAACCCAAAAATTCGTCACCTCAATTTCCGAAGAGCTGTGGCTTGCCAAAGTACGTCGGGAACCGGAAACGCTCAGCTGATTTATCCGGTATTCGCTACGATCGTATGGACCATTACGTATGTCCGATTGACAAAAGAAAACGTTGTGCTGGAAATAATTGTAAGACTATAGGTCGGACTATATGCAAAAATTGCGATGCGGGTCTTTGCATAAAGTGCTTTGAATCCTACCATTGCATTAACTTATAACTAACCAATGTAATTAAAAAAATATAGAGACGATGAAATATATATATTTTTTAACTCGCAGCCATAATAAGGACATTAACTTCATTGGGAAACTTTCTTAATGGATCAAGGAAGGTCTAAATATTGAATGACCATCAACCGTACGTATTAACGTACGTTCTCAGCAATAGAAACAATAATTCTAAGATGAAACGCTGGAAATCCATTTTAGAAGAGTATACCTATCAATTAAAATATCAACCGAATAGAACAAATCTATTAGCAGATGCGCTATCAAGAATATTATCCAATCATGCCATGAACGAAATATCGTCAACGCAACACAGCGACGAAAGCTCGACGAATTGGAACTCTTTTCCAAATTACCAAAGACAAATTATTACGCAACCAAATTTTACCAACTCGGATATTATAAATTATTTTAACGATACTTCAACACACACACGATTAACGGTCCCGAACACACTCTCCATCTGAAGAAAAAAAATTTCGATCGAAAACAAACTGATCCTAACAACCACCGACAAACTTAGTAAACTCGCAGTTTTTCCTTAGACAGCATCTTCGCGGAAATCCAGATACTCGACTATACAAATTCCCAGGTCGTATCAATTAGCACTGGTAATTTTGTACGATGAATGGAAATTGGATTCTTAAATGATTTTTGGAAGAAGTTCTGGAATATGACCACATGGGGAGGAACTTGGCCATTTCTTATCCGATTATGATGATATTGGGTATGTTAGATCGAAATTGGATTTTTAAATGATTTTTTGAAGACCTTCAGGAATAGGGCCACCTTACCACAGATCCCCGACGAAGCTAAGAAATGGCTGAATTAGTATTATCAAAATATTCCATGATGTTGTTTGTAGGAAGCTGATTTAATTGAGTTTATCTTTACTTGGGTCTTGGGTATTGACAAACGAAATGTCAAAGTGACGCCGAAGAAACCTGAGTACGAAAATATGATGGCTACTAGGTATCAAGTTAATTACGAATTGATGCTGTTAATGATGAGTAACCAAACTCCAAATTCAGGATTGTTCGTGTGGAAGCAAGTTACGGTCCGTGTGTTTCCGATTATAATCGACGAAGCTATTGCCAATTTTTGCTGTAGTGCCACAATATCAAGTTTTTATTGAAATACTTGTTCAAAATGTAGGTGGAAGTTTTCCGTTTCGATTGTTTCATTTTAGAATATCCATTTTTAATTCATATTTCACTTAACGTTTCAGTATTCTGTTCAAAGAAAACAAAACTTTTTATACATTAGGATTAAGATTTTCAATTCTATATCGTCAATCTATTTAAATTATATGTGAAGGTAATATGAGGGCGAACATTCCTTGATTAATACGCTTGCTAAGTAATTCTAAATGAATAAGGTGGTCTCTTGAAAACAATTCAAGCAAAATTCTGCTTCTTGTTATTGACACTACATGTCAGGGCAGGTTATTGATGCCGCAAAACCAATACCTCATCAGCTTCTGCTCTTCAGCTTAAGGGCCAACATAAGCAGGCGTCTATCTTGGACTCATGATGTAACCAAGTTTCTGGTAAGACTGGATGCCTTAACATATATCACCAGTCTGCCCCAGATATAAGAACTTCTTCCAAAAGTCATTTGAGAATCACATTTCCATCCAACATATCCAATCTCATTATACTCGGTTAAGGAATGGCCCAGTTCCTTCCCAGGTGACCATATTCCAGAACTTCTTCCAAAATTCCTTTAAGAATCCCATGTGGATGGACGTACCCAATTCTATCACGATAGTTATGAAATAACCGAATTCTTGTACGAAATATATTATGAAGAAAATTTTATGTTTTAAGATACTTCAAGTCCAAGACATTAATTGTGATATACGATAAACTGTCCTCACGATAAACTGTTTTATGATAAATTGTTCTACGGTAAATTGTTCACGATAAACTGACAGTAAATCATACAGAATTAGAACAATAATGGACAAAGTGTTGACGAACGACCACCCATAACATCCCTACTTTGAACACGAAATTGTCAAATTACAGACACTAATGGTTTTTGCTGGTAGTGCATGGAAGTGGATAGCGGAAAACCCCGACCATGATGACTTCAAGGTATTTAAACATAAATTGAATAATGCATTGGAAAATAGTAATAAGCAAGTAACAATGAGAGAATTAATAATATAATGAGAATGGCCAATGATATTACGAACGCGATTTATAAAAACAACAAATTGAACGATCAATTGGTGCTCTAACCATGTAAACTTTTGTGCCAACAAAATAAATTTGCAGAAAGTGCTGCGTTTTTGTTTTAATTTGAAGAAAATTACAGCTAATGGACATTGATTGCTGTGTGAAGATTATATGGAACATGCTCCATCAATAAAAAACTTAAGAGTTCTGGTTCCGTCTTTTTAAAAGTGACGCTTTTGACAACAGTGACAAAGAATGCGAAGGGAGATCAGTAAAGTTTGAACACGCTGAGTTGGAGACGGTATTGGACCATGATTCATGCCAAACTCAAGAAGAGCTCTCTGAAACTTTGTGAGTGACTCAACAAGCGATTAAAAACCGTCTCAAGATCATGGGCATGGCGTAAATACAAGGAAATTGGGTTCTATTTGAATTCAAGCCAAGAGACGTGGAACACCGTTTTTTCTCGTGCGAGTAACTGCTCCAGAGACAATATCGGAAGGTTTTTTTTTGCATCGAATCGTGACGGGGGATACAAAGTGGATCCTCTACGACAACCCAAAGCGCAGAAAAATCGTGGGGTAAGCTCGGTCATGCATCGCTTCAACTGTGGGATCCGTTTGGTGTGATCTACTATGAGCTACTCCAGCCTAATGAAACCATCACTGGGGAACGTTATCAATAACAATTGATGCAATTAATATGCCAAAAAGAGTAACTTTGGAGCCGCTTCAATGATATGTCCTACCCCACTCCGCAATGTGAAATGGCTAAGGAGCTAAAAAGAATTTGAAATAAAACGCGAAAACAAAGTCCAGGAATATCGGTAAAAAATTATCAAACTTTCACGAAAGAGAAACCTAAACCTCATGCTAGTAAAACGGGAGAACCAAAACTATAATCGCTTGTAGTCATGACAAAACCGGCTATTTCGGAGGACACTACTGAAGGTACAGCAGTGCTCCAAAAGATACTAAGAAGCATAGAAGCTCTTAATATTCGTTTAGTTAAACAAGAAAAATTCGTTCAAACTCTAAGCAACAGGTTAAATAAGCAAGACTCTCTAAATGAAATGAAATCCATGCTCTATTAAAATGATGCAAACAACAACAAATAAAACATTAAGAATAATAACCTGGAATGCAAATGGGCATTCATCCAGCAAGAAGAACAAGGGGAGGTTCGTCGGTGGTTATAAAAAAAACCATCAAACATGCAAAAACATCAACTGGTGATCAAGAGTAACCTCTAAAAAATGAAGAGAGCTGTTTGCAACAGGAAAACTATGCAATTACGATTTTCATTCTGGACATCAACCAACTTATTGATCTACGGATAGAAACAAAATACCCAATATCATTGACTTCTTTATCACCAAAGGTATAGATGAAAACTACATATACCTAGAAATTAGAAAGGGGATTAAGTCCGATCACACGCCCATTATTAAGACAGTCAGTGCAACGATTGTTAAGAAAACTAGTCCATCTTCGCTTCGTCCACCTTTAAAACTCGATACAGCTAGAAGAAGAACTAGAACAACTCAATAACAGTATACCAAGAAACGGCGTGGAGTAGTATCCCTTCGACTTCAAAGGAAATGCGCCGAAATGCTGTTTAACCTCTGGAAGTTTTGGAACTGGTTGCAGCAAAACGAAAAGCAAGAAAGGCCTGGCAAAGAAGTCGAACGCCAAACTATAAAACAACTTTAAATTTTTTATCCAATAAACTAAAGTTGCTAATTAAAGAAATCAAAAACGAATCCATTAATAAATACTTGAGTGGCCTTACTGGGAAAAAGTTACCGAATACTCCCATTGGAAAGCGACAAAAAGTTTAAAGCGAACTAAACTACAAATTCCACCAGTTAAAAATGAAAACGACACATGGGCTATAAGTGCAAAGCAAAAAGCTTCGTTATTTGCACCTACCTCGAGAACACGTTTCAGCCTCTACTTAGACAAACTGCAGAGGAAAACATACCACTAGTACATAAAATGGATAACTGCAATATATCTCCTGTCACATTACAAGAATTAGAAGAGGAAATCAATCTTAACCTAAATATAAAAAAATCTCCAGGATATGACTTAGTTGCAGGACAAATAATAAAAGGATTCTTCCTGAAAAAGGACTACGTAAACAACTCCAAATAATTAACGCAGTGTTCAAACTTAAACACGCTCCAAATCAATGGAAAGTCGAAACTTCTCCTAAAGACACTAAAACCAATACTAGCAGAAAGAAATCTTGTTCCTCCACATCGATTTGGCTTCAGAGAAAACCATTCAACAATAGAACAAGTACACCGAATTACAAACATAATTGAAGATGTACTTGAAGATATGTTCAAGCGTCTTCTTGGATGTAGCACAGACCTTTGACAGAGTATGGCATAATGGATTGGAATATAAATTACAAAGAGACTTACCATAGAGTTTTATGAAATTCTAAAATCTTACATATCTAACCGACACTTTCGAGTTAAATTAGATGGCGAATACTCAGAAATTAAGCAAGGAGTACCACAAGGTAGCGTTTTGGGACCAACTTTATATGTTTTGTGCACCTCGGACCTGCCAACGATAGAGGAAAATAACATAGCGACGTTTACGGATGATACGGCCATTTTAGCAGTTGCTAATTGTATAGAAGAATCCACAAGCAACCTGCAAAAATCTAAAGGGTGATTTTTTTGTGGTTAGGATTTTCATGCATTAGTATTTGACAGATCACGCGGGATTTCAGACAAGGTGTCAAAGAGAAAGATGCTCAGTATGCTTTGACATTTCATAATGAATAGACTTACTAACGAGCAACGCTTGCAAATAATTGAATTATATTACAAAAATCAGTGTTCGGTTCGAAAAGTGTTTCGCGATTTACGTCCGATTTATGGTCTACATAATCGACCAAGTGAGCAAACAATTAATGCGATTGTGACCAAGTTTCGCACTCAGTTTACTTTATTGGACATTAAACCAACCACACGAATGCGTACAGTGCGTACAGAAGAGAATATTGCGTCTGTTTCTGAGAGTGTTGCTGAAGACCGTGAAATGTCGATTCGTCGCCGTTCGCAGCAATTGGGTTTGTGTTATTCGACGACATGGAAGATTTTACGCAAAGATCTTGGTGTAAAACCGTATAAAATACAGCTCCTGCAAGAACTGAAGCCGAACGATCTGCCACAACGTCGAATTTTCAGTGAATGGGCCCTAGAAAAGTTGGCAGAAAATCCGCTTTTTTATCGACAAATTTTGTTCAGCGATGAGGCTCATTTCTGGTTGAATGGCTACGTAAATAAGCAAAATTGCCGCATTTGGAGTGAAGAGCAACCAGAAGCCGTTCAAGAACTGCCCATGCATCCCGAAAAATGCACTGTTTGGTGTGGTTTGTACGCTGGTGGAATCATTGGACCGTATTTTTTCAAAGATGCTGTTGGACGCAACGTTACGGTGAATGGCGATCGCTATCGTTCGATGCTAACAAACTTTTTGTTGCCAAAAATGGAAGAACTGAACTTAGTTGACATGTGGTTTCAACAAGATGGCGCTACATGCCACACAGCTCGCGATTCTATGGCCATTTTGAGGGAAAACTTCGGAGAACAATTCATCTCAAGAAATGGCCCGGTAAGTTGGGCACCAAGATCATGCGATTTGACGCCTTTAGACTATTTTTTGTGGGGCTACGTCAAGTCTAAAGTCTACAGAAATAAGCCAGCAACTATTCCAGTTTTGGAAGACAACATTTCCGAAGAAATTCGGGCTATTCCGGCCGAAATGCTCGAAAAAGTTGCCCAAAATTGGACTTTCCGAATGGACCACCTAAGACGCAGCCGCGGTCAACATTTAAATGAAATTATCTTCAAAAAGTAAATGTCATGGACCAATCTAACGTTTCAAATAAAGAACCGATGAGATTTTGCAAATTTTATGCGTTTTTTTTTAAAAAAAAGTTCTCAAGCTCTTAAAAAATCACCCGTTACTAATATTGTCAGTACCTTGACCAAGAGATGGCGAATAATACATAATGAAACAAAATCTGTTTACGTAAACCTTACCAACAAAAAGGTCAACTGGATACCAGTAATACAGAAAGATGGGTTGACTCTTAGGAAGAAATTCTGAGCTAACATAATAAATTGCTACTAGACCGGCAAATCCTGTGTGCACTTACGGTATTCAGCTCTGGCGCCGAACAAAAAAAACAATGTCGATATCATCCAGTCATTCCAAAGCAAAGTCCTACGTGGAATAGTTAATGCACCGTGGTACATAAGAAATGACAACCTCCATAGAGATCTGAAGATGGACTTCGTCAGTGAAGAAATAAGCAAGCACGCGAGAAAACACCTGCAACGTACTAGTCTACACCAAAATGCTGAGATACGTCGTATGTAGGATGACTCAAACCCAGTAAGACGGCTGCGAAGGAAGAAACCACATGATCTACTAGATCCACTTATTTGTACCCCCAATAAAATAATAATAAAAAATTAACTTATACAAATAAGACAATGAAGTTTTTACTAAAATTAAACTAAATTAGTTTAGTAAAACTTAGTAGACACTTTAATACCATTGTCAAAATTGTTGTTAAATGCAGTAAATGTACTAAATGAACAAAATGCAAAACCAAAGCGTTGTACTTTGATTAGCGTTGCATTTTTCAAAAAAATTTCGAACAGATACGTCGCTAAAGTACGTTAGTGAAGTTTGTCCTAAATCTGTCCTAAAAAGCAACAATAACAAACTATGTGTAGATGTGTTTGTATAATGTCTCGATAGAACGAATTTTAGAATTACCTATATAGTGCGATGCTATTAGGTCCTATCTAATAGAAAAACACGTTTGTTTTGTTCAAATTGGGGGTTTAGGGTATTTATGATAGCCAAATTTGCCGTGGAGTACTACAAATCAAACGTACAGTTTTTAAAATTTTTCCGAGAATCTCCTGTTAACCAGCAGGCGCAGTGACGTATATGGTGAGATGCTATTAGGCCTTATCTACGAGCACTACAACTTTACAGTTTGTTTCACAAGAACACTACAACTTTTAGAGTTTGTATAGCAAAATTTTCGCGATATCCGCTGATTAACACTTGATTTTCACACTAAAAATCACAAACATATAAAACTGAACACAAGAACTCTCGAATTGCTAAAATTATGCACATTTATTAGTCTTCAACAGTATGGCAGTATGAACCGGACAGTATGAACAGCTAAGCCAATTTTACACGCTTGTATTTAAGGATATTTCTTGTAGAATACAATTTTAAATATAAATTGTTAGTACCTTTTCAAACTATACATGTCCACCTATAATATTTTGTAGCATAAAGGGTATTATATCCTTTGCTACAAAATATTTTACGTCTAAAATTGGCTTAGATTGAAAAAGTACTAACTTTATGTTTAAACTATCGCATCTTCTACAAGAAATAAATTCAGTGATTTAAACCGTTTCGTGTAACGTAACGCAAAAACGGAATAACGTAATCAATATTTAAATATAGTGTTATAAACGTTACCAATTTAAAAGTCTGTTACATAACGAAATTCGTAACGTTATGGCTGTTTTTTATTTCTGGTATTTCGTTACGCGCCCTTAAGTAAAATTCTAAAAGAAAAATATAAATTAAAGTAAAAAAAAATTGGTACGTAATAAATATATTGTTTGTTCATCGATAATTTTTTACTGTGTGAATACACCTCTATTCACCACTCGAATATTTTTTGATATGCAATACCTTTATTGTTTTAATTGGCATTTCTGTAATTTACAAGAAACTACAGAACGATTTGTTTTGGTTTTAAAAATAAATTAAAGTTGTGTATTTTTCTTTAAAAATAACTTGGGTCACATATTAAATCAAATGTACAGGGTGGCTGAGACCAAATGTTACTGACTTCACTCTGCTGTCATTTGTGTAGTTGTCATTTTCGCGCGTCAATTTTTTGACAGATTAAAGTTTGGTTAGTTGTTTACATTTGGTCAACAAATAATTGTTCTAAATTAATATCTTCATAAAAAAATCGTAATGGAATTCAAACGTAATAGTGTAATTGCACTGTATTTGGGTGGAAATTCACAAACAGCAATAATTCGCCAGCTCCAGCATTTGAATGTGAATAAAATGTTTGTGTATCGAACCATAACTCGATACAACGAAACTGGTAGCAACTGGTGATGAGATTCCAAAAATTGTCTTTTCTGATGAGAAAATTTTCACCATTCAACAGTATGTGAATAAACAAAATGATCGTGTTTGGTTAGAGCACAAGTTTAACGATAATTTGGACACAAGAGTTGCCATGCGCAAGCAATCACCAGCTTATGTTATGGTTTGGGCTGCAGTGACTGCAGATGGACGCACTCCTCTGGTTTTCATCGAACATGGAGTCAAGGTAAACCAAGAGGTGTACCGCCAAAAGATCCTAAACGATGCTTTGCTACCTTGGGCACGTAAACACTTTGGTACGAACCGTTGGACATTCCAACAGGACTCGGCACCGTCACACAAAGCTCGAGCGACACAGCAATTTTTACAAAATTGCGTTCCGCGGCTGATTTCGTCGAAAGAATGGCCACCATATTCACCAGACTTGAATCCCATGGGTTTCTCCATATGGTCCATTTTGGAGAGTAAGGTGTCCACTAAAAAATACGAAAGTGTTGATGCATTGAAGTCAGCTCTTGTTCGAGAATGGAATAAAATTCCGCAAGCTCACGTTCGGTCAGTATGCAATGCTTTCTATGGAAGACTGAATCAAATAATCAGAGCCAAAGGAGGTCATATCGAGCAGTAACATTTTTTTCATAAAATGTAATATATTTTCAACATATTCCACGAAATTTAAATAAAAAATAATCAAAATTAAAAAAATTACAGCGTTTTCATTTGGTAACGCTTGGTCTCAGCCACCCTGTAATTAAATTTGTTTCAAACACAATTACAGCTATGGGACGGGATATTGTTGCAGAAAATAAAAGCATACATGAGCAGTTTGTGAAAGAACAGGGTAACAGTAAATGTTTGCATTGCAAGAAGGAAACGGTTATTCCCGGGGCACACACAGGAAATCTGAAGGCCCATTTAAAACGTAAACATCCAGAGAAGAAATAAAACATAAGGACGGTTATAAGCAAAGAAGTTTAGACGAAATTTGTGCAATCGAAATTACAAAAACCGTTAGTTTCAACATAAGTTCAGCTGAAATGATCGATCATTGCATTGAACTAGTTATTGTGAATGGAATGCCACTCAACGCGGTAGAATGTAGCGGATTGAAACATTTCTTTGATCCTATTTGTCAAAAATTAGGTATTACAATTAACCGGCATAATATTCGTGAACACATTATGGCAAAGTCGAATAATTATAGAATGCTAATTGCGAAAGAAATTCAAAATAAAGTCTTGTCAATCAAAGTGGATAGTGCCACGAGGTTCGGACCTTGGCAGTTAAAGAGCTGCGAGAAAAACATACCGCCGTATATTTATGTGAGCAAATCAGAGACGTGCTCAATAAATATAACATAAAATTGGATCAGATTTACACGTTCACTTCTGATAATGGCAGCAATATGGTGAAAGCCGCAGAACTGCTTGGAATATCGCAAGAAGAAAATGAAAGCGTGAATGAAATAGAAGACGACGTTATTTGTGATGATGTTGATTCGGAATTTGACTCGTTATTTATTAACTGCAATAAAACTAATGAGATTTTTAAATTTTTATCCTCTGTAAAATGTATGGCACACACTCTGCAGTTAGCCGTTAACGATGTCATAAATACAATCGATGTTTATAAAACAATAATTGCAAAATCTCAAACTCTTGTGATAACGTTAAGGACACCCCCTATTCTTGCGCAAATAAAAGCTAAGGGATTAAAAAAAAACAATCAGAAATGTTATCACCAGATGGAATTCAACATATACCATGATTACTAGACTTATTGAGCTTCGAGAATTTTGTGAAGAAATGAAGCTAGTCTACCCGTCACTTTCTACATGTGACAGAGATTGGACTAGAATGGAAGGGATTATCAACACACTTAAATATCCTTATGAGACAACAATTCGTCTACAGTCTGAGCAGCTTGTTATGAGCGAAGCTTATGCAGCGTGGTATAAATGCAAATTAGAGCTTACAAAAATTGACGATTCATTTTCAAGAAGTCTTAAATCCGCGATGGAAAAAAGAGAAAAATCTCTTTTAGCAAAATGTGGACCTACAATGGCCGTCGTATTGTTGGACCTATGTTACCAAACATTATTGTCTGCTGATGAGAAGCTATTTACTAAAAAGTATTTGGCAAGTTTATATCAATATTTAAATGAGAATAGGGACCACGATACTATAGTGATTTCGGAAAATAAAAATGACACAGATCAAGACATTTTAACTCAATATATGTTTAAAAAATTATCACAATCAAATGATCAGATCGATGTAAATGTTCACTCCCTGATAGATCAATTTGATAACATGCTGGATATTGTGCCTACAAAAACAAACGTATTTGAATTTTGGAGCAATAAAAATTCATCAATTGAAAAAATTGCCAAAATCGTTCTGGCTAAAATGGATATTATCAGAAAGGCGGAATAGAATCGATGAATCACTGTTGGAGGAAATATTGCTAATTATTTGTAATAGCAATAGAATTTAATAACATTATTTTGAATTTATTATTATATTTTAAAAATGTGAATTATAATATTTAATTGAATTAAATAAAAGGAAATTATTATTTATTTTATTTCAAAAGGAATAACGAAATAAACCCAGCATTTTAATTGTCAATTTTCCAGACCCTAAAAAAAAATTCAAAAATAACGTTATAACGTAGAGAAACGGAATGTTTGTTCTATATAAAACGTTATAAATAACGATTCAAATTTAAATAATTTTTTGAAACCGAATGCCGTAACGTTATGATTTTTTCCGTTTTCCATCACTGAATAAATTACTTATTAAATTACTTATTCCATTTTTATCGACTACAGCCACAACTTCAAACACCAAAAATCTACCACAAGATGTTACGAAGCCCGCTGACTTATTTTATTTTGGGGATGTAACTTTACTTTTACCGTAACCGAAGCACAAATGCTCACGAGAACAAATGAGGTATCTGAGTAAGCGAGATCGTAACAAGAAAATTTCTTCGACAGGGACTCCTACGGCAGCACGTTTCCAGGCTAGGTGGCAGTCGTTGGGGGGGTCAAATAAACTGTAGGAGTATATCCGAAGACTGGTGGGTGCTGCACTGGTAAATGATTTTTAGAGGAAAGATGAAAAATGAGTAACGAAAACTATTGACACTACTTCTAAAGGGTGTGAGCTAAATTAATTCGTAACCATTAATCCTTTTGTTTGTTTGGGTGGTCGAACAATTACTGTTACTAACAAAGAAATACCCTTTGCTACAAAAATATTATACGTGTATAAGTCTAGTTTGAAAAAGTACTAACAATTTATATTTAAAATTGTATTCTACAAGAAATATCCTTAGATATAAGCGTGTAAAATTGGTTTAGCTTGAAAAACAGCTTTTGTTTTTCGTTACGTTCATACTGTCGAAGGCTAATCAATTCTGTGTGCATAATTTTAGCAATTCGAGAGTTCTTGTCTTTTTGTGGTTTCTAGTGTGAAAATCAAGTGTTAATCAGCGGATATCGCGAAAATTTTGCTATACAAACTCTAAAAGTTGTAGTGTTCTTGTGAAACAAACTGTAAAGTTGTAGTGCTCGTAGATAATACCTCATAGCATCTCACTATATACGTCACTTCGCGTGCTGGTTAACAGGAGATGCCTTTAAGAAAATTTTACGGACGATTTGTAGTACTCCACGGCAAATTTGGCTGACCTGACACAAAAACTCTAATTTTGTCTTAATTAAACTGGGATTAAATATTATTAAACATAATAAATATTTCCTTAATATTTATTTAATTTCTGTGGCCATTTTCGATTTGTTTCCCAGAATATTGGGTAATATCAAATTTGTAGCAAGTTCAATCTACATTAGTACGAAAAACGAATCAATCAATGGTTTAATCCGTTGATCCGAAAACTTCACTATTTTGTACAGTATAAAGGAATTTGTCCTAAAAAATCCTATTTTTTTTAGAACAGTTTAGGACAAACTTCACACGAATGCTAAAGTAGTCTCACTTCAAGAACGGTGTAAGGCACACATTATCAGTTACTTGTAAAACTATTTTCTAGGAATTATAATTTGAATTTACTAAAATGTCCGGAACAGAAGTTCAGAATATAGTCACTACTGACTTGAATTACAAGTATAATTGTCGAGGTTGTCCACGAGTTTTCGATGTTATCGACGAGTTATCATCCAACTCTGACGGAAAGCACCATAACTACCATTTCCACTTTGAAACCCTCTAATAACAACGCAGCCATACAATATTTTATCCTAAATTTCACATCAAAATCGCTTTTACGATTTCTTACTTAGAAACAATCCGAATTGAAAATTCGAAAACTTTTCCATTTTATCTCATCCTATGTATATTATTATGAGCTTTATGTTATCCGTTTATTAATAAACAAAGCACAAAATAAAATATAAATTGTATAATAAAAATAAAAAAAGCTCCATCAAATAAATTTTAATTTTATTTCATTCCTTTTGTAAGGCGGCTCTATATGTATGTGTATTTAGGTGCGTGGTTCTTCTACGGTATATAGGCGCAACCGTACACCCGAAATTGAAAATGCGTATAGGAAAATATTGTCTTTTTCATTACGTCATAATAATACAGCCGTAGTTTCTTATTTTTCGTTTTTGGTTTAACGATATTATTGTGCCTCACTGCTCCACAAATATATAGACATTTATAAGATAAAACATTTTTTTGTGTTAAATAAATTGTTATTGCTTTTTTAAATCTGCCATACAAATTTTGCGCGCCCGGAACCGCCCCAATTCGGTGTAATAACAAAAACACGTGTATTTATGAGCTTTTCAAAGTTTTTTGCCACAAAACGCAAACAAACATCACAATGATCACTATACATATATGGTACAATGGTTTTTTGCCTTCCAAAGGGGGGTTGGTGGTCTGCTTATTATTACATATATTTATACAACCGTATATGTTGTTGCGTGTACTTACATGTTTTTCCAAGCTTGATGATACCGTTTCGGTAAATCTCACCACATTTGCACCCCCGTCATCCTTTCCATCCATTGTGGTTGTATTATAGTGTAATGAATTACTCAATTTTATTGTTGCTTCGTATCGTACTTTGCCACGACCTTCAACGAGAAGAAAATATAAATTTTTACTTTGCTTTTTTTATTTTTGGAAAATATTAAATTTATTATACTTAATTGAAAAACAGAATATATATATATATATATATGTACTCGTATACGTATATAAAATAAATTTTTCATCTTAATCGTTTTAAGAGAGATGTTATATGTATGAAGGTAACGGTATACGTTGAATGGATCCACCCTATCTATGCGGGTATACAAATATATACATACATGTGTAGCATGTATGATGATCGATAGCTTTAAAGTTCTTAATTTAATGAATTTACTAAGAAAGGCGGAAAAGGGCGGTACTATTCCGTGAAAAGCAGGAATACAAATTTTCACAATTTACCTTACAGTGATTGAATGAAACAGAAAGTTAATTGATTCATAAAAACTTTACGTTTAATGCGGGTTTATTGAAATCTTCGATTTTGTACGCGAGTGGAGGGGTGTATTGTGGATGTGGTTTAAGACAAATGAAGATGAAATTAATGCTCGGAAAATATGTTTTTCTTTTTTGTTTGATTAATTAGCATAAAAGCTAGAGGAGAGAAAATATTATTTACGGTTAACCAAATTTCACGCGAATTTACATGAGTTTTGAAGATGGAAGACAATTAATTACTTGAGGTCGCCGAGTTCATAACTGCAGAAGGCGCGTTTACTTTTCGTAAAGTGTGTAGTCGTAAAAACGCAATATTTGTGCGGTGTGTTCAAGTGAATGGAAGTTTGAAGATTTTATTTATAGAAATTGGAAAAGCATTGGAACGCAATTTATAACCCTTTAAATAGATTATTTAAAGAATTGCATTATGTTAAAGGATTTGACTATATTACTAAGCAACAGTGATTACCATCTACTTGTATAAACTTCGCACCCAAATATCCATCCACTCGCATTGTTAGACATTACTTCACACGGCGAGAACTAATAATTTCGACTCTTTAATCTCCCTAACGCCACAACCATACTTTGAAATTACTTCCGCTATCTAGTCACAAAATGCTACACTCTTCTGCTGCCTTTGCGTGGTTAATAGCATTGCGCTTTAATTCAGAAGCATGCATTCGATTCTAAATTTCTCTTCGAGTTGCTCTTATCACTTACCAACATTGTATTCAAGGTAGTCGTCAGACAATCAACCTTTAACCAATGGGTCAGATTAAGCACACCATATCGCCAATTTATCCACTTGTCGATGGATCGTATGAGACGAGAGGTTCACCGGTCTTTTCCGAGCTATCCAAAAGCCTTTGCACATTTTGCAAACGCAGTATTTGCATTATGCTGCTCTGTGCTATTTGATGTTCACGAGTTAGATACTATTTCCTTGTTTCCTAGACACTAGGCGATACAACAACAGCAATTTGCCTTGAAACTTTCGAACCCATAGCATTATACCGTGATGTTTGAGAGACGCATTTCACTACATACTTTTAGCCTTCCTTGTTTGGATAACGCGAGAGAAGGCAGCGTCTGCATTGGTTCTGCATGCTTTCTCTAGGTAGTTGCTAATATTGAAACGTGCATCAATTTCAACGTGCCTTAGTTTACGTACATAACCAATACTAATCTTTGATGTACTCCCTCTGTAATATTGTATATGATATAGAAAGTATTCTGTTAAGTATATTTGGGGATAAAAATATTGTTCAGTTTTTCCGAGTAGACTTACATGGTAACCACACTATTACTGTTTATTGTCTTCCGTCCATCTTCTACCGTCTACAGTCCTCATACAGTTGCACATCCAGGTCTGATCTTCTTCTATAGCTTTCTCTTCTTGGTTGGGGAGACTGCTTTTTAATACTTTGCGGAACCTGATACCTTACGCAATTTCGGTAGGATGATTCTGGATTCCTTTTGAAAACATAATCACACGTGAAAATGTTTATGGATTCATTGAGTATTCAGTTCAGTATTTAGAATATTGTTAGATCCTTTGTATTTTCAAATCGCTAACATGTACCGACGAGCTCTTTTATACTACTCCGGTACATGTCACACTTACATGATTTGGTAATATTTCCGTCCATACTACAAACTCTTAAGATATTTCATGGGTATCTCTCATTTACGAATTTGACAGATCACTCTGTTCTCTCGAAACAAACTTCAATCTCATGATTTTCTTTCTTTTGAGCGTGTTCAATCGATGAGTTTGTTCGGCTTCTCCTGTTGATTACGTTATTGCATCACCGTCCAATGGGACAGCGTAGTACGGTTTACTTCTCATATTTGGAACGAATGGCGTAGTCTGGCTCTAACAGCGCATATCATTATCAAATTTGGCTGTTGAGGTTTGGCATTTAGTATGGCCGATTCGTACAATGAGCGAGTAATACGGCTGACCATTCCTGTCTCACAGGGAATGACATTTCATGGTTTTACGATTTTCCGTGCCAGAGATAGCCGATATATTCCAGCCAAAGATTGTGGCGCTTACCGAAGTTTTAGATCCACATTCACTTCACCAGTGATCAGGTACATTCGTGATGCTCGTAATTGAATTTTCAAAATTTATTATTGTTTTTTGTCATACTCTATCTGACACAGCGATCAAGCTCGCCAGCACTGTATCATAAAAGATATTCGGTCTGAATGCCTGAGATCGAGATTTTCTTGCCCACACAATTCAGTCGTTGATACTGTGTTTCCGAGTCTCTTCAGCGTAACTTTTAAATCCTGGTCTTCTATCATAGTATTTTTTCTAGAGTTTCCTCTAGTGTAGTGTAGTGTAGTGTAGAGTAGTGTAGTGTAGTGTAGTGTAGTGTAGTGTAGTGTAGTGTAATGTAGTGTAGTGTAGTGTAGTGTAGTGTAGTGTAGTGTAGTGTAGTGTAGTGTAGTGTAGTGTAGTGTAGTGTAGTGTAGTGTAGTGTAGTGTAGTGTAGTTTAGTGTAGTGTAGTGTAGTGTAGTGTAGTGTAGTGTAGTGTAGTGTAGTGTAGTGTAGTGTAGTGTAGTGTAGTGTAGTGTAGTGTAGTATAGTGTAGTGTAGTGTAGTGTAGTGTAGTGTAGTGTAGTGTAGTGTAGTGTAGTGTAGTGTAGTGTAGTGTAGTGTAATGTAGTGTAGTGTAGTGTAGTGTAGTGTAGTGTAGTGTAGTGTAGTGTAGTGTAGTGTAGTGTAGTGTAGTGTAGTGTAGTGTAGTGTAGTGTAGTGTAGTGTAGTGTAGTGTAGTGTAGTGTAACTTTTAAATCCTGGTCTTCTATCATAGTATTTTTTCTAGAGTTTCCTCTAGTGTAGTGTAGTGTAGTGTAGTGTAGTGTAGTGTAGTGTAGTGTAGTGTAGTGTAGTGTAGTGTAGTGTAGTGTAGTGTAGTGTAGTGTAGTGTAGTGTAGTGTAGTGTAGTGTAGTGTAGTGTAGTGTAGTGTAGTGTAGTGTAGTGTAGTGTAGTGTAGTGTAGTGTAGTGTAGTGTAGTGTAGTGTAGTGTAATGTAGTGTAGTGTAGTGTAGTGTAGTGTAGTGTAGTGTAGTGTAGTGTAGTGTAGTGTAGTGTAGTGTAGTGTAGGGTAGTGTAGTGTAGTGTAGTGTAGTGTAGTGTAGTGTAGTGTAGTGTAGTGTAGTTTAGTGTAGTTTAGTGTAGTTTAGTGTAGTGTAGTGTAGTGTAGTGTAGTGTAGTGTAGTGTAGTGTAGTGTAGTGTAGTGTAGTGTAGTGTAGTGTAGTGTAACTTTTAAATCCTGGTCTTCTATCATAGTATTTTTTCTAGAGTTTCCTCTAGTGTAGTGTAGTGTAGTGTAGTGTAGTGTAGTGTAGTGTAGTGTAGTGTAGTGTAGTGTAGTGTAGTGTAGTGTAGTGTAGTGTAGTGTAGTGTAGTGTAGTGTAGTGTAGTGTAGTGTAGTGTAGTGTAGTGTAGTGTAGTGTAGTGTAGTGTAGTGTAGTGTAATGTAGTGTAGTGTAGTGTAGTGTAGTTTAGTGTAGTGTAGTGTAGTGTAGTGTAGTGTAGTGTAGTGTAGGGTAGTGTAGTGTAGTGTAGTGTAGTGTAGTGTAGTGTAGTGTAGTGTAGTTTAGTGTAGTTTAGTGTAGTTTAGTGTAGTGTAGTGTAGTGTAGTGTAGTGTAGTGTAGTGTAGTGTAGTGTAACATCTTATACTAATTTTAATCTCAAAACATCAATTTTTCAAAATTTGTGTATTGGTTATATTTAGCACTCCCACCTTCTTAAACACTCTTGCTCCACTCGAAAAATACAACATGATCAAATTTCACCGTATGCGGAACAAAATTTCACAAATAATACTAGGAAAATAACACTTCATGCGTGTTCCAAAATGGCTTGATTAATATAAATAATCAACGTAAATAATATATTCGAAAGCTACGCGCTTATGCTTGAATTTTAATAAACTTAAGGCGATTTTGGTATTGAGACGGATTGGTCAAGTTAATCCACGGTGAAAGGAAAATGTATTGTTTTTAACTCAATAAAGCCTTTCTAACAATGACACTTTAACACAGTGCAAAAGTAAATTCAAGCACATGATTTGTGAAATGTAAACTAATCTAATCAAACGACTCTGCAGCTCAAAAAACAATCTAAATAAATAAAAACACATACCTTCCCTAGAGCGCGAGAAAGTATCAATAAAATTAAGTAAACGATGGTTAAATGTATTAGAATCAGTTAAGGAGGAGTTAAGGACCAAGAGCAGCCAAGTTACACTGATATGAGGAATTTTTGTTGATGTATTATTACAGTCTATTCCGCTAGCTGAGCCGTTTGTCGTTTCAAGTGACTATAGAAATCTATATAATCTACTATTTTTTGCTGATTAATTTCCTGTGTTTACCAACCGTGGCATCGGCAATTAGTAATAATTAAATTATTGCATTCACGGTATAGAAACAAAGAAACAAATTAATAAACTGAAAGTTTAATTTCTTACTACAACTGTTACTACACAATCTTTAATATTACTATTACTAGTCAAAATACTTGTTTGCATTAGTAATTCGATTTGAAAATTATTCAATTCTGTTCTCACCATTCCAATTATTATGAAACTTGTTTAAATTGTTCTTCAAAATCAAGAAACGCAAAACCGATATTTTCAAGCTCTACAAAACGTGGGGTATCCTTACCCGAATTTTTAGGTATACGTACCGAAAATTAGTTATTCATTTAAAATTTAAAAGGATTTGATTCTGTATTTTAGACCCCAGCAAATTTGAACAATTTCAAAATTTTCCGGGTTAGTACAACAGGTTATGAACCCAGAAAAATAGAAAGGTAGTGTAAATTGGCTAACATCGGAAACGTGGATGACACCAATCCAAAACAAAGATTGATGATGCAAACTGTCCGATGAATAACAAGACATGGAAATAAAATAATTTCAAAGCAACGTGGAACGTGCCCCCGTTTCGGGGCGGCGAGAATAAAGCAGCCATTGCTGCAAATTGTAAATTGTGGCTCGGCAACATTAATCTGAGCGAAGCTTAAAAGTATGTAAGCTGTGCTCGCAAAAGCTCCTGCAAGTCGTGCAATAATTAAAGGATCAAGGTGAAATGGTTTCCGACTCGATAGTTATGACGAAAGTTTTAATGTCTTGCCAGCTGAACATAACCATTTTCACAATGTGTGGAAATCAACGAGGACAGAGGAGTCTCGATTGAATTCGCAGGCTTAGATCGAAAGAACGGAAGTGTTGAGAAATGAACTTTTCAAAGGGTCAGGTCATTCGTCGGCACAAAACAACATAGGAACTGCCACGGCAATAGTAAGCTAAATAGCAATTGTTACAAGGGTGTGACTCTTTGTGGCGAGAGTTGTCATTAGAAATATACAGAAGGATAAGGAGAACAATTCAGACAACAAGAAAAATAAAATTGTTTTGAACGTGCATTTGTATGTCGTAGTTCGAAATTAACTGGCGACAAGAACACTAGATGGTGGACTCAGAAGCTAGTGGCTTCTTTACTGTTGTTCAAAGTTGAAGAATCTACGGAAGGCCACTGTAAATGTGGCGATCAAGAAGATTTCACTTTCGTTATAAATTTCGTCAAAAGCAGTCAATGAACTGTAGTGAAATTACTCGAGGACTTTTTAGTTTTAACGAATGGATTTTCACATTTTCGTTACGAATATTTTTTGAAGCAAACGTCGGAGGTAAAGGCAAAGGTCTAGTTTGCGGTAATGCAGATGCAGAAAGAGAATGGACACAAAGTGTGCAGTTTTCAATCAGACAACGGGTAAGAGTTCGTCAATGCGATATTTGAATGATTTTAAATGAAACGTTCATTAAGCATCAGCAAACTGTACCCTATATGCCGGAGCAGAATGGCTGTGGGGAACATGACAAGAGGCTGTCAATTTGGCAGTGCATATACTGAATAGAACCGAAACGAGCACGGTAAAAAGGCGAAAATATTTGCGGAATTTTGCGGGTCACACGTATTTGTGCACATTCTGATGGAAAAACAACAAAGACTGGATCCTGGCAGTAAAATCTATGTTCGTCGGTCACGATGATTATTCGAAATCGTATCGAGTGTGGATCCCGAAGACGATCTTAATTGAGATAGCTTGTGACATTATTTTCCTTCTGGCAGAATCAAATGCCGCATTGTGCATTATTGACACTCATAAGATTTCCGAAGAAATCGCGAACGTGACAATATAGCGACGCAGTGATTAACGTCTCATACATTGATAGAACATGTTGTCATGTTGGCAATCAGCGAAGAACCAAAGATATATGAGCAGACAATTGATCGAATGATCACAAGCAGTGGAAGCAGACAATAAACGAGGATTAACACAAAAGTATGGCATATATTACATAGAAACATCCAACCCTGTGGTTAAGTTTACATCGATTCAGGTAGTTTTGACTCTGGAAACGAACGAGTTGAAACAGTTCGACATAAAGACAACTTTTTGAAAGGTGATTTGCAGGAGCATGTTTACATGAGTCACCGATCGGATAAGTTGATGGCAACGGACGTGTGTGCGACCTACGTAAGAGCTTATACGGATTGAAACAAACGTCGCACTGCTGTAACAAAAAATTTACGTCAGTCATTAAATTCGACTTTGTGGCCATGTAATCGGATTCATGTGGCTTCGTGTGCAATGGAAATATTGAAATAATGATAATTATACGTCGAATACGGTTTGATTGCTACAGAAAATGGGAAAGCAACATATTCTTCTGGTCATTGAACACTTGCGCATGGAATTAAAAGTCGTGGCAACTTCATTGGTCATTGCAACAAAATCTAGCGTTTTTCAAATCGACACTTAGAGTCGATTTGAAAGAGGCATCAATTTAAATCTACAGCGACGCAGACTATGCAGAAAATATCGAAATCAGGCGGCCCGACGTCCGGGTATGTATTCAAGTTTGGCAACAGAATTGTTAGTTGGAACTCAGAACGCCAAGTTTCAGTGGCGTTATCGATAACAGAGTCCTAGTATGGCGAATATGGTGACGTATGCGATGAAGGAACTGGCGAGGCTGCTTCGACTAGTATCTGAAATTTTGTTAACCGATTTGCACAAGCAAAGTTCTCTCATGGATAATAATTAATGCGCGATTCGGCTCATCAAAATTCTGAAATTCCATAAGAAGACATGTGTTTCGTCTTCTTATGGAATTTCAGAGTTTGACCTGCAATATCCGAGAGAGATATGAGAGAATGGGACTTCGATTTTGATTTTGTGGCAATGGATTAATAGGCTACCAACATAATGACCATAGTATTACCAAAGTTTATTATTTGATTTAGCGTAACTTAGTTAATACACTTAGTGTATTAGAAAAAGTGCACCGTTTTCTCAACTCGACTTGCGTTCTCCAAAAAAAAAAAAAATTGCCATTTTGCAAATTGGAAGTCCTTTGTTAACAAGGCTGGGAGTCCTATAAATTTGAATATATGCTTATTTCGTTGGTCAAATAAGAATTTAAAGAATGGAGGGATGCTGAGGGATATGTTGTGTTGTGACGAGTTTGTTTTACGACAAATTTACATAGATCTCGAATACACCAAACTTAATTTCTTCATTCGATAAATTGAACCTATCGGATTTTTGATACAAACTGTCAAAAAAACTGTCTTGTTTGTATGTTTCAGAAAATCAATAAGGCTAACCCTTGCTAAAAATTTGATCATGACTACCAAAAATTGAAAAGCATCCATCACATGTCGCTAGGATCAGTCAATTTGTGGAAAAAGGTTTAGTGTGAAGATTGATTCTAAAAAGTAAATTCGCCTGGACTGTAGACATGCCAAATTTTGGTAAAATAAAAATATCGTTATTTCCGCTCAAGTTTTGGTAAATTGATTTGAAGTTCAAAGTCCTTTTCCTCGTAAATGATATACTTTTCGAAATATTTACATCAACGGAAAAGATCCTTTGGACGCTGTGCTGAAGGGAAGCAACATATATTTAGTCTTCACGGAACCACGTACTTCGGTGATATAGCAAATAATAAATCTGCAAAAACCTCGATGTTAAAATTTTTCATGATTACTATGTGTATTCTTTATAGAATTTTAACAAATTTTACTTCAAAATCTGAAAATTTCAGAGGTTATAGGGGGAAATCAAGGTTATATAAAATCGATTTTCAACTAAAAAAAAGTAATAATAATTTTAAGGCACGTGTATTCTGTTTCAATTTTGTCAATCTTCACTGTGAAAAACTTAAAATCCTTTATGTATTTTTTGCGAAGTGTAAAGTATAAAACCTATCGGTATAAATAAAGCAACAACAAAAACTATTGAAAGTGGTTTTTAAATGTTAGTCCTGTTGAACAATTTATCGGGCATGTTATGATTTAAATAGCAGTGCCCTCTTCTGACAAAACTTTTAAACTTCCTTTGGATTGTAATTCCTAACAATGTTAAACATACATAATCAAAATCAGTCAGGGAACCCCACCATTTGAAGAGCTTGAATTGATCAGCTTATCCATTGATAACAGTTTCCACAAGTATCATAAAATTCGAATGATTACGGACACAAATTTTAGTTTTTAACTTTCCTTGATTTGCAAACAGTTTAGAGACTACTTTACTAACAGTTTGACATCGAATGTTTAAATAATCAAATAGACATTACGTGTTATCTTGTTAAATTTCAAAAGAAGTCTAATTCAAACACGAACAAAACTTTCACAAAATTTCAAAATTCTAAAATGTTGATTGCAAAATTTCAGATGAAAGGGATTTCTACTCTAGAAAATAATGAGCTTTAATTTAATTTTTATATCAGGACAAGAATTAATAATTTAATAATATTAATTAATAATTTATTAATTAATAATAATTATTAAAAAATTGTATAGTTCATAGTGAAGTCTAGACCACGAGGGCAATTACCTGAATCCAATATTTTTTATGGTTAACGTCTACCTGAATTTTAAGAAATGTTTTGTATAAATAAATAAATTGTGACAAAAATGAAACTCCAATCATAATTTTGAGACATCTTTAAAGCTTTATAATTATAATTCTGTTATTCAGTCTCCTCATTAGAATGTACAAGCAAAGCAGCACGAAAATATTTTCAACAATTTTATTATTATTCAAATAACTGACTTGACATATGTCCGCCCAATCCTATTATGGTTTGTGTTATTTGTTGTTGTTAAATAATAAAATAAAAGTTTATTTTAAGTATTTTACCACCCAGAATAATAAAAATTTTGTTTTTTTTTTGCCTTAAGGGGATGCATCCAATAAAATTAGGGTTGACAAAACATTAAGTAAAATATAATTACAGTAAATTATTTTATTGCATTGTACATATGTACATGTGAGTCAGACATCTCTTGAGATATCGTCTGCCGTACTCAAAAACGTATTACCCCGATTTTTTACATACCTCTTACCCCTGCAACATGGCAGTACATATTATGTATGCACATAAGAATATTCTGTATCACACATAAATTTTAATGTTGTTGTAATTTTTAGTACTCCAACATAAAGTAAAATTTATTAACTGTAAAATTTGACATAAATCTATAATTTTACTTTTCATTTACCGGAAATAATTTATCCTTCTCCTTATATACGAGATATTGCCACCGCGCATTGTTATGTCTCATATACAGAATTTGTTCACTGTCTCGATGTGAAATTGCCTCGCTTTAATCGCTCATGTTTTACGATCATTTTAAATAAATCTCTTGTGACAAGCACACCCAATTTTAAAATGAGCAAAAACCTTTCAACGATTTTTGAAAGTTAAAAAACAGCTCAAAACGATTTTCATAAATTTATCTCTCGTCTATAAAATGTAAACCGAGCTACTTTATACCGTACAACTGTGTTTATGTGTGTGTGTGTGTGTATATCAGTGTATTAGGTAACGTGAGAAACATAATTAAATGAAAAAAAGCACGGAACGATTTCATGCTGATAGCAAAACACAACAACAAAAACAACAACAACGCGCTTTTCCGTAATTACAGGCATGATTTTGCATAATTAAATATAATTAAAACGTTTTATGTGACATTATTCATAGGGCTTTGCTAAGGTAACGCTCGCTATAAATAATATTGAACCAATTAATATTGCCAAAAAACCTTTCTCAGTAAACAATTTTGTCAAAAATGTTAAACTCGACGAATCGACTGAATTTCATTTGCCTAATTAAATTTTGGATCGGGACGTGTCAAAGTCCAAAATTTAATGATATTGATTTAATCTAATTTTAAAAATTTAACCCTCTATATCCCAAAAGGTTCATACAATTTAAGCCTTTATACATCAGCACTATGTAATTATGGAAATTGGAACAAAATTTAAAAGCTTGACATTTAAATAGAACCAAAATAGTTTGTATCGTGATGGATTGATGTTTCGGAGAAGAATGATTGGCACGCCAATTTTCAATGTTAAAACATAGCACGGCGGTGCGGTATGCCTTGCAAATCATGTGAAATCAAGAATTCGGTTGGATTATTGACGACTTCGTCTTGATTCATTACAGTATCGATGGACTTTAACGTTGTCGTTTCGCCAGGTATTTGCTAATATAGCACGAGCACTGAGCGACTCATGATTTTTGTAATTCTGTGCTAGATAAGGGAGTCGTCCGAATACTGCGATTTCCATTGTAATAGTTTTGACAGTGTTCTGAATGCAACCAAATTTTTGTGCCAGCTGTGCGTAATAATTTTTGACATAACTGAAATAATTTTTGTATCATTTCATTGGAAATGTTGTAAGTTAATTAAGCTTTATTGCTTATTGATTATTAGAATTTTTTAATAATGTCAAAAGTATTTCAGTATTGTCTACGCCGCATACGTATTTAATACTCGACAGGTGTAGACAATGTATGTAGAAAATTAAAAAAATACGTCGACAATGTAGAGAATGTAGACAATGCCGAAACTTATTATTTTTGTTAGCTATCATCAAAATCCTATAATTTCTTTGTTAATGAAACCATTTCAAGATGGAGTTCAATTTAAAGTGCGAAATCCTTGGGAGGATTAAGCGGTGAAAAGGAGATGCAGCAACTTACCGCGTGCTCGTGACATTATGTTGATTAGTAATCCTATTAACTGTCAAAATAAGATCGAAGGCTCACTGGATATTACTAGCAGTATGTTATTTAATCTGACGAAAATAGATATCGCTTAAACTAAAAAATCCCCATCTGTATTCTTCCTCTTATGTAAAACAATCGGTTGTGCACAAACTCGTCGCATGGCCGCCGTTTTTGAATTCGGGTTGAAACACAACCAAAAAGACTAAAATCAATCAAAAAAACTCATTTATCCTATAAGTTTTGTAGTCACCCCAACTACGTTGCTTAAAAAACGGATGTTTAAATCAGGAATGAAGTATTCGTTTCGAAAATTTTAATGACAGAAGGCACATTTGGCACAGAAAGTTCCTTTTAAAACCTATAGCCGAATTCGGTCTCGTGAAAGTACATTGCATACTGACATTTAATTTGATCTCGTTACAAAACTAACTCGATTTCAACCGGAGTGAAAATTATTAATTTTTATATACCCCGCTGGATACCGAAAAAAATCTTAGAAGATTCTCCCATTTTCCGGATTCCTTTTTGAAGGACTACAACGACGCCAATAAAGAATCGGATCGTGTAAACGCGTAGTGTGAAAGTTACGTTACGGGAGCTACCGATGTACGCTATAGAAATACAATTTAGTTTATATAAATAATTTTATTTTACCAATAGCGAAGACATCGATTGGCCAAGATATTTCAATCTCACCTATTTGTTTTCCACAAATTGAATTTTAACCAAAATATAGGTAGACCCCAATTTAAACTCGAAAACTATAAGGTGACGACTTCGTACCGAAAAACAATGGAAAACATAGTGTGGGTATAACTGCAGCAGGGAAGCTTTCGGATTTCAAAATTAAACTTTGCATACCGATTAAGCCCAATTTGCGCTAATTCGTGCTCACGGGGAAAAATTAGTGACCGAAAAAACGGGAAAATAAAATTTCAAATTTCGCCTGAAAGACGAAACAATTAAAACCCAATTTCTAGAAAAAACCAGAAATAATTTAAGCCTAATTTTAAAACTTCCTAAAGGCGGCTAAACTCCTGAAATTTTTGCTTATCATAGAAGTTTGATTTTCATAAATTTTCATTCATAAGTCGAGAAAAAACAAACTAGCCCCTGAAAGATACTACATTAAACAAACAAAACACAGCGGTATAGCGTTCAATAGAAACAATAGAAATAAAATGTTCTAAAATCCAAGTCATAAGCAATTCAGATAGCCATCCGAAAAATAAAGTGGCTGAATTTGTGCTAATCAAGAATTGGCCCAATTCCATTGAACAACAACGACCGTTGAATGAACAATTTTCTGACAAAAAGTGTTCTAGAAACCAATGAAGTTGGCACTTCTGATTGCATATTCCTATATGGAGGATATATATTATTTGTGTGGTAGAGACATGACACACACGATGAGGACATTGAAGTAATTTGCTTGATAGAAATCATATAACATCAGAATAATAGTGGTAAGATTCCATTCTAAAATAAGAAACACAACCAACCATTTCAGTGCTATATGCCACAACCGAAGATGCAGATGAACAATAAAAGATGAATTTTCCGAACAAATTAAAATTACTAGCCACAATAGCAGGAACAGACAGGCACGACTTCAAAATCGTACAAGGGGATATGATGGATTTCAATACCAAAATTGCCACAGACAACACCGACCGACCTGACGAACCTGTCAATATTGCGTTGGATTCTGTGCGAAACCACAATGGAGAAAGAAACTCGTAGACTTCTGCATCATAAATCGGGGAGTCATAGGCGGCAGCAGGTTTCCACACAAAAATATACATAAAAATTACACATAGGGACATCAATCAATCACCGGATGGCAGAACTAAAAATCAGTCAGATAAACCACGACGTAGTAAAATGGGTCAAGAAGAAATTCCTCTCACACAACGATGCCAGAGGGTTGTGCAAGACACACACGTATAGAACACATCAAACTGGTAATAAATAGCAAAATTTCAAATCAAACCTGCCAAAAGTAGTCGGCTACCAAGAATACAATCGGAAATCTTGGATTAGTGTGATGGGTGTGAAAATGGAAAATGGAAAACGGCTGAGGAACGCTGCCGTCACCTTAAGCTACAAGTATAACCAACAAAATACGGCAGAGGTGAAACGCAGATACGAAGAAACAGCAGCCACACGTCAAATAAAGAGAAGCAATCAAAATGATCGAAGAAAATATGCAGAAAGCATCCATCGTCAAAGCTGCTGAAGAGGTAGCAGTAATACAAAATATATCCTAAGAAAATATTTCGAAGTTATCAACAGCACCGAGAATCATACTTTTGTCATACATCAATTGACACCAATAACGAAACTCTAGCAACACCCATCATATCCACCATCGGAGCGGGAAGTTAAAAGTGCCATTGAAAAGCTGAAGAATAATAAGGCTGCTGGAACAGACAGTATAACCGCCGAAATATTTGCAAGCACATTGACAATTTGCAATCCCCAAAGGTGGACTTGACTGACTGACCTAATAGAATGCAAACATTGGCGAGGTATCTTCTATCTCTCTTATCTCCTTCCTCAACACAACAACAATAAATATAAACCCCAATGATCATCATATCATCCTTGACAGAATATTACCTACGCACGAATGCAAAATTAAGAAACGAACAAGCTGAGTTTAGACCAGGGAGAAGTTGCACTGATCACAGCAACTCAATCCGCCATCATGAAACAATCCAATGAATGAAATTTTCTCCACTGATTTCTAGTGTGCATTTGATACGATAAATAGGAACGCAATATGGCCAGACACTTTGTGAAATGGGCATCCCAAATAAATCAAAAGAAATCATACAAGAAATGTATCGGGGTGGTGGAAACCGAGTTTATAAATGGCACAAACCAAGTGAAAAATCTATAACAGGTGTAACACCATAACTAACATTGAACTGCATAGAAGAACGAATCAGTCAGACATAGAGACCGAAATAAAGAGTCGAAAGTTGGCCATACATTACGAGGAAATCACCCAGTGATTGGGATTCGCTTCCCGGAAGAAAAGGAAAGTATGAAGACCAGCGATGACATGGAAGAGAACAATGCTAGCTGAAGCGAACTTGGTAAACCATGGGAAGAGCTGTAGCCGCAACAGAGTAAGATAGATCAGCCTAGTAGACGACGACCTATGCTCTTAAATTGGAGATACAGAAAAAAACTGGTCCCACAGAAAAATGGCGTTGCTGGGCCCTCTTGGATTGATATACGGTTGGATGCTAGCTCTTCCAATTTTTCTTATCGCTAGCTGTATATACCCGGCCTTATCAGATTTGTCCACTGATGTGAGTCGTCTTCACGCTTGTAAGTAACGACGCGCATAGAGTTCATCGTTTTAGATACATAAAGGGTATAAGGCATTTTTAACACCGACACCTCGATGCACATGCGTTCGGTCGAATGTTCAAATATCGTCACCTGTGTAATATACAGGGTGGCTGAGACCAAGTGTTACCAAATGAAAACGCTGTAATTTTTATAATTTTGATTATTTTTTATTGTAATTTCGTGGAATATGTTGGAAACATATTACATTTTATGAAAAACATGTTACTGCTCGATATGACCTCCTTTGGCTCTGATTATTTGATTCAGTCTTCCATAGAAAGCATTGCATGCTGACCGAACGTGAGCTTGCGGAATTTTATTCCATTCTCGAACAAGAGCTGACTTCAATGCATCAACACTTTCGTATATTTTAGTGGACACCTTACTCTCCAAAATGGGCCATATGGAGAAATCCATGGGATTCAAGTCTGGTGAATATGGTGGCCATTCTTTCGACGAAATCAGCCGCGGAACGCAATTTTGTAAAAATTGCTGTGTCGCTCGAGCTTTGTGTGACGGTGCCGAGTCCTGTTGGAATGTCCAACGGTTCGTACCAAAATGTTTACGTGCCCAAGGTAGCAAAGCATCGTTTAGGATCTTTTGGCGGTACACCTCTTGGTTTACCTTGACTCCATGTTCGATGAAAACCAGAGGAGTGCGTCCATCTGCAGTCACTGCAGCCCAAACCATAACATAAGCTGGTGATTGCTTGCGCATGGCAACTCTTGTGTCCAAATTATCGTTGGACTTGTGCTCTAACCAAACTCGATCATTTTGTTTATTCACATACTGTTGAATGGTGAAAATTTTCTTATCAGAAAAGACAATTTTTGGAATCTCATCACGTTCGGCCAAGGCCTTCAATGCTCGTGTTCTTTCAAGCCTAACGTTTTTTTTGTGCCTCCGTAAGATCTTGAACTTTTTGTATCTTGTAGGGTTTCAAGTGTAGTTCATTTTTCAATATGGTTTGAATGCTGTATCATGAAACATGTAGGCGTGCGGCTAATTGATTGGCACTTTGACGAGGATTTCATTGGATTCGATTCTTCACATTTCGCATCATTTCTTTTGATGTTGCTCTCCTTCTAGGACCGCCTTTGTTGCGTTTAGCGATGCTACCAGTTTCGTTGTATCGAGTTATCGTTCGATACACAAACATTTTATTCACATTCAAATGCTGGAGCTGACGAACTATTACTGTTTGTGAATTTCCACCCAAATACAGATCAATTACACTATTACGTTTGAATTCCATTACGATTTTTTTATGAAGATATTAATTTAGAACAATTATTTGTTGACCACATGTAAACAACTAACCAAACTTCAATCTGTCAAAAAATTGTCGCGCGAAAATGACAACTACACAAATGACAGCAGAGTGAAGTCAGTAACATTTGGTCTCAGCCACCCTGTAATTATATTACAATACGCTAATGTCGATGGTTATTTAAACGAACATCTGGTATCGATATCAGAACCGTAGACAATAGATCATTTAACACACAAAAAGTGAATGGGGATATAAGTAATCTCCCGCTTTGTAGAAACCCCATGACTAACCGTGATCCTAAGCCGGCTGGAATCACCGAGTGCCTTAAAAGTGTACACAAAATTTCGAGAAAATTTGCTTGTTGTGATTGGCGATATGGCGCTACACGTGGAAGCGTATTTGGCCAAATTCACTTAATTCTTGCATGACTCAAAACATCATATGAACAATGAGTGCCGAGTGTGGAATTTAGTGTTCTCAACTTGGCAAAAGGAACACAACTACGACCCCCTATCGGCGTCCACAACTCATGGGCCGACCCATATTCCATGTCCAGTACTATAGGCTGGTATGGAGCTATGCAATGCGCAGATGGTAACTTAAATCGGTCCTATAGCCGTACGTGTTCGATTTGGCAGGAATTGCGTAAAGTAAGACGGGAAAATCAACCGCAAAAGAGCAGGGAGTGCTTCGGCCCCAGAAAAAGATTGCATGGATTAAAAAAAAAATAAAAATAAAAAAAAAAATAAAAAAAAAATAAAAAAAAACTTGGCATGTTGTCTTAAATGTGTACAAAAAATTTCAAGACAATTTGCATGTTGTGATTAACGGCGCTACACGTGGAAGTGTATTTGGGCAAATTAACTTAATTCTTTCATGATTCACAAAATCATCGGAACGATGAGTACCGAGTACTCTGGCCAAATTCAATTAATTGTTTCATGATTCACAAAATCTTCAGAACCTTGTGTGCCGAGTGTGGAAAGTTAGTGTTCTCAACTTGGTATGGTGTCTCAAATTTGTGCAAAGAATTTCAAGACAATTGCATGTTGTGATTGGCGATATGGCGCTACACGTGGAAGTGCCTTTGGGGCCAAATTCACGTAATTCTTTAACAATTCAAAAAATCATCGGAACAATGAGTGCCGAGTGTGGAATTTAGTGTTCTCAACTTGGCGTGGTGTCTTAAATGTGTACAAGAAATTTCAAGACAATTTGCATGTTGTGATTGGCGATAGGGCGCTACACTTGGAAGCGTATTTGGCCAAATTCACTGAATTCTTTCATGATCCAAAAAATCATCGGAACAATGAGTGCCGAGTGTGAAATTTAGTGTTCTCAACTTGGCGTGGTGTCTTAAATGTGTACAAGAAATTTCAAGACAATTTGCATGTTGTGATTAGCGATAGGGCGCTACACTTGGAAGCGTATTTGGCCAAATTCACTTCATTCTTTCATAATTCAAAAAATCATCAGAACAATGAGTGCCGTGTGTGGAATTTAGTGATCTCAACTTGGCGTGGTGTCTTAAATGTGTACAAGAAATTTCAAGACAATTTGCATGTTGTGATTGGCGATAGGGCGCTACACTTGGAAGCGTATTTGGCCAAATTCACTTCATTCTTTCATAATTCAAAAAATCATCAGAACAATGAGTGCCGTGTGTGGAATTTAGTGATCTCAACTTGGCGTGGTGTCTTAAATGTGTACAAGAAATTTCAAGACAATTTGCATGTTGTGATTGGCGATAGGGCGCTACACGTGGAAGCGTATTTGGCCAAATTCACTTAATTCTTTCATGATTCAAAAATCATCGAAACAATGAGTGCCGAGTGTGGAATTTAGTGATCTCAACTTGGCGTGGTGTCTTAAATGTGTACAAGAAATTTCAAGACAATTTGCATGTTGTGATTGGCGATAGGGCGCTACACGTGGAAGCGTATTTGGCCCAATTCACTTAATTCTTTCATGATCCAGAAAATCATCGGAACAATGAGTGCCGAGTGTAGTACTTAGTGTTCTCAACTTGGCGTGGTGTCTTAAATGTATACAAGAAATTTCAAGACAAGTTAGATGTTGTGATTGGCGATAGGGCGCTACACGTGGAAGCGTATTTGGCCAAATTCACTTAATTCTTTTATGATTGGCGATATGGCGTTACACGAGGACGCGTATTTGGCCAAATTCACTTAACTCTTAGAAAATTCAAAAATTCATCGGAACAATGAGTGCCGAGTGTGGAATTTAGTGTTGAAATTTTTTGTACATATTTTTGACACGATGCCAAGTTGAGAACGCTACATTCTACACTCGGCACTCATTGTTCCGATGATTTTTTGAATTATTACAGAATTAAGTGAATTTGGCACCAAAGGCACTTCCACGTGTAGCGCCATATCGCCAATCACAACATGCAAATTGTCTTTAAATTCTTTGTACAAATTTGAGACACAATACAAAGTTAAATACCACAATACCACTAAATTCCACACTCGGCACACATTGTTCCGATGATTTTCTGAATTAAAAAGGCTTTAAAATTATTTTTTTACAATATTTTTTGTTAATTTTTAATAATTTTAATTAAACCACGTATTTTGAATTCCAAAATTTTTCTTTCCCAGCTACATTTTGTGATAATTTGTGTATTTACACTTTTTGAGTCTACACTTTTCGTTAAAATGTGTAGCTACACTTTTCGTTAACGTTAAGTACTTCACACCGGTGTCGTAAGCCACTTTCAAGCGTACACACATATCGAATGTTTCAGCAAAATTAACAAGCTCTAGAATTTAAAATTTGTTAATTTCTCCAAACATTTTCAATTTTAAACTACCAAATATCAGACGTGGGCAATGTATACAAAAAGTAAATCCTAATATTCAAAGTCCTTGTATAATTAAAAGATTGTAAAAATTACAGAAATTAAAATAAGAAGTAACCACTATTAAGCTTTAAAACATAATAAATTTATTTTTATTGGATAATGAAGTTCTATGCTTCCATAAAAATATGTAGTCATTGCACGTTCCGATAACTTATGATTTTGCAGACAACACGATTTTATATATACGTTTTAGAGTAAGTCGTTACATTATATTTACTACATTTCATACAAGATAAACTATTGTGTGTGTATGTACCTAAAAAAGCTCATCTCGTACAAATTCAATTAAAATAGGAAAGTTTTATTTTTTCTACACATGTATGCAATTCACACATACGTTTACTATACCCAAAAAAGTTTCTTTGAGTTTCATGTAGAACAACAATTTTTATGCTCTAAACAAATTAAAATTTCGTAATTAATTTAATAACACAAAATAAAAGTTCCTAAAAAACTTATTAAAATAAAAAATTTTACAAAGCGACACAATTGAGACCGAACATATAAAGAAAAAAATTATTTACTTACTCGAGCTTACTGTTGTTGCTGATACAATGTTCGAGGTGCATTCACAAATATTTTCATCACCTCCGGTTGAACTGCATTGTTTCGAACAACTTTCTGAATTTTCTATTGTGCAACCTGCAAATGTAAGAATATTTCGAAATAAATTTAGTTTTAAATATTTTTCACAACAAAATCTGGAAAACGTAATTTTCCATTAACATCTTGGCAGAATAAAATAAAATTTTGTTTTGATCAATCAATCGTTAGGTAAATGGAAAAATAATTTATGGTAAATCGTATAAGAAGATGTCTATGTATTGAATATGGTTAGCATAAAAAAAGTTTAGGGAAATAATTTTTACAAATCATAGCAACGAAAATATTTTCCATCATCTCTCACTAACGAAATATTTATTACTTTTGCACGAGTACGGATCGGTATACGTATTGATTAAGTCATTCTCGTAAGTTGTTATTTTAACATTCTTTTTATGAATTTTTTTGTTTATTTACCTACAGCTTAAACGGAATTTTAAATATTTTTTGTACTTGATTTTCTTTGGCATGGGTGTGTGGGTGAACATTCTAATTGATTCCGGGAAATCTTGAAATGATGCAAATTAGAATTAACGAGATCCTTGAAATATAATATTTTTTAGTGTTATATTCTTTGAAAATATAAAATAATGAGGTGCGCCTTAACCTCAGAAGGTGGAAAATATTTAATGAGGAGCCATTTCATCAACCGTTTGGCCCAAATTTTGATTGACTTGTTAGACTTGTCATCGAGAAAAACTTTCAATGCTGTTTGCATTGTGACATTTTCAATTTCGGATCCTTGCACTGAGAAAGAAACAACGTAAATTCAACAAAAAATACTTTGTTTTAAAGTAAAATCAATATGAGTTCCAGTTAAGGTGGATTTCTAAAGTCGTTGAACTTAGCTCGAAATATGTCAGCCCGAAAAAAATGGTACATTTCTTGGATAAAGTTGTAGCTATCCCGAAAAAGTGTAAATGTAAGTAGAAAATGTAGCTTCATCCCGAATTAAAATCGCCGGGAATAGGCCAAAATACCGCAGAGCCACTTTCGTGCTGCGTGCAATAGCTATGTCGGCCGTTTGAAGGCCATAATCGCGGCTATGGGTGGCCAAATCGAAAACTGCTAATGCAATTCGTAAATTTAAATATTTGTGAACATTTTTGACTTTGATTCAACAAAATTCTACAAAAATAAAAATTCTGAGCGTTTTGTTTTGGTATCACTTCGTATCAGCCACCCTGTAGTTTGGTTGCTACATGACTTTAAAGTTGAAAAGTTACATCATTTTCATTTTTTTCGTTGTGAATGTGAACCAAATTAAGGGAAAAAGGCAACATATATGCTATACTCCTAGGAATAACTTTGATCACAATTAAGTAGAGCTACAAATGAGTTTAAAAGCGAAACTTTATGTTACATAATTTGAGCACCAGAGTTTTAAGTTTTAACCCTGAAAATCCAATATTTTAAATGAGATTTGGAGAGGGTGCTTGATAATAAGGGAATTTTATCGGCACCTTTACTTAGTTAATACTTAACAGTAAACGACGTAGTAGTGCTCTTGTAAATTTTTAAGTGAGATATTTCTCGTAAAGTAAAAGGTGGTAAATCCACAGAGTTGTAATCCATTTGAATTGGAAAATCATAAAAATATAAAACAACAATCTAGAGGCGTTAGCGAAGAATTAGCCAAAAAAGCCAAAAAGTATTTAACAGAGTGCTACGCATACCGGTTTCAAAAATATCACCAATGGAAGAGAGAATTGGTCACTGGCTAAAATTATGGATACATTTAATACTTCGAAATATATGGCAGAAATGTCGAAAAATCTCATCAAAGACCACGGACATGGTAGCTTCCCAGGACCTAAAAAAACTAGATCTGGAGTCTCTCCTGAAACAATTACATTAATAGAGGAATTCTACAGAAGTATGGACATCAGTCGTCAGCTTCCTGGAACCCACGACTTTGTTAGTGCTCCTGATATTGATGGAGGTCGCATTAAAAAACAGAAAATGCTAGTTTTATGCAACTTATCCGAGGCATAGCAACATTTTTTGGAACAAAATCCAAATCAAAATATTGGATTTTCTAAATAAGTCGAGCTTCGCCCAAAAGAATGCATATTAGCTGGAAATCCAGGAACAAATAATGTTTAAGCGTGCATAATTCATCAGAATAACAATTTGTTATGTCCGGTTATATCAAAAATTTTAAATTGCGATCCTGCCATTATGAATGAAAAACAGTTATTAAAGAACATATCCTGTGAAAATCTGACGTGGGATTGTTGCGAAAATATTTAAAATTGGTCTAAATGGACGTTACTTTTATCTTTGTTTGCAGGTAAATGTGGAGAATGTAACAGTCTGGTGTATAAATTAATAAAACAACTGAAAGATGCTGTAAAATCTGGAGTAATAGATGAAGTGACATACAATAATTGGATTTCCGCTCAAAATATATACAAACTGATGAAGATCACGACTTCAGTTGACGAAATTGCCGATATTTTATCAGAATCTTCAAAATTCGGCCTAGCAGCACTTCGCAAACTTGACTACATAACCAAAGAGCAATCTAGATATCTAAAGTCAGTAAAAAGTAATTTACAAGAAGGAGAATATGTAGTGATTTTGGATTTTTCGGATAATTTTAAATTTGTCACTCAGAATGAAGTACAAGCAGCACATTATTTTACATCGCAAGCAACATTATTTCCGATCGTAGCCTACTATAAATCAGCAACAGGTTCAATAAGCATACTCTCCTACGCAGTAATTTCAGAAAAAGACACGCATGATACTGTAGCAGTGTACACTTTTCAAACGAAATTTATAAAATTTGTACAAGCAAATGGGACTGAATATCCAAATCCGACGAAATTATATTATTTTTCTGATGGAGCTGGATCCCAATTCAAAAATAAGAAAAATTTTGTAAACATCAACTATCACAAGGCGAATTTTAGCGTTGACTGCGAATGGAATTTCTTTGCTCCTAGCCATGGAAAGAGACCATCAGATGGTATAGGAGGCACCAGTAAGAGAGCCGCTAGATTAGCATCATTGAGAACTGTTGACGACAGTCTTTTCAATAACCCAAAAGAATTTTTTAAATGGTGTAAATTTAGAAGTAACATCCAGTCCGTGCATTTCGACTATGTATCTAAATTAGAATACACATCAACTAAAAGTTACTAAATAAGAGATTTCGTAATATTAGCACAGTTAAAAATACTAGACAAATTTTTCAGATAACGTCAAATTCCGATTTAAACTTTATTCATACTAAAATGTTTTCCATTTCAATAGTTGGAAATAAAAGATGTTTACGAGGAAAAATACTTTCTGTAATATTTAAATGTGTTTCTAATTTGTGCTTGTTGACTCATTTCAAGTATTGTGTTTTAAAATCATAAAATTAGTGCAGGACCGAGAAATTCTCTTTTCTTCTAACTTTAAGCAAACTTGTAATCAATAATAAAACTGAACAAAAAATAACGTTTTAATTTTTAAAATCCTCTGGTGCTACGAAAAAAAATGAAAAGTTTGTAACTTTTCAACTTTAAGTCGTGTAGCAGCCAAACTAGATGCAGTGCAAATATGATTTATAGCTTGTTTAAAAGGCTGAACCTCTACCATTCAAACCTGGTATAAATAGTATTAAGATTTTGGTGGCTGCGCCCTCTAGCGGTATAAAGCCGTGCGCACATATATCTTGCCATAACTTCGAAACATTAAAACAATTATTTCCCTATTTGAAGTAAATGAAAACACTTTCAATTATAAATTCAAATTTTGAAGTTTTTATTTGTATTGCAAAAGTTTGTTCGGAAATTAAATTTAATGTTTTATTTTTTTTAACTATTTTTGTATTTAGTTTGTATGTTTTACCATTATTAATAGAGTACATTAAAAAAGTGACAAACTTAGTTAGTGACAAACTGATGACTAATATTAAAGAAGCCTTCTTCAAACCCGTTTTCATATTTAGTTAAAAATTGAGGAAATATTAAATAAATCCAGTTTAATATTTTCGCAATTTTTAACTAAATATGAAAACGGGTTTGAAGAAGGTTTCTCTAATATTAGTCAGTTTGTCACTAACTAAGTTTGTCACTTTTTTAATTTACTCTGTCACTTTTTTACATGAGGAGGCAAGATGGATTTAATCTAGACGTTATATTGTGCTTATATACAAATTTGATTCTCTGGGTTTGGCTTCAAAGCGTATTGTTGAAAGATATTTTAAAGGACCACATAGTTTTATTGTATTATATAATGTACAAAAAGTGATGTTTTGGCTTAAGCGACGGCCCATAAAGCTTAATAAATAGTTCATGATGTTCTTCAATTAAAAAATGCAAGTGGCTTAGTTTGTTTAAAGATAATTCTGGTTGCCGTAGAAAACCAATGGTTTGTATTAACAATAACAACAGCTTCCAGTGACAGTTTTGCTGGGGAATCAATTCACCTATCATTAGAGACAGGAAGTGAACAAAACACATCATTTCTGGTGAGAGGTTTTCCAATTTCCATTTCAATTGGAAAAACGTTTCTCTATTGTTTAATACATCAATTGCTAAAATGTTTTCGTTTATTAAAGCTAACAGGATGTTACTTAAATCATATTTACAAACATCCGCAAAAGGATCGTGCATAATGTCAAAACAAAAATTTTCTTGGACTTCAAAATATTGTAATTTATCGAAAACGCGACTTTCTTGAATTCCCGTCTCTTTAAGTTGTGACTCAACAAATCTAACATACGAGTACATTTAGTTTTATTTCTTAAAAATACTGTCAATTCTGAAACATCTGTTTTGGTTTCCTCTCTAGACCCAGTACAACAACGACAAAATCTTTTTAGAGTTAAACGATTGAACGAAGCCTAGAATACTATTCACTATCAAACCTTAAATAAATGGAACTTTTACGCTTTCTTTTGATGTGGTAATATCAATACCGTCTTCTAGCACTTTCAGTTGGTTCACTAATTGGTGAAATGATTTGTCGTAGCCAAATTTTTTCAAATAATAAGAATCAATAAACGCGCTGTGAAAAATTAAATTTAATTTGGATAACATATGTTGTAACATAGTTGAAAAATTATAATAAATACCACATACTGACGAACAATGGCTGCCTAAAGCATTATTGATTTGAAAATAATCGTCGTATAGTAACGGGGGTTTCTTTAAGCCCGAAGATTCGGGCATATGAGCAAAGCGGCTGTTCTTGATGAAACGCATTCTGGACGTCCAATTTTGGGCCACTTTTTCGAGCACTGCTGGCCGTATGTCACGGATAACACGAACAATGCTGGTCTCCAAGGCGTCAATTGTTGCTGGTTTATCAGCATAAACGAGTGACTTCACATAGCCCCACAGGAAATAATCGAGAGGTGTCAAATCGCATGACTTTGGAGTCCAATTGATAGGTCCATTTCTAGAAATCGTCAAATTTTGATTTTAATAAGTCGATGGTTGCGGTCGCCTATCCTGTTGAAACCACATCTCGTCCGGATCAATATCATCCATATTTTCAAAAAAAATTATTGATCATGGTGCGGTAACGATCTCCATTGACCGAAACGCGATCCTCGGCCTCATTTTTGAAGAAATAAGGTCCGATGATGTCACCAGCGTGTAAACCGCACCAACCACGCACATTCCTTCGACGTGTTGATGTTTTTGCATCCTCTAGAGAGTATGTGGTATGAAATCTATCCACAGTTCGATGGATGGCTTGCTTAGATGGACGATTATTTGCGCCATAAAAATCACAAAGTCGTCAATAAGTTCATTCACAAATTCACATTTTTATTTATGTATTAGTTTAACACTGTTAAATTAAAATCTAATTAGGAAACTGGAGTGTTCCTATACGAAAGTTAGTACTAAAACCAATACGTCCGTGTGCACAAAATTTGTATCCAATTTAATGTAATGTAAAAAAAATAAAGAAATAAAAAAAATATAAATTCAGTACAGCGATTCAGTGAAATTTAGCAAAAATAAACTAACCTAAATTTTAGTCTATTGTTTCATCCCGTTATTGAACAATTAAAAATAATATTCTGATTGAAAAAATAGTATTTATCCACTGTCGAGTAAACAAGGCATATTTTATAGATTTTAATCTAGTAGACATTTGTTATTCTATGCTAGCACGTAACTATTCCTGCCTTAAGAATAGGTCTAGGAAAAATTAACTAGAAAAAATGGTTTACACCTTATACCTCATGTTAAAAGCTAGTATTAGGTATGGCATCCTTGCTCGAGGAATTTAATTAATTATTAGATCCACTATCGAAACCTGAGTCAAGATCTCTGGTAAGGTGTGTTAATGGCCATTTTCAGTTCCAAGGCAAATTAGATTTTCTTCGAAAAAAATTCGTGAACACTTTGGGACCCGGGTTGGGGCATGATATATCCGCTCAACGGATAAGGAATTTGACTAACTATTAGAAGCACTATCGGAACCTGAGTCAAGATCTCTGATAAGGTGTGTTAATGACCATTTTCTGTTTCAAGGCAAATTTGATTTTCTTCGAAAAAAATTCGTGAACACTTTAGGACCCGGGTTGGGGGATGATATATGGGCTCAACGGATGAGAAATCAAATTAGATATTAGAAGCACTATCGAAACCTGAGTAAAGATCTCTGATAAGGAGTGTTAATGGCCATTTTCAATTCCAAGGCAAATTAGATTTTCTTTGAAAAAAATTCGTGAACACTTTGGGACCCGGGTTGGGGGATGATATATGGGCTCAACGGATGATGAATTAAATTAGCTATTAGAAGCACTATCGGAACCTGAGTCAAGATCTCTGGTAAGGAGTGTTAATGGCCATTTTCAATTCCAAGACAAATTTGATTTTCTTCGAAAAAAATTCGTGAACACTTTGGGACCCGGGTTGGGGGATGATATATGGGCTCAACGGATGAGGAATTAAATTAGCTATTAGAAGCACTATCGGAACCTGAGTCAAGATCTCTGATAAGGAGTGTTAATGGCCAAGACAAATTTGATTTTCTTGAGAGGGTCACAAGTAATCGGGCTTTATAGAAAATTCAGAAGGAACTAGCGAATACCCGATGCAACAAGCTTCGGGAAGAGCGCATTTCTCCTCGATTACTCAATATTTGGAGACTAGAAGATGCCAAATGGACACCCAGCGCCTAAAAGTTATGCGTAAGTAAAGCAATCGAGAAGAAGAAATTCAGCAACAATGGACCCCAGAAAAATGAGTTTCAAGAAAATATTGCAAGAAAACATGAGGATTACGATGGACATTCAGTTTGATTCAGATAGACCGACTAGGAGCATTAACCTTTGCAAGGTTAAGCCACATCCCTACGATGGTTCAACATCATGGAGCGAATACCTTATTCAGTTCGAGCTGGTAGACCTATCAAATTAATGGAGCGAGAAGGAGATGTCGATATACCTAGCAACCATGCTAAGAGAACCAGGGAAATTCCTCACCTTCGGACTTGGGAGCCTAGGTTCAACTCCAACAAAGTAATTAGCTCCCAGACAAATTTATATTAAATGTCTACACTCAATCGCTAATAAGTGCTAAAATGTGAGTCGAACTCGAACTAAATGATTTGCTTCAGGAAACAAATGTGTTAGTCTTCCTGTAGAGGGCCGGTTGGTAGGCCGAAGTTGACCAACATTATGGCCTATCGAATAACCATAGTGGCATCAATGACAAAGCACGATAATTTTGAACAACAGGCCATTCAATGCATTTTCGATCTATTGCGAAATTGTGCTAAACTACACCCCTGCATCCCCATCAGAATTTCTCCACAATTAGGTCGAAGTTGACCAACATTATGCCTATCAAATAACCATAGTGGCATCAATAACAAAGCACGATAATCTTGGACGAAAGGCTATTCAATGCAATTTCGATATATTGAATATATATATATTCATCGCTAAGAATTAGTGAATTTTGGCAAAATTACACCCCCTTCAGAATTTCTCAACAAAATGGATGCTAAATGGATGCAAATTGGATAGCAATGGATACATTTCTTGGATAACAAAAACATTATCTGCATTATCATCTTTCGAGTGGGATGGCGAAAGCACTATCTGCATTACGCAGAAAAACCAAAAATCTTTCACGTAGATCGTTTAGCCAGGTATAATGGAGACAACCTCGAACTTTGGCCTTATATTGACCGAGACGGTCAAAAGTAAGAGAGGATGTGTTTAACGAATTTCGTAATAAAGTTGTAGCGTGGTCGTGGGAGGTTTAGAACAATAAATCGAAGATTTTAAACGACTGGAACTACTGCCATCTCTGCCAACTCTTTTCATTTATTGTCATTAGAAGTAAATTTTACACATACATAAGAACGTTACATTTTGCAGTAACAATAGTAGATGTATGGAGCTTCAATATTTGGAAATATTCCCAATAGTCGCAAATTTCATTTGGAGAAGAATTGAGGTCAATCAAAACAACAAAAAGAGCCGACGAACGATGTAAGGACAGAGTTGAAAATAGTCTGGTGATAAATAGTTGGAAATCTTGTAACAATATCGTTTATATCGTTTATTTCGTTTATATCGTTTACAACGTTTATATCGTTTATATAGATTATATCGTTTATATTGTTTATATCGTTTGTATTGCTTATATCGTTTATACCGTTTATGTCGTTTATAACGTTTATATCGTGTATGTCGATTATATCGTTTATATCGTTTATGTCGTTTACAACGTTTATATCGATTATATCGTTTATATAATTTATATCGTTTAATTATTTTGTATCGTTTATATTGTTTATATAGTTTATATCGTTTTTATCGTTTATATTGTTTATATCGTTTATGCCGATTATATCGTTTATAACGTACATATCGTTCATATTGTTTATATTGTCTATATTGTTTATAACGTTAATATCGTTTGCATCGTTTATTTCGTTTATATCTTGCATATTGTTTATATCGTTTATATTGTTTACATCGTTTATATCGTTTATATCGATTATATCGTTTATATTGTTTATATCGTTCATATCGCTTATATCGTTTATATCGTTTACAACGTTTATATCGTTTATATAGATTATATCGTTTATATTGTTTGTATTGCTTATATCGTTTATACCGTTTATGTCGTTTATAACGTTTATATCGTGTATGTCGATTATATCGTTTATATCGTTTATGACGTTTATATCGTTTACAACGTTTATATCGTTTATATAGATTATATCGTTTATATTGTTTATATCGTTTGTATTGCTTATATCGTTTATACCGTTTATGTCGTTTATAACGTTTATATCGTGTATGTCGATTATATCGTTTATATCGTTTATGTCGTTTACAACGTTTATATCGATTATATCGTTTATATAATTTATATCGTTTAATTCCTTTGTATCGTTTATATTGTTTATATAGTTTATATCGTTTATATTGTTTATATCGTTTATGCCGATTATATCGTTTATAACGTACATATCGTTCATATCGTTTATATTGTCTATATTGTTTATAACGTTAATATCGTTTGCATCGTTTATTTCGTTTATATCTTGCATATTGTTTATATCGTTTATATTGTTTACATCGTTTATATCGTTTATATCGATTATATCGTTTATATTGTTTATATCGTTCATATCGTTTATATCGTTTATATCGTTTATATCGTTTATATCGTTTATATCGTTTATATCGATTTAATCGTTTATATCGTTTGTATCGTTTATACTGTGTATATCGTTTATATCGCTTACATCGTTTATGTCGTTTATATCGTTTAGATTGCGTATATCGCTTATACCGTTTATGTCGTTTATTTCGTTTATATCGTTTATATCGTTTATATAATTCATATCGTTTATATCGTTTATGTCGTTTACAACGTTTATATCGTTTATGTCGATTATATCGTTTATAATGTTCATAACGTTCATATCGTTTATATCGTTTATATCGTTTATATCGTTTAAATGGTTTATATCGTTTATATCTTGTATATCGTTTTTATCGTTTATATCGTTTATATTGTTTATATCGTGTATATCGTTTATATCGCTTGCATCGTTTATGTCGTTTATATCGTTTATATTGCGTATATCGCTTATATCGTTTATATCGTTTATGTCGTTTATATCGTTTATATCGTTTATATCGTTTATAATGTTTATACCAATTATATTGTTTCTTCATAAGTACATATCGTTTATATCGTCTATTTTGTATATAATGTTTATATCGTTTATATTTTTTATAACGTTTATATCGTTTATATTGCGTATATCGCTTATATCGTTTATATCGTTTATATCGTTTATATCGATTATATCGTTTATATTGTTTATATCGTTCATATCGTTTATATCGTTTATATCGTTTATATCGATTTAATCGTTTATATCGTTTATATCGATTATATCGTTTGTATCGTTTATATCGTTTAAATGGTTTATATCTTTTATAACGTTTATATCGTTTATATCATTATATCGTTTATATCGTGTATATCGTTTATATTGTTTATATCGTTTGTATCGTTTATATCGTTTATATAATTTATATCGTTTATATCGTTCAAATTGTTTATATCGCTTAGATGGTTTATATCGTTTATATCATTTTATCGTTTATATCGTTTATAAAGTTTATATCGTTTATATCATTTATATTGTGTGTATCGCTTATATCGTTTGTATCGTTTATATTGTTTTATCGTTTATATCGTTTGTATTGTCTATAACGTTTATATCGTTTATATCGTTTATATTGTTTACATCGTTTATATCGTTTATATCGATTATATCGTTTATATTGTTTATATTGTTTTAATCGTTTTAATCGTTTATACCGTTTGTATCGTTTATATCGTTTAAATTGTTTATATCTTTTATATCGTTTATTTTGCTTATATCGTTTATATTGTTTATATCGTTTAGATCGTTTATATCGTTTACATCGTTTATATCGTTTGTATTGTTTATATCGTTTCTTTCGTTTATACAATAATTTTTATGGTCCATTTTGTTTCAATTTTCAAATAAGTATTGGTGTAGGTATTATAAACTTGCTAGAAGGTTATGATTTTTATTGTGGGGTGAGTTTATAGGAATCACTTTGAAATTTATATTGGCATATGAAATTATTTTACAAACTTGTCGAAATATATTGATGCTTGTGCTTAGATTTCCGTTAAATTTGTAGCAAGTAATTTTAATTCTTAAAATATGATTTTATTGGTTGCTTTTGTTAACATGTTATTCTATCAATTGACCTTAATCTCATTTAAACGAAATCACTAAATGAATTTTTATATACAAAGCCAAAATACCAAGCTAATCCAATTCAACTAACAACTATTTTAAAGCATGTAATCCAATTCATTTCAGAAATAAAAACAAGTAATGAGAATCTAACCTTTATTTTATTGTAAGCTCTTTTAAAAGTAGATAAAAAGCTTTTCATATCACAAAAAATAAGTTTGTTGGTCAATTTATACTTCTTGTGGACGAGAACAACAAGCTCACATGTAATAAAAAAAAATAATGAAATGACCGTAATGCAATGATAAATTGGATTTAATATTCTATTAAACTAAACAAAATGAAAGCTTTTTCTCTCCATTGCCCCTATTCTATGGCAGATACATTCAATAAATGTCTTATAACATAATACAAGTTACATCAAAATGCAACATCTTCGGGTAATAAAAATAAATTCCATATAATAGAAATGAAGAGCTTATGTTTGTTTTCAAATGCTCGTATAAAAGTATTGTGGACACTCTCAAAATTATTAAAAAACATAAATCAATGTCGGTCTGGCGCGCATGGTACACCGCACAAATACATGTAGCTTTAGTGTAGGGTCATAGCCGTATACATGAATTTGAGCGACAATTGAATTGATGCGACCATAAAAACACTCATGAATTGGAATTGAAATGGAAGCACATAGCACACAATAATCTAGAATACGATTTGAGGATAATAAAACAAACGATCTTGTCGTAACCATTAAAGTGTTATATAGCTTCGGAATAAGCTAAACAAAACAAAAAGACAAAAAAGCTCCCAACGTATTTAGATTTCTGTCAAATGAATTATATATGGTGTGGTGTGGTCAATCTTCGTTTTACCTTTTTTTATTGTGGCATGATACAGTATCGAAAGTATCTATCGAAAAATGATATTGCACGTCTACACACACACACACACACTAGAATTAATTGGTTATCATAACAACCCATCTCTCTTAGCCTTTCTACTTACATATTGGATTTTTATTTTATTATTTTCGTACATAATCAAGAAAAAAAGCAGTAAGAATATAAAAAAATATAAATACAACGAAAAGCTTCAACACAAACAACATGAAATCAAATCCCCTCAAGGATAACCTTTTAAGACCAATTTAAACGACGTGACCGCAATAAAGCATATTTTCCCTTGACTTTCGGGTATTACGTCGATTTCTTCCCTGTACGGTACGGGCATACACAATACGAGAGACTACTAAACGCAATTGTTGTATTTTAAATTTTGATTATCCTTTTGTTGGATTATTTCCCGTGTTTTATTTCATGAGGATACGGGTACACACACACACATACACACACACACGTGCACACCAGGATGATTGAGGTAATTGTAACATTAGATTTTTATATTTGGTATATACGAAACTATTTTATTCTTTATGTGCGGTCGGCTGTCTGCACAACAAAAATTGTATTTAGTATGTAACAGGAAACCAGGTGGATGAATGTACAAGATTAAAATAGTTAGATAAGGACGTGAAATTAATCTTTAAATTTATCCTTATTTGTGTGCTCTAGTTTTCGAGGACTTGAATTATATAGGATTGTAGACGGCCAATTAATTTTTACGTAGATAAGCGTTGAACTTGAACCGACGTACAAAAAACTAAATCATTTTTAGTGTAATTAATTTTATACAAAAGTCTAAACCCTTGATAAATAATGGTCATGTATTTCTGATTCGAGTTTACGGTAAACGCTTAAGGTATAAGATTAGAAATAAATTCAATATTTTAGACAGTAAAGCTTTCCAAAATGTTATTTATTATGTGAACCATTAGTATTGAAGCCCCAGTCGGAACCATATCAGCCGGTACCAAACAAACTACGGCACAAGTAACACGATGCACGGAATCATACCAGGCATCATACGTCCTTGCCTCACAATGTGCTTAAATGGTTCTGCAATATATAATCTTTAAGCCGTAACCATAACAAGGTCAGTTGGAAGCACTACCATGACAGCCAGAACCATATGAAGCCAGCTGGAACCATGCTATCCGATGGAACTATAAAATGTCAGCCGGAACCATGCCACCCGAAACTAAACAAATTATTGGAAAAATAACGAAATGGATTGTGTATCTGATTTACCAGTTGGAACCAATATAAGGCCAGCCACAGCCAATTACAGGCAGCAGGAACAAAAATTTATCTGCCGGAACCACATATAATTGGTATAGCAGAAATTAAAAAAATGCAGAGCAATCACAAACGGTTTAAGCTCATTTTGCTGATAATTCCCAATGACTTTATATGGTTCTGACTAATCTTTGTTGTTTTGGCTGACATTGTAGTTGTTCCAGCTGGTGTTATCGTCGGTCCGAATATAAGTTGATATTTTTCAGTGCTCCTTGTGCAAGTGAAAAATGCAAATACATAATTGGTTTGGTTCCTGCTGGATTCATTTGGTTCAGACTGATATTGGCTGTATTTCATGATGTGATACGGATCAGTTCAAATTTTATATGGAAAACTTGTTCCAAATTGTGTTGTTGATCACAAATTTTGATTTGCAATCTAGTAGCCGCCTCAACGTGAACCGAATCAGATCAAGAAATACGGCTATTGTAGTGATTCCGGCTGATCTTGTTATGTTTCCGAATGAAATCTTACATATTGCACAACCATTTAGGCGTATTGTTCTCATTGTGCAAACTTCTAATGGTTCCGGCTGGCTTTATTAATTAATTAATGAATTGTGTTACTGGCGCCATAGTTGGTTGTTTTCTGGCTAGCATGATTCCGGCAGGCTTCATATGGTTCCGGCTGACCGGTCACGGCTGAAAGCGTATATGTTACACAACCAGTTAAGCGCATTGTGCAACCTCCTTAATATGGGTTCCTGCTAATTAATCTGATAGTGAACTATGATACACAAACCATTGTGCTATTTATGTCGTAGTTGGCTTGGCTCCGGCTGTCATGGTTCCGGCTGGATTCATAAGGTTCCAGCTGACCTCATTGTGAAAGCTCCTAATGTTTACGGTTCACACAACTCTGGTTGCGGCTGGTTTATATGGTTCCGGCTGGCATTATCTGGTTCCGGCTGGCATTGTCTGGTTCCGGCTGAAAATTTGCTACGATATAATGATCAGCAATATATTGGGATTCTTGTGCCATAGTTGGTTTGGTTCCGGTTGACATATCTGATTTCGGGTGATCTTGTTAAGATGCAATCTACTGGATTTAGTGAGTTACGGCTAGCTTAAAATTGGTTTCAGCTGATAAGTCATACGGTACACAATTTGATTCTGGCTTTCTTCAGACGGTTACGGCTGTCTTTATATGGTTCCGGCTGATCCTACATTGATCCAGGCTGAAGAATTAGGCGAATAATGATGCACAATGCATTTAGATACTTACCATTGTTGACTTGGTTCTGAACGGCATGATTCTGTCGGGCTTCATATGGTTCCTGTTGACACTGTAGAGGTTCCGGCTGACCTAGTTACGGTTCCGACTGAAAGCTTATATGTTTCACAATAATTAAAAGGCATTGGTTCTGGCTGGCCTTAAATAGTTCCAACTGAAAAATTAGATAATGCATACTAATGCCAAATGCAATGTGCTACCATGCAAAGTGGGAACCATTCGGCTGACATTGTAGTGGTTCCGGCTGAATTTAGTATGGTTACGGCTCAAAACTAATAGTTGCACAACCATTTTAGCAAGTTGTGCAGCTACTGATGATTTCTCCTGATAAAATTTTGATTTCCGCTGGCATTAAATCGAATATTTAGCTTAAAAAAATTAAAAATTTTAAAAAAAAAGTTTAAAATTTTTAATTACCATTAAAAAAATTTAAAATAATCCTTCAGGATTTTTTGGAGCTATTCTTTGATAAAAACTTTGTCGAATAGGTCATCGGCATCGCTGATGTTGAATGATTTAGACAACCTATTAATGGGGTTGTTTTCTCCATACTTTGTAGAATGGTGTTCAAGTGCTAAAAACTCATGGTTACGAAATGATCTGCATGGCAATCAACGTGGCCAAGCAAAACGTTACCAATAAAAGCCAAGAGAAATCGTCTATTTTCGATTTTGTAATCCGTGCATCTTGTTGAGTGCAAAGGTAACCGAGCTACATTTTCATGGAATGGTAAATTTTGGATCCCAGTCACTTTTCTTTAACAAAAAAAATCAGGGGCTTGTTTTGGATGCTTTCATGAACATATAGTTCAAATATATTTAAATTCAACTGTCCACCATTTTACAAATCCAAACATGGCATCCGCTTTCGCAATACAATTTCCAATATGCCTACACATAAATCCATAATCTCATTGACTCTTTGCAATACTTCGCTGTTGACTTTCTATGAGGTGACTAACGGATTCCTTTTACGATGAAACAGACGTAACTTCAATAACATTTTTTTCTCATCTCTCATTATTACAAATTGTCCCCTGTTTGGTAGGTCTGACTTAAACCAATTTATAAAGTCGAGTGAAAATCCAAATGGGAATAAACTTTGGAGTGCTTTATGATGACAGATAGGCTTAAATGCTTTACTGAAATTCGTGTACGCTACATCGACTTGATGGTCTTTTTCTATCTCGTTAATTGTTTTTACTGGTTAATTCTATCAGACTGATGCAAAAATGCATTGTTCCAATTGCGTCATTCTTGGTTTGGTTCTGGCTGGTATGGCTCCAAATGGCTTTATATGGTTCCAGTATACACTATATGGTTCTGGCTGCTATTGTAGTGGTCCGGCTGACCTTAATATGGTTCCGGATGCTCTTAATGGTTTTGAATGATAAAACTCAGCTTTCGGCTGGTTTTAATGGGTTCCGGCTGGCTTAATATTGGTTCTGGCTTATAAATCAGATAGGGCACAATGATACGCAATGCATCATGCTATACTTGTGCCATAATTACTTTGGTTCCGGCTGATATGTTTCCAGCAGGCGTGATGGACTCCATCATGGACCTTAAAGCGGATATCTAGGCACAATTAAATAATGTGGAGAAGTTTCCGAGGTACCAAATAAACTGAACGTGTTGACGGGATTCCAAAAGTTAATCAGTCAAGTGATGAACACTTTAATTTGGAGGAGCTGCAGAAAATACAAGCTCGGATTCAGACTTTAGGTGTGCAATTTGACGAGAGGCAACCTGAGAAAATTGAGAAACGAGAATATGCAAGATTGAAATACAGAAGGTTCGAAAGGGAAATGCATGATCAAATTGACGATAAAATAAGGTAGCAAATCGGAGCCATTTACCATTCCAACAATTGTGGATGGTGAGCAAATAATGAGGTACAAGAGAACACGCATTCGGATCCAGGTTTTAGTGGAAATGTGCGATGCAATCGAAAAGTAAATTTCTTTCCGACATTATTTAATATCAGCGTCATCCAGCAGATAATTGCAAATAAATTAAACGTAGATGAGCTCCATGATTTTAAATTCAAAATAGAATATTTATCCACCGACTAAATGGCGCACAGTGATTAAATCTTTCGCGTTTTGATCGGGAGGTACCGGGTTCGAATCCCGATAGGGGCAGGATGCACAAGGAAATTTTCATCAACAGATTACGATCTGAGATTAAAAGAAAAACACGTCGTTGGACCCCCTATCGGTGTGCAAACCTCATGGGCCGACCAATCTTCTTTGTCCAGTACTATAGGCTGGCAGGGAGCCGTACTTATTCGATTTGGCAGTAATTGCGTAAAGTAAGACGGGAAAATGACTCGCGAAAGAGCAGGGAGTGCTTTGGCCCCAGAAAAGATGGCATGGATTCGAACAAAACAAATTTGGATTTAGCCAACAACATCTACAAGTTAGCAACCCATAACTATCAGCAAATGCTTTATTCGATGCAAACATCAAATACCGAAACGGAACTATAAGAGTAGTAAAAAACAGGTATCTCAACTTTCAGCTTCAAGGACCATTTGGAAATTCCCGAGAATAATTACACAGAACGCCAGAGGTTATTCGAAATGCACTATACAATACAAGTGAGCTTCTAATCCTTGAAATTTTATAATCATTCTAGGAAGCCCGTTTCCAAACAAAAAAAGTTATTAAATATGGAGGAAAAATCGAAAAAGGTTATCCAGCTGCTGTACAGCTAAAACGATAAGGAAATCAAATCAGAAGTCTGTTATAATCATCCAGGCAATCATGCAATTTCAGATTGTTCAAAAATGAAAGCCACGAGCCTTAAATAAAGCGAAGAACTAATGAAGGACGAGCAATACTGCTTAGAAGTTTAAAACCGCCTAAACGTAAATGCCTCAAAAGAAGTGGTAGTGATACTGTATTGAGAGGGTCAGAAATTTGAAGATAAGAAGCTGCAGCACGCAAGATATTATCAAGAACCAAATAAGAGATTCAGAATCAGCAAATATGATGAATGGGCATCAAGCAGGCTTGGGCGACACGAGGGAGAAGAATCACGAACGGTATCAGTAAAGAACTGTTAAGGGTTCTTTTCATCGATCCAGGTTCGAAACTATAATTCATCATTGAACAAGCTGTACAAAGGCTCAAGTTAAAGAGAGATAGCATTCCGGCCAAAATAAAACGATTTAGAATTAAACGAGCCAGATTAAGTTTCAGTCATTTACAAACTGTCGTTCCATGTGCATCAATTTTAAGAGATGAATGTTGATAAGCAATATTTACGTCATTGCATTCTATTCTGTTCTCAAACAGCTGCTCAATCTATGTAATTGATTAATTCGACTTTGAGTGAAGTCATTCTGTGAGTCATTCAGTAGTAAAAAGGTGGTTTGCAAAATTTTGCGATGGTCATTTTAGTCTTGAGGACGATCCACGACTAGCTGGAATAAAACAATGAGGACGAAAAAAAATTGCAGAAGAGTTAGGAGTTACTCATAAAGCAATATCACTTCGATTCAATGCAGTCGGAAAATTGGAGAAGGAAGGAAAGCATAAAGAAGCAAAGAAACCCTCATAAACTGACCGAAGAAAAAAACCCGAAGAGTTGACAAAAGAAAGAATTTTTTGCACAAAACCATTACAGATGAGAATTGAATTTTGTACGGTAATCCTAAACTCAGAAAACCATGGGTAGCTCCGGGCCAGCCATCAACATCAGTTTCAAAAATCAATAATCATGCCAAGAAAGTGTAACTGTGTGTCTGGAGCGATTGGAAAGGAGTCATTTACTACGAGCTGATCAAATTAAGTTAAGCTCGGGCGGAAGGTTATATTGATGCTTGACAACTCTCCTCTACATACATCCAAATCAACCCAGGAACTCATCTTTTTTTTTGACTGGGGAGTTTTACATCATGAGGCGTATTTCCCTCTGATTACCACTTATTCAGATCGATGTCATCATATTTGAAAGACCAGCGGTTCACGAAAATTTAAGATTTGCGAAAATGGCTAGATGACTATTTTGCTTCGAAACCACCGAGTATCTATCTGTTTCTAGCTGAGTTTCTACTTGCACACCTAATATATGAAATATTGGCTGTAAACCAACGTTTATAACTATAAATAGACCTGAAGTGCTAGACATTACACTTGCCTCATATACCATTATGTATTGTTTAGTACTTTAGATATCATTGGATCTACTGTCAACCACAATCTTGGTGGATAGCTCCACAAACAAAATTTAAGCAGACAGAACACGATTTTCCATACCTCGATGGTTGCAGAATTAAGATCAAGGCTTTCAATTACACGGATATATCGTCTCAGACGTTACTATGAACCAACATTCGGTGCAAAAAAATAATATCGGTTGGCATCCACACGCTAACATAAAAGTGGTTTAGGTAAAATAAAGTTATTTTGAAGGTTGAAGGTTTCCTATAAATCTTTAATAAATTTTTAACTTTATAGCTAGGAAAGATCTGAGCAGTAATATGAAAAATGACTCATTTGAGTGAGCGAGCGCAAAAAATTTGATGTCGTCAACATAAAAAACGTAACCACAAAATAATGACTCAACATCCATAAATCTAAACCGCCTCCGCCTATAAAATCTATAAATAACGAAACAACAAATAGTTGGGAGTTGGTTAGCTTTAACTTATTACCAAACGGATCCAAAACAAAAAACGAGAGAAAAGTGAAATTTTCCCGCACCAAAAATATTTTACAACACGCAGGTAAGAAACGGTCTCTTGTAAAACGAGATAAGTTGAAGGGGATTTCCAATCCCAGTAACAAAACAAAAATCATTTTTATTTTACTGAAAACGACACCTCCTTAAGCAAAATAATCATAAACACAAAAAAAAATTCTTTTGTCAAAAGCAAAAAATAACAAAAAAGGGTTCGAACGACTAAGTTTTTTTATTTTGTTAGAATAAAATCTTAGAATAATGGCGAGGAGTATAAAAGGATATCTAAATGATATTCAAATTTCAGTTTGAAGTGTGACAGACGCCAGTAAATATAATACGACAAAAAAATGATTAAAATTCAAAGTGTTTTAATTCAAATTTTATTTCTGCTCGATTGTATCCAAGGATTTGGGTCGGGTTTTTTCGTCGACGATGGAAACAGTCAAACTATATTTGAGCGGAGCCTCTCGGAGGTGGATAAGTTAATTGTGGAAGAGCAAATATTAACATTACTCGGGCTTCCGGATCGACCACATGATAATAGCACCCATAAGATGGATGGTGTTTTGAGAAAAGCGGCACCACAATTTTTGTTGAATGCGTACCACCATTTACTCGATGAAGATGATGATGAGATTATGGTGCATCCACGAGTTCGTCGCAGTATAGAACAACAAGAATATCTACTAACCGAGTTTGATGAATACGCCATCGTTGAAAGCGATATGATAATGACGTTTGTGAGTCAGCATCATGCATTTCCGGAGTACCGGCATCAACGTGAAAAAACTTTGTGGTTCAATATAAGCGAAATTAAACAGGATAGTCGGCTAATCGCAGCCGAACTTCGAATCTATATAAATTTTACCGTGAATATGGAAAATTTCCGACTCACCGTTTACCTTCTGGATACAAATACAAAATATTTTTTAACAAATGCGGACATTACGAGCGAGCATAATGGATGGATCGAATTGAATATAACGCGTGCATTTGCCATTTGGATGACGAATAAAAATTCTAATCATGGTTTGCTGATAACAACGAATAGTGGTAAAAAATTTAGTCAAATTGGAATTTTTATGGACAACCTCAATGAATATCAACCGTTTATTGTGGGATTTTTTCATACGGGTGGCATTTCACATAAACAGCCGCCACGCATAAAACGAAACGCTGCACAAAATAATAAAAAAGCAACAAAATCCTCATCATCAGCACAAAAACAACCAACATCATCACAAAAAAATATTTTAACAACGGGCCATCAGCAAAACTTCAAGCAACATAAATCATGTCAGCGACAAATATTGTTTGTTAGTTTCAAGGATTTGAAATGGTCGGATTGGATAATAGCACCAATTGGTTTCCATGCATTCTACTGTAGTGGCGAATGCAATTTTCCATTGAATTCACCAACAAATCCAACTAATCACGCGATTGTACAAACGTTGGTCCATTCAAAACATCCAACCAAAGTACCAAAACCTTGTTGTGTACCAACAAGGCTAGGCCATATCTCAGTGCTGTACTACTTAGACGAAACCAATGTTAATTTACAGAAATATAAAAATATTGTGGTAAGAAGTTGTGGATGTCATTAAATATAATATGCTGTGTGTGAAAATTCGTTTTTTTAACATTTTAACAACACACCATTTCCCCAAAACCCATCAAAAATAATTAGCGTTTAAGGCCGTGTGTATTTATGCCGCCAGGATATTGCAAAACGATTTCCATATAACAAGAACTTTTTTGTTGTCTAATTTAAAAGAATGAAGATTACAGCGTACACAAATCAACCCCATTTCGCAAATTAACGGAAAAATACCCAGTGCACACAGAAGGAAGAAACAAAATGTGCAAAAACCTAAAAGTGGAAAATCCTTTTTATGTTGTGTACTCAATACTGATTTTGTTTTTATGGTTTTGCTTTTTCATACCGTTACCACCATCACCATCATAATCGTTGCTGTAAAGCTTCGATTTTCTGTTGATTACACGAAAATTATAGTTGAATTTTTACCCGAGCCTTTTGCACTCCCCCGCCGCCGCCAGTTCGATTTGAAATGTCAATTAAAGTTGATTCCACAATATTTATAGCTCGGGTCCCGATTTTTTTTTTTGTTTTGTATATTTTTGATCTTAAATTCAATTCAACGTTGTTTACATGGTATGTGTACAGAATTTTGCTGGCAAAATTGGGAAAATCAATATGGGATTATACAGACACATACAAAATAAAATTTGCTGCCTTCTCGAGTTTGTCTCGTTTGTATGGTGGAATTTTTTTATGATGAACAATTGGATAGCAATTTTTTTTGTGTAGGATATAGAAAAAATAAAAAATTACACGGTCAATGGCTTTAAATTAAAAAAAAAAGGAAAAAGGAAAATTTAATTGGAAAATTGTCATCGAAAATTTTTCTTCCGCTGATTAAATCGCAAAATGGAAAAAACATTTTAATTTATGGACGGTTTCAAGAGAATATTCTTTCGGGATATTTTAGATTTAGCTTAAAGCTTTATGGGTACGATCGATCGATTTTCCACTTCAGTTACTTGCCAAAATGCGATTGAATTGTTTATGGCTTAGTTTTGTCGAAAGCTCTAATCAATATAGGATTTATGGTAGTCTCGTAGTTTATGCCTTCGTAGACGCCATTATATTAAAAGATTTTAAGGCTTAATAATAGTTTTTAATTTTAGCGTAGCAATTTTGGCGTTTATTGTAGACACAAATAAACAGCGATTTTGAGCTAAGTAAAAAAATATTGAGGTTAGTAACCCTTTTATGAACTAATTAACAAAAAGCTTAACGACTAAATCTAAATCTGATATCAGCCCCTCATGAACTATAAGGAAACTAATTATTGCAATAATGCCATTGCGAAGAAAACTTATTATCGGGCCGGTAGGATTGTTCATTCAACCAGATGCGACTTGGACCAATCGAATTAAAGCACATAAAGCACAATAAAAAAGGCGTCATAGCGCACTATCTAATATTTCAAACCGAGTCGTATCGGCAAGAATATAGCTGGCCGGACACATTTTAGATCTTATAGTTCAACACGTAAGGTTTCAGCGGTTAATATGAATGGCCAAATCGGACAGCAGCACAACATTGCCAGCATTTTATTACTGAATAATGAGGCATAAAGTGACTGTGTCGATTGCCTAATGACCTGCTGGTCGTATATGTTAATAAAGTTATTCCGGTTGGTTTTATATGGTACCAGCCGAATGTTTTAGAAAATTTCTTGGGTGGAGCACGATTGTTTAATAACAGTGTTGCCATGGTATTTTAGAACTCAAAAAAATTGGCACATGACAGTGTCCAAAGGACGTTTTACAATCGAAAGCCAACAGTTTAAACATCAAGCATCGTCACCACAATGGCCGCGACCATTGATAACAGTTCTAGCAACAAGACAATTAGCGTTGAATACAGATGTATTTCTCACAACTATTTGAATTGGTTTTCATGTAAAATTCAGCTTACAAGTTACATCAATCCAAGAAAACGCACCAATCATGTATATGTCCGACGAGGCACACATTGATTTAAATGTAAATGTAAATAAGCAAATCTAAACAAGTTACAATATTTTTTTTCCAGAATTGCGTCGATGATAAATACGTTTCCAAAATATATGGTTTGAACAAGATTGACTCCAATTAATTAAAATAATTTCTCGAACCACCGAACCCCCAAAGTCGACTGACATAACTGCTCCAGATGTATAAAACTAAGCCACGCAATACGAGTTAAAATAACTTATTAGGGCCGTTATTGAAGTAATACTGAGGGTAACATAACAGCGACAAAGAACAATATTTTCAGATGCCGGGTTTGCGCATTAACGAAGGTGGATTTTTGAAAGCTGATTTCTATGTTATTTAAAAATTGTTGATTACACATGACATAAATATACACATTTGTTTCTGTAACAACATTCTCCGCCCTGTCCTAATGGAAACGTTTCAAAAAACGTCGGTTCGTGTGATGCTACTGTTCCAAGAACAATAAGCAATTTGATTGGCTGCTCGAACATTTAGTTTGACTATAATTGAACAGTAAGTTTTATGACCATGTCCTTTGAGCAACATCGCTGAAATCCAAGTTAAAATCATTGAATCTCTTTTAAAATCTGCTAGAATAAATTGGTCTCACTTACAGTGGACTGTACCATGGCTCTAAGCACCCACGAACAAGTAAAGGAGCAACTCAGTAATCAATTTCAATTACATAATCCTCACCAAACCAACTCCAAACCTGCAGCTGAATTTAATCTGGAAAAACTTAAAAACTGCAAATATTGCATTGACAAAATCCAATCAAATTTCACTGTCACAATCTCAAAAACTTTCGAAAACATAACATCAAATTTTAGCCTAAGTAGGTGTTTCATTGAATTGAGTTGGTGAAATTGGTGTCAATCAGACAAAATCTGGAATGATTATCCATTTCATCGACAAACTACTAGAACACTGATATTTGTGTTATGGCAGTTAAAATCCTGGCAATGAAAATCCAGAAAATTAAAATCCCGAAAATCAAAATCCTGGAAGTCATATTCCCTATTAACAAAATCTCGGAAACTAAAATCCCAGGAATCATAATTAAATTTCGGGTTTGAAAATCACGGATCCTTAAAATTACCGAATTTCAAGTTATCGATTTTAAAAGAGATAAAATTCTGAAATTAAAATCCGCCTTAGTTAGCGAAAATCATGTTTTCAAGAAACCTGCTTTGAAATTTTTTTAAAATTCGCAACAAATTAGGGTCAAACGTAGTTCCTAGTATGGAATTGCTATTCTAACGTTTTGGGATGTGCTTTCAAATACTGAAAGATAACAATAATTTCCTAACCGACTATGGTCATATTCGATCAGCGATTCCAGCTTTAATCGAAGTTCTGGATTTTTACCATGTGGAATGAAACTAAACCGTTTCTTACAGCAATGCCGTTGGAACTTAACTGAACTTAATTCCAACTGCAGTAGGAACTTAACTATTTCTCAACCGATTTTGGTCAAATTTATTTTGTACTTTTACGCAATTGGGATACTAACATCAAAGTTTAAGCCTACGTCCCGCGGCACCTTAATTCATAACAAAAATCATTTAATAATGTGATAAACTGTTTCTTGATAGTACACCTAGTGTGCCATAAGTCACTGAACATTGTATTTTTTTCTCTTTTTATTTTTCAGTATTAGAAACAACGTTTAGGAGGTTTAGTATGAACGATGTATACGATTGAGGAACGAGCAAAAATTGTTGCGTTTTATTTTGATAGTCAAAATTCAATAATTCAAACCCAAAGAAAATTTCAAAATTTTTCCACTAGAAATGCACCATCACGAAATCAAGTACGCAATCTAGTCGCTCGTTTTCAATCATCGGAATCTGTTAGTGACTTATCTCGAAGTGGAAGACCGCTTGAAGCACGAAGTCAAGATAATATCGAATGAGTTTCGGGAGCGCGTAAATGAGAACCCTTACACATCGACTCGTAAACGTGTCACTCAGCTTCAAATGTCCAGAACTTCACTGCGTAGAATAATGAAAAAACAAATTATTGTTGTTTCCGTACAAAATACAAATGGTACATGAAATTATGCCGCAAGATGCAACCCGATAAAGATTTTGTGCATAATTGACCGAATTACTAACGGATGATCCTGAGTGATTCAACAGCGTCCGTTGAATCCACTTAGAGTCACAGTTTGGTGCGGAATATCAGCAGAAAAGATCTACGGTCCGTACTTCTGTAAATGGTGAGCGTTACAGGGCTTTGTTAGAAAATTTTTTCTTTCCTGAACTTGATAATACTCAAGAAATGTGGTTTCAACAAGACGGAGCTACGTCCCATACTTCAAGGGAAACAATGAATTTGCTGGGAACGGTTTTTGGTAACCGTATCGTTTCGCGATTTGGAGATGTTAATTGGCCATCACGATCAAATTTTTTTTGGTCTTTCGTTTTCTTTTTCGACACACTAAGGGTAATTTTAAAAGTGTTAAACGTTTCCAATATTTTTAAATTTTCCGGTGGGTTTATCTTTTCATGATGACCTTTTGCTTTTTCCGAATGTGCATAATGGCCTTTTGTTCATCTCGGTATTTTTTCATGTCTGCGTTTTTCCGTCGAGAAGAGGTTTCGTCTTTTTGACTTTGTCGACATTTTTGCGATATCGAATTTTTGTTCATTTTGACCTTTTATTTCTTTCGCTTTTTTCATGTCGGAAAATTATTTGTCAACTTCATTCCATGTCAAAATTAAATTATATTAAATGTTAGGTACTCATCGATTTCAAAGGTGGCCTTGAAAACTTTCGGTATGGACCAATTTATATATCAAATCTAATCTGAAATATTTATTCAGCAATAATTTTTTGTATATTGTAAGTTTGTATAGCAACGGTTTTTGGAACTTCTCAATTTCCTGATTTTGGCAAAAATTCTAGAGCTCTCCGGTGGTTCCCGAATACCATCATCTTGTTTTTCATACTCAACTGAAGCGACATTAATGAAAATTTTGGTTGGTTTTCGAGTAGGAATCTCGTGTGCGTTGGGCCCTAATTTCCTAGAAGATCATGTTATGGGGACCGGGTTACTTTTATAAAAACATGTTGTTCATACTAATTTTAACAAAAACTAGAGGGAGAGGTTTTTGAGTGTCCAGAATCAATTGCGATAAGTTCGAAATTTGAAAGTGGTTTTGGAAAGCCCGAAGGGAGTCATCCAGTGGGTGATGTTCACACATTGTGGTGAAAATTGTGGATAGAAATTGGATTCTAAAATATTTTTTTGAGAAATGGCCATTTATTATACGATCTTAACAAAATTGGGTATGTTGGTTTAAATAGGATTCTGATAAATGTTCGGAGAAAGTTCTCGAATGTGGTTAACTGGGTGAATTTAAGGCCATTTACCGAATATGGTGCATTTGATTATGCTGTTTGGAAATACGCTTCTAGAACGTTCTATAAAGATCTTTTCAGAGATCTCGAATACCACTGTGAGGCCTGTTTATGCAATTTATAATTTTTGAAGATCACATCAAATGACGGAACGCGAGTTTATTAATAAAAAATTTTTCAAAGAAAGTATTAACTGTCTATTGGATTTAATGTCCACCCATTCACACAATAACAGTATACCACCTACACATTGCAAGTTTCATGTCAACCTGTACAATGACATGGACGGTGGGTCGGCGTTGAATTCTGCACTCCAACAGAGGGTCTTAGTTGTGTTTATTAACATCACCGATCGTAATCGATGACGAAAGCTGGCTTTTGCATCCAGCCTCTGGTAGGATTCGAACCCAGTACCTCCCGGTCCAAGTGCCGAAACTTTAGACACTGCACCACTTATCCGGTGGTAATAAATTAGGTAAATGGAGATGAGATTCTGAAATGATTTTTAAAGAAAGTTCCTGAATATGACCAACTAGTACATAACAAGATCTTTCCTATTTTTTCCACCGACAATTTCAGCTGCGGGACAATATAAATCACCTGAATTTTCTGATAAACAAGGGAGCTGACCTTGCGGTTCTGTACGTTAAATTTTTTAATTTAAAATCACAAGATCTAGTTTTATCGATCGCCAATGTCACGAAAATCAATACGCACACGAAGTGTCATACAGGTTAATTAAGGTCAAAAACAATTGAATCGCCAGATCATTGGCCTTGATTTTTCTCGGTAGATTCGACCTTTTAGTGGCTGCGAATAACGAACACGGCTTTATTATTCAACGAATTATTCAGCGATTATGGTCGTCTACTAAATAAATTTCATTGCCTAACGGCCAAATCAAATTATAATTTACCAGTTAAGCATTCCGTGGTTCATCATATTGTGACGAAAGGTCGTTTACCTGTATCTAGATTCGATTCGTCACAAAGCTGCGTATATCGAATTTCAGCATGAAATTAGAGACACGACGCCGTTTAGCGTCACCCAACTCTTGCCCTCCTCATGTGGTAAGAAAAAAAGACCTGGATTGGAGACCAAGCGGACATTACTGGCGAACTCCATATTCAAAACTGCTCCATGCATTGGCATTGATGCTCCAGAATCAATATCATCAGAGCATACCATTAAATTCGTCCTCGTTTGGCATTTTCAAGTTTACACGTATGACATTCGGTCCAAGAAATGCCGCGCAAACCTTTTAACGTGTTATTAACGAACACAGACTTCACTTGGCTCCATGAGTTTGGCGTAAACATTAAAAATGTGTTTTCGGTTTGAACTCTCAGAGATAAATCACCCCTAATAGTATTCCGCCTTTAGCTGAACGAATTCAGCAGATTATGGGCATGGTAAATTACTACCTTCGCTTTATACTGAAACGCTCTTTCCAATCCACGAACAATTCGTAGCTCTGCTAAAGAACAAGACGCATTTTTAAAATTAAGATCTGTATTGGGTATTATCGCTTTATTGGGACATTCGCTTTACAGCAACACAAAAACAACTGTTGGAAGTCCTTGGGATTATTCTGGATTTCGATTTTAATTAATTTAAAAAACAAATCCAGAAGAAGCTCGAAAATTAAATTAAATTATTGCATTTTCGCTTTGGTAACGAAAACCTTAAAATACTGGTCCCCCCCCCATAACATCTAATACTCGTAGATTAGGTACCGATGAGAAATTCTTTGAGATAATCTTTGGTCGGCGTTGTAAAGCAGCAATCGTACAGCAAACTGTTCCCGCCGCAGATAGAAGATACGGTCGACTGAAACTGAGATATGATTGAGCACCACTTCAAAGAGTTGTGCAAGGTTCAACTCTGAATTAAGCGGTAATAACGTGTATATAGTTGCTGTTTTATTATTTTTGTTCAATAATTTTCTCCGTTGAAGTTATTTCTAATTTTTACTTTTAAGTTTTTTATTTTTCATTTTTTGTTTAGTGAGTAAAGTTTTTTTAGTGCATATATCGTTGTTAGTGCTTAAACATGCCTCGGGCCTTGAAACGTCTAACTTTCAACAAAAGGAAATAAACAAATGAAACTTCAGATAAAAATATTTTTTTTTTTACTAAGTCATTAGTAGTCATCACCTCTATTACGAGTACATACCGTCTTACATACCGCCAACCGGAAGCTTGACCAGTTTGGATATTGACAGTTAAAATTTTTTTGGATTTTTGTTTGTACTTCTACTACTTTGACTTTATTGTCGGGGCCTAGAACTACTGACACAATTCTATCTAAGGGCCACCTAATTGACGGAAGCTTTTTCTCAACAAGAATTACTACATCGTTCACTTGTTGGTTCGGACTATCTTCTTTCTATTCGACTCGTTTCTGTAAAGTTTGCAAATATTCGATAGAATAAAGGATTCAACCATTTTACTTATCGTTTGCCACTTCGTTAAATGGTTGTCAGGGATGTTTGAAAATCGTCTGATAACGGAGTTAAAGGTCGACTATTGAGAATTCCTTCAATCTGAATCGTTAACATTTCAAATTCTTTCAAAGTCATTACAACACCCTTGCTAATGCGTTTTACATGAAATTTGAACGACTTAATAGATGCTTCCCATAATCCCCCGAAATTGGGAGCTCGTGGTGGGATAAAATGTCATGTTATTTGTTCTTCAGCGCAGAATTATGCTATTTTGGAGTGTTCGGTTTCGGAAATAAAATTTTGAAATAACTTTTTGAGTTCCCGACTCGCATTAACAAAATTAGAGGCATTGTCTGACCAAATGTTTGCTACTTGACCACGTCGGGATACAAACCGCTTTAAACAAGCAATAAAAGCTTGTGAAGTGAGATCACTCACCACCTCTAAATGTACTGATTTTGCAAATAACACTGTTTCCGACGAATTTATTTGCCACGTTTTTTCGTTAACTGGTCAAAATCTCCAACGAACTATTGCCAGAAGCAATTGTGGACCAGAATGGCCCTGCTTCTCATGCTCATATTTGAAAATTAACTCTACACATTTTTGGTTTGACGGCAAGAGCATCTGATGCTTTGAATTGTAATCAATTTTTGCATTCTTCAATCTGCCGCCCACTCTCAACATGTTACATTTGGTGTGAGAGTTTTCAAATTACTGTTGGTTGGAATGGATCTGTTTAATGACAACAGTCTAATTTCGGTTTTAAATGCATTCATCTGCACGACCCTGATCAATGCTGCCAATGCAGTCTCTAATTCTTGAACAGTGAACTGAGTGTTGTCGACTGTCATTCCTTTGCATTTGTTAAGGAACCGAAAGCAATATGCTGTGGTTCGAATTAATTTCATGTACGAACTAAACCTATAATTCGTATAGTTTACCCGTATCATTCGTTTGTGCAACAGCTGCGGAAATGTTTGGTTTTAGTTCACGATCAATGTTCTTGTCTTCTAAATTAAATGTTGTTATGTCTTTAGTAATTTCTCTTGTATGGAGAATATGGGACCTTTCCACCACATTTGAAGATTATTAGACTGTTGGGGCATTACTCCTCGTGAGAGGAGGCATTACTCCTCGTCTGGCGCCCGCGGGGTTAAGTTGTGACGCAACATGACACCAAGTATAATTGAATGTTTGTTCTTGAATTTCGTTCTGAGTCTGTCCAAAGTACCACATCATGAAATTTTAACTGCAATGATTCAATCGTTGCGCTTACGACCTTAGACAATAAATGTGCCGTCTGCAAACCCGTGAAGTTCGATTTGCTCTTGATTGTATCATAGCTATACATCGAGTTAATTGAAAATTATTTATGATTGAATGATTGTTTGTTATGGTGATTGGTGTTAGTAAACCCAGCGGATCAAATAGTTTTGCTATGTGTGAAAGAACTTTTCGTTTAATTCCGGCATTCTGAATGTAAAAATCTCTTCTTTAGGTTGCCAAAGCAATCCAAGAGCTTTGATGCGATGGCCGTTATTAAATTCGTTAATTTTTAGTTCTTGACGGTCCTCTGAAGGGACTTCCTGTAACAGATTTTCATCATTCGCACACCATTTATGCAAATGAAAACAACCACTTTGTGTCCATTTACATAATTCAGCCTGAAGGTTCTGTGCCTCAGATAATGTATCGGCACCAGTAACGATGTCGTCAACGTAAGTATCAACGTAATTTTCATCAAGTTTTTAATGAATCATGAGAGTTTTCTCACCATAAAATCCATTGAATACAAGTTTGGCTTGGATCGATCAGCACTTGTCTGTACATTTTCGTAATATCGGAGGTCATGGCATGCCGGTATCGCCGGAAACGCAACACAATGTTGAACAAATCTGATTGAACGGTTGCTCCAACCAGTATTTCATCATTCAAACTAACACCGTTCGTGCACTTTGCAGAAGCGTCAAAAACGACTCTTAGCTTAGTGGATAAATAAAAGTATTTTCGCATGAACGAAATATACTGTTCCTTTAGTTCAGGGTTGGAATTTAATTTATTTTCCAAGTACACCGTTTAGCAGCCATCTGTTTTGAGTCACCTAATGTCACGATTTCGTAATGTCGTATCTTTCGTTAGGATCTCTATAATGTGTATCCTGGAAATTCTTCTCACATTTTTTTTCGTCGGCTGACCAGAATTTTCTGGGTGGGAGATTTTCTACCTCCCAAAACTTTGTCAGTATAATGGAGAAATGGATTCTTTTTTTTGTTGAATAAATGAAGTATGAAAATTGACGTTGACCCATAATGACGTTCTTCCTTACCAAAAAGTATCCATCCAAACAAACATTCTTGCAGAACTGGCAAATTTTGCTTTAGATAAATTTTATTTGACATTAAAATGTTTGGGAACAGTTCTGCACCTAATAGCATCTCAATTGGACGTGCTTCGTTAAAATTGGGGTCGGCCAACTTTACGTGAGATGGTATAGACCAGCAATTAATGTTGATATTGGTTTGTGGTAAATTGTTTGACATTTTATTGATTATGAACAAATCAACATCAAACAATGCATCTGTGTACCGAGATTTTATTTGACTCGAAATCATTTCATCAACTTTAGTAGTTTGCGCCATGGAACTCGTTATGAAATTGGACTGGCTACCAGAATCCAACAATGCTCGACATTCTATGTAACTTCCATTTGCTCGTTTTAATAGTATAATTGCCGTTGGCAATATTATTCTTCCCCTAACTGGAGTCTTTTCCATAAATGTAGCAATGTATGATGCCTTTTCTTGCATAATTTGCACCCTAAAGATCGGCAGTCGGATACTGTATGATGTGGGTTGAGACAATTGGTACAAGCTTTCATATCTCGAATTTTATTGTATCGCTCTGCTGAGTTCAAGGTTAGAAAAGGGCAATTGAAAAATGCATGCCGGATACCACGACATAAATTGCAATTTGGTTTTTGATTATTTATATTTGAATTGGGAGTCGTGAATGTATGACTTTTGAAATTATTAACTGGTTTATTTTGTCTATGCGTGTTACCTGACATTGACTTGGTATAATACAGACCCGTGTTTGCTATAGAATCTAAAACTATACACTTTTTCTCAAGAAACTCCCGAAATATTTACCAGGTAGGTAATTCTTTAGAAGAGTTTTGTTTCTCCCAGTCCTAATCGATTCTTTATCTAATTTTCGTATAACAAGTCGCATGGCGACAATTTCCAAACATTAATCGAAGTTTATGTCACATGCTTCCATATCACAAGGATGCTCTTTGAAGCTATTTTGAAAGTACGTAAATTTCACTATCGCGTCAAAAATATCCTTAAAAGTAATCCATTTTAATGGATCACCATCGAAATGCGGAATATTCAGTTCTGGTAATTTAATTAGTGGTTTAATACTTGTTGTTTCAGAGGTTTCAGTTTTTTGTATGACCGATATGTCATCTGATTTAGATGTCGATTCGAATCAATCCAAAATGGTTGACTTCAACTTCCAATACCTATCGTCAAATTTCTCAACATGATCATCACAGTTTTCATTAAAGTCTTTCTCTGAAAGACCGTCTAAAATTTGAGTTCGTTTAAACCCAAAATTTCGTATGTAATTAAAAAACGTTCATTGCTTGTTAGTCGTCCTTTCAAATAACCCAATCGTTTGTTGAAAGTTGTTTTCTTCTTGGCTAATTCCTGTTCACTCATTTTGCCAAAACACAAACAAAAACTTAAAGTAAATTGATTTTAACCCTAATACGTAATTTAGAAATTAATATCCACACTAAAGTTTCATGTTATCGCAAACGTCCGGCTATCAATAGCGAATAAATGAAATAGTTCAGAAATTGAATAAATGAAAACTAAAAATATTCGAAATGGTTCAGAACTCGAATAATAAAATATTCGAAGTGGTTCAGAACTTCAATAAATAAAACTTTTGCTATTCACCACCAAAGGGGTGTGTAATAGTAATGAAGATTAATTTTGAACTTATTGCTTCGCGTTTACAAATTTAAATTTTGCTTACATAAACATACATGCTTACAATCTGCCCTAAAAGCATTTTGCAGTCATTGCAAATGCATTGTACTGAATAAATAAATGTAGTTGAAGCAATTGTTTTCGGCAACGATTATATTTAATTAAAATGAATACTTTTATGTTGTTTCATGATCTTTTATGAATTTAATAAATCAGAGGAGGAGTTTAACTCGAACTATGTTCTGCCCTAAAAGCATTTTGCAGTCATTCACCAATTTTCGACTTGTCAAAAATTAACTACACAAAAAAATTCATACAGATTAAGAAAATTCCGTATGTTTCGGTTATTATGAATAAGTGATGAATTCTTAGTAGAGCTAAGTTTAACTTGTTGAAATATGTCGTCTAGTTCGTCTGCAATCCAAGTTCAATTACAAAATTTGACAATATTTTGTTTTAACAGTTAATTAAAATATTATTCTAACATATAATAAATGTCAATGTGACTTAGTTAGTTTTTTACTATTGTGCACTTACGCACTGTTAACGTTTAGATGTATTTAACCTCCGGACAGAAACGCCGATCCAATAATTCCATAAACTAGAAAAACCGTTGTGATGCTGAAATGCCGTTGCGGGATATAACAATTCAATAATTATTCATATGTTTTCGCCTTAATATTCGCTTGATGGCTCATTATTTCACCATTAATGACGCTCGTTACTTTTCCAATTTAGGTTAGATTTTCCACGTGTAAGTTTAACCTATTTATACGTTTTTTGCTATCCAAAATACGGCGCTCTCTAATTTTTATTTTTAATTTTTTTTTTTGCTTTTAATAAAATTATGTATTTTTATTTTGGAACCAATGACTTCAAAAGCTCCAAGAGCTCTGCCTTCAAAAAACAAAAAAATGTTTTTTTATATGTTTCGTAATTTGTTTCTATTTGTTTTTTATTCATTTTTTGTTTAGTGAGTAGAGTACATCATAAATTAATAAACTATGCGTAGCAAACTGTTCGGTTTTTAGTGCATATATCGTTGTTAGTGCTTAAACATAACGTTTGAAGAGAATGCAAAACATTGAAATAGAAGCTTTTGATAATGCTCTAACAGATCTGTTAAGTAAACTAATAGTGAATATCACGATGAGCAAAACCATGATTAAAGTATTGATGTCTGGAAGTTAGGCCACTAAAATGTAAGGAACGGAGATCAAGAATACGAAAAACACGCATACACATTCTAGTATCGTTTAGGCCATTATCCATTCAGTAGTTAATGTAGTGTGAAAAATCATTCTGGAATCAGTATTTCGTTTGCTAGGCTGGGAATATTTCAGCCGAAGTGTTAACGTTTACTGTTTCAAATTTCGATAAATAGTTCATCATAGGACAAACAACTTTTTGTTGTTTTCCAGTCTGCTAACATAATATGCTATACCAACTGAATCAGGATGAAATCTCAAAGCACAAGTTCTGCTGGAATAATAAATATCGCTTTATTAAAAAAAACACTGTATACAACGTTTAGTTTGTATCATCACCTTCATTAAATATATAACGTATATGTCTTGCTCAAGTTTGCCCATCGTAAAATGAAACATAAAGTGTCCATAACTTAAAATTAAGATGCAATAAAATAAAATTTTAATGACCACAAGAACACCAACGAACTTTGTGCATACTGTTGTATACATATATCTGTTCGCTCGAGTGAATGCCGACATCCTTTTTTGCTCAAAACCATAAAATTTAATTACCGGTAGCAGCAACAAAATAATAAAAGCTCATCATGAAATAAAATAAAAATTATAATGATACCACCAGAATAATATTGTGCCCCTGAATATAAAAAAGAGCACCAAACAAAAAAATAAATTCAAACTCATTAAAAACATAAAAAAGCTCGGTTCCATTATGTACATAGGTATTATTTCTAACAGAAGACGAGACAACAATTTTTTTTTCTTGTGTGTGCATAATGTAATTTCTAATGAATGCCAAAAAGTTTTCCGCACATATCGTTACGAAACTTTTATTATGTCGTTTCTATGCTTAGTGCATAATACGAAATTTTTATATACGTGACATGGTTTATGTTTAACTGCTATCGCAAATGTGAATCAAATATTTATTGAAATTTTTGGAAAATTGTGTTTGGATGCATTCCAAATTACGTATTCAAATTTGTTATTTAAAATTATAGAGGACTTACCAATACTACTGAGATCTTCGTGCACCGGAATATTACATTTATTGCCTTTGTAACCAGCTGGGCACAGGCATGTAATTGCAGCATTTCCTATATGTTTACATATGCCACCATTTTCACAATAATTCAAACGTTTTTTATCTTTGCACAGTGGCCCAATACCACAGTCGTTTCCATTGAAACCTGGAAAACAACCACATTGGTATGATCTGCAAGAAATAAGAGTAAATAAAATCGAAATAAATTTTTTTTTGTGTTTACATTTGTTACCAATATACAAAATATGAATATATTTATAGATGTGAACCAACTGAATAAAAATTAAAATTAAAATTTATCTATTTATTATTGGTATTGTGTACATTTTATTGCTGGCTTACTAGCATCTCAATATATATTGCATTATGTTATGCTGACTTTACAATTTTTTGCTTTATACTTTGGACCAAATCGAAAAAAATGAAAAATCAAATTTTAAAAATAAACAACAATTTTCCATTCATCTAGCAAAAATAAAAATGTAGTGTGGAAAGCTTTCTTGTATCTGTACTTTATAACAATCGTATTCATGTTATCTGTGACAGAAATCAAAACTTTTCATAAAGCACACAGAGATTATAAATTTTATGTTGTTTAACAAAAGCTTTTATTTAACAATGAGGTTTAACATTTTTTTGGATTCTTCGTATTATTTTATTATTGAATAGATTTTAAATCTGTTTTGTGACTGTATCGGACTTTTAAACTGTATAATATGGCGATTGATAGCAATTGAAATACAATAAACTGTTGATTTTTTATAACAAGGTATAATAAAAAATAATACTTGTAGAAGAATTACAATTACAATTATATTGCAAGTCTAGGGACTCTTGAGTTATTGCACAATTTTACTGTTTGCTACAAAATTTAAATTTAGGAAACACGTCACGTTTATGTACAAATTCGTAAAGTGTAACAATTTGTTTCTTCCACTACATGAAACACCGCACAATGTAATTATTTCGCAACGAACATCCTCTAAATATAAATATTTATTCCATATAATGTACAAGGACAACCATTTGTAGACCCACGAAAATGGCACAACAACAACAATATTTTACACGCGAGATTGGTACCAGAAAAATCAAATTAGTACAAGCAAAATGCGACAACAACTATGTTCACAAATTTATTTTAAAAGATGTTATACAATGAAGTTAGTTGCTATACAACAATGAGCTATATAAAATCCAAGGCAAGCCTAGCATCGACGCGATCTACGTAATGTAATATGAAACCAAGCCACACAAATATCGTATGGTTTACCGAAAGTGAGCGTGTATACTTTACTTATAAGCTAAATCAGCATAATTCTTTTCATAGTTAATACAAGTATTTTCCTTAACTCATTCCCGTCATAAAATTAAAAAAATAATAATTCTAGATACATTTGTCCCGAGGTCCCTAGACTAACCCCTTCAAAATTATCGTAAGGTTAGTTCTGGACATGCAAATTATACACGGACAAAATTTCAAGATGATCGATTGAGCAGTTCGCGATAATTGATAGTGTTCTAGAAAATTTGTAACGGGGCCTCTAGACCCCGGGGTGCAACCCGTTCAAAAATATCGTAATGTAAGTTCTGGATTAACAAGTTATACACGGTCAAAATTTCAAGGCGATCGGTTGAGCATTTTGCGATATTTGGTATTGTATTAAAAAAATTTATACCGGAGCCCCTAGACCCCGACGTTCAACCCCTTCAAAAATATCGTAAGGTTAGTTCTGGATATGCAACTTTCACACTGTCAAAATTTCAAGACGATCGCTTGAGTGGTTTGCGGTATTTGGTAGTATTTTAGATAAATTTGTACCGAAGCACCTAGACCCCGGGGTCCAAGCCCTTCAAAATTATCGTAAGGTTAGTTCTGGATATGCAACTTATACACGGGAAAAATCTCAAAACGATCGGTTAAGCAGTTCGCGATATTTGATAGTGTTCTAGATAAATTTGTAACGGGGCCTCTAGACCGTGGGACTCAACCCTTTCAAAAATAACGTAATGTAGGTTCTGGACATGCAACTTATACACCATCAAAACTTCAAGACGATTGGTTGAGCATTTACCGATAATTGGTAGTGTTCTAGAAAAATTTGTAACGGGGCACTCTGGGATTCAACCCGTTAAAAAATATCGTAATGTAGGTTCTGGACATGTAACTTATACACTTATACACATAGCATTTCGCGATATTTGGTTGTACCGGAGCCGCTAGACCCCGGGGTTCAATCCCTTCAAAAATATCGTAAGGTTGGTTCTGGACATGCAAGTTAGATAAGGTCAACATTTCAAGACAATCGCTTGAGTGGTTTGTGGTATTTGGTATTGTTCTAGATAAATTGATACCGGAGCCTCTAGACTCCGAAATTCAACCCATTCAAAAATATCATAAGGTTAGTTCTGGACTTGCAACTAATATACCGTCAAAATTTCAAGACGATCGGTTGAACAGTTCGCGATATTTCGTAGTATTTTTGTTAAATTTGTACCGAGGCCCCTAGACCCTGGGGTTCAACCCCTTCAATATTATCGTAAGGTTAGTTCTACATATGCAACTTATACACGGTCAATATTTCAAGTCGATCGGTTGAGCATTTCGCGATATTTGACAGCTTTCTAGATACAATTTTAACGGGGCCTCTAAACCGTTGATATCGTAAGGTTGGTTCTGGACATGCCACTTATTATACACAGTCACAATTTCAAGACGATCGTTTGGGCGGTTTGCGATATTTGGTAGTACTTTAGATAAATTGGTACCGGAGCCCCTAGAGCCCGGGGTTCAACGCCTTCAAAATAATGGTCGGGTTCATTTTGGACTTGCAACTTATACACGGTCAAAATTTCAAGACGATCGGTTAAACAGTTCGCGATATTTGATAGTGTTTTAGATAAATTTGTATCAGGGCCCCTAGGACCCGGGGTTCAACCGCTTCAAAAATATGGTACGGTTCGTTCTGGACATGCAACTTTTACACGGTCAAAATTTCAAGACGGTCGATTGAGCGGTTTGCAAAATTTTGTAGTATTTTACAAAAATTTGTACCGAGGCCCCTAAACCCCGAGATTCAACCCCTTCAAAATTATCGTAAGGTTAGTTCTGGACATGCAATTTATACACAGTCAAAATTTCAAGACGATTACTTGAGCATTTCGCGATATTTGATAGTGTTCTAGATAAATTTGTAACGGGGCCTCTAGACTCTGGGATTCAACCCGTTCAATAATATCGTAATGTAAGTTCTGGACATGCAACTTATACACGGTCAAAATTTCAAGACGATTGGTTGAGCAGTTTGCGATATTTGATAGTGTTTTAGATAAATTTGTATCAGGGCCCCTAGGACCCGGGGTTCAACCGCTTCAAAAATATGGTACGGTTCGTTCTGGACATGCAACTTTTACACGGTCAAAATTTCAAGACAATTGATTGAGAGGTTTGCGAAATTTTGTAGTATTTTAGAAAAATTTGTACCGAGGCCCCTAAACCCCGTGATTCAACCCCTTCAAAAATCTCGTATTGCAGGTTCTGGACATGCAACTTACACACGGTCAAAATTTCAAGACGATCGATTGAGCGGTTTGCAAAATTTTGTAGTATTTTAGAAAAATTTGTACCGAGGCCCCTAAACCCCGAGATTCAACCCCTTCAAAATTATCGTAAGGTTAGTTCTGGACATGCAATTTATACACAGTCAAAATTTCAAGACGATTACTTGAGCATTTCGCGATATTTGATAGTGTTCTAGATAAATTTGTAACGGGGCCTCTAGACTCTGGGATTCAACCCGTTCAATAATATCGTAATGTAAGTTCTGGACATGCAACTTATACACGGTCAAAATTTCAAGACGATCGGTTGAACAGTTCGCGATATTTGACAGTGTTCTAGATAAATTTGTACCGGAGCCCCTAGACCCTGGGGCTCAACTACCTCAAAATGTAGTACGGTTGGTTCTGGATATGCAACATATACACGGTCAAAATATCAAGACAATTGCTGAACGGTTAGCAGTATTTGGTAGTGTTTTAGATAAATGTGTACCGAGGCCTTTAGACCCCGGGGTCTAACCCCTTCAAAATTATCGTAAGTATCAAAAGTCAAAATTTTAAAACGATCGGTTGAGCAGTTCGCGGTATTTGGTAGTGTTTTAGATAAATTTGTAATAGAGCCCTAGACCCCGAGGTTCAACCCCTTCAAAAATATCGTAAGGTTGGTTCTGGACATGCAACTTATACACGGTCAACATTTCAAAACGATCGGTTTGAGCAGTTTGCGGTATTTGATAGTGTGTTAGATAAATTTGTAACGGTGCCTCTAGACCCTGGGGTTTAACCCGTTCAAAAATATCGTATGGTTAGTTCTGGACATGTAACTTATACACAGTAAAAAATTTCAAGACATTCGCTTGAGCGGTTAGCGGTATTTGATAGTGTTTTAGATAAATTTGTACCGGAGCCTCTAGACCCCGGGGTTCAGCCCCTTCAAAAATATCGTAAGGTTGGTTCTGGACATGCAACTTATTTATACACGGTCAAAATTTCAAGACGATCGGATCGATTGAGCGGTTCGCGATATTTTGTAGTGTGACTCATGTGCCACCTATAGTAAAATATTCGCACTGTGCTCACGACCACCCCTTGCCAAGATACACATTGTGTGAAAGTTTCATGCCCATCTGCTGTATGGTCTTTGAGATTTTTGCGAACATACATACAGATATAAAATAATACATACTCCTTTTTTCAATCTACTAGAAGCTGCGTCTACTTCCACCACTGTGGAATATTCGATAAAGGCCTCTTCACCAAATTTTACTGGAATCACAAAACAAGTGAAAAAATTATAAGTATGAAATTACATCTAAATTATTTGTCTGAGAAGTAGAGAGGTCACAACATTTAGTTTGCACGGAACCACAGACTCTGAAAAAACATTTTGTACACAACTTTTTCGAACTTCGGTGATATATGTAGAAAAATTTGCATAATTCCCGAGGTCGAAAGATGCTAATATAGCGTAGAATATTTTAAAACGTATCTAGAATATCTTACAAAACAATTGAATAAACTGTAGGTACTCATCGTTTGATTTAGGGACTATAAAATTTACTATGAAATGCATAAACCTGTATCTGAGTATAAATATTTTAGAATTGAAAGCTCTCGTAACTATAAATATGCAAATTTTGAAAAAAAAATTCTTCAATGAATTATTCATAACCACGTCTCATCGCACTCACTCACTAATCCTAGAAATAAGCCATAATTCTTAACGAGCTTTCAGTTTACGTGTTTCCTCTATAAAAATTACTGTCAGCACAAACTCGGCTAAGCCAATTAAATTGGTTTACAATAAAAACATTCCATAACCAGTTTTATTTAAATGTTTGTATCATAATTTTAAAATCAATTTTCACAAGAAAACAACGAAAATCCCACACAGAATAAACAGCACTGCGAGAGTGGCAAAGTCAACGAAGAATGCAGAGAAGAAGAAGACTATAAAAAAGTTTCCCGCAGAACTGAATCCGGGAGCTTTTTTTTTATTCGTTTTTGTACATTCAGAAAATTAATTTTATTTAATTTTCGCTTAGTTTGCATATCGCTGTGGGATGGCGCGGCAAGGCTTGCCGTTATATATCTGTGTGATGGGAAGATTTTCACTGGATACATATTTTGTGCTGCGAAATAAATTCTCAACAGTACCAAAATAAAAAGCTTTAGAATTATATTTTTCTGATACACAGAGGATTAAAATGCATAATAAAAACTATAAACTTCAAGTGAATAGAAATATTTATACTAATGGCGTTTGTAAATTGTATTTTATGCTTTTGTGTTGTGTTGATACTGCGATATATAGAAGAACACGAACTATCTGAATTGTCATTGTTGTTGTTGTTGTTGGTTTTTCACATGAATAAATTAAATTTTTATTGCCTTTCTGCTCGGTTCATTCCACATACATGAATTGTGATTTTTGATTGTGTTTGTTTTGTCATAAAAAATCCCGTTCACTCAAAAATTATCTATAGCTTTGTGTTCGGTACCCATTTTTATTACTGAATAAAATAGTTTCAAAAGCATATTGTCTCTAAATTTATGTCGGCCACATTATTCAAAATTTAATTTGCTTTTTAATTTACTAAATCCGTAGTTAAACTTAATGAACTGATACTCGCCTCAATTCATACGCAATTTTTATTGGCCTAAAAAATGTCAAATCGCATTCCTTTAACTCCAGAACAGCTTGGAAAGAATTGCCCTTTTAGCGTATCCGCTCCAAAAAATTATCAGTGCCGAAAGAAAATATTCCGTATTTGATAAAGAATTGCTTGTAATCTTCCAAGCAATTAAACGCTTTCACTGTTTTAAGGTAACATTTTGTCTATCATTACACGACAGACATTTAACATATAAAAGGCAAAAACCATATGGTCGCCGACGCATTCTCTCGCGAAATAACTACAGGCCACAATCGATTGTGCATTCCAGAGACATTACGTCGAACTATCTTCGACACTCTGCATAATATTTCATATCAAGATGTACGAGGTACTCAAAATCTCGTCACTTCAATATGTTTTGGTCAAGTATGACCAAAGATGTAACCCTGTGATCAAAATCTTGTTTGTCCTGCCAAAAATGCACCTAATCACACCTCACGGAAATTTTCAAATTCCACAAAGTAAATTTGAACACAGCCGTTTAAATATTGTTGGTCCAGTTCCATCATCTAATGGATTCATTCACATACATTTTACGTTACGTAAATATTTTTACGCGCTGGCCAGAAGACTATTGCATAGGTCCAGTCAACATAACGACCGATTAAGGTACACAGTTCGAATCCAAATTATTCACTAAGCTTATGCAACTCCTGTAATAGTTTGATTTGATCGAAGGAAGTGGTGCTATGTCACATGATGGAACTCATATTTAAGAGTAAATGATAGCAGATAAACTATTACAAGAAACCAGAATTCGATTACCTGTAGGTCTGCTATAGGAACAAACTTCAGATACCATCAAAAACTGACATATCCAAAAAATCATGGAAGAAACCAGAAAAAATCGGCATAAAAAACACTGTTAGCTGATAAGAAAAAAGATATCAAAACATCAAGGAGTTATAAATAGTGGAACTGGTACCACAAAACAGAGGGTGTTATTCGATGTGTCCACCAAAAGAGCAGTCAGTCCCTTAGCAGATTTGGAATAGAAAAAAGATTTTTTAGTAGACGACTGGGAGACTGAACCTCATAGCTACAAGGAAAGTTATAAACAACCAATAACAGAGAGCAGAACTCGCAGAGAAAAAAATATTTCCAATATTTTCCTGAACCCCCCCCCCCTCCCTGGACGTTTACTCTCAACACAGTTGGCCGGTTATCACCAATAATGATAGCAGAGAAACAATTGTTGCAAGAAATTGGAGAGCAAATTTAGAAAAAATGGAAGCAACAGTGAAAAAATAGGAGAGGTAAAGTGTCACATTAGTGAAGAAAACTAAAATTAAGCTTCACAACAAGCCAAGCAGCATTGGTATAATTAATAGCTACGAACGAATTCAAACAAGTTGCAGCTAGTCTACTGGTAAGAAAAATTAGATTCGCTCAAGAAAACTACACGTAAAACCATAACTAACAATTACAGAATAATTTTAGACCTATAAGATAATTTTATTTTCTCATAAAATTATTAGAAAGACAAATTCAAGCTTACATGAGATGATTGGTCGAGCCGACTGAGCTAAATTTTAACATGCGTATTTTAAAAGGAAATATTTGTAAACTGTTCCGCATTCCCTGAGAAATCCCCTGAGTATCCAGAGTTTTCCATCATAACTTATCTGGACATAAAGAGGAGCATCATATCAGACTGAGAGCGATCCTTCGGCCACTTCTGTTAAGAAGTGCTCTAGATTAACATATTATTTTCGAGTAGAGGCTCGCCACATGGAGGTGTGTTTTTCCTTTTTCTCTAAAATGAGTTAATTAATGATTTTATCATAATTTACACATGACGGAGTTGAAACATTGAAACATTCTTATAGTGACCCCTCCCTCCCCCCCAGATTCTCAACTTTAAATGGTACCAGCTATCAGAGATAAAGAAAAGTGCATGGATTTCATTGTAGAAAGTAAACTAAAGTGGAAACCCAATATATTTATTAGGAAGGGTAATGCAAGCCACTATGAGAGCGCAACGAACATGTGCGACCCTGTGCACCAGTAGGGCACTCAGAAGTGCACCTACTCGAACATCGAAGATTCTCATTCATCTCACAATACAGGACACTCATCTATTTTACGTAATAAAGACATTCGTAAAACTACCATCAAAGTGATCTACGTATACCACAGTCCAATCCCGTGGCCAATTTCATCTCCCCCGAATGAGCAGCGGCGTAGCTATGGCGTATTTTTGGTAGAGTATAAGATTCCGCTTAATTTATTCCTTTTTTACAAAGATTTCTTTGCGAGAATAATTTATCACCAAGAGATGGTAATCTAAATAATTATAAGCATTAACAAATTCAAAACACTGGCCAGACTTTGCAATTGATTTTTTCAAAATATGCAAAATGGTGTTACTGTGTACTCGTCTGAATATCTAGCGGCCTTAAAATTGATAATATAAGTCAAACAAAATTAATAAATTTCAATTTATTTAAAGTAGACCTAAACACTTTATTGAAATATAATTAAATAATATTTATTTTCTGAAATCTCTTGAAAGTTAATCTTATATATTTTTGCATAGCCTCTAGCAGTTTTTCTATTTATGTACAGAGTTAAACATAACCACCCCCATTTATTCGTTATGTTAAATATTATAATGCCGTGTCACTAAAATAACTTAACGGGGTGATAAACTACTTCAATATGTGGGAAATAACAGTATAGTTTCTTGGATCACCCTATGCACTCAATTATATAAATAAATTTATTGTACAAAATACGTCAAAATATTTTTAATTTCTTAAAATTATAATGAACAGCTCGAAAAATTATCTAAATTAAAATCAATAATTAAACAAAATTTTGTTTTGTTTTATTTAGAATTCACCACAAATTTATAATTAAAAAGCATCAATCATCGTTATTATTGAGATTTGAATTTAATTTGGATTTGATTTTGATTTTTTACAGTAGCAACATTTAAATCTGTCTTAAAAAATGAATTAAAATAAATGTAATAGCAGCAAAACAAGTAAACTCTACTAGAATGAAGTTTCTATTATGAATACGATTTCGAAAAACCGGGATAAATAATTACGCTTTTCAGAATTGGTGCACACGAAATTAGTTCCAAATGAAGAAAGAATTATTTATGAATTAACTATAACTTGGCTATGAGTTGACAACGATTTGAATATGAATTAAATAATAATTGAAAATTAATTGAATATGAATTGAATATGAATTGAATATGAATTGAATATGAATTGAATATGAATTGAATATGAATTGAATATGAATTGAATATGAATTGAATATGAATTGAATATGAATTGAATATGAATTGAATATGAATTGAATATGAATTGAATATGAATTGAATATGAATTGAATGTGAATTGAATATGAATTGAATATGAATTGAATATGAATTGAATATGAATTGAATATGAGTTTAATATGAATTGAATATGAATTGAATATGAATTGAATATGAATTGAATATGAATTGAATATGAATTGAATATGAATTGAATATGAATTGAATATGAATTGAATATGAATTGAATATGAATTGAATATGAATTGAATATGAATTGAATATGAATTGAATATGAATTGAATATGAATTGAATATGAATTGAATATGAATTGAATATGAATTGAATATGAATTGAATGTGAATTGAATATGAATTGAATATGAATTGAATATGAATTGAATATGAATTGAATATGAATTGAATATGAATTGAATATGAATTGAATATGAGTTTATTATGAATTGAATATGAATTGAATATGAATTGAAGCTGAATTGAATATAAATTGAATATAAATTGAATATGAATTGAATATGAATTGAATATGAATTGAATATGAATTGAATATGAATTGAATATGAATTGAATATGAATTGAATATGAATTGAATATGAATTGAATATGAATTGAATATGAATTGAATATGAATTGAATATGAATTGAATATGAATTGAATATGAGTTTAATATGAATTGAATATGAATTGAATATGAATTGAATATGAATTGAATATGAATTGAATATGAATTGAATATGAATTGAATATGAATTGAATATGAATTGAATATGAATTGAATATGAATTGAATATGAATTGAATATGAATTGAATATGAATTGAATATGAATTGAATATGAATTGAATATGAATTGAATATGAATTGAATATGAATTGAATATGAATTGAATATGAATTGAATATGAATTGAATATGAATTGAATATGAATTGAATATGAATTGAATATGAATTGAATATGAATTGAATATGAATTGAATATGAATTGAATATGAATTGAATATGAATTGAATATGAATTGAATATGAATTGAATATGAATTGAATTTAAATGAATTCATTTGATTATGAACTAAAAATGAATGTATACAATTTTATTCGGCATTTCTTGTGAATTAGTTAAGTAGTTTTTTTATATTAAATTTCAGACTTTATTTCGGACACGGTGCAAGCTTGTATTATAGATTAATTTACTTTGAAAATTGTTCGTTCTCGAGTAGGACGTTTTGTGGTGAGATATTGAAGAAAGTTTGTTTTTCATAATTGAACGTTTTCGTTTGCGTCGGCCTTTCGACTAATCAGTTTAAAATATATAAAAAAACATTTTTTCGTTATACAAAATTTTTCGGAAGCTGTTTTTCAAAGATATGAGTAAAATTGATCCTTATTACAGTAAACCCATTTTTGCAAAGTTCTAACACGGTTTCGTTGTAAGAAGATACAAACCTAAATAAAAGAAATGATTCTTTGACTCACTAAGCAAACTTTTAATTTTGGTAAGCTAAGTCAAACAAAAAATTAATTTTATTTATCTGTATTGTCACAACGAAAGAGTGTTAGAACTGTGAGAAAAATGTTGTGCTGTAATGCCGGTTAGTTTTGGTTTAAATCTCTGAAAACATATACTTTCAGAAAAATAAAAATATTTCTTTATTTTTTTAACTGCTTAATCAAACAGGTGGACTCAAAAGTATGTGTTCTTATATAAAAATAAAGCTTTCGCTTTTATCTCTTAAACTAATGAGTTTTAAGAGCACCACCAAAAGCCCACCCCGATACTAAATTTAGCTTGCACTGCTTCCGAGATCAAAGCATAAAATTTATTAAAAAGCCCACCCTGTATTTAGTTTGCAGTCAATTTATAATTAATTCAATTTCATTTGATATTCAATTCAATTCAATTCGTACTCAATTCATATTCAATTCATATTCAATTCATATTCAATTCATATTCAATTCATATTCAATTCATATTCAATTCATATTCAATTCATATTCAATTCATATTCAATTCATATTCAATTCATATTCAATTCATATTCAATTCATATTCAATTCATATTCAATTCATATTCAATTCATATTCAATTCATATTCAATTCATATTCAATTCATATTCAATTCATATTCAATTCATATTCAATTCATATTCAATTCATATTCAATTCATATTCAATTCATATTCAATTCATATTCAATTCATATTCAATTCATATTCAATTCATATTCAATTCATATTCAATTCATATTCAATTCATATTCAATTCATATTCAATTCATATTCAATTCATATTCAATTCATATTCAATTCATATTCAATTCATATTCAATTCATATTCAATTCATATTCAATTCATATTCAATTCATATTCAATTCATATTCAATTCATATTCAATTCATATTCAATTCATATTCAATTCATATTCAATTCATATTCCATTCTTAATTCATTCATATTCAATTCATATTCAATTCATATTCAATTCATATTCAATTCATATTCAATTATATTCAATTCATATTCAATTCAAATTCAATTCATATTCAATTCATATCCAATTCATATTCAATTCATATTCAATTCATATTCAATTCATATTCAATTCATATTCAATTCATATTCAATTCATATTCAATTCATATTCAATTCATATTCAATTCATATTCAATTCATATTCAATTCATATTCAATTCATATTCAATTCATATTCAATTCATATTCAATTCATATTCAATTCATATTCAATTCATATTCAATTCATATTCAACTCATAATCAATTAATATTCAATTCATATCTATTTCATATACAATAATTAATATTCAATTCATATTCAATTCATATTCAATCCATATTCAATTCATATTCAATACACATTCATATTCAATTTAATTCATATGCAATCCATATTTAATTCATAATCAATTCATATTCAATTCAATTCAATTCATGTGCAATTCATATTCAATTCATATTCAATTCATATTCAATTCATATTCAATTCATATTAAATTCATATTAAATTCATATTCAATTCATATTCAATTCATATTCAATTCATATTCAATTCATATTCAATTCATATTCAATTCATATTCAATTCATATTCAATTCATATTCAATTCATATTCAATTCATATTCAATTCATATTCAATTCATATTCAATTCATATTCAATTCATATTCAATTCATATTCAATTCATATTCAATTCATATTCAATTCATATTCAATTCATATTCAATTCATATTCAATTCATATTCAATTCATATTCAATTCATATTCAATTCATATTCAATTCATATTCAATTCATATTCAATTCATATTCAATTCATATTCAATTCATATTCAATCCATACCCAATTTATATTCAATTCATATTCAATTCATATTTAATTCATATTCAACTCATTTCAATTTATATTCAATTCATATTCAATTCATATTGACTTCATATTCAATACATATTCAGATCATATTCATTTTATATTCAATTTATATTCAATTCATATTCATTTTATATTCAATTCATATTCATATCATATTCAATTCATATTCAATTCATATTCAATTCATATTCAATTCATATTCAATTCATATTCAATTCATATTCAATTCATATTCAATTCATATTCAATTCATATTCAATTCATATTCAATTCATATTCAATTCATATTCAATTCATATTCAATTCATATTCAATTCATATTCAATTCATATTCAATTCATATTCAATTCATATTCAATTCATATTCAATTCATGTTCATTTCATATTCAATTCATATTCAATTCCTATTCAATTCATATTCAATTCATATTCAATTCATATTCAATTCATATTCAATTCATATTCAATTCATATTCAATTCATATTCAATTCATATTCAATTCATATTCAATTCATATGCAATTCATGTTCAATTCATATTCAATTCATATTCAATTGATATTCATTCGTATTCAATTCATATTCAATTCATATTCATTTCATATTCAATAAATGTGTAATTCATATTCAATTGTTATTTAATTTATATTCAATTCATATTCAATTCATATTCAATTTATATTCAATTTATATTCAATTCATATTCAATTCATATTCAATTCATATTCAATTCATATTCAATTCATATTCAATTCATATTCAATTCATATTGAATTCACATTCAATTCATATTCAATTCATATTCAATTCATATTCAATTCATATTCAATTCATATTCAATTCATATTCAATTCATATTCAATTCATATTCAATTCATATTCAATTCATATTCAATTCATATTCAATTCATATTCAATTCATATTCAATTCATATTCAATTCATTTTCAATTCATATTCAATTCATATTCAATTCATATTCAATTCATATTCAATTCATATTCAATTCATATTCAATTCATATTCAATTCATATTCAATTCATATTCAATTCATATTCAATTCATATTCAATTCATATTCAATTCATATTCAATTCATATTCAATTCATATTCAATTCATATTCAATTCATATTCAATTCATATTCAATTCATATTCAATTCATATTCAATTCATATTCAATTCATTTTCAATTCATATTCAATTCATATTCAATTCATATTCAATTCATATTCAATTCATATTCAATTCATATTCAATTCATATTCAATTCATATCCAATTCATATTCAATTCATATTCAATTCATATTTAAATCATGTTAAATTCTTATTTAATTCATATTCAGTTCATACTCATTAATAAATTGTTAGCAATCAAGATTTTATGTTTCTATAAAAATTATCTTAATGATTAAATAATTAATTTATTAGTTGATGTTAATTTTTCAAAAGTTGCATATTTTTGGTCATATTGTTGCTTAGCTGCTTTTTAAACCATTTTCAGAATTTAAGGTTATGTTTATCACAAAATTTTAGTTAATTTCAATTTGTAGAAAATCTGCAAATAATTAAAAAGCTAATCTATACAAAAACTTTCCAAGAATATTACTTTTACACCGGTAATTATGGTTGAAGCATTAGTAAAATGTTCTTGGAATAAACTGCCTGATTCACACGCGATTGTTAATAGAAACAATTTTTACAGAGAAATTTATTTTCTATGTAATCAATCGCTCCATTACCACATTTAATTAATTCTGTTTACTATATTAATGATAATAATGAAATTATACATAAACAAATAATTATAAAAAGTTTATTGAATTAACGACAATTACTAGGTCGTATTATTACAATTTTTCTGCAAAAATTGGCATACGCCACATAATATTGTATTACATTAATAATATTAAAAATTCTCAGAGGAGCTTTAGTCACACTTTGGGGAAATATTTAAAACAAAAGAGGAAATTGAAATTCCTCGAAAATGAAATTCAAAACCAACTTTTTAATCCCCATGTCAATAATTATTTATAATTTTTATTTTTTATATTCTACCAAAAAAAATTACAGCAACGGTAACGACACAAAATAACAACAGAAAAGTTTAAATTAATAATTTGATTAATTTATTTACATTTTTCTAAAAGATAAATTACAAAATTGACATTAATCAATACGATGAAGCTTTTCGTAAATATTTAATTTCCGGAACAGAGTAGGACGCTCTAGGGTACACAGAACGGGTGTGTTTGAAATTTTTAAAATGATTGGAAATTACCCCCAGTGCAATTAAATAATCAGTGTGAACACAACCCCCCCTATATTCTAAATTATGTATACGATATAGAAGCTAATAATGATTAACATGTAGGTAAAAAACACTTTTAAATTTAATTTAATCATTTTATTTTAAGAAGCCTGCGTATACTTCTTAATGTCATATTATTAATTCATAAATAATTGAATTTATGTGTATTACACCTTTCGAATCGGGTGTGCGTGGCAAGCATATACGAGTATCTTCAAGTCGAGGAAATAATATGTATACAGGGTGAAATTGAGATGTATCTGGATGTCTCCATATTTTTTCTTTTTAACTAAATTATATCACATCATATAAGAACGTGTAATAAAAATAATTGACAGACAAGTATTAAGACAGAGAGTTAAAATGTTATTTTGAAAATACAAAAAAAAAAAAAAAATATTACGTTTTGGAGGGAAATGAACTTGCAAAGTTTTTTAAAATTATATTTGGAATTTAATAAAGCGAGTCGTAGGAAGTGACTTCATATTATACTCGTATTTGTTGAAATGACAAATAAAATTGTTTGTAATTTCTGCTTAACAGAAGCTTTTAGCAAGTGTTAAATGATTTGGATTGACAGCGTGACAAAAAATATTGAACACCAAGAATCAACTCTTAGTAATAAGTCCCAATAAGGTAAAGCTTTAAAGTTAATAATATTATAAGACAGTGTCTTGAAAAATTACAAACAGGTTCATATATACCAGATGTACAGATATTACATTACGTGTTGACCCAAAAAGTGAATCAATGTCATCGAGCTTAGGAGGTAACTTCATATCCAACAAAGTGTTCATCGGAATCTATTTTTCTTTTTCGTACGAAGCACGACTGAATGTCAGTGTCCCAAGTACGGCACAAATGGTTTGTTTGATCGGAATGGAACTTTATACTTAAGAATTACTCATAAACCAGTGATCATTGGCTGAAATCATTCCACCGGAAGAAGCCTTTTCGATTTTTGAAAATATTTTAAAAAGCAAATCCTCTATGAGAAAAATATCCACTAAACGTTTCCAAATTGAGTTTCCAACAATATCGATCCAAATCAGTTCTCAAAAATTTAAGCAGAAATTACGATTTTTGACAAAAATACGGGTTTTCAACAAATATTCGGCCTCTGTATAGCTCAGTCGGTTTAATTGATTGGGATGAAACTTCATAATTGAGCTTTTTCCATAAACTGAAATGTTCCAGTGATTTTTGACAGACATCGATCTACCGAAAGTTAACCGAAAGTTTCCAGCCGAAAGCAAAAAATTGTCGATAATGTAGATAGTGTCTTAGATTTTTCAGCCGAAAGTAATCAATTCCAATGATTGATGCTCATCTAACAAAACATATCAGCCGAAATTTTTCAGCCGAAAATATATTTATATTTAACCAGAAATACTTAACAATTTTAATATTTTGCTAAAATCGTGTCTGGTCGATGTCCGATTCGATAAAAAAATAAATTTAATGTGATATGAATTAGCGACAGAAATAATAAACGATAGTGTTCACAATTGTGAAATTAATTAATTAGATTTACACGGTTGAAAAAATTATTTTTTCTAACCTACTGGTCCGATTATGTGGTAAAGAATTCTTAGAGGAAAGAAGGAACAAGTTTAAACTATCTGATAGGTTGTAATGTGATAAATATTGATAAAGAATACTGTAATTTGGCACAGCTTGAAATTTAAAGAAATTAAAATTACATTGAATGGCCTGTCGTTCAAAAATACCGTGCCTTGTCATTGATGCCACTATGGTTATTTGATAGGCCATAATGGTGGTCAACTTCGGTTTTATTTTGAAAATGTTAATTTTGAACGACAGGCCGTTCAATGCATTTTCGATATATTGAATTAGCGAAATTTTGCTAAATTACACCCCGGCATCCCCATCAGAATTCCTCCACGATTAGACCGAAGTGGATCAACATTATGGCCTATCAAATAACCACAGCGGCATTCCTACCAAACGTTGTGTTCCTTTGAAGCAAGTTTAACAATATTGCTTAACAAATCATTATCAAATCATCAACTTTGCCTAATAATACGTTCAAATTGGTCTCGGTTGATGTGTTGTTGAAATAAATTTTCGGCTGATAACTTTCGACTGAAGAATGTTGATCAACGGTGATCCAGTGGCACCAAACTCAATCTCTACCCCACAACACCTCCTGAGGGTTGGGCGAGGAAAACATTAAACTTATAAATGGGAACCATCATAGATGGCACTGCACTTGCGTCCGTGGCATTATTCTAATAATTCGCTGGGAATAGGGATTGAGGAAAAAGTTTACGTAACTTTTTTTCAAAATCAGTTTTTTGGCCTACTGAGGAAAAAAGTTTGATGTAAATTTTTATAAATTAGGAATAATTTCTCCATATGAAAGTGGCTTGAAAACTATTCCTTCACTATTTAGTTCTAAAAAATTACCACTAACTTTTTATCTGAGTATGCAGGAAAAAAAGTTCAAATAGGAATTATATGTAAATCTATCCCCATTTCCCGAGAATTACCAGAATAGTGCCAGATGGTAAAAATAAAAAACCAATGCTCAATATTTTTTATAAAGCTATTCGGTGGCACTAAACTCGACCTTCAGTCCCTTTGGTTAACCACCAATTATTTTTATTATTTTATTGACCACCCGGTGTAGCAGTTCAAACCATAATTCATGGGTTTTCGATATGGCAACCGCTAAGGTGTGAGATGGCGCTTTTGTCTTGGCGGAGCAAGATTTTTTTTCTCCAAATGTGGCCGTTTTTCCGCAATTTCTACCATTAGCTTATCAAATAATAATGCGTAGTATGCTCCTGTAATGGTTTCCTCTTTTTAAAGATAATCGATTAAGATAATTCCATGATTGACCCCAAAAACAGGCGCCTTTCCAAGCCGAAGGAACATGTTTTGCCGTTTTTGTAGACGATTCCCCCTTTACAGCTCACTGTGTTGACTGTATTTTTGAATCTGAAGTATAATGGTGTATTCAAGTTTCATCAACAGTAAATAGCCGGCGACAAAACTCCTATTTATTGTGCCTAAATTGCGCCAACAGAGTGTTGTACATGTTCATTTGAACACGTTTCTGGTCCAAAGTGAGCAAATTCAGCACCCAACGCGCGGAAAGCGTTCTCTTACAAATTCCTGATTCATTATGTGACAAACACGTTCTTTGGGCATATTATAGCCTCTTCTATCTCTCTAATTTAAATTCGACGGTTGTCTGGCACCATTTGATGAATTTGAGTGATGTTATCATCAGTGGTTACAGGTTTTAGATGCCCCGAACGTTCAACGTCACCAAAGCTGGTACGGCCACGTTTAAATTTAGCTGCCTAAAATGTAACCGTAGAAAATGATGATGCAGAGTCTCCGTACAAAGCGTCCAATTCTAATTAGTTTTGCGTATGCGTATTGCCTTTCAAAAATAAATATTTCATGACAGTTCGATACATGATATTTTCCGTTTTCACAAAAACACCCACAGTGACACACCCAATCGATTGTTAAACAACAACTGCGCATTCATAATGGCTGAAATTTCGGTGAGTAAATTTCAACGAATGCGCAAACACACTACCACATCTGCATCTTTCGGCTGGGATAGCGAAGACACTATCTGCATTACCTTTCGGCTGTGATATCAAAGACACTATCTGCATTACCTTTCGGCTGGAAACTTTTGGCTTACTTTAACAGTATTTTTCTTAGAAGCTTTTCGTTTTTTGAAACAGGGTTGACTTTGTTTTTTTCTGAAATTTAAGCAGGAGTAGTGGTTCTTGATATCTCTCCATTTTTTTTGGTATACATAATCACTTCTGCATTTTTTTTATCCCTGATACCATTGAGTTTAAGATGCGACTATTTGTTGTGTGGAGTGATATGAACTCGACATGTGAGATCTATTTTGTTCTACAGACTATTTTTTTTTAAATGAGTTATGAATGGGTTCTTATATTTTCGACCACGCTGTTTCAAAATTGTTGATCCAAATTGACCTATCTCATAGTTTTGGAGAAGATTTGTTTTACAAATTGTGTTTTATATGCGCACTTTTATTTTTATGTGTCCTCTCTCTAAGTAGGGCACTTTTATTCTCTAAGTAGGAGAAAATTTGATTGGTTTTAAATGCGGGAGCGAGTGTGATGCTTTTTATTTCCTCGGTACGCAGCATTAGTGTCCTATACCCAAACTAAATGGATATAGGACACAAATTACATGAACAAAAATATCTTTGTTAAACAATTTAAAATTTTTAGGTTTATCCTATATCCAATTGTACAACCCGTGCCTCTAGAAAAAGTGTAAATACGCCGAGTTTCGATCAAATTTTTTTAGTTCTCTTTAGTCATTCATAGCGGGAATACATGCAATATTTTTTATTAAATTACTAAAGTTGAAATTACTGTAAAAGTGTAAACACGTATTACGCGTATCATTTTAAATATTTTAAGTGTTATCACAAAAAAATAATGTTAGAGGACGCCACTCTCAATTTATTCAATATTATTGAATTTTATTCAATATTATTTTTTTTAACTTTTTTAACTTAGAGTTTTAGAAGCAGCGATGGCTGAAGATTTAGACGGTGCTAATAATTCTTGTATTCAATGCCGATTCATTAGATGAGCCAACCTAAGGACCAGTTGATTAATTAAGTATTGACCACCCAGTGTATGCTGAAAATACGCTTCTTCAACCAAGATCGGTAACTGGCACAGGAGAACTATCACAAAAAAGAATTAAAAATGAAATACACTGGAGAAAGGAAATATTACAGCACAAACGGTAATTTGGTGACCACTATACTAACCTCAGCCGAAATATTATGCCAGCAAAATTTACCAAGCCAGCAACGTGTGAAAATCATGCCCATATGATTGTCTCTTGAAACGAAAACGTACCTTTGCAGAAAGTTGAAGACAACAAAATACATTTCAGTATTTCTTTCAATTGGGAAAAAGCAAATGAGAGTTTGTCGATTTTTTTTCCAAAGCCCACAATTAGAGGAAACCACATTAAAAAATCAACAAGTGAGACAGTTTTGCAACAAGTTCGAAAATGTTTTGAGAGTTTTCCAGGTATAGACTCCCATTATTTACGAGCTGTGTTATCGATTAAAAAAATGTATGATTTGTATATAGGGGATACAGGATCGAAAGAACTGAAATATAATATGTAAGGAAGATATTCAACACAGAGTATAAATTATTGTTCTTTGTGCCCAAAAAAGATGTTTGCAATACTTGCAGCAAGTTTAAAAATATAACCGATTCGGCAATGAAAACCAAATTACTGAATTTGAGAAACATTAAAAATTAAACGAAGATGCAAAAAGGCGTAAAGAAGCTGACAAAATACTTGCGCTACAAGATCAAACGATAAATGATAACCATCATTCAATGCCTGGGTTATTCCAGGATTCAAGAATGCGATGTTGTACATACACAGCATCATAGATAGAAATTTAAAACATGTTAACTATCATAGTCCTATTTCAATGATACGCCATTTAAAGTCAATGCAGTGCGCTAAATTTCACTTAGAAATAATGCAGACGCAACCTAGTGATTTTTATAATTATAATCAAGCTTCCTTGGGGTTAAATTTTACTAATTTGAAATTTACTTCAGCATCCGAAATATTATATTCAAAAAGTGATACTTCAACAGCTAAATATAGAAAGAAGCACGGTGAAATGGAACCCGAAAATACGGTGCCACTGATTGTTAAAACAAATCGGCGAGCGAAGTCTACAACAGCTTCCTCGATTACGAAATTACCCAATCCAACTCAACTAAGCTCGCTCGGAGTACTTCCAAAAGAAAAGAATAAGGATATTATTTCTATGTTCGATTACATACCACACGAGGATCGGGAACATATAGGGTATTCGTGAAACTCAACACCAAAAATGAAATTAGACTAGTTTTGTCTAATAAAATGTGATTTTAAGCACTAATATAGACTGAATATATATAGTTATATTTTTTAATTTTATTTTATACGATTTCACCGAAATGTAATCATGTAGAATTAATTCCTTAGGGCCTAACCTATCTTTAAGATATGTGAATCATTTTAATAGGAACTTGCTCAGCACGATTTTTTTTAGTAAAACTTTCATCGGTCCTTTTATATTGAGGAAGGAATCTCATTATGGCCAATAACAAGACGTCACAGGCGATGCACCAAAATGTCACCACTTAGAAATAATTCCCCACTACGGGACGTCGACAATGTCGACTAATCGTAAATTAGTAGACAACCACTTGTAATTCACGTCAGTTATGACTGAATGATCTACATGATTTGAACTTCTTTCTCCGGAGATTTTAGTTAATGCAATATTTTCACAAAGAAAGAGATAAATTTCTTACCTATAAATTTCTGCATCTTAACTCGCTGACATGGAGAAATCCTTGGCTATCTGTTTTTATCGATGCCCTATTCTTATTTGTAGAGGAATTGTTTTATTTCTTTCAAAGAAAATGTATCATTAGAAATAGGCTATTTTAAGAAAGCAGCACATCAAATTGTTCAGGTCTGTTTTATAATTCAATCCGAGCGAGAGCTAGTCTATCGTACAACGAGCGAAGGTTCAGAGTCAAATAATCTGAGGTGCATGGAGTGGACCTATTTTTTAATTCAACCCGGGCGAGCAGTGTGCTATCAAAAACTTACTTTGTGGTTATTTATTCAATCTGAGTAATTTTACCCTGCATACCGCGCTTGTGAACTGCTCTTACACCGTGCATACTCGATTCTTCACATTTTACTCCAAAATCAATAATGGATATTAATAGATTAAGGTCCGATGGTACGTATTTTTGCCAATTTCAACCTGCTCGCCCAGGTTGAATTAAAAAACACTACACCGTAGACAATACAGCACAACGTTAACAACGCGTTAGATAATCAATATTCTACATGCGTAAAGAATGTATGTAGACAATTAAAACAGTGATTTCGACAAAGTAGATAATGCAGACAATGTCGACAATTATTGTTTCTGTTAGAAACCTGCAAAAATTCTATGATTTCTTTGTTGTTGGATCCATTTCGCCTCGATGGAGATTTATTTCTACCTCACATTTGAAAAATTGTAACCCAAGTCTTTATATGGTAATGACGTACTCGTACGGAATGATAAGAAAAAATGAATATTTCTTGTATATACTCGTACCTTAGCTGTGTAGTACAATTTTAAAGTACATTGAGATGGGGTTATCAAGACGTTGCAAATTTGATTTCGAACTAATGAAACATTGAATTTTTTGAATTAAAATATTCGGTCGTCTCATTAGACTGCAGTGGCCAAACTACAAAAATAGTGAAAATACTTTGAACTTGGATACAAACATCACAATGCCTTACCGAATTATTATGCCTCGCTACGCAATTGTTAATCCCTTCGAAACATCGAATTTTATTGAAATTAAAGCATACTTGCGAGTTCTGTATGAAATTTTGGGTTATTCTGGTTAGCCAGATATTATATTTACATTGAGGTGAGGTAACCAAATTTCCAACGTCTTGGTAACCTCATATCGATGAAAAAATAATATCTGGCTACCACCCAGAATAACCCAAAATTTTGAAATATTCGATAAAAGTCAAAAATTTATGTCAAAAGTTAGTCATTACTACGCAATAAAATGTAGAAGCGCAATACACATTTTATGAAAAATCTGGTAAAATCACTGACATACTCCAATATTTATATGAAGCTTGTAAATCCAACAGCAAAAAATCCCAAGAACTGAGAACCCATTTGTATATGACGTCATACTTGTATAAAATTTTTATGTTTTTAATGTAGCCCTAGATGCAGAAAAATTCTTTGAAGATGCTAATATTCTCCGGATCCTTTGACTAGACTCGAAGTGGATTACATAGCCGATTATGTAGTATCAGGATCGTGTAAAACCATAACAGAATATATATTACCTCCCCGGATATATACCCCCCCTAGCCGTAGTTTTTACCCCCGGATATTAACACCCTGTATGTTACCCACCGGACATTTTCCATTCCGGACAATACCCGCTCTTGCTATTACCCCTCCCCTCTCCCTCAGTACATCCTGGTCATTACCCTCCCCGCCATTACTCCCCGGTCATTTTCCGTCCGGCATTCGCCTCGATTATTAGATGATTAAGGGATCGTCTGGCACCATTTCTTCGGTAAATAATCCTATCATGATCAAATCCTATTAGAAACATGATGGTTGACAAAAAAAAACCGAAACAATTTTTAAAACATGAAAACGTTTGCAAAAATTAGCTGATTACGGAACAATATAACATTTGGTCAGGAGTTTTTGTTTTTTTATTTTTTTATTTTGGCGGATTCAAATTCAGCTTGAAAAGCTCAATCTAGAACTATAACATACTATATGTCGCAAAAAGTTGTGATCCTGTGTTAAATATAGGGTTTTCCAATAAGAGTGATATGATTTCTTGAAAAAACACACTAATTGTTAAGGAAATTGAAATGTTTTTTATTTAATGTGAAGTACAATCGATACAACTAAGTTCTGAATAAAACGTCATTCAAATGGCCTCCACGACTTCTTCTGCAGGAACGAATTCGATGAACCCAATTTTCGAGCGCTTTTTACACTAAATCAAGTCGTATGTCATGAATAGCACGTTCAATAATGACTTGTAAAGCTTGAAGAGAGTTTGGTTTATTGCTAAAGACCAATGAATTCAAACAACCCTACAAGAAATAGTCTAATGGTGTTAAATCTCAACTTCTTGGAGGCCATTCAATATCACAATTTCTTGAAATAATCGAATCTCCAAACTTTTCTCGCAGTAATTCAATTGTTGCACTTGTTGCGTGGCACGTTGCCCCGTTTTGTTGGAACCAAATATTGTCAAGATCAACTTCTTCCAATTTCGGCCATAAAAAGTTGGTTACCATCGATCTATACCGATCTCCACTGACAGTAACGGTGTTACCAGCTTCATTTCGAAAAAAATACTGACCGTTGATTCCACCAGACCAAAAACCACACCAAACTGTCAATTTAGTTGAATGTAATGGTTTTTTATGAATAATTTGTGGATTTTCTTCGCACCAGAATTGACAGTTTTGTTTATTTACCGCACCACTCAGATGAAAGTGAGCCTCATCGGAGAAGATGCTTTTCTTAAAAAAATCGTTATCGTTTTTCCAAGTTGTTCCAAGGCAAAATCAGCAAATTCATGACGTTTACGGTAGTCCAATGGCTTCAGTTCTTGAGTGAGAACAATTTTATACGGATGCAAACCCAAATCCTTTCTCAAAATGTGCCAGGTTGTGGTTTGAGACAGTGCCAATTCTTGAGAACGTCTTGGAATCGACAAATTGCGGTCTTCAGCAACACTTGCTTGAACGGCAGCAATATTTGCATTACTTCGAGCGAATCTTTGTCTTATTTGCACTTCAATATTATGTAAAGAAAATGTACGCTCAAAGTTTTCAACAATTCGACGAATAGCGAGCACACTTGGACGATTGTTACGACTATAAAATGGCAACAGCGCACGAAAAGTTGCAATTGGAGAACGATTATTTTGATAATAAATCTGAATAATTTGTAAACGTTGTTCTTGCGTATATCTCACCATAATGAAATTGGAAACATTACTGAATACAATGAAACAAAAAATGACAGATCATGACATATTACAAATTTAAGGGACGTTTCCCTTAAAAATCATATCATTCCTATTGGAAAACCCTATACATAGAGATTTTTCAAATTATCTTTCATGCGTCGGTTCGATCTCTCATTTTGTAAAAATCAGTGTAAATTTCAGGTAATGTACATAAATATGTTATTTAACATAGTCGTAGGGGCTGAGATTATGGGTTTTCTCGTCAATCGATGCTTCAAAATCGAAAAGTACTCGAACAATTCATTTTCCCATACAAATAACCAGTATCGAAAAATGCTCCAATCGTAATGGAAATTCAAATGGCTGTTACGTACAACATCATTTTAAACTGCCCAATTCTGGGTCATCAGTTAAGGCATTTTTGTTGTTATGAATATTTTCTGAGAATAATGCGTGGATTTTCATGACGATTAAATCATTTTTGCAAAATGGTCATTTGTATGGGAAAATATATTGTTCGAGAACTTTTCGATTTTGGAGCATTGCTTGCAGAAAAACCATATTGGAAAATGATTGGGGTAATGGCGGAAGGTAATTACCGGGATGGCCGAGGGGGTATTAACCGGTTAGGTAATGGTGGGCAGGTAATGTTCGGGATAATATCCGGACGGTAAAGGCTGGGGAGTTTCATTATATTGAAAATTATATTTAGAAATTGAGCATTTTTGACGGGTTTCAAATAATATTCCAGCCAATTTTGGAGATGTCCACGGGGTTTCACTAACATTTTCAAATAGATCATCCAATTTACTGAGTCTATAGTGAATAGGATAAAATTATGATGGGTTTTACTGTGTTTTAAAGATATTAGGAACTTCACAATTTTGATAGTTATCAAGTTTAATAAAGAAAGCTAAATTATATTTACAAGTCCTGGACTTACGATTTGTATACCGCCGATCGTAGAGATGTCCACAGGTTCTCACCCACATTTTCGAATAGATTACACAATATTCTCCTGTATAGTAATTGGCATCCAATTTTAATGGACTTTGCTATGTCTATAATGGAATTTATGTTTTTATTTGTACTGCCATTACCACAGAGATGTCCACGGAATCTCATTTTCACTAAGCGACAGCTTCTAATGTTTTCTATCTATAAGGCCAATATGGGTCAATTGTGATGAGTCCAACAACGATTTTTGTAATTGTGAAGTTACGTGATTTTGGCAAAAATATTATTATTTACTTCTACCAGATTTTAGCAATATCTTCAATTTGATTTTAAATTGACATCTCCAAACAAGTGACGAACCCGTTTTAATAGATTTGTTTAAATATCTGGAATACTATAAATGTTGTAGATAATCTAACCACTATTATGGAATGGTTAGTTAAATTGTGACCTCTGAATGGTAGTATTATTTTTACAGTATTTAGACAGTTTTAGAAAATTCTATGTATTTTGATGTATTTTGAAAATATCTACGAGGACTTCTGAAGATGTCCATGCATACTGTTCTATGTTTTCGGACATATGAGATCAGCATCTTAGAAATAATCTATTTTTAAACACTGTGGTTGGTCTGTTCTATTTTTAAACCCCGTCCAGGATCTGTGGATATATTTAGCTCGCTCCCTTTGGAACATCACAAGAATTGGTTGGAATATTGTTTGAAACCCGTCAAAAATGCTCAATTTCTAAATATAATTTTTGATAGAATGAATCTCAAAAATATACTTTACTTAAATCTTAGAAATAGGTTTATGCTTTACCTTCCCAAAAATGTCAGCTAGAATCTGAAATAAATTTCAATTGGAGAAATAACAAATTTAACAGTGTAACAGTGTAAAAAATCGTAATGAGCAGCTCTGTGATGTGTTGTTATGTGCCTGCACTTAGATGCACTCAAAAGAAGACGATAATAGTTTTACTAATATAAAACTCAAAAATATTTTAAAAAATATTTTAACAGTGTGAATTCCTAGCTTATTTTAGTTAATTATTAAAATGGCTCTCTCATAATATGATACCACAAAACAGAATATTCTAGTAGATTAACGGAACTCGTTTAAGATAAAGAGTAAAACATTAAGAATTATGAACAAAAACAACTCGTCATAAAATATCAAACAGATCATCTTTGTACTTCGTACATTGTCAAAAATATTTGCTGCGTATAGAAAAGAGCTTTCCCGTCCCACAAATTTTTATCGGTTAATAAATTTATGAACCACTTTTCGTTTTGTAGACTGTGCTATGTTGTACTCGGGTTTTATGGTATGTGCCGAACTTTATATCCTGTATAGTATCCCCAAATAACCAATAAAGTATAAATTGTGTGCCTTTGTTGTTTATATTGTTATTATTATTACAATAAAAGCTTCATAAAATTTATTCGATGTACGTATGTAGGCCATAACAAACGGCAAATTTTATAGGCATTGCGCGGAACAAACCACAAAATTAATTTATGATGAGTTTATACAATAAACAAGTCCTTTGTATGTGTGGACATGCCAATCTAGATAATATTATGTTTACAGCTAAATTGTCCCGGGGCGTCTAATGATTCACAAATTAATTAGTTAGAACATTATAAAGAATTCAATCTAACGATGCTAATGTTATTGTAAACGTACGTAGATAATGATTTGGTTTTTAGAAGGTGGAAAATATACCATACCGATATACATATCGAAAAATGTTTTTGTTGAGGTTATGTACCATAACTCATTTCAAAATAAATATAAATTTTTGGTACATTCTGACCAACAAATACAAACAATTAAACCATTTATTTTATAAATTTCATAGTACCAAGCCACAATAAAAACAAGCCTGCACACACACACAGCCACAAAAGTATATATAGTACGTTAGTAGTGTTTTATGCCCTTCCACATAAAAACTCCCTAGAATAAATTACCAAAAATGCGCTACACCATTTGTAAACACGACATCTAATTTGAAAGTTGACTTGAAACACAACGATATATGTTGTACACAGATATACAAAATAAACTGAAATGAAAATTGTTAAAAGCTTCAATTTGTTCAAAATGAAACCACCATTAATCTTTTCTGCTGGTTGTGTCGTGTCGTGTTTCTGTTGTTGTCTGCTAGATATGTACGTAAACAATGTTTTTTTTTTCTGCTGTAATAATGAGTCAAGTCGAAACATATTTTTTCCAGGGTTCATACAAAAAAAACAAGAGCATAAAACTTATCATCACCTATTTGTCATACTCATACACATGAATATAAATATACATATATGTATAAAGCTGAGCTTTCGTTTAATCTATAAAGTTTTGTGTGCAAAACACAATAAAAAAAATAAACGTAAATTTGGAAAATCTACAGGCTAATATACCTAAATTATATCACAACTTTAAAAATCCATCATATACTCGTATACGAAAAAGCTCTGCAACTTGGTAACGTAATAAAAGCGCCAAACACAATAATTACAATATAATTCATATAGGCAAATCTTTTGTTAATTTACATGTTTCTCATATACATGGAAACATAAAAATTACAAACTTTTCATAAGTTTCGCTTGTGTGCTTATTTATTGTTGTGTAGAAAGCACAAACGCTTGAGGAAATATATCCAAATATATCTCTCGAGTAAGAGATTTTTTTTAATTTTTTATTACGTGTAAAGCTAAATACATTTTTTAAGCTGTACACAAAATAAAATATATAATTTAAATTAAATTAAATTACGTTTCATTGGTATGTACGAATATCAACATTAAAAAGCTCCTCGTCTCGAAAAAAAATGATACAAATGAATTTGTATTTTGTTCAACAAACAAAGTTTTAAATAGTAACATTGTTATGTTGTATTTTCATTGTGTATACATTTTACTCGATAAAAGCTCATGCATATGCAAGAGCTTTTTTTACATTATATTATGTAAATTTTGTTTGGTTGCATCATCATCATCTATATGTACATTGTGAGATATTACCAATCATTTTTTCATGTGTTTGGATTCGATCCAATATTTTCGTCTTGTCTCCCATTCAAGAAGGTTTATGTATATCTATCGATAAGACGTAAATTTGATTTTATTTTGTTGTTGCTATCTTCAAATTTCATATACATCAATGTCATACATAGCCTCCCATTTTGCACGACAAAGAAGTGACAATTTTTCAAGCTTTTCATGCTGATAATAATACATAGACGGATGAATAAAAAATAATTTTTGAAACAAAAATCTGTTTAAAAGTTGATGGTTTGAAAAGTTTGAAGGGGAATTTATTTTTTTTTTGGCTGGTATGTATATCGAAAAGCTCTTGATTTGAATTCCACCCACTCCATATATTTATATAATTTTGATGGAAATAATAAAAATAATTGGTTGAAAGCTTTTCATATTTTTCAACGAGATTTATGAATTTAAGTAGATAAGTAGATTTGTTGGATGGAAAAAGTTTACACGAAAAGTAACGCAGCTTTTTCACTCACAAAAATGTAATCTTAGTCATTAGTTATACTTTTCATGTAAAAAAGTACTGCTGGAGCACCGAGCCTTGCTTGGTCAATAATGGTTGAATAAATTACACAAAGCCTATCGCCTATGGAGACAACAACCTTAAGCATCTTCCGGTTAGTTGAAAATTAATGTGCCATGTGATACACCAGTGTGCGTATTTCTCGAAATCTCATAATCTCAAACAATTTCTCCAAAATTTAATCACTCAACCTCAAGAGACGGTATTCGTACCCATATAGCAACAGAAATTTAAAAAAAGCAGTACAACTATCTAATGTGACCGTAACGAAAGCAACATGGCATGGTGCAAGATTCCGCATTATGATCAAACATGACGCCAGATATCTAATTAGCGAAAAACATAAGACTCTACGTTGGCGTGAAGTATTTCCTAAAACTGTTTAAATATTTTTAGAATTATTTTTAGGAAAAAATTCACGTTTCTAGCCAGAGTTGTGACACATTTCCTAAACCTAAATAGTTGAGAATGTTTTAGTGTAAAATATACAAAATCCATATTAAACAGAAATATTAATTTTTTAATGTGGATTTTATGTTATTGTTTATTACGCAAGACTCTTAAAATAAAAATGCATGAGTTTGTGCTGTTAGGGCAAGCTCAACAGGTGTATGTATAACTTACTAAAGTAATAATTAGTGTACTAGTATGTCAATGAACCTGTACAGTAAAAACTTGGTTTTGAATTTTCTAACTTCCGCCGCTCAGTGATAACCATCCTATCTTAGAGACAGGAAGCACGCAGCAAAAATTTATGAAGTTCTGCTGGCTGAATTACAACAGCGATTAAGGTCGCTATCAGATCAATTACAATCGCCATAATTTAGTGGCAACAACCTAGACAACAACACTAATTATCAAAACAGGTCGGAGCCACCTCGAATTGAATCGATGAAGCAACTTGACAACCCTCTGTTCAAAAAACAAGACGTACTCATGTTTCAATTATATCAACATATACATCAAATCGAGTACAAACTGCGGATAACGAAGTTTGTCCACCCGAATACTTACAGATAAATATTAACAAGCTGCAAATAGGGATGGACGAAATCGACTAGTTGCATACGATGATCGTGATAGAAATAGATGAGCAAGATTTTAAAATTAACTACTTTATCAAGGATTACTACGGTACTTTAGTGGATCAGGTGGATGACACAATAGAGGAACTTTAAGCGGGTCAAAAGCCAAATATGACGCCGCAAGAGGTGCGCAGTATCAAACTACCGAAAGTGGATATACAAACATTCACCGGAGATTATGAAACCTGGAGCTCGTTCAACGTTTTATTCACGGAGCTAGGACTCATACAAACAAGAAAATCTCCAATACAGTTAAAATGCGTTGTTTAAAGTCACACGTCCAGAAAGGTGCGGCTCAACTCATCAGCTATCTCTCAAGAAAGCATGAAATTTGCTACAGACCAGCTCAATCCTCTGCTCCTTGCGAACAAATATTTCAACTCGCTTTTATCTGAACCAACGCTGCAAGCGGCCTCTGCATTCTGTCCAGAAAACTAGATACAGAATCCATTCGGCTATGTGAATCAACTTTACCCAACCCAAGGGATCTACCAACAATAAAATAATATTTCAACTTCTTGGACAGGAAATTCCAGTCTTTGGAAGCAATGGACAGCACTAAATCAACATAAAGTAAAACACAAGGCAATTTATCAGCTGTACAACCTTCAAAGCGAGTCAAAGTTGCTTCTGTTAATCCTGTTTGTTTGGTTAAACCATGCTCCAAACGTCACACGCTCGACCAATGCGGCCCATTCAAAAAAATGACGATATTGGGGAGAGCTAGCTTGGTGAACACCTCGAACCCCTGTGTAAGATGCCTCAAGCAACACAGTGGCTCATGCTTATGCAAGGCGAACGTAGACAGCGTCTGTAAGACGTCTGTACAACATCACACGTCCCTGCATTGCAACAATGCAGCATCTTCAGTATTGTTGCCTACTGCATTAATGAAGGCGGTATCGGGTAATGGTAGCCGCCTACAAGCTTAATCTCAAAAAAAAAACAATCAATGTCAACTTTTCGGGTATCGGAGGAAACCAAGCCGGTACTCGCATTCTTTGAGAGTCTAAAATTGCACCAATGTTCGATGGTGAATTCCGTCTAAACGTTTATGCGCTAATTTTCGAGAAACTCACTCAAAGGCTTCTGAAAATCAGCATCAACACAAATAACTGGAAACATTTGGAAAATCTACAACACGCCACGCCACTTTACAGGCAATCACATTCAACTTACATAGTGTTAGACGCCGATTATTATCCGTTCATCGGCGCCACTGGTGTTATAATTGACGAGTAACATCAACCAATAGCTCAAAACACTGAGCGCGGATGGATTATCACCAGGAGCCCCGGGACTATCGAGATTGAGAAAATAACAACCAAGGTGATAAAAGAACAACCCAAGTTATTTGTCGTGAACGACTCCATTCCAGAGGAAAGCAATCATACTGAAGAGGAAATAAGAATAGAAGAACACCTCCAGGCAAATTTAGAACATGAACCTGACGGTAAATATACAGTAAAGATTCCCTTTAAAACTTCTAACTTTTGCGAGTCTAAGAAAGCGGCTGTAGCCAGACAAATACAACTGGAAAGAACATTTGTGAGGGATCAACCGTTTAAAAAAATGTATCACCAGTCACGGAGCGCTTTAACACAATAGCAGCACAACTAAACTCCGTGTGGTATTCGATAGCTCAGCAAAACCGACAGCCAGCGTATCATTGAACGATTTAATGATGACTGGCCCTAAGATTCAGCAAGTCCTTGCAGATATCCTACTTAGATGGTGAAAGCACAAGTTTGTCGTAACCGCTGACATTGAAAAAATGTGCAGTCAAGTATGGATACATAAAGATGATCGGGATTTTCAAAGAATTGTGTAGAGAGATGACCTTAGAAAGCCATTCACGGTTTACAGGTTCGACACTGTAACCTATGGTATTACGTCTGCCAGTTTTCTAGCAGTAAGAGCTCTGTTACAACTAGCTCAAGACAACAACTACCCAAAAGCTCAATAATTTTATCATCGAATTTCTACGTAGATGACATGCTAACGGGAGGAAGCTGTTGCAGCCGTACATAAATTAAGAAAAACTACCGAACAAGGCGGTATCGTAGCATATATATATATGTGACCAAATATCCTTAGTCCTAACTACCAGAAAGAGCGACGTTTTGAAAACTGTGTACGATTTTTCAATTAGTCAGACTGCGACTTACAGACCGATGCCCGCATTAAGTACTATTGAATTAACTTTTAACTCGTTAATATGTAGTTATTTTATTTATTCGATAATACAAGTTTTTACACATACATAGACATTTTGTTTTGTTGTTGTTGGTTTTAGGAATAACTTTGTATTTAGGAAAATATTCACAACCGTGACTCTACACGAAGCAGCATGCCGCAAAGTAGATCAAAATCACGCAGCATGGTGCAACATCATGCAACATGATACTAGATGGTACACATGACGCAACTTGGTGCAATATCTAGCGACACGCCACAACATGATAAAAAATTAAGCAACATGGTGCAACATTATGTCACATGGTACAACATGACGCAACAAGATATCAAAAAACATGGTGCAATTTCACAAAACATTGTGCAAATTCATGCAACACAGAGCAACATCACGCAACTTAGTGCAACATTATGCAAGATGGTGAGGCATTAGGTAACATGGTGCAACATGACAGCCCATCCGAAGGACTCCTATAAATGAATTATCCTGAAATCAGAAATCATTAGCCTGTCTTGCCAAATTCGATCAATATCGTTCAAATCATAAGTTAGGCCTCAATCCAACATGAAGAAAAATAGTGGAGCATCACATAACATCCCGCAACAAGAATCAATGCCAAGCACTCTGGGGCAACATGTGTAATATGTACATGGTGTAATATGGCCAAACAAAATGCAACATCTTACAATATAAAACAACAAGTGTGCAACATCGGACAACATAAGCTGCAACATAACGCAACACCGTACAACAACGCAATATGGATCGACACGGTGCAACATCTTGCATCATTGCAGGATCATACGACATGGTGCAATATAACACAACCTGATGCTTCATCATGCAACATATCGCGGTTTAACATGAGTGTATCATTTCAATTTTGTATGAAATATAGCGTCGTTCAAATATCAGCCGCGGCCTTGCTTAGTGGCACTTACTCGGCAGGTCAAATTTTCAATGACTTTGGCAAGTATATGTATGCATATATCTGGCTGAATTCAGGGATACCTCTTTCTTACATAAAAATGAAGTTCGATACATTTCGACTGATTTTTGTGGGTGTGGGCTGTTGTAATAAATTCAGGAGTAATTGTTTCTTGCATTGGAAGGAAGTTCGATACATTTTGATAGATTTTTATGGGTGTGGGTTTTTTTGATAAATTTAAGAGGTTTGACCTTTACAGAGGAGAAACTGTATATTAAAGAGCTTCACTTTTTAGAGGCAGATTCTGGCAATTGAACTATTCCACAATATTGTAATTTATTTTGTTAAAACTTCTAGTATCCCCCTCAGTACGATACAATGATTTTAAACGGTTGCTCCCATTCGGGGTAGTTTTCTAGGGGACTAATTATGCCATTTTATTCTAATTAATTTGTAAAAAAATCTAGTACCATCCCCACTATACAACAAAAATTCACAGAAATACAGAAAGCGTGGTGTGACGAAAATAAAAATTTTTTAAATCACACCCTTTAGGGGTAGTTTTTTGGGGGTTGAACTATGCCAATGTGTTGTAATTAATTTGTAAAATATTCCAGTACCATTTTCATTGGATTGTGCTACAAGTGCTGGTGCAGCATTAGGGTCATGCGTGCTTTCCAATTTTTCTTTTTGTGTGTGCCATTATGCCCCGACGGCCTACATTAACTGGTCGAATAGAACGACGAAGTCATAGAACCGGAGTTAGATCAAATGGAAATAGAAACGAGGACATTAATGTTAGTCCATCCATCGAAAATAATGGCGATAATGAAGTTGTTGATCACTTATTAGATGATTCTTTTAAGTGATGATTCTTTTTATGATTAAAATTAGTGCCACGAAATTTTAATTCATTTTCTTGCGGCCAACTGAATTTACGTTGCATATATTGTGGAGCGAGAAATTTTGTAGGTGTAATTACACAAGGGAATAGAAATGAATTCTCATTATGTTGTCATAAGGGCCAACTGCATGTATCACCTTATACGCAAAATGATTTTTTTTTAAATCTTTATGATGGTCTTAAATTAAATGATGCTGCAGTTAAAAGTAGATCGAAACTTTATTTTAATTCTATTCGATAATATAACTCTTCTTTTGCAATGATTAGTAGTGAGGCAAACATTGAAACTGAAGTATTGAAAGGTATATGTTTCATTTTAAAATTCATGGTGTTTTTATCACAGAGCTGGTGGTATTGTAACTCCTTTTGGTTCTATACCACATTACGTTCTATACCACAGACTTACAACTTCAAATTCAAATATGCCAAGAAACAAAATAACTATGTTACATAATGCATCTTATAGACTTGCGATTCGCGACGATTTTAGTATTTTACATCATGCACAAAAGTTATTCTTGCAATGGATTGTTGAAATGTATGTTCGCATTGAAGGAAGCAGATTACATTTTATTCGTAATAATCAAACAAATCTTTGAGCTGAAGTCTATAATAATTTAACAGATTTTTTGAATTTACATCCAAATGGTGGTGATAATATTAATGCCGTGGGGCGAAGTGTTGTGTTACCATCATCATTTGTTGGTGCACCGAGAAATATGTATCAGACCTATTTAGACGCTATGTCAATTATTCAACATTTCGGCAAACTTTCATTATTCATAACTATGACTTGCAATCCACGTTGGCCGGAGATTATTGAGTCCATTGATAAGGTTGAAAGTTATAATTTTCGTCCAAACTTTGTTAGAGTTTTTAAGTTGAAATTAAAAGAATTAATTAATTGCGTTATGAATAAGCATAAATTTGGTAAAGTTGAAGCTTTGATATAACAATGAATTTCAAAAGAGGGGTCTACCTCATACGTGGAGCGAATGTTATAGACAAAATAGTAAGTGCAGAAATTCCGAACATAAACACACATCCAAAGCTACATGAATTCGTTTTAAATCATATGATTCACGGACCGTGTGGTCATTTAAATCCTAATTCTGTGTGTATGAGAGATGGCAAATGTATTAAAAATGTTGCCAAAGATTTTTTGGAACAAACTGTATAGATAATATTAATGGCGATCCTGTTTACAGAAGAAGAGATAACGGTGTAAGCGTCGAAGTCAGAGGGAATTCAATTGATAATCGCTGCGTTGTGCCTTATAATCCATATCGGCTGGCCAAACTTAATTGTCATATCAACGTAGAAATACGTACAAGGACCGGTGTGATGTTTTCAACATTTACCAAAAGTGTAGCTACACAAATTAACAAAAAACAAAAATGTAGATACACAATTTAACAAAAAGTGTAGAACTACATAAAAAATTGTGGCAGGGTTGAAATTGTTATAATTTTCACTAAATATAATCTAATCTAATCCGCGGCATATCACTGCGACCTTTGGGGAATTTTTTTTTCGTGTAATTGGAAATAATATAAAAAGTGTAAACCGGGCCTTGTGGGTGTTTAAGGGTTTAAGGGTTAAAATTCCCCTAAGGTCGCAGAGATATGCCGCGGATTAGATTAGATTATATCTAGTGAAAATTATAGCAATTTCAAGCCTGCCACAATTTTTTTATGTAGTTATACACTTTTGTTAAATTGTGTATCTACATTTTTATTTTTTGTTAATTTGTGTAGCTACACTTTTGTTAAATGTTGAAAAGTTCACACCGGTTGTACAAGGGATATGATTGTGCTGCTTTAGATGTTGGGGTTATTAATAATGAAATTAATGGAGAATTGGAAATAGATGAATTTCAGAATTTTTTGAGTGGACGTTTTGTTGGTTCTACAGAAGCATGTTGGATAAATATTGCAATTTCTAATGCATTATCAAACACATTCGATAATTAAACTTGATTGCCATTTATCTAAAAGGCAAAATGTGTACTACAGACACGGAGAAGAAAACGAAGCGGCAGCTAATGTAAGGGAAACCAAATTATTAGCTTTTTCCCATTTGAATTCAGTTGATCATCGTGCCAATAATTTATTGTACACTGAAGTACCATTACATTATGTATGGATTGATAATCGGAAGAGATGGCAAAAGTGTAAACGTGGAGGTGAAAAAGTAATTTCACGATTGTATTTTGTTTCGCCGAAAAATGTGGAGCTATTTCATTTGCGCGTATTATTACTTTATGTGCGTGGCCCTAAAACTTTTGATGATTTGAGGACTTATGAAGCGGTTTTATATCCGACACTTACTGCTGCATATCATACGCATGGGATTGCTTCAAATGATGATGAGTGGCGCCATTGTTTCCTAGAAGCAGTTCAATTCAAAACACCAAAGCAGCTAAGAGAATTTTTTGGATTCATGTGTGCATTGAATTTCCCTGGGAATGCATTCGCATTATGGGAAGAAATTAAAAAAGATTTTGTCCTAAATCCAACTGAAAATGATTCATACAATTTTGCATTACTTGAGTTAGAAAATATATTTTGTGTCGCATAATACATCATGCCAACAAGTTGGTCTTCCAACACCACTACGTGTGCAAGATTTTAGAATTATGTATGTATTTGATACAGATGAAGCTGCTTTTATTTTTACTGAGTTTTACGATGTTGCAAATAATGAACAACGTAATGTTCTATAGACGCAATTTTGCGTGAAGTGATGCATCATGATACCGGTATGAATGTATATATTTGTTTGAACATCTCGAGTATATCACTTGGTAGTAATCAAGCAAATTTCATAAAATCCGCTTCATTAATTATTATTGTTGATATATCTATGTGTCCACTTAATGCCTTGAAGGCCATTGATCGATTATTAAATGATCTAAGCGATGTTCAAAATAGAAACAAAACGGTTTGGTGGTAAAACTATTTTATTGTGCGGAAATTTTCGACAAATATTTCCCCGTCATTCCTCACGGTTCACGTACTGAATTAATTGAAAATTGTATCGTTTCGTGGAACTTATTCCCACGATCTCGACGGTTTCCTCTACAGCAGAACATGCGAGCTCTGTCGCATGAAGTGGAATTTATTGAATTTCTTAAACTACTTGGAAATGGAGCAACAATATTCGAGATATTTTTGGTGATATTTCATCAAATATTAAAAATAACAATATTGTAAACTCCGTCATATTAGCTCCGAGAAATGAAGATTGTTAATTAATTCGGATATTTTGAATCAAATACCAGGTCAAGCTAAAGCCTATTATAGCTATGGTAGAGTTATTTGGGATGATATTAGTCGGGTCAATGATTTCTCCATTCAATTTTTAAATTCATTGAATGTGAGGGGTTTGCCACCTCACAAATTGGAATTTAAAATCAATTGTAATACTAATACAAAATTTGAATACAACAAAAGGATTGGTAAATGGCACAAGAATGAGAATCAAACAAATGCATATAATGCATTGGACTGCGAGGTTTTGACTGGATTTACACGTGGAAAGATAATTTTAATTCCTCGCATTCGTTTGACGTACTCCGGAACACTTTCGCCATTTCATTTTGAACGCACTCAATTTCCGGACAATCCTGCCTTAGCTATGACAATTAACAAATCGCAGGGGCAAAGTGTCAGTTGTATGTAGCAGCCAGTCGAGTTCAATGAAAGAGTGTTTACTAAACATTGTTTTAATGAAATCGTTTACCCATAACATTTCAAATGAAACATAAAATATTATAAAATTTCATTGCATGAGAGGATTTTCAAAATGGTTCACAATAGAGTGGTGGGACGGAATAAATATTTTTACAGTTTATGTAATTTATGTAATGATGTAATGTATCATATTATGTACAGTTTAATAAAAAATGTAATAACAATATTTTAGTAAAAATTACTTTGGATGGGTTTGTTTTATTCTCAGAATAAGTTTGGTCGAATATCGACCACAGGCGACACTAGTACAAATAAATACACAATAAATCAACTATTAAATTTCATTCCAAATAGTTCATAATGAATTAAACCATTTCGGCCACATATAGCATACCGTACCGGCCCATAAATAAATTTTTTCGCAAACCATTTTGCAATCCAACCAAGAACAAAAATCAATATCCAACAGAATGAAAATCAACCTACATTCCTCAACACATAGTTAAAAGTAAAAAAATAAAAAAAATTCTTCGAACAAACGGTTTGATTGAAACAGAATTCCAATCTAGTCAATAGCGAATCTGGGTTGAGGCATTCAGGTATACTCACTATACGTACAGTACAACACAAACAAAAATTGTCGTTTATCGTGCAAGAAAACTAGTTTACCTGGCAGATATTTCAGGTACACACCTTATAAAGGTATACAATATACGTACGAGCTATTTTATCTATTTTATTATTCCCACAATGCATGTCAAACAGGCACACAAAGTTCGAAATATCTACGATAAAAATGCAAAAAAGCTGGTAGTACGTCGTACTCGACTTGCTTTCTATCGGTGTGGCGGTACCAAATTATCGAAAAATATATTGATGAATAATTTTCCAGTTTATACAATAAAAATATAAAGCTTTTGTTTTTATTTTTCTTGTGCTTCAATTATTTACGCTTCTAAACAAAAGATTTTTGGGTTTTCATTACGATTTGAAAATGTTTTTTGAACTTGGGGATATCTATATGTTGTTATAGCAATAATTCTGATGACAAGTGGCGATAACATTGTACGAGTACATGGATCCTAATTTTGTCTGAAGTTTATTTTTTTGATCAAATTCATTCTGATCAGCATAACACATTCCATTTGGTTTGGCAGGGGTAAGATTGTTGGGTTTGATTACCATGGTTATTTCTAGGTTATTGTTATTTTCTAACTGTACATGGTTGTTGGTTCTACGTTACATTTGTTCCCTTGTTTTGGGACTGGGCTGAAATTCGTCAAGGTTTTGGTATACGTCGTCGATAAATCATTCTTAAAGGCACACAGGGATAAGAAGTTCGCCTGTTCTCATATTTGATAATTCGTAAATATTTAGAATATTTTTCACCCTCTTCTTTGTGATTTGGTTATTTAAAAAATTTACAAACTTAGTTTAGTTTATTTAAATCCTAATTAGAGTTTTGTTTTAAGTTGAAAATGAATTAATTTTAATACGTCATGTAGTTTAAATGATGTGCTTAGTTAGGATAATTTATGGTTAATAATTTAGTGTCTAGAATTAATCGGTGATCCACCCCTGATCGATCATGAGATGGGTCGTAATATAATTTTGCTCTGCAGTAATAATTAGTTTTAAATAAATAAGTGACGGAAATTTGGAAATACATATTTGAAGTGTGTGTGAAGAAGCTTTGTGGATGCGTCTGAGGGATTTATATCTTCAGTTTATGAACGTAATTATGTAAGTTAAGACTTAATGTGGTACATATTAACAATTGTTTGCTGGGTTTTACTATTTAATTCATTACCTTAAATTATTAATTTTCATAAGTATTGCGTTAAATGTTTGTGATTACGTTTTATTAAAATCTACTGACTTTGTTCTATATTACGGAATGAATATACCTACTATACTAGGGATGAAAATTAAAAGCCTTAAATTTAAGGCAGCTTACAATGCAGCTAATCTACGCGCTGAAGAAATCAGCACCTATTTGCCAACAAGTATAGATTCTTGCCTAACCACTTACACACCGGTGATAATTGCTATGAGCACGGAGGCTCAATTAGTGTCAAAATATATATTTGCCTAATCTTAAGGCAGATGGTTTTTGGGGCGGAGCTGAATGTTTGTCCGATATTTCTAATTTAAAAAAAATAAAAATTAATGTTTACTGTTATGGTACTCAAAATTAAATAGAATTTACTCCTAGCTCTCGATCTGGATGATAGTTTGGAAATTTGGCTTAATAATTCTATTGTAACCCAGAATGGAAGTTTTCAAGACATCGAGAATATTATATATCGGCAAACAATCAATACACTCTAGTCGAAGAGTCACAAAAAACTCAGGCATTTTCATTGCATGGAAAACCCCGTGCGACTACACTTTGCCTTGTCTCCTGGAATATTCGTGGAATTAATAATTATCATAAACGTAATAATATTGATTATATAGTTAGAACAAATAACATCGACATCTGTAGTGTGCAAGAGACGAATATGTGTTCAGGAGTATGTAAAACTGATAACTACACCTGGTACCTTGCTAATGATCCACGAACTAAACGAAGAAGTGTAGGTTCTATATTAAGTCTAGAGTAATAAGATAAGTAAGAAGTAAGAAGTATTATGGATTTTGGAAAAATCCTGCTGATTGCAGTATATGTACCACCTCAAACGTCTCAATGGAACCGACTCCGAGCATCAAGAATTTTCGCAACATTACTGTCGATCGTTGACCGATGCCCAAAGTCTCGTGACTTAATTTTATTTGGCAATTTCAATGCCCATCTTGGCTCGGAAGTTGGCTTAAATTCAGAAATTGTGGGGTCGAAACTCTTCCACAAAACATCGAATGATAATGAGGTTTCATTAACACGATTGTATATATACACAACTTCTGGGTGCAGAACGACCATCACAACATGGACTGACGACTATAACTTTTCCCAGACAGACCACATTGCCACAGGCCGCAAGACAAATGCATGGGATGAAATGTGTCGTGTCGCAGAATTAATACTACATCTTAAAGGAGGAGCAGCCGCCCCGTAAATCATCGCAATGTTACACAAGCAATTCGGAGAAGCTCGTCAAGAGTACGCAACAGTGATCGAGCGACTAGCGCATTTATCGTACTCACATATGTCCGCCAATTATATGGAGAAAGCCAAAATAACCACTTTTATTGATCTCATTCGGGCTCCAGAGACATGCAGAGCGGTGGTTTTGTCACCGAAAGTAACTTTCGCTGAAACCCATTGCTTGTGCATTTATTAATGAGACTGCACAAGCCATTATTATCAAACCAACACTTAAAAGTACGGCGGGTTGAAATAAACACCGATAGGAATATCGAGCGAACGCCATACAGATTCTGTGAATGTAGGATTACTTGTTGGAAACTCGACGATAGCGGATTAGGTCACGGTTTCAATGCAGCAAAAATCAAAGCAAGGAAACGCTTTGGCAAAATACGAGGAGCCAAGTAAAGGAGCCAAGTTGTTGTTAATCTCTATTGAGCCAGTTTAAAGGGGCAGAAGTTGATTCCGACAACTGAGTGCCCATAACCTCTATCCTTGTTTCCCGATTAGCACGAAGTCGTGACAACTTAACAATAAGCAGTGATATTGATGGAAACAGGTGTGTAATTACTTTAGACACAGAGCAACACACACGATTGTTCGAAAGGAAGTGGAAGCACACAACCAGCCAACGGGTTGAAATTGCAAACAGCGACTGTGTCAGTGCATTCATCCTAGAATGTTCTCCAGGTTTTGGATCTTTAAAGTGGCTATTGGCAAAAAGAAGTTCAAGAGGAAGATCGAGGTAAAGCGATTTAGTGTAATCAACGGTTTATGGCAATTTAATGAAGCCCCATTTGGATTATGTAATGCTTCAGAAAAAAAGAATTATGAAAACAGACGGGGCGTTACGGTAGTTTCTACAATTTAATAATCCAAAGAGACAGGTGGCTCATTGGATCGAACGTCTGCAAAGCTACAACTTTGACATCGAAAATCGAAAAGGAAACGCGCTTAGGAATGCTGACGCCATTATCAAGGCGACCATGTCAATTTAAATGTAAACATTGCAGGCGAATTAAAGGAATGGAGGATGAAGGACTGGACGGATGAATCAAAAATTGGAAGAGAAATTACTAAATGTTATAAGGAAGAGGGTCACCGTCCAACATGGAGTGAGATTTCAGATAAGACACCGTTAGTGGAGGACAATTGGGCACGGTGGGACATCCTTTTTCAGAGAACGGCTTGTACAGCCGAACGAATATGGGAGAGCTCCGGTGGCAAAATTAAACAATTTTTAAAAATGGTACCGAAAAATTGAATTAATTAAATGTTTAAGGAGTATCATGGAAAAGTGAGTGGAAGTCATCTCGGAATTAATAAAACACTCACAAATATTCTTCAACGATTTTATTGGTCCCGATGTGGGCCGTCGATAGTAAAGTGGTGTAAAAAATGTGATCAATATGCAGCATTGAAAGAAATTACGTGAGAAAGCCGAAGATCAATGCAACAGTATAACGTCGGCGCGCCATTCGAAAGAATGGCCGTGTTTCCGTAGCAGGACCACTCTATATTACGAAAAGTGGTGATAAGTATGTATTAGTGAAGGAAGAATTCTTGAATGGAGGTTTCTTGGTTATTCTCCAAGAAATTTGTACTCGTAAGATGGTATAGTGAAAAGATACTGATGGCTTATCGAACAGTACACGACTCAATCAGTGTTATACCAGCTAAACTAATTATTGCGAATAATCTACGATTGCCAGCAGATATTAAGTTTGGCGCTGTTCCATCATCGGCGTTGTATGGTCAAGATTACGTCGATAAAATGCAAGAAGAAGCAAGCAACCAAATGAAGGCTAAGTATGACATATTTACGTGCGAATAATAAAACTTTCGAAAAAGAAAAAGATTATCGCCATAGCTCTAACCTCAACGGGAGGGGCCATATACTGTCACAAAGACAAACAACGTAGTTTACAGAAAAAACGGGCAGCGACAGGAACCCACGGTTGTGCATTTGGAGCGGTTGCCACTATACAGAGGTTGTAGTTTGTATTATGTTTGGGACTTAGGTGGGGGGTAATGTTACTATCACGCAGATTGGTTTTCTACAAACAATTCAGCTTAGGCGTGACATTTATTCGGAGAAAATTGGTCATTTGGAGTCTAGAGCATAACTAACATTTTTGTGAAATTGGTGACATCTGGGGATGAGTAGTAGCACTAAAGGTAGTTTTATAACAGTTTTTGTGTAGCAGGTTATACTAGACTGCAAGAGTTCCGCCGAGAAAATTATTTAGTATAGATCAAGGCGATTTCAAGGAATACAATAAGCTGCCATTCAGGGGATACGGTACGCGAAAGTTTAATAGCGAACTGCGAAATATTGTTAGTGATGGTTTAAGTGAATTAAAAATTGTGTGATCTAAATATAAATTGTGAAAAGTGAATCAATAATAAATAAAAAGCGTTAAGTAAATAATTGGAAAATTTTCAGTATTTTCAGGAATATACCAGAAGCAATGTAAATTAGCGTATTGTTGTAAACCGTCACGAACCAGATTTAACTGGGCAAATTCGTAACAATATTTTCGGTGAATTGTCGTTTTGGGCGAATTTTCTATTTCAGTGAAATGTTGTTTTCGGCAAATGTGTCGTCGAACCGTCGATTTTGGTGAATTATCGTTTTCGGTAAATTACCGCTTTTGATACATTGTCTTACAACAATTCACCGAAAACGAAAATTCACTGAAAACGACAATTCTAAAATTGTGGTCAATCACTAATCTTCACGAATTTTATTGTCCTTTATTTTTAAATTGTGGTGTGCAGATAACGAAAATAACTTTTAAATTTTGATAATGGATTATGGTACTTTCATGAAAATTCGACCTTATGGGGACTTTCCTGACTTGTATATTTAACTCATTTGGAATAATAAATTCAAGCAGAAAAATAATTGTTATTATTATAAATTATTCACTTTAACAATATAAGCGATTGAAATATTTTCGGTAAATACTCGTTTTCGATGAATTGTCGTGTTCGATGATTTGTCGTTTTCGGTGAACTGTTTTTTTCCTAGAATACTTGTTTTCGGCGAATGATTGTTGCGGTGAATTGAGGTTTTCGGTGAATTGTTTTTCAATAAATTGTCGTGGAACCAACAAATAACAAAAATTTGTTGGTAATAACTTAATCTTTTAATTAATCTCAAAATTGAAATTTTACCGTAGTCCTAATTTCTAGATATCATTGTATTTGACAAGTTGAGTGCTGAACAGACTTAAAGAAATTTAAAACGCGAGAACTAGAATTGAATAAATTTTGTTTGGCATTTTCTAAAATATTATACTTAGAAAGTTTTCAGTCCCATCCATCGTTTATTTCTATGCACTGTGCACAAACATACATACATACGTATGTTCAAACTGAAAACTACTTTAATCTGTACAAACATAAAACTTAAATAGCAACAATAACAACAAAATGTATTATTAATGATAATAAATTATATAAAAAAGCGACAACAATAATCTCTTAAGTTGCATTTTACAACAAAAAAAAAAGGAAAATAGTTACAACAATAACAGCAGTTTCATCAGGAGCAGGAAGATGGTAACACTTAAAGGATTTCATTTAAAAATGACATTCGCCAACTAGCAGCAGAACAAGACGAAAAATTGTTCAAAATAATAATAAGGAAAAACTTTATTTGTGTGAGGATTGTTGTTTTTCATGAGGAGGAAAAAAGTAAGAAAAACAAATGAATAGACAAAACATAATATAGATAAGACTTTAAGGAACAGAACTTTATACTTTTTGTTTTTCGTTTTGTGCCAGCACAGTACAAAACTTTTTTATGTTTATTAAAATTAAGATAAGATTGGCTGCATACATTTGTATAGTACACATGTATTAGTAACTAGCATGTATGTTTACGTTTACACGATTGCATATCATGAGTATTTCCAATTTACCAACCGGGGCACAACAATGATAAATAAAGATATCAAAGCTTATTAATTTAAAGCTTTATTTACATAATACGCACGTACATTATGTATGTATTTGTATTCGCAATAATCTCATAATACCATTCTGCTTGATCCGCATTGGTTTGTTGTTTGCATAAATAATTTCAGGCGCTTTTAATCCTTTCTAAATTACAATATTCATTATGGGCCAGACGCACACAAACGACGTGTATACAACATAATGTAAATACTCGTAAACAACGTGTATCGCTTATATACGCAAACATAATTTAACAATCTGGCAACAAAATATATTGGTGAGGATGATGAGGATGAGGACTTCAACTACCAGGATCACATACATTACCGGGGGTTTCTCGTTTATTTATAAACATACACAAATATTTTTTTATTTTGGTTTTGTGTGTACGACAAAATAAAAAGCTTAGTCCATGCTTTATATACAAAAAAAATAAAAATACTTAAATTTAGTTTTATACGCATATGTCAATATATACCGGCTTGATAAAAATAACCCTTTGATACGTCAATATCATGCATGGCATAATAAAATTATGTTTTTTGATACACAAGGCGAAAAAAATAATTTTCATCTAAAAATAATAGAGATTTACATACGAGTATACGATTTCTAACATGATATTGATAGCGTGTGTACACACACACACACACCCATAACCAAGCCGTTTTATCAAGATGTATGAAAGTCGTAAAAAAGTATTTGTGTATCCCTTATTTACCGGCTGCTGCTGTGATCCCAAAGAAGCCACCAATTTCTTTAACATCATTGAAATTTGAATTTTTGGTAACTTGTTAATATAGTTAACGAGTATTTATAGTGGTTTGAAATGGTATACAGTTGGTAAACAAATTGTAGCTCTATCAATTTTATTCAAGAATTTTGATAAGAAATTGTAGCCCCGAAGTCTACAAAACGAACGAACAAAATTTTGAAGATTGTTAAACATGGTGGGATTTGAACCTCACCAGTTGAAGAACTGTTAAATACTCATAAATGAAAACGCCGTTAAACAGCTGGTATACCATCTGATTGAATAACGTTGAAGGGTAGCACATTCAATTTTCAAATTCAAATTATGCTTTAATTCAATATAGAGCCGCGGACAAACATGTTCCAATCGATGTGTTGTTAAAAGCAGATAAATTCTTCGTTAAAATATCTTGACTGTTGTATCTGCTCATCAAATGAAAAATTACCAAACTACATGATTCTTAACTATCTTGCGTAAATTTTTGGAGGTAGAAGAGATGCTTCAAATGTATAAAGTATCACCAGAAAAAGCAGAATGTTAGGAATTTTTAAGGAAAACATATAAATGACGGCAAGGCGGAGAGCTTAGTTTCCTCTCCAAAAAATATTTATTTAGTTCGGATAATCGAATAATCGTATCAGCCAATATAATCAAAATGTGCACAGAATATTTTTCTCCTTAGAGTACTGAGCCAAGCGGATTCTATTATGCGAGAACTAAATGTACGATAAATTTAAAAAAAAACTCGAATTTCTCATTCCCCCACCCCAAGAAATTTTGCTCTTTATTTTAAAAATTTAAAAATTTAAATATATTTTGAAATTTAAAATATTATTTTTTCAACGGAAGTAAAATACTTAACAAATAATAAAAAATGGCATTTTGGCGTGATTTGTTGCATGAAACAAATTAGGTTAGGTGGCGGATAAAACCCCATGTGGTAAGTAAAATATTTTATTAAAATTTTACTAATATTTATCAAAGTTAACATATGATATTGAGTTTTAACATAAATATTTGGCAATCAAGTGATTTCTAAAAAGGTTTTGATGTGTAATTTTTACTGAAATGGCCAAGTGATCGATCCTAGTGGTTGGGCATATAAATAACAGACATAATTTGGAACGATTGTTGCAACGAAAAATTTTGTTGTTAAAAGCTCTCAGTAGTTTCTGGAAAGGTCTTAATGTGTATATAAAGTGACAAGTAATCGATCCGAGGGGTCAGCCATATGAATTTGGACCGATTTGTGTACAAACTTTCAACCGATTTTTGTTTATATAGAAATCTTTCGATTTTTTACAACAAAATTTTTCGTTCAAGCTTTGTGCAATATTCGTTTCAAATAATGGCTGTTATTAATGTGGCCGAACCATAAAATCGCCGATTTGGAACTTTTAGCACAAAATACACACCAAAACCTTACCAAAAACCACTGTCTATAATCTGTCTGCTTCGTTGAAATCTTGTGCAAAAATCTTTCCAAATAATGCCTGTAATTTATATTTCCGAAACATAGGGTCGATCACTTAACAAATCAACACCTTTCCAGAAACCACTGTCTTTTTAGATTAAAATTTTTCATTGAAGCTTTGTGCAACAATAGTACCAATTAATAAATTACCTGTAATTATATGACCGATTCCGAGAATCGGTCACTTGGCACTTGAAGCATAACTCACACATCAAAACTTTTCCAGAAACCAATCTATATAGGAGTCGTTTGGTTTTTTAAAACTAAAATTTTCGTCGAAGCTTTCTGCAACAATCTTTCTAAATAATGCCTGTTATTTAATGTTTGTGTTTTGATTTTTTCAGAAAATATTTTTTCGTTAAGTTTGTAGCACGATCGTTTTCAAATAACACTTGTAATTTTTATGGCCGACCCTAGGATCGATCACCTGGCACTTTTAGCATAAATTAAGACCTTTCCAGAAACCACTGCTTACATGAGGATCTTTTGAGTTTTCCACAACAAAATTTTTCCTTGAAGCTTTATGCAACAATCGTTCCAAATAGTACCTATTATTTATATAGGCGACCCCTTTTTAGAACAAAATTGCTTATTTGCTAATCGACCTAGGGTCGATCATTTGAGATTTCTAGTATAAAGTAAAGATCAAAACCGTTCCAGAAACCATTGTCTTTATATGGGTTTTTTGTTTGGTTTAGAATAAAATTTTTCGTCAAAGCTTCATACACCAATTGTACCAATTAGTCAATTACCTGTAGATTATATGACCGATCCCGAAACTCAGTCACTTGGCACAAGCATAAAACACACATCAAAACTTTTCCAGAGACCAATGGCTATATAGGAGTCGTTTGGTTTTCTTAAAACTAAAATTTTTGTTGAAGCTTTCTGAAACAAACTTTCCAAATAATGCCTTTTATTAATGGCCGACCTCAGGATCAATCAATTGGCCCATTCAATATAAAGTACACATCAAACCGTTTGCTATATATGAGTGTTTTGATTTGGTTAGAAAAACATTTTTAATACATCAAACCGTTCCAGAAGCACCTGTCTATTAACAGTTTTTTTTATTTGTATAAAACAAAATTTTGCATTGCAGCTTTGATCAACAATTATTAGAAATAATGCCTGTTATTTATATGGCAAACCCTAGGATCGATCACTTGGCACTCCCAGCATAAAGTACACATCAAGGCCTTTCCAGAAACAACTGTATGCCTAAGGATGGTTTGAGTTTTGTACAACAAATTTTTTTGTTGAAGCTTTATGGAACATCGTTCCAAATACCACCTGTTATTTAAATTACCGCGATCATATAGTCCTTACAGTGTACAATTCACTTCAAGACCATTCCTGAAACTACTGCTTATATAGAGGTATTTTGATTTGTTTAGAACAAAATTTTTCGTTGAAGGTTCGTGCAACAATCATTTTGAAATAATGCAAAGTATTTATATGACCGGCCCCTTGGATCAATCATTTGGTACTTTTAGCATAAAATACTCTTCAGTTCTTTCTAGAAGCCTCTGGTTATATACGGTTTTTGAAGATTTGAGCAACAATCATCCGAAATAATGCCTGTTATTTATATGGCCGACCATAGGATCGATCATTTGACACTTTCGGCTAAAGCACACATCACGGTTTTTTTGAGTTTTCGTTAAAACTTCGTGCAACATCCGTTCCATATAATGCCTGTTACTTAAATGGCCGAGGATCGATCAGTTGGCACCAAAACCTTTCCAGAAACCACTGCCTATATTGAGGTGTTTCGATTTTTTAAGAACAAAATTTTTTTGTTGCTGGTTCGTGCAACTATCGTTTTCAATAAATGCATGTTATTTATATGACCGATCCCTTGGATCAATCATTAGGTACTTTCAGCATAAAGTACACATCAGCAATTTTGCAGAAACCATTTTCTAGAGAGAGTTATTTTTGAATTTTTTAAAACACTTTAAACACTATGCGCTGTAGGTACTTGGTGAAACACACTAGCACTTAAAAAACACATTCTATCACTTGTTTAATTTTTTATGGCACCTACAGGTTAAATTTTTTCACTCGGTTAAAAATTGTATCTGAAGATGTCGTGTTAACTTAAAACAGCTGATTAAGTTAAAATTTTCAATGTACGTTAAAATTTGCAGTTGGAGGAATGATTACCTTTGACGTATGAGCATAAACTGATGTAGGGGCCGCGTAATAGGGATATATGGTGCGACGATGGCTTCACTCCATTAAATTATGGCTCGACTAACGCCAAGGTGTAAGGCTTACCAAATACGCATGCTTAAAATAAAGTTAATTTACGCCTAGCTTTTATTTTGTATTGTTTTGCTTCACCACATTCATTCAGTGAACATTTTGAAAAACATCACAAGTATAACAGTCAGTCATCCAGTGATTAAGTTCTACACAAAATCACACAACTTAAAGCGGACTACAAAAGTGTAGTTATTATTGGACTATTGATACAGCATCAATGCAGATTCACAATGAATACCCGAGCTTCGAAATCGATTATTCGTCCTGATATGAAAGATCCAGAACGATGATTTGATGATATTGTTAGTTATACGAGGAACATGCTAAAACCTGCGGCAGACAAAGAACGGTATCCTCTTTCAGTAACATTTGTGCGAATGCGGTTGAAACATTGCCTCGCTTAACTGCGAATACTGACAAGTAGCAATGCATCCTGAAGATAGATTGTATATAGTAATGCCGTAAGAGGCTTAAATTGGAAAATAGGTCTGATTTATTTGGATGACACCATTGGGCAAGGCCACACATTCGATTAACACGCCAACAATCTTAAACAGTTCTAAGAAGCCATCCGAGCGGCCGGATTGAATTTAAGTGTAATGAAATGCAGCCTCAACGGAAGAAATAACCTAATTGGGTCATATTGTTGCAAGCAATTGTGTGTGAACGGACTTGAAGAAGCAGAAATGGATAGGCCAGCACCAAAGGATTTTAGACAAATAAGATGTTTCCAAGAATTTTGCTCTTACTATCGAAAATGTGTGCCGAACTTCGCAAATGTTGAATGAAGTATTCATCGTCTAGTACAGGCACGTGGAATATTAATCTTCGATACAGATGCTATCAACACGGACAAAGTGCAGTGTTATTACAGAAACAAGAGTGGGGTTAGTTGTGGCATATTATAGTCGTCCGTGTCGTGTACCACACAGAGAACTATTGGCTGTAGTAGACCATGTTAAACATTTTAACAAATATCAGTACGGGCCACATTTTGTTCTTCGAACAGATCATGCGACTCTGAAACGGTTGATGCAGTTTAAGGAACCCGAGGGATAAGCAGCGAGGTGGCTTGAACGACTGTAAGTCTAAACTTTTAAGGCTGAATACCGACGAGGTATGCTGCACAACAATGCAGTTGGATTATCTAGAAGGGCCTGTGCAATTTAGTTTAAGCATTGTGTAATATGAACAAAAGAACTGTTCCACGGTTATTGCACGAATCTGCCTGGAATAAAGCACAGTTGAAAGAAAAGTAAGAGGCTGATAAATCAAATGGGCTAGTAAGGAAATTAATATTATTAGATAATGTACTACCATCGAATCGAATACAAGAAGTTCTATAAAAACACACGAAAGGTTAGATAAGATAAGACACCGGTTATATTTGGTTAATTGCCGCAAGTACACTGAAGTGTAGTGCAGACAGTGTGAACTGCCTGCTGCAAAGGAAGGGACTCAAACTCGGACGAAACTACTTGATGATTGTGAGTCAGAAAGCCCGAACAACAGCCGACCCAAGAACTACACTCATATCAAGGCTGAAACCTCGAATCATCCGTGTTGCAAGAACTGTGTAAAATTCTTCACAATCAGACGGATTGGTAGAAAGGTTTAATTGGACACTGGAATAACATCTGTAGGAAAGAAGTCAAACTAACCTGGCTAACTGGTATCGATGTACACTCTTGTTCAGGTTTGGGTATCATACATGAGAGGACAGGAAATTCACCTGCATGGTTTTGTTTGGAAGAGACCGTCGCTTACCCTGTGATATAAAGTTTCGATTATCGGTGTGCGATTTTCGTGTATGCGCTAAAAGGACATTGGCTACATGTTGTACTTAGAGCAATCCGAACCAAGGTCACTTGCGACATTAAGATTACACAAGGAGGATTATGTCAATTAATCCATCGAGCATCTAGAAGTTGTGCTCGAGATCTGGTAATGTTCGGAATATCATTGCATTGAACGCGTCTGTATGCAAGAAACCTACGCAGTGAAAGGTAGAGTATAGGTAGTCGATGATGATACTGGACCTGGAGGTGATCTGGAGGGGCTCAAAATAGCATAGTGCTTTGGATCGCATTGTGTATGCAATAAGTAACCTCCTCATTATGAATGAAGTTGGCTAATCAAGTACATTTAGTCATGATGGGGAGTCAAATATTACCTCGCATTCATAATGGGGCAGCTGTCGAAAAAAATAACCGACAGGTTAGTGAAAGACAGAAGCGAAGAACAATCATTTTCATGCGTGTGAAATATGTCCCCCAAAAAATCCCAAGTTTGTTACACACAAAAATGCTGCATGCAACACATGTTGCACATAAATCTGAAAAACAATAAGGATCGATTTAGTAAATAACCCCCCCCCCCTTCCCCGCATTCATTACCCCAAAATCAAAATGATCACAGGAACGGCTTTATCTTACATGAACACACTACTAATCGGTAATTGAAATTTCGGATCTCTAACAGAAACATCAAAGCTAGCACAATAGAGAAATAAATAAAATGTTATAGAGACGCGATGAATAAAAGCCGTCGCCATATAATCAAACCGCTAAAGCAAAGCGGCCACTAGTGAAGAAACCAGTTAAATAGCGCAGAATAATCTTAGAAAATCGTAATAAAATTTCCATTCAAAAATACGAAACACAATCAATTAATTATTATAATATTCAGTTTATATTGTGGGTCCCAAATTATAAAGATGCCGCCGACACAAGGAAAACACATTCTGCGAAGCGCTCAAGCTCGCTCAGCCCGGCCTCCAAACGAATGAAGAAGCAGCGAATTACAAATCGAAGAAGCCTGTATCGAAACAGCTACCAAAACACACTCGGGTACCAAGAAGTAAGTCTTACAAAAACCCTGGAGTAGTGATGTAGAAAAAATTGAAGAGAACGCCTGCATACGATATGCCGCGAGAAATCAAGAAAATGGCAAGCAGTTAACCGTAGGTAACACACTGAACACATTCTCAAGGCAGCAGAAACATCTGCAGCAACCCACATGCCCGTACTGTTATATATAGCCAATACGCATGACACAGGCAACTAGAAAATTCATCGATATCTTCCCCTACCAGAGGTAGTCTAGCAAAGGGGGAAATTAGTGGTGTTATTGCTAAAATGAAGAATGGAACAAAAATCGAACAAGGAGCGAACAAAAAAAAATACAACCTGAAATATTAAAAGGGACATATATCGACAACTGCAAGAACTTCTAACACCAGTAAATATCAAAAGTGTGGAATTCCGGTAGAATACCGCGAAAACAGAAAGAAGTGCTATAATTTCCTCCTACACCTTCTTTCCACCAAAGGGATGTAGCAAGAGAGGTGGTAGAATAAGGGAATCAGCAACTATGTCGGTGCAGCTAGGCCCTATTTACAACCTATTTTTAAATCTTGAAAATGAATTTCGCACTTTACCCGTAACATTTCCATAAATGTGCTTCATTACCATACAACACTTGGAGTTAAAATTTTAAATGTGAAGAAAGAATGGTTTATGAATTGTATCTAGAAGTGGTTCCATTTACAAAGTAATCATAGAATTTTGATGATTGCTAACAGAAATACCGATTTTCGACATTGTCTACATTCTCTACATTGTCGACGCCAGTTTTTTAATTTTCTACATATATTTTCTACACGTGTTGAATATTAATTATCGACGCTTTGTAGACAGACCGAAATGACCGAAATTATATTCAAGCATTAATGCATAAAATTATCTGCCCAATAACGCTATAGTTTCACTGATGTTCAAAATATTTTTCTTTGTTCTATTTTAATTTAAAATTGTTAACCTCTAAAAGAACACCCTTTAGAAGCATTAATCTATCAAGCCTAAGCAAATTAGTGTCATTAGTTACGGTACATGGTAATGCAGGCTCGTAGGGCTCCGTTTTCAAATTTAACACGGAAAAACTTAAAAAATTCATGTGAATCATGAACGAGAGAGTTATGGTCCACATGGACACCCTACTGAGCATGCAATTGGCAAAATTATTGATCATTTTGAAGAAACTGGTTCAGTAGAAGGTCGTAGACCGTATCAACATGTTCATCCAGTTCGAACTCCTGATGCAGTGGCAGCTGTTAGTAAAAGTGTTCGTAATGAGCTAAACATATCAACCAGGCATCGTTCGCAAGAACTAAACATATCACGAACCACATTACGACGCATGTTGCATGTTGATCTTCATTTGCATCCATACAAAATTCAACTAACTCAAAAATTGAAGCCACCGAGCTTCAACATTGTCTTCCAAGGGTCATTGTTTGGTGTGGTTTATCGGCTGGTGACATCATTGGGCCGTTTTTCTTTGAAAACGAACAGTTAAACGCTTTTACAGTAAATGGGGATCGTTATCGCAACATGTTAACTGGTTTTTTGTGGAACAAATTGAATGAATTATGTATCAACGACCTTTGGGTTCAACAAGAAGAAGCGACATGCCACACAAGTCGTGCAATAATCCATTTATTGTCAACAAAATTTGCTGATCGCATAATTTCTATACGCTAATCATCCACAAACAATTCAACAACTTAAAAACAACATTCGAGCTGAAATTGAGGCCATTGATCCACTTTTATTGGAAAAAGTCATCAAATTTTGATGTTCGGATGCAGGCCTGCAGAGGAAGCCGCGTGGTGGGCTTATTAACGATATTGTTTCTCATACATAAAAGGCATAGAACCACCTTTCCTAATCAATAAAAAATTAAGGCTTTTCACCCCAACATGTGTTTTATTCACAACTAAAAAAGGACTACATCCTGTATTTCGTACATTATTGAAAATACACTGCTTAATGTCTACTAAATACTCTATTGCCTGATGACTGCGAGGAAACAGATCCAAGTGAGCAAACAGTAATCCGTGCCCAACGCTCAATTTCACAAAACACAAATGGCTTGTATAAACATTGGACCAAGTATTATTAGCTTTCTGAATACAGGTCTGATGGATAAAAGGATTTTTCCAAAATTTTGAAAAAAAACGGCAAATAATTATCCAGACAATATCTATTTCCTTGACAGGTAAGATCATCTATACTTTTGTGTCAACTACCATAAAAACTGTAAATAAAAGTTGTCCACAAGGATCGATCTTATCCAAGAAGTAGCATTCGCGGACAACGAATTCATGGACCTCGCAATTCTTTCCTGGCTATTCAAGACTGAGCATTCAAGAGAAAGCTCAGATCGCCATAAACAGGATAGTTAACAAGTGCAATAGTAACAAAATACTCATCTTAAGGTTTCTCTTGACATTGGGAAACTACTTTTGGTAGCTGTTAGTGGAAGGATATTTCAGATGGTAAATATGTAAAGTAGTTAGGAATTGTTTTTGCGGAAACTTACTGTGTAACCTCGATCGCGAAAAGTGTTGCAGAGAGTAGCAAGAAGTTTTCTTTTTGTTGAAATGATTAGCTAAAGAGACCAAGTGGTTGCATCCATCACTTATGTCTGTGCTGGTGTGTAGGAAAAGCTGAAAGAAATTAAAACATATCGAACAATCTTCATGGAAGCGCTTACTTTCGTAGCTGGAGCCACCTCAATCGATATATCATTGAGTGATCAATTGGCTAGTTACAAAATAAGGTAACGCGAGTTGTTAATGCTCCGTTTACGAAAATTTTATCGGGCACGGAAAATTTGCAGTCTACATGCATAGATTTGGTCTATCTGATTAAAGCAATCGCGAATGTGGTAAATGCTCAGCCGTTCATATACTGCTATTATTCGAGTGTAATCTCGCCAACAGTGCTGGAGTTCAGTAGTGCAGCAAAACTAATTTAGTCTGGCCACCTTGTAAGGTGGTACTTATGTTGCCCAATGACATCCCTGCGCTTGAAAAATCCTGAGACAGGTAAAGTAGGGTAAAATATTTTAACATTTTAAATTTTAACGTAGAGTTCGTCGCCACAGTATTCTAAAATTTGGACGAACAGTACAGTTTCTTCGTGCAACTTCATGCAGGTGTGAAATAAAAGTGAACAGTAAAGTGAATTAGTGAACAGTGATAAATAGTGAATTTGTTGGAGAAGTTAAAGGTGTTGGTAAATAAAGTTTATAACTTTAAACGCCCGAAATTCGTAACAACATAGGGTGTTAACATTTTTGAACAAATGCCCATTCCTGAAACATGAAACAACAACATTTCCAAAATCATGATATACTTTATGGTTTGCACATATTATAACTCTCATGTTGCTTAAGTACCTATTACAAATTATACAGATTTAAAAAGTTTAGAATTTTAAAAGAAATTTGGAAACACCAACATACGCAAACACACAGCCAGAATTAGGCTGATTTTTACTTTATTCCAATGTGCAAGTGGCATAACCGAATAACAAAACATTTTCAACTTTTCCCATGTAAAGTTTCATTTTTCTAAATTCCTATTATGACGATAATATTTTTTCGTCAGTGTGGCGCAACAATGGTGGCAGTCGCAGCACCAACAACATCAGTGTATATCATGTTTGAAAGGTTGATGATGAGAATATAATTTTAACAAATGATGATGGCGTTCCTTGCTCCCCTTATACGTAATAGGTACAGCAAAAGCACTCATATACACGCACAACACCAAAATCTTTGTGTTTAATTTTCTGTGCAGGATTTTGTTCTAATTGAAATGAAAGCCAAAATTAGATGTGGATTAAATAACGTAGAAGAGAAAAAATTTGTGGAGAGCTTTTCTGTTTTTTATAATAATTTTGAACATAATTTCGGTGTTTTTTTTTTGTATTCGAGATGTGATGTAAGAACCAGTGAAATTTAATTTTTCGTTTATTTTTTACTTTTTGTTTTGCCACTTAAAACGGAAAATCTTCAATTTTCTACTGTGTACGCGTATAAAAATACCATTAATATTTTAGTTGGGCTTAGATGTTTACTCGTGTACATAATCCCTGGAAAAAAAATAAATTTTTCTATTTACTTTAATGAGAATTGGGTCGTTCATTGTGTGATTTTTGATTATGTCTTCTGCTTTATGGACGGCATTATGTAATGAAAGCTCATTAAACACCTGCAATTTATGATTATACAAACCAGTGGACCATATTATCAATTACCGTATGCTAGCTTTTTCATTAAATTTTATCAGTGTCCTTATTTTATTGTATATAAAATATTAATACGAATGCCATCATAAATCCAATCCATATCATATGCGAATTCAAATCACGAATTTTTGTGCAAGCTAACCAAAAAAAACAATTAAATTAAATCCTTATGCTTTTTTGGGGAAGTAAATAAACCAAGCATCAAGATTAACAATATAATCACCATAAAATTTCCCTAAAATATGTGTATGGTACGTACATACATAAAGAAGGAAACTAAAAGCTTAATTTAATTAAAACATTTATATATCGTCAAACAGAATAAAAAAAAATATTTTATTAAATTGGATGCTGTTTAAATAATAAAATATAAAGCAACCAACCATAAGACAATGAATGATACAACGAGCAATGAACGACAAGTCATACACATAATAAAACCAACAACAACGAAATTAAGCTTTTTGTGCTGTGCTGTGAATACATCAAAATTAATTTAATTTTTTCACACATCACGAGCATAATTTATTTGTTTATTTGTATGTGTGCAAGTAGTTTTTTGTACGTAGCATTTAACCCGAACATAATTAGCTCCGAGTTCCTTACCTAGATTGACTTCGTTCTCGATTCACCGACATTAACCCCACATAACAAAACATAAAATAAAAATAGCAAACTTTGTATTTTCTTAAGAAATTACAAGATATTGGGGTTGATATACATTCACCCGTAAACACCCTCCGATATAATATTATTCTGTCGTCACGTCATACAATTCCATCATCCATTTGGGACATAATAAGAAAACTACAACATAACTAAAATAAAATAATTTTCCCAGCAAACATTATAATGCCAAATAAAAAAATAACAAAATTATTAATTAATTTTAGCTTTAGTGCTTTTTACAGAGTTTTAGTTACAATTTTTGTAGTTTAATGTCAAAAGCATATATACATATGTGTACCAAAGTTATTTGTCTTAAAACTTTATGTTGATACTCTTAAGTTTTCTTTTATATGAATATACGAGCTTTCGATAAAGCTACGATAGAAACAGTAAAATATCATAATAATTTTTTTATTGCACAATTATGAATTGAATTTAAATTTATGCTTTGGGAATAAAGCTCTTTAATCCATTTATCCAAGTAATATAATATCATACAGTTTTATGTAATAGTTTTCATTATTTTATGTGCAGGTCGTAATTTTTTTTTATATTTTTGAGCAAGAACTTGCGGAGCTTTTGATGCGTTTTTCAGTTATTTATAATCAGGAGACTATTGTGTTTTTAAGTCAACGATTTAACAATGATGCTGTACTAAATTGGATAATAATATTTTATTCGAAGTACTTTTGCAATGTAATCCACCTTTAACTAGTTTGAGTAAGAGATCAGTGTCATGTTACTAAATCGACTGATTGAAAATAATTAGGAAGATTATTTTTTTTCGAAAAAAGGAGAAGCAGTTTTTGTTCAGCGATCTTCTACTATTAAATATTCTTTAATTATTTTTTTACGTTCTTTGGTTTAACTCGGTTCGTCCGAATAAGTCAAATTTCGTAATCGATGTTTGGCCCACTTCGCGATGTCTTCCTCGAGCCATCTAGATTATAGAGCCTCCCAGTTCGAGCTTTTCTCCACTAAACTTAAAATATTGGGTGAATAAATTTATATTTCCCATTGAAAATAATGAAAACTGGCCAAGTTTATTTTTTAATTTATGCATATTTGAATATGAGCTTTTTTAATGTTTTTATACCGAAAAATAAAGAAAAGTTGAAACTTTAATTAGTTAAGCTAATTACCTTAAGCTAGAACGAGTTCACTTATAGGATTCATTGGGACCGACCCGGCAACACATTTGAGATTTAAAAATAACAAAATGCCTACTTGAGGCGAAGTAATTAAATAAATTGAACCTAACCTGAGGTTAACAAAATTCGCTTTATCTTTGAAAAATAAAAATTACAAGTTTTGGTCGCTATTCGTACTGGTCACATCCATTTTATAATCCATTTACAACTAATGGGGCTTGTTCGAGATGCCCCGTGTAATACCTACCTTGAAGCGGGTGATGTATAGGTAGCTCAGTTGGTGTAGGTCAGTTGTCTTCCCAGCCCAGTTTCAAGCTCATATAGTTTAACAGAGGGCAAACAATTGCGATTTATTCGATGATTTGCACATGAACCCAGTGTGACATTGAATGCGGAACCTATCTAAACTGAAGTGCAACTAATAATGCAACTATAATGCAACTTCGGAAAGTCTAATCAATATTTATTGAAAAAATGTTCTAAAAGTGGAAATTTTATTTTGCTATTAAGCCGAAGAGTCCCGATCTACGGACATTTAAAAAACGGCATCTTAAAAAGAGAAATGTTTAAACCGAATAAGAATCAAAAGGCGACTTCCCTAAAAGTGATTTTTGAAATGGATTTAAAATGAAAGGGGCGAGGTTCATAAAATAACTTCAAATTGAGATTTTTCAAATGGGCATATGGGTAAAATAAAAGTCTGTGCTTTATAAAGGAACAATGCATAACGGTATTTTTTTAAACAACAAACAATGTCATCAAGCAAAAGGCAGAGCCAGTTTATTTATTTCTTAACCGATTATGACAAAATTCGGCAAAATTGCGGGTGTCGATTCGTTGAAACCGATTTTCGATGACTCGGGCACACATTTTGACGGAAACGCATCTTATCTCTCGTTCAATATTGGTTCTGAGCTCCTCCACAAAAACTCTAGAGGTGTAAAATCACACGATCTAGCTAGCCAATCGACAGGACCTTTTCTGGTTACTAACACGTAAATCGAATTTAGATTTCAATAAGTCGACTATTAGACCGGCTGTGTGGCATGTCGCACCGTCTTGTTGAAATCACATATCTTGTTTACGTTGCAACATATCTGTATAGCGATTTCCATTGACTGTAACGTAACGGTCATTTACATCAACGAAAAAAAAAACGTTCCAATGATACCGCCAGCACGAAAACCACACCATACAATTATTTTTTGTGGATGAAGTGGTGTTTCTTGAAGCACATAAAGGTTTTCACCTGACCAATAACGCATATTCCGTTTGTTGACGAAGCCGTTTAGTCAAAAATAATCTCTGAAGATGATTTTGTGATGAAATTGGTCTTCTTCTTCCAACATTTCCAGAGCCCTTTAACTCTTGTGTTAACTTGAACTTAAAAGGGTGCAAGCCAAAATCCTTTCGCAAAATTCGCTAAAGTGTGGTCTGAGCGACGGACGCTTGAACGGCAGTAATTTTCTGGGCACTTCGACCAATCCGTTGGTTCACTGGCACGGGAACATCCAGCAGCGAATATTTAGACTCAAATTTTTTCACTACACTATGAATTGCTTGTTTACTGGGACGATAATTACGACTAAAAATTGGAATTAGCGTTATTGGAATTAAACTTTAATAATTTGTTAACGTTGTTCGTTCGTGTACTTCACCACGATGAAAACGTTGTCTTTACTGAAGGTTTTGACACTGACAGTTTGGTTATTTGTTTAAGAGTGCGTTCAAAATGGAAGTTCGAAAGTGTCAATTCGCAAATGGAAAATCCGATATAATAAGATTTCTAAAATGGAATGAAGTTCTGAACATGAAACACGGAAACGGTCTTTTAATAATGATCAACCAATTTTAGAGAAATTCGAGAACACGACAGGTTTTTGAAACGATTTCGTAGTAAAGCTCTGGCCAATCATAAACTATTTTTTAACTGAGTTTGCGTACAATACAATTAAACCAATGAGTGTACACAAATGGCTTAGCTCAGTGGTTCCAAATTAGTCACATTTCAGACTTCCGTACAAAACCAAATTTCACCATAATTAAATTAAAAAAAAACTGTTTGTTCCGTTTGCTTTAGGACGTTGCATATCTTACTTTTATGATTTTTTTTGAAAAGTTCCTTTTTAATTCTTTTTTTATTCTTATGTCGTTTTGAAAAATTTTTTGATTCAAAACCCTCTGGAAAAACCTATTTTCCCAAAATGTTGCGGAATACTATACGTAATTAGGAATAAAATCGCATATAGTCATGCAAAAACTGGTAAATGATACTAATTCACAAAAAAATTGAGAACTCGCCTGCCAAAGGCTCTAATAATAGTTTTGTAAAAAAAACTACTTATATACATGTAATTCCGTATACTAAATGAGAAACCTTTGAAGACGAACTCGGTAGCAGGTATCACTAAGATCACGCACATGCTTTAATAGACATTTTTAGTCCAGATAGGACTGTAAATTTTTGTGATACCTATAACTTGAAATTTTTTCATGATATAATCGGCAACGATATATTGATCCAAATTGTTGTCACGAAGCACATCCATAAGAGATCAAGGGTTTTCTTATTAAACAGCACCTCTCTGAATATGTTAATAATGTTACTATTAGAAACTCACACTTTATTATAAAGTAAAGCAGAGACTAAAACGAAAATAAATTAACTTCCAGAACAGTCGTGAGAAACGAAGTACGCACAAGACCAGTGTTATATCGTGTAGTCCCGTCGTTATTGATATTCCATATGTCTAAAAGAAAAGTGGAGAAAGAAACTAAATAGCTGTTAAAGTCGGGGTATTTAGGCCATCTAAATATGAGAATAGTTCCCCTGTATGAGTAGTATCTAATGAAGCAGACGCATCAGAAGAGAAGAACTACAGAATTGTAATTGACTACCGTAAATTAAATTCAGATACCGCAGATAATGTCATTCTGACCATTAATAACATTCAGGAATAACATCTACAACATGAAGCTTAGAAAAACTGTCTTAAAAGAATATAATTACGAGATAAAATATCAATTAGAGAAAACAAAACAATGGCGAACACGGATGAAAACCAACAAGAAAAGAATATTGTATCCGTTCACCGACGAGCACATCGTAATACAGTAGAATCGGGATCAAATTATTGAAAACTACTATTTCCCAAAGACGAGCAGGTCAATTATACTATATGTCAAGCGTCACATGCCAAAGGAAGAAATACGATAAACATCCAACTAAACCTATCTTTAAACTCACACCTACCCCATGGTATGGATTCAAGAAAACTTTTAAAACTGTATGAAAATCACATTGGAAAATGAATAAATAGTGAGCTTTTATGCTCGTTGTTGTTGTATTACGTCATGGTTTCAAATCACAATGTGGGTCTCTTTCTTTCTCAGTCTAAAACACGATTGCATGGCCATGACAACATAAAAAAAATATCGTTGAGTTGGTGTTAGTGACAGGCAAGCGCGCTTATATTTGGGATTTTTTGACAGCCAAGTTTTATTTCTCTTGTATTTCCTTAAATACTTAAGTTTATATTATGATTATTCAGTGACATAACCACAATTTATCCAAGTACAGTTTCAGACTATTTTTAATCCAAATTTAAAAAAAATTTATTTCAGAATTTCATTATTTTCTAAAAGTTTACCCTATTTATCCGACATTTTTCATTTTATTTTTTGATTTTTTGCTGCGTTTTGATTTGTGCAGCGATATTAATTATTTCCGGGATCAGGGTTTTGTTGAATTCCGTTATTGCAGTATTCAAATGTTTATTTGCGCCTTAAATTGTTGTACCGCAATCGCTGTAGAAGTGGCTGCACAGTCCTCGGCAGGAAATACATCGTTTCAGTGCAGCTATGAATGTATTTGTTGTTAAATCACTAACAACGTCTAGATGTACTGATTTTAATTTTATTGAACCAGTTTTTCAAAAATCATTGAGATAGTCTAACATGTGATACTAGCAACTGTCCGAGAAACTATCTTGCTTCTTCATACCGGTAACACCGAGCACGCGAAAAATCTTTATGGAGAGAAGCTTCCAACGACGGCTGTATCTTGGGGAAATAACACCTTTCCAAAAAAAAATTTTGCTTCTGATTGAATGAAATTTCGTCTTCTTTTCGATACTAGAATCCGTTTTATTTTATTTGGTTTTTTTATAACTATTTTGAGTACAATAAAAATTGTCTAAAAGATAAAAAAATATGCTGCTGTTTGAGACTGTAAACGAACTTGCTCGATATTTCATTTCCAAATTCAAATTAACCATTTTATAGTGAATTTAAAAACCTTTGAAAATGTTGCTGTTGAAATTTCTGTACGTTGTCGATTTAATGAAGTTTTTGGGAGAAACGTATCAAAAAGCGTATACACATTAACAAGTACATTTTTTATCTTGTAAACTAAGCACTCTAAGCTGTTGAAAGCTTATCGATAAAAATCACGTCGACCTGTGAGAGTTCCGTATCTGATCAAACGGCCGATGCAAAATTTTGCGTTCACCTGGACAAAGATTAAACCTTAATTGCGTGATGCCAAACGTAGCATTTCATGGAGGTTCGTTGATGGTTTGGGCGAGTATTTCGTGGAATTACAAGACAGATTTGGTAGTATACCACATTCAGGAAGAAATTTTAAGGCTTCATATGCTTACAATGAAAAGGTAAATTGGGCGTGGATTTTTTATGCATGATAAAATGGGATATGTTACAACGGCGTGTAAGAAAACGACAAAGCAACCAACAATTTTGCAGGAACTCCGAGATGCTTTACAAAAAGGATGGCAACAAATCACCATGCAACAAATAGACAATGTTTTAAGTATACCACGGCGTATTTCTGAAGTAATGCAGAGCTAGAGCAGGTAACACGCGAAATTTAAAATTTCATTTTGTTCGTAGATTTTAGTTTTATTACGTTTGAATAAAGGTTAAAAGAATTTTTGTTGCATTATACCTTTTGAAATAAATCACATTTTTTAGTGTAAAAACTCTCCCAGATTTTGAACCACCAAAGTTGTGGTCACGTTCTTCGCTAAAACTTCAATAAATTGACAAGGAGTCGCCGTACAGAAGTTTCTATAGTAACATTTTCAAGGTTTCCAAATTCTCTATAAAATGGCTAATTTGGATTTCGAAATGAAATATCGAGCAAGTTCGTTTCCAGTCTCAAACAGCAGCATATTTGTTTTCTTTTAGATAATTTTTATTTTACTCAAAAAGTCATTAAAAAACAAAATAAAATAAAACGGATTCCAGTATCGAAAAGCTGCAAAATCCGGCAAAATTTCCAAAATTATTTTTTGGAAAGGTGTTACTTTACCAAGCTACAAGTGCTCACATCTCACAGTGTTTTTACCAACAATTCAAATTTTGCCCGGAGAGCCCAAGCCTTTTTATATGTACGGGCTATATTCGATTATATTCGAGTGCAAAAACTCTAGGATGAACTATTAATTGGGTATGTGCCATCGGATCTCATTTAGTCTATTTTCAACATTTTGTATTTTGCCAAAGGAGATCAACCCTTTTTATATGTACGTGTATGGTCGGCTCTGATATAATGGTCTGTGAAAATTTTAAATTTTGAAAGGGGAGCCAAACCGTTTTTTATTTGTACGGGCTATATTTATTTAAAAAGGTTCAAATGTGTACTATTCGATGGTAATCGTGGCTATATTGGGAAAACTTAGATTAGATTATTCTGTTTGATCGGCTCAGATCTAATATTTTTGTCAACCTTTCGAAATTAGTCATGGGAGCCTTACCCTGTTTATATGTGCGGACTATACTAATTTGATTAAGCTTGAGTATCTACTATCGGATTTGCATTGGTCGGGTGGTGGTGGTGGGTGTTGTTCATTGTTTGGTAATTCCTGTATCTCTCGAACTAATAATTTAATAACGTAAATTGAACAACAATCTTCCATCCCTCATGGGCTCAAGTTGTAACTGCGATATTTTCAGCGTAAATACCTAGTGTATTTTCAAATGGGAATATTTCAACAACGCTGAGGTGTTGGGAGTGCAGTCACTATCCACAAGTACATTAGGATGATTACCAACATGCTCAGAGGTCCCTTATCGAAGCATCGTGATCTTCTAAGATTGGTACTAAACGTTTCTGGCTGTGTATTTTATTTTTGTTCTGTGCTGGTAAGTCTGTGATTTTTGAAATTGAGGTCTATAGGCAAAATGCATATTTTTGGACCTTGCCATCAATACCCGGATGTAGATTCTAAATTGTTCCTAGAACCTGTCAAGGTGGCGGTAAATTTCTATACTTGGCCTTTCTTCAAGCCATTGCAATCTGCGTTGTAATGATGTTAAATATTAACACGACCTTATGCTCCAGGAATCTTGTACCAGAGCCAACTTCCAACGATTGCTTAAATTACAGACCCAGGATTTGGTTGATGACTGTGTCTTCGACGTCTGAAAACGTGGAGCACATTGGTCTAGAATTTAAACATGCCTCCATTTGATTTAACTCGTTCACATTTCTTTGTATCTCAGTACCGTTTCAACTAATATTATTTTAAGGTGGTATTTAGCTGATTTTGCCTCTCACCATCCAACGAAAGGCGGACTTACTGGGAATGAAGGTTTTGTTGAATTCCGTTATTGCAGTCTTCAAATGTTTATTTGCGCCTTAAACTGCTGTAGCGTAATCGCTGTAGAAGTGGCTACACTGTCCTCGGCGGGAAATAAACCGTTTCAGTGCAGCTATGAATGTATTTTTTGTTAAATCACTAACAACGTCTAGATGTACTGATTTTAATTTTATTGAACCAGTTTTTCAAAAATCATTGAAATGATTATTTCCCGTATGTGTAAATGGCCCAGATAGTCTAGCATGCGATACTAGCAACTGTCCGAGAAACTATCTTGCTTGTTCATACCGGTAACACCGAGCACGCGAAAAATGTTTATGGAGAGGAGATTCCAAAGACGGCTTGAGATATTTAGAAACGCATGGCACATTAAAAACACCCAGTCGTAACTTTTTGTCAACTCACCTCCGGCAATCGAACCTAGGAACCTCGAACACCATAAACAACATTCTACTTACCCTTCTATCGAGGGCGACTAATTGTTTCAATATTGGCTTGAAACTAATTGGCATTATTAATACAATTTAATGATTTTGTATGCTTAGTCTCGAATGATGCTATCGAGCTTCTGAGTAGTCCACCTACTCGTAGGATATACCTATTTTGTCAACAAATAAATGTAAATGTCATAAAGAACTTTTTTCGGTTCAAGTTAAAACCTTTATTCAACATTTTTATTTCTTCGAGGAATCCCGTTTTCTATATGTTGTTGATTATTGAATTTCGGCTGATCTTTCGTTCGTCTCATGATTTGATACGATTTTCTACACACACATGTACCTACTTTAGTTTTTAACATCGCCGGATCTTAAAATCACCCTGCTATATATGACAGCAGCATATGCCTGTGATATTGTGATTAGAATTTATCCATTTAAAAATTTTAATTTTGCTTCCAAGCAGTAACTGGGGTTGAAATTTTAAGCACTGAACTTGTAGGTAATTAGGTAGGTTAGGCCGTAGGAGTAGTAAAAGTAAGGAATTGTCTTGAAATTTTTTACATTCACAAATTTCGTAATTAATTAACATAAAAAAGTATGATACCGATGGTAATTTTGCGGAACTGTCTTTAATATTCTTCATTTTGTATGATCGGCTCTCATAAAATATTATTGTCAACATTTCTTCTTTTGTCAGGGGAGCCTTACTCATTTTAAATGAGCTATACTAATTTGAGTGTGCCTTATAAGATAGGTTATAATTATTTTGTCAGGGGAGTTCAATCCATTTTATATGTAAGGACAATACGAGGGCGTAGTGAAAAGTCTGATAAAATAGCAACAGAGGGCGCTACAATCGCAAATCCCAGTCCAAATTTAAAATTTTCAGACAGATCTGTCATTTAGTTCAGTTTTGACAGCCATTGAAAACAGACAACCAACAATGGGGGGGGGGATTTGCAAACATGGAAAAAAGTGAATTTTATGTTTCGCAAAAACCAAACTTTAATAAATATTATGGGGACTCTTCACAATCGATTAAAATGATTCACAAATGGTTTACTGATTTTCGTTGTGGTCGTCCAAGCACAACTGATGCCGAACGTTCAGGACACCCAAATTAAATCACCACACCAAAAATGTTTGACAAAATCCATGATACGGTATTTCAAGACCGCAGAGTGAAAGTGCGCGAGATATCTGAGATAGTAGACATCTCAAATGAACATGTAATACGCGCAATATATTACACAAACATTTGAATATGAGAAACCTATCCGCGCGTTGGGTGCACGTTTGCCTACAATCGACCAAAAACGCACACGTGTGACAACTTCAGAGACAGGTTTGACGATGTTCAAGCGAAATAAAAAGGAGTTTTTGCGTCGTTTTATAACTGTGGGTGAAACATGGATCCATCACTATACACAGGAGACAATTAACAGTCTAAACAGTGGATTTATACTGACGAAACTGTGCCGAAGAAGACTAAGGCGGTTTTATCGGCCAACAAAGTCATGGGCCACAGTTTTTTGGGATGCACGCGGCATAAACCACATCGATTACCTTCAAAAGAGAAGAATAGTCAACGGCGAATATTACTGCAACTTATTGGATCGTTTCAACGACGTTTTGAAAGAAGAACGACCCTATTTGAAGAAGAAAAAAGTTCTCTTCCATCAAGACTATGCACGGGTGTACACGTGTGTAGTTGCCATGGCTAAAATCGACGAATTACGCTTCAAATTGCTTCCACGTTCGCCATATTCCAGACTTAGCCTCCTGCAACTATTTCCAGTTTCCGAACTTGAAGAAATGGCTCGACGGAAAGAGATTCAGCTCTAATGAGGAGATCATAGATGCAACAAACGCAGGGAAGGTTTGAAGGGTTGGAGAAATCGTATTATTTGGAAGGGATCGAAAAATTGGGAAAACGTTGGACTAAGTGTAGCATTGAGCTAAAAGGCGAAAATATTATTCCTTTTTTTATTTTTACCAGACTTCTCACTCCGCCGTCGTACTAATTATTTTGTATAGGCTCGAGTGTTCACTATTCGATGGTAGTATTAGCTATATTGCGCAAACTCTAGGATTGTTGTTCATTTGATGTTTAACCTCAATTGTTAAATATATAAAACGTTCAAAACATTAATATTTGCATATCCTTGCATAGGCAGGTACTGAGATGTAAATGAATGGTTAGGTTTGAAGGTTTAAAAAAATAAAAATTCGAAACAATTTTAAAATGATATTTTGATACTTTAAATATAGGCTTCTGCCGCATTTGAAAAATCTAGTTTATAAATATCTCAGACTCTGTTGATAATTTATTGAGATAGCAGCAAACCACACACCTATGATGAGGGATTGGCCGTTCGCTCGAATGTACGAATTACTTAAAACCTTCAGTGTATCGTACGTGAAGTAACAAAGTACGCAGATAGGAGCGACTCTCATCTCATGCACACAATGAGTACATGCACGAGACTACTCTGTTGGCACCTCCTTGACGAAATAATTTTGTGAGTTTTCAATATAAAGAATTTTCCGAGCATTTCTGTCCGAGGGACTTGGGGTACTAATAGTGCCTGTTCCTCATTTTCATCCTCGAAGAATATTTGCTGATGTTTTTCCAAATGAACGGTCAGACGCATAACTGTGGACAAGCGATAATGCTTTTTTGACTTAAACGAGGTTACTGATTTTCATCTACTTGGTATTGAAATTGTGTTTGAGCAATGGGTATGGACTGATATTGCACAACATATAACGATTGTCCATTTGGGTACATTTGACAGTAGCAATTTCGCCTTGACGTCGATGGGACTGTGGATAATTGCTAGCGTTGGCTACTGTATCGTTCAGAAACTCCTTTGGGAACTGTGTTTTTGACCTTCTGTTGAAGGCCATACATCGTGGTTTTAAGCATGTTCTCTCCTCCGTTTTGAATTTGTTTCAATACTCGAGATAATCGTAGAGACGAAATGATTAATATTTTCAGCAGATGTGAACTTGTCTTTTGCTCGAAGAGTGATTAAGATTTGAGCATGTTAGAGACTGCGCTTCTGAAACTCGATTTTGAAAACGAAGGGTGTGCATTGACCAAAAACACATTGTTTTGGGAAATCATTAAGAAGCGAGTAAAGCTTGATCTTAAAAACGCGTGCCGGTTAGCGGTGAATGTGCTAAATAAATCAAGAGTACTGTTCTCAGCAAATAAGAGTCAACCAACCAGAGTTAAACGACCAGCATTCATGATTCGGTTGAACTTACTGAGAATAGTTGTTTGGGTGACTTTATATTCCAGCATCCAGGGTATGATTCACATTGCACAATCATTTGCGAACCGACTTCTCCGTATAGGAAGACAGAAAAGCATAAGTCATTGACTCGAGGTTTGAGCTGAGAATGTTAATTGTCAAATCGGATTGTTGTTGAATTTTTATAAAGACGATTGTCAGAGTGGTGATCTCAACGAAACACACTTGATTCACATACCTCAGCCTCACTGATTATTTGATAAGAATGTGCGAGGCGATTGTGTTAACGAGGGAATCGATCAATTTGGTACAGAACTACACTAGGGCAATTTGTGTTTGAAAATTATGATGGAGATAATGAATTGATCTTACAATCAATTTATCATTGTTCGAGACCCGAAAAAGTTCCAAGAATTTTTTTTTGATCGAATGGTGCTTTGAGCAACAGTTTTGGAAGGGCTTTTCGACCAGCTGACAAGCTTTCTTAAAAATTATTTTTATTAAATTATTTTATATTAACCTCAAGGGACTGTAGAAATTCCGAAGTTGTACAAGCAATTCAAACGATAACTTTTGGGTAGTGCTACTGAAATTGTCTTACCAAACAATCAGTAAAATATCACCTCACAGTGTAAATCCCACTAATATCAATTTCACAATAAAAATCATAAAATTTAATGTCTCCCATAAAGTCTGGCATAATAACACACCATGTAATCCTAAACACCAATACAAAACATCACACTTTAGGTCCCCACAGAAACACGGGTCGCGAAACGCGCCACTGATAATCCACATAAAATCCGTTATTATCATTTTTCTTCCCAATTCGGGAGAGACGAAAAATAAAAAAAAATTTAAGATGCTTTTTTATGATATGTCTAATTGTGTTCAAGGTGGTGCCGTGCTGCTATCAACCTCAACTAAACACTTTAAGTATCATCGTTTATTGTATTGTATTTACATAAGACGCGGAATAATGCTGATATGTGTGTGAGGATTAAAATTTTCCTTGGCAGATGGGGTGGTGGAAGCTTTTTTACGCTTCCTTGAGAAAACAATATTCGAGTAACCCGAATGAAAACATTTTTAATTATTTGCTAACATAAAACGATAACATAAAAGAAATTAAATTTTCGGAAGCATGTACATTGTACATACAGCAAAATTGCTTGTAATTTTATGTGTTGTTATTACAAAACACCTGGTCTGGTGTGCAGAGCCTAAATGAAACACGAAATAAAATGGATTTTAATTTAGAAATTTAATTAGAAATGGTACACAAGTGAAGTAATAAAAAAAGTTGTTCTCATATTTTTCATTCGTTAATTTTGGCATGATTTGAAATATTTTTGTAGCCCTAAAGTCATATTCATCATTAGTGTTTTGGGTGAGTGGGAGATACACCTGAATAAAATTAGTTGATGTAACATGATTTCTGTCGTGCTGTATCCTAAAGTGGTTCCTGTGTTATCCATTTGTTGTAATTATTTTAAATTACTGGGATGAGATTCTGTAAAACTGTTACACATGGCTAATAGCCAGACGAATGTTATAATTCAAATCTTTGAAAAATGGTTGAATTAAATACTTTCAATTTGAATCCTGGAACCACGGTTTTATACTTGTATGTCGCATCTATATAGAGTGAAATAAGACTTGTAAATTCAATTTTTGCATTCAAGGGTTAAAGAATTGTCACCGTCCTTAAGGATTGTCAAGACTTTTGTCCTGTTAAATGTGGTCATTTAAAATGAATTTGTGAAAATAGTTCCCATTCTGTGCAAAATGGCGATGATTGTTCTTACAAAATATTTAGGTAAATGGTTCGAGTCCGTTTGGAAAGGTTTGACAAACTAATTGGTTGTAAATTTGACGTTTATGGTTTTTTGGACCAGGAACTGAAGCTTCAGCTCAGCATAAGATGAAACACACGAATCTTAATTTGAATTACCATCGATAAGTTGATGGCAGGACCAGGAAGGCGAAAACACGAGATATTTGGCTAATCACATCTTATACTAGTAATATTTAGAAGCGTGCCAGCAAACACAAGCCTAAATCCAAAAAATTGACAAACAACCATTAATAGTTAACAGAGATCGTTTAACTTCTTCGCATACAGCGTGTTAAGCAGTTTCTTAACCAGAAGGGAAGAATGAAACTTATTACAAGCAAGAAGATCAATACAAATGGTTTACAGAGTTAGTTCTTATGAATTATCCTTGAATCATTAAGTCCCTAGAGCATCGAGCGTCGCCCGGTCAAAGATTGTTTGAAGTGCTCGTTGTTTTGTTCATACCAAATTTGTTAATTTATATTACCAGCCGATTTTCATATTATTTGTCTTTACATCAAAAACTCATGTTAGAAGTCTACGTTCAACAAGCAAACAAAATTCCAAATATGTTCACAATCTATATTATAGACTTCCATTTTCATCAAACAATCTGAGTTCCATAGAAGAAGAGGTTACATGGCGACCAAACTGAAGGATCTCTCTCAAATTTATTTATCAAAATCGTTTAGCCGAAAATATTTCTAAACAGGGATCCGGGTCTCGTCAGAGAATTGCCTGCATAATTTTTTCCGAACTTAGGACTCATCGCAGTCAATTCCTGGCTTTTGAAACCTCCCGTACCTATCTCAAAATCGTTCGACCAAAAAGCATATTAAAGAGGACCCTCGTCTAGCCGGAGGACTCCATAAAGAAAATTTTCCGAAATTATTACTAATCGAAATTTATTTGTGGTACTCAAAAACTTATTGTTGAAACCTTTGGCACAAGGATTTAGTTTTATGGCTTTTAAATGTAGTAGATCGAGAAAACATTAATTAGAAAACCAATGGCTCAACATACTACAACATGGAGGTACTCTAGGTAAGGGAACAACTCTCTCACAATAATTTTTAGTAAAAACATTAGAGCCGAAAAAACTCAAGAAAGTACCCAGCTCTGGCCTCAATAAACGAATTTTCTAAATTTAACAGAATCGATTCCAAACCTTACTGGCTCACTCGTAAACAACTTTTCCCGAAATCGGGAACTTTCACCATGAAGTTCTGCATATTCAACCGGTGTGAAGTTTTCAACATTTATCAAAAGTGTAGCTACACAAATTAACAAAAAAGAAAAATGTAGATACACAATTTAACAAAAAGTGTAGAACTATATAAAAAAGTGGCAGGGTTGAATTTGTTATAATTTTCACTAAATATAATCTAATCTAATCCGCAGCATATCACTGCGAACTTTGGGGAATTTTGTTTGTTTAGAGTAAATGGAAATAATAAGATAAAAAGTGGGAGTGTCCTCGAAATGCCAGTATACTCAGATTTGTGGTGTCATCTCTAGCATTTAGTGTTGATGGCCCTTAAACACCCACAAGACCCGGTTTACACATTTTATTTTATTATTTCCATTTACACTAAACAAAAAAAAATCCCCGAAGGTCGCAGTGATATGCCGCGGATTAGATTAGATTATATTTAGTGAAAATTATAACAAATTCAACCCAGCCACTTTTTTATGTAGTTCTACACTTTTGTTAAATTGTGTACGTACATTTTTGTTTCATGTTAATTTGTGTAGCTACACTTTTGATAAATGTTGAAAACTTCACACCGGTCATATTCAAAAACCCCTTAACAGAATATCTGTCAAAAACATTTGAGCAAGAAAGATAAAAGTTAATACTTGCAACTAAGGCCGAAATGGATGGCTCTCAATATATATTTTCAAAAAACAAGAGCAATCGCAGTTAAACCCCGATATTTGAAAACGCGCTTCAAGAAAAATTTATCAAATTCATTTGAGCTTAGAAAAAATTAAAAAATAAAGCCCGAGCCCTACCATAGAACACATAAACTAATTTTTCTGAAACGAGGTCACAGTGCAATCGATTTCTGCTAATTGATAACCTTCTTTTAAGAATGCATATCAAACCATTTGAACATGGAAACTGGAATACCCCAAACGAATTTTACCGAAATAATTAGTACCCATCGCAATCGATTTCTGATACTCGAAAACTGTTTCGGCCACTCTCGTAACATTTTCAAAGACTTGAACTGACCACCTGACACTCAAAATCTGCATTTCATCAACTATGTCATCATAGACGACTAGAAAAAAATTGTTGCAAATGGAATAAGTGTCTCACAGAAGAACTCCACAAATAAATTTTCTCAAATCGAGACCAATCGTAGTCGACTGACAAAATACTCGTAGTACTATAAAACCTCCGTTTAAAAAATGGAATCGGTCCACTGTAGGGTTCCTTAAACAAGTTTTCCGAAATCGGGACACCATTATCCCCTTTCCTGCAATTTTCATCAAAGTCGTCTGAGTTTAGTAAAAAGATAAAAAAGAATAAATAAATATCAAAAACGAACTCTGGCCCCATCAGACGATACTCTAAATGATATTTCCGGAATCGTAATCTATCGCGTTCGGTTCTTAATACTCAAAACCTCCTTTTAGCAACCTTCATAACAATCGTTTGACCGGAAAACCTATAAATTAAATTCCTTGTACTCGAAGAAATTTTTAGAAATTTTTGAACAACGGAGCTAGGAAATTCATTTTATACACATTGGATTTCTATGGACTGACAATTGCGATATGAATCCCTAAAAATAAATTTCAAAATTTTATGGCAGAATCCTGAAATTGAATACAATTAAGAATTATGAAAACAGCTTTAGAAAATATCAAGTACAACCAAAAAGCAACGGGTTGTAATTGACGTCTTAATAACGTGGAGCTCCATCAAATCTTTAAATGTCAATTTGCTCACTGGATCAAAACTTCTACAAAATTTTGATCTGGCATCACTATTACGTTTTCGGCTGCATACATTAACATTTCTCACTATCGTTTGAAAACGATCCTTCGTGAAACAACATCACCCTTATGGCTCACAGATTGATTTGTTCTACCAACTGTATAGCTGACAACGGATGTGATTATCCATTAGCTGCACCTATATTCTAGACTTCTATATGAACAACTTGCTACCAGGAACTAATTATGTATCGATCAAGCATTCCAATTGTTTACTCAAATTGTATACCGTTGGAAGCATAACCCTTAGAATTTAATCGTGAATCATCTGGATTTGAAACATTCGGCATATACTGGAATTCCGATACAGGCGATACGTGTTATACCTTCTATTGAAGTATGGTTGGGACCACCATCTTCCACCAAAATATAGCAAATCTAATGAAATTTGAGGCGTCATTTGCCGAAACCCGACAAAATCCACGTTACTCGATTTCTATCTATATTCAAGGAACCGCAAAGTACTGAAGTCAACAATGCTTACTGTGCGAATTGCTTTCAGACGAAATTATAGCAAAATTCTTATTAATGAAACTATAGTGAAAGAAGTCTCATGAAAGGACTACCATTTGAAATGGGTGAAATCAGCCAATAAACATTATAGAGTAAATTATTATTTGTGAATTGTTTATAAAGTTCCTATCATTTTCAAAAACATTTTTGGGATTATTTGCAAACCTTACTATAAGTTGGGAAGGCGAAAAATATCTTGGATATTAGCATTTGGCTTAAAAACGTAAACATTAGAGGGATTACTTTAAAATGGACACAAGATTCTTTCTTACGAAGAAAAATTGAAACGATCCAGACTTGTACCCCATTAAAAACCTACATGAATGAAACGCTCCTAAAACATTTTGAACCAATCAAAGACATTAAACTTACACTACAGCTTAGAAAATGTGGAAGTGGGATCCATGGGACCACCAATGGTGACACTCTTCATTACATGCGGATATGTAAGGACAGACCCCAGACTAAAAAAATTAAAAGCACGATCGTTAATGTACATGCACCCACCGAAGATAAATTATATGATGTAAAAGTTCAATTCTTTGTCAAGTTAGAGCAGATCGTCAATGACATACCGCACCACGACATTAAAATGACCGTGGGTGACTTTAACGCAAAATTCGGTAGATGTGCATCAAAAACATCACACATTAACCCTAACAGCTTGCATCTCACCAGCAATTACAAGTGCCAACGCGTCACCGACCTAGCAATAATGTACAATTTAGTTTTATAAAGTACAGATTTTTTCCACATAAAGGAATCCACGAAGTGGAGATCGATTGACGGGGAACCACCGCATGGCAAAATCCCTTCAAAAGATGTGAAAGCTATAGAGAGAGAAATGCGATAGTAGATATTACTTACACACACTTAAAAGTCCAACACATTTGTGTTCATTAAAATTTTTAAAAATTGAATGGCAGCGGTGGCAGCACCTCATAATGCATGATTCCTTTCCAATTCCACCAGACACACAGTATTACCTTTGATACCGTTTGGGAAGCTTCACCTCATTTCGTCCATGATCTTTTTCGCACAACGTTGTCGGATCTTATCCACTTTTCATCACCAATAAACATTCGCTTTAAAAATGGCTGGATTTCGTTTCGTTTCAGCAGCGTTTCGCAGATCGAAATCCTGCATAATTTCATCGATTTTTCCAGTGGTTGGTCGACCAGAGCGAGGTGCATCTTTAACATCCATATTTCCAGAACGAGGGCGCTTGAACCATTTCTTTGCTGCTGATTTTGATAAAGCACCTTCTCCATAAACAGCACAAATTTTTTCGCAAGCCTGATTCGTGTTTTTTACTTTTGTCGTAATAAAAGCATAAAATATATCAAATTTGTTCATTATTTATCTCCATGTTTCAAACACACATTAGAATTGCCCGATACGATCAATGGTTACTGAGATATGTGAATGTAAAGCCATCTACCGGGAAAAAGGCCACGAACTTTTTCCCCTACCTGTTATATAAAATGGATCGTGGGTTGTTCGGATGCTTAAAACTTGAAAACGACTGGACCAAATTGGTCACTTTATTCTGCAGGTTTGTTCGTAACTGCTATGCGGAGGTTTAGGAAAAAAGAAAAGTCGAAAAATTCTCAACAGGTGGCGCTGTAGGCGGTCATTCCGTTTGACAGCTCAGCATATTGTTCGTTCTTTCTGATTTGATAATTTGAGCTGTGCGGTCGCGGTTAAATGACTTTCCGATATTTTTCTCATTTTTCATTGATTTTTCGAGTGAAATAGCTTACATTTATGAAATATATAATTGCGAATCTGTGGATTATCTATTGCTGAGTGATATTATTGATATTTCGATCACAAAAAAGTGAGTTCATTGTTTTTGTTTGTCGGCGAAAACCTAACCTCATGAATAGATCGATAATCGATTTGTTTTGTTTTTCCAGTTGATTTCAAAAATTTAAATTGCATCTTTTCGTTTGCTTTCTTTATTTTGGCTATTTTAAAGGTAAATTATTGATCAGTGAAAACTTTATGTTACGATTCCAAGAAGAGGTCATGGTAACATTGATCGACGTTCTCAGAATGCAACGCGACACCAAAATGTCGCAGCACGTCGAACGGAAGAGGAACGGGCTATGAAAAGAGAATCAGCTCGAATCAAAATGATTAAAAATCGTGCGCGACAGTCAGAAGAGATCAACGTAGCTTACAATGAGCAACAACGATTGAGAAGAAGAGATGTTCGTGATCGGCAAAGTGATGAAGCAAGATCACAACGTGCGATTATTGGACGACAACGTCGACAACAACAAATTCCGTTGAACATTGAACGTGAAGCCTTTCGATATGAGCCAAACATTCAATACAGTGCGCATACAGTGCGCAGATGTCTGAAGTTTATCATCTGAGCTTATCAATGGATATTCACATGAGGAAGTAAATCGTCGTTGTGCTATCTTTATTACTACGAAAAGAGAAATTTCAGAAATTACAGCAAATGTTACACGAACACAATGACGAATTTATGACTTCGTTGGAACAGATGCCATCCGATGATCACAGTATTGTCATAATACAATGCACCTACACTTAGTGAAATATCAATTGTTGTTGTTGGTGAAAATTTGGAACCGCGTGATATATAATCATTAAACGCCGAATTGGAAACGCACTAAAGCGAGTAAGTGAGAACGCATCGATCGTATGACGCACTGCAATATCTGCTTATGTCTGTCGTGGTGAAGATAGATATCACTTAAGATACAACATGATAAATCCGACCAATGGTTCGTACAAAAAAAAACACTTTTGATTGTCACGTCATAAATTGTAAATTTTTAGGGGTCCAGACAAATAAAATGGTAAGTTCAATGAACTTTTACGCATATCGAATGATGATTCGCCAAAACATTGACAACCAGTTACTGAGATATCGCCGATTGTTTCAACAATATGCAGTTGATATGTACGTTAAGGTGGAGACAGAACGACTCATATATTACAGAGGTTGGCCGACTCACAATTTAACCTTCGACATATGAGTACTCTCAGGATGCGGTGACTTATGTCCGCAATTATGAACGGCCGGATTTGTTTGTGACGTTTACTTGCAATCCAAAATGGCCAGAGATTATGACGTTACAGCACGAGTGTTCAAACAAAAACTCAGATGTTTACTGGGCTTCATTGCGAAACAACATGTATACGGTACTGTTCGATGCTTGATTTATTCAGTTGAGTGGCAGAAAAGAGGTTTGCCGCACGCACACATCCTTCTTTGGATGGTGGACAAAATTACACCAGACCAAATTAATGACATCATTTCCGCCGAAATTCCTGATCCTGAGATAGATCCAGAGTTGCACGAAGTGGTGAAGACTAATATGCTCCACGGACCAGGCGGACAACACAATCCCACTTTGGTTTGTATGTCCGACGATAAATGCACAAAACGCTATCCACGTACTTTTATTTTAGAAACTCAAACTGGAAACGATGGATATCCACTCCAATTGAGTGACCGTTTTGAGTACACTTTTCGTTATGATCATTCCGACATGTCAGCCTTCAAACCCACGTCAATTATGGGATACGTATAAAAAGATGACCTCGCAGAAGACATGTTGCATCGCTTCCGAGTCGCGACAGGGAATTTCGAATTGCAAATGAACGATGACATCTACAATGAAGCGTTAGTTGAAAATTTGATGTATAGATATTCTGATTGAAGATTTGTGTTTGCTTATGAGCGGCAAACTATTGACTGAAATTCAAACACCAGCGCCAAATCGTCAAACTAGAGATGTATTGAATCGTGAAATGGAACGCGAGCGTACTTACGACACGTTCACTTTGCAACAACAAGTACAAACAAATGTTCCACGAACGGGAAAATGAACAGGAAAATAATTCGTATGCGCCCGGCTGAACTGGGAAAACGTTCCTGATATCATTGATATCAGGATATTATTGGAAGGTAGAAGAACGGCAGATTCAGCACTGAAGCTTCCATTAAATCTGCAAATCAACTAAAATCCTATTTGCAACATTTCGAAGCAATCAGCTATGGCAAAAGTGTTGTAAATTGTAAATTGATCATATGGGATGAGTGCACGATGACGCACAAGCGATCAATAGAAGCACTCGATCGAACATTGAAAGATTTGCGCAACAATAATCGTCGCTTTGGTGGCGTGATGCTACTGTTGGCGGGCGACCTTCGACATACACTTCCCGTGTTTCCAAAATCAACAGCGGCGGATTAATTAAACGCAGTATGAATATGCGAGTGTTCCTGCAACAGGATAGAACCGCAGAAGTTTCCTCCAAAGAACTGCTGAGAATTGGAAATTGATAAATTCCGGCAGATTCTTCCAGTGGTTTAATATCGATTACAACTGAAATTTGCCAATTCATTTCAACGAGAGATGAACTCATCACTAATGTGTATCCGAACATTGGTAAAAATTATCGTAACTACGATCGGTTGAGCGCACGTGCAATCTTAGCAGCGAAAAATATTGAATTGGACGATTCAAAATCAAATTCCGGGAGAATTGCGTTCATACAAATCGATCGAGCGCGTTGAAAACGAAGACGAAGTCGTCAATTATCTAGTGGAACTCCTAAATCCAAAGAAATTTACCAGACAGGCCGCCACATCATTTGCGTTTTAAAGTTGGACCTGTCATCATTATGCTACGAAATCTTCATGCTCCGAAACTGTACAATGGAACCCGACTGATTGTGACGAAGCTAATGAAAAATGTGGGAGTGGCAAGGATTTTGAAAGTGCCGTTCAAGGGAGAATAATATCTAATTCCGCGAATTCCCTTGACTTCAACCGATTTTCCGTTCCAGTTCAAGTGATGGCCATAAACAAGTCACAAGGGCAATCGCTGGAAGTGTGCGGCATAAATCTGGAAATGTCATGCTTTTCACACGGCCAGCTACATGTGGCGTGTTCCTGAGTTGATAAACCATCCTCACTCTTCATTTACGCTTCGGAGCAGAAAGCAAAAAATGTTTTTCTTGTCTGTTTTTAGATTTCAATAAAACGAATAGAATTCAATGAAATTAATACTTGATTTTATTCTATTTTCGCCAAATATTGGACGGAACGAAGTCCGTCGGGTCAGCCTTCCGTAAAAATATAGGATATTGAATTCAATTGCATTCGAGAAGTTTTCATTCAATCTATAATTGAAATTATATTATTACGTCATCTGTTAACGATCGATAATTTTCGATCAAAAAAAACAAATCTCGGGTGGAATCGTGAATGCTCGAAATTAATTCAATCAAAAAATCTATTTTGGGCAAAACGAGATTTTTCCGGGTCAGCTAGTTGATTTTATAAAATAATCTTAAAGGTTTGAATTCATTTTTACGTTTTTATGTTATTGGCAGCGTTCAAAATGCCTAAGAATTTGAGATTTATTAAACAATTTCGTAGTACTTGGTTCTATTGTGATGCAGTGTGAGTATTCTTATAAAACCAATAGTTTTTTGGAATGGTTGGGTCTTTCCACCTAATCTAGTGGAAGAAGCCATAATATTTAAATAAAAACAAATTTCTCAGGTAATATAATGCCGAATATCCAAACTTTCGGTATTTGATTATAAGGAAAAAGGGTTAAAACCGTAGAAAAATGTGTTGGGATTGTTGTTCCTTGTGGTATAAATTTTTCTCGGTATAATAAAACCTTAAATATTCATCATCGTTTAGGTATCTACATTTTATGAGATTATTAATAACTTGTAAGCAGAAAATATATGACTAAATCAAATTAACTTGCATTCTAAAATATCAAATCGCTTCATTAAAGGTTCTCAATACAGTAAGCATCATATCTTACGAGTATTCGTATCTTTAAATTTCCATCAGTTTTCTACAAACAAACACATTTGTTAGCCTTGCTAATATTCCTAGTGCTCACGTTTCTCGAATAACCATTTTGCACTAAAACATCCGTTAAAATTTTAAATTTTTTAGAGTCCCTCCCTCATCCGACAACCTCAAAATTTTTTCAGCTAGCTAAAAGTTTGTATTATTTTATACGATTGTGGAAGCTCAGAGTCATAATTTAAATATCGGCCTGACCACGTTTTTTATGATACCATTCTGTACTCAAACTTCCTGTTTCATTAGATATCGCTACAACATCTAGAAACATTATTGCCGTAATAATGTCATCAACAAATGTAAACGGAAATAGGTTCAAAGAAAGATACTTTCAACTCTTCGGTTGGACCTACCGAAGAACCCACTGGAGAACAAAACACTTGTTTAAAGCATCTTCCATTGAAATTAAATTCAGTATGATCAATTACAAAATTGAGGGCACAAAATTGGTTAAATCCAATTTTGAATTGAATTTTAGTTAGAACGGAATTCTAAAACTCCTTTACCAAATTAATCAATAAAGAGGAGTCTACATTGGTAAACAGTGAGACTACTCTTGCAACTTTTAGCAAGTGATAGTGTTAAAGTGATATTATTCGTGCAATCATCTGGCTGAATGTTTGTAACCACCAAGTTTCGCCACGCTTCATCTTTAAACATATCGAAACATGCACAAGACGAGAGTTCCAGAATTACAGGTAGCTCTGTACACTGCAAGATAGATACAACTTTAATTTTATTTAATATATTTCCGAAATGATTGGGACATTACAAGATAGACAAGCATATTTTCAGGAATTTACAAAATAAATTGTTTTGTAGTGTCAAATCACGATCTAAAAAAATTATGCATGAGTAAAAAATCAATTACAATTTATATAGCAAATCGAAATGAGTGAATTGGAGTTTTTAACAATCGACGCAAGTTTTAGAACAACTTGGATTAATTTTAAAAAAATCAAGGTAAGCATGAACAAGTGTTGGCTTATCTTAATGAAAAGGGAAAAGTCCAAACTCCAAAACTCCAGATCGAGTTATTCTGTATTCCGGATTCCATTAAGTATATTCCAAAATTCGATTGAAATCGAAAATAATTGGTCTCCTGGCTGCAAACAGTTGAAGTTACTTTAAATATTTTCGCACTACTAGTATAGGAACAACAAGGAGGAATAAATTTGCAAGCAGTCCAAAACAAAATTGAGAACAAAGCCAAGGATCTGGGTTTAGCGAAATAGTCCAAAACACCTTTTGCTGAGACGAAAGTTTTTTGGACTACTTTCGATACTATTAAAGTTAGCCGATAGTTTCCAGCCGAAAGTTAAAAAAAAAATCGATAATGCAGATAGTGTCTTTGCTATGTCAAATATTAATATGCATCAGCCGATATTTCTCAGCCGATATTTTTCAGCCGAAAGTGTTTTTTATATAACAAATATTTGTTTTCTACACCAAAAAAATTTAAACCATTAAAAAGAAAACACTAATCAATATTTTTAATAAGATTTATAGTTATTCGGAAAAATTCATTTTACTATTGGGAAATTGCAAATAAACATATAAATACAAAATTTGAAAATTTCTAAATATTGACCGTTTAAAGTGTCATGGTTGGAAATAGATTCGAACGAAAGGTGTTAATGATGTTCGTACCTGGAAAAAATCTCATGTCAATTTTCATGTGGGGAGTCCGGGAAAACTTGATTGAATATATCGCACACACAAAATTTGAAAATTTCTAAATATTGACCGTTTAAAGTGTCATAGTTGGAAATAGATTCAAACGAAAGGTGTTAATGATGCTCGCACCTCGAAAAAATTTCAGGTCAATTTTCATGTGGGGAGTCCGGGAAAACTCGATTGAATATATCGCACACACAAAATTTGAAAATTTCTAAATATTGACCGTTTAAAGTGTCATAGTTGGAAATAGATTCAAACGAAAGGTGTTAATGATGCTCGCACCTGGAAAAAATTTCAGGTCAATTTTCATGTGGGGAGTCCGGGAAAACTCAATTGAATATATCGCACACACAAAATTTGAAAATTTCTAAATATTGACCGTTTAAAGTGTCATGGTTGGAAATAGATTCAATTACAAGGTTTTAATGATGCTCGCACCTGGAAAAAATTTCATGTCAATTTTCATGTGGGGAGTCCGGGAAAACTCGATTGAATATATCGCACACACAAAATTTGAAAATTTCTAAATATTGACCGTTTAAAGTGTCATGGTTGGAAATAGATTCGAACGAAAGGTGTTAATGATGCTCGCACCTGGAAAAAATTTCATGTCAATTTTCATGTGGGGAGTCCGGGAAAACTCGATTGAATATATCGCACACACAAAATTTGAAAATTTCTAAATATTGACCGTTTAAAGTGTCATGGTTGGAAATAGATTCGAACGTAAGGTGTTAATGATGCTCGCACCTGGAAAAAATTTCATGTCAATTTTCATGTGGGGAGTCCGGGAAAACTCGATTGAATATATCGCACACACAAAATTTGAAAATGTCTAAATATTGACCGTTTAAAGTGTCATGGTTGGAAATAGATTCGAACGAAAGGTGTTAATGATGCTCGCACCTGGAAAATATTTTATGTGTTCATGATGCTTGCACATCTAAGGGCTCATTCTGCGCCCATGCTTGATTAGCCCATGCTAAGGCTAATCAATATTTTCGAAGCTCATGTCGTTATCAGATAACCTTTCGCTGTCACTCTCCTATGACGATAATAATGCTTGTGAGTCTATTGAAATTGATTTAAGTTTTTCTTCAAGATATTTTCGCTTACTATTTTTTTGTTTCATTCTTTTCAATTTCACATTGTCTGGCCCCAGTCAAAGATCCTGAACGCCTATTTATCGTTTGTCGCGTAACTCGTCTCTGTTGGATTCAGTGTTCGAGAAGCGAATGCGATGGGCTTTTCGACATGATTCTGAGAAAGTTCCGCATCAAGGGCGCAATCTGACGCGTCCGTCGTTAAGATGAACGGTTTTGTAAAGTCTGGGTATGTTAGTATTTGGTCCTATTTGGTCCGTCGCTATGGTGTTTTTAAGCTTTTCGAAGGACCTAATGTAGACTGGATCGGAACGGTTTAGTGACATATATTTCTCAAGATACTTCGTATAATATTTCTGGCTATCTTAGAATAGTCTTTAATAAATCTTCTGTAGTACCCAGAAAGTCCCAGAAATTGTTTAATTCCTTTTTGGTTTCTTGGCAACGGTCATTGTAAGATTTTTTGTACCTTCTCTTTGTTTGGTCTTGCACCGTCTTTAGTTATTATGTGGCATAGAAACTAAGTTTCTCTCTTTAAGAATTCACACTTATCGAGCTGAATCTTAAGGTTGAACTCTGAGAGTCTTGTTAGGATGGTGTTTAAGTTATATAAGTGTGTTTTTAGATTTTCCCCTACTACCACAATGTCGTCGAGATATACATGTCTGATTTTGTCTGATGTTGCGGGACCTTTCTTCAGTACAAACGGCATTCTGCGGACATCAAAGTGTCCTTTGTCTGATGAAAATGCTGTTTTAGCTCGTGATTTTTCATCCATTAGTATCTGGTGAAAACCAGCTTTAAGGTCTAGTGTTGTGAAGTAAGCAGATCTCCCTAGGATATCTAGTATTTCTTCTATCTGGGGGATGGGGTATTTATCGTCGATTGTTTTTTCGTTTAATTTTCTATACTCGATAACGACTTGCACCTTCCTTTTTTCATGCAGCATCCACTTTCTTGGGCACTACCCAAATAGGTGCCGAATAAGGACTATTTCAGTGTTGGAATATGCCGTTGTTCAGCATTTCCTGATTTTGTTCTTCAACATCCGTCTTGAAGTGGCGCGGGTATCTATATGTTTTTGTGTATACCGGTGTTTCGTCACGAGTAGTGATTGTATGTATAGCGGGCAATTTTTCACTCGGTTTCAGCAGAACTGCTGATTCTTATAAATTGTGTCGATGACTAATTTTCCTTCCAATTCGCTGGTTTAATGGTTTTATTATCAAGGATTGGTAGTGGTTCTATGGTTTCGAAATTATTAATTTTGAATTTAATTTTTGGCAGTTTTATTTTTTGCGGTGTTGGCTCGCTAGTCAAAATCCTTATTGTTGTTTTGAAATTAGTGGCTTTGTAAAGACCTGGTTGAATGGTAAAATTGTTTAGTTCTGCATACCTTGGTAAGTCTCCATTTTAAAAAGTGTCGACTCTAATCGTATGGTGGTAAAATTTTTCCGCTAGGTAGTAGCGGTAAAATTTAAAGTTTTGATTGTTTAGTGTCACCATATTTGACTCGTAATCAATGTTAGCATTCATTTTTGCCGTCATTGATTGCGATCTCAGAATACAGTCAAAGAATCTATGAAAATTTAATTCATAGTATGTTTGGGCTGGTAAGTCCTTACTTATAAGGTTTATTTTGCGCTTCTTCGTCAAATTGTGGGCACCTAAGATATTTCTTACTGAGGTGTTTTGTGATTCCAGGAGATGGTTGGGTATAGTGTTTGTTTTTATTATATTTTTATTGGCACCTGTGTCCAATAGTAAGGTAATGCATTTGTTGATTTCGGTTTGATATTTTAAGTAGGGTAGAAAGTTTAACTTTCCGTGTCTGATTCTGTCGTGGTTTCAGTAGGCGGTCCGTTTAACTTTCTTATTGAGTTTATCTCTCTTTCTTTGGTTTGTGCTTGGTTGAATTTTGAGTGTACTGTACTAATTTGAGTACTCTTTGGGCTCTGCCGCCTGGGCGTAGCCGAAGTATGGCTTCTTTAAGCCTGATAAAAACACGGCCAGTGCGTCTTCTTCAATAAATGTGCAAATTGCATGCCAGGAGGCATTGTATATTTGATTCTGTTTGGCCAATGATTTTATATTTTGCGCTTCAACAAAAATTTGCTTAATTTCTACGAAAGATTCAGGGTCACCAGCGAGACATAATATGTATCTCGCCTTCCCTTCTACTTTATTTTTTACGGCTTGTGCGTACATTCTCAGTTGTTGTTCTGAGACTACTCCCTCGGATGTGCGTAGGGTTTCTTCGGCCGTTCTTAACCAGGGTGTTACCTGTTTCTTATTTCCGTCAAAAGGCGGAATTGAGTTAATGGGATCCGGGATCCTAAATAACTCCAGTGTAATATGACGTGTTTCGTCCGTCGTAACCGTCGGGGTTTTCTCGATTTTTTCAGTTAAAAATGTTAATAACTGGTGATGTTGACCTTGTTTTTCCGTTAAATTTGAAAATTGCCACGCAATTGTAAATAATTGCGCGGCATTTTGCTCCATATCAGACATTTCTGGGGAGATAATTTCCTCTTCCACTTCTATATTTTTATTCCTTGAATAGGCATCGAGGAACTTTCTCCTCGCAGAATTATAGTGCGCGATGGTTAACGGGTGCCAATAATTATGTATCTATCTTATAGTGTGCAGTTTTCGAATGTGATACCTCCGTGAATATTGTGTCTATCTCGTAGCGCACAAAATTCGAAAGCGGGAGTAGATATTGGTTAATACTTAGGCTACTGCGTCTATCTTGTAGTGCGCAGTAAGAACAGTTCAACCGTTAATTAAAAAAGAATTTTACGATAAGATTAAAAAATTTAGACAAAAAATTGTTACCATATTTTTGAAAGTCGTTTTGAAAGCTGGCCCGAAATGACGGCTTGATGTACGTGGCGGCATCAAAAGTCCTCTAAGCAGTTTTTATTTTAACTTTTAGCTTGGGACGCTAATGTTTTTTCTAAAAATTTTCACTTTAATTATTGAGAATTCACTCGCGGATTCACTTTTAAATTGGTGTTTATTGTTCAATTTATCTTCACTGTTTCTCACAACACTTTGCTGATGAATTTATTTGTTGCATGTGGGTTTTATCGCATTTCCCAATTGTGCTGCAATTCCTAACACTCAAATTAAACCAACGCCATGTGAGGTTAATTTAAATGTTAAGGAAACATATCCACAAAATATGTGACCTGAGGAAGTAACAACTGCAACAATAAGCGAACGGGAACTATAACGTTATACACAAAACCTGCGCTAAATCTCAGCAGTCCACTCAGTCAAGTAGAAAATAAAGCGTACCTGACCACCACTAATAAAATTTCAATGAATCTTAACGAATTCAGCAACATTCGGTAGATTTATTAAAAATCGTATTGAGTATACGAGTAGATAATCACCTTGCACAGTAAAATATGACTTGGTATTTTCCGACTTCCGTTATGCATATGAGCTAAATTTATAAGTTACTGTAATTAATATTCAAATATTGCAAATAAATCCCGAAAATTGAATAAAAGGTAAATTGTTCAAAACAAAACTGGTAAGCGGATATCTCAGAGCTTTTACTTTAATCATTATTACTGATTAGCTTTGTCATCGTGCATTTAAAATACGTCTATCAAACGATTTCAATTTTTTTTAGATCTAGCGTACATTGAAATGATCTATTTTTAATGTAAATAAATGTATTTTTCATATTAATATCGATTTTATTTATTTATAATTAATATTTTTCAAAAGCTTTTATAGTCAATATTTACATTTTTTTTGCAACATATTAATGTATTCACATAAAAAATGTTGATAATTCATTGTTAAATATTTAATTTTGTTGGCTTATTGAAATTAGAGTTTGCAAAGCTTTAATTGAGCAATATATAATAAAAGCTTTCAACAATTAGTCCATACTATTAATTAATAGCAAAAGCCATTTAAATCATACTCGCACAAAATTTCATTCCATTTCGGTAATTTTCTAAATCGTTCACCCCACCATTGGAACTATAAAAAAATAGGAATGAGCTTTTTTTTTGTTTTCATACAGTGTATTTGTATTACATTTATTTATGACCATTATTTGTTAATTTAATTTTTATTTATTGTTTTGTTGGTGTTTATATAAAAGAATACACGAAATGAGAAGAAAACGTGTTTAGTATGGTATAAAGGCGAATCGAGCGGGGTGGAATAGTAATAAGCTTTGAACACAACAAATGAACATAATAAATATAAGAAAGCGGAAAAAATGCCAAAATGTTTATTTTTTGTTGTTTTTGTATTTTTTTATTTTAAGTCATTAAAACCATTTAACGATTTTTCTTTTGTGTATTTGTATTTTTATATTTCCTTTGCAATTGTGGTGAAATTGATATAACTTAATTGAAAGCTTTTGTGTAAGTATTTTAACTCAATTTTTGTTATTAATTTCATTTTTATCGTTCATTTCAAATTAGATAAATATACAGAGCTTTAATATAATTATATAAACTTTTATGTTGCTCCGCGTACATTGCATCGCACATCGTACATATGTTGCTGCAAAATTGTCAAATTAGAAATAAAATTAACACTTTGATTAGCAAACGAGACTGTAAAGCTAAAAGCTTTTAACCTATTCATTGTTTTATAATACCGAAATCCATAAATTTGTTTTATCAATTCTACGATTAATTCTTGTATATTGTTATTTTCCGTACCTTTTGGCTTGTATTTTCGGTCCGGATATGTATATGAATGTATACCAAACAATCACAAATTATTTAAGGTATTAAAAGCTCAAACTGTAAATTATTTCGTTTATACAGAATATGTAGGAGATGTAAACGTATATTGTGTACAAGAAAATTAAAATCTAATAAATAACTAACATGCCTCGTATATGTGGTTCACATATCCATTGTAACTCGAGAGGTATGAGAAATCGGAGAAAATTTGGTTTTTCATTTTATGTTTCCATTGTTTTATAAATTTTGTTATGTTTTTTGGATGACATAAATTTACTTTTGTTTTGGGTCACCACCTACAAAATATCAACAAAAGCTTTCTTCAGAAACAAATATATTATCATCGTCAGTGCTTTTGTATTTTGCTCATATAAGATAATGTTGGGAGGGAACAGGATTTTTGATTTCCACTCATGTTTTGCTATTGTTTTGTTTTGTGAATTTATTAAGCTGATATACTTGTGAAAGCTTTATTATAATTAGTCCTGTGTATACGAAAAAATATTTGAATACAAAATTAAAGTCAAAACCTAAATATAATTTAGATGTTCGAGCGAGTGTAACAAAAGAATATTAAGCACATTATTGGAATAAAGCACATGTAATCTGTACTAGATCCAAATTTTCTTTTGATAGCAGAGAAAGTTATAATTACCATTAAAGGATTAACATTGGTATTGTATTCTATTTTCTTATTTATGTAGCTTTTAGCCAAATACAAATCTTTTATACATTAAGTAACAGACACATGCATACAATAAAAAGCTCCAAGCCATTTGCAGCATACTATATATCGAATGAAAAAGCTTACATACACACAACGAAAATACGAGAAACGTAAACCTTTATTGTCTTAATAATTTGTGTTTGTTTGTAAGTATGTGTGTGTGTATAGTGTTTGGCAACAAAAAACAAATGTTCAGTTGAAGCTTTTTATATTTAGCTCGGTCTGTACTTGAAGACAAAACATATAAAGTTTATTCAAAAAGAAAATTTAAAAAATAATAAAAGTTTTCATTTAGTTTTTTCGGTTTGCTTGACAAATGCCATAATAAAACAATATAATAAGAAAATGAAAATGTAATAATAAGGAAATGGAATTTAGTTGTTGTCGTTATATTAAGCAATGAGGGGAAACGTTTTTTTGTTTGGTCTGTGAAGTGTACAAAATCGTTTTATAATATTGTAATATGTAGTAAGAGTGGCAAAAGCTTTAAATTATCTTACCAAAAATAAAATATAAATATTTCGATACGTTGTTTATAGTTCTCATACACAAAAATTTTATTATACTTGGAAAAATTGTTTACCACGAAAAGAAGCTTTTTACTTATATGATTATCCATTTGATATGAAAATCGATCAGCTTATACATACATTTTGTATATCGTGGTATTATATAGCAAAATCGAATTAAAATTCTGATATCTTTTAAATCTGGTTTTATGTAAAAGAAGAAATGCATATATTTTCTTGGAAAATCTTCACCGTGAGCTTTGTATCATTTTATATTATCTTGAAAATGTACAGACATATAATATCACAAAGTGTACATGTATTTTGCTGTTATGTATTAACCGTATTAAGCTCACGTTATTGTAAGAAAAAAAGCTTTAAGCAGAATTAGTTTAATTAAAGAATTTGCAACCTTCTTCCACGTTAGTATATATAGGAAAATTGTATATGTCATCGGCATTAAGCCTAATCATAATCACAAACCTTTTTTGATTAAAAAAATATGTAGGTTGAATTTAGAAGTAAATCTCGTATACAATATGTCAATATGATATTGTGTGAGTTATTGTGAAATATTTAAAACAATCTGAGCAGAATAATGAACTACTTATGAGCTTTTGAATATCGCAAATAAAAAATTTTGAGTTCGTTCGATTTCATCCAGATACTCCACCGTTTACTTTTATTTGTCGCAAACCAAAAGTTGTTTCTAAAATAATTCAAAAATGAAACTAGTTTATCTACTAGTTTGTTATTAGTAATATTCTACTATTTTAATTTTCGAAGTCCGAGGACAATCGATGCTCCGAGTGCATAAACTTAACATTATTCTCTTCTTATTTTAATGAAATCCTTAATAATGATGAAGGATCTAAATTTACCACAAGTCATCGAATTAATGTCATGCCGAACGACGTCAAATAATAATTCGTGGAGGACTGGCTGTAGAATCTCGCTCATTGATTGATGTTGATTTGGACTATTCAAAATTAAAGCGACAGCAAACGGACAGGAACTGGTATTCGAGCTCGTGTTTGATTTTGATGACGTCACACCAAACCATTCGTTGTAATTACAGTTTACATCACCTTGCCTCATTCCATTTCGCACCATTTGAGAAATTTCCCATGAAAACAGTCTGCCCTACACTGAACTTTATCACATTTACCATCAGGACTCGGCGAAAATCGGTAACTGCTAAGGAACGTGGGCTTTGCATGATTAGTACTATTCCCATCTCCCAAATTGTATCTTCATGGCGGTTTTGAAAGATCTCACACACCCTTCTGGCTCCCCATTTTGCGAATAATGGAAAAGTGCAATTGGTAAGTGATCAATACCGCAGAATCCGTGAAAATCTGCTGATACGGAACGCTGTACCATTATCACTTACAAAGCAGTCTAGCTACTCTTCCTTTTCAAAAAGTTTTTATAGCTCGCGAACCGTTGATGTGGTAGTAATGTCTGGCGACTTCATGACGTGGCCAACTTTCGAACATCATTATTTTCGGATTCAGAGCAATCTCCTCCTGGTACGCTCAACATTTCTTCACTTTTGTTTCGATTGCGTTGTCTCAATTCGGCCACCGAACCAGTTGCTTCATTCGAACAATGTCCCAACAGTATGCAACAGGGCCAAAACTTTCTTCCACAGATAGAGAGGGATTATGATTCGAGTAAACCCAGTCTTGAAACGAAGAACGTTATTGAAAACAGAATTTCTTCTCACATGAAATTTCTGAAGATTTCGGTTTTGGACAGAACACTCGCTAGAAAGGGACCTCTAGTTATTTCTGCACCAATTTGTTTAATATACAGAGGCAATTCTTCCAACATTTCGTAATATTCGTTCACTTGCCACACACATTCTGTACGATCAAATTTCACATCCGGACCAACCAACGGCAAGTGGTGAAAGAGCATCGGCGTTGCTATATGCTACTCGGTTGCCTTATACTTTATAGAATGTTGATATCACATGAAAAATATACCCCAATGTTGGAGGCGGTTGGCTATCGCCACTGGTAAGCCCTTTTCTGAGTGAGTAATACGACGGACTTAATATTCGTCACCAGAAATTTCGATTATTGAGATATTGGTAAAACTTTTTCCATCCATATTCGAGCGAAAATGCTTCTTTCACAATCTTCCTATATTTTTTCAATTGGTCATGAAGCGTCTTCGATGAAAAAGCTATCGAATACTTTTTTCCATCAGAGTACATATGAAAAACCATTGCCTCTTCTCCGTAACTTGAGGCATCTGTCGCTAACGAGATTGGAGCCACACTGATAAGGGACAAGCTGAGTAGTTTTCACAATGTAATTCTTTATTTGGTAAAGCTAATTTTCTTGTCAATCTTCTTGTTATGGTTCGATCTGTTACAATTATGTGGCCCAAGTAACTTAGAACAAATCCGCATTCGCTGTAATTTGCTCAATTAATCGAAGAAATATTTCTGACGCCTAGCTATCCCAAACATCAATCTTTGGTACTGGAGTAGTCCAAATAGAGTCCAAACTATCACCGGATCTTCCAATTCACTTTCAAGTTCCAATTGCAGATATGATTCGTTCAGGTCAATATTCGAGAATCGTCTCCCTCCTTGCATGAAAGAAAGCGAAGTAAGTTCTCCACTCTTGAAATTGGTTACTGGCCGAAGTTGAGTTGAGAGTTTATCTTAATATCTCAGCTTGTTGGGTGCGGGCTATCGCCTGAATTGGATTGGTTGAAGAACGCCAAGTAAAACCAATCTGGCAATCTCACCTTTATCTTTATCCGTTTGTTCAAACAACAACCGACGTGACTTGGAACATTTCGGTGTAGCATCAGTTTTCAAGGTTAAGCAGGCTTTTAATTGATTACAATCACCCAAACAAGATTCAAAATTGCTCGAGTATTTTTTATACAGATTATCGACTTTGGTTTACCAGTGACACGAAACAGACAACTACACCTCCTCTACTTCAATACGATTGACCGAAATATTTACTTTGCCAAAAGTAGTGAAAATTCCGAATCAAGAAACATTTTATTTTGTTCGCGCTACGACGTTTACCATCCATGCGTGCTGTGGACTACGTACTTCCACCTTATAAGAATCGATGCAATCTGTTGAAACTGCAACGTCTAGATAATCGCCGAAATGTAGCTTCCGCGCTTTTTGTGCGTGATATTATCAATTCCCGTGTCGATAGCATCGAGTTACTAGCACTTATCAACTTGTACGCTCCCGAACTTCGAATGCGTCAACGCGACGGAGCTTTATTCATCGACCGAGCGGTAATGAACTACGGTCTTTCTGATCCAACTCCGAGGGTATTGCGGGTGTTCAACAAGGTCTACGGAGCTTCCGATTATCACTTGTCATTCATGAAAGCTTTCTATAATCCTTTGTAGTTGATCTTATGTATCGTAAATTTTTTACCAATTGTCTTGTTGTGCCGATTGTAGTCACTGTAGACACCATTTATAAATAAATAAATTAAAAAATAAATAATTTCCTTTGTATACTAAAACTCGTAAACCAGGGAAAGACTGATCGTAAAACGCTAAAATTATAATTGGGTCATTCTTATTTTTATTTTAAATTTGAAAAACAGTAGTAAATAAATCACCCAGCGTTATTTCGACATCAGCAACCATAGCACACAATGTAAATGATGAATTCAGCCAAATGTCCGACAAATGTCTCCCCCCCCCCCCCCCGTCTTGTTTCATAACGAGATACAAATTTTCGATACTAAAATATTTGTTTTAAGTACGTCAAAATTCTAAAAGAACTATTCCAACGTCCACTTAATAGTTATTTGGCGCTTCCACAAATCCAATCAAATTTGTAACGGGTGTTTTTTTAGGAGGTTTGTTTTTCCGATAGATGTCGTTTTATTTTATGACAGTTGTTTTGACAGCTCAAAGTGGCATTTCTACTCAGTATTGTTTGGCAAATCATTATGAATAGGTTAACTCCAGAACAACGTTTTCAAATCGTGGAAATTTATTTTCAAAATCAGTGTTCAATTAAAAATGTTTATAGAGCACTTCGTGAATTTTATGGTGCACATAATCGTCCGTCAGAGACCACCATAAAGAACGTAATTACCAAATTTCGGTCTACATTCACTCTTTTGGATGCCAAGCCACCGACAAGAATGAGAAGAGTTCGTACAGAAGAAAATATTGCTGTCGTTGAGGCCAGTGTCGAAGAAAACGACAATTTATCGATTCGTCGTCGTGCTCAGCAAATTGGACTTTGTCCATCGACTTTATGGAAAATTTTACGTAAAGATTTGGGTTTGGTGCCATACAAAATTCAATTGGTGCAAGAATTAAAGCCACACGACCATCGTTTGCGCCGTGAATTCAGTGATTGGTCGTTAAATCAATTGAACGAAGATCCATTTTTTTACCGTAAAATTCTCTTCAGTGATGAGGCGCATTTTTGGTTAAATGGATACGTCAACAAACAAAATTGTCGCATTTGGAGCAAAGATAATCCACACGCCGTTCTAGAATTACCAATGCATCCTGATAAATGTACTGTTTGGTGCGGTCTATGGGCTGGTGGGATCATCGGTCCATATTTCTTTAAAAATGAGGAAGGACGACGCGTTACCGTGAATGGAAATCGATACAGAACCATGTTAAATGAGTTTTTGTTGTCAAATCTTGAAGATATGGATATGAATGAAATGTGGTTTCAACAAGATGGTGCCACTTGCCATACAGCACGTGAAACAATCGACTTATTGAAAGAAACTTTCAACGACAACATTATTTCGAGAAATGGTCCGGTGAATTGGCCTCCGCGTTCGTGCGATTTGACGCCACTCGATTACTTTTTGTGGGGATACGTGAAGTCATTGGTTTATGTGGATAAACCTCAATCGATTGACGCTTTGGAAACCAATATTCAACGTGTCATTGCTGACATACGCCCTCAAATGCTTGAAAAAGTGCTGGAAAATTGGACCTCCAGAATGACATTTGTGAAAAATAGTCGTGGTAGCCATATGCCAGAAATTGTGTTTAAATGTTAAATGCCAAAAAATTATCTACCAAATAAAAAAAAATTTTGGTCATTTCATAATTTTATATGTGTTTTATTCAAAAAAAAAATCGGCAACCTCTTAAAAAAACACCCCCAAGGTTATAAGTTCCCTGCGAACAAATCAAATTTGTTCTGAGCCCCTGCGAATTTGTGTCACCACTTAAGGTGATTACCTGAGCTATTAACAATATATTTCATTTTGTGAATCATAGATGGATCTGCTATTAGTATGTCTTTCCTTATCCAAATACCAAGTGAAGTACACTGAAAAGTGCATTGATATTAATTAAAAATATTGATACTAATGAATATGTATGTAACAATTTGAGATTAATTATTGTAGAAGCGCCACTAATTAGCTAATGTCAGGCCAACAAAATAATCTATAATATATTAATTCGAAAATTTCTATAGATGTCGCTGCATGACATGGTTGTATTATTTACTATACTGTATTTTAAATTATATTGTTGATTTAAACATTTTCATGCAGATGCCGCTAGTTATTTACTTTTTTTTTACATTTATTACAATTTTTTACAGTAAATAATAATTATTTACAATGTTTATGTAAAAAATGATAAAAATTAAGTTGTACGCGTAATTGCACAACACTGGTTGCCGCCTACCATTCGTTATAACTATTAAAATGATTATTGCAGCTTTTCTAGAATAATCTAATTATAGAGAGACCATAGATTAGTTTATATCTTAGAGATTAAAATTCAGTTTTGTAAGGAGATTTTACTCTTACTTTTGCAAAATTAAAATTAATACCAATTTGGATTTTATATTTAGTTTGACATCAGTTTGAGTTCTTTCACACATAAACTGATCAAGCCAATTATCTAAGCATCGATAGATTAAATTTTAAGTCACAAACGTTTTTTTTTACATTTTTTTGTATAAATTGAATCATTGCCAGACGAAAAGCTTTCAATGTTGAAGGCATCAGTTTATTTCAATGAAAAAAAATTATAATTCATGGCAAACCCCATTATTTACATACTTTTGGTTATTTATATATTTTGTTGTAGCAACCCCAAGTCTATTATTCCCATTCCAAGAAGAAAAACAATTGGTTTAGTCTTAAATGTTGAAACTTTGAAAAGTTTAACATTATGTATTATATGAGTTAGATTTTTTTTAAAGCAAATGAACTTTTTAAGATTTCCATTCTAATTATTTTATTTTGGTATACACGAATCTGACAAAAGATTTTTTTGTTAATTTTTCTTATAAATTTCAGAGAAATGTAGAAACTTTTCGGTATTATAGATACTTGTGTTGAAGCTTTTACATTCAATTTATTAGGAAATTGGTAAGGAAAACTTTATTGAGATTTTGATAGTCAGTTAATAAATGTCAGCCTCATATATAACGATTTTGACGTATTCCCGGTATAGAGCTTTTAATGTAGACACGAGATTTCTTTACATAAGTTCAACTTCCAAAATATTTACGAGTATTTAAATTATAAAAAGCTTTTAACTTAATTACTAAGATCATTGTGGTTTCTAGGTAGAAAGAATATAGCTTTCAATCAATATATAGTCGCGTTTCTGATATGAATTGAAGAACTTCGAAACGTGTTTTTTTAACATTTATTTTGTAAAGCTTTATAGTGATGTTTTCAGAGTAGTGTGTCATATAAATAAGTAAAACCTGTACAAGAAAATTCAACAACCGGAACATAATTCAAATTAAATGACCACGCACGACATAAGCATAACCTCGCAACACAACCCTCAAAATGCTCCAGATTCATTAACTACCTTATGGATGTGACAAAAACAGGGAATTGTAAAAACAAAAATATTTTTTGTTCACACACAAAAAAGGTTTTCTATTGCGATTGTTGCCGAATAAGTTCGGCAGGCAAAATAATTAATAAATTTATAAAATTAATGTTAAATGAAAATAATATATCGTGTGTTTGATAAATCTACTGTAAACTATATAGTGTTTACCGGACATAAAAATAAAAGGAACACGCACCCATTGTTTAATAAAATATGTAGCGAAATAAATTGAAAGATGGAGGGGTGTATTTGTTGCGGACAACACCCGATTTTCTTCTATGATGAATTTACTTAAATTTCGCATACACCAGTCTCGATTTCTAAGGCGCAAAATACAACTCACCAGACTTTTGCCTGTCAGTCTAGAGTACTCAGAGGGCTTCGGCTGTCTCTGTGTACACCACGTAACACCAAGGTAGCCGCATCCTCATCGCGGTGGCTGGGTAGCAAAGTACAGTAGCAAAGTGCACCCGGGGACCAAATGCCAGTGGTATAAATTGGCTAAAACAAACGTAAGTAATACCCCAGATGGTACAGCAGTAGATGTGCTGCCAAATCCTCATTCTTCGGAGGCAGGCCCAACAGATTCTTGGAGAGGGCCAATCATTGTTTAACCCATTTGGACGAAGTTCCAAATTTTCAAGATCACCAAGACCTTCAACTGGAAATATATTCCAGTACGAGAAGGAAAATGACGAACTCCGTGAACAACTAAGAGAAATAAAGGAACTTACAGAAGAACTGGAAAAAGCAGTTAAAACACGTGCCTAACTTGGAACGACACCTAGCTCTGCAGTCGATGATGACATTAACCCAATCCATACGGATGAAGAAGAATTAGAAAAAATTTTCCAGTCGAATCTTTTACCTCATAACTCACGGTGCCTATTTTTCGAGTAATTATTCCGCCGATGAACTGACTTGCAAACTTTGCACAAAATTTCTTTGCCGCATCACTCTGTGGTCGGTTCGAACAAAAACATTTTGACCGATTCTAAATTCTATAGGTCGCGTACGTACGAGTAAGTTGTAACGCCGTGCACTTTTTTCGTATGCGGTTTTAATTTCATTCCGAGCTTTATCCTGAATTGCTGTCTTTGAATCCTTAACTCCAAACTGATTTAATAGGTTTTTATATTCAATACTTCGGAACTGGCTACCATTATCGGAATGTATGGTCTCAGGTACTCCATAAACGCAAAATAGCTCATTTTTGAAATAGTCCACTATTTGTTGGGCGGTGCCTTTTCCAAGTGGTTTTTGAAGGACAAATTTGGTAAGGTGATCAACAACAATTAGTATCACTGTTTTTCGTTGCGTCGAACGTGGATACGGACCCAACAGATCGGCATACACGCGTTGCCATGGTCTTTAGATCTCATATAACTTACTTACCCATTGGTGGACGTGTAATCCTATTTGGTGCCTTCGTTATTTTGGTTGGTTCTAGCCTTATGTATATTACTTCGTATTGAACTCTAAAAACTGGAAAATTTACAGGCTCCGATAAAATCTTATTTCGAAGGGATGCGTACTCCGGGTCATTAAGATTTTCAGATGATATGTTAATTACTTTCTCTTCGAGACTGTTAATGCTAATTTGAAATTCTTACAAAGAGTCGCAATACACGTGCGAGAGCATATCGGGTACTATGTTATCCTTTCCTCGCTCGTGTTTAATTTTAAAAGTAAAGCCTTGGAGTTTCAAACTCCAACGGGCTAATCTACCACTCAAGTACTTTTGACTCATCAGCCACTTCAAACTGGCGTGGTCGGTTATCAGAGTAAATTCATATCCCTCTATGTACGCCCCAAATTGTTTTATTGCTAAAATAGCCACCAAGCACTCAAACTCCGTAACATAATAATTTCTCTGAGCCTTGTTCAGTTTTTTTGACATATAAGAAATGGGTCTCTCGTAGCCATCAGCATCTAGTTGACACAAAACGGCCCCAACACCTTCAGTACTCGCATCACACTTTATATAAACGGTTTTTCAAACATCGCATTTACTAAAACAGGAGCGGATGTAAGGAGATTTTTCAAACACTCGAATGCTCTTTGTGCTTCCTCAGTTCATACGAATTTTCCTTTCTTTAAACAATCGCTGATTGGTGCTGTGACGTCCAAGTAATTCAAAATAAACCTTTATACCAACCAGACATTCCTAGAAGACATTTCTTGTTGACGTGTTTGCTTGACGTTAGTTGGTGGAGATAGATTTATTATGACATTAATTTTTGACGGATCCGGTCTTAAGCCATTTTCCCCTACTAGATATCTCCAACAAATATTCTATCGTGTAGCTCGTGAGGAATTACTTTGTGCATCAAGCGACACATTGACTGGGCTGCATTTCACAGCCCAAACGGCATCACTTTGAACTGGTAGAGTGATCTCCCCTGTACAGTAGATGCAGTCTTATTTCTGGCAGATTCCGCTAAGGGAATCTGCCAGAAAACGTCCTTTAAGTTAAGTCCGGTAATGTATTTCGTCTCAGTCAGTCTTCATAGTCCGTCGATTATCGGTAAAGGATAGGCGTCCTTTACAGTTACAGCATTTAACCTACGTGCATCTAAGCATAAGCGAGACTTGCAATTAGTGTTTTTTACAATGGTAACGGGTGAATACCAAGAACTTTTATTAACCTCGATTACTCTAACCTCTAATTTTGCCGATCGGTGAAAATTTTTAGATATCAATTTTCTTAGAATCAAAATTTCTAAGAAATTCCGTTCGTCACAGGAATGTCATTTCGGGTATGCGAGCTCCATTAGAATTTTAATCGGCTTGGCACAAGTAGAGTGCACATATGGGTCTACCAAAATATTATAGTGGCAAGTTTGCCGATAGGTAAAAAATTTGAAATATTTATTTTCTTAGAAGCAAAATTTCTACGAAATTCCGTTCGTCACAGGAATGTCATTTTCCGTATGCGAGCTCCATTAGAATTTTAATCGGCTTGGCACAAGTAGAGTGCACGTGTGGGTCTACCAAAATATTATAGTGGCAAGTTTGCCGATCGGTGAAAATTTTGAAATATGATTTTTCTTAGAATCAAAATTTCTAAGAAATCCCGTTCGTCACAGGAATGTCATTTTCCGTATGCAAGCTCCATTAGAATTTTAATCGGGTTAGCACAAGTAGAGTGCACATATGGGTCTACCAAAATATTATAGTGGCAAGTTTGCCGATCCGTGAAAATTTTGAAATATTAATTTTCTTACAATCAAAATTTCTAAGAATTTCCGTTCGTCGCAGGAATGTCCGTTCAGGTATGCGAGCTCCATTAGAATTGTAATCGGCTTCTCACAAGTAGAGTGCACATATGGGTCTACCAAAATATTATAGTGGCAAGTTTGCCGATCGGTGAAAATTTTGAAATATTCATTTTCTTAGAATCAAAATTTCTAAGAATTTCCGTTCGTCACAGGAATGTCATTTCAGGTATGCGAGCTCCATTAGAATTTTAATTGGCTTGGCACAAGTAGAGTGCACATATGGGTCTACCAAAATATTATGGTGGCATGTTTGCCGATCGGTGAAAATTTTGAAATATTAATTTTCTTAGAAGAAAAATTTCTAAAAATTTCCGTTCGTCACAGGAATGTCATTTTCGGTATTCGAGCTCGATTAGAATTTTAATCGGCTTGGCGCAAGAAGAGTGTACAAATGGGTCTACCAAAATATTATGGTGGCAAGTTTGCCGATCGGTGAAAATGTTGAAATATTCATTTTCTTAGAATCAAAATTTCTAAAAATTTCCGTTCGTCACAGGAAAGTCATTTTCCGTATGCGAGCTCCATTAGAATTTTAATCGGCTTGGCACAAGTAGAGTGCACATGTGGGTCTACCAAAATATTATCGTGGCATGCTTGCCGATCTGTGAACATTTTGAAATATTAATTTTCTTAGAATCAACATTTCTAAGAAATTCCGTTCGTCACAAGAATGTTATTTTCGGTATGCGAGCTCCATTAGAATTTTAATCGGCTTGGCACAAGTAGAGTGCACATATGGGTCTACCAAAATATTATAGTGGCAAGTTTGCCGATCCGTGAAAATTTTGAAATATGAATTTTCTTAGAATCAAAATATCTTTCCGCTTATCACAGGAATGTCATTTTCCGTATGCGAGCTCCATTAGAATTTTAATCGGCTTCTCACAAGTAGAGTGCACATATGGGTCTACCAAAATATTATAGTGGCAAGTTTGCCGATCGAGCTGTATTATAATTTTAATCGCCTTGGCACAAGTAGAGTGCACATATGGGTCTACCAAAATATTATAAGGGCAAGTTTGCCGATCGGTAAAAAATTTGAAATATTAATTTTCTTAGAATCAATATTTCTACGAAGTTCCGTTCGTCACAGGAATGTCATTTTCGGTATGCGAGCTCCATTAGAATTTTAATCGGGTTGGCACAAGTAGAGTGCATATGTTGGACTACCAAAATATTATAGTGGCATGTTTGCCGATCTGTGAAAATTTTGAAATATTAATTTTCTTAGAAGCAAAATTTCTAAGAAATTCCGTTCGTCACAGGAATGTCATTTTCGGTATGCGAGCTAGATTAGAATTTTATTCGGCTTCTCACAAGTAGAGTGCACACGCTACAGTTTTTACCGGAAATTTCCCCAAAGTTAAATATGATTAATTATTATGAATATGGTAATAAAATTCCTAATTCGACGTTTCTGTTTGATTAGCTTTTCTTAGAATCACCAATACCAATCATCCCACTTGCTGAAAAGACTGTCTTTTATAGTTAATTATGACATGCACGCATTTTAGGTCGTTCTAGCAGTAAAATTTTGAGGCGGTCTTTAAATTAAGTAGATACTTCAGAACGTATAAATGTTTTATTTTTTTTAGTTCTAATTTAGGTCTAACTTCATACGAATTAAATATTTGCCCTGAAAGTTTACCTTGGATTTCTGTATTTTAAAAAATTCAAGTTTCTAAAATTTGAGATTCTAACTAATAAGCCAATAATAAATTGGTTTTAAATCGCGCTTAATTTAAATTTAAATACATAAGAAAAATTAAAATAATTTAATGAATTCATAAAACGGTGTCGACCAAAAATATATTTTAAATTTTAAGAGTACTTACGTAAAATTCCTATCCACATAACAGTGTCCCAAGAAACTACAACGTTTCGTATTGCACTGCACCTCTTTGGGCTGTATCCCAATCTCGTACGTAATATTAAATCCATAAACATTTAAAAAACGATCGAGCACCCGTAAATGGGTCCCGTGTAAATTCGCCATATGAAATTTTATTTCTAAATACGGACTGGTAAATTGTATTAGCGCCACCTGTGTCACATTATCCTCGCTTAACTCAATCACATTGTGACTTGGTACCTTATAATCATCACTATAGTACATGTATTCGGTAAATTTTAAACCGGCTAACACATATAACTGTGTCAAATAAATATTTATTGTTAAATTTGGCGTTACAATCATGGACCCGTCAATAATCCATGTGCACGTAATTGGTACGTGAAATTTATTTGGGAATTTTGGTGTTTGTATTACACCATACGGTTGTGTTAAATAGCCGCCGCATTTTTCATCATCGCCATTGACACCGATCTCATATCGGTTACTATTAATATTGCTAATGGTATTCTTTTGTGGTACGCCTGTTGTTCCAATTAGTGATAATGATGGGATCTTTGTCGTTTCGGTAAATGGTATATGTTTGGCCATATGAAATGCCAAGATAATTATAAATAATAAATTGGAAGATGACATCGATGGTATATAATCCAATTATTATTAATATTTTGTATGCTGGGTGTATTTATCTCTTGTCGTACTCAAAATATTAAATTTCGTAATTAAAATGTTAATATAATTTGTGCTAAAAACATTTTGATTTGATAAAAGCTCATCGACTCGAATCTGTGTTTTCGCTCTTATCAAATCACTGTATTATCCATCCCGTCTACATTCAATATTATCTTCGATTTGGTCTACCGGCCCGTTTTATAATTAACACGACTTTCTTGAGTCGAGTTGTTGTATTTGATGTGGTTGGTAAAATATTGATGACGTTAGTACGTATCATAATCTGTAACGAGACAAAACAAAAAATAAAGCAATTAAAGTTTGTTTTAACATAATGATTTAGGATTTTTCAACGTATTCATTACCTATCGAATTTCCACATAAACAAATCAAGTATACACGAGGGGAGGAAAATCAACGTTGTCGTTACCGTCAACAAGTAAATTAGAAATAAAAACACTTTACAATTTTTTGTGTTTATTCATGTTATTAGTTTTTATGATTATTTAGATTTTCCACAGCAGCGTAGAGCAAAAAAATAAATAAATAAAATTTAAATAAACTTAGGGAACATCAAAAAGTTGGTACAACAAAATTAATTTAATTTTATTTTTTCGTCAAAATAAATCAATCAAAGTACTTTAAATTGTAGACACGAGTAAGAGAAAATTGGGAAAATTTAACATAATTTCCCGTTTACATTTTTAAGAGTTTTATCGGGAAAATATACTCGATACGTAGTAAGTATATAAATCGAAAATTTATATTGCTGTATCTATTATTTATGTCACAACATAGCCACTTAAAAAAAGCTCAAAAATTATTACTCGACCTCTAAATTAAAAAAATAAAAATAAAATTAAATACCGAAATCACCCAGTTCGACTTCCACCACTGGTGTTATAGGCCAACCGAAAAGTACAATTTATTATTTATTTTGATTGCCATCAATAAACATGTCAGGTATATGTGGTGTTCTAAATAAAGCTATTTCGTATATAGGTACACATACAGAGAGCTTTATTATCATGGTTGCTGTGTATTTACTTTTTATTTCGGTTATATATCATTATGATTACACTTTGTTAGAGCTTTTTGTTAGATTTTTATGTATAAGAGGTGGATGGTGGGAGGTGATGCCATACCATATAGAATTGTATTAATCATCGTATATACACAAGATGAGATACATAATAAAGCTTTAATATTCGTGTAGCTTTTATGTCATTAGAGATAATATACAACAGAAAAATTATTTGTTTTATTCTTTTCTATTATTCTGAATTTATTATCAGGTTTTAGTTAATTTATATTTAGGTATGTAGTGTTTCTATATATTTGCTGGTAAATAAACACAAAAGGATTGACTTATTTTATTGGTAAGCATCGGAAAGCTTTTTCATATAATTGATGTTCCATGTGACTATTATGTGTACGTCCTAAATTGCTAGTACTACCATTTTTAGGTAAAATAGTATATTGGGAGGCTGTGATGCAAAGCCGTGCTAACCCTGTGTTTGAGTGAGCCAACAGGCAATTATTAAATACATAACACTGTTAAAATTAGCCGAAAGATGATAATGCAGATAGTGTCTTTGCTACACAGCCGCAAAATCCACAAGACAACAAGACATCGATTATGTATGCTTTTTCCATTCCACTGGGAATTTACCGGTACGCATAGTAGTGTTGTAGCTATTGGTGTACGTGTTTTGTGTTTTTGACGTCATTCAGGATCACAAAATAATGTACCTAACATAATTTGTGAATTCATTAAATTTCACTACACCATTTAAATTAATACTTTATCAATAGAGTTATGTTAATTCCCTAAATAGTTTATTCTAATTCCTAGCAAATAAATCTAAAAGTAATTTCATTATCATTCATATGTCCTCAGTTAATCCACTTCATATTTTATAAAACTTTTTCTTCTCAATATTATTTCCTATTTATTTATTAAAACTATTTACTAAAAAATATTAATACAATTTGTTTTATTTAAAATTTACCGAAATTTAAATCAGAAATTCATGAAACAAATTTCAATCTCAACTATTTTCTTATCATCTGTCATTTATTTCATTGCTCGCGAGCGGTGGGTCAATTCTCATGATGCATCCACGTGTATTTTTTTCAACCGATAATGCACATTTATAAAATCGAGTCAACATTTTGGTGTAACTACATGAGAATGTGACACACACACACAAAGATAGAAAATGACAGCACACATATTAAAAGTGAATATTATACACCGTATACGTATACAAATTCTCATGAGAATTTCGTGCAAAATCCCTGTCCTGGAAACATTATAATGTGTCGATAATGCAGACCGTATCGGCAAAGTAGTTTAATTTCAAGATTCAACCGAAAAATGTCGGCAATACAGATTTAAAAATAACAAATGAATCATCAATTTTCTAAAGGAAAAATATCAATAACAGGCATCTGTACAATAGTCACGTTTAGCTGATGAAAGGTTTGTATAGAAAGATTTTGATCCGGTCTGACTTTACCAATTTGATGAACCATGACCTCAAGTAGAATTTGATTATATATTTGGAGTGGGTTTGTTGAGGTCATATTTGTGAAATTATCCATTTTTCATTGTTTCGACGATAAAATTGTTCACCAATTGAGATTTTGCTAAATAACCCGTGTCTGCCCCACTATGAAAACGCTATAAAATGCGGCGTTTGATTTAATTTAGGTTGTAAGATTATGAGTAAAATTTTTATTTTCCTCATGTTTTGTCGATAATTATGGTCAGAAGCAAAAAAAAATTTCACCTCTTTAACTCCATCAGAATTACCCCTAACCTATAATCAAAATCTAACTACGGGCTTGGGCTATCGAATCGGCCTAGTCAGATTGGTGTCCATGTTGCAAAATCTCGAATGATAAACGATTTTCTCGTCAGAAGAAAGGAACAATGGAAATGTCACCCCTATCACCCCATCAGGCTTGCCCTAACCTATAATCAAAATCTACCAATGGTCATGGGCCATCGAATCAGCCTAGATTTTATCATCAGAATAAGGGAAAAATAAATATTTTACCCCTATAACCCAATTGACTGACCCCTAACCTATAATCAAAATCTACCTATGGCCATAAGCTATCGATTCAATCTAATCAGATTGATGTCCATGTTGCAAAATCTCGAATGATGGACGAATTTATCGTCAGAAGAAGGGAAAAATAAAAATTGCACCCCCACCTATAACCCCATCACACTTACCCCTAACCTATAATCAAAATCTACCTCTGCTTATGGACTATCGAATCGGCCTAAACAGATTGGTGTCCTTGTTGCAAAATCTCGAATGATGAACGATTTTATCGTCAGAAGAAGGGAACAATAAAAATGACTGACCCCTAACCTATAATAAAAATCTACCTATGGTCATGGGTTATGGAATCGGCTTAGTCAGATTGGTGTTCATGTTGTAAAACCTCGAATAATGAAGATGGGTCCAATAAAAATTTTACTCCTATAACCCCATCAGACTGACCCCTAAGCTATATTCAAATCTACCTATGGTCATGGGTTATGGAATCGGCCTAGTCAGATTGGCGTCCATGTTGCTAAGTCTCGAATGATGTACGATTTTATCGTCAGATAAAACTATAACGTATAGCTTCACCAGACTTACCTCCTAACCTATAATCAGAATCTGCCTATGGTCATGTGCTATCGAATCGGCCTAATCAGATTGGTGTCCATGTTGCAAAATCTCGAATGATGGACGATTTTATCGTCAAAAGAAAGGAACAATGAAAATTTTACCCCTATAACCCCTAACCTGACCCCTAACCAATAATCAAAATCTCAAATTGGTGTCCATGTTGCAAAGTCTCAAACGATGGGCGATTTTATCATCAGAAGAAGGGAAAGATAAAAACTTCACCCCTATAACCCCATCAGACTTACCCCTAACCTATAATCAAAATCTATCAATGGTCATGGCTATCGAATCAGCTTAGCCTGATTGAGGTCCATGTTGCAAAGTCTCGAAAGATGGACGATTTTATCGTCAGAAGAAGGGAAAAATAAAAGGTTCACCCCTATAACTTCACCAGACTTACCCCCTGACCTAAAATCAAAATCTACCTATGGTTATCGACTATCGAATCAACCTAGTCAGATTGGTGTACATGTTGCAAAATCTCGAATGATGAACGATTTTATCGTCAGAAGAAGGGCACAATAAAAATGTCACCCCTTTAACCCCATCAGGCTGACCCCTAACCTATAATCAAAACCTACCTATGGCCATAAGCTATCGAATCGGCCTAGTCAGATTTGTGTCCATGTTGCAAAATCTCTAGAAGGGACCAATATAAATTTCACTCCTATAACCCCATCAGACTTACCCTTAACCTATAATCAAAATCTCACATTGGTGTCCATGTTGCAAAATTTCGAATGATGGACGATTTTATTATCAGAAGAAGGTAAAAATAAAAATGTCACCCCTATAACCTCGTCAGACTCGTCTCTAATCTATAATCAAAATTTATCTATGAGCATGTGCCATCGAATTAACATAGTCAGATTGGTGTCCATCTGGCAAAATCTCGAATGATGGACGTTTTTAACGACGAAACAAAGGAAAATCACAATTCCCCCTATAGCCTCATTAGGGACCATTATTAAAACCTTTAATCAAAATCTGCCAATGGTCACGGCCCATCGAATTGATGTAGTAAGATCGGTTTATGTCTGGCATAGCCTTGAATTGCAAACCACGACCATTATAAACCATTTAAAGCTTGATAATACCGACCAAATGGCACAGTGGCTAAAGCTTTGGCGTTTGGATCGGGAGGTATACCGGGTTCGAACCCCGATAGAGGCAGGATGCAAAATCAAATTTTCATCAACAGATTACGATCGGTGACTAACTGGAACACATCTATGACCCTCTGTCGAAGTGCAAAACTCATTGACCGACCAATATTCCATGCCAGTATGGTATCCTGGTACTTTAGGTGCAATGATCGTATACAAAGTGTTCTTATATGATTTTTTTATTCTCGCGGAAGCAACGGATGAGTCGTTCGTTGTAAAAGTGAATTATTTCAAATGGTATCTAGAAAAATCATATCAATTCAAATTTGTACAATAAAATTGTTTATAACCCTGTTAAATTCGTCCCTATAGACAAATTAAAATCGAACACGACTGAAACATTATTAAATGCACCACTTGAATTAAAAATCGGGTCCGAAGTACCAAAGACCGACTCATAGAAGTGCAGATTGATTAAAAAGCCTCGATATAGTTATGGCAGAGACACACGTATTGAATACAAAGACAGTAGTTGTGAACAATTAATTCGACCGAAAACTGTGCAAGACACTTATCTTCAGACAGGCAGATGGTTATAGCAAACAACGGCCTACATACGGCGGTAGCACTTCGCGTTAAGGCAAACAACAGAAATCGTTTCTGAATTGATTCGATACGGCTAGAGAAATTGTTTACTACATATTCCAGAGAATTGTGGCATACTCTAAGTGCGGACGATAAATAAAACGTATGTACGCTTACACAGATCATGAAAATATTTAGAGTAACGGATTAAAACCCCCAACAATGAATTAGCGTTGTTGATCCATATGTCAATAAGTAAGACACTTTAGTCTAGAAAACATTAAAGTCGACCGACATAACTCGAAAAATTAAAACCTTTACAGAAACGTTGAGACAAAGCCTGTTAGCGATGTTGTTTGCAGAGCAATATTCAATCAAATTGTTGAACGGAACGTTGATCTTCTATCGGCTATAATTCTATTCGAGTTTAAAAAGAATGTTGTTGTACTTCCAGTTTCTTAAGTGCTTCGGCTGTTGTAGTCATTTTCACTGGTAACAACAAGGCGCTAAAGCATCTATCTCTTTCGATATCCTAACAAATTGTCGCACTTATTTCTGAGCGTAGGATGAAACACTCTGGAGGAATCATCTACATCATCTTATTCGTTCTAAAGTGGCCATCTTACGATTCGGATAAGCTCATGTTGCAATTTCTTAGGAATGAACAGCAGCTTTCGATCCTGATCATAGAGTTTGAGTGTCACTCCTCTTTCGTGAATGTAATTTTCATCCTTTTCCAAAAATGATCGAGATAATTGTTAACGTCTCGTCTTCATTTTGACCATTTTTAATAAGTTCAATGAACTCAGTTGAAAGTAGTAGCACCACGGGATAACGACGTATGACATCTACATGCGTTATATTCGTTGCAGCCCTGAACTGTAGGTCGTATTCGATTCGATTTTCCAATAGCTATGTCCACCTCGCTATACGCGGCAATATAACCTTCTTCGTCATGGTCGGCCTGTAGCCTGTGCAGTCTGTGATGGTTTTTGCTTTCAAGCGAAGTAGGTGCATAACGTTTTCTTTCGCATAAAAAATAGTGACCGGGAAAAATGTTGCTGAAAAAGTTTTTTAATTTGTGTTTTCTTATTAAATACTGACGCCAACTTTGATAATTTTTCTAAATATTTTGATTTGTTCATAAGAATATTTTAGGATAAATGATTTTTCCGGTCTTATTTCATGATGTACCAGCGTCCCATATTAAACGAGATATTCTTCTATAACAGATCAGTCATCGGCTTTGCCTCCCGTCAATCCTAAGAACTTTGAGCTTCTCTTATTGTTTTCGGCCGAGCAAAGTGTTGAGCAACTCTCGTCTTGATCCCCGATGATTTAACCTTATAGCCAGGACAGACCGCAGATTAGTTGAAGTAGTTTAGCAAAATTTAATCAAATAACCTATGGAAAACCCCGAATTTGCTAGCAAATTTTCGAATTTTTCGTAGTGTATCGAATTGAGTTGAACTTTATTCCCTAGAATGCTTCACCGAATTTTGCTAAACCAGCTCAACTAATCCGCAGTCTGTCCGGGCTATTAGAATGTTCGATTTCATAACACCAGATAATCAAGTTTTCGGCAAAAGAATTGGTATTTGCTCCATTTGAAGCTTATCTCATAGCCTTCGGCGACAACTAGCACCTTTTCGTCAGTGGATGGATAACTATACTATCCATGTATACCAGAATTGCTCCATTTGTCATCTATTACAAACATAACGCACACATCTCTGGAATACGGCGGGCGCGGAACACAAGCCAAATGACATTTTGCGAAAACTCAGTAAACTATTCGATTTTCTCGTAAACTGGCACATAGAATAGGCACATAGAATCCTTTATTCAATTCTGGTTGAAAATACTATTAACGGCAAAGGATACCGATCATTGAGAACGTACAGATTCAACTTCCTGTAAGCGACGCACAGCCTTTTGGATTTATCTTTCTCCAGTACCAACACGACTCGGCTAGTAAATTCCGATGAGCAAACATACATAATACCGGTTTTAACCATTCGTTAATCTGCTTATCGACACATCTTTTCTAAGCAGTCGCTAAGCGTCTTGGTGCCTGCCAAATTGGCTTCTAATATTTTATAACATTTTCAGTACAACTGGGCTTTCTCTCGTTCTATTATAGGCTTATAATTATTTATCAGACTCATGACATGCTGTATATATAACTCTCTGACACTGAAATATGATGAAAGGATCATATTCTATCCTTTTAATTTTTATCTGCTAACATTTCGATTTTGGTTTCACCAACTTCTAGAAATTTCGTTTTGTAGTTTTACAATCGCGGTGATCCCATAGTTCCAACTCATTTTCGCGAAGTATTGTAAGATCGCTGCTAGTATCTATACAATAGAATCAAAAATCACATGGTTATTAACTTACCGACCATTGATTGGTCCGAAATGGTGCCCAACTTTGAAGAAATTTCGATTCTTTGTTCTAATTTGAAGCTCCCTTCGCCTTGTCTGACATCGCTTCATTACATGTCCATTTTCTGCACAATTGTAGCACAATACCTCCGATCCTGTTTTGCCCATCGTGCCTTTGCTACCTGCATTGTCGTATTCTTTGTTATTTTTACTTGAAACCGGTTTCAGTAATACCCCAAATCTTATATTTCATGACCGCTTTGCCTTCAACATCTCTCAATACTATAAACTATCTCATTGACAGAAAGTTGCTTTCCGGGTGTTCGTCTTTGTTTCGTTTTGCTAGCTGCCAACTTTTTATGGATCTCAGCAATGCGAGAGTTTTGGTTGAAAACTTTTAGTTTCCGAAAAGTATTTAAATTTTTTTTAATTCGTTTCAATTTCGTACAACCAAGCCTCAATTTGGTAATTTGGCTCACCATCAGACTGTTATTGAGCTTGAATATCTTGATAACGAATATTTTCCTTCATTCATCGTGGGTACGATCATCATCTCGTGAAGGATTAGAAGAACCAGGTATATCTCGTTTTAACAAACCGATTGCGGGGTTTGCTTCGCAATTTTCATATCGAAATTTTTGTTCACTGTCGTTAACTGTTCGATAAACTTTCGGTTCGTTTGTTATACGCATTAAACTCACCATTCCAAACATGACTACGGCACTCTATCATCCGACATTTGTATTTGTTTTAATAGACTTTTTAAAAAATTTAGCGATAACTAAAATTACCTTGCTCGGTCAAATTTGTCCACGTTCCAATTTATAAAAACGATGATTGTTTTAATCTGGATGGTATATAGCCAGGTTGAGCCCCCAAAAAGTCCGTTGTGAGCAGAATTTCACGCCATTTTGAAAAAATTACTTTTTCATCAGGTTCGTCGCTTTCTCATTTTATTTGTAGGGATTGATGTCTTTCGCTTTTCAACCCGTTAAAAGTATTGGTCTAGTGTTTTACTTTCTTGTATGTAATAAAATTTTGAGCATAAGAATTTTGCACATTTACCATTCGCCATATCGCCCAAGTTAAAACAAGTAATAAGTTGATCGGAATGCAACTTCATAATTAAGGTGTTTTCATTTAAATTGGGAGATTCCAGTGAATTTTGGTCGAAATCGGTCCTCCGGAAATGACAGCTTCCATACAAGCTTTTGCGTTTTTCGCAAAAATTTATATCAGTTCCAACAATTTCTTCAAAATTTAACCGGAAATGACGATTTTTTACAAAAAAAAAAACTATGGCGTTTGCTTTCTTAAGTAGTCCGTAATTATTTATTTGAAATAAAAATATTGAAAAATAACTAATTTTTTCCTCCTTAAGTTAGCCAAAAGTTTCCAGTCGAAAAAATGTTAAGGCAGATAGTGTCTTTGCTGTCCAAGCCGAGAACTCAACAAACATCTAGTTCCAATACCACTTCCAAATAATCAGACTAGTTCAAAAATCTGTCAGGAGCTATATAACTTTACCAGATTGGTTCTAACCCTATGACGTGATTTTGGGGCAAGTCCCAAAAGGATAGAGAGGGTGTATTGTGGTAAAATATATTAGAAAATATGAAATTTTTGAAATCAAATAATTCTGTAACTTTCGAGTTGCCCACCTGCTCATCGATCCTACTATAGCCATTAGAAAGATTATTAGCGTAGGTAAGCCCAGGCGAAGTTTGGGGCAAGTCTGACGAGAATAAGCGGGTGTAATGTATTATCAAAAAAAATCATCTGTTCACAATGTTCTGAAAAATGTGAGCTTTAACATTTGATCGGTTCCTAATTCTAGCTAAAGTCGTGCAGACTTTGGAACAAATCTGATGGATAACATTTTATTATTTAGTTTCTAAAATTTCAGATTTTCTTATATATTACACCCTATTATACCACATTATTTTCGTCACATTTAACCCCAAACTGCGCCTGACCTAGGATTATAACCTATTTGCGATAGCCATAGTAGAATCGTTGGTCAAGTTAGTTTCCAAAATTACTAAATTTATTATAATTTAAATTTTATAGGATATGGACCAATCTGTTAAAATTATATAGCCCCTCACAGATTTTTGGGGCAGCCTAATTATTTGTAGGTGGTATTGGAACTAAGTATATATCGTTTTCCGCTATAAAAAATTTTGTCACCTGGGTTAGCAATGACACTATCTGCATTATCATCTCTCGGATAGAAAATTTCAGCTAACTTTAATAGGGTAGATTTTTGCAGATTTCCCATTCGCTATATCAGTGAAGTCAAAAATAGAGGGTTTTAAGAAATCTGTGTGGATTAATGTTTCTGTGTGTGGAGTCGTGCAATCTTAAAATTGTTGGTTCTCTACAGCCCAGACGGATTGACTGACAAGATGAAACTTCAGTCTTAAGCTATTTTTTTAAAACGACAATGAACTAACTGATTCTAAATTAAGTTTGCAACAATATCGGTTTAAATCAGTTTTCAAAAATTTTAGCGATGACGATTTTTCACAATAAACTGTTTTTTTGAATAGTAATAATGAAAAATGTTGACCTCGTGCGGTGTGAGGTATTGTGCAGGCTAAATGTCTCTAGCTTCTTTACAGACCAAACGGATTGACTGATCGCAGTGAAACATCATAATTTAGCGTTGTCCACAAATTAGGAGATTCGTTTGAATTGTGGAAGATGTTTTATCCTAAATCGATGTCGAAGTGGCAGCATCAATAGGATGTTTTATGTTCATATTTCACCAAACTGCGGCATCTCTACAGTCCAGCCGGTTTGACTTTTTGGAATCAAATTTCATACTAAAGCTTTTCCATAAATTGGAAGATCCATGTGGAATGTGGCAGACATCTGTGTACCGGAAGTGATAAGCTAAATAGAGGATCTAAATAGATTAGAGGAGCTGATAATTTTTAAACAAGGGTTGATCTACATTTTCTGAAAATATTGCAGAAATAATGGTTTTTGACAAGACAAATTTTAATGCGGCAGTTCAAATTTTTGAATGTATATGGAAATTAAGGAACCTCGTATTCGAGGTCTATATTCAACTGTCGTACAAATGTGGGGTGTTGGCCACAACATATTCACCACTCCATTTTATAATTATACTGTAGAACGCGGCATCGAATTTGGCCGCGCGGATGCCGAAAAAAGTCTATAATTAGCCACCCTTTAAAGCTACTATGTGGTGACTAACAATGTTATAGCAGTGTTGCGTCGTATTATCTACACCACGTAATTAATTAATATTATACATGTGTAGACAGTGTATGTAGAGAATTAAAAAAAATGGCGTCGACTATGTATAGAATGTAGAAAATATATCGACAATAGCTGTGTTTCTTGATGCTTGATCTGATCCGGTTCAGTTCATGTTTTATGAAACAACACAAAGGCGCTTGATACAATTTAAATCAAAATTTGTGACCTAAAACAAAATTTGGATCACGTTTTCCATATAAAAGTTAAACTGAACCGGATCAATGGGTGTCATGAAATACGCAGGGCAAAAGGCGAAAATTATTTTTTAACTTAGTCAACAGTAAATTCTATGATTTCTCTGTTAATGGAACCATTTCAAGATAGAGAGCTTTATTCTTACTCCACATTTGAAAACTTTGAAGCCATATTTTTATATTTAATTATGCTCGGTGTAAAAATCTGGCCTCTGCCTCGATTTCTGTACTTAGGTGAGTATTTGGTTTACCACTGGACCTACCGGAACATACGATGGTGTAAGATTGGATTCTAGACCCACATATGACATCGATTGTGATTTCGTAGGGTATCACATATATCCACTGGTTGGCAGCGTGAAGTTTGATCCAAAGATTACTAGCTTTTGTTGACCTAGTGCCGAATACGGTGTCCAATTCGCTCTTTCGTTGTAATATCGCTACCTCACATGACGTTTGATTTGAAGGAGTGTTGCTAATTTGTGATACTTCGCATAAGAGATGTAAAGGGCTTAAATTGTCCATTGCTATATAGTCAGTGGAGCTAATAATTTGTGACTAAGTGCCTCCATGAATGATGTTGGGAATTGGGACTACATATTTAGTGTATAGTCCCACACGAACGACAGTGGTAAAGTGATTCCAATTATTACATTTTTTTGAGTTACTCGGCTGCGGATAAGCATGCTCGTGAATGTCGTGTCCTGGTAGAGTAATGGTCACCGGCACGTGTTGTCGAATGATTTGTAGCTCTTCTTCCAACTGATTTGGGGTAAGTCTGGATGGATGCAGGACGTCTTGATGAGCATGATAAATTACGTTGAGTAATCCTTGTGGCGTGTCCTGGAGGCTCTTTAGAACTAGCATCATTTCAAAAATGGTCATTAGCGTTGATCACACTCTGTCTTCATACGTTCTATATTCTTTTAATTGCAACATTTCCTGCCGCAAACGATGTTGGTCTTTAATTAAGTTGTTTATAGATGCCGTGGTGAGATTTGTATTATACATATTTTACCAAATTGATGGTGTTATCCACAATAGTTGTTTGATTTTTGAGGTAATTTCAAGAGATAATTTTCGTCACTATTAATTATTAAATAGGTCCCCTAGTACAAGGTCCACTGAGTCAGCGAGGCCTCGCTTCATTCGTTTACGATCCATATTACTTTCAAATAATAGCTCGTTGTCTGCTATCAAATAATTATATTGAAATAAGAGTTACTGAAGAATGATGTCGCATTTTAAACCGGACAGCTCCCTACAAACTGATTGTTACTCTGTAACTCTGCTCTTTTAAAGTTGTCAATTTCCTCCCAGTAGGAAGATAAATTTTATTGAACAACTAATGACCATTTTTGTCGCCACAATCTCCAACTTGCCCAATTCCTCGAAATGTATCCCAATGGAATGATTGAACGGACTTATTTCGATGTTGGTGCTCACGAAACCAAATGGGCAGCACACTGAAAGGATGGCTAGTGCCATGTGGTTTATTTTTCCTGTCGTTTTGGTTCGACGGTGAGGTTGTTGCCTGGATACTGGCCTTCCCGGTGGTTGTTTCCTTGAGCGATGCAAGGGCCTTCGTAGGTAATACCTCACTTGGATCGTCGCTAATAGGGAGTTTGCACAGCTTTGTTATTGGTCGCTTGTAGGTCGCGTCCTTACACTTTACTGTTACTATTCGTACCAAGTCGTCTTTTCCGGCGTGAGTGTCTGTGATTCGTCCCAATTTACATCGGGTTGGGGGTAGTTGATCATCCTTCACCAATACTAGATCGTTTATTGTCAAATTTGGCTGTGAGGTTTTCCACCTGCTCCGTTGTTGAAGTTGGTGAATGTATTCAGAAGACCATCGCTTTCAAAAGTCTTGCGCCATTTTTTCGACCATGTGCCATCTCGTTCTTAATCCTATGTTGCTGGTTGTCACTTCCGGCATCGCCTTAAGAGCATCTCCAATGAGAAAGTGTCCTGGTGTTAGCGCTGTTGTATCCGTTGTGTCCTTGGTTAGTGCAACCAGCGGCCGAGAATTGAGGACTGCTTCGATTTGAGTGGTGAGAGTGGTTAATTCTTTGAATGTTAGAGTTGAATCTCCTATTACTCTCTTAAGATGAAATTTCTCGGATTTTATTCCTGCTTCCCATATTCCGCCAAAATGTGGGGTATGAGGTGGTATGAAGTGCCATGTAGTTTCATCACTGGCTAACATAGCTGCTACGTCGTCGGGTAATGTGGTTATAGCTGAACTGTACGTCTTCTCCATTACGGAATTTGCACCCACAAAATAGGTTCCATTGTCAGATATATCAGTACAAAGCCCTCGTCTATGAATGCCTATGTTGTTAGGCTGCTCACTATCTCAATGTGTATGGCCTTGGCTGTCATGCATACGAATAGGGCAATGTATCCTTTATAGGATTTGTTACCCCAACCCTGGGTGGTTCTTAACTGGAAGGATCCTGCATAGTCGATTCCCGTTTTAGAAAACGGTCTTCCCGGGCTCACTCTAGCTGATGATAGACTACACATTAGTTGTTCCATGTGTTTTTGTTTGTAGCGAAATCAGGTTATGCAATTTTGTATAACAAGTTTTACAGCTCGTCTCCCATCGATGATCCAACATTTTTGTCTCAGCATTGCAAGAGTAAGGTGTGTGTGTGCCACCATGTAATGTGTTTTGGTGGGTTTCCTCAATTATCCGTTGAGTAATTATGTTGTTTTTGCTTAGAATTACAGGCTGTTTGCTGGCGGTTGTTAGATTGGAATTTTGGAGACGTCCCATCACACGGAGTAAGCCTTCGCCGTCTAGGAAGGGGTTTAATGAACCTAGCTTATTGTCCTTTTCTAGCCTTCTGTGTTTGTTCATGCGGGCGATTTCTGGTCCGAAATCTTGCTCTTGTGTTATTTTTATAATTGTTGTTTCTGCTGTCTTAAGTTCATTACCGGTTAGCCAACCCTTGTTACGATTTTCTTGTTTGCAGTTATTTATGAATCGTAGACAGTATGCGACCGTGCGCTTGATTTTGCTGTATGTAGACAGTCTGCTAAATAACTCTGCAAGTATGTGCGGCCTTTTTATTACCGTCGCCAGCACTCTCTTTTCTTCCAGCTCTGCTTGTATACCTGATGTTGGCTGCGGAACGGGTTCTTCAGTTTCCACTGCGGTGGCATAGTTGTTAGGAAGCTTGGTCCATGCCACCGTAAATTGTTGTCAATGTGCTGCTTGGGTGTTATGTCACATGAGGCGGCGTCCGCGGGATTTTCCTGAGACTTTACGTGATGCCAAGTTGCTGTTGGTAATGTCTTTTTAATCATCGAGATTCTATTTGCCACAAACGTTTTGAAGCTGCTTGGGTCTCCTTTAATCCACCAGAGTGTTATTGTTGAATCTGACCAAGCGTATCTTGAACTTGCAACGGTGCAACTTAGTAGCCCTTTATTATACCACTGCAGCATATGCTTGGTTAGTGGCGTCACAGAAACCATATAAATCAGCCTTAGCACTGCTGGTGTAATTTATCTAACGATGAATTTTAATCTTGCCTACCTGTGACAGTTCACTTTGAAGCTTAGCCATCTTGCATTTGGCTATTATATTTGCCGGTTGTTGTTTGGTATGGACTGTGCTTATTTGCCTGTTGTTGCTTAGCTTTGCTGCTTTGTTTCGTTCTTGCTTTGTTTACCCGATATTTTGTTGCTGATTTTCAACGAAGTAGCGCTTTGGTTGCCCGTTGTTGTTTGGCTGCCGATTATTTTGAACGAAGTAGTGCTTTGTTTGCTCTTTGTTGTTTGGCTGCAAGCTGCTTTGTTCCGTTTTTGTTTTGCTTGCCTGTTGTTCTTTGGCTGCTTTTTGCCGAGATCACAAGCTTAGTTGGCTTACCACCGATGAGTTCCAACTAGCTTGTGATCCGGCTCGAAGGACCATGTACAAATTTGGCCTCTGCTTAGATTTCGGTACTTAGGTGAGTATTTGGTTTACCACTGGTGAGCTCCAAATATTCACTGAGAATTAAACTACATTGATTCAACACTCGGAAAACGGAATAATCGGAAAAATAGTATTTTCGTGTGTATTTTTGCTATTTTAGGAGAATATCGAAAAAATCGAAAATCGTAAGCAAATAAGCACTTGTTGTAGAAACCAGAACTACATAATCAAACGTAAACTCAAATAATCCTAATAATCGCAAAAGTTTGACCGAATGGTTTTAGGCAATATAACTTAAGTGACAAAATGGAAATGGCGAATCTCTCAGTCAAATGTAAATCTCAGTTGGTTTGGCCAGAACAAAATGAATATTGCCGATATTTAAAAAATCGTTACAGGATCATGATAAACTTTTGGGATCAAAGTTATGAGAGCTAAAGGCGCATTCAGGAACAATATCATGATTAATGAAACGATCGCCAATTTGATTTGTTAATTTCGTAGTCCTAACACTTTTTCCTAACGTTGGTTTCGATTTTACTCAACATGTTCCCAACTATCGGGTGCCCTAAAATCGCTCATTATACGCCAATTTTCCGTGAAATGCAAATTACACAAAATACTGACTTTAATGAAGTTGGCTAATTTACCACAAGGCATGCGAGAAAAAAATTTCGACTCGCAACCAACATTACAAGCTAAACATTTGATTATAAGGACGGGAATACGATTATTTTTGGTTGTCCCAATATCGGTTACCCAAAGGTTGGTTCAACCGGTAGACTGCACTTCACGGTGTTTTAGGTTCTATGCCTGGGCTTAAAAACATGAATTTGGATGATAATTAGTTCCAGAAATTTAATAGACGATGAACTCATTTTAATATCATCATTCATCCTGAACAGTGAAATGTACAAACGTTTTGAAGAAATGGTCGCGATAGCCGCAAACGATATCCCCGATAGCTTTAATTACATAAACGTTTGTTTTGATCATAATCAACGGAAGTTATCGATGCAGAAAATTTCGTATGGTGTCGCGTACAGATGCTCGGTAAATAATTGCTAGAAGTTGCGCTACACTGTTAAAACCTAAACATTTGGATTATTGGCCGAATAAGAAAAGTAAACAGAAAGGTAGAAGACAGAGATGTTAGATTTGGTAATGACTAAAACAGATTAAATGGCGGATACAATATCTAACCTCGTACGAAAAGGGAATATTCTACATTGTGTACAGATTTGTGCAAAATCCATTGCCTGCACTATTTTCGACAATTTCAAAATGCGCTTAGACGCACAACACTGTGTTATAGTAACAGAGGCAATTTTCTATTCAACAATCTACTAAAATATTTTGAGTTCTTAAAACGTTCAAAATATCGAAAAAGCACAAAAATTTAATTTCTTTAACAACCTTCGACTCTAACATTTTAAATCCTAATAATTAACAACCAAATATCCGGCCCTAATGTTATCCTCACTCCATTAAATTTCACCGAACACAAATATTTTATGCGTGAAATTCCTTCTACCAAAAAAAAAAACGAAAATTATATGTCGTACATACCCAAGCACCACACCAAAAATAAGACAAATAAACAAAATGCTTGAATCCTCATTGTACATCCTTAAATATATGTAGACAAACACCCGCAGCAATAATAAAAATGTAAATCAATAAAAAACCGTAAACAAGAATTACTTAAACAATAATAAGATATAAAATACCAATCCCTCCATCTCTTGAAAAGACGCTGTCTAAATATACGATTATAGTCAAGTATTTTTTTTTTTCGAAAACATTTTCCCGCTTTTATTACGCTGATTACACGCGCACGTCAATAAGAATAATAAAAATGTACGCGTATACACGGAAAAATTTTGATCATCATAAAAAAGCTCAAATAATTGAAAATGTGTATACATACAAGCTTTAAGTTTAATTTAACTTGTTTACTATGTACATTCATTAGTGATTACATAATTTTATTTTGTTGTTGTTTTTGTTGGAGGTTTAAATACCCCATTAAGCTTTTCGCTAAATCTATTTTTCGTACTGATTTTCCATTTCGATAAATTTTTTTTTTTCTCGGCGTGCCAGAAAATTTTTTTAAACGGAAAATCTATTTTTATTCGTGCGATAACACATAAGAAGACGACACCGTTATATAGAAAATATAAATCGTGGCAAACATTTTCCACGAGCGTATAAAAGCAATAATTGTAATTTATGTATATAGCTACAAATATCTACCTGGCGGAAACTATTAAATTCGGGCTTTTCCGTCTGAATGAAGTAAAATGTACGGTAAATATGTATACGAAGGTGTACGGTGTTGTGGGTAAAATTATGCTTATTTTATTCTCTCGCCGGTTCAACACCGTCTTAATGTAAAAAGTTGGAGACTTTGTTTTATCTATGTATGTATGTGTTTGCATGTCTGTATATAAATTTTTCTAAATCTTGATGAAAACTTTTCTGGCTTGGTTTTCTCACTTGCTTCCTTTTCCAACGTATCAATTACACTTACTTTAAGATGAAAGGTAATATGTGTGTTGTTGTTTACGGTTTTGGTTTTAAATAAACTTTGTTTTTGATTTATTTGAAAAGCTTTTAAGTTATGTTTAAATAATTTATGTATTATGCAAAAATTGTTTAGCAAGCAAAGTAAATAATAATTTATCGGAATGAGTGATTTGATGATCAAGACAAATTGTTGGTCTCTCTCCTTCGGTTGAGGTGGTTCAGTCAATTACTTAATGACACCTTCAGGTATATGGCAGCTTGGGGTAAACTCAAAACTATTTTCTGGGTTTTATTTTTTTGGTACGAGTATAAATCTGTCTGCTCGACATAAGATGTTAGTTTTATTTTAGAAAAATTTCTACACTATCTTACGAAGACTTGATATGATTGTATTTTCTATGAACAAATTTTAAAGCTAACTGACCTCGAATAAACTAGAGAACGGAAAAGAAATTGAGGTTAAAAATGGACCTATCCTATATAACATTATATGCGGCCCGGACCAAGACAAAAGTTTGTCTAGCAAAGCAAATACATTTTCAATAAAACTGCGATTCTCGGAATAGTTTGATAAGCCCTTCCAAATGAGGAGTTAAATACAAACGACAATATATAGTCGTTTACGAACCAGCCATAAAACCAATTACGACATCAGCGCTGTTTTGCAGCACACAGTACGCTATTTAAGGTTAAATTTTCTTTATTTTTTAGTTTAATTTTTTTGTTTCCTCTTGTTCCTTTTAAATTAATTATTCTTCTTTAATATTTTTGTGTCACAAGAATGTATCAGATTTAAGTCAGGATATGCCAAATACATTTCGCCTGACAAATTACTAAAAATTACAATATTGGTAAATTTTCGGAGTCAGGGTTGGGAACGCTCAGCGCAATGGCGGACCAGGCTATTACCGAGCAAAACAATTCGAATATGAGAGTAGAGTTTCAATCACATACGAATATCTTTGGCCTGAAACGTGCCGAATAATTTCCTGTTCAAATTTCATACAGCGCAGGCTACATTACCAACTTTTTATTCAATAATTGCAGGGATAAATTTGGTAACTAATTTGGAGGAAAATTTATTGGTAGCATCACTCGACAGACCACAAAAGCGGGTTGTCCGGGAAGAAAATTTCCGTTGCGGTTTCAGAGGTTATAATACTTGGATAACGCGTAATCGGAACTAAATAAGAACATAAGCTGGCTAAATACAAAGTAGTGGGGAGAAAACCGAGTCCACTATCATGTACCACGTTTCGTAAGGACTATCTTACTCTCTCTGAGGCGTTGAATTGCGAGGAGTATACTGAAGTTTGAACAAGCCAGGTCTCTTATTTTTCAAGCAATTCCTCAAACAGATTGGAAGCACTCGTATGCCTAAGATCATACTGAGACTACTTTAAAAAATGTGAAGAAAATGTATCTTCCTCCAAAACGGCACGACCGAGTTTTATGAGATTTTTCATGTATATTTGGTAGGTAGCAGAATAGATCGTAAAGTATATTTCATCCCGCTAGGTGATTAGGGTGTCCCTATCCAGAAATTATTTGGTAGTTCTATTTTTTGACAATTTTTTTTTTCATATTTTTTTTGATTTGGCATGAAAAATACCTATAACCCCATATTTTCACCCTCCTACCCCCACCATCCCATTTTGAAATCGCGATTTTATTATTTTTGTATGAGTAAATCAAAATAATTTAACCGTCGTTCGTATTTCAAACATAACGAAATTATTTATGTTGTTAAATGACAGATGGCGCTACGTCCGCCACATTGAGCTTTCATCCACATATGCGCAAGTCATGCACGAGAAGCGTCGCGTCACTTTGACTTTTCATTCTGTATTTGTTATGTATCATAACGGTATACCGTTTTTCATCAGTAAGTACAACAATTTTATCTATTTGTGTATGTATGTGTGTGTGTGTGTGTATTACAGTGAACAATGCCAGCAAGACGCAAAGGGGCCCATTTGGGCCGTCGAACGAATAAAGCACCAATCATGGGAAATAGTAGAGCAGAAAGAACAGACGAACAAATCTAATAAGATAACGAAAATGTGCGTGTGAGCATGTCACAATTGCGTGCATCTCAATCACAAGAGGCACGAGCTAAACTAAATCAACAACGACAATTGGAACGGAGTTAAGCGCGCCGTTTTATAGTTAACACACGCAGAGCAAATGACCGACAACGCCAACAAGTGCATCGACCATTTACATCCGCTTCGTTCCTTCGTTTCGTATTCGAGTACGAGCCAGATATTGAATATTCCGCTCATCCGAAAGTGCTGATTGGTGCTATGGACAAAGAATGTCCCCATTGTCATGCGCTCAAATTCAAACGAGAGTCTGCCGGGATATGTTGCGCATCAGGAAAAGTGCAACTACCAGAAATTGAGACACCACTAGAACCATTGAACGGCTTGCTTATCGACACGGATCTAGATTCACACCTGTTCCTGAAGCCCTTTCCCACATTTAATTCATGCTTCCAAATTACTTCGTTCGGAGTAATAGAAATAGTTCACAATACTGCGGCAAATGGTCAACAATTCAATTTAACGTTCAAAATCAAAGGCAAGTGTACCACAAAGTAGGCTCATTGCTGCTACTTCATGGGTGGTGAGGACATCACTCGTGTGGATGCACTTTGGTCCTACAATAACCTCAATTCGCCTAATGCCAGGCGCATTCTCGGCGAACTGGACGCCCTATTGAATGAGCACAATGAATTATTGAAATACTTCATGGATAAAACATCAGCTGGACAGCACGTGCGTAGACGTTGCTGGAATCATGGTTTGCACATCGACCGCACATCGACGCGAGAAATCGTGATTCGAAGAAGAAACAATAATCTGGAGATAATCGCACACACACACCGTTGATACGATACTCACACCGTTGAGACAAGACGGATATTGCATAAACATTAAACAACGAGATCCTGCCGCAGGTAATTCATTCATTATGAACATCATTACTCATTTTAAATTAATATTTATGAATATGTTGGTACAGGAGCCGAAACAAACAAGAAAATGAGCTCGGTGGATTTTTATGCGTATCGTATGATGATTTGATGCGGTCATGGCAATGTGATTCTGCGATGTCATGAGCTATGCCAACAACTCATAGCCGACAAGTACGCGGAGGTAGAAAGCGAACGACTGTGATTCCTATGACACAATCAACAGAAGCTGCGTGCGGATGAATATATTCACTTGCGAGACGTAACTGGCAGGAGATTACATCTTTGCTATTGCCAGGTCAAAATGCAATACATCATCATTACATTACACCACGTGTATTCGGTCCTACACGTCGCTGGATGTATTCGGTTGAATGGCAAAAGCGAGGATTACCTCATGCACACATTTTGATTTGATTAGTCTAAAAAATACGCCCTGAGGAAATCGATAGTGTAATTTCCGCGGAAATTCCAGATTCATCTACTGATCAACTACTCTTCCATATTGTTACCAGAAACAAGATTCATGGCCCATGCGGTGATCTGAATCGTCTATCGCCTTGCATGGTAGATGGAAAATGTACAAAGCGTTTTCCTAAAGATTTCACCAACGACACAATCGTCGAAGAAATACGGATAATGGCGGACAATCATTTACGCTAAATATCAACAACGCAGACATTGACATTGACAATCGTTGGATGATATCATATTCGCCTCTGCCGACCAAAACATTCAATGCTCATATTAATGTTTGGTTCTGCAGTTCGGTGAAGAGCATCAAATACAGTTGCAAGTATGTGAATAAAGGCAGTGATATGGCTGTGTTTTAAATTCAAAATACCGATGTGAATGTTCCTCGATTGAATGACAACGACGAAATAATGCGCTACCTAATTGGCCGGTACATCAGCTCCAATGAAGCTGTCTGGCGTATCTTTGGTTTCCAAATTCAGTTATATATTTAGCCGTCCATATTGATAACGGCGAGCGTGTATAGTTCACCAACGAGACAGGAATCGAGTGTGCCATAAATGCACCAAACATTACACTCACGGAATTGTGTAATCGTGCGGTTACTTTTGGTGCCATTGCACGAACACTACTCTATTACAAAGTACCACGTAGTTTCACATGGAATCAAACAAAAACATGGATGCCCCGCAAGCAAGGAACACCAATTGATGCGTGTCCCGGTCTATTCAAATCAAACACTTTGGGACGAGTATATACAGTCACTCCAAGGCAGATTGAGCGCTTCCATCTGTGACTGCTATTATAGTTAATGTCACCGGCCCATTGTCATTTCAAGATATACGCAAAGTGATGGACAACTGTATCCAACATATGAAAGTTGCATGCCTTGCACTCGGCTTGCTCAAAGACGACAATAACTGGGACAATATGCTTGCTGAAGCAGCATTGGGCTATACAGCAACACAAATTCGTCTACTATTCGCTATAGTATTGACTACATGTTTCCCGGGACGAGCAGACACGTTGTGGGATAAGCACAAATATTCAATGACTGAGGATATATTGCACCGAATTCGTACAGGGTGCAACGATCTAACGATTATATTCAACGACGCTATGTACAATGACGCATTGATTACTATCGAGGATCTTTACGTTTTCATTGCCAATTTACCATTCAGTCATGCCGGTATGAGTCCGCCAAATCGAAGTACATCTAATTTAATGGACACCGAAATGAATCGTGAACTGCGGTACGATACTGCAGAAATGGCAGCGATTGTTACTCGCAATGTCCCACTACTGAATCATGAACAAAAAACCATTGACGATCGCATTATGCTGGCAGTTTCGGCGGGACAAGGTGGATTATTTTTTGTGGATGCAGGTGGCACTGGCAACACAATTCTCATTTCGTTAATTCTCGTCGAAATACGATCAAATAATGGCATCAAATAATGACGTTCAACAGAATACTCAAAGATATAAAGAACAACGACAAACTGTTACTTCTTTCAGGTGATTACAGACAACACTTCTCGTCATTCCACGTACAACGTACGCTGATGAGATCAACGCTTCCTTGAAATCATCGCCACTGTGGCGTAATGTTGAAAAAGTCCAGCTAAAAATACACATGCGTGTCCAAAGTTGCTGTACGCATACAATACATAAATCATGCGTGGTTGTCAGAAAGAGCCATTTTGGAAGCAAAAAATGTGGACGTTGACCATTTAAACTTCAAGGTACAGCAGTTGTTGCCAGGCGACTTGGTATTATACAAATCGATCGATACAGTTTGCGATGCCAACGAAGCTGTAAATTATCCAACTGAGTTTTTGAACTCACTTTGCCAGGCATGTCACCATACCTTCTACGACTGAACGTTGGATACGGTTAATTTACTTCGGAATTTGAACCCACCACGGCTGTGCAATGGCACGCGATTGATCATTAAAAAATTGACGAAAAACATTAACAATGACAATCGCAATGACAATCAATAAGTCACAAGGCCAAACGATGTCTGTTTGAGGTTTAGATTTGGGCACACCTTGTTTTTCACAAAAAATATCGTACACTCAATTGCTCTCTCAAATTAATATTGATTTTATTTATTTCATTTTCCTACTTTAGGATAAACAATATATTACTTTTTTTCACTTTACATTTAACTTTTAAGAGATCAAACAATGAATATGTCCGTTGCTTTAATGAAATACATTGAATTGAGAAAATGAATGGTTGGTGGTTTTTTCTTTTTATCGGAAGTCATCGTCTACAGCGCTTCACTCCTCTTTCTGTCATAGATCCCATCCCCACACACTTACAATACATTCATAATTTTTTATTTAACAACCGAAATATTCACTAGAAACAATTTATATGGCAGAACAACGTTTACCGGGTCAGCTAGTTTTACTATAAATTTTAGATTTCCAGCGGCCACTACTAGTGGTTTTTGAAATATTAACCGGAATCTAAAACGAACTTATATGGCCGCAGTAGTCTCAGTGTGAGAGTTATTAGAAAAACAACCGTATAAGTGTTAGTTACTAGTGGGAGTTTTCGAGATATTGCCAGATACTGCAGCAGTTGAACTAGTTCATCTCACAAGCCTGTGATGTGATTAAGGCATCTGAGGCATGTTCATAGAACCCTTTTGATAGTCAATTTGAAAAAAGAAGCCCTGCAGCTGTATACTCCATCGTGTGCATCGACCAGGAATGTCCATCTGATACCACAGCCAGTGAAGGCTGTATACGGTCTGAACTTGTTCACGCTTAGTACCGCAGCGTAGCTCTAAATTCGATGACAGAGTGTTTTCGTTGAGCAGCGTTAAATTTTTGAGAAATGTACTCGATCGGATGTTCATCAACTTCTGTATCAATTTGAACGAAAACGCCGCCTACGCCGATGGTACTGACGTTACATTGTATATAGAAGGACTTGTTAAGCTACATAATATTTCGGTTTTGTTGACTTCCACGTGAGATCGGTGAGGGGGTCAGCTAAGGCGGTCATCCACACATTTCTATAAAGTGGAGGATTTGCTTCGCAGTTTAAGGTGAGCGGAAAATCCAAACTAGTTCGAGTCATTTCTGGGTTTGTGCGGAGGCATCCATTTCCAACCTGGGATAAATTACCACCTTCAAAACAAATTGGCGTCTAGCTATATTTATGGTCAAGCCACTTCCTAGAAGGGTAAGTGTTGGTGAGGTGATGAGATGATTATTCAAGTAAACAAAGATCTTATCGTGTAGTTGGTAACATCAGAAGACGTTCTCGGTGCAGATGGCCGACATGGCCTTTGCGGATCATTGCACACCCCGAATGGCATAACCTAGAATTGATACAAGGGCCTTCCCGGTACCTTAAATGCCGTTTTATCTCTGGACCAAAGAGTTCATCGATAAGCGGTAAAGGGCACGCATAATGATCATCTTGTTATGCAACAGGATAATAGGGGAGCACCACAAATACTCATTTTCTTCTATCATATCTAGTGCCAGAATTTTATCTAATTCGTCGTATATTAGTTTTTGTTTTATTGGGAATATGGGATAAAACCGTTGTTTTATTGGTGTACCATGTCTCAACTTAGTACTCGACAGAATGGTTGCTAATTTTGACTGCTCCTGCGGAAGATAATGTTATTTTGAAGAGTCACTCGAATCACAGTTTTACTTTGAAAAATTCAAAGGCGAAAATTTGGGAGTGATCCCAAAATTAATCCAAAAATCAATTCCCAGATAAATTGATTGATCTAACGAAGGGGCTATATACTAATGGCATACTATGGCTAAGGTGACTAAACTGGACTAACGCTTTAATATCTCCGAACACACGTTGAACACACGTTCACCGCTTGCGGTTTAACATAAGCCGAAAAATGACAAAATTATGTCTCCCCGGCCGAGCATACTTATAGTCGCACCACTATAAAGGAGGTCTCTGGATGTTATGTTGTTAATGATAACATCAACATAAGGTCTGATGACTCCTTTATGTGAACTTATTGGACGATATAATGTAACATTTTTTCGTCATAATTTTTAGGGAGCTGCAAAAACGTGTGGCGTTTGTGTAAATAATCGGCGATTTTCAAAATAAGGTATCAGCTTATGAATGAATGTTAGGATCTAGTCGAAGTTTTAGAAATAATTGAACGCGATTTATATGTTGCGTTTTAATTTAAGGATTCGATGGATCCAAGTTTGAATTGTTCATTCAAACAGAATCTCGGTCTAGTGCTTCTCGAATAGGTCTTGGCAAGCAAGTTTTCGGAGGCCTCTGGTTCCTTCATCCCCAAGAATCCCTCGTGGAGTTTCCATCGTATCGAAAACATCTCATCGAAATAGTTAACTTTAAATCGCATTGATAGCAAAAAAGACCTGTCGATGGAATGGGATAGTCCTTAAACGTATGGCCAATATCCAAATAGTTAAAACGTGAAGTTTAATTCAGAAATATTTTCTCTATTAACATAAACTGGGTTAGTTTTAAAATTTGGAATAGTAGCAAACGAACCTTGAAGGCGAGGAAGGACAAACTATGGATTCCAGAAACATCTGGCAGAAAGAACTACAGTTAGGAAACTCCGGTGATAGTCCCCACCGGAATTTCCTAACTGTAGTTGTAAGGCGTCTGCGCTCAGAAGTCAAAAAATCTCTCGTTAATCTTCTGTTTTCTCGATTCTATAATTCTTCTCATTTCAAAATTGGTACGGCGTTCCTCAAATCTTCTTTGAAGATCACGTTTTAGTTCTAGCCAAGAAGCGGATGGTTGTAATTGTTTAAAGCTCCAGACCCACTGCAGAGCCACATCTTTCAAAACGTTATGCATTTCGAACATTAAAACATTCGTAGATAATTTCATTGTAGATGCTACTGTGTTTAGCTGAAAATGAAACATCGACAATTACTCCTTCAGGACAACCATTGTATGATATTCCACTTAGCAAAATTGGGTGATGTTCAGTTTTGTCAACTAGGATTGGATTAGAAATGGGTTTGGAACAGAAGGGCACTTCGGTCGAAGCTGATGGTATTCAAAATTTCGAGAAATGATTGTATTATTATGTGGAACCTCCGTGTGATTCTGGGCTGGCTTTTACTTGTATAAACAGTTTTACGTGAGGCATGCTCAGTAGATATGGGGATACTGACACATTTGAAGCTGAGCAAATTTGAACGGTTGTATTCCACGTGTAATATGTTGGGACTTGAGCATACAACGACGTTTCAGAAAACAAATCGGCTTTGCATAGATCGAAGAATGCAGTTAGTGTGATAGATGGTGTCGATGCTGCTTGTTTCGTGCATTTACGGTCGTTAAACAAAGCCGTTGCCAATTTTGCTAATAATCAGCCAGGTGAACGTCAATGTAATCGTTCATGATTTGGAAATGCAAACATTTGCCAAAGTGCTTCAGTGCTACTAATGGACCGAGCAATTTCTATTTTGTACTGTGGTGACTTGGTTTTGAACACAGTGGTAGAAACCAGCGATCATCAACATCCATATCATTTTTGTACACATTCAAATTTTCAATATAGTCGATTGATTAGCCACCATCATTTGTTGCCCGACGAATAAAATGGAATAGCCACCATTGGAAGGGTCTTGATCAAGAGTCGCGAATATTATTTAGGCGCGTGCTCCTTCATCCATGCTTGGTGAATTCGGAGGAATGGAAGGATGATGGAATTTCGGCTAATTCTGAATCAACGTTTGGATCAGATATTTCCACAGAAATTACATCAGTTGCAACTTTTTGAACCAGCGAACTGAGAATGTGTGAATGCAATTCACGCTTTCGCCAATCGGCACCGCGTCTCCCAGAATAGCTGCGATTTTAATTTTTCTTTAAATTCCCGTGCTGTGGTGTCGTATCGGTGTATTGCTGATTGGCCAATTCGGGTACGATTTGCACCTACCAATTAGTTTTGAATATAGTGAACAAATCAAGTGGTGTGCATCATCTTGTGCATATTGCTGCTTATGACGCGGACTAGATGTGAATGTTGCTGGCAGAAAGGCGATTGGTGTCGATTAGATTGTTCATCGCATCACGTAGGCCAATAAAATGTTCAAATCGTAATTTGGTTTAATTTAATCGTACAGTAGATGTTTAGTTTCGGATGTAAATCCGAATAATTTAAGACAGAAGGTGATCCTCCCGTCATCATTTGTGGTCGCACTCATGTATGTGCGTAACCGCATGGGCGACCGAACCTGTTTGTTACATTCCCATGTAAAAGATAAGCGTGGTAAAGATAGGCTTAATTTGACAGCTAAAATTCTTAAAATAAAAAATGAAAGGTTGGTTGCTATCTTTACAAAAGGCAACATATTCGGAGATTTGCTTTATGTACTCGATCGAGTGATAGAAATGCGGTTTGCAACACGTTCATCTGCTGTTGTGATTATCTGTGAAGAGTTGTGCTCAAACCAAATCGATGACGTTATATTGGCTGAGATTCCAAACCCATAAATTGACCAATAGCTACATGATGCGGCAACTAAGAATATAATTAACGGTGTCTGTGGTGCTGCAAATCCGCCATCACCATACATGAAGGACGACAACTGCACCAATCTGTATCTTATAGCACTTTTAAAATAAACTTAAACCGACGAGATGTAACGACCATCAGAATCTGAGGCATACCTGCAATTAAGGTGGATAACAGCTAGGCGGTATCTTATACCTCTTTTCTGTCGAAAACGTTCCACTCTCACATCAATGTAAGTTCTGTAACTCGATGCAGGCGATTAAGTTTATCTGCAAGTATTTAAATAAAGTGAGAAACCAGGCTTTGTTCAACGGCCAACAGCACGGGGGTGGTAATATTGATCCCAGAGTTCAGTAGAAAACATTTAGAGCGGCCCAATACGAAGGACACGTAACACACCTGGATGATCATCTGCCCAATGGTGAGCAGGTTTACTTCACCGAAAATAATTTTAAAAATAGTGCGGCGCTACCACCTAGGATGACTCTTACAGCGTTCTTCTGCTGGACCAAAATTATGCGTTTGCAAAAACGATGCTTTACGCATAAAGGACCTCATTACTTCTCCTGAAACGAGTCAGAGAAAGAGTGAGAGCGGCGGTTACAATGGATATTGGTCGAGGGCTGGCGAGGCTGTCAGCCGCATATACACGTTAGCAGCTGTGAGTGCTATTGTTTAAAGCTTTCTGAATCTTAAAATGTTTGACAGACAACAGCTTACAAGATTCCAAGAAACCTGCGGGAAGACTGGACTATTAGAGAATGCCAATTACAGGGGTGCCACGATAGAGGAGACAGTATTGTGTGGCTAAAATAAAAGAGCTATTCGCCATATTGATATGCAGTTGCCATTTGTCCAACCTCGTTCAGCTATGCGACAAGTACAAAGCTGCCTTCCCATATCTCATAATCGGAAAGAAGCTGACAGACTTTAGTGTGCCTGATACCAAGAAAAGATTTAGCTCGCCTCATTTGATTTAGTACATCATCTCTACACGTTGTAATATTAATTTTGATTTTACCACCAATAATTGTGACATTCTCGGGCTCGCGATCCTGTTGAAATACATTGTAAGATGGAAAATATCCCTCTGAATTAAACTTAATGTTTAACCACCACCTCTGTGAGACTGACAATATCGTAATCCAGTTGCTATGGAGCACATCACAGTATTATTACGTATGATAATGAAAAAACCGTTTGATCGAGTTAGGTATAGTTGTTGCAGGCATTAATCGTTCGTGGATGTTAGGATAACACCATTGTCGTATTTGGCCGGGAGACCTTGCAAACAAACCGTCTTACACTTTAACCGCTCACAGTAACGAGACAAAGGATAATGTAGTCATATTTCTCCCTCTAAGAAGCAGTATTCGACAATCAACTGCACCAAGATCATCCAGCGTTAAATTAAGTGTATTCTCTCCTTTTTGCGGATTAAGTCTGCATAACGTATATAATTTCAGTGATAGGAACATCAACAGACTGTAGTCCAGGTGTAGAATTACTATCAACATGAAGTACTTGGTTGGGCGGATAATTTTTGGATACTACCTTGGCGCTGCTAAACGTTTATATAGGTTTTCATGAATTCATTCATGATTCGATTCAAACAGATTTACCATATTAACAGCTAATTCATCCAGTTTTTGAATAACTGCAATGATTGTGATTGCACAACAAGCAGTAAAGTACCATCGTAATTGTTTGCACGTCATTAATTGAAATATTACGATATAATTTTAAAATAATTTAAAATGAACTGATTTTATTCAATTTGGTCAGTTTACTTCAATATTGCCCATATCTACTGCCATTATGAAATATCGATTCTCATTTTAAATTGAATTTAAATGTAAATGTTGAAATTCGACTCGTTTCTTATCCTATATATTTGGATCTATGTCTACTATAGAGAACATCTCATATCCATATGCAAAATGTACAGCAAAATTGATGTCTAAATTGCACAAAATAGTCAATAAATATCACTCGTACATTTTGATTTGATTTTGATCACATGCATATCGTAAAACTGTAATTTATACGCTCGTTACCTTGCACTATTAGTGGGGCGGTATATTCTACTTGACAACATAACCAACTACATCGTTACGATTAGTGACATTTTTGTAAACATAAAATGTTCGGTACATAACATCAAAACAACTTTAAAATTCTTGTACTTTTGTCGATTCAAAAACTCATGAAAAGCTCATAATGGCAAAGTCAATTTACATAAATTTCAATATCATTGCAGTCATTAAATCAAAATTATATATTATCATCGCATGTAAATTTTATGCTTTGGTCACAAAGCGCACATATATTTTATATGAAACAATTTTTTATGTTTTTAAGCCAGTCATATCATATTATGCATGTATATGTATATGTATACACCAAAAGCTCATAAAAATTTTCATTACACTGCCCAAATTCGTAAATTTATATACAGAATATTATAATGAAATTTATTCTGGTACTCGCTCTCTTTCTCTTCGTATAAATTTACGTTCAGCAAAGCTTTTGGAGAATATAATGATTTATAAAGTAGATTAAATTCATATATCTTAGATATGCTTCACCCTCTTCGAAATCAAATTTATGCTCTATGTAATACAAGTTGATATATCTCGTCGTACTCGAACCGTATCAGTAAAAAAAAGCTTTAAGCTTTAAATATAAATTAACATAAATTTTCATGTAACATTTTCCCATATTATCGATTTTAAAGCCTCTCTCTCCATCAATTCATTTGTGTACCTTGAGAGATCATCTTTTGTTCGTTTCTTAGTTTTTTGTGTTGGCGGTGATGAAAATTAAAATTGGTTCAAGATTGTTTCGTAGAAATTTATTGGTTATTACGGTATGGGTGGCGTATTTACCCAGATTACAAAAAAAGATTCCGAATCGTCTCCAAAATTAACTTGATTTTTTTTCTCTTTTAAAGCAAGCTGCTAGCTTTGATATATTTATACGTGGAAGTTTGTCATACCTGAAGCTCGATAAACTTAAGATTGCATGGGAGTATGATTGAATACCTATATGTGCTTACGGTAGGTATATAAGCATTGTGTAGGCACTCCGCATTCTATAACCGGAATATATATTCTTGTTCTATCTATATTCTTCAAACAAGTAATTTCAGAGTTGTGCAATTAGTTCGAAAATATTTTAGGTTTCGCCTTTTTGAACATTTTATTATGTAAACATACCACTTTTAGTATTCGGTAGATTTACAATATTCGTCAACTTCCAAATTGTTGCGTCGACGGCAGAATATTTTTCCACTAAGTCTCGATTGACTATTTTAGCATTCTCATTCAATAAATACCCTCATACTCCATATGTCAGCTTTTGCACTAATACGGAAGGTCTCTGGTCGGATTCGAACCCCATTACTCCCAAATGCCAAAGTTTCGATCGTTGCATCGCATATCTAGTGTCGAACAGTGTAGAATTTGCAGACCAATAGGCCCGTTTTATTTATGTCCGAGAAAATTTTACTAATTGCTATACGTATCTCGTACGGCAAAATTTTTCGTAAACATTTCTCGAATCGGATGGATCGAGTTCTCTACGCTAATTGTTTTTTTATGTATTATTGAATTAACCCTGTATAAGACGGAAATGAAAGGCTTTGATTATAAATTTAATTTTAAACCGAAAGCTTTCTTGTTTCGACAAGATCCTAATCTATACGAATCGACAGGAGGTCTATGCGGATCGACAGGATGCCTCATCTTTGTCCGTTCAATTTATAATTGTAACAAAATTTTCCTAAAATGGATATTCTTTGGAGCAATTCTGGCATATAGCCACCTACACACTGCAACAGGTGAAAGCTGTCCAATTTCTAAGAGATACGTAACACGTCTATTCGTATCGCCAAGGTGCTTCATCTTAGTCCGTTCATTCTATCAAAATTAGAACGAAAAAATCCGAAAATAGAAATTCTGTGGAGCAAATCCTGAAGATTTTGACACATCGCCACACAGTGCAATAGATTACGCCAGACGCCTACAGATGATAACACACATGATAAAACGAACGAGTCCAAATAACACATCCTGATGATCCTAATAAATATGTGACTTATTTTTGCGAAATTGAGCATCTTTAATCTATTGCGCTAAGTAAGTGGCTGTGTGCCAAAATCTCCAGGATTCACTACACAGAATTTCAATTTTCGAACTTTTTCGTTCTAATTATGTTAAAATGAATGGACCAAAATGGGAATCCTGGCGATCTGGATAGACATGTAGCGTATTTTTGGGAAAATCACTAGTTTCGGTCTATTGCAATATGTTAGTGCCTATATGTGCTAAAATCTCCAGGACTCGCTCCACAGAATTTCCATTTGCGGATTTTTCCGTTATCTATATACGAGTATACAGGGTGGCTGAGACCACATGTTACTGACTTCACTTTGCTGTCATTTGTGTAGTTGTCATTTTCGTGCGTCAATTTTTTGACAGATTGAAGTTTGGTTAGTTGTTTACATGTGGTCAACAAATAATTGTTCTAAATTAATATCTTCATAAAAAAATCGTAATGGAATTCAAACGTAAAAGTGTAATTGCACTGTATTTGGGTGGAAATTCACAAACAGCAATAGTTTGTCAGCTCCAGCATTTGAATGTGAATAAAATGTTTGTGTATCGAACCATAAATCGATACAACGAAACTGGTAGCATCGCTAAACGCAACAGAGGCGGTCCTAAAAAGACAGCAACATCAAAAGAAATGATACGAAATGTGAAGAAACGAATCCAACGAAATCCTCGTCAAAGTGCCAATCAATAAGCCGCACGTCTACATGTTTCACGATACAGCATTCAAACCATGTTGAAAAATGAACTACACTTGAAGCTCTACAAGATACAGAAAGTTCAAGATCTTACGGAGGCACAAAAAAAAGTTAGGCTTGAAAGGACACGAGCATTAAAGGCCTTGGCCGAACGTGATGAGATTCCAAAAATTGTCTTTTCTGATGAGAAAATTTTCACCATTCAACAGTATGTGAATAAACAAAATGATCGTGTTTGGTTAGAGCACAAGTCCAACGATAATTTGGACACAAGAGTTGCCATGCGCAAGCAATCACCAGCTTATGTTATGGTTTGGGCTGCAGTAACTGCAGATGGACGCACTCCTCTGGTTTTCATCGAACATGGAGTCAAGGTAAACCAAGAGGTGTACCGCCAGAAGATCCTAAACGATGCTTTGCTACCTTGGGCACGTAAACACATTGATACGAACCGTTAGACATTCCACCAGGACTCGGCACCATCACACAAAGCTCGAGCAACACAGCAATTTTTACAAAATTGCGTTCCGCGGCTGATTTCGTCGAAAGAATGGCCACCATATTCACCAGACTTGAATCCCATGGATTTCTCCATATGGTCCATTTTGGAGAGTAAGCTGTCCACTAAAAAATACGAAAGTGTTGATGCATTGAAGTCAGCTCTTGTTCGAGAATGGAATAAAATTCCGCAAGCTCACGTTCGGTCAGCATGCAATGCTTTCTTTGGAAGACTGAATCAAATAATCAGAGCCAAAGGAGGTCATATCGAGCAGTAACATGTTTTTCATAAAATGTAATATGTTTTCAACATATTCCACGAAATTTCAATAAAAAATAATCAAAATTAAAAAAATTACAGCGTTTTCATTTGGTAACACTTGGTCTCAGCCACCTTGTATATAAAAATGAATGTTTGTCTGTAGGTCCTTTATAGAATCGTAAACTATGCATTTGATCATGTGATGATCTTTAGAAAAGTTGTTGTGCATGAGCCCACGAAGGTTTTTGAGTTGGTACGACCAATTTTCCACAGATGGCGCCACTGTCATTCCAATGAATTCCATATATTGCCGTGACAGTTCATGCTGATTTGAATTGAAACGAAAACCGCGAACGAATGACGACGTTTCCAGTTGTGGGTGACATAAGAATTTATGTAAATTGTGAAATTCATGTCCGGCTCACATTGAACAGACAATATTGTGCGTATTTTTATATTTGGGAGAGTTTTTCGAATAATTTTGTGCATTTCATTGTGAGTTAAATTAATAATTTAGATAAATAATTCAATCGAATTGAATTTTCGTAGTTTCCGTGAGCTGATTTTATTCATTCTCTACAGTGAATTCACGAAGATCATCGAATGTGTATGTAAAGGATCTGACTGCTGATTGACGTTCGGAACGCATTTTCCGTGCAGTTTTTTTCGGATATGATCGTGAGTGGAATTAAAATCGATTTCAACAATTCTCGAATGCTGATCTTTTCACTTCAAATTTCCCTCAGCGAATTGGTGATGAACAGCCGGTTCAATTGGATTGGCTACATTGTGAGATTCGGATTGCTGATGGACATGTAATAAATTCAAACGCATATTTTTCACGTCGTTCCCGTACAATTATGCCTCCAAAGCGACAATCAGTTGGCCGATCTACACCTCAAGCACGGAAAAAAGAGCATTACGGGCCTCAGAGTCAGATGTGCAACGAGCATTAAGGTTGGACCTGTTCGTCTGAATCATCTGAACAACGAGAAGTGAGGTTAGAAACGGATCGAATACGTACTAATCAGGCCAGTTCGCCTGAGACAACTGAACAACGGGAAAGAAGGCTGTAAAATGTTCGAATAAGCACCGCTCGATCAAGAGGAACACTGTATGCTAAGTTCAATATTTTGTAGAAGGAACGATGCGGCAAGACCAATGCGGTGTACACTTTCCTGCAAGATGGCGCACCAAGTTACAATTCATTAAGCTTTAAAAATTACTTGAACAGTAAAAAAATAAACATTACTCCGTAGCCAGGCAACTCACCAGATCTCACCCCGATAGAGAATTGCTGGTCCGTGTTGATGCGTACCAACAATACAGTGATCGAACTAAAAAAAACATCGAGGACGTTTAGAAAAATGATTTAGAAATAAAAAAATTCAATAAAGAATTGCTACAAGTGCATGCCAGAACGATGCAAACAAGGATTATTAAGTGATAGGAGGAGTCACAAAATATTAATAATTTGTTTTTATTTACACAAGGTAATTCAATTTCATTCAGGTTCAAGAAAAAATATTTATGTGATTTCCATGGGTGCGCAAATTTGCGTCATAGAATGGTATTCCTTCAAGTTCAAGGGAAATGCACCGGCATATTGTTTATCCCCTGGAAGTTAGGAAACTAGTTCGAGAAAAACGAAAAGCAAGAAAATCCTGACAAAGAAGTCGAGCGCCTGAATATAAAAGAACTCTAAATTTGTTCCCCAATAAACTAAAGTTGTTCAATGAAGAAATTAAGAACGAATCCATTAATGAATACCTAATTGGTGTTACTGAAGAAAACATAAGACAAACATAGCAACGTTTGTGGATGATAAGGTCATCTACACATACAACAAAGGCTTTAGTATAAAAATGTCAAGCCGGTGGTCCTTACGGCCGTATGATTAACAAGCAATTCACGTTTCCAGTTATCGGCAAACTTGTCTGTGTGATATTTTGTTAGACCCGTGAATGTGATCAATTTCCAATCCAAGTTTCAAACTTTGTCGTACTACGACTTCTAAATGTTGATAACGATTAATCCGGTCCATCGAATTTCTATTTACGTTTTATGAATAATAATTGTTCTAAGTATTTTTTTTTGGAGTTGCAATCTTTAGTTATACCCTCGCCCTCTACAGTTTGTCGATAAATTATAGATTACAAGAAACAATTGTAAGTTTTCAAACATAGTGACAATGTCGGAGTGAAGTTTATGCCAGAATAACGAAATATACACTGTGTCCTTTAAGTATCTAGAATTAAAAAAACACTCAGAAATTGTACTTTCAAAATAATATTTGAAAATTTTACATAAACACAAACATTTCTGCTCAATAAATAGAAAATATTTAATTTTTGTGAACAGTGTTGAGTGAATTTTATAATAAGAAATGTTTACAACAAAACACACTACGAATCGCGCAGAGGTAATCGTAGTGGTTCTAGAGGGGAACTTGACGTAAGAAAAATATCTCGTTTATCCACATGCTCGGAAATTTCTGAGATTTGAGTTATTCGAGAGAGAACATCATTGAGCGTAATCCGAAAATTCTTAAACATTTGGAATTGTTTAACTTGACCCGTACGGATCGCACTAATACTTCTAATACACTCAATTATTTTCTGTCTCGAATATCTAAATTCTCAGAGATTCCCGTATTAGTTTAGAACCACTTCGATCATCTCTGTGCGATCCGTAGGAATCGAGATAAATTATTTCATATCTTTAAGAATTTTCGGATTACACTCAATGATATTCTCACTCGATCACCCGATTAACAAAAATCTCAGAGATTTACGAGCATGTGGGTAAATAAGTTTTATTTCTTACATATAGTTCAGAACCACGTCGTTCATCTCTGTGCGATCCGTACGGGCCGAGATAAATAATTCCAAATGTTTAAGAATTTTCGGATTACACTCAATGATGTTCTCTCTCGGATAACTCAAATCTCAGAAACTTCCGAGCATGTGGATAAATGAGATATTTTTCTTACGTCACATTCTTCTTCAGAACCACTTCGATCATCTCTATGCGATCCGTAGGGGCCGAGTTAAATAAGTTCAAATGTTTAAGAATTTTCGGATTACACTCAATTATGTTCTCTCTCGAATAACAAAAAACTCAGAGATTTCCGAGCATGTGGATTGATATGATAGGCTTCTTTCATCAAGTTCTAGTTCAGCTCCACTTCGATCACCTGTGTGCGATCCGTAGAGGCCGAGATAAATTATTTCATATCTTTAAGAATTTTCGAATTACACTCAATGATGTTCTCTCTCGAATAACTCAAATCTCAGAAATTTCCGAGCATGTGGGTAAATAATATTTATTTCTTACATCAAGTATTAGTACAGAACCACTACAATCACCTCTGTGCGATCCGTACGGACCGAGTTAAATAATTCCAAATGTTCAAGAATATATGAATTACACTCAATGATGTTCTCTCTCGAATAACTCAAATCTCAGAAACTTTCGAGCATGTGGATAAACGAGATATTTTTCTTACGTCAAGTTCTCCTTCAGAACCACTACGATCATCTCTGTGCGATCCGAATTATGTTCTCTCTCGAATTTCTAAATTCTCAGATATTTCCTAGCATGTGGATAGGTGTGATTTGTTTTTTTCATCAAGTTGTAGTTCAGAACCACTTCGATCATCTCTGTGCGATCCGTAGGGGCCGAGTTAAATAATTCCAAATGTTTAAGAATTTTCGGATTACACTCAATTATGTTCTCTCTCGAATAACTCAAATCTCAGAGATTTCCAAGCATGTGGATAAACGAGATATTTTTCTTACGTCAAGTTCTCCTTCAGGACCACTATGATCATCTCTGTGCGATCCGAATTATGTTCTCTCTCGAATTTCTAAATTCTCAGATATTTCCTAGCATGTGGATAGGTGTGATTTGTTTTTTTCATCAAGTTGTAGTTCAGAACCACTTCGATCACCTCTGTGCGATCCGTAGAGGCTGAGTTAAATAATGTCAAATGTTTAAGAATCTTCGAATTACACTCATTGATGTTCTCTCTCGAATAAGTAAAATCTCAGAGATTTCCGAGCATGTGGATAAATAAGATATTTTTCTTACGTCAAGTTCCCCTTCAGAACCACTACGGTTACGTCTGTGCGATTCGTAGTGTGTTTTGGTGTAAAAATTTCTTATTATAAAATTCACTCAACACTTTTCACAAAAATTAATTATTTTTTTATTTATTGTGCAGAAATGTTTGTGTTTATGTAAAATTTTCAAATATTATTTTGAAAGTACAATTTCTGAGTGTTTTTCTAATTCTAGATACTTATAGGACACAGTGTATATTTTGTTATTCTGGCATAAACTTCACTCCGATAGTGACAATGTAAGCAAAACATTATTTCTACTTCCTTCAACCGTGTCACCTGATACAATAGCGTTGCTCTATAATTATCATAAAGGCATTACTACTTTCTTTTAGATCTAGGTTCATATTATACCGTCTACGAATACTTTAAATAAACAATCACGTCCACATTTTAAATTTTTAGTCAACTCTTATCTTAAATATCGAAAACATGTCAGCGCGTCTTATTAGAAGTGAATAACAAATTCGATCGATTGTAAAAATCGTATACCAGTAATAAAAACTAAGTAATTTTTGTTGAACCGAACCCCACACAAAAGAAACTCCCATTTATTCTCGTCGAATATCTAGGTCAAATAAGATTTCCATCCAGAATAGAACTCTATGTAGCATTAAACATGCTCGAATTAAAAAACATCAATACTCTGTAGAAGATTGATCACGTTCTGAGAAAACTGCTAAGAAATTTTAATGAAGAAGGAAATCAATATCTTCTCTTCCAAACACAGAATAACACACGGTTTGGTCTTTTACCATATCTTTATAATATCAAAATATTATACAAAGTTAAAAGCTTTAAAAGTATTTTTTTTTGTATACGAAAAGCACAAAAAATCAATAAAATCTACTTGAGACTCGAGAAGAACAGAAATCGTTATGTCGTTTAATTATATCCCATAGTTGAAAAAAATTAAAAAATAAAAAATTTTCACTTTCAATTTTCTTTTTGCGCTTTCATCGTACGCTCGACTGCGTTTTCTGTATTTTGTTGTTGCTAAATATATCAAAGCATAAATTCAAAGATAATCTTATTAGACTATTCCCGATAAGAAGGAAATATACTTATCTCAAAATTTTGTGTATTTTAAATCGACAAACAAATATTTTTATTTTTTTGATTTGGTTTAGTCGTCATCTTCATTTTATTTATTACAATCGTACAGAGCAAAAGTTTTAAAGACGAGTTGAGCTTTAAAAGGAAACGACGAAATAAAATTTTGCGCTAGAATACAGCAGCAACGAAGAAGAAGAAGGAGACGAAAAAAAAATCAATTTCATGACTTTTTGTGTATACAAAATACTAATCAAAATCAAAAGCACACACAGTGAAAATGTTTATACGTCAGTCTATGAACGTATTACAGACGAAATTAAAGCTGGGTCAAACTTATTTTAGAATTTGTGTGTGCTTTTTCGGGAATATATATATATGGACGGCAACAAACACCGCAAAGCGAAAGTCGAGTTTTCATTTGTAATATTTTATCAGATTTAAAATTTTAATGGGACGGAAAATGGAAAATGGGTTATAAGGATTTATTACGTTTGGGTTGATATTTATATATTGAGAGCTTTTGCCCACGCTCTTTTTGGTGACAGCTTATATACAGTATACATACTTATATAAATCGAGGATATAAGTAGTTCGAACAATTTTGTCTGCTGTTTCAAGTTTCCTGTGTAACTGCTATAATAAAAAATTCCAATTTAAAAGATTCATAAAATTAACGAAAGCATCCGGATATAATGAAAACATTGAATTTAATTTCCATTAAATTGATAATTATCATCAAAGAACTTAAACAGTGCGAGGAAGAGAATGGAAAAAGGATTACGATTATTAGTTTGTATTACGGGAGTGATTAAATTTTACGATAACGATTATGATGGTACAACCTAGTTTTTGTTTTTGTATTAGCATTAAATGAACTAAAGTTTCGCTGTTAAATTGTGTGAGTCGAAATTTAACACGTGAACTTTTCTTGAAGAGTACGAAACTCATTTCGCTTTGTGATTCTCGGCATTTTAATAAATGTATGCCACCAATACATCTAAACCTCCCCCTAGTTCAAAACAACGTATAAAACTAATTAATTTTAATTATTTAATTTCCTTGTACACCAACAACATATACATTTTAATTCGTTAAAAATCTATTATGTTGATTTTAAAGTTAAAATCATAGACTTCAAAATTTTCCATCCTGATGTAGAGGCTGAGTGTGTGCGTATGTATGTTGTACGATGATACCCTACATTCAAGTATGCTGTGTAGAAGAATTAGCTTTCTCTCAATGAATTTTTATCACAATAATAAAGCTAATAATAAAATTTGAAATAATATTTATTCTGAAGCTTTTCAATGATTTTGTGGATACGGCTGAATATATTTTTATGTAAGGGTTATATCGAGCGTAATTGATGATTGAATATTCATATTTTTTGTATCTAGTATTTGAATTACCCATTGTTGAGTGTTTAGCGTATATATTGGTTCATCAATGATTTATATCAATAGATAAAAAATATTGCCCTCCTAAACCATCATTTGAATTGCTTTGTGAAAACCTCAAAGTTGTAAAAATGCTGTTAAACTACTGGAAATTTACCATCTAAAAAAGAATTGTTTACTCCGCTCTTTACTAGAGGTTGAAACGGGTTAAACTTTCGCTACCGCTAAACCCAACCCAGTTTTACAGAATTGGTGTGGGTTTTGGGGTACCCAGATAACGGCGCAGTTTACCGCAATGAATAAAGAAACTAATTACAAAAAAGAATGGGAAAGGATTGAATATGGGGTATCGGACCCCGAAGTAGTGGGTTAATCTATCAACCCATCGTTTGGGCAAAACTGACCATGGTTGTAACCATTATGTGACTAGCACGTTTTTCTTTAACCAACTTAAATAAAATTAACTGGCACATAGGCCATAAGGGGGTGCTGCTATGCTACTTGTTTTCAGTTGTTGGTCAATATCTCCAAAACTTCCACTAGTAACCAATACTTTCAGTTGTTTTTAGCTTAGGTTATACTGAGACTATAAAGAAAGTGTAGGGAAAATTTATGGCTTAGAATTTTCACTATAATTTTTTGATTTTCTGAGGCCATATAAACTGAAAATAAAATAATAAACATTTTTAAAATCTCAAAAGGATTAGTTATGAAATGGCCAAGTTTAGTCCAGCATGAACAGATCCTAGAATTTTGTCCAAAACTTACTTTAAAATCCCTGATCAATACTACTATCCAAATTTCATCGAAATTCTTTTAGAATGGCGGAAAGATGAAATATTGTTAAAAAGCAAGGTTTCAATTACCGAGTTCCTTTACTTCGGAGATCAATCAATTTGTCATTTTAATGGTCACTTTTAACATTTTATTCCGCTGGGATGTTTTATTTAGTGAAAAAAAAGTTACAAAAGGAATAAAAAATCTCCACTGATAATTATAAAACAAAATAAATTCTCTTTTGTGACGGTGCTGCCACTTGCGGCGCGTAGTGAAATCTCTTATTTTCCGCTGAGAAATTTCCGCTATCTTATACAGCATATAAAATCTTCTAATGCGAATGAATTATGTTACCTTCATGAAATTTGTATTCCTGGGATATGTCAGTAACAGAATTAGACAGAATTCTGTTACTATAGGTATACTGTCGCGAATGAAATTGTCTACTGGAATTTCGGAACTTCATTTTCTCAAAACAAAACGTACCAGAAGAATAGTTGGCTAAAAGTTGTAATTAAATAATAGAGTTTGGGTGCGGCTCGAGATCAATAAACTTGGTGCATTGATCTTCTAACATAAATTTTGAATACATTTCCCGAATCTCTCTTTACTGGATGAAACTTAAAAGTCCAACTTTAAATTTCTTATATAAGTTAGACGATCAAATTAGAAAGAAAATTCAGTAAATTGCATTTTATCTCTACTGGCATTTTGATTTACGTAAACCACGTACTTGAATACGCGCCTTGATAAAAGCAAAAGCTACACAATGTTGAAGGGTTCCCACTCCAATTTTAGTTTCGAACGGAATTGTCTGGTATGGGCTAAACTATGGGTACTAACTTTACCATTGGTGGACAGCTCTCGTCTATAATCAACAACAATTGACCCTAGACTGTCATTGACTTCAGTTATAGGTTCTGAATAAAGGTATTGATACGTCAGCTGATGCAGAATAAGTTCAAATACGCACCATGTCCGAATCATCCGACATGGCGAACAACAATCAAGAATTTCATAGTGGTGTTCCAAATTTGAGTGGTGATACACGGAATGTGATGTTTCACTTCTCTCCCCACCTCTCCCGCTTCTCTTAACTAAATCTATCTTGGTTTTATAATCTACTGTACAGTAATCTGCTGTACAGCGTATGTCCAGATTTTAATGCTGGTAAAGACATTGTAGGTGTTTTGTTGCATGATGCTTGTCGTTTCGAATGTACCACGGTGCATTAACAATGCATCGCAGGATTTTATTTTGAATTATTCATTACTGCCTGAAGAGTTGAGGCTTTAAATCATTCAAATTTGTTGGTTTTGTTTTGTAAACTTCCTGTTTGCAATAACCTCACAAGAAAAAATCAGGCGCAGTAAGGTCAGGAGACCTGGGAGGCCAACGGAATGTGGAGTTTCTTGAAATCAGCTTATTGAGCAATTCTCTCATAACTGGCCGGGCTATGTGAGGAGTTGCACCATCTTGTTGAAACCACACAGAGTTGAAAGTGATTCTCTTTCGGCGTAGTTCTGGAAATGTTGAAACTCTTTCAACATTTTTAAGTAACGGTCTGCAGTGACCGTAACAGTAACACCGTTTTCTTCGAAAAAGTAAGGCCCGACAATGCACTTTGATGAAACTGCACTCCACACTGTTAAGCGAAGTGGATGTAATTCCGCCTCATGGAGTATCTGTGGGTTAGATTCACTCCATATTCGACAATTTTGTTTATTAACATTGTCGTTTAGGGCGTTTTCGTCCTCTTCCACCATTTGAAGGATCTTCGGGCAATATTCCAAGCAAATCGGCAAGTCTGCTAAGCTGAGTTTGTTTGTTATTTGAATTTTAGAAGTGAATAAGTTCAAATCTTTGTGCATAATTGTCGGCAGTGGCTGTCTGCTGATACACATTTGAGCAAATAAGCTCCTTGGCGAAACTCCGGGATTGTCTTGCATGGCAGCAGCTACATCAGCGATAGTTTCCTGCGTCAGAACTGAAAGGTTTCGATGATAAGGATTTGTTGCGATTGACCCAACGTGCGCCTATATTCTCTTTGTACCAAAACTACGGACTCCAATGCGTGATAGCGGCGGACAACCCAAATTCTTTTCTCAGTGTCTTCTGTTTCTCCAACTCTCCATTTTCGTTAAATTTAAAAATCAATCTATAAAATAAAAACAATTGGAACAGATTAATTACATAGAAAAAAGTTACTAATTTTTTTTTGGTAGCAGCTTTCATCAGCCACCCTGTATTTAGCAGTGTTTGCATGCGGTACTACTATCGAATTTATCTTTATTGGTATATCATTAACTTTTAGGTTTGTAAAGTTCACTTGGATTGAGTTTGCTTCATTTAATTTAATTCGCAATTTCTTTGTCCAATTACATATCTGGTTAGTAGCCTTCTGTAATTTACTAGTAGAGTCATTGATGTTCTTTGCTGTTGCAAGTTAGGAGATAAAGGATTGGCCCAATAACACTCCCTTGTGGTACTCCTGCTGTTATCCTTTTTAGTTGGGAGTATTCATTCTCATACTTTACTCGGAAGGGCCTCTCAGATATGTATGATCTAAAATTTTAAAAAGTTGCTACAGAAGATCTCGATGAAGTTTGAATTCTAACCCCTGGTGTCATACTTTGCCAAATACTTGCGCTACGCTGAGGAATATAGTTGAGCAAATTTGTTTGCTTTCTAGTGATTTCTCGATTCGATGTAATTCGATGTAATTTCTATCGTAGAATGTTTTTCACTAAATCCAAACTGATGTGAGGGGATAAGATTCCTTTCTTCGATAATTGGTTTTAATTTTTTAAGAAGAACCTTTTCAAATAGTTTCGATAATGTTGGAAGCAGAGATATTGGCCTATATGAAGCTTTATCATTCGGAGGTTTGTTCAGCTTAAGTATCATAATTTTAGTTCTTTCAATGTTACAGGTGTAATTTTCATTTCGTCCTGTTTATTTATCGGAGTGATCTTTTCTTCTTTCGTTTGTTTGGGGTAAGGTTGGAATGTTACTTCAAACAAATCTGCTTTTTGTTTAGCATTTCGAGCCCAATTTTCATTATTTTTAATTTGAGGAACCTGAAGTTTGGGTCTTTTAAGATTCTTAGTTGCTTTCCATAATGAATAATCAGTATATCTTTTTGCCCAGTTAGAGTGCTGAGGTATTTATTAACTGACTGATTTTTAATGTCTTTTATTAAGTTCTCTCCCTCTGGATAACTAGCATTGCGTTTCATTTCCTTATTATTTTAAGGAATGCTTTCCCACGCAGCACTTTGGATATTATGGATGAGCTTATCTAATTCATCTTCAATGTGGGCTGGTCCCTGTATTGGGTTCTGCAGACTAATTCTTTCTGTTAAATGTGTTTGGAAGAGATCCCAATTGGTTTTGGAGCTCCTTAATTTCGGGTTGCCCTCTTTCATAATCATTTTTGGCTAAGTATCATAATAACTGGTGAATGATCTGACGATAAACTTTCACTGTTCTCTACATGGATATAATTATCTGAAATCCTTCTTGTAATAAAGAAGTCTATAAGATCTGGAGTCTTACTGATATCCGTAGGCCAATAGGTTGGTGTACCGCCTGAGTGAAACTCGCATTTTAGTTGTTTGCCTGATGCACCTCCAATTAAGATGACACTTCCTAGTGTTTTGAGAAGATTAGTATAATCCACTTGTTTGAGATGGTATCTTTGAGGGCAGTATATTGCTGAGGTACTACAAGTTTTAATATTGTTTAATTTTGATGGTTGTGACTTGCATGGAGAGCTTCTCGACTTTAAGTTCTTCGTTATGTTTTATATGATGTTTTATGAGGATAGCTGATCCACCTCTAGCTTTGTTCTCTGGATGTAATGCATGGTAGCAATTATATCCTTTTTTTTCCAGCATGAAGTTTTGGTGAAATGGGGTTCTGATATAAGACAAATATCTATATTATGCATGTTAAAAAATATATCTATTTCTTGAACGTGATGCAAAAGTCCATTTGCATTTCAGGTTATAATTCGTATTGTTTTATTCATTTTTTTTGTTTAAGATTCGATTTTGTATAATTTATATTTTGATACACTCGATCAAGGTTTGCTTCTACTCTTTTAAACTAGTTTGTGATTTCATTTCTTCTAGTGTGTTCTGCAGACTCATTTCCTGCGAGATAAGTCTTTTGTTGAGGTTCTCTAGATTTCTCGTTCTTCTAGATTTTAGAAGTATGTCAGTATGTGTTTGTGCATAAGTAACGTTTTCATTTACTCGCCCTCTTTGTATGTTGAGATTAGGAGTTGACGATTTAGGCTCCGTGATTATTTTTGTCGATGTGTACATATGTACATACGACTTGATGTATCCGGTTTGCGTGATTTATCTCTCATTTTCTGTAGTTATACTGCTACTTCACATCCTCTGTAGTTGGCTGGATGCTGACCTTAACAGTTGATACATTTCGGTGTTGTATTTCGGGGAACTCTGTAGTCGTTTCCAGCGTGTTTTTCTGCACATTTAACACATCTTGCTTCACGATGACAGTACTTTTGTGTATGATTATAACCTTGGCAGTTTTTACATTGAGGTATTAGTCGAGTGACCTTTCTCTGTGTTTCTATATTAACTCTGAGGTTGAGGATAGCCTTAATATTATAAATATATGCGATTTTTTTCTTGATTGTCGAAGGTTAGCATGAAAAGTTGGAGTCCTCTTCTCATGATTTCAACATTTCCTTCCCTATTTTCTCGTCTCTCTTTTCTGATGATGTTGACTGCATCGATTATTTTCAGGCCTTTGTTCTGCAGGTCCTCAATAATTTCATCTTTTGAACGAGTTGGATGGAGACCTCTTGCCATTACTTTAATTGATCGATCATTTTTATCCTCCTAGGTATACCACTGGTGACCAACAAAATTTAATTGGCTAGCTAGAGCTTTATAATTTTCAGGCTCTGTTGTGTTTATTTTCCAAATATTATTACTGAGCGATATTAAGTTGCAGTCATTTCGTGCTACTTCTTTCATCAGTTTCTGAATACAACCGTGATTTTTTATTCCTAGAATATTGATCGGGGGTGGAGCCTGTTTCTTCTTTTCTGGCTCATGCACTTTTGGTGTAGTAGCAGCTTTCCTCTTGCTTGGGCTGGTTTCTTTTCTTGGTTTCTTATTTGCACTCTTGAATTTCTGTAGTCTCCAATTGGTTTCCCTTTCAAGCTCATCTTCATCCGTGTGATATTCGTATCCTGTGAGTACTTGAAATTGGTCGTTCAATAATGCTGAGTTTCCTGCGTTGTTATTTTTATTTACTGTTTCCTTTAGCATAAGGTTTTCATTCTTTAGCACGGCAACTTCATTGTTCAACTGCGCGATTTATTTCTCCATTTGTTCAAATTTATTTATTAACTCCGCGTTGTTTATTATAACTGTTTGTGCACTGGGCGTGGCTTTAGAAGTTGGCTCGAAACTTTTATGCTCGATAGCCCTTTCTTATACACAAAAAAATAAAATAAAAATGTATTTTGTGTCCAATCCACACAAATGTGTTGTTAAATAATAATGTCAAGATAATTTGTTTGCTATATAAAATTTTATCTTAACAGAAGACCAACTTATACAATTGTGTGACCGGTTCTTTTAAAATATTTTATTTGGACGTTAATCATGAACCGATTAACACAAATGTGTAGGTATGAAATGCATTTTTTTTAAGTGAATGGTTTTCAAATCGTATAATTTTATTTTTTATTAATTGTGGTTCCATCTATTAGAAAAATAATTGGTCTAATATAAAATGTCAAAATAAATATGGGAGAATAATATCTAATTGTAGTTTTCTAACCTAAAAAAGTGGCTATCGCACGATGACCGATCCCTAAAAAAGTAAGTAAATATTAATGCATGAAACATATAATATTAAAATAAGTTTACAATAAATTGTTAAAGATTAAATAATATATTTTATATATATGAACTTGAAAAATAAATAAATTTTATAATTAAGCTGGACAATATCTTCTAAAATCAGTATACACAATTGTGTAGCTCAGACGCCAATTATTTTTTTATTTTTTTCTAGTTTTATTTAAAAACGGAGAGTGGCTCATTAATCAAAACGAATTACAGGACATTTTAAACGATTCTGAGTCTGATTCGGATGGAGATGATATAATTCTCAACGCGGAAGAAGATTCAGAGTTCCACACGGATCCAGAAATAAACGAAGATTGTTCTAATGAAATTGAACAGAAATTTAAAACATTAAACGTGCGGTATCTAGACCAATTTACACCGCATTATCTACCAGTAATTGATCAGCCGCTCCATTCACAATCCATTAAAACGCCTCTGGAATATTTTAATGCTTATTTTAATGATGCTCATTTTGTTGATGCCGCCATAAATACCAACCTTTACCATTTAAAAATGTACGGTGCTGGATTAAAATCATCGACAATTATCCCCGAATTAAGATGTACTGGAAAAATAACTTCAGATGTGAAGCGGTAGCAAGTACTTTGTCTAGAACACGATTCCAAAAAATTAGAAATTCGTTGCACTTTATAAACGTCAATGAAACATCAACCGATCCAACCAATCTGTTTTGGAAAATTGAACCACTTTTAAAAGCAGTAAAAGATAGATGCAAATTGCTGCCACGTAAAATTGATCACTAGTCAATAGACGAGCAGATGATCCCGTATACCGGCCGATGTCCAACGAGACAATTTGTGAAAAATAAGCCAAGACCGGTAGGTTTAAAAAACTTCGTTGTTACGACATCCGCTGGACTAGTCGTCGATTTCGAAATATTGCTTGACTTAGGATACCGAGCAGCACGTAAATTTTATTTTCCCAAGATATTTTGTTTAATATTTTAATTAATTCTAATACTTTCATTTTCGTAGGAATGATCATGGTAAATAGATTAAAAAATATTAAATTTAAGGACGATCGGAAAATGGAACGAGGCGAGAGCCAAGATTTTGTGTTAACGAACGGAACCCATACAATTTCAGCTGTTAAGTGGAAAGATACGAAGTGCGCTACCACCAATCGCGGGTTCTCATCCAACAACAACGGTTTATCGATGGGATAAAAAAACTCACTCCTATCGCAGCATTTCATGTCTCCAGCTAATTTCCGAATACAACAAGCATATGGGTGGGGTAGATTTAATAGACCAAATGATGGAGTACTGGTGCTTCATTAAAACAAAAAAATGGACTTTAAAAGCAACCAATCATTTCATTGATTTGGTCGTAGTAAATGCATGGATGGAGTATCGTATCGACTCCAAGGCTTGTGGTACATCTAAAAAAACAAATTATGGATCTTTTAGATTTTAAAATGGAAGTTGCCAAGGGGTTGATAGCCAGCGCTAAAAGGAAGCGACCAGCGAGTAGTAGCGATGAAGAGGAAATGGAGCCCTCCCGCTCCCCAATGAACATGGCTTCGCCTCTTCCGTGCATCAGCAAACGATACGATGGATATGACCACTGGCCTATACTTGACACACTTACAACCGCCAGAAGCTGTCGTTTAGAGTCATGTAAATCTCGTACTCGTAAACAGTTTATGTGAAACAGTAATTTTTTAAAATACAGTTAATATTAAGTTAATAGACTGAATTGGAAATCAATGTGATATGTATGTGATGAATTTAAGAAATACATAACCGAATTTTATTTTTGTTATTTAAAATGTCTTTACAATTTACAACCAATATAACATAATTTACATTAGTATGTGACCAACCTACACAAATGTGTGGGTGCCGTTTCTCTTATAAAACAATATTTTTTTGATAAACCACGTCGATTTATTAAATTCTTAGGTAATTATTAACCTATACCTAAAATGTCATCAAAATCCATTAACTTTTAATTTTCCCGAACTCCACAGCAATTATAAATTTTTCTACACAAATGTGTCAGTTGGCTTTTAAATATGATGCCTGTTGATTCGGGAGAATAAATTTAAAGTACATACACAAATGTGTAAGTTGGTTGTAATTCAATCTATAAATAATTGTTGACGTGTCTTACTAGAGTAAAAGTTCCTTCTCATTGTTACGTTTACACGTCGAGTTGATGGTGGTGTTCTATGAAGTGCCGTATTTCTTCTACCAAACGGCTATTCATTTATCGCTTGTTCCGTTCTTCCAGTAGTACTAGGAACAGGATCAACCTGGTTGCCTATCCGTGGAGCAGCCCGATAAATCGGGGTTGGATTTAGAATCTGAGTTCACACCCACCTGGACCATGTTATTGTTACTACCCGACATTTCATTTTTTTGTTGACTATCTGCTATCTTCCGAGCGTGTCCATTAGTTCGTTTTGCTCTCTTAGGTCGATGTAGAGGTTGCGCATTTGAGCTGATATTAGCCCACAATGGATTGTATGTGTATACGTGGTATTAGAATGCGTTCTATCTTCGCATATTCCACCTCGTTGACGAGTGGATTTCTCGATATGATTTAAGTCTGCCCAATATGTTGTTAGTTTGTAGTAAGGTATTAGTCTCCATTCGCCATTGATCAGCATGCTTTGGCCAATTCTATCGAAGTAAATGTCTGGATGTGATGAGAATTTTGAAATGTTGTACTTGGATGATGTTTGTGATGTCACTATTCCAAATATGCAGACGATTGAGAGCATGTAAAGCAATAGGTTAGATTTCGTGCCTTTTCTTGTTACTCGTCTTTGTTGTGAGTTATCCGTGCTGTTTGGAGTTGTTTCTTCTGCGATTGTTTCTTGTGGTTCGTCTACTGGTAGAACGGATACTTCCGGGTGTGTTTCTGTAATTCTACCTCTTACTCACTTCGTGGGAGGTAGGTTGTTTTCAATTAATAGTACTAGATCACCTATTTTAAGTTGTGGTCTTGTTTGTAGCCACTTCGGTCTTTGCTGTAATCTTCGGAGATATTCATTGCTCAACTTTTTCCAGAAGTCCTGTTTCAGCTTTTCTAACATCTGCCATCTTGTCAAGCGATGTTAGAACTTCAAGGTCTGTTATATCGTTTGAAATTGGACATAGGGGTCTTGAATTTAGGATGGCTTCAATTTGATTTAGAAGTGTTGTTAGTTCTTCATAAGTCAGAGTTGCATTTCCTACGTTTTTTTAAAGTGGGTTTTGACTGATTTAACTCCAGCTTCCCACAATCCACCAAAATGTGATGATGCGGGCGGTTGGAAATGCCAGGCTATTCCCTCTGTTGTTAGTTGTTGAGCAACAATGTCATTAAAGTCGATTTTTTGTGTTTTTTGTAATCTTGCTAGCTGATTATTGGCTCCAATGAAGCTTGTGCCGTTGTCGCTATATATGTTTGTGCATAATCCACGTCTAGATGTGATTCTCTTAAGGGCTGCAATAAAAGTGAGATCTGTCATCACTTCAATATGTATAGCCTTGGTTGAGAGACAGACAAAGATTGCAATATATGCCTTGTAAGTCTTGCTTCCTCTTCCCTTGGTTGTTTTTATTTGCACGGGACCGGCATAATCTATTCCGGTGTGTGTAAATGGTCTCGATGGTCGAACTCTTGCGGATGGTAAGTTTCCCATCAGTTGATTACCCCCTGGATTGATTTTGAACTTGTGACATGTAATGCATTTTGAGATTATTGATTTAGTTGTGATTCTGCCTCTTATTATCCAATATTTCTTGCGTGTGAATGAGAGGGTGAGTTCGATACCTCCATGCAACATTCTCAGGTGTGCATAGTTGATTAGGCCTTTCGTGAACTTGTGTTGTGCAGGAAGAATGGCTGGATGTTTTTCTTCATAGTTTAAAAGTGACTTATGTAGTCTACCTCCTACTCGCAGTATCCCTTCTGCATCGAGAAATGGATCTAAGGATAACAGTTTACTTTTTTATCTATTAGATTGTTCTTCATTAGTTGAGATATTTCTGGGTTATAGCAGCCGCGTTGTATGTGCTTCACAATTATTTTCTCGGCCTCATTTAGATCGTATTTATTCACTTTTATTTTTCTACATTTTTTGGTGAAGTTTATTATGATTTTCACAATCCTTTTCAATTTGGTACAACCTGATATCTATTTTATCAGATCACCTATTCTGTCATTATCTTCTGTGACTGTTGTATAATTAATGTCTTTTATTTCTATCGTTTCTTGTTTTTCTAGCTCGAGATGATTTTGTGTATCTAGCGGGTTGTAAAGTTCGTTTCTGAGCCAAGAAGGCCCCGTCCACCATAGTTGATGATTTATTAACTCATTGACCGTTATTCCGCGGCTTGCACAGTCCGCTGGATTGTCTGCTGATTTGATGTGACGCCATTGTCGTGGTTCTGTAAGACTCCTGATCTCTGATACTCTATTGGCAACATAAGTTTTATACTTTTGAATATCCCCTCGAATCCATGACAGTACTATGGTTGAATCTGTCCATGCGATGGTCGTTGTTTGATGCATTTCCAATGCTTGTTTTACTTCTTTGAGTAGCTTGGCTAGTAGAAGTGTAGCATTTAGTTCCAGTCTTGGTAATGTTACTTTTGTCTTTGTTGGCGCTACTCTTGTTTTGGCTGCTATGAGGCTGGTGCTAACCTCGTTGTCTTTGCTGGCGACTCTTAGATAGACGCATGCGGCATATGCTTGTTCTGATGCATCGCTGAAGCCGTGAATCTCCATCTGTGAATCAGGTGTGCTGTTTAGATTCCATCTCTGAATTTTAAGGTTGTTGAGATGTCTTAGATTGTCCTTGAATGTTGACCACTGCTGGGCTAATGCATCGGGTACACTTTCATCCCAATTGAGACCCATAAGCCACATCTTTTGTAGCATTATCTTTGGTGTTATAATTACCGGTGCTAGCCATCCTAATGGATCGAATAATTTAGCCGTAGTTGAGAGAATATTTCGCTTTGTTAGTGGACCACTGAGAATTAGTGTGTTTATGTACTAACTAAAACTAAAAACTAAAATATGTCCACTTTAGGTTTCCATAGGAGACCCAGAGCCTTTATGTTTTGGTCGATTTCAATTTTATGGGACTCTGTGACTTCTCCATTGTTGAGATGTATGTTGTTGCTTGCCCATTTTCTCAAATTGAAGCCTCCTTTTTGAAGTAGCTTAGTGAGTTGATCTTGAATGACGAGTGTTTCCTTGATTGTATTGCAGCCTGTCATAAGGTCATCGACATAGAAATCTTTTTGTAACACTTTGCAAGCCGTTGGGAAGTTTTGTTTTTCGTCTTCAGCGAGTTGGTGTAGAGTTTTGACTGCAATGTATGTAGCGGCTGCTGTTCCGTAAGTAATGGTTTTCAATTGATATTCTTTCAATGTTTTCAAAGGTGAGTCTCGCCAAATAATACGTTGAAAGTCTCTATCTGTTTCGTTTATCCAAATTTGCCGAAACATTTTTTCTATGTCGGCTGTGATGACGTACTTGTGTTTTCGCCATCTCATGACAATATGCCATAAGTCTTGCTGTATTTTTGGACCGATATGCATTATGTCATTCAATGACTGTCCGCTGGTTGTTTTGGCAGAGGTATCATAAACTACTCTAAATTTTGTTGTCGTGCTTGATGGCTTCAAGATTGCGTGATGAGGCAAGTAGTATTTTACATCATTGAGTTTTGTTGGATGAACCTCTTCGATATGATCGAGAAGTTCTTATTCTTGCATGAATTCTTTATACAGTTTGGCTAGTTATTCGTTCTTTGTGAGCTGTCTCTCTAGTTGTAAAAACCTTGCTGTTGCCATCTTTCTAGAATCTCCTAGGTTTGCTTTAAGACGGGTTGGTATTTCAAGCGTATATCGACCGCTTGATTCTCTTTTGTGAGAGTCATAGAAATGTTGTTCGCACTTTTCTTCTTCAGCAGTGCGGGTTCTTGGTGGATCAAGCTCTTCTGTTTCCCAGAATTTCTTCAGAGTTTGTTCAATTTCCTCCATTGCATCATCTTTGGTTGTCATCGCGACTGTTTTGGTTGCTGGCCCGACTGTTGAGTGTGAATATGTTGGATTTGACCAGGGAATGATTATCGTATTTGGTTTATGTTTTGATGGTTTTGGACGTAGTTCATTGGCTAGCCTTGTCACCTTAGGATCCATTGCTCCCCGCATCCAATGTCGTGCTGACCTCCTTTCGGTGTATTCTTCATCTTCTTTCCTAGTGCTGTTTTCTTGGAAAGTTTGTTTTGCTGTTGTTGCATGTGAATCAAAGTATCTTCCTAAGATTATCCATCCAAACTTGGTGTTTTGAGCAATTGGTTGTTGTTCGCTTATTTTTCTTATATCCGGTAGTACTATGTTGGTATAATAATCTGCACCAAGGAGTAAATCTATTGGTGCGGATATGTGGTAGTTTGGATCTGCCAGATTATCTAGGTTATCCCAAACACGATTCATTAGTGTTTTCCGTGGTTGGGTTTCCGTGATTTGATTCACCACGTAAGGTTCTATTTTTAAGTTGTACCTTGATTTAAAATTAGGCATGATCGACAGTTTAGCGGCTTTGTTGGCTATTTCTTTTTGCTTTGCGGTAATGCCAGCAGTGTGCAATTCTGCGATCGTTGTTTTTAATTGTACCTTATTTACTGCACTTGAAGTGATGAGCGTGGCTTATTCTCCCTTTATTCATAAAATTTACGAGCTTACTCGTATATACAAACTCGAGCAACAATTTGTTGCTAGTAAGTAACTCTTAAACACTTGTTGTATAAGCAATTCTTAAACTAAATATACACTATAAACATCAACGGAAATGATTATGTTACATTTTACTAGTTAGCTACATATCAACGGAAATGATTTTGGTACGTCTAAAGACCTTTTAAATTAAATGCTAGTATATGAATGTTTTTTATTACGTTGGAGAGAGATCGGATAAGAATTGTTAAAGAGAATTAGGATTTTTCAAGTTTCAAGAAACTTCAAAAATATTGTTTAATACTTCATCGTTTTGAATAAAGCATTAACCTATTAATCTAGCGAATTAATGGGATAATCCGCTAAATGTGTTTTAACCCTTGGTAATTTCGAGGCAAACGAGTTCCTTGTTGCCGAAAACGCTGAACCAATCGGTAAATTGTTGGAGCGCTGGGTGCATTTCGAACATGAAGGAAATTTCGATATGATCTTTATTTCTGAATAATTCAATACTGACTTTCAAAATAAAATTGAACAACTTTGGTTCTTTGTTCTGTGCTGAGTCTTTCCACCATAAATTTCCCAAGTTTTTCAAAGTTAATTCTGATTTAAAAAGTTTTAACTTCACAATTCGTTAACCAACTGAGTAAAACCGAATTCTCATACCAACTTGGACTTTTATCATAATCACTTTAAAAATTCATGAGTTGTAATAAATAGCGTTCCTAAACCATTATCCTAAATTAACAAATCAATTTGCCAAAACCATTCTCAAGAATGATTATAAATTACAAAGAAAATATTTCCTCTACACACACTCGAACTCAACAAATCCAATCAACAAGAATTCTCAAGAAGAAGAAAACCAAAATCCCAAAATTATTATTCTTCATCGAAGAACGATGTTAATGAAATCTATTTTGGATCTTCGATTAATATTTTTTTTTGTTTTGTTCGTTTTCCAAATTTGTTGCTATATTTTCTAATCTCCATTGTCGGTTTTCTTTTTGTTGTGTTTTGTATTTAGCCTAATTGAATTTTTTTTTTTTTTGGATACGAAATAAATTTCTATTTAATTAGTGAAAAAAACCATAAATTGGTTTTAAGTTTGATTTTATGGTGATATCAATATCGTATAGGACAGCTAAAGCTACCACACACTTAAAGCTTTGTTTGACAACTTTTTTTATAACATGACGTCAAACAATTTTATTATATTTCAAGTAGTGTGATTGGTAAGTTATGTTACGTTTTACATAAAGTACGGAAAGAAAAATTTGTTCCCCCAATTTCCGTGTACCAATATGAAACCAAAACTTTTTAATAAATAATTTATAAAAAAATTATTTTTAAATGTCCCGTTTTCCAGGAATATTCATATTATGCTACATCAACCCTTTTTTCACTCTATGTAACAGCAAAGCTCTTTGAAGTATAGTGACTTTGCGGAATTAGATATTTTAAAAAATATATTGAGTAGCTCCATGCGCAAAATATTGACAGTATTACCATCAACAGTTTCTTTTAACTAATGATATTTGGGGTAGTTGAATAAAATTAAAACAGGTTTTAATTTAAAATTACTCCATTCCAAACAACAATATTTAGCCTTTGCTAACATATATTTGATAAATTATAAATTAATGTACAAATTAATTGACGTGCTCCAAAAATAGTAAATTGGGCGAACAAAACTAATAAAATGAACTTCTGCATTTATAATCCTTAACTATTTGTAGTTAGTTAGTATGATGAGGATTGTAATCAAAAGGAGCTTTCTCAAAAGCTGTCTTAACAATCAAATAATTTCGCTTACAAATTGTGTACCGATTTTTGCATAAAAATGCACGATGCTTATCTATCAAAAGTTATCATAATCGTAAAAGCTCAAAAAATTAAATAAAAGTTCATAAAAGTTCCCGTCATTATATTACTTTGTGCTTTGACTTTTTATAATTTTTTGTATTTTATTTTTGGTCAATTAAATTTTTGGGTATGAAATTTTCATATTTTTAGATTACAAAATGAAAAAAAAAAAATTTTTGTTTTGACATAAGAAAATGAAGGGAAAATAATTAAATCTTAACATTCTTTTATTTTTTTTTATTATTAATATTTTTGATAAAGGTAAACCTTTAATAATCCTTTATACAAGTTTGTTGGCAAATTAGAAAGAATTAAATAAAAGTGAGGAACAGAAATATAAAAAAAGCTTACCGTGCTTCTGGTACATGTAAATAACGGAAAGGTTTTGAGGCTATATTTTTAGCGAATTTGATTTTCCTTTTTGTTTTTGTTGTTTTTAGGGTCGAATTTTATTTCTCTTTTCAAATTGATTTTAGCTATAATGTACAAGCGCTAGACATTTCCTGATTAGGCCGATGATAATTTACTCTTGTAAATATCAGCTTTTGTGTCGGATTTTTTTTTTGTGCAAACGTTTTTTAATTAAAAAGTTTTTTTAGTCAAAATCAAAAAAGAAAATCAAACTCATTATTCAAATTTTATAAATTTTTTGCGTTTTAATTATAATTGGACCGCACAACAGAAAAATAAATTCCAATTTTGTTAACGGTTAATTACGCTTTTGGGATTCAAGGTCCATTCCATTGTGGTAATAATTAATTTATAAATTAAACCCGCATAATTGATATATTTGAGATAAGATTTTAACATTTTGATATTTTCTTCCCAAATTAGGATCTGGACCTCGAATCTAAATATCGCTCGATAACGGAAAATTTTGTACTAGTCAGTATAGTAGTAGTCGTTTAACACAACCTAAGAATTGAACCAAACCAATGGCCAAATCCGTGAAGATTTCATTCAAAACTAGTAATGTTTGTAAACCGAACAACTTGCAAAGTATTACTTCTTCGCTAAACCAGAACGTAGATTATCGTAGACCAATTGAAGTTTCAGCGAGCCGTGTACACGCTAGAGAGCACACATTTAACGTGGCGGAGAGAGGAAAGGTCGTGAGTTTTCACGAAAAGTAGTGTGTAGGAAATAAAATACTTTATATGTATACCAAACGCAAAGAAGAAATTTAAAAACCAATAACTGTCACCCTTACTAGTGCCTCCTGAACACACCCAAAAAAGAAGAGAAAGCACAACACTACGATAAAACTCATAAACTCACCGATGAAAGTAAAAAGGCGCAACGAAAAAAATCGCTATCAGCAATTGTAAATAATGTTGAAAACTACTATGATACATGCAACAGCTCATCCATTCTGGCGGGCAAAAGAAATTAAGTTAAGTTTCATGTTGGATTCAAACCGATTCAAATAAGACCTTTTCCAGACATAACACTTTAAACGTTAAGTTCCTACAAATTTTTGAAATTTGCACGTGTATTTCACTCTCCTCAATTTTGCCGAACACCCAACATGAAACTTGAGCTGGAAAATTTTCCAGCGATAACCATCGACAAACCGATTCAAATAAGACCTTTTCCAGACATAACACTTTAAACGTTAAGTTTCTACAAATTTTTGAAATTTGCACGTGTATTTCACTCCCCTCAATTTTGCCGAACACCCAACACCCAGCGATAACCATCGACAAACCGATTCAAATAAGACCTTTTCCAGACATAACACTTTAAACGTTAAGTTTCTACAAATTTTTGAAATTTGCACGTGTATTTCACTCCCCTTAATTTTGCCGAACACCCAACATGAAACTTGAGCTGGAAAATTTTCCAGCGATAACCATCGACAAACCGATTCAAATAAGACCTTTTCCAGACATAACACTTTAAACGTTAAGTTTCTACAAATTTTTGAAATTTGCACGTGTATTTCACTCCCCTCAATTTTGCCGAACACCCAACATGAAACTTGAGCTAGAAGATTTTCCAGCGATAACCATCGACAAACCGATTCAAATAAGACCTTTTCCAGACATAACACTTTAAACGTTAAGTTTCTACAAATTTCTGAAATTTGCACGTGTATTTCACTCCCCTCAATTTTGCCGAACACCCAACATGAAACTTGAGCTGGAAGATTTTCCAGCGATAACCATCGACAAACCGATTCAAATAAGATCTTTTCCAGACATAACACTTTAAACGTTAAGTTTCTACAAATTTTTGAAATTTGCACGTGTATTTCACTCCCCTCAATTTTGCCGAACTCCCAACATGAAACTTGAGCTAGAAAATTTTCCAGCGATAACCATCGACAAACCGATTCAAATAAGTCCTTTTCCAGACATAACACTTTAAACATTAAGTTTCTACAAATTTTTGAAATTTGCACGTGTATTTCACTCCCCTCAATTTTGCCGGACACCCAACATGAAACTTGAGCTGGAAAATTTTCCAGCGATAACCATCGACAAACCGATTCAAATAAGTCCTTTTCCAGACATAACACTTTAAACGTTAAGTTTCTACAAATTTTTGAAATTTGCACGTGTATTTCACTCCCCTCAATTTTGCCGAACACCCAACATGAAACTTGAGCTGGAAAATTTTCCAGCGATAACCATCGACAAACCGATTCAAATAAGACCTTTTCCACACATAACACTTTAAACGTTAAGTTTCTACAAATTTTTGAAATTTGCACGTGTATTTCACTCCCCTCAATTTTCCCGAACTCCCAACATGAAACTTGACCTGGAAAATTTTCCAGCGATAACCATCGATAAACCGATTCAAATAAGACCTTTTCCAGACATAACACTTTAAACGTTAAGTTTCTACAAATTTTTGAAATTTGCACGTGTATTTCACTCCCCTCAATTTTGCCGAACACCCAACATGAAACTTGAGCTGGAAAATTTTCCAGCGATAACCATCGACAAACCGATTCAAATAAGACCTTTTCCAGACATAACACTTTAAACGTTAAGTTTCTACAAATTTTTGAAATTTGCACGTGTATTTCACTCCCCTCAATTTTGCCGAACACCCAACATGAAACTTGAGCTGAAAAATTTTCCAGCGATAACCATTGACAAACCGATTCAAATAAGACCTTTTCCACACATAACACTTTAAACGTTAAGTTTCTACAAATTTTTGAAATTTGCACGTGTATTTCACTCCCCTCAATTTTCCCGAACTCCCAACATGAAACTTGACCTGGAAAATTTTCCAGCGATAACCATCGATAAACTGATTCAAATAAGACCTTTTCCAGACATAACACTTTAAACGTTAAGTTTCTACAAATTTTTGAAATTTGCACGTGTATTTCACTCCCCTCAATTTTGCCGAACACCCAACATGAAACTTGAGCTGGAAAATTTTCCAGCGATAACCATCGACAAACCGATTCAAATAAGACCTTTTCCAGACATAACACTTTAAACGTTAAGTTTCTACAAATTTTTGAAATTTGCACGTGTATTTCACTCCCCTCAATTTTGCCGGACACCCAACATGAAACTTGAGCTGGAAAATTTTCCAGCGATAACCATCGACAAACCGATTCAAATAAGTCCTTTTCCAGACATAACACTTTAAACGTTAAGTTTCTACAAATTTTTGAAATTTGCACTTGTATTTCACTACCTTCAATTTTGCCGAACTCCCAACATGAAACTTGAGCTGGAAAACTTTCCAGCGATAACCATCATCAACAAACCGATTCAAATAAGACCTTTTCCAGACATAACACTTTAAACGTTAAGTTTCTACAAATTTTTGAAATTTGCACGTGTATTTCACTCCCCTCAATTTTGCCGAACACCCAACATGAAACTTGAGCTGGAAAATTTTCCAGCGATAACCATCGACAAACCGATTCAAATAAGACCTTTTCCACACATAACACTTTAAACGTTAAGTTTCTACAAATTTTTGAAATTTGCACGTGTATTTCACTCCCCTCAATTTTCCCGAACTCCCAACATGAAACTTGACCTGGAAAATTTTCCAGCGATAACCATCGATAAACCGATTCAAATAAGACCTTTTCCAGACATAACACTTTAAACGTTAAGTTTCTACAAATTTTTGAAATTTGCACGTGTATTTCACTCCCCTCAATTTTGCCGAACACCCAACATGAAACTTGAGCTGGAAAATTTTCCAGCGATAACCATCGACAAACCGATTCAAATAAGTCCTTTTCCAGACATAACACTTTAAACGTTAAGTTTCTACAAATTTTTGAAATTTGCACGTGTATTTCACTCCCCTCAATTTTGCCGAACACCCAACATGAAACTTGAGCTGGAAAATTTTCCAGCGATAACCATCGACAAACCGATTCAAATAAGACCTTTTCCAGACATAACACTTTAAACGTTAAGTTTCTACAAATTTTTGAAATTTGCACGTGTATTTCACTCCCCTCAATTTTGCCGGACACCCAACATGAAACTTGAGCTGGAAAATTTTCCAGCGATAACCATCGATAAACCGATTCAAATAAGACCTTTTCCAGACATAACACTTTAAACGTTAAGTTTCTACAAATTTTTGAAATTTGCACGTGTATTTCACTCCCCTCAATTTTGCCGAACACCCAACATGAAACTTGAGCTGGAAAATTTTCCAGCGATAACCATCGACAAACCGATTCAAATAAGACCTTTTCCAGACATAACACTTTAAACGTTAAGTTTCTACAAATTTTTGAAATTTGCACTTGTATTTCACTCCTCTCAATTTTCCCGAACTCCCAACATGAAACTTGACCTGGAAAATTTTCCAGCGATAACCATCGATAAACCGATTCAAATAAGACCTTTTCCAGACATAACACTTTAAACGTTAAGTTTCTACAAATTTTTGAAATTTGCACGTGTATTTCACTCCCCTCAATTTTCCCGAACTCCCAACATGAAACTTGACCTGGAAAATTTTCCAGCGATAACCATCGATAAACCGATTCAAATAAGACCTTTTCCAGCCATAACACTTTAAACGTTAAGTTTCTACAAATTTTTGAAATTTGCACGTGTATTTCACTCCCCTCAATTTTACCGAACACCCAACATGAAACTTGACCTGGAAAATTTTCCAGCGATAACCATCGACAAACCGATTCAAATAAGACCTTTTCCAGACATAACACTTTAAACGTTATGTTTCTACAAATTTTTGAAATTTGCACGTGTATTTCACTCCCCTCAATTTTGCCGAACACCCAACATGAAACTTGAGCTGGAAAATTTTCCAGCGATAACCATCGACAAACCGATTCAAATAAGACCTTTTCCAGACATAACACTTTAAACTTAAAGTTTTTATACATTTTTGAAGTTTGACCATATACTTTATATACATATTATATGCATAAGAAACTTCTAAATTAATATCGGTATTTTAATTTTAATTGCAGTTTTTTACGAATGTATACATATTTTCGGCTGATTTTGTTGGTTAGTTACTTTCGGCTGGGTTTTAAATTCAATACATAATTTTTTTATTTTCGGCTGAAGTAGTCGAGACAGTATCTGCATTATCGATTTTTTTTCACTTTCGGCTGGAAATTTTCGGCTATCGTTAACAGTATGAATGATGGACGATTTTATGGTCAGAATAAGGGAAAAATTAAAATTTCATCCCAATAAATCCATCAGACGTACTTCTACCCTAACCGATAATTAAAATCTACCTATGGTCATTGGCTATCGAATCAGCATAGTCAGATTGGTGTCCATGTTGTAGGTTTGTAGGTTAGTCACTTTCGGCTAGGATATTTCAATTTAATATGTGGTTTGTTTAACTTTCGTACTTCAGCCGAGTCAAGACACTATTTGTGTTATCGATTTTTTCATTTTCGGCTGGCAACTTTTCGCTATCTTTCTATATATGTCTGTTATTGACATTTTTTCTATTAGAAAATTGATGAATTATTTGTTAGTTTTAAATCTGTATTGCCGGGATTTTTCGATTGAATATTGAAGTTTAACTTGTTTATCGACACAATCTGCATTATCGGCATATTATGGTATTTCCGCGTAGGATCAACATTTAATATATGCATTACCATCTTTCGGCTGGGTATCAAAGACACTATCTGCATTACCATCTTTCGGCTGGAAACTTTCGGCTAACTTTAACAATATTAAAACACAAACACTTTTCAATCTTTAAAGATAAAAATTTTGACATTAACATGAATGACGTTACAATAAGTATTACCAATAACAAATATAACAAATATAATATATTTATGCCGAAAATGAAGCTATCGGGGAACACATATTTTCGAGTAAAGTGTTTCTCGAAATTGCTTACATAATCGCATTATGTCGCAATTGCGACATTCAGAGTTTCGAGTGGTCGAAACTCGAAACTCGTAATGCGAGAGTTATATAATCGCAGCCCAGTTCAAATTTTATATGGAAACCCTGATCAACATCTCGTTTTAGATCGCAAATATTGATTTGAAATCTAGTAAGCGCCTTTAGGTTGTTTCATGAAACATGCACTGATTGGTTCAGATCAAGCAACAAGCAACACAACTAATATTAACACTACAACACAAAGAAACGCTATACGTAAAAAAAATGGCACACATAATGTATTAGGTGATTGTAGCGAAGATCACAACGAACTAAAATAAGTAAAAAAAAAAAAATTGTAAGATTTTTTTTTAGGGAAAAGCCGAATTTTATAAACAAAAATAATTTTTTACAGCTCTCAAACGGATCCACATGCAAGAAAACCACTTACAGCTGTCAAATAAAACTAAGTTGGCTCTTCGAAAAATATTTTGGAAGTTACAATTTAATATTTGTGTGCACTTTTTTCTGAACCAAAATTTTTAAACACCCTGTATCTCAAAGGATATAAAAAATTGACTCCCCATTCCCCGTGTTCCTTTATATAGTTTAGCGTTTTACTTCTCGCACTGATGGTTATTACTCATGTTGGTTATTGGGGACTTCAGTAAAATTTCTTAAGGAACTATTGGTTCACACGAGCTTTAGGTCACCTCTGCTGGTGCACCACCAGTTTTGTTACAACCAAGGTTAGATGTATTCCTTGGTTACTTTTTGCTAATTGATATTGGCAGAGCTAGCAGTACCACCCACCTGCGCACTAAATAGTGATAATCAATACCTAGAAAAAGATTAAGGATAATGAAACTCGCTGTATATTTTTAATTATATGGAATTTTTTAACTCTATGCTTAATTAGCATATTAACATTCTACCACGCAAAATTTTATGTCGTCTTAAGAATTTATGATAAACTTAACTTGTATGAAATTTTAAAACATACACGATAATTTAATAGTTTTCTTCCAAATTTAAAACCAAAAATTGTTTTTCTTGTTGTATTTTATTAAAATATTACATAAAGCTTTTAAATAAAAGCTTATTAAGTAGTTTTCTTGTAATTTTATTAAATGTGTGTGTGTGTGTAATATATTAAATACAAAATGATAAAATAAATTAAGCACTTAACATCATATATACCATACTTGGTAAAATATATGTCTTATGCATGAAGAACTCAAGAAATTTTTCTATAAAAGTAAATATTTTCTAAAAGGATTACATATTTTGTTGTTGTTATATGGTTATGTAATGAAATCCTTAATTAAACATATTTTAGAGTAAATTTTGTTTTTGGGGGGTGTATAAAACACTATACATGAGCACATAAATTATCATGAATTATTATCTCAAATGATGATATACCGATCTTCCAGTCGTGTGTATATTTTTAGGAAGTTGCGTATCGTATCGTATCGTATCGTAAAAAAGGATACTTAAATCGATTTAAACGATGTGCAATTACATCATAACATTATACACTCGTGCATATAGGGAAAATTTATATTTACTTAGGGTAAAATCTACCCTACTGTTGTTCTTGTTAAGAATATTTTAGATAAATATAGAACGAACTATCATCATGCATCCTTGAAAATGAAATTAAACAGAGGCGACGCTCTGACTATGATTTCATTCCGTTCGATATTTCTGTAAATGTGGGGAATATTGTGTATATGTGTGCTGCGGTAAATGTTTTCATATAAAGTGAATGGACATGTAATTATGATGTAAGATGCAACAATTTCCCAATTGGTATCCATATTATGTTACTATACGGGTACACTGTTTGGGGATCGACATAGGTTATGACCTGCTCTAAAGTAGTAGTATAGTTGCAATACACAAAATGTATTTTGCCTCGGGGTAGGTTTATCGGGTTTCTGCTTTCTACCACAATTTGGCAGCAGTGACGAAACTACAAAAATAATAGAAAATACTTTGAACTTACATACAAAGTATAATCACAATGCCTTAGCGAATCTTTATGTTTTGCTAAGCAAAACAATACAATTAACGAATTAACGAATACATGCGATTTCTGCATGAATTTTGAATTATTCTGGGTGATTGCCGGATATTACATCGATAACTTAATATCTGGCCATCACCAAGAATAACCCAATATTTCATAATTTTAATTGAATTAGCTGAACCTTACTTATTAGTGAATTTTGTGTCCCTTTTATAATTGGCAACAGCGCCAATTCGATATTCTCGTCATTTTTATCTCCTATACGCCTCGGGAAAGCTGCTTGAAGTCTTAAGCGGGGAGAAAAAACACCCGCGATGGTGTGTTGGGCGATACTTTTAACCTTAGTCGAAAGATAAACTGGTTTTATGTGTTACAGTTCATAGCCAATTATTTTAACCATTTTTAATTGTGCTAACAATATTTTTCAGTTTTTCGAAATTTTTAAAGATTTTATTAATTAGTATTTTCAATTTCAAACTCTATGGATTTAATTTTTCAGTATTTTCTCTAGATTTTTTATTTCAGTAAATTAATAATAACCGTTTCTTTAATAACATGGGAATCATTTGAAATATTGTCGTTTTCGGTGAATTGTTTTTCGAAAATTTGTTGTTTTCGGTCAATTGCTTTCCGATAAATTGTTTTTTCGGTGAGTTGTCGTTTTCCATTGCTGAGGCCTTATTCTTGTAATCGGTGTAAATTGCCGCATTCTGAAATTATTTTGCTATATAATTCTTCATATTATTCGGTTTATCACCGGTTACTTTGATCATTTTTTTAAATTCTATGCAAATTTCTTAACATTTGTTTCCCTAGCAAGGGAAAAATTTCGACTGTGTTAATCGATTCGAAATTATTCCCTTAGTAGGGAAATATATATTAGCAAATTTGCAAACAAATTTTATAAAATGATTAAAGTAGCCGGTGAAAAATTCGAATAATACAGAGGAAGCTAAAATATATTCCGAATGCGGAAATGTCCACCGCTTTCATAACGACATTGATGTTATGTCAGTAGGCAAAGCATTCCTCTTAATATTCTCGTCTCGGTTGATGAATTTTTGAACATCGAAATCTCGTCTGCATTTACGTTCGGCGTAATACCTATGCTACGTTTGACTTCCACTTTCTCAAATTTAACCCGCCAGATAGTAATAATTCATTTATTTTTTCTTTTAGGCTTCGCACTTTCTCTACCGTATATCTGCCTCTAAGATGAAATCGTCAACATATCTGGTGCAAGTTCTAATTGCCAAAAATAATGAACTGGCTAATCCAATGCTAACCGTATTGAGCTTGTAGTGCATGAGCTCATCTGTCACTTCACTTCGCCAAAGAATTCGTTGAAATTGTGTATCATCCTCATAAACCAAAACTTGATTGTACATTTTTTCAATGTCCCCAGTCAACGCTATTTTATAGTTTCGGAATCTCATCAACATTCTCTATAAAGTTGGCTGTATGGTTGGACCCACTAGCATCGTCTTGTTTAGTGAAATTCCAGTTGAAGATTTGGCCAAGCCATCAAATACCACTCGTAGTTTTGTTGTTTCACTAGATGCCCTCAGCGCACAGTGATGAGACAAATAAAAACATTTCGAGTCATTTATAGTATGGTCGGCGACCTTGATAGGTTCTAAACATCCCAGATTAAGGTATTCATTAATAAATTTAACATATTCTTCTTTAAGCAATGGCTAAACTTGAAGCTTTCTTTCCAGTGCCATAAATCTCCGCTAGGCTGCCTTCACTGAATTCCCTAATATAGCTGCCTTTTTCTTACATGGAATTGTTACTATATATCGTCCATCATCTTTTCGTTCGTGCGTATTCTTAAAGTGTTCTTCGCACTCCGCTTCCTCAGGATCCAAAACATGGACCGGAGGCATCTCTTCTTGGTCAAAAATCGCTTTAATGTGCAAATTAAGAGTACAATGGTTTACTTGCACTGTTTCACTTGGCACCACGCTGTTTTCGTTGGTTATGCCAGATATAAGCCAATCAAATATTGTACGCTGCGCGACTAGAGTGTTGTTCGAATTGGTTAGTCAACCATCTCTATGGACGTGAAAAACTCTATCAGCGCCGATCAAAATATCCACTGGCCTAACCTGATTATATTGGGGATCGGCTAATTACAAGTTGTTCAGGAAACTAGCATCTTTACCTTCAAAACGAAAACTTGGTAGCCTATTTGGCAGTTGAATGATTACAAGTACGTCAATTTGAATCTTATCCATTGAAAAGTATACTGAACTCGCTGTGATAGAGACCATCCCTTTGGTAGTCACCTTTCCTGACGACAAACCAGTTATTGAAATGCTTTCCTTGGATCTAGGCAATTTCAAATGCATGCCTCCGTTATGAATGAGGCTTGCGACCCTGAATCTGATGATGGCCTGCATTTTTTCAGGTTTCTATTCCCGACAGCTATTATCACTATCGATGTTGGAAGTAATACCTGGAAACTGGGTATCGCTGCCGTATTTAGTTTAAAGCCATTCGTTGCACTCGCCTCCGAAATCTTAAGAATATTACCAGTTATAGGTTCTGCCTCATTTGAGCCTTGCAGCTCTTCGGAGTGCGAGGTCAAATGGTGTTTCCCCTGGCATTTACCGCATTTATATTTTGACCTACATACAACAGACTGGTGCGAAGAAGATAGGCAGTTGAAAAACAGTTTATTTTCTGCTGTTAGACGTTTTCGCTCAAGAAATGGCATTTCAAATATTGGTCACATTTCCACATATAATGATCCAATGCAAATTTAGCGACATGTGACACCAAGAAGCTCACTCGTTTCGATGAATGAGCTTTCGATCTTTGCATTGAAATTAGGCTCTCCAACGCGTCGCGTCCTTTATTTAGCAAAGTAAACAATTAATCTAAAGTGGGAAAATCCGTCCCTGTGGTTTCGTGAGCCCATGCCTCGTTTTATTCAATGTCTAATTTATTTACTAAAACATAAATGAGCCATGGATCCCGAAGTTCCGCTTACCAAGTACCTTCAAACCTCGTATGACCTCATTTGACACATCCGAAAGCTGCCGAATGGATTTCGCACAACCCTGTTGTAAGCTACGTTGGTTCAAAAAACGAAGTTTGAGCCACGCGTGATTGCGTTTATCATACCTGGCCTGTACTTTATCCCAAGCTTCCCTATAATTAGCATCGGTCACTGTGATATGCTTAATTAAAGCATACGCATCACCCTTGAGTCAGCCTTTCAAATGTTGTAGCTTATGTACCTTGGAAATTTGGTCGTCGTTATGGGCAGAAATCTCAAAAAGGTCACGAAAAGACGGAAAATCTGCGTAATTTTCACTAAACTCTTGAATGTTGACCCGTGGTAAACGAACTTCACTTTCACGCTTCTTGATAGAAGAAAACTGTTGCAAAAAATTGCTTTAACAATAATTCTTCCATTGTATGGTTTTGCCATTTTAGCATTATTTTCTTCATACTGCTTGTCCAATCTAAATACATTTTGTTTTAAATCGGCGTGAGTTTCCTCAATTGTTTCCACCGTTTCCATATTCACTTCCTCGAGTTTGTCTTTCACTGTCCTTTCAAGAGCTTGAAACTCTTTCCTCTCATCACCAAGCAGTGCCAGATACGTTTTAATTTCATTGATACGGGTGTCTGCTGTGAATTTTGTTATTTGAGCTTTAAGTTTTTCCAAATTATTCAACATTCGCTTTAGCGCCCGGGTTTCCGCCATTATGCAGTTTCACTGTTTTAACTAAATTTCACTAAACTATAACCGACAAATTCTCACTAATATATTCTCCTTTCACAGTATAGATGACTTTACTGATTTTCTCTTCTTCTATTTACCCAAGCGCAATTTGGCCCCAAAATTCCGGTTCGATTATCCGGCTCGAAGGACCATGTACAGTTGGCAGCGTACTTCGTTGAATCTTTGTATTTAAGCTGGCTCGTTTAACGTTGTACCAACAAGATATCAGCAATATCAGATTTCAGCGCCTCAAAAAAAAAAAAGATTCCGTAGATCTAGCTAACTAATTTATATAAACAACAATCCAAATAGTGCATAAGAATTAACATAGGTTAAGACTTACAAATTTTTCTCGTTTAATTAAAAAAAAAAGAAACAAAAAAGTTTATCTTGGCCCATTAATTTTATCAAAATTATAACGAAAAGCTCGTAAATGAAAATTCTATAAAGCATATCGTAGAATTTTTACCGCATAACCACATAGATGGTTCAATTGTAGAAACCTGTCCTACTATGAAAAATCGCCAAATATATACGTGGATCGACAAGGTGGCCCGACAAACTAAAAGTGGGTTATAACAAACTTTAAGGTTTATTGAAGTCTTAAGCTTTTCGTGAATATACTTGACTTGTTCGCTTTAAATACACTGAATATAACAAATAAATTATTTAAATATGAAAAAGATAATTAACAAGCTTCAAATTATTATTATTTCATGGATTCACGTTTTACACGCTTTAATTTATATTTCCACCCCCTCGAATATCTTCAGCTCATACCGTATATCTCAATGAAATCGAAACCAGGGTTGCTTCTAAATTTTATTATTGTGTTCCCCGTTCTCGTAATATAATTAAAATAATTAATGAAAATTATGTATCTCACATGCTCGTAGTACGTCTATATTATGAATCTGTAAATTTATCGTAATAATTTTCTTCAACACCACCATCACAACCGCGAATAAGAACAATAACAAAAATTTTAATGTGTGAAAATTAATTAGAAAGGATGTGTAAGAGCGAGATAGCTAAAGTTGTAAACATAGAGTTGATTTTTCGATTTCATCGTAATATAGGCAAGATTAGTTCCACGTAACGGGTACGGTGAGGTGCTCAAGTAATTTAATTAAATTCATGGCGCAAGGAGCTTTCGTTAGGTATTAAATAATAAAAATCATTCAAGTAGTAATAATTGATTTTATATTTAAACAGGGCCGTATATATTTAACGGGCCTGCTTGTAGTGAGTAATTTTTATCAGTATAGGGAATACAAGATTAACCTATATACGCTTTTTCTGAAGACATCAATGCGGAAAACTTCTGAAGGAGCGGGTGATTAAATTAGACTAGCGTGTTGATACTATCGAACAAAGATCAATGATTAATTCGATTGAAATAACTGGTCTTCCAAAACAGGACAATGAAATTACTACTAATATCGGCACTTCGCTAATTAAGAATGGTTTGGGGTTACCTCTTGTAACCTGGAACACTGGAATGTGTGCATGCCATCAAGAACCAAGAAAAAAATACAGATTCTTGGGATGCTATGTTGTTGAACATCCTAATAAGAAAACTGGACAGGGAAACTCATCGCTTATACGAGACGTCATTGAAGAAGCCGAAGGAACTTCAAACAGTCAAAGACTGTCTAGCCTTTCTACAAGTAAGGTTCTAATCTCTGGGGACACTATCCTTAGATAAAACGTATAAATGAAAGGAAGTAACCCAACAAACAAGTTCATCTATTAAGACTGTAAATGTTGCTGTAGCCAGAAAATCAGATAAATGCAGCCTTTGCTGAGGAGAGCACAATCTACCGGAATGTAAGAAGTTCCCAAATTTACCACAAATCGAAAGAAGTCAGGCCGTATATTAAAGGGTGATTTTTTTGTGGTTAGGATTTTCATGCATTAGTATTTGACAGATCACGCGGGATTTCAGACAAGGTGTCAAAGAGAAAGATGCTCAGTATGCTTTGACATTTCATAATGAATAGACTTACTAACGAGCAACGCTTGCAAATAATTGAATTATATTACAAAAATCAGTGTTCGGTTCGAAAAGTGTTTCGCGATTTACGTCCGATTTATGGTCTACATAATCGACCAAGTGAGCAAACAATTAATGCGATTGTGACCAAGTTTCGCACTCAGTTTACTTTATTGGACATTAAACCAACCACACGAATGCGTACAGTGCGTACAGAAGAGAATATTGCGTCTGTTTCTGAGAGTGTTGCTGAAGACCGTGAAATGTCGATTCGTCGCCGTTCGCAGCAATTGGGTTTGTGTTATTCGACGACATGGAAGATTTTACGCAAAGATCTTGGTGTAAAACCGTATAAAATACAGCTCCTGCAAGAACTGAAGCCGAACGATCTGCCACAACGTCGAATTTTCAGTGAATGGGCCCTAGAAAAGTTGGCAGAAAATCCGCTTTTTTATCGACAAATTTTGTTCAGCGATGAGGCTCATTTCTGGTTGAATGGCTACGTAAATAAGCAAAATTGCCGCATTTGGAGTGAAGAGCAACCAGAAGCCGTTCAAGAACTGCCCATGCATCCCGAAAAATGCACTGTTTGGTGTGGTTTGTACGCTGGTGGAATCATTGGACCGTATTTTTTCAAAGATGCTGTTGGACGCAACGTTACGGTGAATGGCGATCGCTATCGTTCGATGCTAACAAACTTTTTGTTGCCAAAAATGGAAGAACTGAACTTAGTTGACATGTGGTTTCAACAAGATGGCGCTACATGCCACACAGCTCGCGATTCTATGGCCATTTTGAGGGAAAAATTCGGAGAACAATTCATCTCAAGAAATGGCCCGGTAAGTTGGGTACCAAGATCATGCGATTTGACGCCTTTAGACTATTTTTTGTGGGGCTACGTCAAGTCTAAAGTCTACAGAAATAAGCCAGCAACTATTCCAGTTTTGGAAGACAACATTTCCGAAGAAATTCGGGCTATTCCGGCCGAAATGCTCGAAAAAGTTGCCCAAAATTGGACTTTCCGAATGGACCACCTAAGACGCAGCCGCGGTCAACATTTAAATGAAATTATCTTCAAAAAGTAAATGTCATGGACCAATCTAACGTTTCAAATAAAGAACCGATGAGATTTTGCAAATTTTATGCGTTTTTTTTTAAAAAAAAGTTCTCAAGCTCTTAAAAAATCACCCGTTATAAACCAGTGTGCCGACGATGCTTGCTTCCAGAACGCAAACTCCCAAGCAATAAAAGTTGTGAATTATGCAAAGGTTCACATCACAGCCTGCTGCATAGTAACAATAGTACGCGATCTGTACCAGAAAATATAAAACCAGCCAATACAAACGTACAAGTAACACATGCATGGAATCGCAAATGCATCTTACTAGGAACCGCCTTAGTAAAAGCATTGTCTGGTACTCGCAATGAAATGATTCATGTGCTAATGGATCCTGGGTCTCAAGCAACCTTCATTCCAGAAGAAGCCTGCCAGAGATTAAAATTACCAAAAACCGCAGCGTATGCAGAAGTCACAGGCATGGCAAAAACCGAGGCTGGAGTGGTGAACTCAAAAGTTGAATTTACCTTGAAGCCAAGATTTCCATCCAAATTTTGCTTACCCATAAAAGCATTAGTAATCAAAAACATAACGCGGGATATGCCAGAGCAGCCTCCAGATCCATGGAATTGGAAACACACAAACAATCTAATATGATGTGGGCTGATCCAACATTTTACAGTCCTGGCCCAATCGACTGAATAGACTGGATATTCCTAGGCCGTGCCTCAGTCGATTGTCACAATTCAACAGTAATACAATCAATGACAACAAGAGCAGTTGATATAGATAAACAGCTGAGAAGCTTTTGGGAAATAGAGGAGGTGAAACGAGCACCAAAGAAGAACTAGAGTGTGCAAAAATATTCGCGACCAGTCACAAACGTCTCAAATCTGGCCGCTGCGTAGTCAAGATTCCTTTTAACATTGAATTATATTCTACCGACCCACTGGGCTGCTCAAAAAAGGTCGCCATGGCGCGTTTGATACAAGTAGAAAAACGACTTGCTAAAAATCCAAACCTTGGCATTCAATATAAGAAGTTCATGGGTGAATATATCGCTTTGGGACACATGAAAGTTGCTGAAACATGCAGTTCGAAAGGATTCCAGCACAACTAAGAAATTGAGAGTAGTTTTCGATGGCTCTGCCAAAACCACATCAGGAACATCGCTAAACGACGTAATGTTGACGGGTCCTACTCTTCAACACGATTTATTATCCATACTGTTAAGGTGGCGGAAGCATAAATACGTCCATACGGTGGATATCGAAAAAATGTTCAGACAAATCGCCGTTGATGAAGATGATCAGAACTATCAACGTATTTTATGGAGAGTCTCCGCAACAAGAAATTCAGGAGTTTAAGCTGACCACCGTCACATATGGAATAGCAACAGCAACTTATTTAGCGGTGAAGTCACTACGACAGCTGGCCATCGATGACAACAAAATTATCCTATAGCGTCCAACGTAGTTTTAAATGATTTCTACGTGGATGACCTAATTTCTGGGAAAAACAAACTGGAAGGAGCTTTAATCAGCCAAAAACAAACGATTGATTTACTGAATTGGAGTGGATTTACGTTAAGAAAATGGGCAACAAACAACACAGTTCTCTTGGAATCCATACCAGTGCATCTAAGGAATCAAAATAAATTGGAATTCTAGCTTTATGACACAATTAAAACTCTTGGACTACACTGGAATCCAGCAACAGATACATTCGGTTTCATCGTCACTCAATCCGCGCCTGGCACGACCACTAAACGAAACTTACTTTCGGATAGTAGTAATAAGCAGCTCAACCCGAACTGGTAGAAGTAATTCCCACTCGGTTGAAGTCCTGCTAAAGTAGCTTTAATCAGGGCTCGAGAACTCGCTCCCACTCCTTCTAGTACTAAATTCTTAATCGTCTTCGATTTTCATAAGTGAGACCAGCTGTGTTTAATCCATAAGTCAGTACTGGTAATATAACGATGCATGTGAAAATACTGCTAAAGTTTTACTAGCAAAAAAAATGTTTATATGTGTTTGGTGCATATCAAAATGATACCTGTACAAAGCGGAATATAACGTAACATTTAATTTATTAACATTGTTTTAACTATTTTGCAGTTATCTATAAAAAAGCCAAACGAGGCAGTATCCGAGGCAGATTAGTAACAAACACTACACACTGAAATGCATAATGAAGAATTATTGAAATCAAATGAGATAACCGGAGAAATGGGTGCAAAAAATACGCACATTGATCAATTTTCACCAAAAGTTCAAAAATATCAAAAATCCAATGTTTGTTTAATTATCTAGAATGCAGATTCAAAGTCTGTTTCAACACCTAGTCAGTGGTACTTTTTTGTCCTTATACCGTGCGAACAAAGTGAATTTTGAGATCAACATCTGAAGTACACGTTTTTTGTGAATTTGTCAGCATGAAAATTATTGGTAAAAATCGAATTAAAACAAGGAAATCTGCAAAAATAATATTTTTATTAATAAGATGCATTCCCTTCCCCAGCCCGAATAACACCTTCCATTCAATGTTTCATTGATTTCACCAAAGTTTTCACCAAATCTTGAAGTATCGCCTGCCGTTCGTCTGCGATCGTCTGTTGCAGCTCCTGGAGACTCGTTGGAGCAATTACTTTGGTTCGAACTCATTTTTTCAGTTTGAGGTTCAGGCTTTGAGCTGGCCCCTCCATCATAGGAACATCCACTTCTTGAAGGTACTGGTACACTAGACCAGCCATACGCAGTCTTGGATTATCCTGCATGCACGTTGAGAAGTCAATTTAATTGATCGGCGGCCAGTCTTCGCTCCGCAGATGAACACAAGATCTGTCCTCGCCTCCAGTGACATACCTTCTCAGAACATGCACGATCCACCACCATACGAGACACGTTCTTCAATACAATATTATACAATATTATTGTGAAAATTGCTCTCCTGATCTTCTCTACACTCTTCTTCGTCCATCGTTACCATGTAAACTCATCCTGCATTCAAATGCTCTTGAGCGAACTGAAGGCGGCCTAGCCGGTGGTCTGGGATCAATTTCGTATTCTCAATATCAATCTCGTATCTCTGCTACACTCGACGAACAGAGAATCGGCTCAAATTTAGTTGTCGAGCCACTACACTTTGGTTCTACTCCGCATTAGTTAGTGCAACCACTTGAGCAACTACCTCTGGTGTGGCATTCATGTTCCGGATGAAGAAAAAAAAATTGCAACTGTGTGAACTTTTTGCACCCATGTGTAGAAAAATTAGAAAATAATATCAAGCTCCAAAATGGAAATGGTAACAAATATAATGAGAATTCTTGGGGCCATATATTGTGGCCCTAAGAATTCTCATTATATTTGTCTATCTGTAGAGATCTAAATACAACCTGATGAATATGAATTATTAGTTAGGGTTCACGTTGGTCAGAGAAATAGTGAGGACATCCTCAACTTAAGACGAGAACAAATTTTGTTAGGGTGTTCCAATAAGAGGTTTCATTTTGATATTAAACAAAACGAGTATTTTTTAAGAGAAATCAATGAATGTTTATTTCATTGTAAAGAGGAAGGTATGCCATTAACATCTGAACACGATATCAGCCCAATGGCCGCCAGGGCTACGCTTGCAGCACCATATCCTTTTCATGAAATTGTCCATAACCAATTCGCACATTTGCGGCTGTATGCCTTCGATAACTTCACGAATTCCATCTTTCAGGTATTGAATCGATTGTGGAGCATTGGCATAGACCTTATCTTTCACGTGGCCCAAAGAAAAAAGTCTAAAGGTGTTAAATCACAAGATCTCGGTGGCCTATTGTGATCACCTCTTTAAGAAATAGCACGGTCAGGAAAGTTTTCTTGCAAAATTGCGATTGTTTCGTTGCTTGTATGGCACGTAGCGCCGTCTTGCTGAAAATAAACGTCGTCCAAATCAATATCTTCCAATATCATCGTTTGTGGAATGTCTACGAATGTCTCGTAATTCCAAAGATCAACGAGGAATCGACAAACCTGGGTCGATTCTCCACATCGCTAACTTGTCCCAACAGCTCCAATTTTTCCACCAGTTTCACTATTGCCGGCCAAGAAGGTGCTTCACGACGACCCAAAAGTGCTTTAGTTTTGCGAACTGTGACTGCAAAATTTTCACCATTTTTGTAGTGAATTTTAACTATTTCAATGCGTTGTTGAAGCGTGTATCGTACCATTTTTAGTAATGGCGTAGTTTTTATTTATCAAATTTCAAAAGATGACAGCTTCAAAATTGATAGCTGCCTAAAGAGCAGGCTATTCAAAATGGAACCTCTTCACTATTCAAAATGAAACCAAATATTATAATATTAAGAGCTAGATGACCCGGTGAACTTCGTACCACCTAAAATTGATTTGATTGTAACTCTTCCGCACTGTGTACGGTTTGAGTTTCGTTTGGTGATTAAATCAAACTCGTTCATAATTCAAATGAATTCAATGTCTTTTATTTACTTGGAAAAGATATGAAGTTGACATTTAATACAAAGCTTTGTGGTAAACTGCATTTTTCGTTTCCTTTTCTGGCGCGTAAACAAACAAAGACGATTGTTTGCAGAACCGCAAACGCGCGACATCCAGTTGTCCGTGCGGAAAACATGGAAACTCCAACCGGGATGCACGGAATCAATACATGCTCTTCTTTGCACTTTATCTTGATAACCTTCGCGTCGATTATGTTGTTTATGAGCTTTTTCACAGCAAGTCTCATTCTATTGCACAGTCGAGGTTGGTTCAACCGATGTGTAAACGCGTTAAGATGATCAACATGTTAGTTTTTTGACGCCAATATGGCTCGTTTGCTCAGCCAATTATGGTTTTCTAAGTTTGATTGAATGCGAGGTCTGCCTTTGATTCGGTGAACTGGTCGAAATCAGTTGGCGATGTGATAAAATCCGATCGAGATGTCAACTGCGATTTTCCCATTACCAATGTCCTACAATTGCTTCGAAAACACATCTGCAGTTCGATTTGTTGCAAAAACACTAGCATGTTAGTCGTCAATCGGAGGTCGTTTTCACATGCCACCACAAATTTGATGGTTCAAGCACGAGTTTAGATCGTCAGCTGCAGTTGAACGTGGAATAACAGGAAAAGTCTGACGAAAATTACCAGATAACAGAATCATGGTTCCACCAAAAATGTTTTTATTGCCACGAAGATCTTTCACTTTTGTGGGCCATCGTGCATTCGTCCCGAACGATAAATTTGCATCTCTGTAGAATCTTTGCCATTGTGCGGTTTTTGGGGATGTTGGAAGTTGATGTCTCGTTGATTTGCATGTTCAGTGGCAGTTTCAGCGTAGAATGCCAGGACAACTTTACGCTATGAATAAAGAACGTTTTTCCAGTCCTTCCGGGAGTATCCAGGAAGTAAACGACACCAGTTGTATTGTTCACAGCTTCTATTAAAGAGTCGTACGCAATCTTTTGTTGTTCGAGTGACCACCAAATATTTAAGGATTAGGAAAATGTTCTATGGCCACTTTGAAATAAATTTTTCAATTTTTAACCTCTAAACCCATCATTTTTAGTAACTAAATTGGGTTTTATGAGATAGGACCGGATCTGATCAAACGTAACAAATCTTAAGGTCAAAACAGACAGCCTATATACAGGGTGCACCATCCTTTTTTCATTTGTAAATAAAACACATTTTGGGATGAAAAGGAAATTTTTTTTATTGATAATGATAGGGTTCTAGGCCATTTATGCACGAAAAACAATTCGAACATCAAAATGGTTGATGAGTTTTTCTAATAAAAACGGACCAATGACCTCAATTTCAGCTCGAATGTTATTTTAAGTTGTAGAAATGTTTTTGGATGGGCTTTACCTTTCAAATAACCCCACAAAAATATTGAAGTGATATTAAATCCGCGCTTCTTGGTGGCCAAGGAACTTTACAATATCTTGAAATTATGCAATCAGCAAACTTTGTTGACAATAAATACCTGACAATATTCCTGAGGTTGCATTAAGATCTCTGGGGTATCTCAGTTGGCCTATCAATTTTTATTATATTTGGTCATAATATTAAATTGTATAAATTGTCCCCACCGCTAAATGTTTAGCTTCTGATTATTTTACCTAACTGACATGGATTCTAGCTTACACCTTATATATCTGAGGTTTTGTTAAGATCTCTAAGGATACCACTTTTTCAAAAATTCTTAAACATTGTTTTATCTACTATATTGCATAACTTGATATTTTTCCTTTATTAATTACAACTGAGACTGTGCTCATCTAGCAACTTATCTTTCAAATTTACAAATTTTACATTTCTTAAATAATTCTGATTTGTTGGGGTGAAACCCAATGGTTAGTCCCAAAATTTGTTAAACCTATTTAAAATATAATTTTAATTTGGGATGTTTACTAGGTCAAGTGGCCTCGTTCTTTGAAGTCTTCTTTCAACGACAGGGTTTTCTATCATATGGCGAATATATCGATTTCCATGTTCCTGGAGCCTTATTTCGTGTTTGGCGACATGCTCTTTTATTTCATCTTTGATGTATTCTATCTGTAAGCCCCTTTGAAAGTCTTCATTTCTTGTGTACCACGGAGCATTTACGATGCTACGGAGAACCTTATTTTGAATCGTCTGTAATAATTTGGCATTTTTTTGGTTAGTACATCCCCAGAGTTGAATACCGTATTACCTATAAGCCAATACATTTTTCTGAACTTAATATTAAGTTCTTCTTTTTTCTTTTTAACGTGCTCTCTCCACTTGAGCTTGGCATCGAGGGTCATGCCTAGATATTTAGCTTACCGGTCGTGAGTTAATTACTATCGGTAGATGGGGAGCCTTTTGATATGTAAAGTTAATATGCGTGGATTTTGTCTCATTAAGCTTGATTCTCCAGCGCTTAGTCCAGTTACAAACCGCATTGGTAATCTTCTGGAGTTTGCTCGTTGCATCAGCGAAATTACTTCCAAACGCCATGATTGCTGTGTCATCTGCAAAGGTGGCTATGGTTCCTTCATCTGTTGTTGGAATATAATAAATACAGGATTGGTCCTAAGACACTCCCCTGTGGGACACCGGCAGAGAGTTTCTTTAGTTCTGAGTATTCATCCTCATATTTCACACGAAAATGTCTATTGGATAAATAAGATCTTAGAATGGCATAGAATTGCCTCGGCAGATCTCTATGCAGCTTGAATTTCAGTCCACTGCGCCAAACTTTATCGAATGCTTGGGCGATGTCCAGAAATATGCTGGAGCATACTTTTTTCCGTTCTAACGTTCTTTCAATAACGTTGGTGATTCTATGTACCTGTTCAATTGTGGAGTGCTTTTCACTGAATCCAAATTGATTTGGAGGAATTAGTTGCCGGTCCTCAATTATTGGTTTAAGTTTTTTAGTAATAATTTTTCAAAGAGTTTTGACAAAATTGACAGCAATGAAAATGGCCTGTATGATTTTTTATCGTTAGGTGGTTTATCAGGTTTTGCTATCATGATTACTTCTGCTACTTTTCATTGCCACGGAACATATTTTAACCGAAAGCTTGCATTGATTATGTCTAATAGCTTACGAAATCCTTTACCTGGTAGAGCCTTGATAATTTGGCAAGTAATCAAGTCATATCCTGAGGCGTTTTTAACAGTCATGTTGCTTTTCACTTCTTCTTTTAATTCTTTGAGAGTTACTGGGCGTATATCAAGATCATCTAGCTTTCGGATTGGCATTATATTTTCATTGGCCGTTTGCCTTCGTAGGGGTTGGAAGGAACCCTCGAGATACTCCGCAAACAGATCAGCCCTCTCTTTAGGACCTCTTGCCCAGGTTCCATTCTCCTTTTTAAGTGGAGGCACTTGCGTTTTGGGTCTTTTGAGTCCCTTCGTCGCCTTCCACAGAGAATAATCAGAATTTTATTCATCGGTTAGGCTAACTAGATATCTGTTGATTGATGCATTTTTAACTTGTTTAAGAAGAGATTTGAGACTGTTGCCTAAATTGATAAGAATTGTTTTGTTCTCCGGTGTTCTAGTTATTCGCCAGGTTTTATGTGCTCGTTGTTTTTGTCTTACCAACTCTCTAACTTCCATTGAGTAGGATATGTTAAGCTTCTTCTTATTTTGTATAATGGGGGTACTTGCCAAAGCAGCATAGTGGTTCAATGAGTTGTTCTAATTCATCTTCCAACTGGTGGGATTTCTTATCGGTACCTGAAGATTGATTTTTTCCTCCAATACTTCACGAAAGAGATCCCAGTTTGATTTTGAATTTGTTAATCTGGGTGCACTCTCCCTTTGAATTACCATTTCACTGACTGTCATGATAACCGGGAAATCATCCGATACTAGAGAATTACTGTCTTCAATGTGAATGTAGTTCGGGGATATACCTCTTGCTACATAAAAGTCAATTAGGTCAGGTATCTTCGTTCCGTCACTGGGCCAGTATGTTGGGGAACCACCAGAGTAAAATTCACATTTTGATGTAAGCCCTGCTTGAAGCAATTCTTTACCTTTTGACGTCGTAAGTCTAGTTCCCCAAAAGATGTTTGCATTAAAGTCACCTCCAATAATAAAATCACGTCCAAGCGATTTAAATAATTTAAGGTAGTCCTCCCTTTTCAAGTTATGCCGGGGAGGACAATTTATTGCAGAGACAATAAGCTGTCTGTGTTTAATTTTGATCCTTACAGTAGTGTCTTGCATTGAAAAAACAATGCGATATTTGATTCTAAATGGTGTTTTATATTTTTTTTTATTAGGAATGCCGAACCACTTCTTGCTCTTTCCGCTGGATGAATGTAGTGATATAAGTTATAACCCCGCATTTTAACAAACGAAGATTTAACTAGATGGCTTTCAGATATTAAGAAAATGTCGATTTTTTCAGAATTTAAAAATATTTCTATTTCTGGAATATGTTGCATAATGTCATTCGCATTCCAGATTGCTATTTTGAAAGTTGTGTTCTTACTTAACATTGGTTGTTGGATTGCGTTGAGGGAGTGGTATTTTCTTGTTTTTTTCTTGGAGCCCATATGTTTGGTTGAACCCAAACCTTTCACTACCTGCGCAAATTAACTTCTTTGCCCTGTATTGCTTGGTTGTGGGTTTTGATCCATTTGATTTGATATTTGAACCCTTCGATTTTCGTGATTTTGCGGTTGATTTCTTGTTTTATCTCTTAATTTTTGTAGTTGTTTAGCAATTTCACACCCTCGATAATTAGCCGGATGTTGGCCCCTACAATTTGTACACTTGGCTGGCACATCTCTCCCTATTGTACATGTCTGGGTAAAATGATTATTTGAGTATTTTACACATCTTGGATCCCGGCCGCAATATCTTTGGGTGTGATTAAATGCCTGGCATTTCTTGCATTGGGGTATGCGTGTTGTGGGTCTCCTCATTGGTCCAATTTTCACTTTCATGTGAAGAAATCCTTTTATTCCATAAATGTTTTGAGCATTCTCTTTGTTGTAAAATACTAGCATAAAAAGAGGGAGTCCCCTTTTACTGATAATTTAGTTTCCTTCCTGAATTTCTGTTCTCTCTGTTATAACAATAGTCACAGCATCTAGTATTTTAAGACCTTTATTCTGTAGACCTTTATTTTAGTCGAAATAAAGCGGTTAATTATTATTATTCAATTAATTTTAATAGGATTTAATAAATACATCCAAGAAAGCTCTAATCTTCGATAATGTTCCGTCTTACTCAGGTAATATGACTAACACACTCACAATTAATGAAAGTAGCAAAAGATTAGAATTTTCTTCACATTCGTAACATAACGGTGTTATACAATACATCTGGCAGCTTTTCAAAAGTTCAAAATTTCGTAAAATTTATAATAAATGGTACTTGTAAATGTAAATGGGTTTTCCAATTCAGAAAATCCCTTTTTCCATAGAAAACACTCGTTTGGGTACCGACATTGAAACCTCGTTCATTTTTCGTTCGTACACAATTAGGCGTGTAGTTTCTTTGACCTTGATTTAAATAAATCGGGAAAACATAATACATCCCGCAAAGCACTCAGCTGAACTAGGTTACTCATAAAAATATCAGTACATCGAATTGTTCAATGCGTGCCTTAAAGCATTTAGAAGGAATATTATATAACAAACACGGTACATGTACCAAAATAGTGGATAGTGTTTTTTACTCAGCTTTGCAGGCAAACTACATACATAAATGGATACAAGCAAAATACTGTGTTGTGTTGCCGGTAAATAAAAAAGCTTAAAAACGTAAAACTTTGTTTGTAGCAAAAAAAAAAATTAATTGTATTTTGCAGATAAAATGGATATTTAACACAAAACATGACAACAACAATATAGAAAAAAAAACGCTGGAACCACATTGTTTTAGAGGTTGTTGTGTAATTAATTTTTGTGTGTACAGGCTGAAAGCTCTGTTTTGTGATGAACATTTTTGTGGTTTTTTTTCTCCTAACTTCAAAGGTATTTGGTGTATGTACGAGTATATGCAAATCATACCGACAGTAATTTATGTTTATATACATTTACATTTTTATGGTGATGTAAGCTTTCAAATCGATTACGGTCCATTTAACATCGGGATGAGTGAAACAAAACGAAAAATTTAATCGGATGTATTCAAATAACTATTATGTGTGCGCCCTTAATGGTTGTATTGGAATTTTAACGGCAAAATCTTTCCGAGTTATAATCAATTAGACATCACATTTTTCCGGCTCGTTTAACTTTGTGGAAATTATACGTGTGTGCGATGGCAAACACATATATACGTACATACACCTTTTGCCATTAATAATTTCGATTTAAGCTTCTAGTTTTATTACTTTGTGTATATCAAACGAAAAAAAAAAAAATTTTTTCGAAAGTTCTAATTGTATGTAAAACCTAATTTTCTTTTACGATTTTCCATTAACCAGATTTTTTTTTGTTTCTCAATTCTACATTCTCTCTACATATCTAGATATACGATACAGCTTGGTTTTGGTAGTATTTTTTTGCTGTTAAACTTAGAGGTTGTGTAATTTGGTAATTTTTGGGATTTTCCTCTTATTTTGAAAACTTTTTCTGAGAAAATCAACATTTTCCCTTCACATGTATCAACGAATATGTATATACTCGTACGTATATACGTTTAAATCCATGAAAATTAATATTTTATCTAGTCAAACGTAATTCAGCCCAGCACAACTACACAATTACTGTAAAGATCTTTTTAGGGTTATGATCCGGGGTAATTGACGTCTACTATTTTGTTTTACTTCTCTTCGGAATCTGGCTTTTCAATTGTATTAAGTATTATTCTAAAAGAACTTTTGAGCTTTCAGAGATTAAGGGTATTTTTAATCAAGTTCTAATACCATTATTACCATTTAGTACACAAATTTGGTAAAGCTCAGCACCCATTAATTTTTATTAATTATTTTTATAGCAAGAAAAACCCTATGAACTCGGTTGCAATTCTCTATTTTCATTCTCGTCCAATGTAATTCCGAAGTCTAAATACTAAGCTGATCCAATAAATTTCGCGGTAAAGTTGCGTAGTCCAAAATCGCTTAGTAAACAGGGTGCCAGTATAGCCCAAGAACTGTCATTCTGGTAATGCCATTACTGGACAGCTCTGTAGTACCTAATCACATGGCTCTGCTCAATTTTTAATGCCGCAGCTGCACGAACGAATTCTCTTGACAAAGGATTCGTTTATTATTTGTATCCTCAGGAGTGACAAAACAAACTTCTTTGTAGATGTCATTGTGGCATTTATAAAATAGGGGAAATATTTATAAATTAACAGACAGATGTTTTCTTTATTAGTGATGACCCCTCCCAAATTCCAAATATTGCTAACTATATGCTGCTGGCACTCTGTGACTCTAATCGTGTTTTTCATGAGAGATTATTTTGTTCATCCATTTGTATTGACACAGCAAATCTAAACAAAAAGAATGTCCCATCCAACAACAAATTTTAATCACAAAAGAGCAATTTACTTATACCATACACAGCAACTCAAAATGGTTTCCAAGACAAAACCTTGATATATAATAAATCATTAAATTATGTCTTTAACTTAAGTCCTTCATATAATGGAGGACCTAAAGGCAAAAGATCTGCAAATAGAAGATGCGATAAATATCCTAAAACGAGAGAGAGAGAGATGAGAACAATGAAGTAAAAAAAAGGCTTTCCGCTTTTTATGCTTACTATTAAAAGTAAGCAGATGAAAAGGAGACAGTTGAAAAAAAAAATTAACAACAAAGCAATTCTAAATATGAGGGTTAAAATAGAACCTCTAAAGAAAAACACGATGCTATAACCTCAATGCAAAAATGCCAAGGTTTCAACCACACGCAAAAATATTGCGGTCGGGAGCCTAGATACAAAAAATGTGCTGGAAGACACAACGCGAAAGCGTGTAAGAAAAGTAGAAACAACCCTGCAAAATGAATAAACTGTAAAGGGTATCAACCCGCAAATTACAGAGAATGTGAAGTAGCCAAAGAATTCCAAAGGCTAAGAAACAAAATGTATCAGTTTCCTCAAAACTCTAAGGTTACCAGAGAGAAATCAAACAAAACCCAAGCAGAGCCAAATCAACCAGTTATAGATACAGGGCGGAAAACCTGGTACAACAATCATCTAATGCTATTACAGATGACCCTCTTGAAATGATATTAAAAACCAAGAATGCTAGGCTAGCAAAGCAAGAACGTGGTCTAGAAGCTTTATCTAAGCCCTCTTAGATCAAAAAGGAGCAGAACATTAAGAATTGTCACCTGGAACGCGTACGGACAAGTGCAGCATGTTCCAGAGTTAAAATTTTTTAATTTGTCTAAATTTAGAAAGAACATATATATATATATATATAAGTTAAGCACAAACCACAACCACGTCAATCAGGTCATCAAGTTACACCACATGCATTTCACATAAGCGTGTATTTCATATAAAGTAGAATTAGATTAATCATTAATATTTTTAGTAGACGAGATAGGCAAAGACCGTCCAGTTACAGAGGAAAAGTATGCAACCAATGAATGAAAAATGCTGGCAATAGTGTGGTCGCTTGATAGCCTCAGAAACTATCTTTACGGGACGGAAAAAAATCAAAATAGTTACGGACCATCAACCATTAACATTCGCCTTAAGTAACCGCAACAACAGCAACAAGTTGAAGAGATGGAAGGCCCGCATCGAGGAGTAAAATTACGAACTAATAAAGTAGCAGACGCACTATCCAGATTGAACTTGGAAGTTAATAATCTTTCGTCATCAAGCAGCGGAACAGTACACAGCGCGAAGGAAGACGGAATACAGCTCATTCCACACTGTGACTCGCCCATAAATGTTTTTAAAATCCAAATGCTCTTCACAAGAGGCGATGACATGTACATCTATGAGGAGCCACACAGAGGCTACCATCGGCACTAAATCGCATTGCCCGATATAAACAAGGAAGTACTAAGGAAAATTCTAAAGAAGAAATTACCCCCATCGCTTCTAAATGGTATAAAAATACCTGAGGAATATATGCAGTTGCTACAGGAAGTTTAGCAAGAGGACTACGCCAACTACAAGATTCGACTAACACGACGAGTAGTAGAAGACATTTGTAATGAGGCAAACAAATTCCGGATTATCGAGAAGGAACACCGAAGAGCGCACCGTAATTGGAAAGAGAACAAAGAACAGATTCTCGAAAGGTACTACTTCCCACAGTACACCAAGGAATGTGAAACCTGCAACGAAAATAAATATGATCGGCATCCCAACAAGCCTAAATTACATGCATGTGAAGTTGGCCCGAAAAACCAGCCCGAAAAACACCTTTTAATTTTTGGTGTGTTTCTTTGCTAAATTCAATACCATCCCGAAAAATATCGTAATTGTATGGAAAACGCATATCTCATCCCGAAATAATTTTTTCATCTATGTATCTCCGAAATTTGTATTAATTAATATGAGAAAGCTAAAATTATCCCGAAAAGTTACTAAATTAATAAAGCGATGCAATACAGAAAATAATTGTAATATTTTAAATAATTTCCATAAATATTCAATATTAGAGCCATATCTTTTTCTTATGGTTGTATTGAACTTTTCCATTTTATATGAAAAGTCGGTTAAATTAAAAATTTAATTGCTGGTATCCAGGAGATATCCCCCTCGAGATTATTTGCTCAAAAGTTAGGACCATCCATATCAGAAATAACGCCAATAGATCAAGCCCAACACAGTCTATCAAGGTTTCTATATTGCTCACACACAATTACAATGTCCGCTTGCACTTCCTGTATGGATTGCTGCAGCAGGTTCTGGGCAGCCTCACAGTGGTTAAGATTGACATGGATGACTTTCTGGTACACCGGACATCTACCACTACCAGTTACATGTTTGCTACAGCCTTTGGCCGTTTCGTCGCATAGCATGCATTTTGAATCTTTTTGACATGTCTTAGCAAAGTGCCCTTCTTCACCACATCTCCTGCAGAGCTTTGATCTATCCGCTTCGCTTCTACAGTTCCATGACCGATGCCCATACCCGTGACATTTAAAGCATCTAGTCAGCTCTATTTTTTCCCGGATTCGGCAAGAAACCCAGCCGATTCTAACTTTATCCACTTCTAGCACTTTCCCAACCATAGTGTTAGGGAGGCTAACAACCGGTATCTGCGTTCCTCGGTAGGCCTTCGTGAGTGACTTAACAATACAGACACCTTTCACCCCATCCAACTGTGCTTCCAGAGCCTCTATCACCTCTTCAGACGTGGTAACCTCGTCCATGTCTTTGATCACCAGTAACGCCTCCTGGGTCAAAGTTTTAACCGCCGCCTTGCCCCCGATCGCTTTCGCTAATTGCTCTCGAATTATTGCGGTCTTCGGCTGGTCTCCTGTAGTTTGTAGCTCCAACAACAGGTCTCCACTATAAGTTTGTCGTATGTTTGACATCCTTTCACCCAGAGTATTTAGCGTCCGGTCCACCTTAACTTTCCGCAGCAGATCGGCAAATGAGATTTCATCACTCTTCTTTATTAGCAGCGCATCCGGGCGAGCCCTTTTCCTTCGCGGACGTGATCGTTTTTTTGGCGTTCTTTTCCCCTTCACTTTCTGCCATTCTTGTTCTGAGCCAACTGTCGCATCCTCCAATTGATTTGAGCTCGTAGTGTTTATATCTCCATTATACGACATAGATGCTGTGGTCTTTACTTCTTGTTTCCGTCCTTCTCATTAATAAGAGTCTCCGACATTCGAAGTGCTTGCGGAGGACTCTTAGGTGGGCTGGACAACTTCCTCTTACTGGGCTCCACAAGTGGTATATCTTCGTTTGTCGCCGCCTTCAGCTCCTCTTTCCTGCTCACAGTTCGTAGACGACCTAAATTCTCTTTTCCGTCATTATTGATCGGTGAAGTTTGGCACTGCTGTTCCGAAGCACTCCTCTTACCCATAGCTGAGCCATAAAGCGTGCTAATGGTGCTTATCATCTTTTTAATCTTGCTATGAACATTATTTTGAGGTCTTACGAACTCCACCAGTTCCTCAATTTTTTTCCCAAGCCTGGCTAGCCTTATTTCTTGGGTTCCCTCCTTGTAACTCTCCAAAAAAGGCGATGAAAAACATCTCTCCAATGTACTGGTCATCGCTCCCTTCTTAGGGGACCTCTGCATTAACCCACTTTTACCAAACGGGTTGCCAGGGGTTCTATTCCCATGCACGGATGTAGTGCTTTCTCTCTCTTCGCTTGTCGCAATATCTGTTACATCGGCAAAGGTCGCCACCGTTGTACCATTGCAGCCGCTGGATCTCGACTGTTGGGAGCCTGCTTGCTCACTCCCTTCAGCCGGTACTGGGTTTCCTTCTCCCTGCACCGTAACCAAACTCTCCTTAACTGAACTCATGATGGATTCTTTTTCGAGGTGCGGCCCCTAGCATTTTATACTTTCTGCCAAGTAGGTACACAGCCGGCCCTCCTGGGGTACCGTCGCTGACCTGGAAGCCGCTCAATGTGAAACAGACGCTCCAGGATTTAAGTCACATAACTCTTAAGCGCATCATTTGCAAGTACCTATCAGTTAAGAACGGCTGGCTGCCAGGAGATGGAAAAATCGAATAAAAAGTCTTTTTATATGAATTTTGTATGTACAGGTGGTGCAGTGGTTAAATGTTCGGCGCTTGGGCTGGAAGGTACTGGATTCGATTTCCACCGGAGGTTACATAATGTCTTGCATCGTTAAGCAGATGGTTTTTGGATAGCTACGTTGTTGGATGTATTCAGTAGAGCGGCAGAAGCGTAGATTAACACATGCACACATTCTGCCGTGGTTAATTGAAAAAATCAGATCAGACCAAATCGATTCAATCATCAGCGCCGAAATACCAGATTCAGAAGCCAACCCGGCGATGTTCGCGGTAGTCACAACAAACATGATTCACGGTCCGTGCGGAGATCACAATCCAGGAACACCGTGTATGGCTGATACGTAAATGTGTATTCGACTGATGCGCTTGGTCGTGTGTACACCGTTCATCCACGACAAGACGAATGCTTCTATCTTCGATTGCTTTTGTTCCATGTTCGTGGTCCTATTTCGTTCGAATCGTTCCATACTATAGATGGTGTGTTGTGCGCCACTTATCGGGAAGCTTGCCAACGTTTTAATTTGCTAGAAAACGACCCACATTGTGACTCAACACTCGCCGATGCCACTGTTTCTGCGCCAGCAAATCAAATTCGTGCATTATTCACGATCATCATAGCGACGTGTCATCCATCGAACGCATTGGAATTGTGGAACAAATACAATGACAAGATGGCTGACGACATTATGCATCGAGTTCGCACTGTAACATCGAATTATGAGCTTGAAATAAAGATATGTGCGTGCTTATGTGCGGCAGCTATTGGCCAAATTGGGCATGCCAGCACCAATTCGTTCGTGCACGATGCATTCAATCGTGATTTGCAACGAGAGCAAGTGTGCGATCGAGATTTAATGAGCCAAATAGTGCGAACAAATTTCCCGCTTTTGAATGCACAACGTGTACGATGCATTGATGAAGACAGTTGACGAAAGAAATGGAGGAATATTCTTCATCAATGCTCCCGGTTAAACAGGCAAAACCTTTCTGATTTCATTGCTTTCCACGATGGACAAGGTATTGCAAGAATGCAAAATCATCATTTGAGACGAGTGCACAATGGCACATAAATGATCATTGGAAGCGTTCAATCGAACGATGAAGGATTTACGAAGTGACTCAAGGCGTTTTGGTGGAGCGATGGTTATGGTGGCCGGCGATTTTCGTCAAACGCTACCTGTCATTCCGAGATCAACAGCTACAGATGAACTCAATGCATGTCTGAAATCGTCAAGTTTGTGGCGATGTGAAGAAGTTGCAGTTAACCACGAACATGAGAGTCGCGTTACAGAACGACTCATCAACTGATGATTTTTCAAAACACCTGTTGGTGCTTGGCAATGGTTAAATTCCTGTTGATGTTTTGACCGGATCGATTTCGGCTATGACGATTAACAAATCGCAAGGTCAATCGTTGGTAGTGTGCGGAATAAATCTGGAATTTCCGTGTTTTTCTCATGGTCAGTTGAACGTCGCGTGTTCGAGAGTTGGCAAACCATCATCGTTGTTCATTTACGCACCGGACAACAAAACGAAAAATAGTGTTTACCACAATGCATTGTATTGATTTGCGTCTGTATTCGATTTAATTCCACTCGAATAAAGTACATAGACTTCTTTTAAATTCCAAACTGACTCCAATTAATTTCCACATTGAGAGCAAAAATCCAAAAACAACTCAATTTTCGATAGATGCCTGAGTTTCAATTGACATTTCATTCCCGTTCAATACTTTAGTGTTGAATTCGATTAAAAAGATAATGGATTGGCCACTCAACTCAATCGTCTATTGAGAATTGAGTTGAGTTGTTTGATTTTTTCTCTCATCAAAACTTATTTTCGTGGAGGACAAAAGTATTTGCTCGGAACGAAATAATTTGGGGCGGAACGAGGTTCGCCAGGTCAGCTAATTATTAATAGAAAAGGTGTTTAATTCCACTTTTTTTATTTAAAATTTATGGCTCTAATCTTTGGATGTCTAAATTACAAAAAACTAATATTTTAAACGCCAAGCTAATACTTTATAAGCTGTGCTGAAAAAGACGTATCCTAAACAATCTACATTAAATCTAAACAAATTAGTTTGTTAATTTATTAATAAAGAAACCAAACAAACCCTGTAGAAGCATAAAACGGAGTCCCACATAAAAACTATAAACCAAAGACTAAATAAAAATTTCTAAATTTTACCAAAAATAAATACCCACTGAACCCAAATTTTAATTTTATTTAAAAATAAAATCATGTATCGATCCCATATCACATAAAACATTTATCGAAAAATTAATTTGCCACACAAAATACAACATAGGAATTGTTTATTCACCCCTATCCTGGCTTTGCCGATGTGTGATGTAACATACATCCTATACTGCTGTACGTAGCTACAAAGAAGTAGTTTATCATTATTTTCCGATTGAATTGTAAACTACTCGTATACGAGTATGCACAATAAAGCAACAGAAACTATAAAAAACTGAAAATAATTAATTGAATAAATATTTACATCAAACCACAATTAGACAAGATATTACTGTTAAAATGATATGGAAGAGATTACTGGTAGTGCAGGGGAAAACTATGATTTATTGTTTATGCTGAACACATATCGATGTACGAGCACATAAACAAACATTAAATCAAAATAATTTTAATTAGTTCTATCAATATAGTTTAAATCGATATAGTTTTAAATTATAAATAATTTTAATGGAAATTGTGGTTGCATACCTTTGCATACCTTCAGTGAAATTTGTGTAGCTGCACCCTCATTTTTGGAGATTGGTAAATTTTATTTGAAAAATTAATTATTTATTAAAATAATTTAATTTCCAACAAATGACTGGTTGGAAATTGGTTTAGCCGCATTCGCACATTAATTCGTTTCCCGATTGGTATTTGAACTAAATGTTATGTGTTGCACAGGATTTGTAAAAGGGCGTCTTGCAATCCCAATAAATGAATGTTTAAAGAACATCGGCAATTAGAAATTAGATTTGTGCTGTGTGATGACATTGTTCATGGAAGTACTATGGGTCAAAGTAGTTTATTTTGACAGCTTTGTATTTGACTTAAAAATTTAACTGTATATATACAGGGTGCCCGCCGGGAAGGTATACTACTTTGTTTTGCCGCCATTTAGGCGAATATTAGTATTGACAGTTCATACTTGACAGTCGTGAAGTAGACACGTGGAAAATTCTTCCACAAGACCATTTACGCCGCCGTACATATGCCAAGAGGATGTTACAGCTCGCCCATGACAACCCCGATATTCATGAAAAAATCATAATGAGTGACGAGGCACATTTTCATTTAAATGGACATGTGAATAAACAGAATAGTCGGTTCTGGGCAATGGAAAACCCTCACATTATTCATCAGTCACCTTTACATCCATTAAAAGTGACAGTCTGGTGTGCAATTTGGTCAGAAGGAATCATTGGACCTTACTTCTTTGAAAATAAAAACGGCGTAACGGTAACTGTGAATGGGGAGCGATATCGTGATATGATTGAAAACTTTTTAACGCCACAACTGCATACTTTGGGCTTGATTAACATGTGGTATCAACAAGACGGTGCCACATCGCATACAGCCAGGATTACAATGGAATTACTGCGAGAACTCTTTCCACAACAAGTTATTTCAAAAAATGGTGATGTTGATTGGCCTCCACGGTCGCCTGATTTGACTGCTCCGGACTTATTTTTGTGGGGATATCTAAAAAGCAAGGCTTATGGAAACAAACCAGAAACGCTTGAGCAACTCAAACAAAATATTCGTGATGAAATTAATGAAATACCGCGTGAAATGTGTGAGAATGTAATGAAAAATGTGCTCAAAAGGGCTTACATTTGTGAGGCTAACAGAGGCGGACATTTATCTGATTCCATACATAATTGCCGACATTAAATAAAACATTTATCAATATAAGATCCATTCTCTTTCATTTAATCAAAAATCCTAAACAAACAAAGTAGTATACCTTCCCGGCGGACACCCTGTACCTAGTTGTATAGGGTTTTCCAATAAGAGTGATATGCTATCTTTAAAAAAAACACACTAATTGTTTTGGAAATTGAAATGTTTTTTATTAAATGTGAAGTACAATCGATACAATTAAGTTCTGAATAAAACGTCATTCAAATGGCCTCCACGACTTCTTCTGCAGGAACGAATTCGATGAACCCAATTTTCGAGCACTTTTTACACTAAATCAAGTCGTATGTCATGAATAGCAGGTTCAATATTGACTTGTAAAGCTTGAAGAGAGTTTGGTTTATTTCTAAAGAACAATGACTTCAAATAACCCCACAAGAAATAGTCTAATGGTGTTAAATCACAACTTCTTGGAGGCCATTCATTATCACAATTTCTTCAAATAATCGAATCTCCAAACCATTCTCGCAATAATTCAATTATTGCACTTGCTGTGTGGCACGTAGCCCCGTCTTGTTGGAACCAAATGTTGTCATAAAAGGTTGGTTATCATCGATCTATACCGATCTCCATTGACAGTAACGGTGTTACCAGCTTCATTTCGAAAAAAATACTGACCGATGATTCCACCAGACCAAAAACCACACCAAACTGTCAATTTAGGTGAATATAATGGTTTTCCATGAATAATTTGTGGATTTTCTTCGCACCAGAATCGACAGTTTTGTTTATTTACCGCACCACTCAGATGAAAGTGAGCCACATCGGAGAAGATGATTTTCTTTAAAAAATCGTTATCGTTTTCAAGTTGGTCCAAGGCAAAATCATCAAATTCACGACGTTTACGGTGGTGTATTGGCTTCAGTTCTTGAGTGAGAACAATTGTATACGGACGCAAACCCAAATCCTTTCTCAAAATCCGCCAAATTGTGGTTTGAGACAGTCATAATTCTTGAGAACGTCTTGGAATCGGGAAATTGCTGTCTTCAGCAACACTTGCCTGAACGGCAGCAATATTTACATTACTTCGAGCAAATCTTTATCTTATTGGCACTTCAACATTATGTAAAGAAAATGTACGCTCAAAATTTTCAACAATTCGACGAATAGCGAGCACACTTGGACGATTATTACGACTATAAAATGGCAAAAGCGCACGAAAAGTTGCAATTGGAGAACGATTATTTTGATAATAAAACTGAATAATTTGTAAACGTTGTTCTTGCGTATTACTCAGCATGATGAAATTGTAAACATTACTGAAAACAATGAAATAAAAAATGACAGATCATGAAATATTACAAATGGCCGAAACGTCATTTAAAAATGATATCATTCCTATTGGTAACCCCTATACTTTTTAACATAGTTCTTTAACTTCCAAAATATTTCCAAAATTGTACTAAGACAGCTAAAGTATGTGCAAAATATTTTAATTTTTTCTTGTCATACCGTTTTCAGGTCTCCTTGGGTTTAAATGTGAGGTAGAAATGAACCGAAATAGTTCCATTAAGAACGAAATCATACAATTTGTCAGATTTCTAACAGAACCAAAAAATTTCGACATTGTCTACATTCTCTACAATGTCGATGTTATTTTTTTACTTGTCTACTTACATTCTCTACGCATGTAGAATATTAATTATCTACGCGGTGAAGACAATACGTCACAACACGGATCGGCCGCGAATAATTGAATTATTTTCGCGTAACTTTATTCCTCAATCGACAGAATTAGCTTTTGGAAAACGGATAATTGTCCGGGGAATAGCTGCTACAAAAAAAGATATTCCTTTTTTCCCGGGTAATTACCAGAATAGGGCCACGAACGAAATATTGTTTTGAGAACCCGTAAAGTGAAGTTGCATGAGGTAGCTGATATTGTAAAGATATCAATGCATAGTGTTAGTCATATTTTGCACAAACATTTGTCCATGAGAAAGCTGTGTTCGAAGTGGGTACCGCATTTACTCACAATGGGTCAAAAAGGATAACGCCTCGATGATTTCGTGCGCTGTTTGGAGCTGTTTAAGCTAATAAAAAGGATTTTTTATGCGGTATGTGACAATGGATGAAATATAGATCAACCACTAAGCGACCAAAAGCACAACAGTCGGCTGGAAAGGTTATGGCGTCTGTCTTTTGGGATGCACATGGTATAATATTCATTGCCTACCTTGAGAAAGGAAACAATGTCAATAGCGAATATTATATTGGGGTATTGGTGCGTTTGAGAAAAAATTGCTCTTACACCAAGACAATGCACCATGTCACAAGTCGATCGCAACAATGGCAAAATTGCAGACCTCAATAAAAAAGCTCCATGGAAATAGATTTAGCTCCAATGAAGAGGTGATTGATGAAACTGAAGCTTATTTTGAAGAAAAAGATAAATCATTCCACAAAAAAGGCATCGAAATGTTAGAGCGGCACTGGACTGACTGTATCGCTCTCCAAGAAAATTATGCTGGTGTATAAAATATATTTTCCTCAAAAAAATTGTGTTTTCTTTGTTAGACCGGGAACTTTTCAGATGATGTGTTATTTACTTTAGAATTTTATGTTACCAGCTAAATGGGTGACAGGGTTTGTGTCATGCTGTATAAGATAGGGGATATTTGCCAGCGGAACATAACAGATTTCGCTACTTGCCGCAAGTGGCAGCACCATCACAAAAGATAATTTATTTTGTTATATAATTACCAGCGGACATTTTTTTTCATTTTGTATCTTTTTTTTTCACTAAATAAAACATCCCAGCGGAATAAAATATTAAAAGTGATCCGTAAAATGACAAATTGATTGATCTCCGAAGTAATGGAACTCGGTAAATGAAATCTGGAAATTTAACAATATTCCGTGTTTCCGCCATTCTAAAAAAAATGACGATGTAATTTCGATAATAGTGTTGATCAGGAGTCCAAAACTTAGGACACAATTTTAGGATCTGTTCATGATGGACTAAACTTGGCCATTTCAAAACCAATACTTATGAAAATTTTAATTTTTTTATTAATTTATTTTCAGTTGTTGGCGAAGTAACCAAAACTTTCGGTTGTTTTTCTAATAGCTTAGGTCATACTGAAACTACGAGGAAAATTTTGGGAAAATTTATGAATTATAATTTTCACTATAATTTTTTGATTTTCTGCGGCCATATAAATTATTTTCAGTTTTTGGCCAAACATTTTCCTCATATTTTCCTCGTAGTCTCAGTAAGACCTAAGCTATTCGAAAACAACCGATATTGGCCAAAAACTGAAATAAAATTAATAAAAAAAAATTAAATTTTCAAAAGGATTGGTTTTGAAATGGCCAAGTTTAGTCCAACATGAACAGATCCTAGAACTATGTCCTTAGTTTTGGACCCCTGATCAATACTATTATCGAAATTTCATCGTCATTCTTTTAGAATGGCGGAAAGACGGAATATTGTTAAATTTCAAGATTTCATTTACCGAGTTCCTTTACTTCGGAGATCAATCAATTTGTCATTTTAAGGAGCATTTTTAATATTTTATTCCGCTGGGATGTTTTTTTTAGTGAAAAAAGAGATACAAAATGATAAGTATAGAACAAAATAAATTCTCTTTTGTGATTGTGCTGCCACTTGCGGCGAGTAGCGAAACCTCTTATTTTCCGCTGGCAAATTTCCGCTATCGTATACAGCATGCTTGTGCCCCAGGTTTTAGTGTTAATTTTGTAGCATTTTAAACAATCTCCTTTTTCCGCTTTATTATTTTTCAATCTGTTCGTCAATTGTTTTGCAGATATCAAATAGAAGTTCACTATTTCAATAATCTGTTGCTACCAATTATAAAAATTTTCTATTTTTATTCGTTTACTTTCCAAATTATTATTACTATACACAATTACGAGAAAATTATTTTCTTAATCTAATCAACTTGCCTTCACAGAATTAGCGAGGTGGTGTGAGTACTCCCCTCAAATATATGTACGTCAACAGAACAAACATAATTAAGTAAAAAGCTCAAAAATCGATGTTTATCGTACAGTTGTCTGTTTCCTTGAAGAACAAATCAAAACATTCCTAGAATAACAGGAAATGAAACAAAAAAGACCAAACAAATTTATACGCATACACATGCACACACACACACACACACACACACACCAGTACAAATATGTATGAGGAAAGAAATTCAAATCATAAAAAAATAACCAGTTACATTTATCTTGTCTGGTTTATAATTCTCCTTCTCTCGAAATAAAAAAAAATGGCACAAACAAACCAAACATCACAAAGCACATAACAAGAATACAAAAATAAACTTGGCCATAAAATAATTTTTATAGGAATTTTATAGTTGCCATAAAAATAAGATAATTGGTAAATATAAAAATACAAAACAGATTATACGAGCGAAGATGTGTGTGTGTGTTGTGTTTTCGTATAATTTTTGCCTGGATTCCTTTCACAAAGCTTTTCTTACACACAGCTTAACAAACAAAAATAAAAAATCATACGAGTGCAAGTTGTTAAGATGGGAAAGCTCTGAATATTGATTTTTAATGATTCGTATTTTTTACACCAAATCTCTATGAAAATTGATTTTCTCCATTGTTGTTATTTATCATAATCATCTCTCCCATTCGCTCGCCTTTTAATCTAATTAGTAAAACAAACGAAACGACCAAAGCTTTTAAGTTAGTAAAATCTGTACGTTTAGATATTTTATATGTAGATGGATTTAGTACTCATTCATTGTTTTGCTTTGCTGATTGTATATGGATTATTTACAATAAGCGTCCCATCGCAAACCCACGTCATACGAAATATTAGGAATAATTCATAATAGTAGGGTGTGCACCCCAGTAATTTTTCATTTCTTCTTCGTTCGACCAGAAAAAAATACATTTAATTTTTATTCTGAGTGTGCAGTAATAATTTGGCAGTTTTACAAAAAGCTTTAAATCGTATTTGTATATGCGATATGTACGACGAATGTGAATGCGGGGTTTTAGTTATATTTATTTGTTATAAATGGGTTTAGATCAAAATTTTGTTGTTGTTTGTGATTTATTTGAAAATGCACTAAATAAATTTTTGTATACATGGCATAACCATTAAAATAATATGAATTCAACTCAAAATTTTAAAAATAAAAAATTCCACTCGCCTTTCAGTTTTAGTAGCAGATATCACACACAGAGATGACAATTGTATATAGTTCGTGTTTTTTTTTTGAAATGTTGTCCTGAATTTAATATAGTTTTAGTGTATACATCTAATAGAACAAAGCGGTGGACTATAGACTAGACGTTCAAAAAAATTCAAACTTTATTTTATATTTAAACAAATCGTTTGAAAGCTTATGCATTGTAACAACACATGATTAAAGCTCGTTTAAATCGTATTTTAGGAATTGTTATAAGTGTTTAACCGGAGCCCTTTACGAATGTATAAAGCGCGACATTTACTCGAAATTAGCTTAAATTTTTTTGGAATTTTAATGTGAAATAATTTTTTTAATACCAGGTGTTATTTTTTTTTAATCCACTGAATGTGAGGTGCCTTTCGGTACATAGATGAAACATCATCAATATCCTTTTAATTATTTACAAACACTAGTCGCGTGACATATGTAACAGTATAAATGCAATAATTCATCTATGAGGGACAATATGAATGTTGAGAAACAAAGTTTAAATTTTTAAAATTTTACCTAGGGGCTAAAACAGCATATTCTAATATTCTTAGAATATTTTCGTTAGGAAAATGAAACTTGGATATTTTTATTTCCTTTTGCGTAGTAGCAAAAAAATTTTGACCTCGAGCTATTTTGCAGATTTACCATCAGAGATGGGTGTGGTAGATTATGCAATGTAATCTACATGTTTTTCGGTACGTAATTTATTATGTAAATTACATAGCGATATTTTGCATCCCTGACGTCGGCAATATAGAGTACGTCAAACACCAAGGAAATGGCACAATAAACTTAATTTTCTCATTTATTTCTCTTTATTTTACGTTAGTGACTGTCTGAGTCAACCCAATCCATCAGGTACCTAGGAGTAATGATCGATGCCAGATTGTCATCTCATTACTACCAGCGGGCGAGCAAGGAGCGTTAATGCGTCACTAGCACGAATAATGCCGAATACAAGAGGGGCGCGGATGATCGGCAGAGTTCTGCTCGCCAACGTCGTTACATCTACGAGTATAATGATGTATGGGGCACCAATTTTGGTCAACTCGTTGGAGAAGAATACTGTCTATACGTATTCTTCTGAGGAGCAACAGTTCAGAGGTTAAGTGCTCTGAGAGTATTGTGCGCATTTCGGACGGTGTCAGGAGATGCTGCTGGTGTTCTTGCGGGAATGCCCCCAATAGATCTACTTGCCTGACACTATTACGAGTTTGATATATGGGTTCACGCGTGAAGCCTATCGAAGGTTCCTCTCCTCTGCCCTTAAAAAACAAAAAAACACACACACACACATAAACACACACACCCACACAATGCGTAAATAATTCTTGCTTTATTCAAGTAAATTTCAATATTACAAGCACGAAGTAAAAATTCTTTATTTTTCTCATTTTTTCGGGGAAAAATCCCTTTTTTTGCGAATTCGCCGTATTTCGTTTGTTGCTCCTTTCTATCATTTTCTGACATTCGAAAATAACCTCTCTCAAATTGTTTATCAAAATCGTTCCAGTCGATTTTTTTATATGGGGATCCAGATCTTATTTAAGAACCCTCTAAACAATTTATCCCAAATTTAGACTCATCATAATCGATACTTAGCACACGAAAACCTTTCTCACCTAAAATGAATTTTCGAGACGAAAAACTTAAAATGAATTTTCACAAAACTAAGACTCATCGCAATTCATTCCTGTTGTTATAAAAACCGGTTTCATCACAATATTTATCTAAATCGTTTGAGAAGAAAAAAAGGGTCTCGAGCCCCACCGAAGGACCCCCACACACTGGAATTTATCCCAAAATTACTGATCGAAATTAATTCCTAAAATTTGATTCCTTGGCATTCCCTTCAGCAAATTTCATCAAAATATTGCTAGCCAAAAAGAAATTAAATAAAAAACCCCGGTCCACTCCAAAGGACTTCCCAATCGATCTAATTACCAAAAAATACAACGCCCATCACGAAGCAACATAGTACATTATCTAGCAACATGATGCAACATGGTTTAAATCACGCAGAATGGTACAACGTGACGCAATTTAGAACATGGTGCAACATTCCACAATATTGTGCAACATCATGCAACATTTTGGTGCAACAATTACGATGGGTGATAAAAATGAACAAACATATGACCCCCGGTCGGAGTGTACAACTCATGGGCCGATCCAATTTTCATGCCAGTGCTATAGGCATGGTATGGAGTTATGCTATTTGCATATGATTCTACGTAAGTCGAACCTATAACCGTACGTCCTCGAATTGGCAGGGAATGCGTAAGGTAGAAAGTGAAAAGCGAACCGCGAAAGAGTTGGGAATGCTTCGGTTCCAGAACAGATTGAAAAAAATATCGTACAAGCCAAATTAAAAGTTAAAAGAAGGCACCAAACCAACAAGATACAGCTTAGTGAAAAATAACACAATGTCCCTCAACAAGATGTAACATCAAGCAACATAGTGCAAAATTCCACTACATGATGCAATATAACCAAACATGAAGCAACATGACACAACATCATGCAACATGATGCAACATGACGGAAAACGGTAGAACATCATCAAACATAATGCGGTGCAACATGACGCCTTATCCGTAATGAATTATACAGAAATCAGAACTCATTGTAATCGTTTCCATGTATTTGAAAACCCTGTCCCTCTAAATTTAATTAAAATCATTCAAGCCAAACACAATGTTTAAAAAAGGCTCCAAGAAGCCCGGCATCCACTGAATTATCTCCTAAGTGTATTTTCCCGAAGTCAGGACATACCACAATCGGTTTTTGGTAATCAAATACGCTCCTCCAACTATTTTTCCAAAAACCTTGCAAGCAAAATAAAAAATTAAATATCCAGGCCTTACCAGACGACCTTCTAAAAGGACGAAAAGTTTAAATAAAAGGACACGGATCATTATGACCAATCAATGTTCGAGCCTTTTAACAAATTTTTCCAAACTCTGGACCAATCATAAATCAAATGAAAATCCTTCCACCAATTTTTAATAAAATCGTGGGAACCAAAAAAAAAACAATTAAAAAACGGGACCCGGGCCCCACCGGATGACTTTTAAACTAATTTCTACAAAATCAGGAACGATATGACAATCGATTCCTGGTACTCTAAAACCCTAATCAGAAATTTTCATTAAAATATTAAGAACCGAGAAAATATATAAGTAAAAGGAACCCGGGGATCACCGAAGGACCCGCTAAATAAAATGTCCAACAATCAATTTCTGATAGCAATTTTTTTTAAAAATCGTTTGAGCCGTTTCCGAAACCATATATATATTAGGTGTGCAAGTAGAAACTCTGGGTATTTTTGGTCAAAGTCAACTTTATTGAAAATAAAATTGCTACACCGATTAATTATCGAAATATTCACCATTACTATCTATGGCCCCTTTATCAGATAGATGATGAATGCCTCTACGATAGGAAGTTTTTGATTTTGAAGCGAATCGAATGACATCGATCTGAATAAGTGGTAATCAGTATCAATCGTAAATGGATTTTTTTTCCTCTAGAGCATCATTTGATTTGACCAATTGGATCTGGTAACGTTCAGCTGTAATTTGAACAGGTTCCAGATGCTCGTAGTAAATGACTCCTTTCCAATCTTACACAGTACCACTTTCTTAGCATGCATAATCATTTTTGCAACTGATGTTGATGGCTGGCCTGGATCAACTCATGGTTTTCTGTGTGTAGGATTATCGTGCAAAAACCACTTTACATCACCCGTAATGATTTCGTGCAAAAAATTATTTCTTTTGTACCGAGAAAGCAAATTCATGCAGATGTCAACTCTTCGTTTCTTCCTTCTGTATTTTTCCCATTGTGTACCGGATAAGGCACGGTTGTGAACTGGCTGGTTCGTCAATCACCACTTAAAACTGTTTAAACTTGGTTTTCCACTTTACACCAAAACTTCAATTTATTAATTTTATATTTTTTTATAATTTTTATTTTTGGTTGATTTGATTGAATTTACGCTGGTGGTTACGATACAAGTAAAAAAAAAATCCGACATTTTTATAAAACAAAAAAAATACTAATCGACAGTTCCGCTCGAAATAGTATTGCTTGTGCGCAAACCGTATACACCCAAATTTGACATTAAACTTCTGCAGAGGCAAGACCATTTCGAGCAAGCACAAATGTCAATCAAATTTTGGAGTATAAAGTTTTAGTATGCTCCAAACATACCGCCGACGTTGAACCGAAAGTTCAAAAAACTGGTAGCAGCACCAATTTGGTTATGGGCCGTTTGAATATTCCAGCCTTTGCCTGGATGGATGCTACTCGTACTAGGCCATCTTGTCCCGGATGTATTTGTTGGATTTTGCCTAATGGCCACTGGGCTGGCGGTGTATTATCATCACGCAACAACACTATGTCACCTGGTTTTAAATTCGTATGTTTGTGTTGCCACTTGGAACGATTGTGCAACGTGGTTAAATATTCGTGTCGAAAACGCTTCCAGAAATGCTGCATCATATATTGGATGTGCTGCCAGCGTGTTAATACATTTTGTTTCGTCGTGGTATGATCTTGATCGGGTGGTAATGCCATGGAGTGCCCGATTATAAAATGAGCTGGTGTAAGCATATCGATATCGTCCGCACTCGCTGGTAACGAACAGAGCGGACGAGAATTTAAAATGCCTTCGATTTGCGTCAATAGTGTCGTCATTTCCTCAAAGTTCAATACGGTATTACTCACGACTCGTCGTAAATGGTACTTCATTGACTTCACCGCTGACTCATATAGCCCGCCGAAATTGGGCCCAGATGGTGGTGAGAAGTGCCATCTTGTTTGGTAATCTAATAAAAAGTTTGAAATAAGATTATTATGTTGTTTTGATCGGTTAAGGTTATGGATTTCATGCAATTGGTTTCTAGCACCGACAAAATTGGTGCCATTGTCACTATACATATCTGAGCATAGTCCTCTCCTGGACATGAATCGTTTCAGCGCCGCCAAAAAGGCGCTGGTGGATAAATCACTGACCAGCTCGATATGGACGGCCTTGCTGCTCATACATACGAAAATGGCAACGTATCCTTTATGCAATTTGGACCGCCGGCCTACCATCGACCGAAGTGTAATAGGCCCAGCGTAATCAACCCCCGTTTGGTTAAAGACATATTTTAGATTCACTCGTGCAGGTGGCAAATCTCCCATCAGTTGATTCAGTCTTTCAGGCTTGTATCGCGTACATTGGACACAACGATGAATGTGTTGTCGAACCAAATTTTTACAATTGAGGATCCAATATCGTTGCCTTAATGTGGCCACCATCAATGATTGTGCTGCGTGCAGATATTTGGTATGGGTGTCACTGATGATCAGATCGGTAATAATGTGGTTCGCGGGTAGTATGGTCGGAAACCGTGCGCTATACTCGATGTTTGCATGTTTAATGCGACTACCAACTCGTAAAATTCCATGCTCATCTATAAATGGATTCAAGGCCAGTAATTTACTATTCTTTGGTAACGATTTCTGGTTTTTAATGCAGGACAATTCCGTAGCCAAACCATTCTGCTGTACCCACTTGAGAATAACATTGGTCGATCGCTCATATTCGTTGACCGATAATATCGTCGATTTGGGTTCCTTTTCTCTAGCCTTTCGAATATTATTGAGAAACTGATACAATCGCGCAATGATTCGTACGTACTTGGTGAATGTTGAATATCTCGGTGCTAAGTTTTCCAGGAGGTTGTTGGTTGTAATGGTATTTAGGCCCTGCGTCGTTATTGGCCGTTCTTCGTTGGTGCGGTGATTTGGTTGACATAACTTTTCCTGATTCGGCCAAAATTCTTGATCTCGCTGCAACCACTCGGGTCCTGTCCACCACAGGCCGAAGTTTTGTAGCTTAGATGGTATAATGCCGCGCGAGGCGCAATCAGCCGGGTTTTCGGTGGTCGGTACATAGCGCCAATTGACTCGTGATGTGGATTCTAGGATTGCTGCCGTTCGATTTGCTACATAGCTTTTCCAACATCTTGGAAGAGAGGATAACCACCACAATACATTTGTTGAATCGGTCCAGTAGAAGACCTCAATATTTTCGACTTGCAATGACTCGATCACTGTTTTCATCAGCCTGGTTAGCAGTAAGGCAGCGCACAGTTCCAAACATGGAATCGAAAGGTGCTTAATTGGTGCTACTCGAGTTTTTGCACAAACGATATTGGTCCGGAAGGTCCCATCTTCGGCTTTGGTTCTACTATATATTACAGCTGCATAAGCGAACTCGGAGGAATCAGAAAATCCGTGTAATTCGAACGGTTCACTCGCAGTACTTAACCATCGTGGAATTGAAATTGCATCTATATGGTTTAATTCTTGCCGAAGCTCGTGCCATTTCTTCGAAATACTGGTTGGCAATGGATCGTCCCAATGCAAATCTAGTAGCCACAAAGATTGAAATAAAATTTTAACCATAATTATGGATGGTGACAACCATCCCAGCGGGTCAAAAATTTTAGACGCCTCAGATAGTAACTCGCGCTTCGTCTTTGCCATTACTCCAGTGGACAAAACTTTAAAGTGAAACGAGTCAGTCGTTGGACGCCATTCCAGGCCTAGCAATTTAATTGACCGCGATCCCTCGGAAATTTCGATTGGTGAGACTTCTTGGCTAATCTGAGGTACATTTTGAAGCACTAATGGGCTATTTGAGGTCCATTTTCGTAAATGAAATCCTGCGTCCTGTAATAATTGAATAATCTGAGCTTGGAGTGCTGCAGCTTCGGTCTCGTTATTGGCCCCTGACATTAAATCGTCGATGTATATGTCTTGTCTGATTACTTTCGACGCTCTCGGAAACGTGGTAGAATTGGTATCGGCTATTGTGGTTAAAGTTTTAGTGGCCAAGTACGGTGCTGAGGCTGTACCATAGGTTACGGTCAACAGCCGGTAATCCTCGATTGGTGTGTCTGGAGATGCTCGCCACACGATTCGTTGGTAGTCCGCGTCTTCCCTATCGATCAATATCTGGCGGTACATCTTTTCAATGTCGCTGGTGAATACGATAACATGCTTCCGAAAACGAACGAGAATCGCGAACAAGCTGTCTTGGACGGGAGGCCCTACCATTAGGTTGTCGTTTAGCGACACATTTGTCGTAGATTTCGCCGACGCATCGAATACTACCCTGACCTTCGTAGTGGTACTGGATTGCTTCACAACTGCATGATGCGGCATGTAATATGAGGGTATTGGTTTGTGGGATGATTTGTTGGGATCAATACGTTCCATGTGACCTAGCCTTGAATATTCGCGCATAAAATCCGTATATTCTCGTTTAAGTTCTGGGTTTCTGGTTAGTTTGGCTTCAACCGCAAATAATCGTTTAATGGCTCGATCTCTCGTATCTCCTATCGGTTTGATGTCCCTCTTGAATGGTAATTTTACAATAAACCGCCCCTTTGCTGTTCGTTGGAATGTCTCTGCGAAATGCGTTTCACATGATGCTTCCTCAGCTGTCAGATGTTTGGTAGCCGGAACTTCTTCGATTTCCCAGAAATTTCGTAAAAGCTGATCAAGCTCTGGTTCTGCACACACGGTCAATTGTGCTAAACAGTTGGTCGGTTTAGTACTGGTCGTTCCTGCTACTATCCATCCGAAAATGGTGTTTTGGGCTACTGGTTGTCCCTGATCTCCTGGGATCTTACCCTCGATCAATACCTCGAAAAAATGCTCAGCGCCGATTAAGATGTCAATGACTCCAGATTCGTGAAACTTGGGATCTGCTAACTGCAGGTTCTTCACGCGGTCCCATAATTCCGGGTTCACGTTTGTGGATGGTAGTGTGGCTGTTATGGTTGGAAGGATTAGCGCATTAATCATTAATTTTGGTCCGATACCAAATCGTGGTGAGATTTCTAAATTAGTAGCGCTTTTGGTGGATCCCGCGGTCGATGAGCCAACACCCTTTATCGTGATGTTTGCCTTGTATCGGGGTAAGGCCAAACGGTTAACAGAAGCTTCTGTGACGAAGGACGCCTGTGAGCCGGAATCGAGGAGTATCCGGCATGGTTGCATAAGTCCACGTGCATCGGTGACGTGTACCATCGCTGTCGGTAGTAGCGAGTGGAAGGTTGGTTGATTGGATGACGATTTATGGTTTAACGGTATGGTATGATGTGTGTTGATTGATGGTGTTTGCGTGGTGGTAATTGAGATTAGGTGTGAAGCTGGTATTATGTTGATTGGAGACGTGTTCGTGTTGATTGGCTTTAATTGCGTGGTCGGTGTTCTGTCGATTGAAGCATGTGTTGATGTTGATTCAGGATTTGACGAGTTAGGCGTTATTTGTACTGTATTAACGACCGGTGTGGTTGGTGGTCGTGGTACGGATTGTGGATTTATCGGATTGGCCACGTGCAGCAAACTGTTATGACGTTTACGACAGATCTGGCACGACCGTTTGGATTTGCAGGTTCGAACGGTATGAGAATCACTCAGACAGTTATAGCATCGCATTTTCTCGTTTATAAAATTTCGCCTCTCCAGCACGTTCATATTTCGGAATTTAGAACATTGGTACAACAGATGCTCAACGTCACACAACGGACAATTTAAATTTGTGGTGAACGTGGTATGTGCATTTCGTAGACTCGGCATGCGGACAATTGGCTTGTTCACTGTTTCTCGGATGCCTTCTAACGTGTCGGCTCGAATTTGTAGACAGTCCATCAGGTTTTGGAAGGTAGGGTACTCGATTTTCGCTGACTCGTGTTGCCAAAACTGTCGACTATCATCGTCCAGTTTACTGACAATAATATAAATTAACCAAGGGTCTCGAACTTCTCCTGGGGGACCAATTGCTTTCAGTCCTCGGATCACTTCTTCCGCTGTATCGGCCAGATGTCGTATCGTCGACGCGTTCACCCGTGTAATCGAAGGTTGTTTAAAAAAGGTTTCAATATAGCGATTAATGGTCAACATTTTTTTATCGTATCGTTTGATTAATATTTGATAAGCCTCGACGTAATTTGCATCCGTTACATTGAGGTGTTTGATCAATCCTAGTGGTTCACCCTTTAACAGACCCTTCAAATACTGCAGTTTTTGAGCTGCGGTTAGTGATACCTTTTCATGTACCGCACTATTGAACAAATCGAAGAAGCTTTGCCATTCTTGGAAATTGCCATCGAAAACTGGTATATTCATACGCGGTAGTTTAGTCTCGTGTGACCCCGCATGAAATTGACCCGTGTTCTCACCAACTGTTCCCGAGATATTCAGTGGAACCGTTGCAGTGTGAAAATGCCGAAGTGCGGCGGTGAGTTGAGCGACTGCGTGGTAATAGTTGTCGTCGAATTCCTCTGACAACGAGGGTGCATCCGAATCCAATTCAAACATTTTATCTTCCACTTTGACAAACTCGGACCACAACTCGTGAATTTTGTCTACCCGAGCTTTGATTTGCTCCATTTAAGTGGAGGCTTCGATCGCATCCGCAAAGGTTACGATTTTGGTCATTTGACCTTTCAAAACGGACCGACGTCTTTTAAGAGCCTCCATTGAAACCGATAAACTCACAATCCCACAATTTTTGTATAATACACGACAATTTTAAATATAAGCGTACGACTATTCACGGAATCTGAATTTTCAAAATGGTGGACCCACGCTTTGGTTGAAGGACGAAATTTTTGTGCAGACCATCCGGCTCGAAGGACCAAAAAATGTACCGGATAAGGCACGGTTGTGAACTGGCTGGTTCGTCAATCACCACTTAAAACTGTTTAAACTTGGTTTTCCACTTTACACCAAAACTTCAATTTATTAATTTTATATTTTTTTATAATTTTTATTTTTGGTTGATTTGATTGAATTTACGCTGGTGGTTACGATACAAGTAAGTAAAAAAATCCGACTTTTATACAAAACAAAAAAAATACTAATCGACAGTTCCGCTCGAAATAGTATTGCTTGTGCGCAAACCGTATACACCCAAATTTGACATTAAACTTCTGCAGAGGCAAGACCATTTCGAGCAAGCACAAATGTCAATCAAATTTTGGAGTATAAAGTTTTAGTATGCTCCAAACACATTGCATGCAACCGAATTGATATTGCTTGGTGAGTAACTCCTAAATATTCTGCAAGCTCCTTTTGAGTTTGACACGAATTTTCATCCAGCAAAACTTTAAATTTTTTGTCTTCAAATTGGTTTACTGCATCTGGACGTGGATCGTCCTCAAGACTAAAATTGCCATTTCCAAATTTGCCAAAATCCATAGCTTGACGTAAATGTTGCCTATCAACATAAATCTCTTAAAATTGATGCACACGGAACAACAGTTTGTGAAATGACTGCAACTTATGTCATAAACCATGCGGATGCGTTCAAGTATATTTTAATGCAATCAACTTCAGAGCCGAATTTCCACCTGCACACCTAATAATTCGATTGATTCATGTCGAATTATAAATTCTGACAAGCACCACCATCATTTCGAAATATTTTGATAAATATTGGAAACTAAACACCAATCCAATAACATTTTATTATTATGTTGTTGTCTTTTAACGGTGCTGCCAACAGGAAAACCAAATATGTTTCCAAAACATTGTGGATTCAATCGGCCGTTTACAGTAAAAGCTCTCTAAAAATTTTCTACATGACAAAACCTTTTACTCTTATTTATTATGTATTATTATGATCTTGTTGTTGTTGCTGTTTTGTTGTTGTTACGTAATCGACAATGAAAATATTATTTATTTCATAGGAAATTAAGCGATTTTCCAAAAAAAATACAAAAATACAAGCAAAACAACAAAATATGTTTTGATTGGAAGGAAAATAATTTCCTATAAAGCGAATGAGCTTTTTTTTGTATTTTTAATATAACAAATGTTTTATTATTAACAATAAATATTATTTAAAATAGATAAAATATTAATATTTTGATTCATTGAACTGGATACATTGTTTATTTTTTTTTTTTTTGGTTTTTTGCTTCCCGCAAATTTTTTAGAATTGGAAACTCGCAACAACAAAATAGCATATATTATTAACGGAAAAATCTTACAGTACGTAATTGGAATGTATAAGATACGAAAGCTTTCTGTCGAAACATAAAGATATTTTCCTAGAAGGAACGCAAATTAAACGAAAAGCGCGCTCAGGTGATTCAATATTTTCGATAATATTACTCGAACCGAATATCAAGGTAAATCCGTATATTTTCCATGCAATAAATCACGAAAATTTATTATTATAGGATTGGATGTAGCCTGATAAGGACCCGGATCAAACGCTCAAAGAATTCATATTTTTTTATTTATGCGTACACAAGTAGTTTCTTTCGTGAAGACACGGAATCTCTACGATACGCTTTTTGGGCAGATATAAATTTCCTTCAATTTTTATAAAAACTGTTTACCCGCATATCCATACGGAGTTGTACAGTGATTATGAAAAAATCCGAAATTCAAATGAAACGACAAAAATACTGATGACTTATTACCTCCTAGACAAAGCACAAAAAAAGTGCGAAAACAAAATTTTTTATTTTTTGTTGTGCTTTTTTGAATATTTTGACTTTCGTAGCGCGCACAAAAGTAAAAATAAGATAATTCATATTTATTAATATTTTTAGGTGCGAAACGAGAAAGTGAAGAGATGACAATTGCTGGTGTTTTAAAAATATATACAAAAAATAAAAAAGATTTGAATACGAAAATGCCTGGAAAACTTTTTTTTCGCCGAAAACTTTGATAATATTTACAAATTTAATATGAATTTCTGAGCGAATGGCTTTTATTTTGTTGTCGTGCTACTTATGCTGCCTGGGAATTATCAATGTGGCAATTTATGCAAGCGAGTGGATAAATTATTGTTGTTAATTCTTTCGGGTAATCACACTAAAGCTAATCGAAAAATTTCGATGGTTGAGTAAGAAAATTTTTCGGATGGAATTTGAATTTAATGTTGTGTAAAGTTGATTGGGAACCAAGTGAAAAATCTCTTTGGGACAGGCAGAAATTACCTATGTATGTATGTATGGTAATTGGGTTACACAAAATTGAACCTAATGAATTTTCCTGTATAACGGGAATTCTTGGGGGTCTTGAAAACTATCGGTTTACCACATTTTTAGTATTTATAAGTAAGGAAGAATTTTATTGTATGCAAGCTGTTAGGGAGCTCTTACTTTCTTCTAATATTTCATAGAAATATTTTTGGTTCATATGGTATTCTTGGTTGGTCTCGAACGAATGTTCTAAGTAGACTAAAGAAAAACGGGAGCATCCTTAGGAGAAGCGGCATACACACCCCGAGAGGAGGCAGGCCATACCGAAGTTATGCGTGTTGTTTTCATAGCCAAAGAATAGCACGATCGCCATTTGTAGATTTGTAGAAACATAATCGTTGAAATGAAGAAAGCAGAATTGAAACAACGAAATATTATCATGGGCATAAAGAACGGACAAAGAGGTAATTGACTTACGTGCTATGCCAAAAATAAAGAGAGAGAACGTTGTAGAGATGTACATCTCTGGTAAATCGGAGATAGACTTCACAACCTCAAGAATGAAAAAAACACAAAGGATGAAAGGCAAGCTATAAAAAATAACAGAGGTTCGAACAAAATCAAAAGGGCCGTAAAGATGGAGGAGAATCCCAAGGAAAACCATTATGGCCTTACCGGTAAGATAAGACATTCAGCGCGCAAATATGGAGATAAAAATTATGCCTGAACACGAAACCAATATTTTAATTATGCTTACGCGAATTGGATGGATTAATTGCAGGGTAAGGAAAAGGGATACAAAAAGCCAAGCACTGTGCAGGCGGTGTGAGGCACCGATACATTTAGAAAAAGATGGCAAAAGGCATAAAACCCTATATACCTTTAAAGTAAATTAAATTAAACTAAAATTAATTAGCTTAGGTCTAGAATACACCGACATAAAAATTATTATATACGAGTACATAGAAAAATTTAGAAACTTACCACCAATAAACTATATACGGCCCAGTCCTAACTACAGAAAATCAAAAGTTAATTACAAAGAATTGTTCGAGGACAACTGAATAGAAAATAATGTGAATAACATAATTAGCTTGCTGATGGCAACTATAACGATTCAATCAACAATCATCACAATGGTGCGGGAAGTTAAAAGTGTTATCCAGAAGCCCAAGAATAGCAAAGCGGCCGGCCGCAATATAACCAATCTAACTCCATTACTAGAAAAAATACGGAACACTGGTACAATTCCATAGAAATATAAAGAGAACTTTATCATAACAATACCGAAGAAAGGTAACCTTAGAGAATGCCAAAACGGGCGAGGAATCTCCTTCTTCAATGCAATATAATATTTTAGCGCCATTGATAATTTTTGTGTACCACCAGTATAAGGAATAAACAAGCTGATTTTAGATCAGAATGGAATTGTACATATCACGACAACAAAATTTTCCTTATCATCAAACAATCCAATGAGTGAAAGTCACCACCATACTTGATTTACGTGCACTGCGAATGCAAATTAGATTCTAACAACCGCACAATCTGCAAGGCACACGGCGAAATATGCATTCCAAAGAATATAATCACCAAAGAAATTTTAAACAATAAATGGTGGAGTTCAATACAAGGAGAAGCAGAGTGACAAATACTATTGTGTAATACGCAAGAAGTCGAGCAAGGATGCGTACTATCTTCAACTACTGTTCCTAATAGTATTCGACAAAGAAATGTAAAAAGTAAATAAGTCGACATCGATTGGCATCCAGTAGGATTATTATCTCGTTACCTCATTATCTCGAATGTACATTTAGTATTTGGTGGGGGTGTTCTAGGACATGGGAAAATTTTATGGAAAATCCCTTACAACGTAAGTTTATCGAATTGCGAATTGAACGTACTAAACACCCTTAGCCCCTATAACTTTTCAAGGAATGGTGATTTTTGGGTGGATAAGATCCTTATTATCTCGAATGTACACTTAGTATTTGGTGTGGATGTTCCTAGGACATGGAGAATTTTAATGGAAAACCGCTTACTACGTGCGTAGTTTATCGTATTGCGAAATGAGAATACTAACACTCTTAGCCCCTATAACTTTTCAAGGGATGACGAATTTCGGTTAGATTAGATCCTCGTTATCTCGAATGTACACTTAGTATTTGGTGGGGGTTCTAGGACATGGGCAAATTTTATGGAAAATCGCTTTCAAAGTAAATTTATCATAATGCAGATTGAGCGTACTTAACACCCTTAGCCCCGTTTTTTAACCCGAAGGTACACTTAGATGGGGTTAAAAGAGGTTTCTATATTTCAAAAATCGTGTAAAGGATTTGTAAATTTATTTGCATTTTTTCATATTCATTATAATTTAGTCGTTTATGCGAAGTTTTACGCATACATTGAAATAAAAATGGCGGATTTTTAGGACAGTTTAGGAAATACTTCACTATCATACGAATGTTCAATGCGTGCGTAAAATTAATACAACTGTTTGGCTGTCAAACATGTAAACACAAGTAGTATTTGTAAATAAATGCCGTAGCAGGTTGGTAAGATGATTCTCGTCAAACAAGATAACAAGCAAAGAACTTCTACGACAAAAAGATAGATCGAAATTGAGCGTCATATTAAGACAGAATCGGGGAAGAATAGGCCTATAACATAACAAGAAGGTCGTTACATTGGAATTCGCAGCAGATCCGCTCTTTTCAAATATTTGGAAACAAGTATTAGCTGAAGTGATGAAACAACTGGGAAATACATGGGCAAACTAAAAGCGATAATGAAAAATAGGATTAGAATTTCCTGTAGTGTCCACCTTAGAGTAATATTCACCAAGAACCAAGGACTCCTTGTTAGATGATAATTTATTAGTTATTTATGGTAAGGAACGACGCGGCATCATAATTAAAACATAAAGATGTCCAGCCACTTGTGTGTGATGACTTAGCGACAATTACTATGGCCCTATTTTCATTTATCTCTTGCAAAAGTATGCAACTTATTACAATATCTTAGGCTTGGGCAATTTACACACTTTGATATAGGGGAGGGGGGAGGGCAATTTTAAGAAATCATTCAAGACAACTGCTTAGCGGTAGATAATCCGACATAATATTACTTTTTACATTTTTAATAAACGATTTCCATTTCTCTGCAAATAACAAGCTACTTCACCAAATATCGAAATGTGTAAAGTTAAAGTTAATTTAAAATCCAATTGGAGAAATTGTTAAAATCTTGTAGAAGGAAATAAGATATTTTTGTCAAAATCACGAAACTTCAAAATTTCAAAAATCATTGTTAGACTCATTACAATTGACCCATTTTCGTTCCATAAACAGAAAATACTATTAGCTGTCGCAAAATGTAGACGAGATTCCGTGGACATCTCTGGTGACTGCAGTGCAATGAAAATCTATTATAGGCATAGCAAAACCCATTAGGATCGGAAGCCAATCACTATAACGGTAGAATATTATGTAATCTATTCGAAAATGTGGGTGAGAACCTGTGGACATCTCTACGATCGGCGATATACAAATCGTAAGTTTTTTGTCCAGGACTTGTAAATATATTTAGCTCTTTCTTTAACCCTATTAAAGTTAGCCGAAAATGTTGAGCCGAAAAATGTCGATAATGTAGATTCAAACTAATCAAACCAAAATGACAGCGGATAATTGTCAGTGACATGTTCATCGAAAACTCCAGCCGAAAAATGCCGATAATGCAGATACAAGTTTTATGTCGGAAATGAATTAATTATAATAGAAATTTTTATTTTGCTGTTCTTAAAAAACAACTACAAAAATTAAAATAAGAATTTTTAATTCGAAACATTTAAAACAAATTACCCAAAGCAAATTTTTCTAAGTGTTTTTTTAGACGTTTAGGGAGGATAAATGGAAAATGCATCTATAGTGACATGTCCAGATAATATTTCAAATAAAATGCCTTCTATTGAATATCATTTTAAAAACGTAGTCAATTTTCTTGCTGGGAGACCGGGAAAACTCGATTGAGTATCTCGCACACACAAAATTTGAAAATTTCTAAAAATTGGCCGTTTAAAGTGTCATGGCTGGAAATAGATGCAAATGAAAGGCCCTAGTGATGCTCACTTATGGAAAAAGTTTCAGGCCAAACATCATGTTGAGAGCCCGGGAAAACTCGGTTGAATAAAACATATAAAGGGTGTTTTTTTAAGAGGTTGCCGATTTTTTTTTTGAATAAAACACATATAAAATTATGAAATGACCAAAATTTTTTTTTATTTGGTAGATAATTTTTTGGCATTTAACATTTAAACACAATTTCTGGCATATGGCTACCACGACTATTTTTCACAAATGTCATTCTGGAGGTCCAATTTTCCAGCACTTTTTCAAGCATTTGAGGGCGTATGTCAGCAATGACACGTTGAATATTGGTTTCCAAAGCGTCAATCGATTGAGGTTTATCCACATAAACCAATGACTTCACGTATCCCCACAAAAAGTAATCGAGTGGCGTCAAATCGCACGAACGCGGAGGCCAATTCACCGGACCATTTCTCGAAATAATGTTGTCGTTGAAAGTTTCTTTCAATAAGTCGATTGTTTCACGTGCTGTATGGCAAGTGGCACCATCTTGTTGAAACCACATTTCATTCATATCCATATCTTCAAGATTTGACAACAAAAACTCATTTAACATGGTTCTGTATCGATTTCCATTCACGGTAACGCGTCGTCCTTCCTCATTTTTAAAGAAATATGGACCGATGATCCCACCAGCCCATAGACCGCACCAAACAGTACATTTATCAGGATGCATTGGTAATTCTAGAACGGCGTGTGGATTATCTTTGCTCCAAATGCGACAATTTTGTTTGTTGACGTATCCATTTAACCAAAAATGCGCCTCATCACTGAAGAGAATTTTACGGTAAAAAAATGGATCTTCGTTCAATTGATTTAACGACCAATCACTGAATTCACGGCGCAAACGATGGTCGTGTGGCTTTAATTCTTGCACCAATTGAATTTTGTATGGCACCAAACCCAAATCTTTACGTAAAATTTTCCATAAAGTCGATGGACAAAGTCCAATTTGCTGAGCACGACGACGAATCGATAAATTGTCGTTTTCTTCGACACTGGCCTCAACGACAGCAATATTTTCTTCTGTACGAACTCTTCTCATTCTTGTCGGTGGCTTGGCATCCAAAAGAGTGAATGTAGACCGAAATTTGGTAATTACGTTCTTTATGGTGGTCTCTGACGGACGATTATGTGCACCATAAAATTCACGAAGTGCTCTATAAACATTTTTAATTGAACACTGATTTTGAAAATAAATTTCCACGATTTGAAAACGTTGTTCTGGAGTTAACCTATTCATAATGATTTGCCAAACAATACTGAGTAGAAATGCCACTTTGAGCTGTCAAAACAACTGTCATAAAATAAAACGACATCTATCGGAAAAACAAACCTCCTAAAAAAACACCCGTTATAATAGTTAAAAAACCCACAGAAATACCCAGCCAAAAAATGCCGATATTGCAGATTAAATTTAATTAATATTAAATGACAGCCGAATGATGTCGATAATGCAGATAAAAATCTTTTTTCAACATGATGTTTGATCTGAAATATTTTCCTGGTATAAGCATCGTTAAGACCTATCATTTAAATCTATTTCCAGCCATGGCACTTTAAACGGAAAATTTTTAGAAATTTTTAAATTTTGTGTGTGCGATATACTCAATCGAGTTTTCCCGGACTCTCAACATGAAAATTGATCTGAAACTTTTTCCATAAGTGAGCATCACTAAGGCCTTTCATTTGCATCTATTTCCAGCCTTGACACTTTAAACGGCCAATTTTTAGAAATTTTCAAATTTTGTATGTGCGATATATTCAAACGAGTTTTCCCGGACTCCCAAGATGAAAATTGGCCTGAAATTTTTGAGGTTTTACTTCATATGTTTCTTCGACCTTATTAAAGTTAGCCGAAAGTTTCCAGCCGAAAGGTAATGCAGATAGTGTCTTTGCTATCCCAGCCGAAAGGTAATTCATATAGTGTCTTCGCTATCCCAGCCGAAAGATGATAATGCAGATATTGTTTTTGCTATCCAAGCAATGCATCCATTGCTATCCAATTTGCATCCATTTTGTTGAGAAATTCTGAAGGGGATGCAGGGGTGTAATTTAGCACAATTTCGCTAATTCATCGCTAATCCAATATATCGAAAATGCATTGAATTGCCTGTCGTTCAAGATTATCGTGCTTTGTCATTGATGCCACTATGGTTATTCGATAGGCCATAATGTTGGTCAACTTCGGCCTAATCGTGAAGAAATTCTGAAGGGGATGCAGTTATCAAAATTGTGAAGTTTCTAATATTATTAAAACATAGTAAAACCCATCATAATCTTATCCTATTCACTATAGAGATTCACTCAGTAGATTGGATGATTTATTTGAAAATGTTAGTGAAACCCCGTGGACTTCTCCAAAATTGGCTGGAATATTATTTGAAACCCGTCAAACATGCTCAATTTCTAAATATAATTTTGAATAGAACGAAACTCAAAAATATACTTTACTTAAATCTTAGTAATAGGTATATGCTTTATCTTCTCTAAACTGTCAGGTAAAATGAGTAGATATGTCTAGATTCAACAGAACAACATTTAGAATTAGTCCAATTTTATAATTTTATTTTGAAAATAAATTCCAACAGGAAAATAATAAATTTAACAGTGTAATTTTTTATTAATTTTTTTACCACAAACTTCACTATCATGGATTTAGTGGGTGCCCCTTGCAGGACTATACCAAAAGATATAAGTGACCAATAATTTTGTTGTTGTTCTTCAAACTAAAATTGGTTTTCCGGGTGGAAAACCGCTTCGTACGAGGTCTTACACATACTCAAGCACAAAATTTAAGTTACTCTATTCGTTCCAATGATAATAAAAGCTTTCTGTCTAACGAATGAATTTCAGCAATTTAGCTTTGTGTCAAGCTATTGTATAGCCACAAGTTGTCATAAATAATTGGCTTGAACCCCTACACAGAACTCGGCATATTAATTTTGCAATAAAGATGACGATACTTAATCTATTATATCTCCACAGTATCACGTTAATAAAACCATGGCGATCTTATCATTGTGTTTTGATACTTTGAACATTGTATGAATTTTAAATTAATATCAAAATTTATTATCTTACGACGATATGATATGTATTATATACAAATAAAGACTTCGTTAAGATAGGCATCAAGGAAATAGACTTGAACAATAAATCAAACATCAAGAACATTTTTCAACTGGAAATTTTCCCCAGAGACTACGAAAATCATTCCATCAAAATAGTCGATAGATCTGGATGTTATGTAAGAATATACTCGGCTCTGTATATCCACAAAGTGGATGAACTGTTCTCTGTTAATTCCTATACACATAATACATAATAAATTATGATGTTGCGTTCATGATATGCTGTATGGCACAACTGTTACACAAGCGAATTGGGGAACACAATGAACAGTATTAGATTAATGGTTTTTGTATTAGAGCATCATTGTATCATCATACCTGCTTCATTTAACCAATCGCCAGGCAAAATTGAAATTCTGTAATGAAAAACGAGAAGAAAGAAAATTGATTAGATATGTACGAGTATTTTTTTGTTATATTTATACGGGTATACCCTAAAGGGTAATTATTGTGCTATATACGGTTATGCTTTTATAAGTAAATCGAAAAAAATAAAACATTTGTTGTCATATTATGACAACGACTTGATATTTATTGTCCAATGTCTTATTATATAACGCAAATTAGTTCTCACACTTGGTTTCCAGAGCGAAAAATTTAACTTACTGGACTTTTGGTGAAACCGGCATGTACAATCAAAAATCATTATCTTTGCTTAAATTTTAAAATACCAGCAACGTTAACCCTTGTTGGTTGACACTTTAATATTTAAATTTTTTCTTCTTTTTTTGTAAATACTAATCTTTTCATCATCATTGCAAACATTAAAAAAGCTTCAGATCGTTGAGCAAGCTGACATAGCCCTCGAATCCTATAATACTCCATTGAATTGGAGTAAAATATCGAAATGTTTGACTCCGCATTATGCGGACAAACGAGATCTAGGTACGTTGGAGTACCAAATGACCACGCTAGTCCAAGGTAGTCGTTCAATCCCCGAATTTTACCAGGGAGTGTATCAACACCTATCTTTGATCTTAAATAAATTAGCGTGTATGGAAATGAGCAATGAGTCCCTAATCAATATGACACAATCATATCGAGCCCATTTTATTCCATTTTATCCACAACTATTGCATAACCCTAGAATACCAACAAATCCTTTCATTCAACCACAACAACCATATAGACCAACGTTTTTCTACAATCAATATCCTCGTAAACCACCCGCAATAATCATATAGACCCCAATTTGGGTATCCGCCTAAACTTCCACCTAAACCAATGGAGGTGGATCATAGCACAAATTTCAAACAAGTAAATTATGCGAATCGCCCGCGATACAATCAATTCCCGCAAAAGCGACCATTCTTTAACGCGGATCAACCCGCGCTTTCTCCGACCAAACTTCAACGTGTCCATCATACCGAACAAAAATCCTGACGAAGCTGACCCACCTGAACAAGACAATTACGAAAATGGCAACGGAAACGAACAGGAAACACAGTCGTTCTCGGAATATGTAGAACACTACGAAGATCTTTCATACGATCAACCAGACGAAATCGACAACATTTCTTTTTTAGACTATAAATAACTCGTCGCTCCCTTACTACGAACATCGTGCTAGAAATAGAGAGTGCTATACGTTTTTAATTGACACTGGCTCAAATAAGAATTATATTAGACCTTAACATGTTCGTAGTCCCATATTAAACCCAAAACCGTTTCATGCTAACTCCGTCGGAGGAAGCATCCAAATAATCCATCACGCCTTCATGCTGTACAGGATAACAGAAAATGCCCAGAAGGAAAATGTGATTTTGCTATTCACCACTAGAGGCAGCACTATCACAAAAAGGAAATGTTTCTGCTGATATTTTTTGAAACCAGCAGAAAATTTTTGAAATTTTTAAGCAAATCAATAATTCTGAGCAGAAAGTTTGATGAAAAATCAAATAATTAATCAAATAGAAGAGAAAATATATGTTTAAACGTTTTGAAACGAAAAAAGTGAAATTTTCTTTAGAATAAGGAAAGGCTCACAAAATATGCAAAAATTATCATAATCATTAAAATGCAAATACAGGGAAACACAAAGAAAATCGCCTGCATAGCACTCCATTAATTGTTGAAGTCATTTTAATGTGAAATTTTTTCAGTTTTTCAACAAAAGTGTTAGAAAAACCCCCCTGTAACTACCCTGGGTTTATGTTTTTATGGTAGCTGAGATCATAATCTATATACATGAGTAACATAAGATTCATAACTGGCTGGTTTTTCTAGCACTTTTGTTGAAAAACTGAAAACATTTCACATTAAAATGACTTCAAAAATTTATGGAACTCTACTGACGCCAGCTACGGTTCTTATGTTACTCATGTATATAGTTTATGATGTCAGCTACCATAAAAACATAAACCCAGGGTAATTACAGTGGGGTTTTTCTAACACTTTTGTTGAAAAACTGAAAACATTTCACACTAAAATGACTTCAAAAATTTATGGAACGCTACTGACGCCAGTTATGAATCTTATGTTGCTCATGTATATAGATTATGATCTCAGCTACCATAAAAACATAAGCCCAGGGTAGTTACAGGGGGTTTTTCTAACACTTTTGTTGAAAAACTGAAAACATTTCACATTAAAATGACTTCAAAAATTTATGGGGTGCTATGAAGGTAGGTGATTTTTTTGTGTTTCTCTATTTACTTTATGATGATTAAGGTAACTTTAGTATATCTAAGAGTCCTTATAGTTACATACGCAAAACGTTAAAACATACATTTTCTCTTCTTTTTCATAAATTATTTGATTTTTCACAATACTTTCTGCTGATAATTATTGATTTGCTTGAAAATTTCAAAAAATTTCTGCTGGTTTCAAAAATATCAGCAGAAAAATTTCCTTTTTGTGATAGTGATGCCTCTAGCGGTGATTAGTTAAAACGCATTTTTTCTTCTGGAAATTTTCTGCTATCTTATACAGCATCACACCTTCATAGATTTATTTAACCAGAATACAGAAAAATTAAAATTTTACATTTTACCTACTCTAACCTCATCCAGTGGAATAATCGGACACGACTCATTGAGGAAACTTCAAGCTGTTATTCACACTAATGAAGGGCGCATGACAATTTATCCAAATATTCAAATTCCAATCAAATAGCATGAATCCCAAGACGTTAAGAAAATCGATCTACGGATCACTCACCTAAATCAGGATCAAATACTTAAACTTAAAACTATTGTAGGCAATTGCCTCAAACTTTTTGCTGAACCAGACAAAAAAATAACTTTCACCACACGAATTAAAGATGAAATTCGTACCAACGCAGACCACCCAGTCTACTCGAGGACCTACCCATATCACATGGCCTTAAAAAATGAAGTAGAAAGGCAAGTTGAGAAGTTGCTAAATGAAGGGATCATAAGACCATCGAGGTCACCATACAATTCACCAGTCTGGATTGCGCCAAAAAAAAAAATCAGATGCGTCTGGCGAAAGGAAATTTAGAATGGTGATAGATTATCGAAACCTAAATTCAATTTCCATTCCCGTCAGATACCCCATTCCGGAGGTCGACGAAGTGCTCGCAAATCTTGGTAAAAATAAATTCTACTACCATTGACCTTAAAAGTGGTTTCCATTAGTTTCCGCTCAAGGAGTCCGACATACAGAAAACCGCATTTTCTATCAATAACGGTAAATTCGAGTTTGTAAGACTCCCCTTTGGGCTTAAAAATGCCCCATCTATCTTCCAAAGAGCACTAGATGACAGTTTGTAAGTCTATTCATGGTGAAATGTCAATGAATACTGAACACAAATGTCATATGAACATGATAGTTGTGACGCATGAATCCCAATGAGAATTTCAATTGGAAAAAGGACCTCCTATTGGATCACACTTTAGATGCAGATATTTAGATGGCCTTATCTTTCGCACTCTATTCGGTAGCACTAAATCTCACTCTAAATCTCACTGTGTAAGACATCTGGGAGTTATCTTCCGAGTCTGCACTTAATACAATATAGTCCATCGTTTACCTTCTTTAGCTGCAACATTGTAGAAAACGAAATCTCTGATCGTCTAACCCAAGCTGGTTCACAGCCAAAACTAATGGGTCCCGAACCTGCCGTTCCATTATCCTTTAGTAGTAGAAAGGCAGCAATTGAAATTTATTGTACGGGTTTGCTGGGACAAAAGAGTTTCTCCGCTCTTACCTGTGGCTTAGCTAAACATTTAATCATTCAACTGAAAGTAGGTTTAGCTAAATATGCGATTTCCTTAAAGAAAGACCAACTAACTTAACACTAGTCATGGCGAACATGGTCACATAGTCAAACATTTGATTCTTATTTGAGCGACGATACTTGTACCTGTCGTGCTTTACCCAGGATTCGGTCCATTATATTCAATTCTTGCTACATTGCTGGGATTTAGTGCAAGCTATTCCATGGTCCAAACGCCGTCAGTTGGCTAAAGAGGCAGAATGTACTTTCATACAATCTTCAGTTTGCACCATGGGCCTTTCTTGGCATTGAGTGTGGAACCCTTCAGGTTCCAGACAATTAAATTTTAAAAAATACGAAAATATTAAAAAGATTGAGATCTTATATGCAAAATATAATCACAGTGCCTTAGTGAATTTGTTAACCATTATAATGTTGTTTGATGAAAAATGGAAATTTTATGGTTATTCAAATGGAAAAAAATGGTTTATTCAAAGTATTGTCCTGCGCTATCTACACATTTTTGGTATGTCTCTGGCAAAGCATGAATACAACGACGATAAAAAAACCAACCAATTTTGCATTTCTTCGAAATTCGCCAAGTGTAGCCCTGCTAAGCCATGCGCCATCGACCGGAACAAGTGATAATCCGAGGGAGCTAGGTCTGGCTAATCAAGCGGGTGCGGCCGCAGACCCCATGTCATCATTTTGATGGTGTCCTGGACGATGGGAGTGCGATAGTGTGGAGCGTAGTCGTGCTGCAATATCACTCGCTCGCCTCTCGTATCCCATTGACAGTTTCGTCCTGTTTCAGCAGCTCATAGTTTCTAGTTCTACCAAACACAGAACATTATCTTCTTTCCGAAGCGATTTGGCTGTGCCGTCGATGTTGATGCTTCGCCAGGTGAAAGCCTCGAGTTTTTGCGTTTGCGATTCTTAAAAAAGATCAACTTCAAATCTCTTGTGATAATTCGATGCAGGAAGCTCTTTCTTTCATGCCGTGAAAGCATAATTTCGCAAGTGGCGCTTCGATTTTCCATCTGTCTCTCAGTCAATTCATGCGGCACCCGTGAATCCTCCTTTTGAATTTTTCCCATAGCATGTAAACGACGCAAAAGACGTGCTTCTGCTGAATTTTTTTTTTTCAAGTTGAAGCAGAAAATTGCGATATGTTCTTGTATTACAACTGGTTATCGCTAACGTCCACGCTATGAATAAAACACCACTTCTGACATAAACGATAGCTGGATGTGTCGCTAGCACCATCTATGTGTGGACCCCCGAAATTTAGTTGCGCACCGGATATGATTGATTGTATTGAATTATGAAGAGGGTTGCAATTCATGAATTACACTCAAGCAAAGCAAAAAGATATTAGAAAGTGATAATCATGACTGGTGCAAGCCTTTTTCTGAAAGCTTTTCCTGAATTTTTGAATCTAAAGTTATTTTATGTAATGCTTGGCCCATTATTTTGGAGTCCGTCAGAAGAAAAAGTTTGTATAAAACCCGCCCAAGAAGCGTCTCGTAGTTTCAAACCTCTGAACCTCGAAGTTAACTGCAAAAACGTTCGAATGCGCATTCTAAACTTTGATCTATAATTGAGTCTGGGTTTCTGTCATTTTTCGTGACCAAAGCAAATGCGAATAACCACTCAACCAGATGTATGTATGCTTGTTTTCACCTCTGCTTGTACACTTGACGTGCGAGTAACACTTGGTGGGTTTTATCTAATCTTTATATCACAAAGCTCCAAGCTTTATTTCTATTTCTTCTATGTTAGAAAAGCACACATTCTTGTGAGTTTCGGCGTTAGTCCGCATGCATACACAAATTTGCATAACTTAATTAATATTTAAACGCAAGTTCATTTACTGGTTTTTTGAAGATGTTGCAATCTTATTGAAGAGGCTGATTAAAGAATAATTGATCCCACAAAGATTTCTCAACCCACACAGAATATAAATTGTGTGTATACCTAGAAAATATATTCTTCCAATTTGAAGTTGTCTCGTTGAATATTAAATCAGAATTCCATTACCTAGTTATATCTGAGTATTGAGGGGGTGCATATATACACGATATTACGAAAACTATTCACTGATGAAAATTCCAATTAATCATTCCGGTGTGCTTTACAAATTCTCATTCTTAAAAACTATTATCTAGTTTTACATAAAAAATCTTTAGTTTTCTTGTGTTCATTGTACTGCTAATTTTTTTTTTATTACATCAGTGATTCGCAACCGCTTTACCACGGAACTACATGGCTGCACAGTATTGGATGTCAACTAATCGTACACAGCGATAGAAATATTGCCGACAATTTTTAAAATTCATGCATGGAACATTTTTCGAAAAGCTCCCAAATCCATTATTTTAGATTTGAGATATTCGGAAAGTGTTACGGATCGCTGAATTGGTATACGAACAAGTATATAAATAAAACACCAAGAAAATTATAATTTTCCGAAAGAATTTTCTCGTTCATCACAATAAATTGAAGACACACCAACAAAAAATGGAACAATATACGAATTTTACATTATAGGGAAATTGAAATTCCTCGGTTTTCCTATTTTTTGTGTGTCTATGTGTGGGCGTGTGCTTTTCTTAATAATTTTGCATTTTAGTCGTCTCAACGATAAAAATACGATTTTTTGTTGAGTTTCTTATATAGATACGAGTATGTTCTAAATGCGTGTTGTTTTGTGTGTATGTGTGTGTGTGTATTATAGTGATTGTGTGATAAGGAAAAAATAGGAATTTAATTTCATATCGTGCGGTTTAAACAATTCGGGATAATCACTTTGGGTCACATATAATAAATTTTTGTAAGTTTTTAATATTTTAATGAATGTCAAGAAAAACTGTTTCAAAATTAATTATTTTATGTACAAGGATTAAGACCACAATTAATATTTTATAATAATTTATGCTTTAAATATTTAAACAAAAATCCCCATGTTAACAAAACTTTACTACGGAAATTTTACTTTGTCAAATTTTTGGGTTAGATTGTCAAATGGAATTATAAAAGAATATCTAGGTTTCAGCTGTGGAAATAAAAATGGTTTTCCGGAAGGAAAATTAAATATCTTTTTGAGACGAGAAATTGAGGCGAGTCGGTAAAACCTAGTAAATTCTGAAATTACTACTTTGCTAATATTACGTCATAGGTACATATCGAAAGTGCTCTTACAAGTGAAATCAGTTGCTTTTTAAGTTCCTGCTTAGTTAACAAATAAAATAGCTTAATGCAATATAAAACTAATTTCAATGTTGTCAAGTTTCCTCAATTGTTTGTGTGCAAATGTCAATGGAGTAGGGCTCCGTCTTTGACACCGGTTTTGACAAAAATGATGATTGAATTCGTTTGGCCAGGATTGCTCAATAGTTAGGTAATCGCCAGGTTCGGATTGTTCAATACATTTTGACGCCCAATGGGTCATTTTTAATTGCGAACTTAAAAATTGAAATTGCATTAATTCAATAAAATCAGGTTCGTCGCTTATTTGGGAATTTCATTTTACAACATTAATAACAAATCCAATTGGAATAAACCTTTAGATAAAAATATATTTTTTTCAAAGAATTGTATTTAAAGTGGACGGTATAAGATAAAATCTTTTCAATTTGTTGGTTCGTAACTCGTTGAGGATTGGTCACTAGTTCATTTACGAAACTGGAAACTTGACCAATACAAATATTTTTATAACCCCATTAGCCGCCGTTTTAACATACTCAGGCTTCATTAGATAAACTTGATCAAACCAAACATGCTTTCTAGAAACAACATCATAATCTAATCCGTCGAGGATCAGTAAAAGGTTATTAAAACAGAGGTAACAAATGCTGCGGTGTCTATTTTTGGACAAATAGACAACACAACAAACCAAAGTAACGTTCGCACGTTAGTGAACTATAACTATAAAAATATTAAGTATTTTCACATGCTGACGGAAAAAATGTAGCGCAATTCGCAGCGACTCTAGAGAACTTTTGTTAGATAACAAAACCGTCCTCGAAATATGGCAAAATTATTTTTTAACGCTTATCAATAGTCATGTACCACCACCCACTAATGAACCAACGTTATTTCATCAGTTCGATATCAATATCGAGATGACTATACCAGCATGACATCAAAAATGAAGATCAGCAAAGCACCTGTTAGAGATAGGATTCTGTCTTCAATTTTGTCTACTGGAAACCAGATGAGTGGAAGACAGATCTAATCTGTTTAGTTTGACTGTATTAGACAAAAAATTGGCTAATGTGTTTTAATTCAAATACTATGTCTACTGTCGATAAACCTTTTACTCTGAGAATGCTGTTAGAGAAATGTTACGTACAAACACTAATCTTCATTGTCTATTTGTAGACGTCTATTGGCGTGCTCATTTAGTTTTATTGAGGTTCTCATGCAAAATAGTTCTCTTTCCATTGGAATTATGAGCTCAACATATTTGAGCTTCAGCAAAATCGAGGATAACTGCCTAAAATTCCAGCCCAATTTCGAGCATCCTACTTCGGGCATCCTAATATTAAAATTTTCAAGTCTCGCCATACATCTATCTAATATTCGGACGATGGTCGGTCCAATAAAACAATCACAGGGTCAGAAATGATCTTGACGAGAATGATATCATCGGATTTTAAATCCTTCTATATTGAGATAGTTAAGACATCCAGGAATCGACACCAATGAAAGTAGAACCTCGTGGAAAACCGTGTACTGGATGGATGGATTATGTAGAGAAAGATCTGCTCATAGTCCGCCATCGTATCTTGCCCTTGTTGCACATACCGGGTTATCTAGAGAAATATTATTGAGGTTACCAAATCCCTAACTCTCGTATTAAAATTTTTTGTGGCGTGTACTCATTTTTTGTCCAGAAAAGTACTACACAAAAAATTTAAAAAAATTTTAAAATTTTAATTGTGTAGTTAAAGTACACCTGGCTTTGAAAACCTTGAAATAAACCATAATTTTGAAAATGGGAATTATAAAATACATTTGCCCATTTTTTCAACCCCAATGCCATTTCCATGCAACATACCCAATTTCATCATAATCTGTTAAGAATTGGCCGAGTTCCGTCCCAGGTGGTTGATGAAATTAATTAAAAGCGATTTCGAACATATCAGAAGGACGTATGTGAAGTTATCCCCGGATGTTATCCACGAAATGAAAAAATAATAATCAAGCAACACTAACATAATTAAATCCCTCTAACTCTTGTGTGAAGTTATCACCCCCTCCCGTTTTATATTATATTTTATTCCAAATACACTTCATATGTGAAGTTAGCCCCGAATTTTATTTTATGAAGAATCAAAATGTTTATAGCGAAATTAGGCTCCGAACAAAATATTTCCATGTAATACATTTTTGACCGAAATTGACATTTTAAATTGACATGTAAAAAGTATTAATTTGTCGGATTAGAACTATCTGGTTATGAAATAACCAGACCCATACCTCACTTTCTGCAAGGTATGAACAAAATCGTACAGTTGTAATCTAGCGAAATTAGGCTTCCAACAAAATATTTCCACCTCATACATTTTTGACTAAAATTGACATTTGATTTTGACATGTAAAAAGTATTAATTTGTCGGATCAGATCTATATGGTTTTGAGATGGCCAGACCCATACGTAACTTTTCGCAAACTAAGAACAATATCGTACAGTTGCAACCTAGCGAAATTAGGCTCCGACCAAAATATTTCCATGTCACACTTATTTGACCAAAACTGACATTTTAAATTGACATGTAAAAAGTATTAACTTTTCGGATCAGATCTAGATGGTTATGAGATAACGAGACTGATACCTTATTTTTGACAAAATATGAATAAAATCGTACAGATGCAATCTAGCGAAATTAGGCTCCGAACAAAATATTTCCATGTAAAACATTTTTGACCAAAAATAACATTTTAATTTGATATGTAAAAAGTATTAATTTGTCGGATCAGATCTATATGGTTTTGAGATGGCCAGAACCATACGTACCTATATGCAAACTATGAACAAAATCGTACAGTTTTAACCTAGCGAAATTAGGCTCCCAACAAAATATTTCTATGTAAAACATTTTTGACCAAAATTGACATTTTAATAAATTAATTTGTCGGATTAGAACTATATGGTTATGATATAACCAGACCCATACCTCACGTTTCTCAAAATATGAACAAAATCGTACAGTTGTAATCTAGCGAAATTAGGCTCCTAACAAAATATTTCCACGTCATACATTTTTGACCAAAATTGACATTTTAATTTGACATGTAAAAAGTATTACTTTGTCGGATCAGATCTAGATGGTTATGAAACAACCAGACCCATACCTCACTTTTGACAAATTATGAACAAAATCGTGCAGTTGCAACCTAGCGAAATTAGGCTCCGAACAAAATATTTCCATGTAATAAATTTTTCACCAAAATTGACATTTTAAATTGACATGAAAAAGTATTAATTTGCCGGATCAGATCTATATGGTTATAAAATAACCAGACTCATACCTCACTTTTGACAAAATATGAACTAAATCGTACAGATGCAACTTAGCGAAATTAGGCTTCCAACAAAATATTTCCACCTCGTACATTTTTGACCAAAATTGACATATTAATTTGACGTGTAAAAAGTATTAATTTGTCGGATCAGATCTAGATAGTTATGAAATAACCAGACTCATACCTCACTTTTGACAAAATATGAACAAAATCGTACAGATGCAACCTAGCGAAATTAGGCTCCCAACAAAATATTTCAATGTCATACATTTTCGACCAAAATTGACATTTTAAATTGACATGTAAAAAGTATTAATTTGTCGGATCAGATCTAGATGGTTATGAAATAATTAGACCTGTACCTAACGTTTTTTAAAATATGAACAAAATCGTACAGTTGCAACCTAGCGAAATTAGGCTCCGACCAAAATATTTCAATGTCATACATTTTTGACCAAAATTGACATTTTAATTTGACATGTAAAAAGTATTACTTTGTCAGATCAGGTCTAGATGGTTATGAAATAACCAGACTTGTACCTCACTTTTGACAAAATATGAACAAAATCGTACTGTTACAACTTAGTGGAATTAGGCTTAGAGCAAAATGTTTCCATGTAATACATGTTTGGCCAAAAATACCATTCTAATTTGATATGAAATAAATCATAAATTAATTACATGGAAATATTCTGTTCGGAGCCTAATTTCGCTAAGTTGCATCTGTACGATTTTGTTCATAATTTGTCAAAAGTGAGGTATGGGTCTGGTTATTTCATAACTATCTAGATCTGATCCGGCAAATTAATACTTTTTCATGTCAATTTAAAATGTCAATTTTGGTGAAAAATTTATTAAATGGAAATATTTTGTTCGGAGCCTAATTTCGCTAGGTTGCAACTGTTCGATTTTTTGGTATTTTTCTAAATGTGAGTTTTTCGTCCTTTAACCAAGTTATCATAATCTTGCCAATTTAAAAATTGTTTTACTTCATTTTATTAAATTATTACATTTATTTTGTGTGATTTTAAAAAACATTTTGATATTTCATATAATAAAATTCGGGGCTAACTTCACACTAGAGTTAGAGGGATATAATTATGTTAGTGTTGCCTGATTATTTTTTTTTAATTTCGGAGATAAAATCAAAGGATAACTTCACATACCTATCAGAGGGGTAGAAACTACCCTATGTCCATATTAGGTGGAAATAACCTATTTTTTGATTTTTTGATTTCAACGGAAAGCGATTTTTTGTGTACTTACCATTGACCCACATTAAATTCTATACTGGAATACCTGGAGATAAGGCCATTAAGCGGAATATATGACCAGATAGGTGAATATTTTTTAGTATGGAATTTGATGTAGGCCCTAGGCAACAACGGTTTTTGGTTAAATAACAAGTCCGAAAATAGGTTATTTTCACCTGATATTGACATAGAGTAGTTCTCACATTTTAGATAGCGCATTGTCTTATCTGGCTATATATGAAGCTTTGTGGCTATATCTACGGAAATAAGAATTTTCGAATTGCTACATAATTAATTTAATTTTAAAATTTATTTTATTATTTCTTTATGGTTTTAATATTGTTAAAAATCCATGTTAGTGTTTTCTTGTGCTTTGGAAATTTTAGTTTTTTTACACTTAACATTTTTTTATCAAACTGTTCTTGTTTTCCATTTCTCAATTTTCTTTCGGGATAAGACTTAATTTCAATTACGTTTTACACTATTTTTGGGTGACTACACTTATCTAAGACACCAATCATTGACAACAATCAAACAAATTCATTATCATTGAATATACAAAACTGCCAATAGCTATGAAAAATTTATATTCCAGAAACCACTCCAAATTGCCACTTAACCTTAAAATAAATTTAAATGTTCAACAAGTGTCCCACAAACTGCCATCGAAATGAACAAAAAATAATAAATTATCTATATTCCAGCATTAACACTTCATCGAAGATTCATTTTCACATAGCGCAAAGAAGAACTAATCTAATGCCAATTTTCACCTTAACACATAATTGATTGTTTTAAACTTTTCTTGGAAACTGCATTTTAATTGCCCTAATAACTTTTTGAACATTTTCCATCACAGTTGGTAATATACGGTATCCTGATGCATCATTTAAGAACAAAAATTGAAAACATAAAATATCGTTTAATGTGGAAAAAAGTTTTTATAATTTTGGGATAAAAGCTCGACGCCCTAACTTGGAAAAAAAACAGAAAAACAATTTAATTATAAATCATGCAACAGATGCAATTTCTACTTTAAAAGTCATTATATATCTTTGTAAGTTGTTTGTGTTGCCCCCAGGAAAGCTTTTATGTGCACAAATATCATTTTTGTATATAGACGAAGAAAATGCTTCCTTATGGCGGGTATAGGAGTACGAGTACACAATTTTCGATCGATCGTCATCTGACAGCATGAGAACAAGAATAAATAATTGAGACGTTAAATCATAAAAACTGGAAGGAAATTGATTTGAAAATGTTTATAAAAGGCATAAGGACTTCGAAAAGTCGCCTCCGCCCTCGTTATAATTATGATTAAAATCGGAGTACACAAAATTTATGTACAGTCGACGGAAAAAATCGGGCCTATAATATATTTTATCGCAATTCGGGTCATTCATTATAAATATAACGTTGTAAAGCGTTTCCGTTTATACCTTTCGTGCTTATTATTATGACTATTTTTTACGGGAAAACAATTTCCCTACACACCAAAATAAAAATGCGAACGATATTTTCCGTTTTCATTTTTGATAAGGCATTGTGATTTTAACAACATACAACGCAGCAGTATTTTGCTGTGTTTACAGTGGGTCGGAACGCACGAATGAGGCAAAAAGGGTTAAAGTTTTTTTTTTATTTTGATGAAAAGCAAATTTTGGAAAATACTTCTTCAGAATTTTATGCTATCTGTTAATTAAAATTTAAGATGATTTTCACTTTTGCTTTTCCAAATTATAGACTTTTGTTGTCGTTGTTTCCCGTTGTTGTTGTTGTTGTTGTTGTTGGTGTATTTTTGAATTATTCAACAATCTAATAGTTTATTGCGAGTTAATTTTTATTTTATGTACTTGTGTTGTGTTCTACTTGATGTTTTCGGTAAATAAAACAATTTCGAACTTAATTATATTTTTATAGAGCTTTTATGTAAACTTGGAAAAAAAATAAACAGAAAATAAGCTGTTTGGTTGTATTTTGGTGAAAAATTAAAATTGGATTAGAAGACGAGATATAAAAAGGGGTTGATGAATATTTTAGATTTAGGATTTGAGAGAAAAATTGTTTGTTGGGTTGAAATTCAGCTTTTATAAATTTTGTATTTGGTTTATTTCAGTAAAAGGGTTAAATTATTATGGTTGTGTTTAGTATAGGGTTACTAACTGATTATTGGCTTTAATCGAAGTATTATTCAAGGCAGAAAATAGGAAGAACATCGAGTTATATTGACATATTAGGGGTACAAATAGAAACACTACTTTTTGGCAGATTTCAAGTTTATTGAAAATATAACTGGTACAAAGATTAATTATCGAAATATTAAGCGTATGAAGCTAGCCCAGTTTTTCATCCCAGAAAAAAAATCCTCAAAAATTACTATTTCATCTCATCCCAGTTTTTTCTATTTAAACTTGTATAAGACGGAACTTTTGTTTTTCAATTTTTTACACAACAAAAAAATAGATTATTTCATTTAATTTAAAATGATTTGATTAAAGTTAATGATTGATACTGTTTTAAGTTGGTAATGGAAATGTAGAATATGAGAAAATCGTGCCATTTTCCAAAAAAATGGTTTGCCGGAAACGATTCTTTATGTTTTGAATAACTTATAGTACGGACTAACTGTGGCCAGTCGGGCAGCATCTGCCGTATTGTAGGATTCGCACAATCGGCCAGCTTCCAAATGGCCCAATCATATTTCTAGGAGAATGGCAATTATTAATTTTTATATTGTGTTATATGGTTGCTGGCCGATTGCTCAAATTATACCATACGGCTGATACTATCCGACTGGCCACAGTTATTCAAAACATAAAGAATAATTTCCGGCAAATCCTATTTCATATAGTCATCGGGCCATTTTTGCATATCTTCAAATTTCGTGAACCCCTGGTCTTTCAAATATAAAGACATCGATCTGAATAAGTGGTAATCAGAGGGAGCCAAGTCTGAAGAATATGCCGCATGCTGTAAAACTTCCCAGTCTAAGGAGAATATGAGTCCCTCGGTTGATTTTACTGCATTTTACGAGCGTTCTCACGCAGCAATATCACCTTCCGCTTTCCTTGACCCGAAAATTGTCTTTTTTCCTCCAGAGCATCATTTAATTTGATCAATTTGGCCTGGTAACAGTCAGATGTAATAGTTTCACGAGGTTTCAGAAGCTCGTAGTAAATGACTCCTTTCCAATCGTACCAGACACACAGTAACACTTTCCTGGCATGCATATTAATTTTGCAACTGATGTAGATGCTGGCCAGGATGATTTTCTGCGGAACCCGTAATGATTTTGTGCAAACATTCTTTCTTTTGTATCGAGACAACAAGTTCATGCAGATGTCCACTCTTTGGATTTTGTTTTCTTTGGTCAGTTTATGAGGAACTCATTTTCCTTCTTTGTGTATTTTTCTCATTGCAATGAAATCGAAGTGATATCGCTTGGTGAGTAACTGCTAACTGTTCTGCAAGCTTTTTCTGCAAGTTTGACACGGCTTTTATCTTTCGTTTATTTTAAAACTTTAAGTTCTTCGTCTTCAAATTAGTTTACTGCACATGAGTGTGAATCGTTCTCAAGACTAAAATTGCCATCACGAAATCTTGCATCCACTTTTTTACTTCACTTGATTTTTGAATGACTCACAGAATGTCCACTCAAATTCGAATTAATCGATTTAAGAGCTTGCGCTGCATTTTTTTACTTCAAAACAGATAGAATGCAATGACTTAAATGTTTCTGATCGACATCCATCTCTTAAAACTGATGCACTGACAGTGCAATAGCACTGACAGTGCTATTGCCAATTAGCCTTGTTCCTTATAGTGTTAAAATATCAATTTTTTATTAAAATAGTTGTTGAAAGAGTTGGTGGATGCTTTCCATGTGATTTCAGCTGAGTAGAGACAGAAGTAGATTTTCGTTTCGATTGTTTCATTTTAAAATATTCATCTTTAATTCACTTTTCACTTACCCTTTCAGTACATAGTATTCTATTCAAGGAACAACTAAACTTTTTATTCGTTACTAAATTCTTGTAACTGGCAAAGATTTATACCTACTCGCGGTGCTCGCCAAATAAGTCCAAATGAATAAGGCGATGCAGGGGAAATTTTATTTATAGCCACTGACACTACATGTCAAGGCGAGTTATTGGCGCCACGAAACCCATTCCATATCAACGTCTGTTCTCAAGACGAAGGGCGGCAGAAGTAGGCGCATCGAGAACTGGGTGCGTATCAGGTTAGACTGCACGTCTTAGGATGTATTACCAGTATGTGAAGTGGACCTACTCTCACTAAAATTCGGTTATAAAACCTTCATAACGGTCTCGGATAAATTTGTCGTATTGATAATAACAACGAGCTCGGAAAATGTACACGGGAATATGGAACATACAACAAGATTTTTAAGATCTGAGATCTCCAGAACCTTTCGTCCCAAGCGGAAATTTACACTTTGAACGTACTTACATTACAAAAGCTTAGATGGTCTGGGAGTTGGGTCCATAATTTCACCAATGGGTACGCTCTCTCCGACAACGGGTATCAGAAAATTTGTATTCAGCATTCTCATACACCGTCAAGTACGGCAATTTAGCATCGACTTTCAACAATTAAAATGCGGCTAAGAAACGGTCATATCCAATCCCATCATACACAAAACCAAACGTTTTCCGCACAACCAAAGATGTCGGGGTTGGAAAGAAGGCCGTTATTTGCAGACACAACGTTCAACACAAGTCTTGCTTTATTTACATACGAACTTGATGGGCAGCTAAAATAGGCTCAGAATGAGTAGTGTCCAACGAGAATTATCAATTATAAAACAGGTTCTTTTGACAAAGACTAAAATATTTTCAAAAATCCGCGAATTTGTTTTAAAAAACTATTGTTGGTCAATAGTTAACATCAACATAATCAAAACAGATTCAAAAGATTTTGGTACGGAGGGCGAAGATAACATAGATCATTAGCAGAAGAACGCCAAGAAAGCCCCCAAGCCAACTGAAGATGAACTAATAAGGTTGCTACTAAGTAGCAAACAACTATAATATTCAAGAGTAAAACTAGAGGCAGTGCTACTGTAAGGTATACAGTATCTTCAAAGAAAATTGTTAATCGATCTTTCGTTTAAGCCAATTTACCAACACATCATGAAAAAATACTGTGATCTGGAACTATTGGGAATAAATTTGTTAAAGTACCTCGGTTGAGAAGAGTTTTGTGTGCCAGATCACGACATAACCAAAAAAGACAGCACTACAATCATGCTGTATTGTTTGATGCCTAGAACAAAACAACAACTAGAACTGCCACCCAACGCAAATTTAATATCTGCAGAACCACACTCATGAATGAGAGTGACTTTGAAAAGAGATAAAAGTACAGCCTCTGCTATTCATGAAAAAGTTCATGCATAAAATTTTAACAAAGTAAGTATTCAATACAGAAACAACGCCACCAATGAAGCAAGGTTCCTGAATTAGGGAAATATCTGTTTGCGATATAGAAAGTAACATCCTTAACTCAAAAGAAGCTGACTTACTGTGAAGCAGATTAAGGTCGGACCTAATAATAAAACCAGCATAGTTGACAACTATCAAAATATCTATAGAATTAGGGATAAGTATTAGAGTAGCAAATGAGTCGTCATATATACATCTACAAGTAATGAAATTGTCAAACAAATAACATCCCAGCTGTTGCAGAATACTTTTCTATTCGTAGACTCAACAACAACATGCGCCGAAGTGCGCGGGCTCAGCAACAGCATATGCCGTGCTGAAAAATATTTTAAAGAGCAATCCACAAAATGGTGGCGAAACTAACGAGGTACTTACGATGTACGGAACACCGTTAGAATGGGAAGCCATAAAGGATAACCTCATCCCACATTAAGCGGACAAACGAAACGAAGCAAATTTGAAGAGAGACATAAACCTCATATGATTCCACCAAAGAAGGTTGAATAAATTAGTACCAAGTCCAATGAGAATACCAAATACAATCTGCAATTTTCAACAACAAATAACAGGTGGCCCATATAGCGTTTGCAATCTCAACTACCGGTTATTTTGAGTGTGGCAACACTTACGTTAATCGCGTTATGACAGAAAATTGAAATGAAATAGCTACTAGGCAATTTAAGGGTCAATTTGTGAAGCGAGATCGTGAAACTGGATTGATATTGAATCTGTAATGAGAATTTTGCATAAAGACCTCGGTATGAAGGCGTACAAAGTCAATTAGTGCACGAGCAACGTTTTCGATTCGCCAAATGTGCTGTGGAACGCTTGAAAGGAAATGAGCATTTTTACCGAAAAATCATCATTTTCACCACGAAGGCCACGTCAACAAGCAAAATTGGTACATTTCGGCAAGGAACCACTCCTACAGTTAATGGAGAGCGTTACCGAGTCATGATACACGAATTTTTATTAGCCAGGATTCAAGGGAATACACACAAGACATTTGTTTTGAACAGGGCGGGGATCGAATAATCAGCCGAAACGGAGATGTCAATTGGCCACCACGCAGCTAGGATTTGACTTCTAACTTCCGTTAGACTTTTTTTTATGGGGAGCCGTTAAGGATAAGTGTTACCATCTAACCATCTAGAGACTATCCAAGACTTGAAAGATCAAATCAAAATAGCTATTGATGAGATAGGAGCCCATACAATCCAAAAAGTTCTGAATAGGAGCTCACACAAATGGAAAATATTCTGATTGACAGAATGGGATACTGTAAAGTCAGCCGTGGGAGTCATTTGAATGAAATTTTGTTCCAAACATAATGGTAATATCTTTTCTAATAAAAGAAACCGCTTTGAAAAATATTCATTCGTCTTTGAATTATAGAGCCAAATTAAATTGCAAACGTTATATGAGTCATTTTTTAGAACAGCCCCTCACAACTACTTACCAGTTCATAGTCCACTCATAAAAAGCAATTTAATCCATTTTGTAATTTCGCAAAATTTTAAAATAAATGGAAATGCAATATTTTAGACTTGAGAATTTAATATTCAAATGAGGTATTTTATTTAAGAAGAAAATCACTAATTCGAAATTACTAATTATGGTTATCAATAATGTGATCTACTAAATTGTTTAATTCTTAAAAATTGAAGTTAATAAACTCTTGAGCAAAATTTTGTATAATCGGAATTATTTTTAAAAGTAGAATACATTTTTATGTAAAATTTTTAGGTATTTCGCAGTATTCAAGAAACAATTACAGGTAACTCTCCAAGAACACGGTATTCGAAGAACACGAATATCATCATCTGAATCACACTTTTATTTTGTTTTTTGTATGCCATAACAAAAAAAATTAAAACGTAACGTTTTGTTATTTTCATACTCCCGTTTTTTGTGGCCTCGAACAACATACGGTTTCAAAGAACACGGAACCAATTAATTGTGTTCTTGCAGGGTTTCCCGTATTACTTGTTTGTTCTTAATGTTTGATGTTCAATGATCATAATAATTTAGCAATTTTACAAGCGATAAAAAGATATCAAACAGGAGATTTTCAAATTACCTAGGCTCTCATAAGCCGGAACGATCGTATATGCTTCTTTATTTTCTTCATGGTTTCTTTTGGAAATTTGTTGTGGGGTGTTTAATGTAATTTTCTTTTGAATGACACTTTGTAAAAACCTTTCTGTTTCGCCGAAGGACTTTCGAATACATTTTTGGCACGCGATATTAGGATCATTTATGCTTACTGAATATTGCATTGTATTCAACCTATTTCTTGGGGCTACTGACTACTTTTGAAGTATCTGAGCTTTTTTGTTTTGAATATCGATGCATGATGCCATGTATAAGATTCGCTGTTCGTATGATACAAGTGACCAGTACTGATCAAATTAGTAAGCCTTAGCAGTTTTCGAGCGATACACATGTTCTTTCCTGAACCATTTTTCCTTTCTTCGTTTCATAAGATTTTCCATGGTCTCGATTTAGTTTTTCCATTTCTGTTTTTATTTAACATCAAGTGAGGCATTGCCATTTTCGATTATTAGTGCCATTTCGTCAATATTGACGTTTTGAACGATTGATTTCATCATCCGAAGGTAATTCACAAGGTTCAACCCCTAAATTAACTTTATTTAGATTTTCGTGATAATCATGTTCAGTATTGCTCTCTTCATTATATCTATTCTCGAACCTTGAAGCGGCTTTATTTGAAACGGAAAGGGTAAATAGGTTTTCATAATTTTCTTTAACGGAAACAAGATTAACTAGATTGGTTGTAAATCGCAAGAATGGTATTTTGCGTAAATTACAATTTCTACTTTCTAATTTCGATTCCTTGTTAATGTTGGTTCGGTTGTTGAGAATAAATATTCTCATCTTATCTTTCACGAACCATTTTAACCATTAATTGGGCTCGCGAACTCATTTTCTTTATAAACTCACTAGAACGTAACAGCTTAACTTGAATGATTGGCACACTGAACAACCCAACCATCTTAAATGAATTTAGGGAAAGATTTTTTAATATACACAAGCTCAATCGCAGCTTAAATAAGTTTAATACTGTTCTACTTATTACGGAATTTGAACTAATACCTTAAGTTATCAGGTGCGCAACTAAATTTCCGGGTTTCACACCTGGGTTTCACATCTAATTGTGCGAACATGCACCATCGAAAACTACCTGTTAAGATTGGCTTAAATGCTTTAGAAGTGGCGATTTCAACATTAAGGACAGAATGCGCTCCTGAAGACCAAAAACATTTGAAGACACCGAGCTGCAAGCGGTATTGGATGAAGATGGTACGCAAACTCAAGATCAGCTTGCGAAGGCATTATAGACGACTCGCCAAATGGTTGTAATGGAATGTAATGGTTTACATGCTATATGGAAAAAATTCAAAAGGAGTGGAAATGGGTGCCGCATGAGTTGACTGAGAGACAAATGGAAAATCGAAGAGCCACTTGCGAAATTTTGCTTTCACGGCATGAAAGAAAGAGCATCCTGCATCGAATTGCTACGATATATGAGAACTGGATCTTTTTGAAGAATCCCAACCGCAAAATGTGGTGGCTTACTTACACTTGGCGAAGCATCAACATCGGCGGCACGACCAAATTGCGGCATTCTTCGGAAATAAGACAATGCTCTGCGTTTGGTGCGTCTCAAAAAGCATCGTGTACAATGAGCTGCTGGTAAACAGGACGAAACTGTCAATGAGCAAAACGCCCCCTCGGATTGGCCGAGTCGATTTTAAGTTATTCGGTTCTTGTGGATGGCGAATGGCTTGGCAGGGCTATACTTAGCCAGTATCGAAGAAGTGCAAAATTGGTTGGATGAATGGTTTCGGTCCTAAGACCAGAGAGATGGCGAAAATATGTAGATATCGAAGGACAATACTTTAAATAAACCATTTTTCAAAATACCCCGGAAATTTAGTTGCTCACATAGTAGTATGTCGATTACGATAACACACAATAAACACTAAACACTTAAATATATTTCTGATTTTGCGATAACCACTTGACAATTTAGATTTTGTGTTTCTCCCTTTTCAATGGAATCAATTAATTAAGTTGAAAGCTGTTTTTGCACTATTGAGACTTATAAAACGCGTAGGTTAATTTTTGAGGCTTAAGCTGTTAGTGCATGGCCATAAATTTTTTTAAATGTGTTTCAATTTGCCTTAAGTCAACTTAAGCGGTTATGACTTGTGACCACAGAATTGTTTTTTATTAATAAATATTTGTGTGTGAAAATAAGTTCCCAGTAATTAAAAACTTTTATTTATTAATATTTAAACGTCAAACTTTTTTTAATAAGTTATTACAGGTTCATATCGTTATAAAATTCGCGTCACTATAAGTATAAAACCAGGGTTGGAAAAAAACGCAAATTTTATCGATTAAAATATCCATAAAATTCCAAATAAGATTGTAGCAGGCCTTTGATTTTACCGAGTGATCAAAAACAAAACTAAATAAATATTTTTTCTTGGCAGATGTGGTCAAATTGAAACCATAATAAATCTAGCAGTCTTTGCTTTCTCTAATTTCTCCTAAAAATTATGTTTTTGTGATCAAATTTTCTAATTTGTGCCTAAGAAGCAAAGCTTCAATATTTTTATTTGTTGTTGTTAGAATACATAAACTGAACAACATTGGATCAAACAATTTTTCGTAATAATAATAAAAAATTATATTGTTTTTATATAAAATTATAGTTTTTTTCTGTGTGGGTTAAAAAAACCCCACATACAAAAAAAAAGTTGCTCTCAAAACCAGAAAACCAATTTTTATTTCCGTCTGCGTTCTCGTATAATCGAAAATTCAATTTTAATTGGAAATTTCATAATAAAAAGCGGAAAAAGCTCCGCTAAATAAAAAACAGAGTATACATTGTTATTTTATAATTTTTTTGCCTTGATTCTTCATTCGTAATGCAGCCGTTCCAAACGTAAAGTCCACGGACAGAAATTAGTTTAGACAAGCTACAAAGCTCAATATACCACAATACAAACCCTAATTTATTTATATTTATATAAACATTTTATTTGAAACATATATGTGAAAAACGGTTATTTAACCCTGATGCAATATTTTTGTGGTAAAATGGTAATGTGTTTATGGAGAAGACTTGTACTTATTTAAAAATAATAATGTTGTTTGAAATTTATTGTTTTCTTCGATTGTTATACGGAATATTCATCATTCAGCTGCTGCTCGTATCGACATACAAGAAAACCACACACTCAGCTACGAAATATCGAAATTGTAAAATTCCTCTAAACCACCACCACCGGTGCATGTAAGTACTGTGCGTATAATAATATCGATATATTATTTCATTTGCTATAATGGCAAAATCAACAATTGTAGAACGAGCTTTTCCCCATTTTTCCATTAATACGTTTCATTTCACTACAATTCAATTTTAAGGTAATTTAGTTAAACGAACGAGCCCCAAAATATATTTGTGTAGTATATTTGTATACGGCTGTGCAAAGGTTCGATTGAATTATGGCTTTCATGATAATAAATGTACTCAGGCTACTAAATATCAACAACAAAAATACTAATAATAATCTAAAAATACAAGCAAGAGAAATTATAAATAAAATAAGCTTAAAGCTAATAAAATTTATCGAAATGAAAACTATCATAAAATAAAAAACTATATAACTCTTAATTTAAGTTTGGTCGTCGATTGTGATAAAATCAGGAGACAGTTTTATTGCCGTGGTGTATAGTGGCGGCGAGCTTTTATTTATGTGAATTTTTATTTTTATAATACGGAAGTAGTTTTCGGTAAACTTTTGTTAGTAAACAAATCGAAAAAAAATGCAATTGGCGTAATTCAATAAAGACTGCCAACATTGTATTATGGGTGTTGGAGAAATTGGAAATTTTACTTTTATAATATAACATCAGGAGACAGTTCAAAAATACTCGTATTTCGTGTGATGGTAGAGGAAATTGAACTGTACACCTTCCGGAAAACTATTTTAAATAAATTCTAGTGAAATCGATTTTAAATTTTGGTTATATTTTGGTTCACATTTATTTTTTTAATAAACGTATGTGAAAAATCTTCAATATAGTAGAAACAGTTAGAATGTATTTTGAGAGAGCCAACATTTTATATTATTTACCCTAGTCTAGTTTCCGTTGGTTAAGCTCATTGAGAGAGCTTCCACAATCCGGAAAGTAGTTTACTGATACATCTATATGTACCGTATGCAACCGTTTACCAAACTCTTTCAAGAATTTGGTGTTTGGACAATGTGCACACCTAGAAATAATGAATAATATCTTAAACATTTGCAGTTGCAGAATAGAAGGCGGATGACGAAACTTTTCGCTTTTCGTTTTTCTCTCGTTTCACTTTATTTTAATTTATTACAGGCCATTTTGTTTTCTATTGTTCTACATTTGACAAGATTGATTAATATTTTTTATGGCCTCCTCCAAATTTGATGACTGCTCTAGGCCCCGTGGTACACTTTTTATTAGATTTGAAGGGGTTTCAAAAAATGTTTGTTCCCATACGTATCTTGAGTTATTAAAAAAACCGTTTTTATTTAAGCGCTCTTTAAATGGCAGTTTTTCGTCCAAGATCATCCAGAGATTTTCTATTGGATTAAGGTCCGGGCTCTGGGGAGGCCATTTAAATAGTTTGATTTTAATTTTTATCAAATATTGCGTGGCAAGTTTGGAAGTAAGTATGAGATCTTTGTCCTGCTGGAAGATAAACCGCCGTAGTAACCAAATTTTACGTACTGAGTCTTTTAAATTTTCTTTCCACATGTCCACATGTACACCAGCTGTTATAATATTTTCAACTGCGCACAAATTACCAACCACCACCGTGTTTTATTGGGGTTTTTATATTTTGAACCGAAGAGTTGAAATTTGCTCTCATCTGACCAATTTCAATCTTTTCGTCATATTTGTTTTACTTATGAAGGGTTTCTTTCGCTGAATACAGCTAATTTTTCCTTTTTCCAGTAACCGTCGACAAATTGTTCGTATCGAGACTGAAAAATTAGTCATTTCTTTAATTTCGCGAGAAGTTAGTTTTGGATATTTCTTCACTTCTCTGACGGTTTGTCTGTCTTCCTTTTCTGATGTCTTTCGCTTCCTTCCCCTTCCGGACAAATTTTTACATATTTCCGAATTCCTCGTTCTTTAAACAGATTTTTCTCGCGCCAGTGAATGACAGGTTGTTTTTCTCAGCAAGTGGGCGATAGGACAACCCAATATTACGAGGCATATGAAGTTAGCCCAATTTTTCAACATCTTTAAACAATACTTTCATCTCATCCCAGTTTTTTCTATGTAAACTTGTATAAGACGGAATATTTTTTTAAGTTGAGTAAAAAACAACAAAATATCCATCCCAGATTATTTCATTTAATTGTTGTTTTTGTACTAGAGTATGAAAAAATGATTATAAATAGCTTTTCTAAGTAATATGATTTATAGATAATAATTGTTTGTTTTGATTAAAGATAGCGATTGATACTATTTTAAAATATTAATAGTACGAGCTTACAATGACTAAGGGGGTAGTACCAGCCGTATGGTAGTATGGTAGGACGGACAAACTGTGGCCAGTCGGGCAACACCAGCCGTATGTTAGGATTGGCGCAATTGGTCAGATTCCATGTGGTCCAATACTAAAATTAATAATTGCCATTCTCCTAGCATTATGATTTGCCAGACATGATTGATATAGTTTTGAGTGGGTTATCGTAAGGGCTTACAATGACTAAGAGGGCAGTACCAGCCGTATGGTAGTATTGGCGCAAATGGCCAAGTTCCATTTGGCCCATAAAAGAATATGAGAAAATCTCGCCATTTTCCTAGAAATATGATTTGCCGGAAATGATTGGCAACCAACTCAAAACTATATCAATCATTTTCGGCAAATCATAATGCTAGCAAAATGGTAATTATTAATTTTTGTATTGAGCCACCTGGAATCTGGCCGATTGTGCCAATCCTACCATACGGCTGGTGTTGCCCGACTGGCCACCAGTCCGTCTTATAAGTTATTCAAAACATAAAGAATCGTTTCCGGCAAATCATATTTCTTTTTCGGCAAATCTATTTCTTTCCCATGAAATAATGTAGAATGAATATTTTGTTGTTTTTTACTCAACTGAAAAACATATTCCGTCTTATACAAGTTTAAATAGAAAAACCTGGGATGAGATGAAATATATTGTTTAAACAAATTTTATTTTTTCCTGGGATGAAAAACTGGGCTAACTTCATATGCCTAATACTACGGTCAGTTGCAATCCGTTGTCTCAAATCAATTGAAAATTCGTTTTGCCTCGGCATATTGCACACACTAAAAAAATGTCCAACAAGTTGAAAGTTCGTACGTACGCAGAGTGTGTTCACTTGATTTTGCCACCCTCTGTATATGGCACGTGAGTGCGAAGATTATAGTATTTCCCGGGAAATTTATGAAAACCGAGCATGCGATTTATAGGGGATCAATGCAAATTTGCTGCCCTAAACATTCTAAAATTCCAATTTTGCCTAAATAAACGTGTTGTTCTGTTGAAACATGACCTTGTGGCAACCCGATATACACGCTACTTGGATGCGCGGAGTATAGTATTTCCCGGGGAATTGATCGCAAGCAGCTATTATCTGATTTCTAAAGTTTCAAACTATTGATTTTAGATGTCCCATAGGACTTGGAGATCTTCAGTTATGAGTTTTTCAGTATAGTGTCCTCCATCACCTCCCGAATTTATTGTACTTACTTAAGAGTCACCCTATCTACGCCACATGAATGTGTAGATTATAGTATTTTCCCGGGAAATTTAGAAAAACACGCACATTGATATAGAGGGGATTAATTAAATCTTGACTATCCTTGTGTCAACACCGTGAAATCCCAATTATGCCAAAATAAACGTGTTTTTCTATTAGATAAAACCTAGTGGTATAAATACAGGGTGCTTTTTATAATCCAGGTCGATGTTTTTTTAAATAAGTTTTCATTAAAATACAATTTCATAATTAATATTTTAATGATTGATTATTTGGTCTTTTATATTATGCATGAAATATAATGCCGATTAAGTCACTGTCTTTGGCCGAGGCGCAAACGTAAACTTTTTTCATAACATTTTCTCAGACTTCACGGTGTTATTTCAGCAATTTCGTTTCTAATGTTGTCCTTCAGCATCAAGGTTGTGGTTGGTGTTTTATTGTACACCTCTTCCTTCAAGTACCGCCTTAAGAAGAAATCGAAAAATGTCTTTCAATATTTGCATAGTAGAACGAGGTGTCTTGTTGGAACCACATGTTCTGTAGACCTAATTCGGGCATAAAAGTGTTTTCCAACATGTCCCGATCGCGGTCACCAGTATTGTTATAGCATTATCTCTAGCACCCTCAAAAAAATGGTGCACCATACAGTTACTCTACGAGGTTATAATGATCTTTGATGTATCAATTAATCGTTTTTATTCATTTAATGTTTTAAGTTCTAGCGTTTTAGAATTTTTAATTACACAATTCAAGGAGTTCCATATGCATACTCCCCTAACAAAAAACGAGGGCATAAGCCTACACCTGTTAATAGCAGGCATCAAAAGATGATTGCGGCGATTGGGAGAGGTTGTTAATTTTTCAAGGATATACCAAGGTTGTTGACATTTCAGAAACCTAAAATGTACAAGCATACTCTGAATTCGTAAAACTGTTCCAAACAATAGCCCAGTAATGAATGAGTGAGATGGAAAATGGGGTCATATTTCCATAAGCCAAAGCTATATCTTGAACATGAATTAAATATAGACTGAAGTTCAATGAAATGTCTTTTTTAAATTCAAACAAAAAAAACAGCGACACCATATACAGGGTGTCCCAGAATGATAAGCCTGAAGCACCCTAAAGTAGAGCTATTGGGCGCTCAAAAAAAATATATCCAAAGTAGTACCTAAGATATGTAATTTTTTTAAAAAACAGGTCCATTTTTTCACATTACTTTACGTTTCCGATCACCACGGCTACAAATAAATTAAATCCATCGGTTTTTGGTGTTATAATATTCTTAATGGACTATGCTAGTAGATATGCAGTAAATAGTATGAGTAGCTGTTGCACTTTTTTTGAAAAAAAAAATCTAAATTTTAATTTTCAGCATGAAATGTGGTAAATATTTTTTTTTATAAAAGTTTGAGGGTCTTCGGTGAAAAAAATGTATGAGAACCTTAGTGGTCAACTATTTTAAAAATATACGTGTTTAATGCAGATTTTAAAATGGTATAATACATCCTTTTAATTAGAAAAAAGTAGATACGAGGTTATTGTTATTAATATGCAGAAGGAGTAAATTCGATTAAATAACAAAATTTTAAAAATTGGATTATTTCTTGTCTTAAACTGTACCTGATAATAAAGGATTTATAAACTTGATATTTGCTATACCTAAGCGTGCTCGATTAAACGGTAAATAATTAAACATTAATTTAAGCATTAATTTAATGCGCAACTCGACTTGTTCGATATCGCATGTGTTTATTCCGTTTTTCTGGCTTGTATTTGGGCGGATTTTTGTGTATCAAAAAGCCACGTAATCAGTATACGTCACAAGGATACGCAAACATGCATTATATTTATGGTGAATGCAGAAGTAACGCAAATGCAGCTGCAGCCCTTTATAGGGAAAGATACCCAAACGCGTGTCACCCGGATTATCGCGTATTTATCGGAATTCACGGTTGTTACTCGAAAGGAAGGCGAGGTCCGTCTATCTCTACAAGAGCAATAGCACGACGCACTGGAATCGCAAAATCGAACGTGCACCGTGAATTGAAAAAAATAAGTTCCACCCCTACTATATTAGACGCTTGCAAATTCTGGAACCAAGAGACTACTACGCAAGATTGTGTTTTTGTCGACAGATGCCTGAGAAAATAGAACAAGATCCGCAATTTTTTTATTAATATTCTATGGAGTGATGAATCAACACTGAATAGAGATGGATGCTTTAACATGCACTATATTCACAGCTGCCAACTTTCGAATCCTCATCTAATGCGAGAAAACAGGTCTCAGTACAAATTCAAAATAAATTATTGGATCGGCATATTGAACGGAAAGATAATTGGCCCATTTGAATTGCTCGGGAACTTATCTGACCAAAGCTATTTGGACTTTCTTCAAAATGATCGTCGAAATTTATTGGAAGCGGCGTCGAAGGAGGTGAGATAATCCCATTGGCTCCAGAATGATGGGTGCCCTGCGCACTATGCAGTAAACTTTCGGGCGTATTTGAATTCAACATATCGAGATAGATGGATTAGCCGTCTGGGGCCCATTTTGTGGTCTCCACGTTCCCCGAACCTAAATCCGCTGGATTTTTTTACTGGGGTTGCCTAAAAGAAGAGGTCTACTCTAAACAGATCAAGAGTTTAGAAGAGTTACGTAGCCGTGTCCAAGAACCAGCTCCAAAAATTACTCAACTGCGTTATGCGTGACTTCTCAAAAGAGCTTTTATTCGGAGATGTCGGGCTTGTATCAGAGTCGGGGACAGACAGTTTGAATATTTACTGTAAATGCACGTAGTTTAAATAAAGTATTATGTTGTTTTTTATGAATCCCTTATCATCAGGTACAGTTTAAGACAAGAAATAATCCAATTTTTAAAATTTTGTTATTTAATCGAATTTACTCCTTCTGCATATTAATAGCAATAACCTCGTATCTACATTAGATAAAAGGATGTACTCGATTTATACCATTTTAGAATCTGCATTAAACACGCATATTTTTAAAATAGTTCGCCACTTAGGTTCTCATACATTATTTTTCACCAAAGACGCTCAAACTTTCATAAAAAAAAATATTTACCACTTTTCATGCTGAAAATAAAAGTTTAAATTTTTTTTCAAAAAAAGTGCAACAGCTACTCATACTATTTACTGCATATCTACTAGCATAGTCCATTAAGAATATTATAACACCAAAAAACCGATGGATTGAATTTATTTGTAGCCGTGGTGATCGGAAAATGATTAATGATTAATGTGAAAAAATGGACTTTTTTAAAAAAAAAATGACATATCTTAGGTACCACTTGGGATATATTTTTTTATTATTTTATTTTGAGCGCCCAATAGCTCAACTGTAAGATGCTTCAGGCTTATCATTCATTCTGGGACACCCTGTATAAGATGTGGAACCACATACGATTTTATAATTTGGAGTCTTGTTTTAGAGTCGAAGCAGCTAGTAGTACACAACAACATTCTCAATAATAACACAACTCTGCGGCAGACAGCTTCAATATGATACTTTCAACACATGGTTTTATCAAAAATTACGCCCAAATTGCAAACAGCATCGGAGTAACCAACATTTAATCCATTAACATGAATTTTCGGGAAATTATCCGTATTACGATTTGTAGAAGTTGCAATGATGCTTTGCGTTTTACCACTGTTCAAATCCAATGTATTATTTATTGACCGCTGTGTTCCGAAGGGCGACAATATTTGAAGATTTGAAAGTCATCAGCAAATAAGTGATATTTACAGTTGGAAATTATAGATGGCAGGTCGTTTATGTACATTATAAATAGAAATGGTTCTAAGACTGAGCCTTCGGGCACACCTCGGTTGGTACTACAAATATCTGAAACACCACAATGTGTCCTAACTGATTGAGGGCGATCCAGCAGATTTAAAAACATTAATCGACAACCCGACACCGCGAATTTGAAACGAGTTTTGAGTTTCTTAACCAAAATTGAATGGCATTGCTGAAACACTGCTGAAATTTTGAAATTTCAAGGACGCATATCATACCTTTGTCGGTTGAAGGAAGGGTCTTGTATGTGCGATTCTGGCTGATGGGGAGTAGGCAGATCATGAAATTTTATTAGAATGTTGGATGGAGCTTTTCAAATTAGGGTTGAAATGGGGGTTTCCTACGGGTGGTCCTGACTGACGGGTCCAGCACAAGCAGTTTAAGTGACTACATTTATAACAAGTGCGATTTCCAAAAATCATTCGTTAAGTGGATTTCAAAAATTTCAGTTTTAAATTAGGGTTGAATTACGGGTTTTCTATCCCAATTTTGGCTGATGTAGAGTATGCAACCAGTGAATTTTGGTCTTATCAGGTTATATACTTTTAGTCTAAACATTGTGGCTAGAAAACTACGACTCTTTCGTACATAGTTGATCTACTTTAACAGATTTATGCATAAAACGCATGTAAATGGGCTGCAGATAAAGCCGGCCTAGGAGAAATGCTGACCAATTCTGGAGGAGAACTAAAATTATTTTGGCATGCACAGTTTTGCACAATTAAACTAAAGCAAAACATATGCCCTAATGATTAAACAGATCTATGGGATTTCTGGTGTGATAATCACGTAAGAAATCCCACATTATCTCCCAAAATACATTAAGGACAAATTTTACCGTTAGACGCACAAAATTGCACAATCAAATACTACTCGACAAAGTAAGAAAATCGTGGGATTTCCAAAATGGGATTTCTGGCGTGACTCACACAGAAAAGCTTGATAAGTATTACGAAACATTTGCAAGTGTTTACGTTCGTGTGAGCATCAATGATGATCAAAATCGTTCTACGTTTGGTGACTGATTACTATAAATTGGAGGTGCGTGAGACTGCTCAGATATATAATTGGCAACTGTATGGAATTGTTTAAACATGCGAAAGCTCTGTGCGCGATGGATGGCACGCCTGCTTATTTAAATGATTAATTTGTACATGTTCAAGCAGAATCGGAAGAAAAATTTGTGTCGTTTTGTAACCGTGGATGAAACACGAATACATCACTACACACCAGAGACCAAAAAACACTCGTCTGGAACATGGAAAAACAAATACTGCGCAATATTACAGTTAAGTATGAAATTAATTCGGATTTGAAATCAATCCTAAACGACAATATTTGGCGAAGAAAAATATACCGAATTGGGCTATGAAATGTTCTCCAACTCTCTCTCTCTCTCTATTCTCCAAATTTGGTAACCTGTTGTTATTATCTGTTTTTAAACATGAAGAGGTGGCTAATTACCGACACATATGCCGTTTTTGAGGAATTGAGTGCCGACTACTATAAAATAGGCATCGAGCTGGAAACTACTATGTTCAAAATAAATCCGAATTTTTTCATAAAGGTACTGTTTTATTAATCAGGCCCGCAACTTTTTAGGCAATGTGGTATTCCAACTCGTAACCTATACTAATTTTTCTAGAGATTTAATCGAATACCTTAAGCTAAGACAAGCTTCCATAACACCGTTCCATCATTCATATTCATTAGAAAATCATGTTCCTGATGCTAAATTTAAAATAATACCTAGAATGTACTTGGATTGTAAATTTCAAAAAAAAATTATATTTCATACCCGCAGAAATTTTAAAACATGAATTTCCCTAAATGTTTACTTTTTACAAGTAAAATTACAATAAACTGTTGATTTTGGGTATTTGTATAAACCTCCTTAGTATAGATAAATATTGTTCTTTTAAGTCCAGACATAACCCAATCATCTACATACATAAATCCAATATACCACCTGAACTTTGGGAGCTTTCACCATTTAAGTCTTATTATCGCACTCAGCTCGATTTATTCAAACGAAAGAGCTTTTAAAATTATTTTAACTAGGAAGCAATGAGGATGTATGCTAAATTGTCAAAACCTCATCTAATAAATTCCAACTGGGACTAACGCTTTAAAGCTGAGTTTTTTTTCGAAAAACAATTTTCAATAAAAAAAATCCATTTTAATTTAAAGCACTCGTAATACATTTAACACAACCATAATTTGGCCCCGAAAAATACCCAATTATTTTTGTTTTAATTGTAGTCATTGGGGAAATGTTATAAAAAATAAAATTCAAAAGTTACGATAACTAATAAAACAATCCGTCGACAATTTATAACGTTTTGGTGGAGCGATTGGGGTGACGGAGAATAAAATTTTTAACAGTCACATAAAATTAAGGGCTATAATTTTGCAGAAATGAATATGCGGCAGCTGGAGACAATAGATTTTATCTGGGACGCAATATATTTTATTCACCCCCGCAAACTAACTGATACAATTTAAAACCATCACTCAAACCTTAAAACTTATGCTACATTCGTATTATTATAAAGCACAAAAAGCTCTTCCCATTCGATAAAAATTACGAACCTGAAATTGATGGATTTAATAAATTTGTTAAAAACAAAACTATATATACCTTTATACATAGTTGTGTATTATATCTTGTAACAATAATATGATTAAGGATACAAATTAATTTTCCTTAACTCTCCACCCAGATGGAAAATAAAAATGGGGAAAACGGAAATTAAATGGACATGGGGTGTATTTATACAGCAACGATACGATGGTACCAGTAGATATTTAATGAATAATGACAATTCACCACCTGTTAATTAGGCAACAACATTTTTTAGGCAACCAAAATTTTCTCTTATCGGTATAGGTAAACTAGGGGTTTCCCATTTTTCTGTTAAGTTAATTTTTACCATTTTCTTTTGTTATTTTGCCATACAATTTACCTCGCTATATAGAGGTATACACATAAATGTTGTAATTTAGAATAATTGTTGTTGCCTGTTGTAATTCTATTTTAAAATTTATTACATGTAATTGTTTAAAAGAAAATGTCAAGCATTTTTTAAAGCAATACAACTTTTCTATTATTAGTTGGTCGTCGGTGGGAGAGCGCACTCTATATATTGTTAGATATGTACAGGAGATAATAATTATGAAAATCATAAGAAAATTTGTTTTATGTTTTGCTTCCTCAGATTTCCTTGCTGCGGCTGAAATTAAAATAAATTTAATTAATCAGGTAAGTAAGGCAAGTAAGTATATCTCGAGCGAATTCTTCGAAATAAATATTATGACGTATGTTGGGATCTGTTGTATTCTTAAACCAAAATAAAACACACAAAAAGATACAAAAATAATTTTGTTTGGCTTTGGCGAATTAAAATCGAAAAGCTCTACTTAATATATATATACTCATCCGATGTGCTCAATGTAGGGTACACGGATATAGGATACTCTAGAAATAAAATGAATAATTAATTCCAATTACATTTTTTTCCATCGTCGTATTCCATTTTCTATACTTATGATGATTAAACTCACCCACACAACGATAGGAATGAATTGTCTTCAAATTCTCAGTTCCCGATTTCGTTTTTTTGCGATATACGAGTATACACAGATGGAGACACACGTAACAAAACAGGAACTTTTTTCTTTGGTTTTGTTGTTTATTTCAAAAAGAAAGCTTTAAAAATTCAAAAGGTTTTGTGTAGACGCTTGTTGCTACATTTTAATTATATTTAACCAACACCCTACGGAAATCTTGGTGATTTTAATTGTGCTGAATGGACCATATAAATATAACACAGTGATACAATAACTTGATGCGCTTTTAAAGAGCTTTTGTCAAGTTACCTAAAGTTTAGTTAAATAAATGCTTTATTTAATAGATTATCCTTTAGACCCACAGAAAACTCTGAAACCTCAAAGCTGACATAATTTAACCTTCGCAATGTACACAAAGAATATTCTCGATACTCGACAGCGACTCTCCGGATAACATTTTTTAATTTGTTTAATATCAGAACGCCCTTTATATAAATCAGCATTGCTTTGCACGTTTTTTGGACTTTGATTTTTGTCACAAACCGATTGCTGAGTGGTTTGTGGCAAATATTCACGATGTTCACGTAATTATTATTTCTAACAGTATGTTTAATTATATAAACATTTAGATACTTTTTCAAGCACCGACTTATTTGCGTACATTCCTTTACTTTAGTAAATGCGTCTCGCAAAGTACTTTGGGCTGAAACTGCACAAGGTGATAAGATTTTCGATCCGATTAAATTGTCACAAATATATAGGTGGATAGTTTCCAAATTTATTGTGTTGGTACTTTTCATAAACAAATTAGAAGATTATTTCAGAATTTATACGTATTAATTATCATATAAAATGGAGGGGAGCAATTGATGTGGTCAATACACAACGGCAAATGTACATGTTGACCTCGAACACTCTACACTAAAATTGCCTTGTATAATAAAAAATCATTAATCCTGCTTAAATTGAAGAAACAAAATAAGTTCAACCCTTTTTGAAAATTTAATCTTCATTGTAAAAATTGAGAAGCCCCTACGGAAACTGCCACTTGCGGTACACACAGTTTAAAAATTTTTTGTATGAAGCTTTATTCCGAATAGTCAATCCGCCTGGTCTATAGAGATACTGTGTTTTGGTGATGCTATATACTTTTCAAAATACTTGCGAAAGCTTCTATAAAAGCTGCCTATTTCGGTGGACCGATCTCGGTCAAAAGCAAATGGGATCTCCCAATTTATCGAAAATGCTTAAGCCCGAAGTCAATATGGCTGTACAGGGACAAAATTTTTACTGATAAATAGCTTTATCGACAAAAGTCGTAAGTTCCGCTTAAATTTTAGGAAATATATCTGGACTGGCATTAATTGATTGATTAATTGATTAGACTGTAGGACCAGGTACTGGACAAGTGTTCCGGATAACGCCGGGCCTATTCCTACAGCCTGTTTACACATAACAATAAGAAGGATAGGAAAGGTTTTTTTTGGGGACAGAACGAACACAATTCTAATCTACTTCTAATCTACTAGAGGAAGGAAAAAGGCTTGCATCTCTAAACCAGCGACCTGAGAAAACAATATTATTATTTCACGCACATCTGGAAATCTGGAAATTTCCTGAAATTTAATTCTAAATTAATATTTGAATCTTAACATCAGAATCGCACGGTTAGTTATGCGGAATATTGTAGTTAAGACCTCTGTGACTATACGTCAGAATCTGTCCGAGAGTTTTAAAATATATTCACTTGGAAATTTTACTGTCTTAATTTTGTACGAAATGAGAAGTTATGACATAAAATTTATGTAGCGAACAGACCAAGTATTTTCACAACCACAAAACCACACCAATCACAAAAAATCACTTTCTAACATTTATTAGCTTTCATCGCAAATGCACATCGTCACTTCAGTGTGAATAAAAAATACCAACATAATTGGCTGTTCTTGTTCGACGGCCGTCTTTCATATTTTTTATAAATTTGTATTTTTCTATATAGGGGAGAATTCATGGTCAGGATGGTTCAAGTATTTTTTCTTTTCCTCAAATATGTCCCAGTATTTGAATAAAGAAATTTTTTTTAATTTTTTGTTTGAAAAGCTTTTTGAACGACGACATCCACGGGCGTCGTTACATCATTTTAAAAAGATTGTATATGAAATTTGAACCAACATTTTTCTACAATATTTTTCAACAATTAAACGGAAATGTCGATTTTACCAAAAACTGTTTTACACTAAAAATCGGTCTTTCTACAGCCCAGACGGATTAACTGAACATGATGAAACTTCATAAATAAAATTTTTCCATACATTCAATGATTCTAGTATTGTGGTGGACATCTGTTTACCAGATATGGAAGCTCTAAAGGGAAATTTTCTCTTTTTCCGAAATCTTTTAAAAAACTTTTATGGATTGGTTAAAAAATAAATAGAATGTCCTTTAGGCGAAATATTGAATTTGTGAACTAATTCCAATTTCAATTTATAATAAATAATTATTTAAGAAGTCCAACATTTATTAGGATGTCATACAAGAATTTAGGATTCTCTCAAGTAACCGAACACCTTGAGACCAACATGTTTATCAAGAATACTACTATGCTTTCCGATAAGTCGCGATTAGGACCACCCATACTCAAAGCCATCCGAAAAGCCAACAATCCTTCCGCAATCCAATTAATAGCTTTTCAAACGGTCTGGAATATAGATAGTCCACATCCAGATCCATCAGAAAAACATAAAAACATTCCTGGCAAAGGTACCTTGGTAACTTCTCAGATTAGTAAAGACTAGCAAAAAAATTAATTTGATCGCGCAGAAACTACTAGCCTCTCGAACGGTCCGGAACATCCCAATCAGACCCATCAGAAAAACACAACAACATGCCCGACAAACACACTAGGTCCCGAGGCGTTCAACCTCTTGATAAAATCCTAAATAAAATCCTTAAATGTTATCTAAAATGTCAATTGTTAATTCACCTAAATGTTATTGTTTTCCATATTCACCAACACATCTACACATTATTTATTTTTGTTGGTTTAGGATCAAGTTAGTTCCAACTTCAAACACATATACAAGCGTGTGGAATTTGTGCTAAACTAGTCCTAAAGTTAGCTTTCCTCCGTTTTTCTTAAATAATACACTTCAAAATATTTACAAAAAGCTCCTAACGAAGCTGTCACTTCCAGTGGATAATCGATAAAGTTTCATAAAAGATTCCCAGAAGCTGTCACTGCCGGTAAACTGATTGCGGAGTACTCTTAAATTAAGGTTTATCGAAATTGGTTAAAAATGGACAATAATTGTTGGATTAGTTTTAATAAGAAGTTTTTCTTTTACAGGGTAGCACTAAATGTGGAAATGTGAGGGTGCGGTTTTTGATGTGTTGTCTGTCTATGTGTCGATCTGTTTCCTCTCTGCTTCTCAATTGGATTGATTATTTTAATGAAGCATCGTACTTGGGCATTTTCATGTGTTGGGAGGTCCAAGTGGGATTTTGGCGGAGGTCGGCCCACCGGATGTGGCAGCTTATCTTATCTTTTCTTATCTTGGATTACGTTTTCTCGTTTTTTTATGTTACTTCAATTATTTTTTTTCAAGGTAGCATCTGCGATGGCATCGTTTGAGAGCGAAAGGAATTAGGATTGGATGTGTAATAGGGCTGGTCAGGATAGAACTTCATACTTAGAGGTTTTTGTTAGGTTGGGGAGGTGGTAACTTCTTTTGGAGCTTTTTGGTTTTTGGGAGTATTTTGGTATAGCGTTTCCGAGGAGGTTGGTTAGCAACGGGTCGATTCTAGGTTGAAGTTGTAGCAAAGCTGATCCTGATCATTTTTCATAAATGACTAATTTTGATAGAACCCGATTTTTTGCTGGAGCTTGTTCTTCTGCTGGTTGGGCGGATGTGCCGGTTTTTGTTGCGATACTTTTGCGTAGGAACTTTCTTGTTTTTGCTAGTGTTTTGTATTCTATGGGATTTACGGAGAGACCAGGCGGATTCTAAATTGACTTGGCATCTTAATTGGCACAGTACAATTTTCTGGAAGTTGATCGGAAGTGAAATTTTTTATAAAAAAATTGATTTTCACCTCAATTCGTCTAAGTTCTCGTTTTATTTTTGGAATGATTTGTTTCCGAAATAAACTTTTTTTGTTGTTTGTTATTTTGGAGACGAGCCGACGACTACGGTTTGAGATTGTGTGAATGCGCGCATACACACACAAACACAACACTTCACGTTTTCTCCTTAGCTGGAGAGAACAGAAAAAGCAATGGTATGAAAATGTTGTACAGGATTTTAGCATGTGAGCTTCATGAAGGTCAGATGGTGAGAATCTTAAAATTCTTTGGTTGTCTTTAGCCGCCATGGTGTTCAAGTGTTGTAATTTGCATATATTTGATATAAGGGAGGGTCGGATGTTGGCCAGAACATCAACGAAAAATTGTGTTTACTAAATGCTGCATATAAGATAGCGATAATTTCTCAGCGGAAAATAAGAGATTTCGATACTCGCCGCAAGTAGCAGCACTATCACAAAGGATAATATCATTTGTTATCTATTTGGCAGTGAACATTTTTAAATCATTTTGTATCTCTTTCTTCACTAAATAAAACATCCCAGCGGAATAAAACATTAAAAGTGATCCTTAAAATGACAAATTGATTGATCTCCGAAGTGAAGGAACTCAGTAAATGAAATCTTGAAATATAACAATATTCCGTGTTTCCGCCATTCTAAAAGAATGATGAAGATTGTTCTGTGATAGTGCTGCCACTTGCGGCGAGTAGCGAAATCTCTTATTTTCCGCTGAGAAATTTCCGCTTCCTTATAAGCGGCAAAAGATACGTTTTGTCTTGTTGGAAATTTTTTACTGTCGTTCTTCTAGCTACTAAGCAATGTCAAGCTTAAATCATAACTTTACGTAACAAATCTTTGTATTGCTGATAAGAATTTTGCAAAGTGGTTGTGATAAAAGGGGTATAATACCCCAGAAAGAGGTACGTCTGACCACCCTACCTTTAGCTTTGAAGTTTCATTCCGATCGATCAGTCCAACTGAAAAACGGTGTTTTGTCAAAACCCATCATTTCCGTTTAAATCTTGGAAAACTAATTTAGAACAATATTGTTGCAAAATAATTTAGAATTTTTAAGTTCATAATCATTTTCTACGGAAGCTGGGCACTACGGTCGACTGATTTTGGCCAAAAACCACTGGAATCTTTCAAGTTTGAAGTTTTGTCCGATAAATTAATCTGTATGGGCTGTAAAAGGACACAATTTTTACTGAAAAGCGGTCTTCTGACAAAAATCGTCATTTCCACTTAAATTTTGAAAAACTGATCTGGCCTGGTGGTATTGTTGCAAAATTTATTTTAAATCTGTTAGCTACGAAACCGTTTTTGTCGTAAATGATATACTTTTAAAACTACATGCATGATACGAGAAAGCTTCTATTGGAGCTGTTACTTCCGGTGGAAAAAAAGGCATACGGAAGCCCTCACTTTCAGTTTATTGATTTCGCTGAAAATGAATACAGGCAAAAATCTAACTGGTGATCATTGATGATTCGTCCATTACTTATAGTGTATGGTAGTTTAACTGTTTATGACAATGTTGAACTTTCAACCAGAAGCTGAAATGGTGATTTGATATTAGTAACATCTTGCAAACGCATTGGTGCTTAATGTTGAGATGTGGTAGATGCAAGAACGCAGGTTTCAAACTTTTCTATACCAAAGTTTTTGATGTTCAGTTACTCATCTTTTTTCAATTCTTTTTTTCGTCGTTTCCCATCTGCACATTGCAAATTTCCATTCCAGCCTATAGTACTACTAGCATCGAAGATGGGTCGGCCCATGAGTTCTGCACTCTAACAAGGGGTGATAGTTGTGTTCATCAGAATCACGAAATATGTCCTCAACCGGCTTAACTCAGCAAAAGGTCCAATTATAGTTGTTGAAGCGCAGGTCAAACTGAATCATTTCTATTGAAAACGTGACTACACTGATTGATATCCTTATGAAGAAATACATAAACTGATTTGGTAAGATTCAAAGATTTTGTCGACTTCGTCAATAAACTCTGATTGATGTTATTTATTTTGGGATTTCTCAAAAAATTGACCTTGCAAACGTAAATTCTGTTCATACAACCATCTCCGCTGAAGTTGATTTCATGCCTGGTACATACGTAGCTCGCAAACCTAGTAATATTAGTGGCACATATTTAGGCCAACTGGAATTTTGGTGACTTAACAGTCAGTTCTAATTTGTTTACCGTACCTTGAAAACCACATCAACATTTAATTTTTGCGACCGTTTCAGCCAATATATTTGGGATTGGGATTGGGATTGGAATAGTTCGCGCCCATCTAATCGTCAAGATTTGAGATTTATTATTTCGCTCTTGGTCAAACCGTTGTTCTTTTTACACCTGGGTGAGTTAAGTTGCTCAAATTTCCCACGATAACCTTTCTGAATTTGATTGTGTAAGGCGAGATAGCATTATTTAGGTTGATGTCACTGACTATAAACCAACTGCTTATGATCTGAAATATCTGACTCCTAAGTAAATGGCGAGTAGTTCACAATCATGCGTGCTGTACTCCATCTGTATATCATCCAGCATTTTCGAAAAATAATCCAACGGTTGTGCTTGTTGATCTATAATTTTGTGTAAAACTGCACTAACTGCTTTTACAAAATTCAAAAGCTGCGGTTGTAACGATGTCCCATACAAGTGACGTTTTGTCATTCTTCTTGTTATCCTTGATTATGTGTTGCAAAATCATTTGCTGGTTCTATGGTCTATTTTTCAAATTTAAATTTGGATAGAATAGAAACACAAAATCCAAACCGCGTAAAAACTCTACGGTAAACTTTTGAAACGACTGGGCCGCGTTGCATAATCCAAAGGTCATGTATAAAAATTCGTACAACCAAAATGGTGTAAATCAATTTTCGAAAATATTGTCGCGCCGTAAAGAATATGACTGCAGTCATTGATATAAGACAGTAGATATCGATCAGGTTTGGTGATGGCATTCTAAAATCGGCGCATTGTCTCCACGAAACATGTTTTTTAATCAACATGTGAAGCGGTTATGACCAATTACTTTTTGATGGTCTGCAAATGACCGGAAGCATTAATTTGGTGTCGAATCGACTCGATGTCTCTTTGTCCAAATTTCATGTCTAATTTTATTTTGCGATGTGGGTCCATTATTTTTGAAATGATTGAGGTCTCGCGACTCGTATAACAGCCAGCGACCCAAAGGGAGCATTAGCGTTTTTGTTTTCATTAACAAATTACTTACATTGATTGCAATACCAGAGACAATTTGACCCAATTAGTGGTTACTTGACCTAGGTTAGGTTAGGTTAGGTTTCAGTAATTACTATTGCACACTTAGGCCAGCTTTGGCTCACTGTGATACCACAGATACCACTTTCACATAAGGTAAACGATCTCGCACATTACAGCTTTCGATATCAGAGAGGCTGTCCATAGTGTATTTGCAGCTAGCGCAGGACATGAACATAGAAAGTGAATGAGAGTCTCCTCCTTCTCCTCGTCCTTGCAGCTTCATTTGCATTAAGGCCCAGCCTGGTAAGTACCCTAACAATTCTACCTAAGCCATGCACCCATAGCGTGATCAAGATCTTGGGTCGCTTCAAGCTCAGCTCAGGACATACTTGCTTCGCTATCTTGCCAGTCGGACTGTCCAGCCACGTATCATTTTCCAAGGAAACTGCTTTCCTATGACTTGCTGCTTTCAACACAGACATAGGTCTTCCTACACATTCTCTCACTGGTACCAGTTTGAGAGTCGTATCGTACCTTGCTATTTCGGCAGCCCTGCAATTACCCTTGACGTCAGAGTGGCCCGGAGTTCATGAGTTCACTCATCTCGTTAAGAGATGTGTGACAATCCAACGCCATCCTCGACGCCAGGGAAACTGAATCCAGTGAAAGAATGGCCACTCGACTATCCACACAGATACTGATATCAGTCAACGATATTACACTGCGCTTCAACCAGTTCATGACCTCTTCAATCACTATAACTTCAGTCTGATACACACTGCAGTAATCAAGTAGACGAAAAGATAGACTTACATTAAATTCCCCACCAAACACACCAGCCTTCTTCACTCTTTCTATCGTGTTTGGTTCTAACGGAGCTTACCGTCGAGAAGAATCCCCAGGAATCGCGCTTTATCAGTAAGGGCCAGCATAGTACCATTTAAACCGGAATTTTTATGTCCTTGTGAAAAGGACCAGCTCTGTTTTAGATGGGTTAATCCCCAATCCACATCTACTGGCCCAACGTGTAGTGATTGATAACGCATTGTGCATCTCATCTCTGATTGTATAAAGGTGCTTCCTCGAGACAGCTATCGCTACGTCGTCGGTATAAGCCACCACACCCATTTCTTCCCACTCCAGTTCCAATAATAGTCCATTGATTACTACATTCCAAAGAAGGGAAGAGAGGACACCTCTCTGGAGTGATCCCAAACATCCCCGTTTTATAACGGAGACACTAATGTTTCGTGCGACATCTGTTGCAGATATTGGTTGTTATACATATGACCGAACCCAGCGACAGACCATATGGCATTTTCATATTAAAGTACATACCAAGGCCATCATAAAAAACCATGTCTAGATATGGGACTTTTGACTTCTGTAGAACAAAATTTTTGATTGAAGTTTCGTGCAACACCTGTTGCAGATGGTGCTTGTTATTCATATGACCGAACCCAGGGACCGACCATTTGGCATTTTTGTATTAAAGTATATACCAAGGTCATCTTAAAAAGACATATGTATTTATGGGACTTTTGACTTCTGTAAAACAAAATTTTTCATTGAAGTTTCGTGCGACACCTGTTTCAGATAGTGCTTGTTATTCATATGGACCGGCCATTTAGCATTTTTACCCTTTAGTATATGGAATCGATTATTTATCATTTTTAATCATTACACTGATGCTGTACAATTGTTTTAGACACTTTTTTATTTTTACATTGGGCATATTCAGCACATTAAAGCCTCACTTTCAAATGAATGTTTCGATTGTGTTACACGATTTTATTCGGATTCGCCTAATCGTTCTCTAATTTTTATTTTTTTACATAAGAGCAACATTTAGGGAAATAGTTAACCAAATACATATTTATAGCGTATACGTATACGAGAATTTTTTTTTTTTTGTTAAGTATTTGATAGGCATACCCTTCTGAGCTTATCTTTACCATAAAATAGAAAGGGAAAGATAAATGTAGTACGAGAAGGAATTGTGCTTACAACATTCAAAAGCATGTGTTCAATACTTACAGACCATCTAGGTCAAGCCATTATGTCTCATTATTATGCGCGTTTGATCTAATCCTCAGTATTCTAGTAAAAATCGACTGTTTTATAGGAACACAGTTCGTTTAACTACTACTTTAAAGTTCGAACCTTTAAACAAGTATTATTAGAGACCCTCGCAGGTTCAGGATTCCTAGTCAATTCGGCCGCTGAACCGTGTTTTATGTATCCCATTTCTTTAAATAATTAGGTGATAATCGAATGCGGCAGCAGAAGAATACATGCAATAACGTATTTCAATTACTGCGTTCTATAGAAAAAAAGTGTCAACAGTTGACACGGACGCACAATACGTTAATTTAATCCAATCAAAAGTAGTGGCTGCACACTATCAGGTTTAGCCCCAGAAGCTGTTTCAGAAAACACAAGTTCCGGAAAATGAACCAACCAACAAAAAATTCCACGCACTTCGGATTTATTGTGAGACATGATATAAGCTCTAATCTGATCCTGCTTTTAAATTTTTTCTACATTTTGATTTTGCTTGAGTTCCAAAATTTTTTAGAGCAATAGCGGAAATTTTCCGTCTGAAAAATCTAATAGTTTCACAATTTAACCCATTGCTGAACCCTTTAATTGTTGATCCAAAAAAATTTTCAAAACGCAATGAAAACCTAAAACTTATGGTGTTTCAATAATTTATGGCCGATTTACTAAATATTACACACGCCTCCCACATTATTGTATAAAAATTGAGTGTAATTATTACCAAATAAATTCACAGGCAATAAATTATTCGTTCTGGATGTACAGAACGGTATACTTGACTACCGATCAAAGCAATTTATACTCCAAAGCCCCATAAATTTTTCTTACACCATTTTCTTCGGTAATAAAGGAAAGAAACGACATAAAATCCAATCATATAACGGGTGTTTTTTTAGGAGGTTTGTTTTTCCGATAGATGTCGTTTTATTTTATGACAGTTGTTTTGACAGCTCAAAGTGGCATTTCTACTCAGTATTGTTTGGCAAATCATTATGAATAGGTTAACTCCAGAACAACGTTTTCAAATCGTGGAAATTTATTTTCAAAATCAGTGTTCAATTAAAAATGTTTATAGAGCACTTCGTGAATTTTATGGTGCACATAATCGTCCGTCAGAGACCACCATAAAGAACGTAATTACCAAATTTCGGTCTACATTCACTCTTTTGGATGCCAAGCCACCGACAAGAATGAGAAGAGTTCGTACAGAAGAAAATATTGCTGTCGTTGAGGTCAGTGTCGAAGAAAACGACAATTTATCGATTCGTCGTCGTGCTCAGCAAATTGGACTTTGTCCATCGACTTTATGGAAAATTTTACGTAAAGATTTGGGTTTGGTGCCATACAAAATTCAATTGGTGCAAGAATTAAAGCCACACGACCATCGTTTGCGCCGTGAATTCAGTGATTGGTCGTTAAATCAATTGAACGAAGATCCATTTTTTTACCGTAAAATTCTCTTCAGTGATGAGGCGCATTTTTGGTTAAATGGATACGTCAACAAACCAAATTGTCGCATTTGGAGCAAAGATAATCCACACGCCGTTCTAGAATTACCAATGCATCCTGATAAATGTACTGTTTGGTGCGGTCTATGGGCTGGTGGGATCATCGGTCCATATTTCTTTAAAAATGAGGAAGGACGACGCGTTACCGTGAATGGAAATCGATACAGAACCATGTTAAATGAGTTTTTGTTGTCAAATCTTGAAGATATGGATATGAATGAAATGTGGTTTCAACAAGATGGTGCCACTTGCCATACAGCACGTGAAACAATCGACTTATTGAAAGAAACTTTCAACGACAACATTATTTCGAGAAATGGTCCGGTGAATTGGCCTCCGCGTTCGTGCGATTTGACGCCACTCGATTACTTTTTGTGGGGATACGTGAAGTCATTGGTTTATGTGGATAAACCTCAATCGATTGACGCTTTGGAAACCAATATTCAACGTGTCATTGCTGACATACGCCCTCAAATGCTTGAAAAAGTGCTGGAAAATTGGACCTCCAGAATGACATTTGTGAAAAATAGTCGTGGTAGCCATATGCCAGAAATTGTGTTTAAATGTTAAATGCCAAAAAATTATCTACCAAATAAAAAAAAATTTTGGTCATTTCATAATTTTATATGTGTTTTATTCAAAAAAAAAATCGGCAACCTCTTAAAAAAACACCCTTTACAACGCAATTGAATAAAAGTTAAAGAAAAGATTTTTATTTTCGATAAAATCTTCTTACAGCAAAGAGTTATGTTCATTGCGCTTGTACATTACAATAGCAACATTAACTTCTCCCGGGTTCCCCTGAAGAGGGAAGAACAATGATTCTGAGTATTTTCTATGTATTGTCTATGACAGTGCAGTACGTCCGTTCAAAAACTCATTTGAAACTAATTCCAATCGCGAGTGCAATTAATACTCATTTGTGACGCATTGTGCAAAAATGTTTAGTGATATAAATTTTTTATTATGTAAAGTGCATTAATTAAATTTCGATAACATCGCATCGTCACAATACATTTTTTATCAAAGTAATTCAAAAACAATTACTATTGTAAACTAATATCAACAAAATACACAAGCTACAGTTATTTGTATATGTAGGTAAATAAACAACTCGTTTAATGATTTAAAAATTCATCGGCGGTTGACATTAAAAAAAATACAGGTGGACTTCGTTTAACGTTATCTTGGGTTCTCTAATACTTATTCGTTCTGCTTTTATCTACAACATTTTTCCCGCTATTTGTTGCTTTCGGTATAAGTAATTCGGTTTGCACCGAGTTTTACGAGGGAAGTCTGTAAAATTTGTATACCTACGATAATATCATACTAATATTTATTTAGTTTAAAAACTATTTCATAATTTGAAAAATAGATTGCGGTATAATGTTTGTTATCCTAATGTCCTAATATCTAAAATATGAAACTTTACAAAAATGTCATATTTAACGTTAGGTTTTGTATCGACCTTGCAATGCCAAATATGATCGCACCTATAAAATATCGCACAACACAAAGCTCTGTCGTATCAGTTTTAAAACGACGTTCTCTTTATAATATGAACATGTAGTAAAACGTCTTATCTTTTTATCAGTTTAGAGCTAACAACCCAATTTCAAGTGTAACGATTTTTCAATACCAATCTAAATATTATGGAAGCGCACACCTTGTTATCTCGAAATTTATTTATTTATTTTTTATAGCGAAATTTTACTCCATTTAAAATAATTACTAATCCGTAAAGTGGAATTTTTATTTAGGTGCTAAAGAAATGTTGCTAGCATATGTACATACGAATAGTACAACTTTTATGTTGTAATGCAATAATACTCGTACACTAATGAACTCGAACATAAAAATTATAATTTTACATTTAACATATTCTCGGTACGAGATTTGTCGTTGCCGTGGAATTTTTGCTTTAAACATATTATACAACAAGGTATGCACTGTTCAAGATGTGGAGGAAACGGAAATCAGCAAAATACTACATACTACACAACTTACATGGAATGATAAAAGCGCTCGTTGTTGCTTTCTTGTCGTACGAGTCTGTTTAGATTATTATATCTGATTTTCTGCTACAGCGTTTGAACAAAAATTAAATGGAAATACGACTCGAGTTTTTAGTGATGGCATGCTTTGTATTCATGTTCATTACTCTCAAACACGTACAAGCGTCTCGGGAGCCGTGTATCTTAAAACGTTTAAATTTTTCATACCAGTAAAACTAACGAATGATACAATATAATTTTCTGTTCGCTGATTTTCTGCCCTGGACTTTAATTAAACCACTGCTTAACAATAATTATTTTTGTCACGTTTAAGAATGTGGAACCTAATTTCGAATAATCGTTTTAACGTGAAAAAACAGAATTATGGTAAATAATTACAAATCTATTCCTAATTTTTATTTGTTTTTATTTAAATTACGCACGCAGCTGAGGCTCAATCCGGATGTCGAGTCAAGAGTTGCAGAAAAGCAACTATGGGTTGTGCAATGCTTTAGAAATAAACTATCGGAGCTCCCAAGGCCTAAAGATAAGTGAGGTAGAAGAGCATATAACCAGAGAGACATTAGGGACCATTGTATAGATGATAAGTTAGCCGGAACATCGCTATGCGATCGCTGATGATTTGAAACTGGAGACTAAGAGGGATACTACTTCTGAAGGCTACATTTCTGAACCTTGGAATCAGAAACCGTATGTGAGACCGAAGCTGAGTTATTGATGAATTGGCTTCTCGCCAATTTCTTCTGTATAATTTGACCTACTTAATTTATTATTAGTTCATATTTGTTATTGATAGATGTCTCTAATGTTGACAAAACTGATTAATATTTAGTTTTACACTGTACACTTAGTTAATCAATCGCCGATAAAAACTGTTTTCAACATTAAATTTTTTAAATTTAGTTCATATTTGTTATTGATAGATGTCTCTAATGTTGACAAACAATAAAGTGGTAAGTGCTCCACTGTAAACTTAGTTGATCATTAGAAATGTTTTGAACATTGAATTTTTTTATTATGTTTAGGTTCCACATAAATTTAATCATATCCCACAACATGCACTAAAATTTATATTACCGCTTTGTGCGTCTCGTGAATTATTTTGTCTTAATTTTCAACTAACTAAATTCAATAACATATTCGTTATTGACAGATGTCTCTAATGTTGGCAAACAAAAAGTTTTGAATATTTAGTTTTACACTGTAAATTTACTTGATCAGTTGCTGATGAGAAATTTTTTAAACATTGTAAATTTTAATCACATCCCACAAAATTCACTAAAACTTAGATTGATGTCTTTCGCCAATTTGTTTGACTTAATTTTCGACTTACTAAATCGATATTAGTTCAAAGTAGGTCTCTAATGTTGACAAATGATAAAATGCTTAATATTTAGTTCTACACTGTAAACTTAGTTGATCAATCACACATTAGAAATGTTTTGTACATTGAAATAGATTTATCAAGTTTAGGTTCCACATAAATTTCATCATATCCCACAAAATGCACTAAAATTTAGATTAATGCTTTGAGACTCTCGTGCATTATTTTGTCTTAATTTTCGACTAACTAAATTCAACATATTTGTTATTGATAGATGTCTCTAATGTGGACAAACAATAAAGTGCTTAATATTTAGTTCTACACTGTAAACTTAGTTGATCAATCACACATTAGAAATGTTTTGAACATTGAATTTTTTTATTAAGTTTAAGTTCCACATAAATTTAATCACATCCCACAAAATACACTAGAATTTAGATTAATATTTGGTTCTTTCTCCAAATTGTTGACTTAATTTTCGACTAACTAAATTGATGATTAGTTTATATTTGATATTGATAGATGTCTCTAATGTTGATAAACAATAAAGTGCTTAATATTTAGTTTTACACTGTAAACTTAGTAGATCAATCACACAATAGAAACGTTTTGAACATTGAAATAGATTTATCAAGTTTAGGTTCCACATAAATTTAATCATATCCCACAAAGAACACTAACACTTGGATTAATTTTTGGTTCTTTCGGCAATTTGTTGTTTTAATTTTCGACTAACTAAATTGATGATTAGTTTATATTTGATATTGATAGATGTCTCTAATGTTGATAAACAATAAAGTGCTTAATATTTAGTTTTGCACTGTCAACTTTGTTGATCAATCGCACATTAGAAATGTTTTGAAGTTAAATAATTTTAATCATGTCCCACAAAATCCACTAAAATTTAGATTAAAGGTTTGTGTCTCTCGTGAATTATTTTGTCTTAATTTTCGACTAACTAAATTGGTGAATAGTTCATATTGGTTATTGATAGATGTCTCTAATGTTGACAAACAAAAAGTTCTGAATATTTAGTTTTACACTGTAAATTTACTTGATCAGTTGCTGATGAGAAATTTTTTAAACATTGTAAATTTTAATCACATCCCACAAAATTCACTAAAACTTAGATTGATGTCTTTCGCCAATTTGTTTGACTTAATTTTCGACCTACTAAATCGATGTCAGTTCATGTTTGTTAGATGTATCTAATGTTGACAATCAATCACACATTAGAAATATTTTGAACATTGAAATAGATTTATCAAGTTTAGGTTCCACATAAATTTAATCATATCCCACAAAATGTACTAAAGTTTAGATTAATGCTTTGTGTCTCTCGTGAATTATTTTGTCATAATTTCCGACTAACTAAATTGGTGAATAGTTCATATTGGTTATTGATAGATGTCTCTAATGTTGACAAACAAAACAGTGGTTAATATTTAATTTTACAATGTAAATTTAGATAATCGCACACATTCGAAATGTGTTGAACATTGAAGAATTAGAAAAATTTAATTAGAAATCATGTGCGATTTTTTGAGCCATCTAAATGGAATGAGTTAACCGTCGATGAAATTTCGGCAAATAATTCGGTGTGAGGCGCACAGCATAAGTTCGTTTAATGACTAATTTTGTGCAAGGAGATTAAATTTATGTGGAACGTGAATTGAACTGTTGCGCTTAATGGGACAATTCCAAATTTGTACATACGATTGAATGGTGCGTGAAGTTTAAGTAAAGAGTTTTTTTCAATTTTATGTTAAACGAAATTTAATTCAAGTTTTACTAAAAAAAATTAAACTATCTAAAATATTTGTTATTAATATTGTTGTTGCCTCAAATTTCTACAACATGTATTCCACTTGAATTGTATTGTTAAAATTCTACTGTAACACAAATACATCACTTAGCGGTCGAGTGGTTAATATGTACACCACCAAGTGACATATAAACTTCAGCTCTGCAACCTCGATAGGAGCTCATTTGTATATGGACCCTTCCAGAGGCATTGTGCGTCTTTAGATATTTGGTTTCAGTTTTTGCACAACTACACCAAATCACCTACGGATCGATCGTCATGTATTTTCATTGTAGTTCTTCTACGTTGCATTTGCGGCCTTGGTCAATCGGTTAGTTGAACCCGTATCCTTGGACCGCTCTTCCCTGCTCTTTACGTCTAGTTGTAACTAGTCTAGATTCCCAATGGGTATGTTTTGCATTGAAGTCTCTTCCAACATGGAACTTTTCTTCTAAACTTTTTAGGAACTTTATAAAGTTGTCTACCTTTATGTTATATCGTGGTGGACAGTAAACTGCAGAACCGGTTAATGAATGATTTTTTGTCTTGATGCTGTTGCAATTTTTAACAATTATCGCGCTTCCTCCTCTTACGGTATTGTGTGGCATACTTGATATCCTACGTGTGTTTCAGATATGAAACAAACATCAATTGTTGATGTCAAAGAGCATTTTCAATACCTGCTGTTGTTGCAATCGGCCATTGGATTCATTTATTGCAGGAGCTATGCTGACTCTTTTTTTTAGTTATTTATGTTGTTTTTGTTAGTTGATTTTGCACAAATTAATGACAGTGTAAGAATCATAAACGTATAGTATTGACAAGTGTAAATACGATATGATGCTTACAGTAGTATTTATTTACACAGTGGGCGAATGTAGAAGTGGGTGTCACTGAAACTTCCTAATCGGACTACCCCATTCTAAATCTAAATTTAACCCCAATCGGACCATTTCCATTGTTCAAAAACGGTTTCTCATATCAAAATACCTCTACATTTGGCCAACCTCCAAATCGTATGTAAGGATCGCATAAGTATCCTACCTTATCATCGTAAACATTTACTCCTAGACGTTTAATTATCAAAGAAATACTTACTAATAATTATAATTTCTCTTTCTCTTATTAGATTAAGTGGTCTTACGATTAACTGGCCTTACAATTAACTTGGCTTACGTGTAACAGGAGTGGAGGCCATGAGTATGAAAACAGCTAGCAATATCACACACGACTGCTGTACTTATTCCGAATCGAATACTGACTGTTAACAGAATTAACCGTTCGAATGTTCAGGAGGACTTCATTGGCTGACTAGGGCTCATGGGTTAGACGTAAGAAATAAAATAAATAAAAGAAAAAAATGAAAATTTGATACGTAATTATAAATTTGCTTGCGCATGCCTGTCAAGTAATAAAGATGTCGTATGAGCAGCTCACGGTTCGTTATGGAATTGTTTTATTACTCCTTCAGTCATTGTTTGAGGTATCCATATTTTCCATAGAGATGTATCGACTTTTATATATATTCTGTCATTTTTTATCTTTAAAGCAGAATAATTTTAGGGAGCCTCCAGAATTTAATCTTTCTTTATCCCTTGAGTGGTCCGAGATCAAAGTAAAGCGATATTTTTTTACCGAGAGGACAGCGGCTAAACACTCTAGCTCGGTGCTTGAGTAGTTGGAATGGGTCGAATTTAACTTCTTGAACATGAAGACAATGAGTCGCTTATGCTCTTCATCATTTAGTTGATATAAAACGCCACCTACCCTCCTACTTTTGCAAGCGTCGCACCTAATGAAAAATTGTTCAGCTGTGGCGCAGTTGCAACTTGTCAGCAAATATTTTATTTATTTCTCAAATACTTACTGAGCCTCCAGCGCGCCCAGGAAAAATGAAGAATGAAGCCAATCTTCGAGTAATTTGGGGTGAACCGTTGATACCATCCGGTCATACCCAATAATCGCCTGGTCTGTTTAAGTGAGATAGATTGCGAAAAGTTTCGGATTGCCTACACCCTATAAGGGTGAATTTTTAGTCCACCACTTTCTACGACAACGTCTAAATATTTCACCTTTAAAGGTATTTGCCAGAACGAGTACTTAAGGTCAATGCTGGAGATGATGAAAGTGTTATTCAAGTGCTCGAGTATTAATATCACCGACAAGGATAATGAACTGGAGATTTCCACGATAACCCTGAAACATGCAATCCAGTTCTGTATACATATATGAGATCTTGGATTGCGGGTGATACCGCATAATGTCGCTGGTTTATTGGAGCGTAATTCCAACCGCTATGCGATTTTCAATTATCTAAGTTTGCCCTACCCCATGTTCTTCGAAAGACGGGTAATCTTATCACATTTTGGCCGAAATTGGTCCGCTGGAAGTGTCAGCCTCCACGTTTTCCCACTGGAAATGACAGCTTCAATAACAACTTTCTCGTTGTTTTCATGTATACCAGTGTTTAGATCACTTTTCCAAAATGTAGGCGGAATTGACGAATTTTATCAAAAAATTGCTTTTCACTAAAAATTTGGTCCCTGTTCAGCCCATATCGGGAGGAATTTTCATACTTAAGCTTTTTTCATAAATTAGTAGTACATCACTTGGTGGCCGGGTGTTTAACTTATACACCACCAAATGTATTCAAAGGTCGCGAGTTCGAAGCTAGTCAGATTCCATAATTTTGTTGAGGCGATTATTATTCTTCACATCAACGATAAAGCCGGATCTAGTATACCTCCAATACTGATTGGAATATGCAGACATCAAAAGCAATTGTAATCAGCGGCGATAATAGTCATGGAAAATACTGGAATTAACAACGGCGGTAATCATCAAAACAGGGGAATTTGGTGACGTGGATGGAGTATTCGCGAATACCACTACTATAAAGTGATTTATAATTTCAATACACTTACATCGCCAGATGCAATAAAAATAATAATCTCGAACAGCGATAAACACGTATATAAGCGTCAGCAATTTGGGCAGCAGGGACAGTTTTAATGTTTAACCATAGTGTGCAGTGCAAGTTGAAAAGTAAACAGTCAAATTAGTGGATTACAGTAGAAATTAAATTAGTTGGCGAATAAAGTTTGTAACTTTAAATCGACTGACCAAATGGCACAGTGGTTAGCTTGGGCGTTTGGATCGAGAGGTACTGTTTTCGAATCCTCATAGGAGCAGTATGGTCCTCGAATTGGCTTACACTGGCGTAAAAGTAAGGACGAAAAAAGCAAACCGCGAAAGAGTTGGAAGAGCCTTGGCCCCCGAACAGATTTCAGCGATAACAAAAAAAAAAACTTTAAATCGCTGAGTGTTTTTATTTGCAAAATCCAGTACGAACGGCCGAAATTCCTAGGAATAGCATATATGAAAAAACGATTAAAATATAAAGATCATGAATTCAATCTCAACAAAATTAGTTAAGAAAAAATGTGGGGTTAAAAAACGGGTTGACCTTTTCGATTTTCTGAAATTTAACCAGGAATTATAATTTTTGATTATACAAGACAATTTTTATCATAAATCGGTGTATTTGAGATCTATGAACAGTTGTCGTAAAATTAAGTCGACTGTTGGCCACAACAACTATGTTTCTTTTCGGGATGAGTACACTTATCTAAGACATCAACGAAAAAAAAATGGGTTCGTGCTAACTTCAACGACTTCAATTTAAGAACAACTATATTACTGTGGTAAGAAATTCCACGCCATTTGTTGTCATATTTTGTATCAAGATAACCAAAAAATGTTTAAAATAACTACTGTACGCTCAATACTAATCATTAACTTGTACGGTTCAAGTATAGTGTCTGATATATTATCAAAAGCTTTCATATCTATTCAATCGTATAGAGTTAACACTCATTGATCGAGTGTTTTCATGGAAAATAATGGGTAGAGATATTTTATGTTGAAATTGTATTTCACATAAAACGGAGTATTTTGTACATTGACCATTGATAAAAATGTTTCCAAGAAAATTTTTGAAAAATCATCCCAACCTTTCTTCTTAACAATCTTTAAATCAATACTAAACACCCCAGACAATAGCACGCCATTTCATCTTTTGTTGCGATAATATTTTTAAATTTTTTTCAAGACGAATTTATACGTCTTATAAAATGGAATACAACTAGCAACAAAATTGCACACAACTACAAATCTTCAATATTTATAGTAACAATTCGGTTATAGATTATGAGTCATATCATTATTAATAATAAAATAAAAAAGCTCAGCTCATACAAAAAGCGATTTTGTTAAATCATTACTCTGCTGCTTAAATTTAGAGCGTATTTTATATATTTATACAACTTTTTACAGTCCATAAATTTTTTTACCAATATAAATTATTTATTATTGGAAATTTATATTTAAAATACAATAATAATAAAATTTAATTTAATTTTTGCAACAAAATATAATTTAATTTTTCACTTGGAAAGGTTTTTCGTTTTGTTTTGTGTGCAATATTTTCAATAATGTTAATACTTGTCGTAATCGTAAAAGAATGTGTCTTAGAGACGAATTTATATTAAGGGCTTTCATTTTATTATCTTATCTTGAGACAATATAAATATGTTATTAAAAATCAAAAAGCTCTTAATAATTATATTGCATTACTAGAAATTTGAAAATTACACGTTCGAAAAATTTGAACTTGGAAGTATTGCAAAAATTTTAAAAGCCTAAACAAAAAATTATTTTCAATGTATAAAACACTCAGACGGCGACGTATAATGTATAATCGTTTTACGAAAATCTTTCTCATTATTAGAGTTTCACTTAAAGCTATCACTTAGCATATTTGGCCCAGAATAGTACATAATAATTCAATGAAAAACTCAATTAAACCTCTATTAAAGCTTTATCTCGAAGTAGCTCAATTTTCATCCACGAAAAAACAGGTGGCAACACTAATTAATATCATGACATTTTTGACTATCAGCCCTGAAAACTACCAAATTTTAGCTCTCAGTCCCGAAAATATTTACTGTCATGACAGCTAAAACTATCATGACACAAACACTTTTCGGGGCTGAGAGTAAAAATATGGCATTTTCATGATACTATGGCGACAGAAAAATTTTCGGGGCTGAGACCAATAAATGATATTAATTATTTGCCCATCCCTGATTATTTTTTTAGAAGTTTTATTTGATATATTTTATATTCGAATTGTCGGCTTATGTCTGGTGATGGAGGAAGATTTAAATTAACTTTTCACTACTCTACCTATTTGATTGATTGGAATGTACGGCCAAGACTACGGCCTACCGTACACACTTTTTACATATAACAAGATGGAGGGATAGGAAAGGTTATTAGATATGATAGACTTGACCCGGTTACCAGGTGTCTGTCTATAGTTAGTAAAGCACAAGACGACACAATAATTTTTGTTTTTTGGATATAAATAATCAGCAATCACGATCCTAAAAAATGTTTAATTGTTAAATTTCCTGAAATAAAACTTCATTATTATGAGGGATTAAACATTTCCTCCACCCATAAAATTGACAACCAGCGATAACTATTTATCCAACTTAGAACAAGCTAACCAAAACCTTTACCAATTTACAGTCTCCCGAATAACCTAGAAAATAATTTAATTAAAGAAGTGCCATGAACCCCGAAAATACAAAAACTATCTAAGTACAGCAATATGTGTCTGCATTTAAATTAGTAGTCTCCAAGTCATCTATAATTTCAAAAATTCAAACATCCGCTGAATTATCAAATTCAGATACTTCAATTTTCCGATACTTCAATTTTCCATACAATCATATTCGTTTGATCTATTAAAATAATTTTGTTAAACCCATTGACGTATTCTTAAATTCCCAAATAAACTATAAATCAATAATTTGCATAGTAATTATCAATTAAAAGAATTAAATGATATATTACTACTAATTACAACCAATTGCAGCCGCATTGATTGACTTTTAAATTAAAATTTAATTTTTAATTAAAAAGTAGTACGGTTTCAAAGATATTCTGTAATCAAAAACCTTCATTAGAACTAAATAAATAAGCTTAACCAGGAACTGCAATGAATAATAATTTTAAGAATGCGGACCTGATAAACCTCGATAACTCTGCTGCTAATCAAACTAAAATCTAATAAATATAATACAAGAATATCACTAAAATCAGCCAATTCAAAATACGGCCGAATAGAAGGCGAACAAAAAAAACGCGGTCAACATCTTCATACAAGTGCCACGGAACTTTCCTTATGGTACGACCTTCCCCGACCACACTAATCCATATTTCGTACATGCGACGTGCACATAAACTCTGCCCATTCCCCCTCAATCCCGATAAATTATACCTTTCACTTTAAGTCATTCCTCATTCAAAACTTCACCATTCTCCGCTAGGACGTCCCTAATCGGACGATCACCGAAATTACCACTCTTCCAGCATACACCCCAACCACGATCTATACAATTTATACGATCATAAAATCAAAGACACCACCACGGAAAATGGTAAATTTCTAAACGAAAACTACCCTAAAAATAAAATAAACAATTCAGCAAAACCAAAGATAAATAAACAAAGTTCATGAGGCGAATGAAAATTCATTTCTCGGCCGCATCTACAAGATACAATCAAGTAAAGTGAAAAAAACTCTTCAAAAACAAAATTCCATAGCAATAGTATGACAGTTTCTTACGGACGGCCGTATAAAAGGGAAAGATATACCATCGGGAAAATTGGGAGTGTAAATAATTGGTAATGGTGTAGAGCGAAATAATTTCTAATATATTCGGGAGCATTCCGGAAGTAGCGTAAATTCTGAAAATTAGTAATGCAAACCGTTAAGTTTAATACTGAATTCACAATCAAGTGATACGAACCGGATTTGACGGGTCAAATTCGTAACACTTGGTGACAGCGGTAGAATTGTGAATGTAAATGAAATCTAGAGGACTTAGCAGTTACAAGATTAAAACTCCAAAACATATAGTAATTTATCCAGGAGTGATCGTAAAAATTTATTAATAGTGTGACTAGTGAAGCTACGAAGAAACAAGTGTTGTTTATTGAAGAAAACCTTGAAGGTGGAAAAGAATCGAAACGTGACAAACGATTTGACAAATCAAGTGAATTGGAGTTTTGGTCAAGTTATAGCAAAGTGTGGTGGAGCACAGGCAGCCGATACACACAACGTGCAGAAAATGCGCTAATTAAGAACAACTGAGGCGAACGTAATACTAAAACGGCATACGAAGCAGAATACTAAAACGCCAAAGATTTTTGAGGAATCACAGTGAAATTAAATCGAATCGATTTTAAAAAAATTTTGAAAAAAAAATACGGATATTAAAACGACTTAAAACATTTTTGATTATTACGACCCTACGCCACATTTCTTATGTTGCTACCGAAATCAACTTCTACAATCAACCACGCACGAGCGCACAACACTCAACTGGCCACATACACTAGCATTGCGAAAAACGACACTGAAGTTGATTTCCTTGATTGTTGTACTAAAAATGTTAACAAAATAAGAAAAAATTTCTCTTTCGCGTTTTCTGCTGTCAATTAGTGAACACCCAGGTGGTACACCATTTTTCAAAGTGGCTAATCCACACTCTTCGGAGGCCGGTTGCATAGATTCTGGGGGAACCACTTATTGCATGTTAGGGAAATCAATTTTGAAAAAGCGAATCCGTTTCTACAGGAGTCAAAAGAACGTATACCAAAGTAGAAACCGAAGCAGTTCTGCAACCGATATACTCAAGGTCAGTAGCATGCAAATGATGGACATACTAGTTTAGAAAAAAAAATCAGATAAAACAGATAAAACAAATTCAACAAAACCATAAGCAAAGAATCGCCAGACAACAAAGCACAACCTAAAAGATACAAGTCGCAGAAGACTAAATACTCAACAGACGATGAAGAGTTAGATAGGGAAACTAGCTGGATGTTGAAAAAGGGAAAAGCTAAACAAAACAAGCGAAATAAAAAGAGAAAAGCTGAGTAATCACCAGAGTTAGAAAAATCATCAGAACGGCAACCAGCTCCACAAAATGAAGCACAGTCAAAGGTAAAAGCACCTCCACTGATAGTAGTGTAATGAGTATTGTTACGGAACAAGAGTACCAAATCATTGCTCTGAACAATAATGAATGGAAAATTAACACACCAATCCAAACTCATACAGAAACTTGACTTACACGTACAAGAGGCCTACATCTACATCCAACCTGTAAAAAAAATTCAATAATGGAGAACCAAGAAAATAAAGGATTTAAAATCCTTGATGCCGTGAAAATTATTAAAAAAGAGAGACCTAGCGGTGAGAACCAACTAGAATCCGTTTCAAAAAGACGACTTCCCCTGTTCATGCTGCCGTTTGATAAATCCATACAAATAGAAAAAGTTTACAATATAACTGACATATTCAACATGCGAGTAAAGGTCGAAGCTGTTAAAAGAGGCAGTACAAGAATAGTACAATGTACAAAATATCAAGGCTAAACTATACACAACGATATTGCGCGCGCGAACCAAGATGTGTCAAATGTGTTGGAAAGTACCCAACACAAACTTGCAAACTATCTGAAGAAGAACCAGCAAAATGTATAAATTGTAATGGGCAGCATTCAGCCAGCTACCGAGTATGTAAGGTTGGCAAACAGCTACAGAAAATGAGGGATTAGGCACGCAAACACCCAAACAAGGATCAAGCAAGAAATGAAGTACCTATGCGCAGGCCTCTACAAATTCGAAAGAAAATGACACCAACGGAACCGCAAATTTTAAAAACATTGGCCCAATTTTAAATAGCCTTGAGGAACAGAATAAACTAAATAAGTTAATTCTGGATCGACTCAATCTGCTGGCATTACCAGGTTCCAAAATAGCTAAAATTAATAATTCCGGCAATACATAATTCAACTAAAGATACCGATTATTGAAAAGCAACAAAGGGGTTAAAACGACCAAACACGAAGATCACCGAATCAAAACAAACGATGGCGAATGGAGTAGAAGTGTGAAAGATAAAGCTGACCTGTTTGCTGAACATCTTGAACAAACATTTCAACCTCTAGGTTGGCAGAACAGGTTCCGAAAACACTGCTGACACGCGCAGGATATCTGACTTCAAAGATATCAGGCCTGTAACATTGAAACTAAAGGCTGAAATTAAGAAGCTGCCTGAAAAAGGCACCCGTAAATTATTGCACATAATCAGTGCGAACCTCAGGAAAAACTATTTGCCAAAGCAGTGGAAAGTAGCTGATGTAATAATGATTCCGAAGCCACTGAATGATAAGAAATCTTACCGGCCCAACTCACTTCTACCAACAATAGCGAAATTGTTTGAGAGGCTGTTGCTCAAAGGATTGAAAAGAGCTATAGAACAAAGAAACCTTATCACAGAATATCAGTTTGGTTTCAGAGAGAAATACTCAAATATTGGGCAGCTACATAGGCTTACAGATCTCATTGAGAATACATTAGAGAGGAAAAAGGTTTGCTCTCTTCAAACTACATAGAAAACCGCCATTTTCAGATGAAATATGAAGAAGAATAATACTTCAAGCTAAAAAGATTTCAGCAGGAATCTCGCAGGATAGTGTTTTAGGACCTATTCTTTAGCTGCTCCACAGCAGAGATTAACATCAATTAAACGATGTTATCGTTGTAACATTTGCTGATGAGACTTTAGTTCTCTCAGTAGGAGACATTATCGAGGAATCGACAGCGAAACTTCAAGAAGCATGTGATAAAATCATAAAATGGACAAAAATGTGGCGCATCGGGCTTAATGAATCGAAATCCACACATGTGAATTTTACTAATCTAAAAGTCAGCTACAAACTTGTAATCATTAACGGTCAGCAGATTCCGTATGCAAATAAGGCTAAGTATCTAGGGATGACCTTAGATACCAGGCTCAAATGGAATGAGCACGTTAACCCATTTTCGGCCGCAGGTCGATTTTTCGACCAACAACTTTGTTATTTTTTCTAGCTATTTACAGTTATATTTGTAAAAATGAAAATTTTAATTTTTTTTAAATAAAACGGGGAACCCCAAGTTAAGTTAAAAAATTTGTCAATTGGCTGTTGAGGGTATAGTTTTAAGTAAAGGGTTTTCCAATAAGAGTGATATGATTTCTTTAAAAAAAATTGTTGCACTTGCTGTGTGGCACGTAGCGCCGTCTTGTTAGAACCAAATGTTGTCAAGATCAACTTCTTCCAATTTCGGCTATAAAAAGTTGGTTATCATCGATCTATACCGACCTCCATTGACAGTAACGGTGTTACCAGCTTTATTTCGAAAAAAATACGGACCGATGATTCCACCAGACCAAAAACCACACCAAACTATCAATTTAGGTGAATATAATAGTTTTTCATGAATAATTTGTGGATTTTCTTCGCACCAGAATCGACAGTTTTGTTTATTTACCGCACCACTCAGATGAAAGTGAGCCTCATCGGAGAAGATGATTTTCTTAAAAAAATCGTTATCGTTTGTAATTGCAATTTGTAAACGTTGTTCTTGCGTATATCTCACCATGATGAAATTGTAAACATTACTGAATACAATGAAACAAAAAATGACAGATCATGACATATTACAAAGGGCCGAAACGCCACTTGTAAATCATATCACTCCTATTGGAAAACCCTATATTATGTGAGAATATTTATTACGTGAAACATTTACAATTTGAAAGACTAATTTAAGTGATTATAATTAAAACTTTACTATATTTCACGCGTAAAATTATTATTTATTACCAATATGGAGAGGAAGCGTTATTACACGTTGGCTGACGCTAGTGAAATTATTAATGAATGGAGTGATACTGATGAAGAAATCGTAAATGTGGTATGTTATACCCCAGAAAACGTTGATTGTGTTACTGATGAAGAAGCTATTGACGACGCAGAAATACCAACTTTTGATCAAAGTGCCTTGAATGAGGTGACCGGTTGTGTAGAATTAGAGTGGGCATCATCTAGAAATGACTATTCTGCTACTGATGCTGGTCCATCATTTATTGGTCAGTCGTCGACTAATATCATCAAGCACCGTTATATCATCATCCTCGCATGGAAAAGTGTACAAATCACTTAAGGAATTCGCAAATCCAAAATGGAAACGCGGCAGTATCATACTCTATAATAGGGCACCCAATCATACACAATTTTTTGACGATGAAGTCATTCAACATATACACGTAGAAACAAACAGACACGGGAATGAATTAAAAGTGCAGCAAGTCTGCTCGGTCGTTGAACTAAAAAGGTTCCTAGGAGTTTTATTGATGTCAGGATACCACACTCTACCATCAATTGAGAATTATTGGAGCACGCGACCTTCGTTCGGAGTAAACATCGTAAATCAGGCTTTATCTAGATCAAAATTTAAAACCATAAAATGTTACCTGCATTTAAGTAACAACAACAATCTGGATGCATCAGATAAGTTCGCTAAAATAACACCATATTTTAAACTATTGAACCAAACATTTATTAAATTTGGCATGTTCAGCCCTCACTTGTCAATAGACGAACAAATGGTTCCCTGTTTTGGACGTCACTCATGTAAAATGTTTTTAAGAGGGCAACCAATCAGGTTTGGATATAAACTATGGTGATTCTGCTCTTCCGATGCATACCTCTTTAAATTTATTCCGTATATTGGGCCCGCGGGCCATTTCAACAAGCAGATTGGTTTAGGAGCAGATGTTGTGTTACGACTTCTTCATGTGGTCGAAAATCCAAACACACCCTTAATGTGTCTCCTTTTCGAACGAGGCTTTTTAGCAACGGGCACTCTTCGCATAAACCGCTTGGGAGGTGCAGTATTAAAAACTAAAAAGCAATTACCTAAGGATTACACAGATCATTTATTTGATGGGTAGAAAAGAAATACGTCTCGATTCCTCAGGCAAATGTTATTGCAAACTATAATCGGTGGATGGGTGGTGTCGACTTACACGACAACGCAGTTTCTAACTACCGTGTTGCAATCCGGGGAAAAAATAGTGTGGGCCGCTCTGGATTAGTGGACTGAATAGTGCAGCAGTCAACGCTTGGAAGCTCCATTGCTTGATCGCAAAAGTGCTCAAATGCAAGCCAATGTCTCAAAAAGATTTCAAGATAGAACTTACTGAAGGATTGCTACTTACAACTGATTCAGTGCTAGATTCAGCTGAGACTAGTAAACATTTCATGGATACAAAGTACCTTAGCAACATGCCGCGTATCTCCGGAGAACATGTCATTGCTAAAACGGATCATGGCAAACCACGGCGCTGTCAACAATGTCACAAACACACAATATTTATTTGCCAAAAATGCAACGTGTATTTGCATACTAAATGCTTCCAGAACTATCATGACAAATAAATATTGATTACTGTTATTTTGCTGCCCTATATTATTTGAATAAAACATGATTTCTCCAATAGATATCACATTCGGCCATTGGTCGATTTTCCGACCCCTCATTTTCTCGAAAACGGTAAGTCGGATTTTTTTTTCTTGATGAATTCTCAATAAGTATATTCTACTCGCACCATCATATTAAAGATCAAGAATGGATTAAGGTACCGGCTGGAAATGGGTTAAAAAGAAAAAATATGAACTGTTTGGGAAAATTCGGGATTGTTAACCGAAAATAAATTACTATTATGTCAACAGGTGCTAAAGCCTGTAAGGACTTACGGAATTCAGCTCTGGCGTTGTACAAAGAAAACCAACACCAAAATAATACAAACTTTTCAGAACAAAGTGCTACGTAGAATAGTTAACGCTAAATATCCAGACAGTTCTAGAAGAAATAAAAGAACTTGCAGAAATTCATTGACAACGCATTTATCAACACGTAAATGAAGAGCTTCGTGGTTTGTTGGATACTTCACATGCAGTATGGCGATTGCAGGGAACGAAACCAATTGATTTAATGGATTAAGGACACCAGTACAATGACTGCTTCAGTAAATAACCTATAAATGGAGCTGGCCAATGGGCCTCTTCTCAATACACAAGTGACTAAATTAAGAAACAAAAATTACTAGATTAAACAATTAGTGGACACGCGCCGTGCGTATAATTTTTTCTAATTAAAATTAAAAAATAGATTCCTGTAAATTCTGTACATTAAATATTGTATAATTAAAACTAAAAGTGAAACCGATTACACAGCAGCTTAAATTTTACAGTATCATATTTGTTGTTTCACATGACTAAAAGGTTTTGAAAACGTTGACGTTCTATAACCTAAACCGTATCCAGAATCGAGGCAAATCTGAATTCCCTTAAAGCAAAAATCATATGAAACACCATTATTGAAATTCTGATGATCATAACCTACCGCTAGCAGTTCTAACAAAATAATTTCAAAGACATTTTTTATGAAGGTAGTCCGATTATTTCTTTAATCCGAAAATTTAATAGGATTATGACTTTCCTTTATTAAATCACATACTTTTATCAAACGAAATATTTCGCATCTTAAAATATAAACTAATTAAAAATTCTACTCAGTATTCGAGATCCCAGTATATGATGATGAATATTATACGACCTTGGCATTAAAAAAAATATATTTTGGTATACACGATGACATATAAAATTTTACAAAATATTATGAAATCCACCCACCTCATATATATATCAAAAATTGACGTCACCAGAAACTCATCCGATAACGTATTAAGGTGCCAATAATTCCAAAAACAAAATTTTAAATCTCACCGAAAAAATTATTAATTAACACTTTCATTCACTAAAGCACGCGATATTTACATTCAAAAATAAAAAATTTTAAACATTTTTTTGCTTCGCACAAATTCACTTTAAACGCCCCACAACAAAAAGCTTTAAATAAATAAACAAAATCGCTTTCCCTTCATTTAAATTATTTAACACTTTTATCACCAAACTAAACTTTTTTTTTATCTTCTAATAAACTTACACAAAACAAAATTCTTTCTTATCAAAGAGAACACGAAACACTTTGATATAGTATATTGTACTGTAGCACGAGAGTTTTAACACTTCACATTAATTTTGTTATTTTTTCCAAATTTTTTACTAAACTTTAATTTAATTTAACAAAAAAAAAAAAAAATTCAAAATTAAGATTTTACACAGAACTTCAAAACAATTTCTTAGAAATCCTTCTTTAATGATGTTTCCTTTTCATCAAATTCCCCGTATTCTGAGTAGAATTTCAGTTTCCTTCTACTAAATGGAATCCAAGCACAAAACTATTTTGTTCACACTGTAAAGAGATAGAAAATAAAAATTCGTTAGGTTTAAAAAATAAATATTTATTCGGTACAAAAGCTTTAAAAATATATTTCTACAAAAATTAAGCTCTCATAAAACGTTTCACTCAGAATATCTCATCAATATAGCAGTAATTGTAGTTATCCTTCTCATTTTTCTTGGAAACTGGTCTACGTAGATTATAAATGTATTCCACCTAAAAAAAATTTTTGTCTGATTTCAGGTAAGGAAAACGACAATTTTTCCAAGATGCAGAATGGTACGAGGGAAGGTTTTTTCTATATTGAATTCATGTTGGAATTTTGTCACAAGAGTGTAGTGTATTATATACATCCTGTTGGGATAATAAAATAATTTGTAGGATGTGATAAGGATTAATCAAAATATATATACCCAGACATGTATCCAACATTACAAAATTGTAACTGATTACAGTATTATTTAGGTGGAGATACTAGTTAATTGGCTTTTAATTTGATTTAACTGATTTCAGTTTGTTGTGTCAAATTAGAATTTAATTATGTTTGTGCTACATTTTATCATCAGGTCAAATAAATCTGATGGATTTAATAAAATTAAGATTACTGCAAAAAGTTTAAAAGATGTCCTCTGGTCATTAACGACAAATGAAGCAAATTGCACGACATGATTTAAAATTCCATTGCTACGAGAGCTTTCGAGTATTTTTAAAATAAATTACGTAAAAGCTCAAATGTACTACAGCTTTGTTCGTGTACCACTCACTTCTAAATTAATTCAAATTATGAATGCAATGATTACTCCACAGTGCTTTAATGTTTTTCATACATTGTTTGTTTTAAGCAATTATCCTTTATTCGCCACACTTTTGGAGGACTGTCATGCTCGAAAATGTTGAATTTGCTCTCGTCGCCAAAAATGTTTTTAATTCTTTTTACGTATAAGTGATTCTTCGTGGCCACCCTAAAAAAATAACATTTTCTATTTAACAATCTTTGCAAAATTTTCGACGGAGGGGGAATAATGGTTTGGGCTGTCTGTATGCTGGTGTCGGTAATTTATTAAGGGCCTCACGGACAGGCTTGAATATATAGATATTTTCAAAATAAATGTAATCCAATCAGATGAAAAGATAGGGCTATCAAAAGGAAACTGGATCTTCCACCAGGATAACGACCCCAAGCACACTGCCCCTAGTGTTCGAGAATTGCTACACAACGCTCCCAAATAATTATACTCATCCCATCAATAGAACATATTATTTTGAGAAAAAATTGCAGAAACATCTTATCTCGTTTAAAAAAAAAACATTAACTGATGCAATCATATCCGAATGGAATAAAGTTCCGGTCTAATTCAGGCAACTTGTATCTATTACAAAGAGATAGAGTCTATTCTACAAGCTAGAGGTGGTTCTTATATAAAACTACAGTTCATATATATATATATATATATATATATATATATATATATATATATATATATATATATATATATATATATATATATATATATATATATATATATATATATATATATATATATATATAAGTTAACATCATCAGTAATATGACATCAGCACAACGTGCCTAGAGTTAACATCCTCAGCAATGCTGCATCAACACAACGTGCCTAGCCAGACACGCGAAGATCAAATTTGTTGCCTTCAATTGTAATATGAATTCTTTAGAAGAATTCCTTAGAATAAGATTTTTTCATATATTTTTATGCAAGCTAAGATAATTTCAATTTTCTTATAAAAAATGTATTTTATGATAATTTAGTTTTAGTTTGGATTTTGATTAATAAAGTTGATTTTTTTTAATTCGATTTCTAAACGAACTCGTTAATTGGCGCCGAAACAGTAGAGCTATCGGGAAAAATTTTATCGTGTACGCGTAACAAGTAATATGCGCAAGTGCGAAGTGACATACTATAGCAAAAATTATGCTATATAGTTTTAAATCGAATTCGTAGCAAAACACTAATTACCGTGCTCAGTGAAATTTCGTGCAAGTTATAGCAAATATTATACTAGAACTTCATAAAATATATCCCATATTTGTAGCAAATTCTATACTACAAGTGTGACATAACAGTGCAGTGATCGTAAGCGTACCGCAGTAAGCCATTCGTGACAGTGAAAACCTACAGCTAAGAACGACACCCACGTTCCATCCGACGCACGCCCGATTGATCTCTCGTGCACACAGTCCCGGACGATTAGATAAACTGGAAAATCCTGAGATTTCCGCAGCAGCTCCAACAACGCTGGTTACTCCAAGAAATGAAGAGGAATTGAAAGAAATAAGTCGCTTGCCTGATTCTGTCAAGGAACTACAGATTTTTGATGGAAATCCCACCCAATATCTCTCATGGGTGCACAATGTGGAGAATATATTGCACGACTACAACTGTCTGAGAAATAAACCAATATACAGGGCTATACTTCAGCATATCCGCCAAAAAAATCGAGGAAATGCCGACGCAGCGTTGATTTCATATAATATTTTCAACGAAGTATGGGCATCCATTCAATCATGCCTGTCATTACATTATGCCGATAAACCAGATCTCCGCACAATATCCAAAAACACATGACGGTGGATGAATTCTAGGCCAACGTAAATGACCAATTTTCCTTGATCGTTATTAAAATCAAGACAGAAGATTATACAGTTGAAACAATCAAAGTTTTGATCGAAACTTATCGTAATCGAGCACTGGACGTGTTCATCCATGGATTAAATGGTGACCTGTCCAAGATGCTGATCATTCAGAAACCAGCCGCATAACCCCAGGCGTACGGATCCTGCTTAGAGATGCAAAACCTGAATTTCAGGAACATGGCCATACACAAGAAAGATATCAACAATGTTGTAACAGCCCCGATAAACTAAATTTCATACACACACGAACTACCTTCACCAAAGAATAATAACGCGCTACCATTTCAACGGAGAAATATGGCATACAACATTCAACATCAGAACTACAGCACTCCTCATGGTAGTCAGAACTCAAACAACTTCCCGCCACCAAAGCCGAACTATCCTAAACCACCAACACCGATGGATGTGAACCCATCAATGCAAACGCGACAAATAAACTATATCAACCGTCCCATTTCTCAGGATAACCTGGTAGCAAAACCACTTGGAAACGCAAACGGAGGAGGACTGTTATAGCCAATTAGCATACGACAACACCGAAAACGAGATATCCATTGATGAGCAAGATATATAAGACAATTCGGAGGTAAATTTTATGACGGAAGCTTTTCTAGCGTACCATACCTAGATTACCGGCTTAGAAACGGAAATATACTTAAGTTCCTCATCGACACAGGAGCCAATAAAAATTTTATGAAATCCGAATTAGCCATTAATGCCAAACCAACCGAAAATCAATTCCAAATCAGATCAGCTGGAGGTGACATCCAAATTAGTCACAAAATTAGTGGATCATTCTTCAAAAGCGTGGGTATCGACACTACCATCGACTTTTTCATTCTACCAGGACTAAAATCATTTGATGGCATCATAGGAGATGATACATTAAAGGAACTTGGGGCACTTATTGATCGAGAACACAATGAATTAATAATCACACCCAACATACACATTCCATTACAAGAAAAACCATCATGCCAAGTTTCACCTTTCACCTGACACAAAACAAATATTGCACTCAGTCACCTCAAAATTCGCAACGCTATTTGGACCTGTTAATAACTTCGAAACCATCGCTACCGATGTACGCGCTGAAATCAAAACCACCAGCGAGGAACCGATATACACTAAATCATACCCGTACCCATACAGTATGAGGCACGAAGTGGACAAGCAAATTGCTCAACTCCTCGCAGATGGGATTATACGACCCTCTAAAAGCCCATATAATTCTCCAATTTGGATTGTGGAGAAAAAATTGGATGCAAACGAATAAATATCGAATAGTAGTAGATTTCAAGAGGTTGAATGCTGTGACAATATCAGATTCCTATCCAATTCCGGATATCTCAAATACAACACAACAATTGCAACAATTGATAACGGAGTACAATAAAATCATTGACCACTTAAATGACGAATCGGAAGAAAAACTTCACCAAGTATTGTTTAATCGACTCACTATCCTCAAAGACGAAATATACGAGGTAGTCCGAGCTGCTCAATTAGCCAAGGGAAACATCGTCAACACCAACTTGTTGAATAAAGGTGAAATTAGTCGCTTAATCATGGAAATTGAAACCCTGCCGTATGCCAACGAGATAGAGGTAATCGAATATGCTGAACCTATGATGATCGTGAAAGAATCTACCCTCCTTTACGTTCTTTCGATGCCGAAAACTAGCAGACAGGACTATAATCAGATCATCATACGCTCAACATCCAGCCACGACAACCGCATATACATGGAATTCAACGAACTACTTCTCTATTGTGTACAGATAGACACAATAATGGACAGAGACGCTTTTTTCTGTACCACAAGATAGGCGAAGGTTAAGATTTTTATTGTAATTTTAAAAACAAAAAGCTCCTTACCTTGTTTATCTTACACCACAACGTAGATAAGAAAGAAGTTCAATACTGTACACTACAAGATAGACATAGTAATCGACCACTACAATTTTTTGTACTACAAGATAGGCAAAAAAATAAGGAATTCGTTAAACGCAAAAAGATGATAAATTTTGTCAGTGAGAACAAAAATTATTCACGATTTATCGAAATAACGAAGACAATCGGAGAAGGAAAAAATCTACCGAGGTATTTCATAAAAATAAAAACCTAACTGAGATAGAAGAAGAAATCTCTTCGACCATGACGGATTTGGAAGAAATATCTGCTCAACTGGGTGCCATTACCCAACAACTCACGCATTTAGGTGAAAAACAGGTTCAACGCCCAAATGCTCACAATGTTAAACCAAAAATTGGATTTCCTGCTGCGAATCCTACTAGAAACGCAGATGCAACTAGATTAATTTAGGAACCCAGATCCAATAAAATCAATTCCCTCTTTTGATAGAAATAAACGACAAGTAACATCTTGGCTAAAGACGGGCGAAGAGACACTTGTAATGATCGAAGGCATAGTCCCACCTCAACAGTTCAACATGTGCTTGTAAACAGTCAAATAAAATTGAGTGCAAATATTAATTGAAGTCTTGGGAGACAAACAAGAACTCAAGAGAGACGAGCAAAATAAATAATTCAAAACATTAAATCGTTAGCTAGACGGAACCCTATGTACAACGGTTCCTGGCAAGCGATATGCAGCTTCATCGAAGAGGATGCATTAGCCGCTTTCATATCCGGATTAATAAAACCGTATTTCGGATATGCACAGGCGGCCAAACCAAAAAACATGAAGAGGCTTACACCTTTTTATGCAAGTTCAATTCAAACGAAATAATTAGGGCAAATTTGAAACGGGGCATTGTTCAACATAGACCCAATCATTCACAGCATAAAATGCTGTATAAGACAGCGGAAATTTCTCAGCGGAAAATAAGAGATTTCGCTATTCGCCGCAAGTGGCAGCACAATCACAAAAGAGAATTTAGTTTGTTATATAATTACCAGCGGAAATTTTTTATTCATTTTGTATCTCTTTTTTCACTAAATAAAACATCCCAGCGGAATAAAATATTAAAAATGATCCATCAAATGACAAATTGATTGATCTCCAAAGTAAAGGAACTCGGTAAATGAAATCTTGAAATTTAACAATATTCCGACTGTCCGCCATTCTAAAAGAATGACGATGAAATTTGAATAAAAGTATTGATCCGGGGTCCAAAACTAAGGACAAAATTCTAGGATCTCTTCATACTATACTAAACTACGGGACGGGAATGTGTTGAGATATATGCTTAAAATATTTATTTTCAATTATATAAGTGAATGAATAGTAAAGGCTTAGGAATTTATTTTCGTGCTTACTTGTACGGATAAATTATCATCGGCATAACGGTTTAACTCTAAATATTCACATAACCATTATATTTGAGAATGTAAATCTATACTCAACTTTGTAGATGTTTGGTGAACCTTACCAGCTAAAACTGATTCCGCTTTTGAAAAGAAATAATATGTCCTTCTCACTGCTATTAGTGATCTGCCAATCTGGATTGTCAGGCTTACGCACATCCATTTGGGCAAACGAGCATAAATCACCCACTCCAACGAAAGCGACCATGCAATTATGAAAAAACTGACGATTTCTAAGCGACGAGATCGAAAGCGTAGGTGGAAGATAATAGCAATACACTAAAAAGGCGGTCATCAATTGTTCCGGGCAACAAATTAAATTCTCTTTGAGTATAAGAAACGCGATGTTACAACAATCACAATTAAACGTGTCCTTATACTGAGTACATGATCTACCTGCACAACATACTTATCCTGCATGGTTGTTATGATGAACACTTTTAAAATTGAACATCATTTATTTTCCTTAGTCAATTTAGTCTCATCCCAGGTTCAATGTACCTGTTAAATTTTCAGTTCAGTGAACAAAATACTTATAGTTCAATTCAATTTGATATTTTTTAAGTTTTTTTTAAGGAAAGTATTAACTGTCCAATGGATTTAATGTCCTTTGAAGATCAATTAATACCTCTTTTTCATTCACACACACACACACACACACATCACCTATTCACACAATTACAGTATACCACCTGCACATTGCAAGCTCCATGTCAACCTGTACACTATAGCATGGACGGTGGGTCGGCGCTGAATTCTACACTCCAACAGAGGGTCTTAGTTGTGTTTTTAACATCACCGATCGTAATCGATGACGAAAATTTGCTTTGCACCCAGCCTCTGGTGTGATTCGAACACAGCACCTCCCGGTCCAAGTGCCAAAGCTTTAAACACTGCACCACTTGTCCGGTTAGTTTGATCAAAAGTTAGTAGATGTCAGCAACATATACTCATATATGATTCGATTTTATTTAAATTTTTTTAGAAAAACATGGTAACTGGAACATTAATTTCAGACTAAATACAGTCTGAAGTTAACGTGCCTGTTAAAAAAACGATGGCTAACAACTCGCAAACTAAATTTATGATTTATCAATTGTAGAAGATTTTATTATCGATGATGAAAACAATCTAACGGCAATTTAGTACAAACAGTACTGACAGTATAAATTTTAATAATAAAAACGCCGGCTGGCGTAAATACTCTCGTGAGTATACGAGTAGTCGACATTGTCTACGAGATTACTTAAAAATTAAGCCAAATTAGAAAAAAAGTTGGTCGAGGCAATTCCGAATTTCAAGCCGAAAGAAGAGAATCTCGAAGACAACTCGATTCCGAACTTGGAAAATTAAATTGTTTGGGAAGATCTGAGTTCAGACTCGGAAGGCGGCTAAATTGCCTCCCATTCATAAAATACGTACCAAACAAAATCACGAGACAACAAACTAAAACTCTAATTGACACGGAACATAATAAAACCTAATATAATACCCAATAATCTATGATCATTAAAGAAATCAAAAATCAAAAATATTTTAGGAACACAAGAAGTAACAAAAACAGGAAAAAAAAATTTTTAGGACACAATCTGACAAAATTATCAGACTATGAGCTAAATTTCCATGAATATGTCGATGGAATATTAGGTTCAGATTTTAAAACAAGTACAGTTGTTGTTATTCTAAATGGTAAATTTTTTAAATTTCATAGATATTACCCTAATAAACCGTTACGTTTGAAACTAGAATAATTGGCGACTAGCTAGTATTGGAACATAAAGAATTAAATAAAAACATCATTGTTCAACCCGGATTGTACAAATCAGAAAACTTTAGAACAACTGTAAACATATTAAGAAATACACCAGCGACACCAGAATACCCACCGAAACTAAATTTAAATGTGTACAACTTCGTGACAATTCAGTCTATAGAAATGTATGGAAACGACCTAATAGACCAAGAAACGGTCGGTAAGAAAAAAGAATCCTCATAAACACTATTTATGAAAATCAAAAAGTTATGTTAAAGCAGAGTGAGAAACTCTCAGCTACCACGATCATTAAGCATAAAATCAAGACTAAAGATGAAAAGCCTGTACATATAAAAACATACAGATACCCTCATCACTTTAAAACAGATGTAGAAGATCACATAAAAGAATTGCTAGACAGTGGAATTATTCGTAATTCCAGAAGAGTGTTCGGAAAGTGAGAGTAATAAGGACAAATTGCTTATTCCCCAAATAGAGGAAATACTGCAAAATTTCGAGAAGTCTACCTACTTTTGAGCCTTGGATCTAAAATCAGGGTTTTACCAAATCCCGATGGATACGGATTTACAGAAAAAAACTGCTTTTTCCACTGATCAAGGGCATTTCGAATTTACCCGAATGTAATTTGGACTAAACAACAAGCCGTCAACCTTCCAAAGAGCCATAAACAGTGTCCTACGTTTACTAATAGGCAGGACTTGCTATGTAGCGTTGTGGGTTTCAATCTAGATATGACCACATCAGGAAATAAAAATTCATGTGAATGTCTGTTCTATTTGTAATAAGCACAAGTAGGGTCGTAAGCCGTATACAATTAAAATTTCACCTAGACCAATTACAGTGAAACCTTTAAAGAGATTACATATTAACATATTCAATATTAATAAATCAAGTTTATTATCTATAATTGATTCCTTTTCGATACATTTACAGATGATTTGTATAAACACACAAAATTACACAGATGTAACGGCGGCATTAACAAAATATTCTACCTTCTTTGTAATACCACATTCTATTGTCTCAGACCACGAGACCACTTTTCAGTCCACCCAATTCAAGAACTTTCTAAATAGATTAAATATTAAATTGGAATACGCTTCCTCATCAGAATCAAGCGTACAAATATAAAGGGCACACGCAACCATAATTGAGATCTTTAACACAAACAAAAACAAAATCTCAAGTGCCAACACAACAATGACCATAGAATTGTCGGTTCCATTGTACAATAACACAGTACACTCTTCTACAGGCTTCACGCCAAATGAGGTAATCTTCAATCAAAACAACCTCGCAAACCCAGAAGAAATCCAAGCTCAAGCAAGACATATATTTCAAAGCGTGAGTGACAGCTTACAACTATCAGTAGGGCGAATGGTTAAAAAAACAATAAAAAAGAGGATCCACCTAAAGTATTAGGAGGCCAGACTATCTGTTTAAAGCCAAATATAAGATCGAAGCCCAACCTAGAGGAGTCAAACAACACAAACTAGAAATAAGAAACTTACATCAAGATCCTCTATTATTAAAAATCAATCAATCAAATCAATTACTGTAAGATTCAGACGGGGGGTAATAAAAATAATTCAACCAATCAATCTCACTAACCTAGAAATTACGATAGATTCTATTAACAATATTGTAACCGATAGGGTAGAAGACAAATTGGAACTATATACAATAATTTTAAAAATGTAAAAAAGCATACGATAACATTCGCCAAATAAAACCACCTGAACGACCTTATAAACGAAAACAATCATCAATTCAAAATAAACGATCAAATTTATAAAAGAATCTAGCTTTAAACTGACGCCATAAACCAAGTTGTTGTCAATACTTCAATCGCCAACCGAATTATACTAACTGAACTGGAATTTCTCACAATAATAATTAATATTGATACAATTAATTCAATGCTTGGAGACGTTCAAGATGCAATCAGAGTAGTCTCGCTACCTAGCAATAAAATAATTTCCTTGAAGGAAATTATCTCCATCAGAAATATACTGGTTGACCAAGGTGTTGAAATATCACTACCGCCTGAAGCCCTAAAATTCGTCACACCAAAAATTGCAATAAACAAAGATACTCTGCTATATATCCTGGAAGTACCGAAACTAGAAGAAAACAACTCAACTATAATGACCATTGCTCCAGTGGTAGTTAACGGCAGCATTATTCAAAATCACCCACAATATCTTATCAAATCCAAGTTGAAATTGTTTACAACCTCCGATCATAACAATTTCGTCCAAAAACACACCGTAATAAGAGAATTCAAAGATGACTACATAAAGCTTATAATGGGGAGCCAGGCTGTGAAATTGTGCAGTTATAGTTAACTTCGAAGAATTTCAATCGTACGAGTCGAAAAGCACGAATGAAGAAATTCAAGGAGCACTTCATAATCTTCAAGTAACGCGCCACATGATAACAACCCCAGACATTGCCACAGTCAACCAAGAAAATATCCAGAACAGAAAACGGCTAAATAATGTTTACCTAAAGCAAATCAACCACCAAGCATGGATATGGACGCTTTCCGGAGGAATATCATTCTCCACTATTTGCATAATCATCTTAATCATCTAAATTTATATTCTCAGTAGCAGGACAGTAGTACAAATAAACAGCCCGACTGGAACTATTCCGAACTGTTCCATAACACTTCATATCAAGACGTACTAGGAAAAACAGGTGTTGGATCAAAGGTTGAGAACGCCTTTTCTCCACCCACGGGAGGAGTTACGGCTTCATAAAATACAAGATGAGAGATATCGAAACATCGAAAGACGCAGTGTCGACATAACGTGTGGATCAACGACCCAACGTGTTGTTCAACGTTGAAGCGAATCGTGGGAAATGCCAAGTAATCAAATCATGTCAGTAATTTTCCATTTGCCTTAGCTTATAATTAGATTCCTTTAAGAAAACTAATAAATAAAGATTAAAATAAAGATTAAAGTAAGTAAAATATTTTTTTATGTTCGAATAAATCCCTCTTGATCCCTCAAATAAACCCCTCCCCCCCCCCTCCTTTTTATGATCATAAAACTCCCTAATTATATATAAACCCTAACTATACTCGAATATATTTAGGGTTTCTAAGGCTATTCACATAAAAATTACGTCAAGGTGGTTTTCGGGTATCCAAAACCGATTGCAATGGGTCTTGGTTTTCGTTGGAGGAAGGGAAATTTGTTTAGAAGGTGGGGCCCAGGATCCTGTTTTTTCATGTCATCTCAAACGATTTTAATTAAAATTTGTTGAAGGCGATTTTTTGGGAACCAGCAATCAATTTCGAGGGGTCCTGATTTTTTACAAATTGGGTTAGGGGGTCATCCAATTGGCGGGGGCCCTTTTTTAATTTTTAGGATTTTATTGAAAATTATTGAAACTAATCTTTCATGCGGGAGGCTCCGATGAGTCCTTGTCTTGGGAAGGAAGATTTTCTAGTGCCAGGAGTCGACTGCGATGTGTGCTAGTTTCTGGAAAATCCATTAGAGGGTCGTTTGGTGAAAACCGATTGTGATGCGTTCCATTATATAATTAATTTTCTAGTTGGCACGATTTTGATAAAAGTTGTTGTAATGGAATAATTAATTCAAATACTATGAATCAATGTCGATGGGTTATCATTTTCCGGGTCCATTTTATTATTTTTTTCGGTTTGCTCGATTTTGATGAAAATTGTGGTAACAAGGACCTTGTTAAAGTTAGCCGAAAGTTGCCAGCCGAAAGTGAAAAAATCGATAATGCAGATAGTGTCTTGACTACTTGATCCGAAAGTTAAGTAAATTATATATTAAATTGAAATATCGTAGTCGAAAGTGAATAATCTACTTAACCAGCCGCAAACATATATATCGGGACAAACAACAAATACAATTTCCAATCTAAACGATATTAACTAATAGTTTCATGTGTTTATTATAGCAGCATACGGCCAACTTTCAAAAATTTATTTTATATAGATGTTATAGATTTAACCAGAAAGACATCACAATGACTATGCTGATTCGATAGCCCATGACCATAGGTAGATTTTGATTATAGGTTAGGGGTAAGTCTGATGGGGTTATAGGGGTGAAATTTTTATTTTTCCCTTATTCTGACGATGAAATCGTTCATCGTTCCAGATTTTGGGACATGGACACCAATCTGACTATACCGATTCGATAGCCCATGACCATAGGTAGATTTTGATTATAGGTTAGGGGTAAGTCTGATGGGGTTATAGGGGTGAAATTTTTATTTTTCACATATTCCGACGATAAAATCGTTCATCATTCCAGATTTTGGGACATGGACACCAACCTGACTATGCCGATTCGATAGCCCATGACCATAGGTAGATTTCGATTATAGGTTAGGGGTAAGTCTGATGGGGTTATAGGGGTGACATTTTTATTTTTCCCTTATTCCGACGATAAAATCGTTCATCATTCCAGATTTTGGGACATGGACACCAATCTGACTATGCTGATTCGATAGCCCATGACCATAGGTAGATTTTGATTATAGGTTAGGGGTAAGTCTGATGGGGTTATAGGGGTGAAATTTTTATTTTTCACATATTCCGACGATAAAATCGTTCATCATTCCAGATTTTGGGACATGGACACCAACCTGACTATGCCGATTCGATAGCCCATGACCATAGGTAGATTTCGATTATAGGTTAGGGGTAAGTCTGATGGGGTTATAGGGGTGACATTTTTATTTTTCACTTATTCCGACGATAAAATCGTTCATCATTCCAGATTTTGGGACATGGACACCAATCTGACTATACCGATTCGATAGCCCATGAACATAGGCAGATTTCGATTATAGGTTAGGGGTAAGTCTGATGGGGTTATAGGGGTGAAATTTTTATTTTTCCCTTATTCTGACGATGAAATCGTTCATCGTTCCAGATTTTGGCACATGGACACCAATCTGGCTATATCGATTCGATAGCCCATGAACATAGGCAGATTTCGATTATAGGTTAGGGGTAAGTCTGATGGGGTTATAGGGGTGAAATTTTTATTTTTCCCTTATTCCGACGATAAAATCGTTCATCATTCCAGATTTTGGGACATGGACACCAATCTGACTATGCTGATTCGATAGCCCATGACCATAGGTAGATTTTGATTATAGGTTAGGAGTAAGTCTGATGGGGTTATAGGGGTGAAATTTTTATTTTTCCCTTATTCCGACGATAAAATCGTTCATCATTCCAGATTTTGGGACATGGACACCAACCTGACTATGCTGATTCGATAGCCCACTACAATAGGTAGATGTTGATTATAGGTTAGGGGTAAGTCTGATGGGGTTATAGGGGTGAAATTTTTATTTTTCCCTTATTCTGACGATGAAATCGTTCATCGTTCCAGATTTTGAGACATGGACACCAATCTGACTATACCGATTCGATAGCCCATGAACATAGGCAGATTTCGATTATAGGTTAGTGGTAAGTCTGATGGGGTTATAGGGGTGAAATTTTTATTTTTCCCTTATTCCGACGATAAAATCGTTCATCATTCCAGATTTTGGGACATGGACACCAATCTGACTATGCTGATTCGATAGCCCATTACCATAGGTAGATTTCGATTATAGGTTAGGAGTAAGTCTGATGGGGTTATAGGGGTGAAATTTTTATTTTTCCCTTATTCCGACGATAAAATCGTTCATCATTCCAGATTTTGGGACATGGACACCAATCTGACTATGCTGATTCGATAGCCCATGACCATAGGTAGATTTTGATTATAGGTTAGGGGTAAGTCTGATGGGGTTATAGGGGTGAAATTTTTATTTTTCCCTTATTCTGACGATGAAATCGTTCATCGTTCCAGATTTTGGCACATGGACACCAATCTGACTATACCGATTCGATAGCCCATGAACATAGGCAGATTTCGATTATAGGTTAGGGGTAAGTCTGATGGGGTTATAGGGGTGAAATTTTTATTTTTCCCTTATTCCGACGATAAAATCGTTCATCATTCCAGATTTTGGGACATGGACACCAATCTGACTATGCTGATTCGATAGCCCATTACCATAGGTAGATTTCGATTATAGGTTAGGGGTAAGTCTGATGGGGTTATAGGGGTGAAATTTTTATTTTTCCCTTATTCTGACGATGAAATCGTTCATCGTTCCAGATTTTGGGAAATGGACAAAAATCTGACTATACCGATTCGATAGCACATGAACATAGGCAGATTTCGATTATAGGTAAGGGGTAAGTCTGATGGGGTTATAGGGGTGAAATTTTTATTTTTCCCTTATTCTGACGATGAAATCGTTCATCGTTCCAGATTTTGGGACATGGACACCAATCTGACTATACCGATTCGATAGCCCATGAACATAGGCAGATTTCGATTATAGGTTAGGGGTAAGTCTGATGGGGTTATAGGGGTGAAATTTTTATTTTTCCCTTATTCCGACGATAAAATCGTTCATCATTCCAGATTTTGGGACATGGACACCAATCTGACTATGCTGATTCGATAGCCCATGACCATAGGTAGATTTTGATTATAGGTTAGGGGTAAGTCTGATGGGGTTATAGGGGTGAAATTTTTATTTTTCCCTTATTCTGACGATGAAATCGTTCATCGTTCCAGATTTTGGGACATGGACACCAATCTGACTATGCTGATTTGATAGCCCATTACCATAGGTAGATTTCGATTATAGGTTAGGGGTAAGTCTGATGGGGTTATAGGGGTGACATTTTTATTTTTCCCTTATTCCGACGATAAAATCGTTCATCATTCCAGATTTTGGGACATGGACACCAATCTGACAATGCCGATTCGATAGCCCATGAACATAGGCAGATTTCGATTATAGGTTAGGGGTAAGTCTGATGGGGTTATAGGGGTGAAATTTTTATTTTTCACTTATTCCGACGATAAAATCGTTCATCATTCCAGATTTTGGGACATGGACACCAATCTGACTATGCTGATTCGATAGCCCATTACCATAGGTAGATTTCGATTATAGGTTAGGAGTAAGTCTGATGGGGTTATAGGGGTGAAATTTTTATGTTTCCCTTATTCCGACGATAAAATCGTTCATCATTCCAGATTTTGGGACATGGACACCAATCTGACTATGCTGATTCGATAGCCCATGACCATAGGTAGATTTTGATTATAGGTTAGGGGTAAGTCTGATGGGGTTATAGGGGTGAAATTTTTATGTTTCCCTTATTCTGACGATGAAATCGTTCATCGTTCCAGATTTTGGCACATGAACACCAATCTGACTATACCGATTCGATAGCCCATGAACATAGGCAGATTTCGATTATAGGTTAGGGGTAAGTCTGATGGGGTTATAGGGGTGAAATTTTTATTTTTCCCTTATTCCGACGATAAAATCGTTCATCATTCCAGATTTTGGGACATGGACACCAATCTGACTATGCTGATTCGATAGCCCATGACCATAGGTAGATTTTGATTATAGGTTAGGGGTAAGTCTGATGGGGTTATAGGGGTGAAATTTTTATTTTTCCCTTATTCTGACGATGAAATCGTTCATCGTTCCAGTTTTTGGGACATGGACACCAATCTGACTATGCTGATTCGATAGCCCATGACCATAGGTAGATTTTGATTATAGGTTAGGGGTAAGTCTGATGGGGTTATAGGGGTGAAATTTTTATTTTTCCCTTATTCTGACGATGAAATCGTTCATCGTTCCAGATTTTGGGACATGGACACCAATCTGACAATGCTGATTCGATAGCCCATGACCATAGGTAGATTTCGATTATAGGTAAGGGGTAAGTCTGATGGGGTTATAGGGGTGAAATTTTTATTTATCCCTTATTCCGACGATAAAATCGTTCATCATTCCAGATTTTGGGACATGGACACCAATCTGACTATGCTGATTCGATAGCCCATGACCATAGGTAGATTTTGATTGTAGGTTAGGGGTAAGTCTGATGGGGTTATAGGGGTGAAATTTTTATTTTTCCCTTATTCTGACGATGAAATCGTTCATCGTTCCAGATTTTGGGACATGGACACCAATCTGACTATACCGATTCGATAGCCCATGAACATAGGCAGATTTCGATTATAGGTTAGGGGTAAGTCTGATGGGGTTATAGGGGTGAAATTTTTATTTTTCCCTTATTCCGACGATAAAATCGTTCATCATTCCAGATTTTGGGACATGGACACCAATCTGACTATGCTGATTTGATAGCCCATTACCATAGGTAGATTTCGATTATAGGTTAGGGGTAAGTCTGATGGGGTTATAGGGGTGACATTTTTATTTTTCCCTTATTCCGACGATAAAATCGTTCATCATTCCAGATTTTGGGACATGGACACCAATCTGACAATGCCGATTCGATAGCCCATGAACATAGGCAGATTTCGATTATAGGTTAGGGGTAAGTCTGATGGGGTTATAGGGGTGAAATTTTTATTTTTCACTTATTCCGACGATAAAATCGTTCATCATTCCAGATTTTGGGACATGGACACCAATCTGACTATGCTGATTCGATAGCCCATGACCATAGGTAGATTTTGATTATAGGTTAGGGGTAAGTCTGATGGGGTTATAGGGGTGAAATTTTTATTTTTCCCTTATTCTGACGATGAAATCGTTCATCGTTCCAGTTTTTGGGACATGGACACCAATCTGACTATGCTGATTCGATAGCCCATGACCATAGGTAGATTTTGATTATAGGTTAGGGGTAAGTCTGATGGGGTTATAGGGGTGAAATTTTTATTTTTCCCTTATTCTGACGATGAAATCGTTCATCGTTCCAGATTTTGGGACATGGACACCAATCTGACAATGCTGATTCGATAGCCCATGACCATAGGTAGATTTCGATTATAGGTAAGGGGTAAGTCTGATGGGGTTATAGGGGTGAAATTTTTATTTATCCCTTATTCCGACGATAAAATCGTTCATCATTCCAGATTTTGGGACATGGACACCAATCTGACTATGCTGATTCGATAGCCCATGACCATAGGTAGATTTTGATTGTAGGTTAGGGGTAAGTCTGATGGGGTTATAGGGGTGAAATTTTTATTTTTCCCTTATTCTGACGATGAAATCGTTCATCGTTCCAGATTTTGGGACATGGACACCAATCTGACTATACCGATTCGATAGCCCATGAACATAGGCAGATTTCGATTATAGGTTAGGGGTAAGTCTGATGGGGTTATAGGGGTGAAATTTTTATTTTTCCCTTATTCCGACGATAAAATCGTTCATCATTCCAGATTTTGGGACATGGACACCAATCTGACTATGCTGATTTGATAGCCCATTACCATAGGTAGATTTCGATTATAGGTTAGGGGTAAGTCTGATGGGGTTATAGGGGTGACATTTTTATTTTTCCCTTATTCCGACGATAAAATCGTTCATCATTCCAGATTTTGGGACATGGACACCAATCTGACAATGCCGATTCGATAGCCCATGAACATAGGCAGATTTCGATTATAGGTTAGGGGTAAGTCTGATGGGGTTATAGGGGTGAAATTTTTATTTTTCACTTATTCCGACGATAAAATCGTTCATCATTCCAGATTTTGGGACATGGACACCAATCTGACTATGCTGATTCGATAGCCCATTACCATAGGTAGATTTCGATTATAGGTTAGGAGTAAGTCTGATGGGGTTATAGGGGTGAAATTTTTATGTTTCCCTTATTCCGACGATAAAATCGTTCATCATTCCAGATTTTGGGACATGGACACCAATCTGACTATGCTGATTCGATAGCCCATGACCATAGGTAGATTTTGATTATAGGTTAGGGGTAAGTCTGATGGGGTTATAGGGGTGAAATTTTTATGTTTCCCTTATTCTGACGATGAAATCGTTCATCGTTCCAGATTTTGGCACATGAACACCAATCTGACTATACCGATTCGATAGCCCATGAACATAGGCAGATTTCGATTATAGGTTAGGGGTAAGTCTGATGGGGTTATAGGGGTGAAATTTTTATTTTTCCCTTATTCCGACGATAAAATCGTTCATCATTCCAGATTTTGGGACATGGACACCAATCTGACTATGCTGATTCGATAGCCCATGACCATAGGTAGATTTTGATTATAGGTTAGGGGTAAGTCTGATGGGGTTATAGGGGTGAAATTTTTATTTTTCCCTTATTCTGACGATGAAATCGTTCATCGTTCCAGTTTTTGGGACATGGACACCAATCTGACTATGCTGATTCGATAGCCCATTACCATAGGTAGATTTCGATTATAGGTTAGGGGTAAGTCTGATGGGGTTATAGGGGTGAAATTTTTATTTTTCCCTTATTCCGACGATAAAATCGTTCATCATTCCAGATTTTGGGACATGAACACCAATCTGACTATGCTGATTCGATAGCCCATGACCATAGGTAGATTTTGATTATAGGTTAAGGGTAAGTCTGATGGGGTTATAGGTGTCAAATGCCATATTTGTTTTATGCAGCCGAATAATGTCGATAAAGCAGTTTAATGCTCTTCAAGCAAAGTCGTCCATCATTCGCGATTTTTCGACATGGACACCAATCTGACTATGCCGATTCGATAGCTCATGACCATAGGTAGATTTCGATTATAGGTTAGGGGTAAGTCTGATGGGGTTATAGGGGTGAAATTTTTATTTTTCCCTTATTCCGACGATAAAATCGTTCATCATTCCAGATTTTGGGACATGGACACCAATCTGACAATGCTGATTCGATAGCCCATGACCATAGGTAGATTTTGATTATAGGTTAGGGGTAAGTCTGATGGGGTTATAGGGGTGAAATTTTTATTTTTCCCTTATTCTGACGATGAAATCGTTCATCGTTCCAGATTTTGGGACATGGACACCAATCTGACTATGCTGATTCGATAGCCCATTACCATATGTAGATTTCGATTATAGGTTAGGGGTAAGTCTGATGGGGTTATAGGGGTGAAATTTTTATTTTTCCCTTATTCCGACGATAAAATCGTTCATCATTCCAGATTTTGGGACATGAACACCAATCTGACTATGCTGATTCGATAGCCCATGACCATAGGTAGATTTTGATTATAGGTTAAGGGTAAGTCTGATGGGGTTATAGGTGTCAAATGCCATATTTGTTTTATGCAGCCGAATAATGTCGATAAAGCAGTTTAATGCTCTTCAAGCAAAGTCGTCCATCATTCGCGATTTTTCGACATGGACACCAATCTGACTATGCCGATTCGATAGCTCATGACCATAGGTAGATTTCGATTATAGGTTAGGGGTAAGTCTGATGGGGTTATAGGGGTGAAATTTTTATTTTTCACATATTCCGACGATAAAATCGTTCATCATTCCAGATTTTGGGACATGGACACCAACCTGACTATGCTGATTCGATAGCCCATGACCATAGGCAGATTTCGATTATAGGTTAGGGGTAAGTCTGATGGGGTTATAGGGGTGAAATATTTTATTTTTCCCTTATTCCGACGATAAAATCGTTCATCATTCCAGATTTTGGGACATGGACACCAATCTGACTATGCTGATTCGATAGCCCATTACCATAGGTAGATTTTGATTATAGGTTAGGGGTAAGTCTGATGGGGTTATAGGGGTGAAATTTTTATTTTTCCCTTATTCTGACGATGAAATCGTTCATCGTTCCAGATTTTGGGACATGGACACCAATCTGACTATACCGATTCGATAGCCCATGAACATAGGCAGATTTCGATTATAGGTTAGGGGTAAGTCTGATGGGGTTATAGGGGTGAAATTTTTATTTTTCCCTTATTCCGACGATAAAATCGTTCATCATTCCAGATTTTGGGACATGGACACCAATGCTGATTCGATAGCCCATTACTATAGGTAGATTTTGATTATAGGTTAGGGGTAAGTCTGATGGGGTTATAGGGGTGAAATTTTTATTTTTCCCTTATTCTGACGATGAAATCGTTCATCGTTCCAGATTTTGGGGCATGGACACCAATCTGACTATGCTGATTCGATAGCCCATGACCATAGGTAGATTTTGATTATAGGTTAGGGGTAAGTCTGATGGGGTTATAGGGGTGAAATTTTTATTTTTCCCTTATTCCGAAGATAAAATCGTTCATCATTCCAGATTTTGGGACATGGACACCAATCTGACTATGCTGATTCAATAGCCCATGACCATAGGTAGATTTCGATTATAGGTTAGGGGTAAATCTGATGGGGTTATAGGGGTGAAATTTTTATTTTTCCCTTATTCCGACGATAAAATTGTTCATCATTCCAGATTTTGGGACATGGACACCAATCTGACTATGCTGATTCGATAGCCCATGACCATAGGTAGATTTTGATTATAGGTTAGGGGTAAGTCTGATGGGGTTATAGGGAAGACATTTTTATTTCTCCTTTAATTTGACGATAAAAACGTTCATCATTCCAGATTTTGGGACATGGACACCAATCTGACAATGCTGATTCGATAGCCCATGACCATAGGTAGATTTTGATTATAGGTTAGGGGTAAGTCTGATGGGGTTATAGGGGTGAAATTTTTATTTTTCACATATTCCGACGATAAAATCGTTCATCATTCCAGATTTTGGGACATGGACACCAATCTGACTATGCTGATTCGATAGCCCATTACCATAGGTAGATTTCGATTATAGGTTAGGAGTAAGTCTGATGGGGTTATAGGGGTGAAATTTTTATGTTTCCCTTATTCCGACGATAAAAACGTTCATCATTCCAGATTTTGGGACATGGACACCAATCTGACAATGCTGATTCGATAGCCCATGACCATAGGTAGATTTTGATTATAGGTTAGGGGTAAGTCTGATGGGGTTATAGGGGTGAAATTTTTATTTTTCACATATTCCGACGATAAAATCGTTCATCATTCCAGATTTTGGGACATGGACACCAATCTGACTATGCTGATTCGATAGCCCATGACCATAGGTAGATTTTGATTATAGGTTAGGGGTAAGTCTGATGGGGTTATAGGGGTGAAATTTTTATTTTTCCCTTATTCTGACGATGAAATCGTTCATCGTTCCAGATTTTGGGACATGGACACCAATCTGACTATACCGATTCGATAGCCCATGAACATAGGCAGATTTCGATTATAGGTTAGGGGTAAGTCTGATGGGGTTATAGGGGTGAAATTTTTATTTTTCCCTTATTCCGACGATAAAATCGTTCATCATTCCAGATTTTGGGACATGGACACCAATCTGACTATGCTGATTCGATAGCCCATTACCATAGGTAGATTTCGATTATAGGTTAGGGGTAAGTCTGATGGGGTTATAGGGGTGAAATTTTTATTTTTCTCTTATTCTGACGATGAAATCGTTCATCGTTCCAGATTTTGGGACATGGACAAAAATCTGACTATACCGATTCGATAGCACATGAACATAGGCAGATTTCGATTATAGGTTAGGGGTAAGTCTATAACCCCCTATGGGCCCCTATAACCCCATCAGACTTACCCCTAACCTATAATCAAAATCTACCTATGGTCATGGGCTATCGAATCGGTATAGTCAGATTGGTGTCCATGTCCCAAAATCTGGAACGATGAACGATTTCATCGTCAGAATAAGTGAAAAATAAAAATTTCACCCCTATAACCCCATCAGACTTACCCCTAACCTATAATCAAAATCTACCTATGGTCATGGGCTATCGAATCAGCATAGTCAGATTGGTGTCCATGTCCCAAAATCTGGAATGATGAACGATTTTATCGTCGGAATATGTGAAAAATAAAAATTTCACCCCTATAACCCCATCAGACTTACCCCTAACCTATAATCAAAATCTACCTATGGTCATGGGCTATCGAATCAGCATAGTCAGATTGGTGTCCATGTCCCAAAATCTGGAATGATGAACGATTTTATCGTCGGAATATGTGAAAAATAAAAATTTCACCCCTATAACCCCATCAGACTTACCCCTAACCTATAATCAAAATCTACCTATGGTCATGGGCTATCGAATCAGCATTGTCAGATTGGTGTCCATGTCCCAAAATCTGGAATGATGAACGTTTTTATCGTCGGAATAAGGGAAACATAAAAATTTCACCCCTATAACCCCATCAGACTTACTCCTAACCTATAATCGAAATCTACCTATGGTAATGGGCTATCGAATCGGTATAGTCAGATTGGTGTCCATGTCCCAAAATCTGGAATGATGAACGATTTTATCGTCGGAATATGTGAAAAATAAAAATTTCACCCCTATAACCCCATCAGACTTACCCCTAACCTATAATCAAAATCTACCTATGGTCATGGGCTATCGAATCAGCATTGTCAGATTGGTGTCCATGTCCCAAAATCTGGAATGATGAACGTTTTTATCGTCAAATTAAAGGAGAAATAAAAATGTCTTCCCTATAACCCCATCAGACTTACCCCTAACCTATAATCAAAATCTACCTATGGTCATGGGCTATCGAATCAGCATAGTCAGATTGGTGTCCATGTCGCAAAATCTGGAATGATGAACGATTTTATCTTCGGAATAAGGGAAAAATAAAAATTTCACCCCTATAACCCCATCAGACTTACCCCTAACCTATAATCGAAATCTGCCTATGTTCATGGGCTATCGAATCGGTATAGTCAGATTGGTGTCCATGTCCCAAAATCTGGAACGATGAACGATTTCATCGTCAGAATAATGGAAAAATAAAAATTTCACCCCTATAACCCCATCAGACTTACCCCTAACCTATAATCAAACTCTACCTATGGTCATGGGCTATCGAATCGGTATAGTCAGATTGGTGTCCATGTCCCAAAATCTGGAATGATGAACGATTTTATCGTCGGAATAAGGGAAAAATAAAAATTTCACCCCTATAACCCCATCAGACTTACCCCTAACCTATAATCGAAATCTACCTATGGTAATGGGCTATCGAATCAGCATAGTCAGATTGGTGTCCATGTCCCAAAATCTGGAATGATGAACGATTTTATCGTCGGAATAAGGGAAAAATAAAAATTTCACCCCTATAACCCCATCAGACTTACCCCTAACCTATAATCAAAATCTACCTATGGTCATGAGCTATCGAATCGGCATAGTCAGATTGGTGTCCATGTCGCAAAATCGCGAATGATGGACGACTTTGCTTGAAGAGCATTAAACTGCTTTATCGACATTATTCGGCTGCATAAAACAAATATGGCATTTGACACCTATAACCCCATCAGACTTACCCTTAACCTATAATCAAAATCTACCTATGGTCATGGGCTATCGAATCAGCATAGTCAGATTGGTGTCCATGTCGCAAAATCTGGAATGATGAACGATTTTATCTTCGGAATAAGGGAAAAATAAAAATTTCACCCCTATAACCCCATCAGACTTACCCCTAACCTATAATCGAAATCTGCCTATGTTCATGGGCTATCGAATCGGTATAGTCAGATTGGTGTCCATGTCCCAAAATCTGGAACGATGAACGATTTCATCGTCAGAATAATGGAAAAATAAAAATTTCACCCCTATAACCCCATCAGACTTACCCCTAACCTATAATCAAAATCTACCTATGGTCATGGGCTATCGAATCGGTATAGTCAGATTGGTGTCCATGTCCCAAAATCTGGAATGATGAACGATTTTATCGTCGGAATATGTGAAAAATAAACATTTCACCCCTATAACCCCATCAGACTTACCCCTAACCTATAATCAAAATCTACCTATGGTAATGGGCTATCGAATCAGCATAGTCAGATTGGTGTCCATGTCCCAAAATCTGGAATGATGAACGATTTTATCGTCGGAATAAGGGAAAAATAAAAATTTCACCCCTATAACCCCATCAGACTTACCCCTAACCTATAATCAAAATCTACCTATGGTCATGAGCTATCGAATCGGCATAGTCAGATTGGTGTCCATGTCGCAAAATCGCGAATGATGGACGACTTTGCTTGAAGAGCATTAAACTGCTTTATCGACATTATTCGGCTGCATAAAACAAATATGGCATTTGACACCTATAACCCCATCAGACTTACCCTTAACCTATAATCAAAATCTACCTATGGTCATGGGCTATCGAATCAGCATAGTCAGATTGGTGTTCATGTCCCAAAATCTGGAATGATGAACGATTTTATCGTCGGAATAAGGGAAAAATAAAAATTTCACCCCTATAACCCCATCAGACTTACCCCTAACCTATAATCAAAATCTACCTATGGTCATGGGCTATCGAATCAGCATAGTCAGATTGGTGTCCATGTCCCAAAATCTGGAATGATGAACGATTTTATCGTCGGAATATGTGAAAAATAAAAATTTCACCCCTATAACCCCATCAGACTTACCCCTAACCTATAATCAAAATCTACCTATGGTCATGGGCTATCGAATCAGCATAGTCAGATTGGTGTCCATGTCCCAAAATCTGGAACGATGAACGATTTCATCGTCAGAATAAGAGAAAAATAAAAATTTCACCCCTATAACCCCATCAGACTTACCCCTAATCTATAATCAAAATCTACCTATGGTCATGGGCTATCGAATCAGCATAGTCAGATTGGTGTCCATGTCCCAAAATCTGGAATGATGAACGATTTTATCGTCGGAATATGTGAAAAATAAACATTTCACCCCTATAACCCCATCAGACTTACCCCTAACCTATAATCAAAATCTACCTATGGTCATGGGCTATCGAATCAGCATAGTCAGATTGGTGTCCATGTCGCAAAATCTGGAATGATGAACGATTTTATCGTCGGAATAAGGGAAAAATAAAAATTTCACCCCTATAACCCCATCAGACTTACCCCTAACCTATAATCAAAATCTACCTATGGTCATGGGCTATTGAATCAGCATAGTCAGATTGGTGTCCATGTCCCAAAATCTGGAACGATGAACGATTTTATCGTCGGAATAAGGGAAAAATAAAAATTTCACCCCTATAACCCCATCAGACTTACCCCTAACCTATAATCGAAATCTACCTATGGTCATGGGCTATTGAATCAGCATAGTCAGATTGGTGTCCATGTCCCAAAATCTGGAACGATGAACGATTTTATCGTCGGAATAAGGGAAAAATAAAAATTTCACCCCTATAACCCCATCAGACTTACCCCTAACCTATAATCAAAATCTACCTATGGTCATGGGCTATCGAATCGGTATAGTCAGATTGGTGTCCATGTCCCAAAATCTGGAACGATGAACGATTTCATCGTCAGAATAAGGGAAAAATAAAAATTTCACCCCTATAACCCCATCAGACTTACCCCTAACCTATAATCAAAATCTACCTATGGTCATGGGCTATCGAATCAGCATAGTCAGATTGGTGTCCATGTCCCAAAATCTGGAATGATGAACGATTTTATCGTCGGAATATGTGAAAAATAAAAATTTCACCCCTATAACCCCATCAGACTTACCCCTAACCTATAATCGAAATCTACCTATGGTAATGGGCTATCGAATCAGCATAGTCAGATTGGTGTCCATGTCCCAAAATCTGGAATGATGAACGATTTTATCGTCGGAATAAGGGAAAAATAAAAATTTCACCCCTATAACCCCATCAGACTTACCCCTAACCTATAATCAAAATCTACCTATGGTCATGAGCTATCGAATCGGCATAGTCAGATTGGTGTCCATGTCGCAAAATCGCGAATGATGGACGACTTTGCTTGAAGAGCATTAAACTGCTTTATCGACATTATTCGGCTGCATAAAACAAATATGGCATTTGACACCTATAACCCCATCAGACTTACCCCTAACCTATAATCAAAATCTACCTATGGTCATGGGCTATCGAATCAGCATAGTCAGATTGGTGTTCATGTCCCAAAATCTGGAATGATGAACGATTTGGTCGTCGGAATAAGGGAAAAATAAAAATTTCACCCCTATAACCCCATCAGACTTACCCCTAACCTATAATCAAAATCTACCTATGGTCATGGGCTATCGAATCAGCATAGTCAGATTGGTGTCCATGTCCCAAAATCTGGAATGATGAACGATTTTATCGTCGGAATATGTGAAAAATAAACATTTCACCCCTATAACCCCATCAGACTTACCCCTAACCTATAATCAAAATCTACCTATGGTCATGGGCTATCGAATCAGCATAGTCAGATTGGTGTCCATGTCGCAAAATCTGGAATGATGAACGATTTTATCTTCGGAATAAGGGAAAAATAAAAATTTCACCCCTATAACCCCATCAGACTTACCCCTAACCTATAATCGAAATCTACCTATGGTCATGGGCTATTGAATCAGCATAGTCAGATTGGTGTCCATGTCCCAAAATCTGGAACGATGAACGATTTTATCGTCGGAATAAGGGAAAAATAAAAATTTCACCCCTATAACCCCATCAGACTTACCCCTAACCTATAATCAAAATCTACCTATGGTCATGGGCTATCGAATCAGCATAGTCAGATTGGTGTCCATGTCCCAAAATCTGGAACGATGAACGATTTTATCGTCGGAATAAGGGAAAAATAAAAATTTCACCCCTATAACCCCATCAGACTTACCCCTAACCTATAATCGAAATCTACCTATGGTAATGGGCTATCGAATCAGCATAGTCAGATTGGTGTCCATGTCCCAAAATCTGGAATGATGAACGATTTTATCGTCGGAATAAGGGAAAAATAAAAATTTCACCCCTATAACCCCATCAAACTTACCCCTAACCTATAATCAAAATCTACCTATGGTCATGAGCTATCGAATCGGCATAGTCAGATTGGTGTCCATGTCGCAAAATCGCGAATGATGGACGACTTTGCTTGAAGAGCATTAAACTGCTTTATCGACATTATTCGGCTGCATAAAACAAATATGGCATTTGACACCTATAACCCCATCAGACTTACCCTTAACCTATAATCAAAATCTACCTATGGTCATGGGCTATCGAATCAGCATAGTCAGATTGGTGTTCATGTCCCAAAATCTGGAATGATGAACGATTTTATCGTCGGAATAAGGGAAAAATAAAAATTTCACCCCTATAACCCCATCAGACTTACCCCTAATCTATAATCAAAATCTACCTATGGTCATGGGCTATCGAATCAGCATAGTCAGATTGCTGTCCATGTCCCAAAATCTGGAATGATGAACGATTTTATCGTCGGAATATGTGAAAAATAAAAATTTCACCCCTATAACCCCATCAGACTTACCCCTAACCTATAATAAAAATCTACCTATGGTCATGGGCTATCGAATCGGTATAGTCAGATTGGTGTCCATGTCCAAAAATCTGGAACGATGAACGATTTCATCGTCAGAATAAGAGAAAAATAAAAATTTCACCCCTATAACCCCATCAGACTTACCCCTAATCTATAATTAAAATCTACCTACGGTCATGGGCTATCGAATCAGCATTGTCAGATTGGTGTCCATGTCCCAAAATCTGGAATGATGAACGTTTTTATCGTCAAATTAAAGGAGAAATAAAAATTTCTCCCCTATAACCCCATCAGACTTACCCCTAACCTATAATCAAAATCTACCTATGGTCATGGGCTATCGAATCAGCATAGTCAGATTGGTGTCCATGTCCCAAAATCTGGAATGATGAACGATTTTATCGTCGGAATATGTGAAAAATAAAAATTTCACCCCTATAACCCCATCAGACTTACCCCTAACCTATAATCAAAATCTACCTATGGTCATGGGCTATCGAATCAGCATTGTCAGATTGGTGTCCATGTCCCAAAATCTGGAATGATGAACGATTTTATCGTCGGAATATGTGAAAAATAAAAATTTCACCCCTATAACCCCATCAGACTTACCCCTAACCTATAATCAAAATCTACCTATGGTCATGGGCTATCGAATCAGCATAGTCAGATTGGTGTCCATGTCCCAAAATCTGGAATGATGAACGATTTTATCGTCGGAATATGTGAAAAATAAACATTTCACCCCTATAACCCCATCAGACTTACCCCTAACCTATAATCAAAATCTACCTATGGTCATGGGCTATCGAATCAGCATTGTCAGATTGGTGTCTATGTCCCAAAATCTGGAATGATGAACGATTTCATCGTCGGAATATGTGAAAAATAAAAATTTCACCCCTATAACCCCATCAGACTTACCCCTAACCTATAATCAAAATCTACCTATGGTCATGGGCTATCGAATCGGTATAGTCAGATTGGTGTCCATGTCCCAAAATCTGGAACGATGAACGATTTTATCTTCGGAATAAGGGAAAAATAAAAATTTCACCCCTATAACCCCATCAGACTTACCCCTAACCTATAATCGAAATCTACCTATGGTCATGGGCTATTGAATCAGCATAGTCAGATTGGTGTCCATGTCCCAAAATCTGGAACGATGAACGATTTTATCGTCGGAATAAGGGAAAAATAAAAATTTCACCCCTATAACCCCATCAGACTTACCCCTAACCTATAATCAAAATCTACCTATGGTCATGGGCTATCGAATCAGCATTGTCAGATTGGTGACCATGTCCCAAAATCTGGAATGATGAACGATTTTATCGTCGGAATAAGGGAAAAATGAGATTTGATTAAGATTTTTCTTTTAAAAATTTGATGTATTATTTGTTACTTTAAAATCTGTATTGGCGGGATTTTTTGATTGAATATTGAAGTTAAACACAATCTGCATTATCGACATATTACGTCATTTCAACTTGGTGTGGAAATATCATAACTGCATTACCACCTTTCGGCTGGGTTATCAAAGACACTAACTGCATTACCATCTTTCGGCTGGAAACTTTCGGCTAACTTTAACAGTATGTAACAAGGGGCTTTTGACACCAGGAGTTGACTGCGTTGAGTCCTAATTCTAAAAAAAATCGTTTAGAAGGCCCTTTGGTAGGACCAGGGGCCTATTTATTTGAGAAAAAAAAACTTGGCTCTAACAATTTCGATCAAAAATTAGACGGGCAATTTTTGGATTATTCATGGTGGTTCTTGCGCTTAGATGACATTTAGCAGGACATGGCTTTCGAATGCATGTACACGATTACAAGCAGTTGTTTTTTCTGAATAATTCATTTATTGGTCCTCCGGATGAGCCATTATGTTGCACCATGCTGCATGATGTTGCACTATGTTGCATGATGTTGCACCATGTTGCCTGATGTTGCACCTTGTTGCATCATGTTGCGAGTTGTTGCACGGTGTCTCATTATGTAGCACCATGTTGTAATATACTGCACTATTTTGCTTTATGTTGATCAAGTTGCATCTTAGTGAGGGATGTTTGTGTTGTTCCCCTATGTTGCGTGATGTTTTTAACAATTTGCCTTTTTTAAGAATTCGCTTAAACAATTTGAAAACTAGCGGAACAGAGTTTTAAAGCGAATTAATTTATTAATCTTCTAAATGGGTCGTAAGTTGTGGGATGTTACACATGTTTAGGATATGGCTTCATCTTGTATCATATTACACCAAGTTGATTGATGTTGCATATGGTGCAATGTTCCAGTATGTTTGGTCATATCTGGCGTACAGTTCCATCATATTACGGAATGTTGTGTAGTTGCACTAATAACGTATTTTTGAAAATGTTGATTGTTGTTTTGCTATCTACTCGTAACTATCGTTTTGAATTGGGTCTCCTTTTCACATTTTTTACTTCCACCTCAAACGATTTTGATATCGTCTGGTTGAGCCTGGGGATTTTTAATTATTTATTTTGTCGACTCGCACAATTTTGTTATCACTGGAATCGATTTAGATGGGTGCTAATTTCCGAAAATTAGTTTAGGGGTCATTTGGTGGGGTTTGGGTCCTTCTTTTACATTTTTTTCGACTCGATCGATAAAATTACGGTGATAAGCATTTTCTAAGGCTATTATTGGATTGCGACGGGTCCTTATTTTTGGAAATTCATTTAGGGCTATTCGGGTCGAAACATTTTAAAAAGGAATTTCGAATCCTAAGAATCGAATGCGTTGAGCTCTACATTCATAAAAATTTGTTTAACGGATTCTTAAATGGGATCCGGGATCGAATTTAAAATAGGCTCTAACGATTTTGGAAAAAATAAATTGAGAGTGGATATTTTCGAATGTATAGAAACGAGTGCAATGGATAACGATTTTGGAAAACTAATTTTGATGGGCACCAAAATAGAACTATGTCGTTTTTCGATCGAAGGGGAGGAAGAGGGGAGGGGGGGGGGGAATGGGAATTGGATCCATATCCAATTTGATTAAAGCAAAACCACGGGTTCTTTAAATTGAATAGAGCACAACGTAATTATTACTTTATTTTACAAAGTAAAAGTTAGTATCTATCGTGTTTATGAAAATTTTCGACTCGGGATTATTGCCAATTTACCATTTACCAAGTCCGAAAAAATTGTTGTAAAACGGCAAAGCCGTTTGAAAGCTTTAATATTAAATATCGGAATAAAAAAATTTCCAATTTGTGTTATAAGATACAAACTGCTAGACCCGGATTGAGACATCCGAATATATTTAATAGTGTCCTTCTTCTGCTAGAGCCAATAAAAATACTTTGCTTTGGATACAAATTGCAGTAGAAGTCGATAAATTATTTCTAGTTTGATAAAATTAGTCCATAAAGTTTACTAGACAATTGTGGTTTTTAATTCAAGTTAATTTAAGTTTTAATCACTATGCTACTTAGTATATGTGAAGTTTGTATGACGCTGGGTTTGTAATTTAAAACTCATCTACAGAAAGTGTTAACCAGGTTCAAAAGTGATTAACACACTTAACAGTAAGAAAGCAATATTAAGAATTTATGGAAGAGGATTTGTAGATGGAGTAGTCGAGTTTTCGTTCGCACGACAGGTAATGAAAAAACCACCTTGAATAACAAAAAACATTTCGTAGTAGTTACTGTTTCTACAGTAGCTACGTTGAACAACCCTCAACTATTCTGATGTGCCAAAATTGGTAAAATACCTAGTAGAACAACCTACCTACTATTGATATGATTAATCTGGGTTCCCTTCTCTTACGATGGTTTCATTATAATTTTTGCCAATATTTTTTAAGTCTGGGATTCTTGAAGAAAGACTGTGTAATATATGTTGTAGGTTCCAGTCCAGATATAAATTAATCTGAACCTAATAGGTAGCGTGTTTTTTAAATTTTTTCATACTAGAGTATTACAGCAATAAACGTTGCGACACACCTAAAACCTTACGAAATTTAAATTAATAGTTTTGTTTTAACTTCGCCAGAGGGCTCAAGACGCCCCTTCATATTTTAAATTGATATCAAATTTTTAGGTTGTTTATTTTCAAATGATCTAACTTAAGGATATTTTGCTTTACAAGATGAACGTCCACTGCATATAGGTTTCCGGTGAAACTGGAATTCGCCAAACGGTTTCGAATTGCCGTTGAACTATAAAATGCGCAAATTTCAGGCAGCTGTTAACCTTTACTTGACGCATCGCGCGCTCCTGGCACGAGCTTTGGCGTGCAATTAAAACTAAATGGTAGATTTATCTAAGCTTTAATAGTTGCATCTGTTTTTCCATTAAGATAGGGGACAAGCATGAAACATCACACTACCGTCCGATGTCAATTCTTTCATGTTTATCCAACATTTTTAAAAGAATGATCAAAACTCGTCTAAAAAATTATTTAAACAGAATTAAATATTTAAATGAAAATCAATATGGTTCTATACTTGAGAGAGGTTAATTACATACCTAGCAAGTCACTAATTAGTTATATAAATATGAGAAAGTCCTCAAGACTTCGTTTAAAGCTTTACCTTGTTCTTAGTCTACATAAATTCGTTACTTTACTAAATTTTAATAGTTTCCCCGATAGCGTTTGGAGATGATATGGCACTAACTTACATTTCCGACACATATGAGGAATTTTTAGTAAAAATGAACCCGGATATGTAATTAATTCGTAATTTGTTTGACTGTCAAAAATTAATATTGAGTTCCAAAACCAAATATGTGATTTATGCGATCAGTGCAATATTTCAACTGGTAGCCTAACATTATAACCAACTTTGCTAAAGTGTGGTCATTTCAATGTATTTCGCACTTACTACTTTGCATTAACCATCGCATTAACCAAAATAAAATACGGAATTGTGTCATAGGGTGGAATGCACTTTGCAACATTTAGCTTACTTTTGGATTGCGTAAATCATGTCTAAAATCATCATTTCCTGTGTTCTTAGCTTTACATATTCCACCTTTACGTTATATCTTCGGCTATGAAATATTAAACATTTTTTTACCAATCGTTTGTTCATAGTCGTTGTCTCAAATCATTTAACTATTTAGCGCCAAAATTTTTCAATACTACGGGCCACTAAATCTGGCATTTAAAACGGTGGTATCAAAATTTTGAGTTACTTATACGATAAACTAGAAAGGGAGACGTATAGCTGTCACATATTTGGGTGAATTTTGTACCGTTACATTGAACCGTTACTTAATTAAAATTGTATATTTATACCAGACACTGGCTAGTCAATAATTGTTCCTGCCAGAATTATAAATTAGTTAAAGTCAGACCCCCTCAAATCATTAGGTTAACTAAAGAGTATACATAATTAGCTACTAGGGTCGGTGACCGGGTATTCATTTATTACTGATTAATGAAAATTTAGTAGAATACTTTACTTACAGGCTAATGACCCTTTTCTGCCTGAACCAAAGAATTCGCAATGAGAGACATAATTTGGTATGATTAGTGGTTACAAATGAAAAAGCGGCTCCAAATTGCCCGTCTGTTCGAACTAACTTTGCTAAACAATATTAATTATTTCTAACATAAATATTTATTGAATATGAATATTTATGCTCTGTATTAAAAGCACAACTAAAAATGAATGACAGATGCGAATTTAAACTGAGGATGGAGCTTTGAGGATAAAGTAACGAAGTTCGAAGTATTTGTACAACCAAAACTGGAACAAACCTACAAGGTGGTCCAAACTGCCAAATATATGACAATAACAATGAATTGTGTAATACCCGAAAGTTAATTAAAGCTGAGGAACAATAATTGTTGCTAATCCGTTTTACAGTTATGGTAGAAGTTGCATTATGAGAAAGTTCCTCTTTTAAATTGATCTTGTTTTGTGCTAACCAATAGTATTAGTATTAAAAACAGTATTTCTGAAAACTTTAACATTAATATCGAACTGAGCTTTTTGAAAGCACAATTAAATATGAATAATTACTGCAAATTAAAATTTAATTCTCAATTTTTGTAAAGCACGATCCATGAAAGAACCGTTTTAAATGGAAAAGGCTTTTAACCATTAAAAGCTTCAAAATCATTTAATCAGGTTACGAAGATATAGGTATTTGTAACGTCAAAACATGCAAAAGTATGAAAGCTTAAAATAATTTTTTAATCATCGTTTACACAATAACCAACTCTAAAGGTTATGAAAGCGTTCACACACTCTTTAAAATTTATTTAAATTAACTGTAAAAACATTCATACGTTATCTGATTCTACACGCGTATGGGTGCGAGGCCTAATTTTTCCACAGTCAACCAAAAATGAAAGCTAAATTGAGTACTTTAAAAGCTGGGGGCTTTTTTTCGGTTGTCCCAAAGAAATTTTGAACTTGGAACATATTTTGGTATTTCAAATTGGAATAGCGAGCAAATAGTTGAGAGACAGAAAAAGCTTCACAAAACTAATTATTTATAAATCAATCAAATTCTCAATACGAATCACGATAAGCTGAATAAAGATATTTTTGTCTCTAACTAATCAACGAGATAGTTAATTCAAATTTCACTACGCGATATAAATTTTTTGAATATTGAACATCGAATATCGCGTTTTGAAAGCTCAATAATTTAGGAATGGCAACTTTTTATGAAAAATTGTTAACAATTAAAAGCTCAAAAAATTATTAAGACAGTTATGGAAGATAGAGGCAACTATAACATCAAAATACGAAACAATTTAGGTTGAACAAAAAAGCTTACCACCTTTATCTTCTGCTTATTAATGAAATAATATAATTGTTGTTCAACCAACTTGCAGCTAGAAGCTTAATCGCTATAAAATTTTACAATAAGAAACATAACTTGTTTTTAAGTTTTATCGACATTTTATTTTAAGTTTCTAGGAGCTCAGAGATACTCTTTTTCAAGCCAATTTGAATATTCAAACCAAATATTGACATGACTGCAAGATTCAATGATGTCCATAGCAATAACATAGTTTTTCCACCGTCAACATGTTGAAAACAGTCGACACTACAATCAAAACAATACTCCCCATTCAACCTAACCAGTTGTTGCTTAATAAAAGCTAAATAAATACTTCCTTCTATGGCAGCATTTACAGGCTTTTCCACCGAATTCCTCATTCATTATTGCCCATTACCATAACTTGATTAAATAAGTATTCAAAAAATTTAATATAAAGACATTAGTGAGCTTTGTCGCACAATAAAATTTTACGACTTCTATAAAAAGTAACAAGCCATTAGATATAAAATGGTTTAAGATGAAAAGTGGCATCACAAAAAGCTTCGGAGCAGTTTTTTTGATTTTAAATGTATCATGAGTTTTAACAATCTTTTGCTAAACAATATAAATTATTTCTGAAAGCTTTAATAAAAACAAGGAACTTAGCCTTTTGAAAGCACACATTGCGAAAAAGTTCTACTACCGTCAACCTGTTGAAAAGTCAACTCAACACATAAAATTGTCGGAAATCTTCTCCATTTCATAAGTTTAACTAGGGGTAGAAAGAATTTGTTATAATAAGTTACTAACAAACTATTAGTGTCAGTGACTGGGTATCCAATTTGTTATTATTTAATGAAAGCATAATTAAGTACTTTTATGAATGTTTGAGGGAAATCAAAATCGAAGAAAAAAATTTGAAAAATACTTTGTAGAAAAAGCTTATTATTTCTAAACCAACAAGTTTTTCGATTCGAAGCTCTACAACAAAAAGCTCGTTGGATTTTTTTTTGTTTTATTTGATAATCCATCAAATAATAAAAGGTTATTTTATTACACTTCCAATTGAAATGTCATTCCATAAAATTTATAGCACGAATTAATTAAAATTGCTGTCGAGCGTGGAAAATGCAAAAATAATTGTTTTAAAACCAACAAGACTTACAAAAAGCTCGTTATTTTTTATTTAATTGATTATTGTTCATCATACGTGTTCAATGTCAATAGTTTACTTTCAGTCTCTAACAGCTCAAAAACACTCAATTTTCGTTCATTCATTGATGAATAAAACACAATTTTTAATTGACATTTTAGATAAATGAGAGATGGGTCAATGTAACCTTTCCCAAACGTGTTCAAATTAATTATAAAATTTAAGTGATGTCTACAACCTAGACCAACTCAGAATTTTATAAAAGCTTTCATACTCGTTTTAAATCCTTATTTTAAAGTAACACAGCATTTTTCGAATCCCATAATTTTGGTTAAAAAGCTTTCATAGAAAAAGAAACAGCGAAATGTTTTTACCAATTTAATGTAAAAAATTGTTTACCATAAAAACATTCATGCGTTATCACATTATTCACACTTCGCACACAATCACACATTGCGACCTAGTTTTCTACCGTCAACCTGTTGAAAAGTCGACACAACAAGCATACATTTTTCGGTAATCTCGCCCAATTCATCAGTTTAACTAAAGTTTACAAGATTGTCTGTATGTAATACCCTCACATAAAAATATAGCACTCGTATCCAAAAAATATCTATTTATACAAACAGAAAAGCACTCAAATGGGTCTCCTTCCAAAATTGAGTCAAACATAAAATAAATAAAAATTGGATTTTGTTTTGTCGCCTTCTCCATTCGTATATAACCAAAAAGGATCTGATTCTAGGAATTCGTATTCCCTTGTTGTTATAAAAAATATGTTTTACACAACACACGCACACACTCAATAAAATATTTTCAACTAAACTTTACAAAAATATCTTTGATGACATCATAAGTAATATAAAATCACCTGAGTATCAATTAGGGAAAACTTGTGCGTACAACTCTTTGATATCGCGTTAAAAATGCAAACTAAATAAATTTTATTAAGAAATTCATACACGTTTATCCAAGCTGAATATAAAATTTAATCCTTCAGAGAAGTAAATCTGTTTCAAACTTGTGTAAAAAAAAATAATAAAAGCACAACACCAACCTAAAATATTTCCATTTTTCACACACATTGACGACACACAAAAAATAAAACTGGTACGAGAGTCAAAGTTATATCGGTACCACCGAAAACATAAAATTTTTAACACTTTTATGACTGACACTTTGGCAAACAGTTATAAAATAAAATTAAAATACAAAAGCACAAACTTCACATTTTTTGTTTTACACTTTTACACCAATTAGTATAATCAGCGACATACTATTATAATTTCACCTAAATATTATTTTGTCACACCACACTTTCTAGGCACCACACGAAACACACTTTATCCCAAAAATGTGAAATAGTTTCACGCACGCGATATTTATCCTACCAAATATATTACAAAGCGCACACGTCTAAATCGCGAATTTTAAAAGCTCTCAAAAACTAAAACAAAACAAAACGTATTCGCACCGTAAGAATCCAAAAAATAATTATTATTTCCAGATAAATTTTATTTTGGATTTTTCAACGATTAGGCTACACGATAAAATAATCAACCGACGAACATTCTACAGTCACCGTTGAGAGCAAACTAAATGAAAATCATACACAGAATCCAACAGTAAAAAAGTAGAAAAAAAATTCAAGAACCAGTTTTTATTATTTTTTTTTTGTTTCTGCAAAGCCCGAAACAAAAACAACAACAATACCAACAAAAATGATAAACTCGAAAAAGCACATACACATACATACACACTTATAAAAATTATTATCATTTTCAACTTTTCCTTTTAGCTTTTCTTCTCGTCTATTTTTTTTTTTTTTTTGGTTTTCTGTTTTCTCTTCATGAATTTAATTTTTATCTTTATTATGATTGTTATTTTTCCTTTTGAGCTTTTCCGCTTCGATTGCATTTTGGTGCTGCTCTTCCTTGAATATTTTGATAGTAGAACATTGCTTTCCATTGCACATGCGTATTAAAACGTGTGCTTCCAAAAAGCGACTCCTGTTATATCTGTTAACGGATTTCGCGAAAAAGGGGAACGCATGCGATATACTTTTGCAGATGTGTGGGTGCCCGTGGATTTTTCAGGTGGCGTCTTCTTTAAGTTCGAGTTAATGAAATATATTGATACATACATGCAATTTTTCATATACGCACAACATAATTTTCCCGTTGGTTTTTCTTTTATCTTATTTGGATGTGTGCTTGTATGTGTGCGTGTGGATATGTGTCTGGATGGTTAATGTCACGTGATTTGATTTATTGCTGGATTAGAATCAAAATGTGTTATTGTTGTTTTAGGTTTGGTTACAGATATTACAAGGAAAATTTTGTTAATCGTGGAAATTGTTATGGTTTGTATGTTACATTGGTTTTGTAGTCTTTATAATTTTGAGTGATTTTTGGTATGATTCATGATAACATTGTTGTAACGGTGAGAACATTTTTTGGGCATGGTGCGAAGTTCTTAACACATTTGCTAACTGTTCTAACACGATTTTATTGTTTAAAACTGTGTATGGAATTATTAATAAATCTTACCAAATAACTAAAATCTAACAGTTGTCTCAGCATAACAGCTAGTATAAATGAAAAGGGATCGTATACTTTTCTTTCACTGCCGCAAATTCTCCTTTTCTGGATCTACCTTACCAAGATGAACAACCGATTTCGAAGCTCTGGTATCCAGTGTAAATGTGCATTGATGCTGTTCCAATAACAGCAACATTTTTGTAATCCGCCCCAAGTTGTGTGCTGTTTTAACGGTGTTCCATGCCCATTAAATGAAATTTCGGGATTTCACAAATAAAACACTCAGCTTTCAAAGTTACAAACTTGTTTTTATTAAAACATTTAGCTTCTTGTTTTACATGGTTCTCAGTAGGCTGGATCTTTTCCTCTTCAGTTGATACAATCGATATTTTCTTTATCGTCTTGATCGCCGTCTTCTATTGAAACAACCTGCTCCCAGAGATCGGTTACGGCCTGAATTTTGGGTCCATTGCAACTGGTATTTGCAAACACCATTACGAATCCGTTATGAACGCACGAAATTCATAACTTTGATGTTTGTGTTTGATTATCTGTCCGCAGATACTTTGCAATCGAATTTTCACAAATTTCTTGACTAAACATAGCGCCCACAACAGCTTAGTGCTCCATAAGAGTGAAGAAGGACGGTTGTCAATGGCATGCCTACGAGATGATGTACCCCATCGATTCACGGCTCCGAGAACTTCAGCTTACGCCAGTGGGAGAAAATGTAACGATGTTAAAATATAGGTTGATAAGCCCCGCAAATCTATAACCATAATTTGCGCGCTCAAATTTCTAGTTGATAGAAAAAAAATAAACAGGTAGTGGGGTATACGGGACAGCTAGACAAACCGGGTCGATATAAAAAGCGAAAAATAAGCAAAAAAAAAAGAGAGAGGTCAGTCGGTATCAAACCCACAAGTGGATCGTATAAAATAATTAAAAAAACCTAAAAATAAAAAGATCGGGACACAAGAAAATAATTGATCCATAAAGGAGGATAAAATTGTAAGAATGATTGTGACTAGAAATAATTAAACGAAATGTAAAAAATTATAAAAATTTCTAAAACATCATAAATAATGTGAACATAAAATATAATGTTAAAAAAATATGTAAATTGGATTAATAAAAGTTCAAAGAAATTTGATATCTAATTGAATTGAAAATACTAATTTGTAACGTTAAATAAAGTTACCGAAAAAAAAAAAATTACATGTGTTCAATTTTTGCATGCGAACATTCAACAACAAAAATAAAATAAAAATTTCATTTAATTAAATTATTTGTTTTGCATGAGAACTGGTCCATCGATGCTGTGTGGTGAATTAGTGTTTGTGTAAAATACAAAAAAAATAAAAATAAAAACTCAGGTTGCCAATTTACCTTGGTTGATGACACGATCAACCGTAAAGTGCTTGTGTAAAGATAAACGTTATTTATTTGGTATCTTTACTTAAAAAAATATATAAATAAAATCATCTCTACTGAGCTTAATTATGAGATGATAAGGAAATTGATTCATATGCATTTAAAAATTATCAATCTACATTAGTTAAATGCTATACATGGTTACAACTCTAAAGTTTTCATCTATCGCAACGATACCAACTACTTGAATTACATCAGATTGACGAATTTATACCAAAAATTATATGGGGATTCCCGTAATCGAACAACAAATATTCATATATACGCCAGCCGAGATAATCAACATAAAAGAAAATTTTTTGCATGAATATAACGGCATCATCAAATACACCTGCCTGCTTCAAGAAAAACTGAGCGTAATCAAGGACACCATCTGACTTCAAATTTTGGTGACGTACAAACATATATGATTTTCTTTTATATTAATTATATTTATATATAAATTACATTCTTCTTCATTTTCCTATTTAAAAATTTTAACTGCCGAATTTATAGAATTAGATCAAAACCATAATTTGTTTATTAGTAGCGCTAATTTACCTTTCCATATAATTTTATTTGTGAATGGATTTATTGTTTTATTGTGTTCTGGGTTTCTGCATTGTACACGGTGTGTGTATTGATTAATTTATATTGTATTGTTCGACCAACTAGATGACAATTATCTATATATTTTTTTTTAAGCTTAATATTTTTGCATAATGGTTAGAATGTTCTAGGGGAGTAATTTGTTAATGGGATGACGAAGACTTAACTAGGTCAAACTATGCACACTTCAGTTTATTTTGAAAATAGGAAACAAATTGTAGATGGCTTCCGGCATCACATGCTTACAATACCCGCCCAACCACTGATTGCTATCCGCTAACATAAGTGTGCCATGTGGTGTTGGACGACCTCAAGCCATCGGTTACAAAAATTAGGTATTCAATCGACCCAGCTACGAATTTCTGGAGGTACCACAGACTAGTAAAGGTAACGGAGAATATGCACCAGCAGAGGCACATCGACTTGTTGATATCGAAGAGATTGTCCAACATGATGGATGACTTCGTTTTGTATAAGGCGATCCTCATCGGCCCGTTGAGAGCACATTGTAGATAAACACAACAGTGCTGCTCTCAAACACTTGAGAAATATCGACGACATTTACATTAACAACATCGTCTCAAATGATGTTAACAAAATAGGAGGCATGTCCAGGGAATTGAAGATTTTTATCAGAACGAATGTTATATTGCGATCCAACATAAACGTTAAGTTTAAAAACGTTATAAACGTTACCAGGCCTGCAAAATGTAGCTTGTGTGGGCATTCTATGATTCGGCTTGTGATATCTGTAGGGAGCAGTGCTACCCCAACGAAGTGGTGTGCCAACATTTATTGGATTCTAAACCCTATTTGTCCACTGACAAAAATAAAACCGCTCTGGATGTGAGTCATCGCTGCAAACGTGTATTGCATTTGAAGAATAACATAATGGTAGAGGCTGTTTCCAAAGCATACTGGAATAATGTTGAGCCGTAAACAGTGGTTCTTATTTCTCGTCATTCCATTCATCACATCAAGATGATCAAATTTAAAGGCAAATTTGACCAGTATGAAATGAGTGAAAATCTGCAAATTATGTTGCCAAGTGCAAGCGATGATGCGCTACATTGGCTCATAGCAGAAACCCAACCGTATGAGGATGTAACGATTAATCATTTTTGTAGACTGAATCGAGATGATTTAATCCGAGTTATCCCGTTGAGCCTCACCAACAGCAAACAGTATATGCCTATAAATGAGACATCGCGTTTGTTCGTACTTCTTGGAGCCAAGAACGAGACTACATCTTTGATTTCGAATAAGCAAGTTCAGAACCAGCAGAGTTTAATGCAATTTTGTTGTCTAGGGTAACAATGTTATGTATTGCTGTACTACCTTACCACCGGATTGGCAACCTTGGTTCTGTTGCAGGTAAAATGTTCTAATATCTCACCAGTAGTATCTAGCATGCAGATCAGTCGATATGGAGATGGTTCTTCTGGAGGTTTTATTCCTTTGAGTAGTCGAACCAACCTCTGATTTTTCCATCGCTCAGAGAAAGTTTAACAGCATAGGGACTTATACTGAGATTAATATTATCTGAGCCAGAGACCTTACAATTTCCAATTTTTTCCATTTCAAGCTGTACGTGATCGTCTTCTCGATACAAAATCCAATTTCACTTGAAATAAAGCGGAGCCAATAGTACGCATCTTAATTGGACATGTTGAAGGCGTCAAATTTGTAGTTTCGCGAGACTCAACATTACTGACCTATATAACCTACTCCGTGGATCTTGATCAACCTCACTATACTCGAATTAAAATATCTTGAATTGACTATAGAGTGTGGCAAAAGTTTATCTGCCTATGGCGCTTTGCTTTGATCTCGCTCGATGACATTTACTGCGGAGCATGGCTGTTTCTTCGTACTACCAGTAGCAAAGTAGATAACGATTAACGCGCGCTAGTCACACATTCCATAGATTGCTTTACATTAATTTCTACTACACCCTCCAGGAATATTCCATCCTACTTCGCTTTTCACGCAACCAATTTTATTGATTATTTTAGCAAAGGCCTGAATTCCCGTAACTAAGAGTACTGCTTGATGGTGCTGCTGTGAGTGTACAACTCCTTTACTTTCCATTTAATTCCAGCCCTCATAAACTTGATACTAACGAAGGTTATATCAGTTATCGAACACGCCGTGCCCATGCAAAACGTCGTAGTATTTCCTCAAGTAGAGCAGCTTGCATTAAAATTCCCGACAAAGATCAATGGCCCGATTCCCTCGGAAGTACATAGCGCCTATTGATAGATATAAATGTCGTCTATTTTCACCATAGTAAATTGAGCTTGCTTGGATAGGCCGGTTGGAGCATAGAAGTCAAATAGAAACGTTGCCGGTTAAATCTGTAACTCAGCTGCCAGTTTCAATGCTAGTAAACTGTTCGTAAAAGGTCTTGTGGCCTCGTAATGCGTTATCCTTAATTGGAGCACTTTCATTACTTCCGAGCAACCCTGCATATCCAATACGAATTTTATCTGCGTCGCACATCTTTCTTGAATCCACTTTAGGGAGACAGACTATCGAGTTTTTTCGTATGCTCTTGAGGACCTCATATACCTCCTTTAGGGTTTTTACTTAGGTTTAGTTACCTAATAGCTCCGACTTGCGGATGCGAGTTTAATTTTCCTAGAGATCTTTAAGGCCCGGATTACTCTACAGGTTTCTTAAAATCTGCCTAATTTTGAGGTTGTTCGTTGCTTGGGTTAGTTTCCGCCTGATGTTGGTGTCAACGCAGCGTTATCAATATATTGCGACTCCTTACTTGCGGATCTATAGTATCACTATATCCGCCTACAATAGCTGTAGGCTGCCAATATCTGGCACAGCGGCCAAGAGTACAACTGTCGCACCATTATGGCTGTTTTATGTTGATGGTAGGGGCAGGCGCGTTCACCCTCTACTCCAACCGGTACTATGAATCCAGACCACTATACCGGAAACTTATCATGAATACGTCCGATCATGCTTGGTTTGTTCTTCAGATTTTTTTCCCCTAACAGTTTTAGTTCGCGGGTAGCATTTTATTTTGCCACTTACCCGCTGGCGAGCTGTTGATGGTTTACCAAATTTCGTCACCGGGAACGCGCTCGATGGAATAACAACCAATTCCGCACGCGTATGTTTGTGTGGCCAAGTTGGTAACTGAAAAGCTACAGAACAATTTATTAATTTAGTTTCGAAAATTTCGGAATTTGTTGTAATTTACACATTATAGGATTACCAATCTGGTAAAATTTGTCCTAACTTTAATAGGATGCCATTTTGTGTCCTCCATTCTATGCATCAACTTTGTCCTAGCATTTTTATTGTAGAACCAGGATTTTCATTTTTGATAAAGATTCATACATTTATCATCTATTATATCTAATCTATCTAATCTATCTAATCTATCTAATCTATCTAATCTATCTAATCTATCTAATCTATCTAATCTATCTAATCTATCTAATCTATCTAATCTATCTAATCTATCTAATCTATCTAATCTATCTAATCTATCTAATCTATCTAATCTATCTAATCTATCTAATCTATCTAATCTATCTAATCTATCTAATCTATCTAATCTATCTAATCTATCTAATCTATCTAATCTATCTAATCTATCTAATCTATCTAATCTATCTAATCTATCTAATCTATCTAATCTATCTAATCTATCTAATCTATCTAATCTATCTAATCTATCTAATCTATCTAATCTATCGAATCTATCTAATCTATCTAATCTATCTAATCTATCTAATATTTCTAATCTTTCTAATTTATCTAATCTTTCTAATCTATCTAATCTATCTAATCTATCTAATCTATCTAATCTATCTAATCTATCTAATCTATCTAATCTATCTAATCTATCGAATCTTTCTAATCTATCTAATCGGTGTTGATGAAAATTGCTGAAACGAGGGTTTCGAGTATCAAGAATCGCTTGCGATGAGTACTGAACTCAGGGAAATATTTTTAGGGTAGTCTTAGAAGAAAGAAGCCTCTTAAACGACTTTAATGAAAATAACTGAAAACGGATTTTCGAATACTAGGAGTTGATTGCGATTGGTCCTGATTTCAGGAAAATACTCTTAAAAATTCTCTGGGAGACTGGGTTAGTTTCTAAAACTATTTAAAATATGTTATTCTCACGTCAATCTTGTTGAAAACGGTTTTTCGATTATTTAGAATTGATTTTGATGGGTAACGATTTCAGTAAAACTCGTTTATAGATCCTTTGTACGTATAATTTTTTACTGCCAGCTGAAATGATTTTGGTTAAAATTGGTAAGAGATTTTTTTTGAGGGTCTGAAATCGATTACGATGAGTCCTGAATTTGGAAAATCTCATTTAGGGATTACTCCAGTGGGGGCAGGTTCTATTTTTTCTCTTAACTCAAATAGCTTTGAAAAATTGTTAGAATCAGGTTTGTAACGTTTGACAGTCTGTTGTTCGGACCAGCGTTAATTTTAACTTTTTTTCAGTTCAAACTACTTTCATAAAAATTGATGAGGAACGGTTTTTGAGGGCCGTGAGCCGATTGCGATGGATCCTGACTTCAAACTTCTTTAAAAAAATTCTAGAATATTTTCGAGTACAAAAAACCGACTGCAATAAGTTCTAATTTTGGCAAAATTCGTTTTAGGGTCCTCCGGTAGAGTCCGGTTTATTTTGTTTAATTTTTGCAGCAAACTTTTATTACAACTCCTGAAATGGGGTTTCTGTATATCAGAAATCAGTTGCGGTGGGTTCTGATTTTGAGAAAACACGTTCAAAGAGTTGTCAGGTGAGGTCCGAGTTCCAATTTTAATTTTTTTCTCCGCTCAAACGAGTCAGATGAAAATTGCTGAAAGGTGGTTTCCGAGTACCGAAAATCGATTGAGATGGATCCTAATTTCGGGCAAATTTCGTATAGGGAGTCCTACTGTGGTGTCTGCTTAATATTTTAATAAAAAGCCATTTAGAGTCACTTCATTTATCTGTGATGAAAATTAACCGAAAAGGGGTTTTCGAGTAACTGGAATTGATTTCGATGGGTATTGAGCTCGGGAAAATTGGTTTATGCGGGGTTCTCCGGTGGAACCCGATTCCTATTAACAATTTATTTTTTCAATTGACTTTGGTTAAAGTTATTAAAGTGGGTTTTCGGTGTCAGAAATGGATTGGAAAACCCGTTTATACATGTTTCAAGTTAAACTTTGTTCAGCTCAAACCGCTTGAAAAAATTACTGAAATAGGAGGTCCTTCCATGGGCCAGGGTTCAATTTTTTAATTTTTTGTCTCAGATCAAAGGAATTTGAAAAATTGCTAGAATAGTGTCTTGAGTACCACGATTTTTGCGATTAGTACTGATTTCGGGAAAATTCGTTTATGGAGTCCTCCAGTGGGACCCTATATCCTTTATTTAAATTTTTTCAGCTCAAAATCTTCAATAAAAACTGCTAAAAGGGGGTTATTGGGTATCAGAAATTGATCGCGATTGGTCTTGATTTTGGAAAAAATCATTTAGAAGATGCTCAGGTAAGGTTCTGGCTCCGATTTTAATTGTTTTGTCTCATTTCAAACATCTTTGATGAAAATAGATGATGGGGTTTTTCCGGATTGCAGGAATCAATTACGATAGGTCTTGATTGCTGGAAAAATCATTTAGTGAGTCTTCAGGCTTCGCCAGGGTCCAATTGTTTAATTTTTTGTCATTCCATTCAAGTGATGGGAGTGTGTAAAAATCGGTTTTCAAGTACCAGAAATCGATTTGGATGGGTAACGATTTAGAGAAAATTCGTTAATGAAGTTCTTCGGTAAGATTCTCTAGAGTGTATCGCTTCCACTTTAAAGTGTTTACGGATCGAACGAAACGACCTAGAAATTTCGGAATTTCTTCCGAACGGGGTTCGCAAATATGGCCCTGCCCTTTATACAAATCGGCGATTTTGATAAGTGCGGATTTTCGAGTGTCAAGAAGCGACAGCAATTGATCATGTTTTTGGGAAATTAATTTGGTCATTATGTTGCATCTTGTTCCACAGAAAAATGTGTGATTTTATTGAAGGACCGAAGCCTTTTTCAAACGAATAGTATATGAAATTGGTTGGTACTATGAAACTACATCGTATTCGATCGGAACAATGACATTGTACAATTAACAATGTACCAATTCTAAAACATTTATATACAAAAAACTTCCGATTCGGTCAATACTGTCAAGCTACGTTTGGTGCTTCAACGACTAATTTATAATCTTTCAGTGTCAGTTCCCTCTAGAACATGTCCACGCTCGACCAAAGATGATTAAATTTGAAATTTTTTTTATGTGTGTTATTTTCTAGCAGATTTTCAAAGTTAATAGTAGCATTGCTATTTATCCACAACTTGGTTATCCGATCACAGGGCTCTGAGTAAAACCGAGAATAGGTTCGTTACACTTTCATAACCTAGAAGAATTAGCCAAACTAGTCCATTTTATTTGAAATGCGAAAACCATTCTGATGCTTGCTTAACCTCGAAAAACTGTTAATAACTGGAAAGCGGAACAGAGAGATAAATAGAAATAGGACTTGTAAAATATAAATTCCGAAGCAATTTTAGATTAATGAATATCACAATTGTCGACGAGAAAGCCTAGTGGGCTATTTGGGTTGATCATAAAACCGTTCCAATTCATTATTTTTTTTACAGATACACTTTGCTTGACTTAATGACTTTTCTATCAATTGCGATATAACCCTATTTGAACAAATCCACCAATGTCGCTCGCCAACTCACATTTTACTGTTATTTTAATACTCCAAATTTCTTATGAACTGCTCGCAATCTACACATCCAAATTGACAGGTACATATAGATTAACTGAAGACATTCTGTAATTACACGCAGCTTATCGAAATTTATTACGCTTACAATTTTGATAAGAACTAATATCTGTGTTATTTGACTAATCAATTAAGATTAAATACTTATAAGCAATAAATCGTGTCCAAAAACGTATATCGAACTTAATTCGCCAGTTGGTTTTGGTGCTTTAGTGGGTGCGACATATTTGCGTAAATAACGCATATTAAAAAATTTATAGTGCATCGGCCAAAATATGGTGTGGCTTTGTGATATACTTTGCAAAAGGCGGAACGATCCCGATGTGGTTGATGACAGTACCACAGGCACTATAAGCCACATCACAAAGGTATACGATTGTAGAGCTTAGTCACAACGGTGACGAATTTTCATTGTGTTTATTATTTTAAGCCATCGAATGAACCAATGGACAGTGGTGGAGGTCAAGTAAGTCAACATATGGAAATTGATTTAGGCATGCCGAATGAACCAAATGCCAAAAAGCAGGCGATCATTACCACTCCGAGTGAAGAAATTGCACCGGATGATATTATCGATGTGTTCGAGAAGGACGAAAATGCAAAGGATCTTATTAAACGTGCGATTAGTAAAAACGAGTTTCTTGACAATATGATGAACGAATCACGTTTGGAAGCTGTTATATTAGCTATGTATCCGAGGGAGTACGAACGAGATGCAAACATAATTAAGGAAGGTGAAACTGGTGACCACCTGTATATTTCGGCGCACGGGTTATACGATGTGCTCAAAAGAGATATTGTGATCCGTAACTTTGGTTCTGGAGTGGCCTTCGGTGAGCTCGCTGTTTTATATCAAGCACGACGTTTTGCATCGATTCGTGCAAGATCGCCGTGTAAAGTATGGACCCTTCATCGCACTGTATTTCATCGTATAATGATTAAATACGGTCGATTGGAACGCAATGAAAATATAACTTTCCTAAAATCGGTTGAGGCTTTAACGGGCTTGCAGGAAGAAAAATATGGTCAAGTCGCAGACCTACTGAAACGTCAATTGTTTACGGCCGGTGCCCAAATTATAAAACAAGGCGACGAGGGAGATTTATTCTATATTATTCGGGCGGGGACAGTGCGAGTCCTTAAACGGGGTGTTGACGAAGAGGAAAGGGTGGTAAACAAATTGAAACGGGGTGACTGTTTTGGTGAGCAAGCGTTGCTGCATCGTGAGAGACGATTGGCTACGTGCATTGCAGAGCCACCGGGCACTGAATGCTTAACTCTAGACCGAAAGTAAGTTAAATAGTTTGTATAATACCCACAATTAATATATTTCGTTACAGGGCATTTGAAGAGCACTTAGGGCCCCTTGAATATTTACAAAATCTAATCACTAATGATGATCCGTCTGCCGATACACTAACTTCCGAAGATACAACACCATACGGACATATTATGCTTAGCGATTTACATGACATTAGGACTCTCGGTATTGGGTCATACGGTCGCGTCCAGCTTGTTGCAAATAAGAATAATAACAGTGAGCGCTTCGCGTTAAAATATTTAAAAAAACACGAAATCGTTCAGATGAGATATGAGAGACATGTTTATAATGAAAGGGACGTAATGATCACCTGTGACAGCCCGTTCATTGTAAAGTAAATTTGTGTGTGCATATGCGCACGATCAATATACTAAATAAATTTTTATTTTAGGCTTTATAAAACGTTTCGTGATTCAAGATACGTGTACTTTCTAATGGAGGCATGTCTAGGTGGGGATTTGTGGACGGTACTAAACCATAATAGGTATTTTGATGATAATACAGGGCGTTTTATTACCGCATGTGTTATTGAGGGGTTGGGATACATGCACTCAAGAAATATGATTTATCGTGACTTAAAACCCGAGAACCTCATGATTGATACGAACGGGTACGTTAAACTCGTTGATTTTGGTTTCGCTAGAAAACTTAAACCACCACAAAAGACGAATACGTTTGTTGGCACACCAGAGTACGTTGCACCTGAAATAATTTTAGGAAAGGGTCATGATCGAGCAGTCGACTATTGGGCAATTGGAATACTTGTCCACGAGCTATTATCGGGAAAGCCAGCATTTCGTGGCCAAGATCATATAAAAACGTATAATCTAATTGTACGTGGTATAGATTCAGTTATCATTCCGACGAGAATATCAAAGATTGCACAAGATTTGATTAAGAAACTGTGTCGGAAAACCCCAACGGAGCGGCTTGGCTATGCAAGGAATGGAATTGCAGATATTCAGGACCATGGGTTTGTATAACCTCATTCAATATAATACACTTGCAACAAAAATTGATATAATAATTAATTTTTAGATGGTTTAATGGTTTTAATTGGCCAAGGCTTCGTGACCAAACAATGAGAGCTCCTCATCTACTTAGCAACCCCAATGTTTCGTTTGACGAGTACTCGGACCACAGCGAGATTCCCCCTGAAGAAACATCAGGTTGGGATATTTATTTCTAAATATTTTATTGTATGTAGACTGGGTTGGGTCGAATAATTTTAATAAATCGTAATTTTTCTAATACATTCTATGTTTTACTGGTGAAATAAGTGTTTAAAGCTAAGGTGTGTAAAATGCGAGCTAATTCTGTTTCAAATTTTTAATAAGATAATTAATTAATATAAGCAAATACAAAATCCAAAATCATAAATTAAAAATAAATATCCCAACCAGATGTCTCGTCCGGTGGATTGACATCGTCTTTAGGGTACATCTCAATCGGTATCCGGTGCACCTTTTTAAGTTCTCGCGGCGCTCTCATTGTTCCATTGCGTAGCTTTTCCCAATTAAAGCCTTTAAACCACCTGTAAAAAAATATCGTTGATTATTCAAATAATTTACTATAGTTTTGTATTATTTGTATACTCACTTATGGTTCTGAATATTCTTAACACCTTTATCAGCATAACCAAGACGTTCAAATGGGTTTGCCCGGCACAGTTGCTTTATCAAATCCTGTGCTACCAGTGATATTCGTGACGGTAAAATAATGGATTCAATTCCGCTTACAATAAGACAATAGGTTTGTGCATGACTGTAGCCCCGGAATACTGGGTGTCCCGATAATAACTCATGAATAAGTATACCGATTGCCCAGAAATCTGCAGCTCGATCATGACCTTTTCCCAAAACAATTTCTGGTGCAATATATTCCAGTGTGCCAACAAATGTATTGGTTTGCTGTGGCGGCTGAAGTCGTCTTGCAAATCCAAAATCCACAAGTTTAATATAACCCTTTTCATCAATCATGAGATTCTCGGGCTTTAGATCACGATATATCATATTTCTCGAATGCATATATTCCAGCCCTTCAGTGACGCACGCCGTAATAAATCTAGCAACGTTTCTATTAAAATATTTTTTTGTGCTTAACGCCGTCCATAAATCGCCGCCTAAGCAAGCCTCCATTAAAAAATACAAATATTTTGAATCGCGGTACGTGTTATAAAGTCTAGAACAAAATTTAAATTATGACCAACCGACTTTCCAAACATGAAATGCTTACTTGACTATGAACTGACTATCACAACTGGTCATTATATCCTTTTCCCTATACACATGTTTTTCGTGATTCAGCTGAACAATTTCGTACTTCTTTAAATACTTTAGAGCAAATCGTTGTTTAGTGTTTTTGTCCTCGACCAACCGGACACGCCCATAAGACCCGACCCCAAGAAGTCGAATGTCCTGTAAATCACTAAACTGTATATGCGAATATTGTGAATTATAAATCGATGCCGGTGGATCACATTCAGATTCATCAACCGGAAGTGCTTGAATTGTTTCTAGTCCAGCTAGAAATCGATCAAATGTCCTGAAAAAGTTATTTTAGTTATAAAATTTATGAAAATCACGCTAATGAACATAATCTTACGCCCGATCTATAGTTAAGCATTCGGTCCCCGGTGGCTCAGCAATAACAGTGGCCAAACGCCTTTCACGATGTAATAACGCATGCTGCCCAAAACAATCACGACGTTTTAGTTTATTTACCACTTTCATCTCGCCATTGCCAAACTGTTTTAAAATTCGCACAGTACCCGCCCTAATAACAAAAAATAAATCTCCTTCATCACCTTGTTTCACAATTTGGGCACCAGCCGTATAAAATTGTCGTTTCACTAAATTTGCCAATTCGACGTACTCCTTGTTGGTCAGTCCTGATAACACTCCGATCGATTTTAAAAAATGTAGATTTTCATTCCATTCCAATCGACAGAATTTTGTCATTATCCGGTGGAATACGGTGCGATGGAGCATCCAAACTTTAACCAATTTTCTAGCACGTATTGACGTAAAACGCAGAGCTTTATATAAAATTTCAAGCTCTCCGAAAACTACGCCAGCACCAAAACTATTAATCACAATATCATTTTTAACAACGTCGAATATACCATCGACCGAGACGTACAGATGTCTACCAGTTTCGCCTTCTTTATAGACATACGCATCCTGTTCGTATTCTTGTGGATACATTGCCAAAGCGACCGCTTCTAATCGCAATTCATCCATCATGTTGTTAAGGAATTCATTTTTACCAAGCGAACACTTTATGAGCTCTTTCGCAGTTTCATCTTTCTCGTAAACCTCGATTAATTCTTGAAGTGCTACATCCACGCCAGAGTTGGTAGTGATTACAGTGCCTTGATTAAGACAGACTCCACTACGATTTGGCGAAATTAGCAATCTTTCACAAAATAATCCACAAAGCCACACCATTTTATATGGCACACATTACACAGTAACTTTCGACTATCTACTGACGGATGCAGTAAAATTTATCGTTATTTTTCCATAAAAATTAATTATTTATTGTTTAGATAAGCAAAATATTTCCGAACAAATTTCTCGCACTTTCATACCAATTCTCATGAATTGTATTTAAAATTGTAAACAAAAAAATTGATAGGCCTAATTACCCACTTTTAAATACTTTGTAGGTGCGAAAAGGGGCAAGGTATGAAAATACAACAAGCTATTCCACACGAAATTCCCCAGCAAATCTCTAATATGTGGCTAATTGCTAAAATACGTTGAAAGATATACCCCTTGGCCTCTTCCTGACGCTCTTTCCACCAAGATAGAAGAATAGAATGCGTAGCGAATCATAATAATTCGCTAAGGCAATGTGGTTATACGTTGCATGTAAGCTCAAAGTATTTTCTATATTTGTATAGTTTGGTCACTACAGTCTAATTTTTTTTTTTTATTTATTTTATTTTTTACCAACAGTATTAATTTACATCTGGTATTTTTAAAATTAGGTTTATTTATATAAATCAAATTTGAATAAAAAAGTTTTTAGAATTGTTTTAAATTCATCTCTGGACAAATTAAAATCGAACACGGTAGATACATTATTAAATACACGGCTAGAATTACAAACCGGGTCCGACATACCAAAATTAGACCCATGGAAGTGCAGATTAATCACTAAGCCTCGGTGTCTGAGTGATCTCACTGGGGCACGTATTGAAAACAAGGATAGTAGTTGTGAACAATCAATTCGGCCCATTATAACGTCGCGCACAAGCATTGCGGAAGAAATTTGTCTTCGAACGAACAATGGTTCAATATTCAATATCAAACAACGGCCTAGATACGGCGGAAGCACATACTTAGGAGCGTTTACCTCTCGAGGAAGTCGCCTTAAGGCAAACAGCATAAATCGCTTCTGGATTGATTCTATACGGTTAGAGGAATTGATATAGTACGGATTCCAGACAATTGACGCATACTCCAAGTGCGATCGAACAAATGAAGCAAAGAGGACTTTCAGAGTATATGGATCATGAAAGTCTTTGGAGAAACGGATTAAAAACCCTAACATTGAATTAGCCTTATTAATACATCTGTCAATATGGTCCTTAAACGATAAATCTCGTGAAAACAAAACCCCTAAATCTAGAAAAGAATGAACTCGCTCTATCATAACGCCATTTAAGAATAAACTATTATCATGTCCATTACGTCCATAACGTCTTCTAGAAAAGTTCATAACTTTACATTTCGAAACGTTCAGGCAAAGCTTATTCAAGCTACACCAGTCGCAGAAAACGTTTAATTCCTGTTGTAGATTTAGCAGATCGCGATCATTTCTAATCTTACAAAAGATTTTTACATCATCAGCGTAAATCAGAAACTTACAATGTTTGAAGCACCGCTTCACATCATCTATGAATGCAATAAATAATAGAGGTCCAATGTGGCTACCTTGTGGGACGCCAGACAAAACATTGATGTCTCTAGATAAAATATTATTTAAAAAAACTTTTTGAGTTCTGTTCGTCAAATATGAAAAAATCCACTTTAAAGGAAGGGCATCACACTTGTTGAGCTGTCCCAGTTTCTTTACCAATAAAACATGATCAATTTTATCAAAAGCTTTGCTAAAATCAGTAAACACTACCTCAACACCATCACCACCTTCTAATGCTAGCGTCAAAAAATTTGTAAACAAAGCAAGATTTGTCACAGTTGACCGTCCGGGGTAAAACCCATGCTGGTTTACTGAGATGGAATTTTTAATTAAGAAAAAGATGCGGTCCTTGACCATCGATTCAAATAATTTAGGAATAGCCGATAAGATAGAAATACCGCGGTAATTTTCGATATCCGTTCTCCGTCCACTCTTGAAAATTGGTTTAATGAAACTGGATTTCCAAATTGAAGGGAAAACCCCACTTTTCAAACTCAAATTGAAGATGTTCGTCAGCGGCTGAACTAAGACCGAAGCACACTTTTTCAACACAGGCGGGTGAATTTTGTCCGGGCCACAACTCATATTCACATTTACATTCAAAAGAGCGTGCAATCTGAGAGCGCTAAATATTTCATAATTTACGGCGGATGGGTTTAATTTATATTTTTTATGAGCTTTAGATTTCCGATTTTTTAATCCTGAGAGGCGACTATTAAACCATGGCTCGCGCATCGACGAAACTACAGGTGAACGGGGAATAAATTGTTCAATTGCCAAGTTCATTATTTTATAAATCTGATCAATATGAGCGTCTAAACTACCCGTTATATATTGATCCCAATTAATATTGTCCAGAAACTCATTTAAAGCATTATAATTTCCCTTATTAAAATTGAAAGACTCACTAGAATTAAAATTTACGTTAACATTAACACAATTTTCAAATATTAATTGGATATGTAGTGGTATGTGAAAAATACTTGAAGAACCGCCGAGATCATTACAAGCAATGATTGTGCCATTTACTTCTACTGGAACGAACACCAGATCGAGGATATTGCTGCACTGGTTCTCGATGTTATTAATCTGCCTTAGCCCGAGTGAACAGATTGAGTCCATCACCAGATCTGAAGTTAGATCACCATTGAATGGCAGAAGTTCATCATCTACTGTAAGCCATTTTATTTTCGGTAAGTTAAGATCTCCCAAAATCATCACACAATCAAAATCAGGAGCTGCAGCTGCTAGTTGGTTTGAGAAAAATAAAGATAGCTCACCATATATATTAACTGAGGATCCGTATGGTATGTAAACAGCAACTATCAACACCAGCTTTCCATTGAAAGCAAGTTTAACAGCCAAAATCGTTACTCCCAATGTCAATAATATCCGCACGTATATCTTTCGTAACCGCTAGCAGAACTCCGCCACCTCTCGCTGTCGATTCAAGATCCGTATAACGATCGCGTCTGAAAACATAGTAGTCTGGAGGGAAGTACTCTGCAGAATTGTGCGAGCTTGTCAGCCATGTTTCCGTGATGCAGATGACATCATATTCATTTTCCAACACTGATAGGTACGTTTCACGCGTTTTTGATCGTATTCCGCTAGCGTTGTGATAATAAATAGACAATGTGTTGGTTTCATCTGAGAGTGGCAGTGTCAGTTGAGCGATAGGTGCAGACAGCGGCATCGGATTTGAAGAAGGTATTCAGTTGAGGTCGCAGTAGATATTGTTACAACGTCGTTAGAGCTGAGCGTGGGACTAAAAAATTATTATTCATTGATTTCCGACGTGAATTTAAAAATTCTTTAATCAACACTCCAGAAGGCCACGCCGATGAATCCAGCATTTGGTTAAATTTGCTTACAGGAATACCGATTTTAAATGATACATAACCGCGCTCATCATTACGTCGAAAGCAATATAATACAGGTTTCTCGACGGTTCTAGCGGTTCAACGGTACGCAAAGTAGAGTTCAAGTCACCACTACCAATAAAAAAATTTTTAGGCGAGTCCATATTATCGTCTAACGATTTAGCAGTTGAATCCGTTGTTATGCCATTATTCACACTACTCTTTGATCTTGTAAGTATTGGTGTAGCAAATTCCATATCAGTTTGTGTTGTTTTTTTTTTTTAATTTTACAGACGACGACTGTTGAGATGGTGTTGGTATTAACAAACTTTCCACGTTATTACTAATACCGGCTGATGTTTTATTTAGCAATGACAAGGACGCTGATATAGCATTGATCGAATTACTCATATGATCGTTCGTTTCCTTGAGAATTTTATAAACATCGATACAAACACCACATCGCCATGAAAAATTTGGAATTATCGAAATGGCATCAAACACAGGTTTTTTAATTCCGGCGCATCCAAAATGAATAAGTTTATTACATTCACCAGCACAAGTAAAAAAGTTTTCAGACACTTTGGCACTACATTTACAGCACGCAGACATTATTATTCAATTTAGAAAAAAAAAAATATTTAATAAAATCACAGTTATGTATTTATATCACAGATATTGACAGATTTTATGAATTTATGATTTTTAGCCGTTTCACAGTTATTAGAAAAATAGTTAATTTAACTGAAAACTAAATAACAAATTTATTAAAATTAAATCACAAAATGTAGATAAATTATTTAACCATTTATATATATTAAATTTTTAATTTTACGAGCAAATTGTACACGTGTGATCACATCGACCATCAAAATTGAATTGAATTTAAATAACTAAATTGAATTAGTTCGAAATCAAACTTCCAACATCTTGGTAACTTCATCTCGGTGTAAAAGTATTATATCTGGCCATCACCCAGAATAATCCAAAATTTCATATTACCTTTCTATCCCAAATTATCTTATTTTATTGGAAATAATATTTTCATCTAATTTTGTTGATGGTTAGACGTATGTGAAGCTGGCCCGACAACCATCCGGAAAAACGCCTTTAAAATTTAGGTGTGTTTCTCCGCTAAATTCATCAAAAGCCTTTTCAGCCCGAAAAATTAAAAAAATATGGAGAAAATCAAATTCCATCCCGAGAAAATAAAAACAATCTCACGTACACACAGCAAATTTTAAGTATAAAATTATCTTACAGTGGGAATAAGAGACCTTCTCAGCTGATTTAATATTCGCTTCTGTTAGATTAGGTATCGGAATTATGCTCATATGTCGCTGTAAAATTCTCCGTTCACAAAGTTTGGCAAATATAACGGTATATGTCTAATTAATGCACTGACAGTCAGCATTAAGCACGCAAATGCTCACTACCTTACAATGCGGATAAGGGACTTCCCAAACTCGCCAAACTCTGTGAATGAAGAAATTTATTGTGACATATGAGCATAATTCCGAAGCCTAATCTAACAGAAGCGAATATTAAATCAGCTGGAGAGGTCACTTATCCTCACTGTAAGGTAATTTTATACTTAAAATTTGCTGTGTGTACGTGAGATTGTTTTTATTTTCTCGAGTGGAATTTAATTTTCTCCATATTTTTTTTATTTTTCGGACTGAAAAGCCTTTTGATGGATTTAGCGGAGAAACGCACCTAAATTTTAAAGGCGTTTTTCGGGATGGTTTTCGGGCCAGATTCGCATACATGATGGTTAGGTGTAAACGAAGGTGCTTGGTATTTTAAGTGGTTGAGAAGTAGTTAGTATTAACAGGCCAGCACCATAGGAATTTGGAGACGAAAAAGATTCACGGGAATCCAACAAAATCCTTTACCAGCCAAACCATATAGGTAAGTCTATGTGTTTCTGCATTAATTCTCTCGTCTTGAAATTTACCCGGTCAATAAAAGTTATCTGTACTTTGTTGCCTTCTACTCTCAGCGCTATTTGAAACCTATCGCTTGATATATGATCACTAACCGTAATATTTGATGAGGTCATACGCATGGATATTTCTAATTATTTTTCCGTCCAAACTCTCTAGCAAGTATATGTATGTTCCAATATTCTTACATTTTCCAAAAATGCTCTTCAGATTTTACCGTATTTCCGAGGCCTTAGATTGTCAGAACAATTTTTAAAGCACAACTACTCCTTGTATAAATAATTTTCCCCGAGTGTGCAGATTATATCGCTGGAAATATTTTGCTTATGCTTTATTTAAATTGCTTTGTATGGTTTTATAAATTTGGTTAATTTTCGTCGTGGAATTCATTTCATTTTGTTCCTTCGTCGGCAAATCATTGTGTATCACATCATGTTTTAAAGTTCTTTCGCATAAAATGGGGTGAGTCCCGAACTATCATGAACCACTGTACGCAATGCACATGCAAATCTCATCAATGTGTTCTTATAGCCGATAAAACACTACGGTTTGGCCCCTCGGATGGATTGGCTTGTGGATGATATACCCCATGATCAATACCATGTTTCTCTATCGACCCTCCTCAGAGCTTTCAATACCACGAATTTTGTGAATACATCCAGCACCAGCAACAAATGTCAATTCCCTTGTTTTGATCTGGTATATGGTGGGCGTTCTTGGTTCTCTCATTGGAATCCCTTTTTATAGTTGTGCGGTGCTTATTAATTTGGAATCGTAGTTGGAACACCCTGCATTCCCAATTATCTATTTCGATTGACCTAGCTGCACGCTAGAGGGCATCCGGCACAACCTTTAATCTACCCTTTCGATGCAGGAGTTCGAAATCGAATTATTGCAGTTGCAGCTTTTTGGACGAACGCGTTAGCCGAGATGCAGAGTCTTTCAAATTCATCAACCATATGAAGGAAGCACAATGTGTGATCATCGTGAATTTCACGGATTCGAAACAAGGCCTAAATTATTCGATGACTAACACCACAGCCAAACACTCCTTCTCCTTCGCGGATACCAGGAGAGATTTTAATTTGGTGAAAGCGTTCTGTGCATCCTCAGATCTGCAAAATGATTTGCTTGTCTTCAGCAGAGTTGGTGATTGGTATCATAACGTTAGAAAAATCCCAAATGAACCTGCGGTACCAACCTGCCAAACCAATCAGAATTCTCTTGGATGCACTTCGATGTTGAGAAATTCAAGATTCCGGTAATTTTGCAAGGATCTACCCTCAATCCATGTCCATATACGATGTAGCAAAGGTATTTGATCTGCCTCAGGCAAAATCATGACTTCTCTAGGCTTATCGTGAGGTTTCAGTAGTGACATGTGTTCTTCAAACGTTTGCGACTTCATGACAAGTTCTTCCAGATAAACTATCACTCTGGGCTCCAGGTCGACCTCGAGTACCTCATCCATCAACCGACAAAGAGTTTGCCGGTACTGTAATAATCCCTCTCTGAGAAGTAGGCGTGTTTTTTCTCGACTGCTCTGCTCAATCTGCTCCAGTAATGGTTTCGTTCGGATTTATCAACTCATAATACACAACTTCAAGGTGATCCCACCCACACAACGTGAGCTGTTTTCGATGAATATCTGGCTTGGTTGTCAATGCTGAAGCGTGTGGCCTGGTGGTCCCCAAAATTTCTTCATTTTTGGGTTATCACAGTTGATTCATTTTTCTTCACCAGACAACGATGCAATAAACCCTTTCGTTTATGTCTGCGGCAAACAGCATTTTACATGAAAAGATCGGGGTTCCACTTCTCTCGACTTCAGTTCATATATAACCCAATTTCCTTGCTTTTGCATTATTCTGTCCTGAAAAAGGAATATATTATGTTTATGCGAGAATATCAGAAATTATCACAAATTACCAGTCAGTCTTATTACTTGCCTCATCATGCAGTTTGCAAAGAAACGAGCACTATAACTAGAGTTCAAATTAGGCAGATCGCTAAATGACACTCCGTTCGTTGGAAAATTAATCCAGTAAACTGTGCAACTAATCCTACTGCGCTTCCGTTTTCAGCGATATGTGATGACAGCGGACTTGGAAAAAATACCAAAATTGGAATTCGCGCGGCACTGTTTCCCGCAAACTTTGAATCGATTCTACGATTGTTTTGCAATGGCTAGAAACACTACCACGTTCACTGCACGTTTTTGAGGGGGACCGTGTCTCCCAAAAAATAACTAAATACCCCAGGAAATGTTGGCACCACATAGCAACAACCCAGAATCCAGCCGATTGTGCTTTTAGGATCATAATAACTGTGGTGATGCCAAGCGACGGTGTCAGGAATTACTAAATGTCACGAAGGGACCTGTTTTTAGATTGTAGTTTTGTGGAGGGTTATCCTTTGAGCTCTCGAAGTGAGATGTGTAAGAACGAAGTTAAGAAATAAAGACTAATTAAATATAGCCAAGTATAAGTAATCGTGTTATCAATTATCAGATTTACAACAGTGGCGTCGAGAAAAATACGAACTCGCGTATTTTAAAAAAAATCAATCGCACCGGATCGCGTGCTGTTAAGTCACATAACCTTAAAATCAATTGGGACACATGAGTAAAAATGGATAATAAGCTAATAGTAAATTGTCTGCGCCAAATGCAGCTAGATAATAAACAACCGCCGAACTGCAGCCAATGCAACTGGAGTCTCAGAAAAAAGTCGGAATGATGCAAGAACTGTTAGAGCGTCTCGCAAATCAGCAGCAAGCCCCGCAAGCAGCGGAAAATTTGGTGCAAGGATATTAATTGTCAAGGATTTATCAGAACTCATAGAAAATAGCATATATGACGCGGAAAAAAGTACAACATTTGAGTTGTAGTATGCCCGCTATGAATCAATTTTCACCGAAGAGGTGGCATCGTTGACGAAGACGACGAAAGTTGGGTTACAGCTGCAGAAACTGACTAATTAAGATTACCAGAAATTTGTCAACACTATTCGGCCACGCAAGCCTATGGAATTAACTCTGGCAACTACCGTCGATGAACTCAAACGTATTTACGGTTCGATGTGATTTAAGTGTTTAAAAATCTATGAGGATTATAAAACATACGCCTCCCGCATCAAGTCGATGTGTAAAAAATTTGACCTCGCAAAATGCTCGACGGAAGATTTCAAGGTCCTGCTCTTTCTCTCAGTACACGGAAACAGGATTAGATATGGGGCAACAATTGAAACTGCAAAAGCTAGTCAACATCGCTGAGCGTCTAAGCAACCTCATAAGGGACAAAAGTATGGTAACCCGCCTAGAAGAGGTAAAATCGGAAGTACTGAAAATACGGAAAAACTCAGAATGGAACCAGAACAAGCAACAGAACCCAGAACGACAAATCTGCGAGACAAAAGCAGCGAATTGCAGGACGGATCAGGCACCAAAATTCCCATGCTGGTTGTGCGGTGAAATTCATTGCAGATATTACCAGTCATCGGTAGCGATAAGGGAAGACGGAGTTTTGCGGTTCAGGCAAAATCAGAGTCCACACGAAAATCTGTCATTCCGTCCATCAATAACTGCAGTGTATCACTACAGCTCGATACGGGTTCAGATTGGATGATCATCTCACGAACAAACTGGGAAATTTTAGGAATGCCAGTTTTATCCCCGTGTAAAGAACAGGCGATTAGCGCAACTGGTGACTATCTCGACATAATGGACAGTTTTCAAGATAAACTGAAGTTATACAAGCGCGAGGTCGACGGACAGGTCTAAGTTGCAAACTCCGCTCTAAATGTGTTTGACAGCGATTGGATGGAAATATTGGGGCTTTTCAACGTACCATTATCAGCAGCGTGCAACAGGATTCACGCAAATGGAGAGCTATCGCTGACGGAGGAGGTCCGGACGAAATTCCTCTCTCTGTTCGCTGTTGATGTTCTGGGTCTATGTAAAACACAATGAAGGTATCGCTTAAATTGAAACCAGGGGCGAAGTTTTTTTTCTGTCGTCAGCGGCCTGTACACCGTATGCAGCCGCACAAGCAATTCAGGACGAGTTGCAGAGATTACAGTTTTTTGTGAGTTGTTCAACCAATATAGTATGCCAACTCAGCCGCACCTATAGTTGCTGTCAAGAAAAAAACGGATCAATTCGCGTGACAGGTGATTATTGGGCCTCAATGCCACACTAGAACGTAATCAGTATCCATTGCCGACACCGGTTGACATTTTCTACAATTGAAGCTCGATAATGATGCTAAAAGGCTCATGGTGAGCAACACATATGTCGGGCTGTCCAAGTCAATAGGTTGCAGCCTGGAGTGAAGACAGTAGCCGACATTTTCCAACAACTAATGCACACAATGCTTGGGGGTGGGTATGTGTGCAGTTGCAGCATATCTCGACAATATCATTGTCGCTGGAAAAGACGAGCAGGACCATCGACAGAAGCTATTCGATATCATCAACCGCATTCAAGATTACGGTTTCATCCTTAAGCTTGCGAAATGTTCTTTCGGTGAGAAATCGATTGAAGGTGGCCACACTGGGTGTGGCAAATTCATCAAAGGGTTGAAAGACTTGCGTGATCTTTTGGATGAATTACTGCGAGAGGCCGTCAAGTACAAATGGACTTCTGTCCTATCATGTATGCAGCATCATCATTTAGCAAGACCAAGAAGAACTACGCACAGAACCAGCGAGAAACCCTTGCACTGGTGTTCGCGCTTTAGAAATTGCATCGTTATATCTACGGCCGGAAGTTCGAGCTACGTACCGATCACCAATCATGGTTAGTAGTCAGTTTTTGGGTTAAAACAAGGAGTCCCTGTATACTCTGCTAATCGTCAACAGCGTTACGCGCTTGTCATGCTCGCCTACGATTTTCACATCAAATACATCAGCACGAAGAGTTTTGCGTATGCTGATTTTATTTCAAGACTCATTAATGCGCAACCGAAGATACCATCATTGCAACCACTCAAATTGACAGTTATGCAGAATCATTACCGGTTAATTTCGAAGCAATCCAAGCTGAAACCGCAAAATTCGAGGTCCTAAAGCAGGTCGCTTATTTCATCAAGCAGGGTTGGCCTGAAAGGAGAAAGCAAATCAGAAATACCTAACTCAAAATTACCTCGGAAATGCACGCTGCAAGCATGGCCGATGCCGAAGGGACCTTGGTCACGTATTCACATCGAATAGGCCAGCCCAGTTAATGGATTCTACTACCTGGTCATCGTTGATGCATTTAGCAACTAGCAGGAGGTTTTCAAAATGAGCAGCACGACTTCTGAAAAGATCGTTGAAAACTTGATGCTTCCATCGGCCAATCGGCATGGATTGTGTGACATCATCGTGAGCGACAACGGCCCACAGTTTAAGTCTGACTGCTTCAAGAAGACGTGTGCCGAGAACGGCCTTGATCACATTAGCACGGCACCCTACAACCCACAGTCAAATGGCCGTGCCGAGCGTTTTGTCGAGTTGCTTAAGACAAGATCCGAAAGGTTGAAGGAGGAAGATAATGGCGACAAAATCTTGCGGAAATTTCTAACGTGCTATCGCTATACGCCTTCGTATATGCACTGCGGATGAAGTCTAAATACAAACGAATGACTAGGCATGATATGAAGACCAAGTTGGATCTGATTAGGTCCCCTGTAAAGCGAGGAGATGTGCGTAACACGAAAATGAAGCAACAGTTCAACGACCACTACGGAGCAAAATGGAAAGAGTTCAGTATCGAGGATGCCATTTATTTCAAGTCCATGCTGCGCAACAGTAATTTTTTGTGGCTGCCTGGGAAGATTGAGAGCCATGAAGGAACTGTCAACTATGTGGTACAACGATAATCATGACTCAGCAACAGCAAGCATGTGATGATCGTGAACCATGCAATGCCAGTCATATCAACGAAGCCATCGATGTCGGCTCAGACAATGAAGTCAACCGGAATGATCAGCAGGAGGTGCAACTCCGCCGTACAACACGCGCTACGGCTGGGAAGATGCCCCGATTAAACATTTTCTTTAAATAAGGAAATATTGTGGTGACCCTAAGCGACGGTATCAGGAATTACTAAACGTCACGAAGGGATGTGTTTTTAGATTGTAGTTTTGTGGAGGATTACCCTTTCAACTCTCGAAGAGAGATGTGTAAGACCGAAGTTAAGAAATAAAGACTAGTTAAATATATAGAAGTAGATAAGTAATCGTGTTATCAACTATCAGATTTACAACACTATCATCTGAATGACTGAATCACAAACTGTGGTGGAACGGACCAGAATGGCTTAAATTACCCGTACCCAAGTGCAATTTGCAGCTCATTGAAAATTGTAAGTTAGAACCCCTAAAGATAGGTTTAAGACATGTGTCATTTTGGCAAAATAAGTGAATCTAAGGAACTCCTAGATATAGAAAGACAATTTAGCTCTATCAAACACCCACAACCTTATTAACAACCTCTAAACTCCCCTTGATAGAAAATGATAGTTTTAGAGTTACCGGCTGGATAGTTTTTACAGTTATCGGAATAATGCATTATGATTTCTCCTATTCCCGAATTCTTTATTTGTTTGAAAACTGCATAGTGTGCAATGTTATCTATACTTTGACGAGATGTTTTACGGAGCTCCAGGATGTTTCTGATCCGGCAGAAATATTAGTCTAAAGACATCGGATTTCCTGTTAATCGAAACAGCAGCAGACAACGATTTGAGCCGGAACTAATTCCGCTTTAGTTTGGCCACTACTCGCAGACTTCTTTGGCCATCGGCATTCGTTACCAAACTTCCTCGACTGAAATATATTTCTTCCATTTATTGTCTTTTAGTAGTCATTAAAGGCTCAGGGAGCGCTGATGCCATTTGGTGATTGTTCACGCAGACATATTGTGACGCATCGATTACTTCGCAAATATTAGTTCCAATTTATTTTTAAAGTATATGGCTTGACTCACACCTTTGTTTTAAAATATTTTGCCAGATGTTTCTGCGTCGGTGGATTGGGTTTGGTTATCATTTTTCGCAATAATTAAAATTTGGCGTTTTAGCAAGGATGATTTTCGTCCAGTATTTTTAATTGGATTACATCTCATTAGCGGAATTTTATATTTTTGATTATTGGTTAGCGTACCTTTTGAAATGTTGTACCCCACTTTTTTGCACCCTTTGATAATTACTGAAAAACTAACGTTTTCCGATGAGCTGCTGTTCTTTTGTCAACACCATAATGGAAACTGGCGTTTAAAATAAAATTTCATTTATGGGTTTCCATTGTTTTAGTGCCTGTTTCACTCATATACTCTATCTCTCTCTCTCTCTCTCTCTCTCTCTCTCTCTCTCTCTCTCTCTCTCTCTCTCTCTCTCTCTCTCTCTCTCTCTCTCTCTCTCTCTCTCTAAAATAACGGGACTCTGAGTAATTTGAAATATAAATCGATCACATTCATTTCTGATGTACCTGTAAACCTACTCTAATTCCAATCTTCAAAATGTTTAGTGCAAGACCCGCGTAAATAATCAAGGAAGTTTGTAAAGGATCGATAATGGTTGTCATTTTGTTTAAATTCGTGATTAAAGAGTATAGTTTTCTTCATGGTTTGGAAAAATTGGGAGGCAGAGAGAATTATGTGACGTGCAAATTTCCCACTCAAACGTATCTTGAGATTAATGGTATTTGGTGTCATGTTGACGGCACCTGTAACAAAAGACGACTCGATGAAAAAACAAGCAGGAGAATCAAAAACCAGGGCATTGATTATTTTGTTAGTCGAAGCTGTGAATTGTGCGCATACAAGCAAGTACGACTAAAGAAAAATGGGACAATTTAAAACTTGCATTTGAATATTCTGTAAGTTCTGTAAGTCTACTTCGTCGTATAGCACGCTTGCATGAATTTGTTTTAACTATAAGTGAATTTGACGGTTCGATGGGATGTTTTCAGAACAAAGTTATTTCAATTGAGTGACTATAGCACAAGCTTATGATTACGACGATAGAAAGTTGTAGCACACAAATCAGGGTTGACTTGATAAAATCTAAGCTACTCCAAGAAATTTGTTTTGATGGTCGAAATGAGGGCTCTTCATCAGCCATGTACGTAAAGCAACCGAAGTCAAAGGATGTAGAAAGAACGGGAAATGTTTTGGATATGGTGAATTTGGTCACTTCAAAACCAAATGTCCGAAAGCGTACGACGTGTGAGCAAAATTGAATAAAAAATCTTAAGCCAGTGTCAGAGTCAGGAGCGGTTACGATTGCAAATGAATCAAAATTGAAAGCCGAATTTTCATGGAATCTTCGACAACTTCAAGGGAATAGTCGTACAGTGCATACAACGGTTCATGACATTCTATTTTTTGCCCAAACTCATTGTCGGTCAGTCAATTGATTCGATTGCAAAGATATCGAAAAAAACCATAAGTTCTGGTTGAGGCAAAAGTAAATGCTGGAATATTCAGAACGACAAAGTCCAGTGAACCAGGTTTGATGGTCAGAGCTGCTACACAAAAATTATGACACCATCGTCTAGCACATGCAGGTCACAAAAGTTTGATGAAATTGCGAAATGATTATATGACTGGAGTGAGCTTTGTCTGTGATCAACAAGACAAGTGTGAAGTTTGTACAAAACAAAACAAACTCGTCTTCTATCCAAAGACGAAAATTTCGGGTTTCAAGAGTTTTGTGGTTCAATACTAGTTCATACCAATGAATCCATTGGTGGGTTCACAATATTTTGTAACTTTTTTGGACGTTTTTAACCCAAAATTTTTGCATATTTCATCAATAACAAATGGAACACCTTGAATGTTTTCAAAGAGTTGGGCACATTTTCAAAAGCACAGTTCAGAACACAAAAGATTTAGATCAAATAATGGAACAAGTAATGCACCAAAAAGTTCTCTATAAGTTTCGCGTACTGTTTACGCCAGAACAGGATGACATGGCAGAAAGGATGAATCCAACGTTGGTTTAACTTGAAAGAGATTAATCTTGAAAGATCTTGAAAGATTAGCAATCCAGTTATCGAAGAAGACATCATTTTCACTCATTACCAACCACATAGATATTCGTCATCAATTTCATTCATTTAAGTCAAACAAACGGAATTATAGCGGACATAGTCTTACCAACACACAGCAGAGAAGCATAAGTTGTTCGATGTGAGTCACAACCTTGTGAAGAATTGAATTCTAGAAAGTAAGGCTCTAGTATAGGTATTGAATTTTCAAAATGAGTGATCCTTAATTTAACTTTTATCCATTAACTATTCATTAACTGGTATCCTAAAATCACACATTAATGTATGCGTATGTTTATGCACTCTTGCCATTCAAGTGCTCGGCTCGTACCCAACATTAACACTGGGTGTTTGTTAGACCTAGCGTACAACTTGCAATTTTATGCATTCATATGGCCCGTATCTGTATCCTCTCCTGAACCATAACGAATGTTCCGTATACAAAATTAATTTTATTAAATTTCCGGAATCAGAAAATGAGTAAGTGTCCAAAAATGCAGATGCATTGGATAAAGGGGTGTGAGTGGAAATCCAACTTAATGGCACCGATTACAAATAAATGTGAAATGGATTTTCGGAAGTAAGTTTTTAAGATTCTTTTCTAGTGAAGTGGATTTTTTGACATCAATTTGTTTCATCTTTGAGAGTAAACCGCAGATTAGAGCTTGATTCCCGATACCTTACCAATACCTTGTTTAGGTAGCAAACTTTTTGCGGAACAGATGATTGGTCTATGTAATTACCCGAACATTATAATTTACGTTTCTAGGTAGTTCAATTGATATTCTTATCACATTACATTCCACGTTAATTGTAAACCAATAATACTTATCTGTACAGCGGTCATATAAAAATTAAATAATTCACACAATTCTTGCTAAAACAATAATTTCCAATAAACTGTTGATTTTCACATCCCCATGCAAATCCTTCGTCTATATAATTAGCACGTTAGACTCGCATAAACCTATAGCAAAAAGAATTTATTTTTGGTCTTATCAAGCTTCTTGTGTTTATCGTATCACGGAGTACATACATCCATACATACGAACAAATCTTATCTTTAAGATAAATTATTAATTTATTTATTTATTTATACTTTGACTTCATTATTACTATTGTGTATTGCAAAAGCACACAACTATGTACAGCAACAACAACAACCAGCGATTTAATCAAGGTGGTTTTTTGATAAGAACATGTGGAATAATATTTTTTCACTCGGGAGACATACTCGCGAGTATTGCAGAACGAGCTTACGCTTGACGTGCTATAAATTAAAAAATAATAAATTATAAATAATTAATTAATGAATAATGTCATTTTGAATGTGAATAAAAATTAATTTTATCATTTTTTTTTTTCATTTCTTTGTAAATTGTAATTCAGTTGATATTGTGATCTTTATACGTAATGATCGTGCGCCACCTTATTCGTGAAAATATTGTAGAATTTAATTTGTGCTTTGTGAAAATGTTATGATTAATACAATTAATTTAATTAAAAGTGATATTTAAATAAAATATTTTTTTGAGTTATTTATATGGTTGTATAAAAATTAAAAAATTGTAAATTATAAAAATGTCGTGGCTGTGCCCAAGCTTTTGTAGGCGGCAAGTAGGCTCATATGAATTGGGTGGTATTCAAGGGATTCAAGGAATACAATATCATGAAAAGGTATATTATGTAGTGCTAGGCAATGACCCAAAAGACAGGGTTTCAACATTTTATTGATTACAAATTTATTTTTTAATTTTTATTTTTTTTGGTTAAGTGATAAGAAAATTACACACATTTTTATCTTCCATATATAATTTAATCAAATTATGGCGATATAAAAGTGTCTCTCTGATTAATAATATTTGTATATCGCCCATTTTAAGTGACGTTTAATAATTTCCGTTCTGATTTTTTGAGATTTTGTTTCGTCGCCCCTCTTAAACAGCAAACGGTGAAACTTAGATTTACACATTTAAATTTAAGTTCTCTAAAAAAACATGTTCATTCAATAAATTTCAGGTGTCAAAAGAACTGGACATCAATTCTAAAATCCTCGAATTTAATGGATTGATTTTATTCTCCAAAAACGATTGTCCGCACTACAGTCATCAAAATGTTAACAATTACAAAATTAGTATAGAACACTGCAGCTGGCACGCCTATACTACGATTAAAACGAAAACTAAAGTAAAACCACTAAAAGCGATTTGTTAACAAATATGTTCGCATTTCTTACTTGGAAAAACGCTACCAATATACATATTTCTTCTCTCACAATGGCACTTACAGAAAAATTTGCACTCCTCATATTAGCCCGTAACGGAACAATACGATCATATTTCTTGTTTAAATTTCGAATGTGAGATAGACAAAAGTATATAAGATTTGAAAAGATCAATAAAAAATGTATTCTCCATTTGAGAATTTTGAGATTAAATAGAGAATATTTTTCTTCATATGAGAATGAGTTTTATCGATTTGAGAAAATATTTTTTTTAATGTACTTGAAAAACATTCTCACTGCCAAATAAAAGAATAAATCTAATATATTCATTGCTAATTGAGTACTCTCAGTACTGATTTGAAATTCTTTATTAACCGATTATAAATTTGGTTAGTTTTGAATATCAATATATAATTCTTTTTTTTTCCAAACTTGTCATTTATGTTTTACCAATTTTTGAAAAGTAGAAATTGTTTAACCGAAAATTTAAATTGGCATTTAAAATTGCTTGTCTTGTAACTTGTATAATTCAGAAGGTTAATATGTATGTTATACTCGTTATAACATATGAGCAAAATCATAAAAGCCTTTTCGCAGGCAAAACAAAACTTGGTACATGTCCGTAAAAATACGCAAAAACAAAATCCAGTCTGAAATATAAAAAGTGTGTATGTTGTAATGTGCATTTTTAATGTTTCAAACGATGGTGGCTTGGTAGACAATTTTTCAAACTATTGTGATTTAATTGGGCGCCAGTCTACCGACACGTCATTGTCTCAGGTAAACTCGTGAAAACAGGATAACAAGGACGAGGTGTGACCAAAAGCCACCGTTTGAATTAAAAATCGATTACACAAATCAACGGTCACCATAAGATGTAACCTTGCAATGCAACGCGATGCGGTCTTACCGCCAAAACGATCACGGCATGATGGAAATAATAAAGAGAAGAATTGGCAACTCACCTGAATTCTGCTGGTGGCTTCCTTTATGGCGGGGTGGTACTTATGATTCTCCCTGCGTCGGGCTGCTGCGCACTCCGAACATTTACTCGTGCCTTACACACTCTATAACAAATATGCAGAATTCGCACGACTATATCGCAAGTTATTCAACGAATGCCCCGTTTGTTTTTTAACCAGGATGGATTCAACCAACAACAAACAAAAATTTTGCATCATTCGAACTTACCTCCTCTCAGATTTTACATCTAAGTTTAATTGTAAGACGTGCACTTCATCACTGAACCACTTGGTTATACACGAACACTGAGTTTGAACCTTTGAAAAATTGCAAATGAAACGCAGCAAAATAATATTCAATTCGAATTGCGGATGCACACAAATTGGCTTGTAGACAACAAAAAAACATGATACACACAGCAAAATGTCTCATGTGCCCTGGCTGAGATTCGAAACCGCGACATTCTGCTCCATGAGCTACAAACTAAGCCTCTCGGCTGTTTCCGTCTTAATATTCGGTTATATTTTTAGCACCATACGAAGTTTTTACGTTTGATTTTGATATTTTTTTTGTATGTATTTCTACTCACTTTATATTTAAAATGGGGAACTCTTTGGAGGTTTCACGAAATATGGCGTGCGCAGGTATCGGCATAATATTGGCGTTTTTTTTACCGCATCACATCTTAACGATCCTTTTTTGTTTTCTCTGGTTTTTGGCCCGACCTGTCTGGTGTCGATTTTCGTCGTCCTAATCCCATCAAACTTTTTCTGCTCTATATATATACCTTTAGGCATCCCCTTTCGCACCACGTTACTCTTGTACCATAAATTTTCGGTTTTGTTTTCTTCGGCAATCTGATTCCCCGATATGTCATCAAGTGAAAGGAAGAAAGTCAAATTATCACCATTAATTCAATTTCATACGGATTTGTTCTTAGTTAATATAACAGTTCAATTGAATTGTGGGGAGAGGGCGGTTGGATATTGGATTTTAGTATATTAGTGCATTTGGAACGGTATGGGGAAGCAAAGGAATATTTTATCGCTTGATGGAAGACGCACTTTTTATTATCCCCTTTAACACGACGGACTCATGTGCCTTATGCCACCTCACCCAACTGAAACTGTTACAATATAAAAAATAGTTCCAATTATAAAACATAAATCATCAACATGGATTAAGATTCGTCTGCAAGACGCAGTCGTTGAAAGTCGAGATACAAAATTGCTATCAGCAACAGCAGAAGAACTTTCTCGCTAATGCAAAACTATTACGACGTGAAAGAGGCCCAAGCCCAACAATTAAGCGAATGAAGCAACTCAACATTTGCAACGCGAGCAAGTGACAACGCAGGAAGCACAAGCGTGACGACAAGCTAATGAAGCAGCGCAACGTTTACGACGCGAGCGAGACACACCGGAAGATACCAATGCACAAAGACAAGCGATTGCAGCAGCGGAATGTTTGTGACGCAAGCGAGAGACAACAGAGGAAGCAAGCCCAAGCACGGGACTAGTTATTGCAGCAGGCCGACCCACAACGACAAGCGGTAGCTAAACAACGTCGTGCAGAGATGATTCGCAACGAAGCTATTCACTTCTTCAACCAGTATCCACGCGCTCGCTCACGACTGTGGCCATTCGACGTTCTCTCTGAGTTCAGCGGTTCCCTGGACTTCATCGCCGAACTGCCAGCTGACACAAAATTATCACATTGTCAGAATGGCAAAGACATACAACCGAATCCAAAATACGAAAATGGCGTTGTGCTTGATTATCTCAATTTCCTCTGGTCCATCTTATCTTACACAATCAACCCAGACAATATCAACGTCCGTGTTCATATTCGGTAATTTAATCGCTGTTTTGTTTGGATCTATAGAAGCTAAAATTGTAGAACTATCTGGACGTGGACCTTATTCTCGAAAGGAACCAGGAGAGGTAGTCCCGACAATTCGATCATCATTGACAGTACCCAGGCGACCGAGCGAGGACAAAATCATCCAGCAAATGAAGGATGTTTAAGTTGAATAGTAGACGAAACCAACTGCAGCTTCAGACACAACAATCGAATCGCTCAAACTTATCGTTTGATGCGTGATATAGAAGCGAAAGTACGGGAAGAACCTGCCGCTGCAAATGACGCGGTTCCAGTTACCAACATCGCTTCAACACTCCAACATGGAAATAAGTTGCAATTTTGTTTGAGAATGATGATAGAGAACTACCATCTTAAGCGGGTAGAAGGTAAATGATGAGTAGATCCGGTTTATCTAGCTCAATCTAGTTTGTTATCGCAAACCACCAATGGTCAGTGGACACATACCTTCAGGTCTAAGCCACCATATTGAATAACATTGGGGCAAACCAGCGTTCAGGGCATTATAAAGAACTCGTCGATCACGTCGCAAACTGGACCCAAAACGGGAATGTTGCCGCTGGCATTTAAATCATTCTTCCATCCAGCTTTGAAGGATCGCCACGAAATATACGCGAACGCTGCAATAATGATTGCCGATCTGTTTATCATAATCACGGAAAAGTCCAAGTTGGCATGAAATTAAGAACAATCGTGAATGGAGTTTTCAATATTTTCAAAGCTTTCTGCCACTCGATTGTCAAAAGTGCAGCGTCTCGCACACTCACATCTTGTTGACGCTTCGAGTTAAAAGCAAATTCACAACAACAGAGGCTGCCAACGCGAACGTTCGAAGAAATTTCCCAAGTCATTTACTGTAGTAACTTTAACGAATGTTGACTGCTATCCGTTGTCACAGCAGCGGTGCTCGAGCAACAGTGAGAGGAGTTGTAATGACAATCAAAATGTTGTTTCTTACAGTCCGTATTTGCTTATCAAATACAACGCACACATCAATGTTGAAATCAGCACATCATTGAACACTGTAAAGTATATTTACATCATGTGGCCAATCTAAACTTCACTTCAACCGAAGCACCCGAAGCAATATGGAAACTTCTTGAATCGAAAATGCATTGTAGTTCACATACTGTGATACGACTTCCCGTTCATCTATCAAACCAACAAATAATTGTTTTCCAAACGGGACATGAAGAAGAGGCTTAATTGGTAGCATACTCTTGTCGGGCCATGCTCGAATGCTGAGAGAAAGTCAGCTGAATGACAACAAATCGATGCAGTTGGAAAATTCATTATGGAAGCAGATGGAAGAGACCGAAGTAGACCGAGTAAAGAATCAGGTGTTGCTTCCATCTCAACGGTCCTAATGGTTCAGTTAAAACATTACTCTACACTATACGGGTGGCATTTGCGTGAGGTTTAAGACAATCTGAGCTTCCGTTTGCCACGACAGAAATTGCTAGAACGTTGCTAAATCAATTCTTGATACATCCGTGACATCGATACCCCCGAAAACTCGTGAAGCCAAAAATCTCCGAAAAGTTTCACTCTTAATCATCGATGAAGTCATATTGTCAGAAAAGACTTTCGACGCATTTTCGAAACAGAAGTGGAGCCGTCTTTGGGGCCAACTCACTGAGTTAACTAGCGGTACAGTTCAAATCGCATAGAAAATTACAGCGACGGAAAATATCATTGAATCAGTTTTCGACAAAGAGAATTATCTATTGAGTCAAGCGAGTCATTGCAGATCCAACCAATCAACAGAAGTTAGCTCTACGTCGCATTGGTTCGATCGAGAAACGCATACAATGTAAAGTTTCGCAACAAGGACATTTACTTGATGATGATCGAAAAATTGTTCAATCTGAAAATTCAACAAGTAACGGTTCGGTAACCAGAAGTCGGAGAGAGAAATCACGCCCCTGGAGACAACCTTTGGAAATTCTAACATAAGTTGAAGGACGAACTAGCTCGATCTGGACATTTCGATACCCAGGCATTCGAGATAAGTGACGATGGTTTGGTCAAATCAAATTAAGGACATACGTCACAGTTTCGTTATTCATAGGAAAGTGCGTATTTTATTATTTGTGCTTCTGATAAATTTTGTATTGAATTGTATAGTGTGAAGAGAATAGTGGATGGGGGTGGTGAAGTGTAGTAGCAGAGTATACATTTTTCAAACGCGGTGCCAATGAATAATTCTACTGGTCCATTGTTCATGCTAGCATCTTTATTGTCCTATAGTTTATGTTCCTAGCTGTGGTCTTCCCAGTGGCGGACGAACATATTGATAGCACTCTAGACATATTCTTGATTCATATGGAATGGAAAGCTTTGCCTCTAACAGTATTTTTGAATCCCTTGACGTTGAATTTGTGTACAATCCTGTAATAGGACCTTCTTACGATTGAACGATTGGTAGAGTTTAGTGTTCTTTGTGACAATGCTTCTTTCCGAAAAGCAAATGAAAAAAAATTGGTAATTTTTTTTCAAATGAATTCTGTACCAATCAACGTTGGTCTGTCATTGATAATGGTTGTGAGTTTATTATCGGTATCCATCCATATTGAGTTTGTGACTTTAGGAACTAAGGCTCTCGTGTTATTAGTGTTTTTGTTCAAATCTTGATCATTGATGAAGAGTTCACCGATCACAGGGATTCCTCTAAGACGCCATCAAGAGATTAAAATAGCCCCATGTACTAAGTAATAAACAGTTTATATGCCATGTCCCAGCGGTCTCCCGAATTTTAAATTTTTTATTTAATTTGTATGGCATAACGATTTCACCTGTTTAAGTGGTTTATATGTCGACTAAGATTATGAGGATCACAAGGATTCTTCTAAGACGTCATCAGGAGATTATATTATCTCTATGTACCTCAAGTTTCAATGTTTCATCAACCTCCTGATGACGTCTTAGAAGAATCTTGTTATCCTCATAATCTTAGTCGGCATATAAGCTACTCAGGCAAGTTAAATCGGTATGCCCTAGACAGGCCTCGGTATGCACAGTTTAATACTTAGTACATGGGACTATTGCAACCTCTTTTCGAAATTAGTCGTTATTTGTCGAAATTTTAATTATTCAAACAGGTGAAATCTGCATGGCATACGATTTTAAGAAAAAATTGAAAAGAGGGGAAACGGCATAGGGACAAATGGACAGTTCAATACTAACGCTTTTCTCCTTGTTTGTCAAAATTTAAGATAGTTAAACAGCTGTAATCTAAAGATCAAGGAAGTTACAAAAAATCACTCATTGTAATAAATTTATTCTTACGTGGGTTTTTAAATTTTTTTTATAAAATTCCAATTTGAAAAATATCGGAAACGGATAATTGTTTAGAAAGGGATAGAACTTCTCATCTCTTTCTGATTTTATATATCTCTCTCATTAAAAGATACGTTTTTACAGTGTAACACTAACGCACAAAAGAAGTTTAATAATCCAATTGGGATCATATACGTATACTTGTTAATTTTTTGTTAGAAGCTTCACTGCCGTGGTCAGGACCGGTATTGTTGCAAAATTAATTTATAATCTGTTAGTTCCTAATCGTTTTTCTTTATGATATCATTTTCAATGTGTTCGCAAAAAATGAAAAAGCTCTTATTGAAGTTGCCACTTCCGGTGTAAAACGAAAATGATCGACCAAAATTCACTGGAATCCCCCAATTTGTGGGGGGGGGGCTTATGGGCCACAAACGTGTTTGTTTCAAAAATCACCATTTCCGCTTAAATTTTGGAAAACTGATCTGGACCGGTATTGTAGCCAATGCAACCATAAATTTTGATGACTCTATACGTACTTACACTTTATTCAATAAGGAGCAAAATGCCGAAAAATGTAAAAATAAATGTGAGCTGTCCCCCGTATAAAATGTCAGTCAACCTGTTTATCACCACTTCTGATTTAATTATATTTGCCACTCAACATTATTCATTGCAAGCATGCATCTATATCACGCCGATATTTACCCATTTACTTAATCGGTTAATTGATGCTATTCAGTCCTTGACATGCGACGACAATTTACTGGATGTTAATTACACTGCCATGCAAAGTATTTCCGACATAAAGTAGATAAGATTATTTGGCAGCACACACACACAAAGTGTTATAAAACTAAAAAATTTAACAGTTTATGGTGAAGCATAATCTAATCGTGTATTATCTATACCGCCTTATATAAAACCTTTCCGCGCGTTCTCATAAAAAACTTAAACACGCGGTTCAGTGGAGACCGCATCAATCAATTTTTACGTCACTGTTACATTTTGCATGCGACATTGATTAGCTTAAAAAATCACAGATTCTAACTCAAAATTATTAGTTTTAATTTATATAAATCGAATTTGATTCGACTTGTATGCGTAATGCTGATAACGCTTATCTTATCAGTGTTTTGCTTTCTGTTCGCTCGACATTCCTTTCAATAATCAATTAAAGTCAATTGTTTTCGATTTTAATTAAATTAATTTAATTTCGAATGCCTATTCAATGTATATAGGTGGTTTACGCGTATTGATAAGGCCGCACCGTTATCATTCTAATTTTTTATTGTTGCTGATAACAAATTTTGCTTTTCCGTTTCTCCGTAGAAGCCGTCAGCGCAGCCGAATATTAAAACAACGAATGGAGCTGTAAGTAATCGATCTGAGTCTGGTATTGTGCCTGATATTACACAGCAATATAATGTATGTTCCGATGATAAATGCAGATACCTCTAGCGTCTCAAATAAATTGCAATTTATTTATATTTTTCAGACTCCAAGTTTTACACCTGCCAGCCGTTTGTCGCCAGTATTTAATGTACCTTTACCACCGGCTAGACCAACATCGAGTGTCGATAATAAATCGACACCACAAACTGAACAACTCGTGGCGCTGCCCCAAATCGATGCAACAACTAAGGTGCGATCAGCCACTCCTGAACTCCCACGGCCTCAAAATGATTATGATCAAATTACCGTTACTTCTGCCATGGCACCGGTGGCGACAAAGGTCGAAGGAAAAAAGGCAACAAAATTTAAAAAACTTCAAGCTCCGACTCCAGCACGCACTCCAGCGAAAGCTCCAGAAACTTTAAATAATAATTCCACAGATCCTGAAGATATATACTCAACGTCACAAGAACAACCGGTCATGGAGCCTGGAAATGAAAATCAAGAAGACCGCACGTCAACTATTCCACCAGACAATAAAGATGATCGGACTTCAATGAACCCGGGCACTGTAACAAATCGAATTTTAAATGAACCAACCTTGGACAACCAACGTAAAGAAGGTATCGTTGCCGATCGAATCGAAGAGAGTACGCTAAAAGATGTAATCGAAACTCATGAAAAGGATGAGAATTCCATAGAACTCATTAAGATGGCCATTAGCAAAAATGATTTCCTAAACAATATGATGGATGATAATCGCTTGGAAGCCGTGACCTCAGCAATGTACGCTCAATACTACGAACCAAATCAATTTATAATTCAGGAAGGTGAAACTGGTTCGCACGTGTTCGTCTCAGCCGAGGGTAAATTCGATGTGATTAAAAATAACGCGGTGATTAGTAGTTTTGGTATAGGTGTCGCGTTTGGAGAACTCGCAATTTTGTATAAGGCGAAACGTTTCGCCTCGATTCGGGCTACCACCCCGGCTAAAGTATGGATCCTACAACGTAAAGTATTTCAGCGGATAATGCAAAAAACCGGCCGACTGGAGAGGCAGGAAAATCTAAATTTTCTTCGATCGGTTACGGCACTCAAAGATTTGGCTGAGGAAAAATTAATACAAGTTGCCGATCTACTAAGGCGAGAATTTCATGCGGCCGGCTCAGCGATTGTCACTCAAGGCGCTGATGGCGACAAATTTTATATAATACGTGCGGGTACTGTGAACGTAGTTAAGCGTGATAGCCAGGCACAAGAACGACTAGTAAATTCGCTAAAACGGGGCGATTATTTTGGCGAGCAAGCGTTACTCCATCGAGACAAACGATTAGCAACTGTTATAGCAGAGGCACCCGGTACAGAATGCTTGACATTAGATCGAATGGCGTTTGAGAAGTTTTTGGGAACCCTAGAGCAAATCAAATCAATCGTGCCGACCGATAAGTTTCCACTGGAGAAACCAAAACCACAACCAATCATAATCAATGAAAAGTATGCTCATATAAAATTACGGGAACTGGAAATTGTTGGTACACTCGGTGTGGGTGGATTTGGCCGGGTCGAGCTGGTCCGATACAAAAAAACTAATGAAACGTTTGCCTTAAAATACTTGAAGAAGGTCGAAATGGTGAAGCAACAACACCAACAACATGTTTACAGCGAAAAAGAAATAATGGCGAGTTGCGATAGCCAGTTTATCATTAAACTGTTTAACACGTACCGCGACGCAAAATATCTGTACTTCCTAATGGAAGCATGCCTCGGTGGAGATGTATGGACAGTTCTGCAAAATAATAAATATTTTGATGAAGCCATTGGTCGATTTATGACCGCCTGCGTAATTGAAGCACTCGAGTACATGCATACGCGGAATATGGTTTACCGTGATTTAAAACCGGAAAATTTAATGCTAGACGAGAAGGGCTACGTAAAACTTGTCGATTTTGGGTTTGCAAAACGGGTCGGACCAACACAGCACACCTGGACCTTTGCAGGTACCCCAGAATATGTTGCACCCGAAATCATATTGAATAAGGGCCATGATCGAGCTGTTGATTATTGGGCACTTGGCGTACTAGTGCATGAATTATTGGTGGGAAAACCACCGTTCCGTGGCAAGGATCACATGAAAACGTACAGTTTGATATTGCGCGGTATCGATGTAATTCAAATGCCGCAGAGGATCCCGCGTAAGGTGCAGGATTTAATTAAGAAATTGTGTCGACAAATTCCGACCGAGCGACTCGGTTATGCACGAAATGGAATTTCTGATATTAAGGGGCATACGTAAGTGTTCGGAGAGCTTCCGTTAAATATCGATATAATAATTTTTGTTGTCATTTTAGATGGTTTCACGGTTTCGATTGGGATAAGTTGCATAAACAAACGATGACGGCACCACTTGTACGAAAAGTGCGCAATAACACAGATTTATCGAACTTCGAGGCATATCCACGGGACGAAGATGATCCCCCAGACGAAACATCCGGTTGGGATATTTATTTTTAAACTTTTTGTTAATTATTGTTACACTAAAATAAATTTGACGAATTTGGAATACATTTCACGCCCATGTCTGTTGTTGTTCTTGTCGTTTATCAAACAAACAATTAAATTTCACCTTGACGTGCAAATATTTATACATCTTCATAGGTATATACACTTCAAAGTTTACTTATCACAAATAAAAATACATTCGGATAAAAATGTAAACAAGCGCACCAAATGTAAATATTTGGCAGCGCACATGGTGAAATAGAAGAGTTATGACCGTGTCATGCCGCGATATCAGTAACGAACTGCAAATATGTTTTATCGCAAACACATATCTACAGAGCTTATTGCGTCAGATGTTTTGTTTGTTTGTTAGAATAAACTTTTGTAGAGTGCATACGACCTTGGCCAGAGAATTGGTATTGGTCTATGGTGCACAGCTGCTGCCACCTATAGCTCATCATTAAAACACGTTTATTTATTTTATTACTATTTCAAATAAAGTTGCTTATGCATCGTGCGATATGACAAAATATATTTTTAGTTGTGAGTTCTAGATAGTTTCCAAGTGGCATAGTCAGTGAGCTTTCATTATCTCATCTAAATTTACGTTAATTGTAATAAGGTTTGGAACATTTTTCGTTGCCGAAACACCATTTCGGCAACGAAAAATGTTCCAAACCTTATTACAATTAACACCATTGAGCCTCGAACACCATTTTTGAGGCCTTCCGGCTGCAATGTGAAGAGGTAATTTTAATCCACTTTCTTCATACGCCTTCGCTCAATCGTGCTGTCAATTCTAACCTATTAAAGGAGTAGCTCTATAATCGATTAGACAGCCAGCGGTAGGGTTCTTACTATAAAGTCAGTGTAAGCAGTAATAAATCCATCTGCAATGAAACTGGTTATTGACTCAATTTGAATTGATTTAGTACCAAAATAGAAAAAACAAGTTTCCTCTGTATCATTTATTCGCTTTGCCTTTTGACAATCGTATGTCAATTGGCTCAGCACTTGGCGCTTTCAGCCCCTTTCATGATTGGCGAAATGATCGTCAATTTGCACGTTAGCCTCGACTTTAATCAACATGCAATTAAGATAGCATGCAATTAAGACTTGCACCTGGAAATTAAGGTGCTATCTGTGAGGGTTTGTGATGACTTCGGTGAAGTATACGGTGAGAATACTGTGAGTTAACGAAAGAGGCAGGAGTAGTTTGCTCAATTCGGTTCCGAAAATTTGGTCAAAGATGCACCTCGCTCTGGTGGGCTGAAAAAATCAGTAAAATTTGCAACTGGTGGAGCATGACCGATACGCAAGCTATCAGGATATAGTGGAGGCACTAAACACTAACCACATGACAGTTTGGAACCATTTCAAAAGAGCAGAGTACAAAAATAAGCTCGTTGTTTGGATGCCACATGAATTAGTGAAATGATTTTTGAAGCGAATCATTACCAGCGATGAAAATGGGTGAAATACGAGAATATTAAACACAAGCGCTCAAGGCCAAAGCCTGGTGATCCTCCACAAACGACTTCAAGGCCTGAATTGACGGCAAACAAGGTTATGTTGAGTGTTTGGTGGGATTGGAAGGGAGTTGTCCATTATGACCAATTCGGTCCTGTACTGTGCACAACTCGACCGTTTGAATGAAGCAATCCAGAAAGAGCGACCAGAATTGGCCAACAGATAGGGAGTTGTATTCCATCATGAAAATGCGTGGCCACACACATCTTTGATAACTCGAAACAAATTGGCGGGATTTGGTTGGGAAGTCATCGATTACGATCGGTGATGTTAATAAACAGAACTAAGAGCCTCGGAAATTGTGTCAATGGGTGGTGTGTATGTAAATGAACAGGGAGTATTAATTTGACCTTCAAAGGGCATTAAATCCATTGGACAGTTAATAATTTTATAATATTTATGTAAAAAAACAAGGTTTTGATGCATCCACCGAATAGCCCGGACCTTGCACCATCTGACTACTATTTGTTAACGATCTCTGCAAAACTCTCTCGATGGTAAAAAATTGGCCGACCGCCAAATGCTGGATTTACTCGTAACAAACAAAAAATTAACTGTAATTTTTTTTTATATATTTTATTTGACACTGACAGAACGATACAAAAATTAAAATTTAATAAGTTTCTTACTTATCTAAAAATCAAGTACTTGTTGTGTAACTACCAGGGCCCTTCATCAGCAAAATTGCCGCGACGAAGATTTCAACATTGCGGCAAATTTACTCCCCGGCAAATTTTTGAGCACATCAGGGTCGCCATCCTCGATTATTGTGCCATGCTCCAGCACAATAATACGGTCATAATTAAGTATTGTAGACAGGCGATGCTGCAAATAAAATTAGGTACAATATACTGGGTAAATAATCAGGGACTCTTTATAAAATACCGCAATCGTGATAATAGTCCGTCCATGGAACGCTTTATTCGCTGCCTCGATTAATTTAATTTCGGTGGTGGTGTCCAACGAACTGGTAGCCTCGTCAAGCACCAAGCATGCTGATCCTCTTAATACTGCACGTGCCAGCGAAAATAACTGCCGCTGCCCGGCACTCAAACTCCCACCACCATCAACTAAGTCATTGTCTGCAAATAACAAGATACAGTTCAAGTTTGTTCTACTGATTTAACTGATAACGTACCTAAACCGGTTGTTTTGATGACATCCTTAAGCTGGGCCGTTTCCAAACAATTCCACAATTCTAAATCGGTATAATGGCCCCGTGGATCTAAATTTTCACGTACTGTCCCTTGGAATAGTACCACATCCTGTGGTATAATTGAAAGACGTGATCTTAACTCATCGACATGAATTGTGGAAATGTCGACATCATCGATTAGTATACGGCCTTCGACAATATTTAGCACACCAAATAAAGAAAGAGCCAACGATGATTTACCGCTACCGGTGCGGCCAACTATTCCAATCTTCTGACCGGCAGGTATATGCAAATTAAAATTACTTATCACATTTTCCTTTTGGTTTTCATAGCGCAACGAAATGTTATCGAAATGTATATCACCCCGTTGCGGCCATGATATCGGAACCGATTTGTCTGCAAAACAACATGATATTAGAAGTAGACTCTAAATCTTAGTGTGGCAACTTACAAATCGATTGTTTTTTATGGTGCGCATCATCCATGAACATATGTATCCGTTCCACTGCGCCAACATACATTTCCATGTCGGTCAGCAGCTTAACAACCCAATTTAAATATATTGGTATGAGGAGCGTGTAATTTATAGCAAGACCGGTTAGGGATGGTATTGCACTTGTTGGATAAAAATGTGACGTAACCAACGCTGTTAGTATCGCTACAAAAACTATACATCCACCGAGATAGTCCTGAAATATAAAAAAAAAATTAAATAAAAGTTGAAATGATCCGAAACCAATGAGTAACTCGGCATTTATGGAAGAACAAGACTCGGGTGTGATGCGTTCGTTTACTCATGCAATCGTCAGTGTCGTTAAAACCGGGTACGGGGTTGCCAATATTTATAGTCACCATCATCTACTAGTTGCTTAAATTAGAATGCAGTCAGCAGCTGTTCAGCAGTAAATATGACATACGATAATAAACAAGCTCCTTGCAGAAGTCCAAAACATCAGCAGCCAACATATTGAAATTCATGCAAAATCGTGAAGCGACAGTTTTCGATAAATCCGGCATAATGTTCCGATAAAGAATCGAGTAAATTTAGTGTGGGAACGTAAAAATTCTTCGATTTTATGAAATTGTGGTTATGTTGGCGTTTTAAATCATTTTTATTGCAATGGGGAGCGACGGTGGTTTTTCTAACTAAAATTAGATACTTCAACAGGGACAAGTGTTATTACCAATCGCAATAGTTGAAGTCACAACTTGCACGAGAACTAATATTCTGCTAGGGACTAATCGATAATGAATCACGAGAGTAACATTAATTTCATCAAAAAAGCGGCTAATTTATCCAATCTTACAAAGAATAAAATAGCATCTCTATCTCCGGAATAGGAGGTAAAAAGTCTTGCCAAAATTTGAAACAGAGTTTCATCTAAATATCGACGCCTTGATATTTCTCATACAGATCTCATACTTGGTGCAGGCTATTATCCAGCAATCATAAACAACAAAATCATAAAATTACCTCCTATGAACGAATGGCACAACAAACTGAAATAGAATGGTCAATAATCGGCAGCAGGGGTGGCACCAGAACACATCAAGCATCAATCATAGAAGTCATAGAAGTCAATTCGTTACCGGACGAAAGAATTAATACTGAAAAAGGGACTAGATGGCCGATATATAGTAAGAATTCCATTTAAGGTTGATCCTGTAGAATTAGGAGAATCCAGGAAAAAAGCCACTGCCGGAACTCGGGCAGGAAGACCTTGTTGATCTCGTACCAAGGAACATCTATTAATACAGCACCACTACAAAACTTGTGTAGAGAGTAGTGATTGAAGCTTCCTAGAAAACTACAATGGGAGTATCCTTAAATGATTGCATAATGAATGTTCCAAAATTACAAGATGACCTAGCGGATATACTACTGCGGTGACGAAAAGGAAAATGCTTAAAATAAAAAAAAATTTTAAAAAAATGTGAAAATGTATTCCCAAAGCCGGCTCAACGAACAAAATCAGAATTATCAACGTATGTTATGGAGAGCTCTTCAACCTAAACCAATGGGACCATATAAGTTTAAGATTGTGACATATGGGACGTCAACAACCAGTTTAAGCACCTATTGATTTTCCAGTAGTAACACAAGCCATGTTAACAGATTTTTCCGTTTGACGAAGTTGCTCTGGGAAGCAAGGATTAAATCTATTAAATTACATTTAAAACGTAACACACACGATTGAGGAGCTATATACAGTAACCGTGGAAACAGAAGCATGCCTAAATTTTCGACAGCTAACTCTACTTACCAATGATCTAACAGATCTGCCAGTATTAACACTAAGGCATTTTGGGATCGATGTAAAATCATCTTAAGGCACTGTCAGCGGCAGATAGAGACCATTTATCATTAAAAACAAGGTAGCACGTTGTAAAAAAATGGTTCAGGACTTCTGAAAAAGATGGTCCTCAGAATACCTCCACCAACTACAACAACGAACTAAATGGAAATATATTCAACCGAGCCAAAGGGTCAACGCGATGCATGCAGAAAACGATGACTTAGTTCAGGTGGCCAATTATGAAATTGTATAAACTATTAATTGACGGACTTAAAGTGTGTCCTAACTTGTCCTAAACACAACAACAACGTTTCCAATTATTAATAAATTTTAACAGTGTAAAATATATTATTTCAGGAAGATAAATATTATAATTTTGAACAGATTGTTTTCAGGTTAGGGGAACACTGGGCCTAATATTCAAAAGTTGTAGAGGTAAAAATCGCAGTAAAACCCCTTTGTCCTAAGATACTTCAAAGAGGTTACAACTTTGAGAGTAGGTGTTTTCACTTTAAACTAGACCCAATCCAACTAGAAAACATGAGTTTTCCGGAAAAGTAGGGGAACACTGGGTCTAATATTCAAAAGTTGTAGAGGTAAAAATCGCAGTAAACCCTCTTTGTCCTAAGATACTTCCAAGAGGTTACAACTTTGAGAGTAGGTGTTTTCACTTTAAACTAGACCCAATCCAACTAGAAAACATGAGTTTTCCGGAAAAGTAGGGGAACACTGGGTCTAATATTCAAAAGTTGTTGAGGTAAAAATCGCAGTAAAACCCCTTTGTCCTAAGATACTTCAAAGAGGTTACAACTTTGAGAGTAGGTGTTTTCACTTTGAACTAGTTCCAATCCAACTGGAAAACATGAGTTTTCCGGAAAAGTAGGGGAACACTGGGTCTAATATTCAAAAGTTGTAGAGGTAAAAATCGCAGTAAACCCCTTTGTCCTAAGATACTTCTAAGAGGTTACAACTTTGAGAGTAGGTGTTTTCACTTTAAACTAGACCCAATCCAACTAGAAAACATGAGTTTTCCAGAAGAGTAGGGGAACCCTGAGTCTAATATTCAAAAGTTGTTGAGGTAAAAATCGCACTAAAACCCCTTTGTCCTAAGATACTCCTAAGAGGTTACAACTTTGAGAGTAGGTGTTTTCACTTTAAACTAGACCCAATCCAACTAGAAAACATGAGTTTTCCGGAAAAAGTAGGGAAACCCTGAGTCTAACATTCAAAAATTGTAGAGGTAAAAATTGCAGTAAAACCCCTTTGTCCTACTTTAAACCAGACCCAATCCAACTAGAAAACATGAGTTTTCCAGAAAGAGTAGGGGTAAACTGGGTCTAATATTCAAAAGTTGTAGAGGTAAAAATCGCAGTAAAACCCCTTTGTCCTAAGATACTTCCAAGAGGTTACAACTTTGAGAGTAGGTGTTTTCACTTGAAACTAGACCCAATCCAACTAGAAAACATGAGTTTTCCAGAAAGAGTAGGGGAACCCTGAGTCTAATATTCAAAAGTTGTAGAGGTAAAAATCGCAGTAAAACCCCTTTGTCCTAAGATACTTCTAAGAGGTTACAACTTTGAGAGTAGGTGTTTTCACTTTAAACTAGACCCAATCCAACTAGAAAACATGAGTTTTCTGGAAAAGTAGGGGAACACTGGGTCTAATATTCAAAAGTTGTAGAGGTAAAAATCGCAGTAAAACCCCTTTGTCCTAAGATACTTCAAAGAGGTTACAACTTTGAGAGTAGGTGTTTTCACTTTGAACTAGTTCCAATCCAACTGGAAAACATGAGTTTTCCAGAAAAAGTAGGGGAACACTGGGTCTAATATTCAAAAGTTGTAGAGGTAAAAATCGCAGTAAAACCCCTTTGTCCTAAAATACTTCTAAGAGGTTACAACTTTGAGAGTAGGTGTTTTCACTTTGAACTAGTTCCAATCCAACTGGAAAACATGAGTTTTCCAGAAAAAGTAGGGGAACACTGGGTCTAATATTCAAAAGTTGTAGAGGTAAAAATTGCAGTAAACCCCTTTTGTCCTAAGATACTTCTAAGAGGTTACAACTTTGAGAGTAGGTGTTTTCACTTTAAACTAGACCCAATCCAACTAGAAAACATGAATTTTCTGGAAAAGTAGGGGAACACTGGGTCTAATATTCAAAAGTTGTTGAGGTAAAAATCGCAGTAAAACCCCTTTGTCCTAAGATACTTCAAAGAGGTTACAACTTTGAGAGTAGGTGTTTTCACTTTGAACTAGTTCCAATCCAACTGGAAAACATGAGTTTTCCAGAAAAAGTAGGGGAACACTGGGTCTAATATTCAAAAGTTGTTGAGGTAAAAATTGCAGTAAACCCCTTTTGTCCTAAGATACTTCTAAGAGGTTACAACTTTGAGAGTAGGTGTTTTCACTTTAAACTAGACCCAATCCAACTAGAAAACATGAATTTTCTGGAAAAGTAGGGGAACACTGGGTCTAATATTCAAAAGTTGTTGAGGTAAAAATCGCAGTAAAACCCCTTTGTCCTAAGATACTTCAAAGAGGTTACAACTTTGAGAGTAGGTGTTTTCACTTTGAACTAGTTCCAATCCAACTGGAAAACATGAGTTTTCCAGAAAAAGTAGGGGAACACTGGGTCTAATATTCAAAAGTTGTAGAGGTAAAAATCGCAGTAAAACCCCTTTGTTCTAAAATACTTCTAAGAGGTTACAACTTTGAGAGTAGGTGTTTTCACTTTAAACTACTTCCAATCCAACTGGAAAACATGAGTTTTCCGGAAGAAGTAGGGGAACACTGGGTCTAATATTCAAAAGTTGTAGAGTTAAAAATCGCAGTAAAAAACCATTTGTCCTAAGATACTTCTAAGAGGTTACAACTTTGAGAGTAGGTGTTTTCACTCTGAACTAGGCTCAATCTAACTAAAAAACATGAGTTTTCCGGAAAAAGTATTCTAATGTTTCATAACCACATTAATGCGAAGGCAGCCCTCTATCCCAAAATTGTACTAACAAGTTTATCTCACTCATATTAAATAAATTGAATGACAAAATCGTATAGGGGCAATCCAGATCAACATTCGGATACCTTAAAACTCAAACCCGTAGTATTACTCCAAACCCCTCAAAGCCTAGAAATTCCATGTAGAATGGAAGCCTAGAAAAATAAGAACCATTGGAGGTGGATCAATCCGTTCAATCCCGATAAGAAAATTACCGGAATAGAATCAATTTATGAAGAAACGACCAAACTCTAATCAAATTCAGCAATCTGCAAAAGCTCAAAAAATGCAGACGAAATTGAATACAACAACTAAAATGACGAACATATATAAATAGGAAGGAGGTCGTCGCTGCTTTTTTGAGCATGTTTCGAACAGCGGCAACCTTTTCAAACTATGAATAGGCACCGGATCAAAAAACCTAAATTTAACCCTCATCAGTACTTACATTAACGTACGCGATGAGCCCCTCATACTAATATGGCATTTTCACATTAAAATCAAGTTGAAGTCAACGTTTAAGAATTCATTTGAAATATCAAAACAATTTTAGTACATTTTTAGTACAGCTCCCACACAGTTGTTTATCCATTTGGCCAAGTTCAGGAGGACACATGTAGCACCTACGTTTTTTTGTGTTAGTGACTACATTTTTAAATGCAGGTTCAAAATGCGTACCAATTTGGGTACGGATAATGAATTACTATTAGCGAGCAATAAGGAAGTACGCACCATGAAGCAGGGTAATGTGAAACTCAATTTGAAGCCATAAGGAAATAAACTACTTTGTATAGCCTCGCCCAAAGATTAATGGAATAGCGGTTTTTACTATGATGTTTCTCGGTATTACTCTGCGTATTATGATGCTTTGGTATACGGGAAGAAGATCAGGAATACCATGCCCAGGTATGGCGATGGTCGTTGGTAAGGTGTTGGTAGTGCGTGGTTTCCCCTTGACATGGGCATTAAATTTGGTATATAAAAAAGAATCAACATTAACCAGAATTAAATCTCTCTTCAACCACGCAATTGTTCTTACGCTACAGACCTCATACCAGTAGTAATTAACTAAAGGGTGTTTTTTGGAGGTTCACAACTAACTAGCTTTCTTGGATAGATAATTTTATGTCATTATCTGGCCGCTGCGGCTGGCAAGTACATAGCGTAATCTGGAGGTCCAAGTTTCAATCACTCAAACTAATTGTATCCCGCGCTATGTGGCATATGGCACCGTCCTGTTGCAACCACATATCAGCTAGATTTATGCCAGCAAATTTGGGTACAAAAATGTTAGAAATCATGTCTCTAAACCATTAACCATTGAATAACTTTCCGCCCATCCTCGATTTTGAAGACATGGCCCAATGATTCCGCCGGCCCAAAATGCGCACCAAACAGTGATTTTATCTAGATGTAATGCTGTTTCGGCAAAGGCTTGTGGATTATCTTCACTGCAAATCCGACAACTCTGTTTAAAAACGTATCCATTCAACCAAAAGTGAGCTTTATCGCTGAACAAAATTTTGTTTCTAAAATCAACATCAATATCAATTTGTGATTCAGGCGTGTGCGAAAGTCGGATGTCTTTAATTCCGGCACTAGTTGAATTTTGTAAGCACGTAAACCAAGATCCTTAGATAAAATCGAGTTGATTGATTTGGGTCTTCCTCAATAATACGAAAACGATCCATATGACGACCGTAAAATGAAAGTAATGCACGATGAGTTTGGCGAACAGAACCATTACTTTGATAACAAATTTCAACAATTTGCAAGCGTTGGTTTTGCGTGGGTCTATTCATTACGAAATGGAAAATCATACTACAAAGCAAATGTCGGCTGTCAAATCGGTTGTCAAACAAAACAGTGTTGCCATCTTGAAGATGTGGACCTCTAAAAAAGCACCCTTTAGTCTATTAAAAATATAACCTATAAACTTTTGTCGAAATTATCTCCATAGAAGTTGGTTAACCACAATAAAGCGGAACTTCAGCCAAATTTATTCAGCCAAGTGACTCTTTGGATAGAGTGAAGACCATAGACGTTTAACAGCTATTTTTACATTAACGATGATTAAAAAGGATAAAAAAATATTTATTATCTTGAAATTAAAGTCTCCAATAAAGTATCGTAAGCGATCAGTCAAAATACATAAATACATTAATTAAAGACAAAAAGCTCTTGTATATGATACAAATGTTGCCGTTAGCAGTAATTTCTTAATAACTCATTCCTCGATTCTATGTCGGCATATAATCTTGTTAATCGAACAACAGAAAATTAAATTTTTCCTCCTCCCCAATTTAATCTAAAAAATTCAATATAAGATGGATATAAATTGTATTATTTTTGATATAAAACAACAACAATCGGCTTGAGAAATGATAATAATGATAAGGAAAATAATATTTAATCTTTTTTAATGAAAAATTATAATTTTTCATTCGGGTAATCAATCAATATACAATTTGCCTTTACACAACTACTCACCAAGATATTTACTCGGATATCACTATAAATAAGGACAGCATCTCTTTTTCGTGAAAATATAGGGAACGCGGTATATTATTAAAGGGGACATACTAAGTAGTGTGCCTTTAAAAACATTAAGCCATTAAAAATGTGTGTGCGATACGTACCAAAGCGATTCCTAGCCATCGATTACTCGTATTCAAAATAATAAACGCAATATTATTTGCTTCCATCCGTTTAAATAAAATCTCCATAAAACGTGATTCTTGATTAAATGCCCGTATAGTAGTAACGCCTTGAATTGTTTCCATAAAATGTGACGTAACCGGTGAATTTGTTAGACTTTCAATCCGTTGCAACTCTCTGTGTTATGTATAGGAATAAAAATAGATTACTCGATAATGATTATTTGATTCACAATAACCTACCTTGATGAGCTGCGATAGAAACGCTGTATGACATAGTAAATTATGCAAATTGGTATTGTCAGTAGAATAAACCATGGTGTTATTGTCGTATTGATCAATACGGCACAGAGGCATAGCAATATAAATTGCAACAGACGTTGACTTGTTGCTGCAATTTTCTGTGAAAAATAAAATTTTATAGTTGTTTGTATATTACGATTCGAATTCAATATTCCGATCGAAATAAATTTCGTTCAACAAAATCTATAACATTAAGAGGAAGATGCGGAAATATAATACGATAACTAGCTGGAAATTCAAATCGCAAGCCAAATGTGTGATTTGGTGTTAATTTTTTCATTTTAAATTCCAGGTATCTGGCTTTATCAGCCGCATACGCTCTCTGACTAATTTCGATTAATTGTATCTTAGCAAAATTCCTTTTCCGCATATTTTTCGGTTCTCAAATGGATTTCCTTGTGAAGATTTTACGATTCATCAATGGAGCTTCATTTGACGAGAAAATTTTTTTAAAAAAGATTTCCAAAATCGAAAAATACTCTACAACAATATATTTCGCCTCGTACAAATCATCATTTTCTTAAAATGCCTCAACTGTATGTCCCAGATTTGGGTAGTTTCCTGTGACTTTAGTCAAAGTAGTTAAAATTTCTTGAAACGGTGTACTGTTCTAGATAGAAGAAGAACCATATAGCATGACTAGTGTAATGTGTCCACCATTTGCATACCCTTTGCAATGTCCACCTGGTTGAATCCGCTGATCCTCGTCATTTACACTAACCTCGCTATTCATTATATCGTCCTCTTCATTCCATTCCTCATTTATTTTTTGTTGTCATTATTTAAACAGTTAGCCTCTAGAGCACAAAGATGGTTATATTGGAAGTTTATTGTCAAATAAAAAATTATTGTATCAGTTGCTTGTTTAATTCAGACAACACAAAACAATTTTTATCCAATCAAATTTTATTTAATTATCATAAATTAGCACATCGCCAAACAATTCAACGTCAATGAAAATGATTGACCATAATTTTCTATGCTGTACTATGAAGCCGTTATTCCTTTCAAACTAGTTTGCCAGATCTAAACCTCTCGCTAACTCCACATAGGTATATTATTAAATAAGTTTCCTTACCAGCAGTTGATAAAAAAAAGAAGAGTGTATATGGCCAACACAAAGCTTTCTTAGGGAATTTCAGTCTCAGAAGTCAGTAAATTTTTGATATCGCGTCGTTTTCTGTGTTCTTTTCAGCAATGAAGAAAAAATCTTAAATTTAATTTAAAATCTTTTTGGCTTTTATAGTATTTTCGTTAATCCTATATGACACGAAATATTTGCAAAAAACAAGAAATTCTTCGAAATCTGCCAATTTATCAAAAAACCTAAAGTATGAAGTTGTAAGACGACCACTCAATCCGGGCTGTAAAGTCGCAGAATTATTGTAAAATAACAGGTTATTATCAAAAATCGTTCAATTATTTTGGAGAAATCTGAAAATTCTACATGCATTTCCGGTGGCCAGATTTCCGCCAAATTTCGTTGGAACCTCCAAATCTATGAAAAAAGTATAAGTACGAAGTTTCATCCAAATCAGTAAATCCGTCTAGGTTGTAGAGAGGTCACAAACAGAAAAACACCACTTCGAAAGCCATATTTTCGGACTTCGGCAGTGTAGTAAATGGTAAATCTGCAAAAATCTCGATATCGAAAATGTCTAAGATTAACTAACATACTTATACTCTTACTTTATAAAAGCAAATAATAATTACTCCCTGGATTAAGCAACGACTAAGTTCTATTCAATTTAAAGAACCTGCTTGTTTCAATCAAATTTGATATTTTCATACCAACCGAGTTCCATACTATTCGTTTGAATTCTTCGTTTCATCCAATTTACTCAATTTTTAAATCACATCCGGAACTCATCTTGAAATCCTATCATATGTTTAACATTCAACGAGACCCAATCAGAGATATGTCCAACATTTATATTAGATTACCATTTTTATTAAACTGAGTTCCTCCGCTTCGATCATCTCATGACATAGTGGATATATTGTGGAATGAAACACAACATAGCGGCTAAACGGTAGCACCTCTATTCAAATTTCTCAAAATCATGATCCATTCCAGAAATTCGAAAATATCCACTCTCCAATTTTTTATCAAAATGGTTAGAGCCGACTGATCTATTTTTAAATTAGGAGCCCGGATCCCATTTGAGAACCACATAAAGAAATGTTTCCCATGTTAAAACCCATCTCACCTATTTTTAATAAAAACCGTTCGATTTCGAAAAATCCTAAATGAATTTTACCAAAATTAGGTATTATCGCAATCCTTTCATTAGGAAACCTTGAAATTTAGTTTCCTAGTATTTGAATTCTTCGCTTTTCCGTCACCAATTTTTACCAAAATCAATCTTTCCTATAGTGCAACATAACGCAACATTGTGCAACATCACGCAATAAGGCGCATCATGGTGCAACAACATGCAACATGGTGCTACTTGGTACAATGTTATGCAATATTACGGCCCATCTGGATGACTCCTAACTAAATTATGTAGAAATCAGAACTCCTTGTAATCGTTTCGTTGAGTTCATCAAAAATGTCCAGGAGAATAAAATGTTAAAAGAAGACCCCAAACCAACATGACGCAACCTAGTGAAACATCAAGAAATATGGCGCAAGATCACGTAACATATTGCAACATAATGCAAAATCATGCAACATGGTAAAAAATCACGCAACATGGTGTGATGCAACATGATGGCCTATCCGGGAGATTCTAAATGAGTTTCCAGAAATCAGAACTCCTAGTAATCTGGTCCTTGCTTTCAAAAACCATGTCCTGTTAAATTTTTCAAAATTTTCCAAGCCAAATAAATTATTCAAAGAAGCTCCAAGCTTCCCGGCCCAACCGTAGACCCCCTTAATAAATTTTTGCGAAATAGTAATCCATCAAAATCGCTTTTAGGTAATCGAACATGCTCTCCCAACAATTTTTACAAAAATTGCGAGAGCCGCAAAAAATTAGAGAATGGGACCCAGGTCCCATCAGACAACCTTCTATAAAGATTTTCCCGAGAAAAAAAACAGCCAGTGTTGGTATTGGTAACCAAAATAGGTATTATCGCAATCCATTCCTTTTATTAGGAAACCATTATCTCACCATCATCTAAATCGTTCGAGCCGAAAAAATTTATAAAACTTTTCCGAATTCAACGCCCATCGAGATTCCTGGCATTTGATTTCTTGGCTTTCCCGTCACCAATGTTTATCAAAACCGTTCCTTCCGAAAAAAAATTAAATCGTTTGAGGCGGAACAAAATTTACAAAACGAACCAAAGTCATAACATTTATTAGATAGCGAACGCTACAAATCAATATTGATTTCGTGGCGTAATATCCCACAACATGGTGAAACATCCTGCAATATATTGCAACATATTGCAAAATCATGCAGCATGGCAAAAAATCACGCAACATGTTGTGATGCAACATGACGGCCTATCCGAGAGATTCTAAATGGGTTTCCAGAAATCAGAACACCTAGTAATCCTTGCTTTCAAAACCATGTCCATTAAATTTTTCAAAATTGTCCAATCCAAATAAATTATTTAAAGATGCTCCAAGCTTCCCGGCCCAACCGGATGACTCCCTTAATAATTTTTTACGAAATAATAATCCATCAAAATCGCTTTTAGGTAATCGAACATGCTCCCCCAACAATTTTTACAAAAATTGCGAGAGCCGCAAAAATTAGAGAATGGGACCCGGGTCCCATCAGACAACCTTCTATAAGGACTTTCCCGTGAAAAAAAACAGCCAGTGTTGTATTGGTACCCAAATTAGGTATTATCACAATCTATTCCTTTTATTAGAAAACCTTTATTACCGCATTGTCCATGTAATTCGTTCGAGCCGAAAGAATTTATAAAATTTTCCCGAAATTTACGCCCATCGAGATTACTGGCATTTGAATTCTTGGCTTTTCCGTCACCAATATTAATCAAAACCGTTCTTTCCGAAAAAAAAAATTAAATGAATAGACCTGAGGAGAGCAAAATCGTTTGAGGCGGAACAAAATTTACAAAACGAACCAAAGTCATAACATTTATTAGATAGCGAACACTACAAATCAATATTGTTGTTACGCAACTAACATAACAAGGTGCAATATCTAGCAAAATCCCACAACGTGATGCAACAATAAGAAACATAGTGCGGCATCACGCAACTTGGTGCAATATGATGCAACATAAAACAACATAGTGCAACATAACGCAGCGTTGTGCAATATCACGCAATAAAGCGCATCATGGTGCATCATCGTGCAACATGGCGCTACATGGTACAAGGTTATGCAGCATGACGGCCCATCCGAATGACTCCTAACTAAATTATACAGAAATCAGAACTCCTTGTAGTCATTTCATTGAGTTCAACAAAAACGTGAAAAATGTTAAAAGAAGACCCCAAACCAACATGAGGCAAAGTAGTAAAACATCAAGCAACATGGTGCAAGATCACGCAATATGGTCCAATATAACCAAACGTTGTGGGATGTCATGGCGTAATATCCCACAACATGGTGCAACATAACGCAATGTTGTGCAACATATTGCAACATGATGCAACATATTGCAACATGGTAAAAACACATGCAACATGGTGCAACATCACACAACATGGTGCGATGCAACATGATGGCCTATCCGAGAGATTCTAAATGAGCTTCCAGAAATCAGAACTCCTAGTAATCGGTTCCTTGCTTTCAAAAACCATGTCCTGTTAAATTTTTCAAAATTTTCCAAACCAAATAAATTATTCAAAGATGCTCCAACCTTCTCGGTCCCACCGGATCACTCCCTGTTAGGTAATCGAAAATGCTCCTCCCACAATTTTTACAAAAATTGTGCGAGCCGCAAAAAATAAGAGAAACGGGCCTGGGCTCCATCAGACAACCTTCTGAAGGGATTTTCCAGAAAAAAAACACCCAGCGCAATCGATTCCTGGCACTCAAAAACCTTTCCTCACCACTTCTTATGAAAATCGTACGAGCTAAGCGCGCTATGCGTTAAAGAGAAAGTCCCGGAGTCACCGTTCGACACTTTGAGCGACTTTTTCCGACATCTGGAATGGAAACTAATCTTCACCAGTATTTAATAAAATCGTGCGAACCGAAAAAAATACAAAAATAATTTCTACAAAATCGATTGCTCGCAGCAATTTTCATCAATTCATTTTCATCGTTTAAGCTGAGAAAGCAAAATAAGAAAAAGCAATCCGAGCCCACCGAAGGACTCCTTCCTGACACAAATTTTCCTGAAAGCAAGACCCATCGCAATTTCTGATACTCGAAAAGCCCAAACTATCATAAGCAATTATGATGAAAACCGTTCGAGCCGTTTCCGACACCCTAGATACATATACATATATTTATATGTACATATGTGACCTGCTCTATGAAAAGTGCCTACGCCCAGGTGTCACAAAATTTTCCACTTTTTTGCGGATTCGGATAGAGTATAGACGCTTTTTCACATGATGAAAACCAAAAAGTCATAATTTGTGGAAAAGTTTTCTAAAAATGAAGAGAAAGCAGAGACCAACAGAAACGATTACATTAACGTGATAACGAAAAAGACGGCCGGTTATCGCACCGATAACAATGATAACATTTGTAAACTCAACTTCATGCGATTCACTACGATAATAATCCGCGCAGAAACAACACTTAACGTCCTTGAATATAGTTAGACACCAGGCAACGCAGATAGAAGGGAACAACTAATGCGAAACTGACGCAACGAGTTTTTTACCTTTAACAGCTGTCTAAAGAAGCTGTCAGGATCTTCAGATTTGTGGAAAGAGCTTTATGCCAATCAATCACTCCGTAGGATTGTTCATATGTACAGGGCTAATTTTTTTACTAAAAAACAGTTGTTGATAAAAATCGTCATTTCCGTTTAAATTTTGGAAAACTGATCTGGATCGGTGATGTTGGAAAATTAATTTAGAATCTGTAAGTTCATAACCGTTTTTCTCGTAAATTTATTTCATCGTTTAAAAACGAAAACCTCTTATTTCTGCTGTTACTTCCGGTGAAAAACGGGAAGCTCCTATGTAAGCTGCCACTACCGGAGGTCCAATTTCGGCCCAAAATACCAGGGGTCACTGAATAAATGAAAAAAAAACATTAAAATGTGTTTCACTCCGATCAGACTTACCGTCTGAGATGCTGCTTTTTTGACTTCGGCGATTTAGCAAAAGGTAAATCGCAAAAATCTCAAGGCCAACAATTTTCATGATTACTAAATAGTTTTTTTTGTCAAGAATCGACTGACCTGAATCATATGGTACCGAGCTTTTTCGGTTCTCGCAAAATATTTTGAAAGGAACGTACAAAAATTCGGCCTCTATTCAGCCCTGCCTCGGACGGATTGATGGATCGGAGTGAAACTTCATACTTAAGCTTCTTCCATAAATTTGGAGATCCCAGTGATATTTGGAGAAAATCGACTAAACACTAAAAGATTCTAAATTAAATTTGTAACAATATCGGTTCAGATCAATTTTCTGGAATATGCGGAAAGGTCGAGTTTTGACAAAAAAAATTTTGTGTATAGCAATCATGAAAATATTTGATCTCAAAGTTTGTTGTCTCTCTGTGCCCTCTCTTTAATTCTTAAGCTTTTTCCATAAATTATAGATTTAATTTTTCCAGTGATTTTTGGTCGACGTCGGTATACCGGAAGTGACAGCTTCCAATAGAGGTTTTTCGTGTTTTGCAAAAAATTTAAATCATTTTCGAAAAATGATTAAAACAAGACCAGGCGGATCGACTACTCGTACTCAGAATAAAACTTCGTAGAAAAGCTTTTTACAAAAATTGGGAAATCCGTACGAAATGTGTTTGACATCTGTGTACCAGAAGTGGCAGCTTCTGTATGAGCTTTTTCAGTTTTTCAATGAACATTACATTTTTACCAAAGGTTGACCTTGTTGGTTTTTTCAAATTTAAGCAGGAATAATGATTTTTGATTCAACAAGACAATTTTTATCACAAATCAGGTAGGTTTAATTTTTCGCTTTAGAAATTAAGTGTGTCGTAAAAGAAAGTCGGATGAGATCTCTCATTAGAGTGCGTTGCTACTGCTGGTGCAACATTAGGTCACACTAAATTTTTAATTTAAGCTTAACAAAAAGTTTCCATCGTGAGAATGAGTTGTACTAATCGAAAGATACCATGAACTCTCCAATTCTTTTATATAACCGTGAAGATAAGATGGTTTAAACCTCGTCGTAAATCATATTATCAATATGCTATATCACCCTGTACGTGCCCTTGTATCTTATATTTCTAATATTCACAACCTCACATAAGAGAAAACAGTTTTCCATAACTCATAATACACAGTGAATATTCCTCCGTCTCATTTTTTCATTCCGCACATTAAAATCGCATAATAGCTTACCACAAAGCAAGCATTACACAAACTACAAAACAATATGAAGACTATTTTACAGTTATGAAAATATAAAATCTACTCCTTTATTCAATATCGTACTATTATTCATTATAATTCAAGCCACACGTACTCGTCTTATACCAACTGAATTTTTTTTTCTTGTATATCGTCGTGCCATAGCACATAACAAAAATCGTGCACTTAATGAGATCAATGCACGCAGAAGGTGGTTCGATACTAATTAGTCACCACCTTTTAACAACACAGACACCAGACAATAGAAAATTAATTAATTAGAAAATGTATAACATCTCACCTTGTCAATTATACTCATATCGTTACTAAATCGATTCAGTATACGTCCAATTGGTGTCGCCTGAAAATAATGTATTGGATTTTTTAGAATGGCCTCGAGCAGCTTATCATGTATGATTCGCCTTGCCCTACATCCACCTAATTGACCGGCCGGCGTTGATATAAACGACAGCAGAATACACATCCCCGACAGCATGCCATATATTTTAAAGTAATATAGAATCTGAAAGTATATAAAGAACATAGTAAATCAGGCGAGTAAAACCTTTTAAAATATAAAGCTTACAGTATCATTATCAATGTTCTCATCACTGGTTTGACTATCGGTCCACTCACGCAGCCAAACATCGGTGTATATACGAAGCGCCTGCCAACCAAATGCCGTCAAAAAAAATAACGTCACTATGTAGCACCCGCACGATCTTAAGTACATGAGATAGATCCGGGTTGGAATTTTACCGTATTTACGCTCCTCATCCGATATAAGGCGATCGCTAATTTCTTCATTGTAATTCGAAATTGCATCATCGTCCATATCTTCACTGCATTTAGAAGCGGTCGACAGCATATGCTGTATCGGAATGTGGTCCTTATGTGTCTCGGTATCGCTATGATGACGATGCAAACGATTTCGTTCCGCTTCCAGTGCATCCATATTCGTAACTTTTCGTCGCGATGAAAGTCGCCTCAAAAATTTCCGTATACCAAATTTATTTGTATCGTCACTATGACACGAATCGGGTGTCAATTGGCGACCATACGTCAATTGCGATGGTGAGGAAATATTTCGCATAACCGGTAAACGATCATGACTTTTTCCATCGGTTTGTAATGAATTAACGCGTAACACATTCTTAGTGCCCGGAAAATCGATCGATAAATTGAATGGGGTACGTTTAGATGGTCGCCGACGCAATTCAATATCATCCGACTGGTGGCATTCATCAATCGGAAACGGGATATCACATGTTAAATGGCGTGACCCAAATATACTGGACCGTCGAATTGTCGGGACATATAAATTCTGCGACTGTAAATAAAAAAAAAATGCCATTAAAATTTAGTTAATTTGTATACCTTAATTTGCATACCGATGACATCTCATCCTCTTCCGATGTACTTGTACGCTGTAAACCTAGCCGGCTGACATTTTTAAATAATTTCCACCTTTCTCGTGCGGTACGCCCCGGACTGTAATTTTACAAAACGGAACAGAACAAAAAAAAATTATTAAAAAATCATTTTTCGCGACAGAACAGCATCTACTCTATTACGATGGTGTTGCATTAAAAACAACTTTTCGTGTAATTTTCCAGCAAGAAACTTTTTTTTTTGTTTTACCAAATGAAAATTCCATTTTTATTCTGTATGCGAGAGATGCAAATAGAGTAAAATTATGAAAATGATGGTGAAAATTGGATGAAAATTATGATAATGTGAATATTTTTCCAACAATTTTATTTTTTATATAATTTTTTGTAACTGCAGCGATTGTCTATTGGGTTTGGTGTATGTAGCTGGTGCTGTTGTTGGATGGAAATCGTTAATCAAAAAAAATGTTTAATGAATTTTTTTTGGCCAGGAGATTAGCAGATTTTGTGTCCAATTTTTTCGTACCTTGGTACAATCGTAAACTTTTGACTAAATTAAATGTTTGGTTATATAGGTCAAACGATGGAATATTTTAAGTAACAACTAAAAGCTTATAGCATCGGGGCTTTTTATATAAAAATGCAAAAAAGCTTAACTGGACTGCTTTAAGAGGTTTCAAGCAAACATAGCTTTAGAGAATGTATATCAAAATATGCGTTTAATGTTAAGAGCTTTATTCGGTGTGTGCTTTTGTCTTAATTAATTAAATATTACATAATAAAATAATTTTTATTTTTTGTATGGAAATAAATATTTGCTTTTGTATGAAAGCTTTCAATAGCAAACCAAAATTATTTTGATTTTCTATTAATAAAATCAAAAGAAATCTTTTGATCTCGTATGGTTTTCTGAAATTTCTTTTCCGATTCATTACATATTCGAGAGCATATGTCAAAACTGTATGTAAAATATTTTGTGAAACATATAAAAGCTTGTACATAAAAATACATATTTGGTTTGCAAAAGCTTTTTGATTTTCTAGGAACAAAAATGACGTATTATATTCTAAATATGCAAGTAGAATTTACGAAAACAGTTTGAGGAGCTTTAAGTTTTTAATTAACGTCTTCTAAGATTAATCCCCAAAAAAACGGTGAAACGAGAGAGAGAGATTATTGCACTAACACGTTGGGGTTCAAATTGAGAGGGACGCGTTCATATAACGCTACCTAATTATATTGGGTACGCTCGATAGCCTCTCCTCTTTATTCCCAACCTCGCCTCGTGGGGAACCCTGTTAAGCTTTGGATAACAGAAGGAGCTCTGGAGCAATGCTGAGGAGCTAGCTTACTTTTGAAAGCCATTTTTTTTTGACAGATTGTATTTAGCTGCTTCACTCAAGATAAAGTGGCACGGGGCGACCGTTATTACTCATGCTACTCGTGAGATTAAACATGGAATCTAAAAATAATCAAACAAACAAAACAAATGAGAGTTATGCTTTTCTAACAGCATCAAAACAGGCTGATGCACCTGCAAATGCATAAAAAGGTACTAATTCAGAAGCCGATACAGTTCAAAATGCTACAACTTCTGAAAAGACCACCACTTCTACTTCTAAAAGTAACTCAAGAAAAATCGACTGGCGTTCAAGCCACAAAAAATACTGAAAATCGTGTCCAGTTGAGTGGGGCTGGGCGGAAACGTTTTAAATATTTGAGAAACCAAGGGCATTCATTCGAGGAAGCTCGTAAATTGGCCGTAGATCCTAATTCCACTCGCGTTGGTAGTGGAACTCCTCGCAAGGCATCTGATGATGGCGATATTAGAGATTCAATTATATGTGTTGCCGTCAAAGCGTCGAAACCGGGGATCACTTTAAGAAAGAACGAACAGCGGCGATTGGTAGAAGAAAGTATTTTGAAAAAATTGTTGAATTTAAGGGAGCTGGGTGGATGGTTCTCACCTGCGCCAACCAATCGTCTCTCACTTGGCTAAGAAAAATTATTAGTCAAGTTTAGCCATGGCCAGCCGCCAGTTTAAAAGTTCTCACTGAGGATAAAGATGGAATTGGCCCCTTTGTCGTAGTTGTTAATTTCCCTAGCAGCTTAGACGACACTAGCAAGGCGATACTTGGTTTTATCGGAGCCCAAAACGATGGCTTTGTAACAAAACAATGGAAAATACTGATCCGATTAACTGAAGGTACATCACCTTGAACCTTGAAATTGGATAAATCATCATTCGAAAAAATAAAGGCCCTAATTGTGTGTGGGTATTTGTCTATATATACTCGTATATATGTTTATGGACGTATGTTTTTTTTGGGGTGGAGGAAATGGTCAATCACTCATAATAATGAAGTTTAATTTCAGGAAAGTTACCAATTTTTTAAGATCATGATTGCTGATTATTTCTATCCAGAATACAAAAATTATTGTGCCGACTTGTGCTTTACTAACTATTGACTACTTAGGTGTTTGTAACCGGGTCCAGTCTATGTTATATGTAAAAGGGGTGTACAGTAGGCTCGGCGTATCCGGAATCCCTGCTTAGTCTTGGCTGTACATTCTAATCAATCGATCAATCAATCAGAGATTGTTGAGCTAACACGTTGGGAATATTTATGTGTCGATTTGATTGCAACATCTCTAAAGCGAGCAGAACTCATCCAGCAGAACATTACATGATACTATGGATAATTATAGGCTAATAATAGACTAAATGTTGGGCTTCATTCCTTCCAACAAAAACTATTAAGCTTTTCCACTTTCGAAAAAACCGAAAAAGAACGCAAAATAAGACCTATTGACATACAAATAATTTTAGGTTCATTATGGAATAATCAAACGCCATATTAAAAAATTTTAGGCTCCACTCATACCTGACCAAAACTATATGTATGTCAATAGACCTTGTTTTGCATCCTAATGTCGGTTTTGGTCCGATCCACGATTTGAGTTCTCCTAGCTTTACATTTAATGCCCTAAACCATGTACAAGAACGAGTGAAGCCCAGAAATCTATAAAGAACGTTTGGAGTAGGCCATAAAGAACCTTTAAATATTTAAATGTCAATCGGCCTTATGGTTGGTCCAATTTCCGATTTGGGTTCTGTTAGATTTAAATAAAACTGCCTAAAGCTTATTCAAAAACGAACGGAGCCTAAAATTTTGTAATGAGACATTTCATTAGATCATGATGAGCCTAAAATGCGTTCTAATTTCTGGTTTAGTCTGATTTTAGGCTTCGGTTCTGATTGCCTTAAACTAAATGACCTAAAACTTGTTCAAAATCGAGAGGAGCCTAAAAACTATTAATGCAACGTTTTAGGCTACAATTATTTGTATGTCAATATATTGCATTTCGCGTTCTAATTTTAGTTTTGGTCCGATTTTCGATTTGGGCTCTGATACCTTTAAATAAAATAACCTAAAGCTTGGTCAAGAATAATGGAGCCTAAAGATTTTTAATGGCCGTTTTGATTAGGACAAATTGGTCTTGAATTGCGTTCGAATTTCGGTTTTGGTACGATTTTCAATTTGGGTTATGTGAGAATTAAATGAAACGACCTAAAGCTTGGTCAAAAACGAGTGGAGCCTAAAGAGCATTTTATTAGGTCATAAGGAACCTAAAATTATCTCTATGTCAATAGATTTTGTTTCGTTTTCTAATTTTGGTTTTGATTCTATTTTCGATTTGGGTTCTGCTACCATTAACTTAAATGGCCTAAGTTAGAATGAAGCCTAAAAATGTTTATTGGTCATTTGGATTAGGCCATAAAGAACATTTATTTATTTAAATCTCAATCGATCTTGTTTAACATGCTAATTTCTGCTTTGGTCCGATTTTCGATTTGAATTCTGCTAGCCTTAAATTAAATGGCCTGAAGTTTTGTCAAGAAATACTGAAGCCTAAAGATTTGTAATGGTCATTTGGGATAAGACCATAATGAACTTAAAATTTTTTATATAAATTGATCTTGAATTTCGTTCTCATTTTGGTTTTGGCCGATTTTCGATTTGGCTTCTGTTAGATTTAAATGACATTACCTAAAGCTCGGTTAAAAACGCCTAATGAGCCTAAAATGATTTGTTTTTCATCCGATTACTTTGCATTCTAATTTCTGGTTTAGTCCGATTTTCGGCTTGGGTTCTGATTGCTCTAAATTAAATGACCTAAAGCTTGGTCAAATAGGAATAGAGCCTAAAACTTTACTGGAGCATTTTATTAGGCCATAATGAGCCTTAAATTATACGTATATCAATATATTTAATCAAGCCAATATCCATGGTTTGCTTTGTAGGACGATTATGACGACCATAATCTGCTCGTAAAGCGCGAAATGTGGATACGGCAGAATCACTATTTTTATAATAAGATTTAATAATTTTAACGCGTTGGTCGATTGTTAAATGCTCCATATTCTTAAATGGCAGAATGTCAACTAAATAAATGACAGCGTACTTGACGTTTATCTTTGACAGATGTCGGTATACAGATTTCTACTTTATCAACCTCGAATTGGATAACCCGTTATTAGCGCACAACATGTTCTAATTTCGGTTTTCATCCGATTTTCGATTTGGGTTCTGCTATCTTTAAATAAAATAACGAAAAGCTTGGTCAAGAATGAAGCCTAAAGGTTTTTAATGGTCATTTGGATTAGACATAATGGGCCTTAATTATTTATGACAATTTATCTTGTATTGTATTCTAATTTTCGATTTGGGTTCTGATACCTTTAAAGTAAATGGCCTAAAGCTTAGTCAAGAACGCGTGAAGCCTAAAAAATGTTAATGGAGCATTTTATTAGGCCATAATGAGCCTAAAATAATTTCTAGGTTTCCTTCAATTTCCGTTTTGGTCCGATTTTCAGCGACATACGCCTAAAATTTGGTAATGGGGCATTTGATTAGGCCATAATGAGCCTAAAATTATTTGTATGTCAATATTTGCGTCTTTATTTCGGTTTTGGTCCTTTTTCGGTTTGGGTTCTGCAATGTTATAAATAAAATAACCTACAGCTTGGTGTATCTCCACGACATGGAGATACGGTGTATTTTGTGCAACGCGATATATACGACACTAACAATAATGTTTTATGCAATTGGAATTTTAGAAATGTAATCGCTGCACTAATCACTCACAAAAGTCTCACATAAACGAATAATACACAAGAGCAAGTAACGAATGAAACAAGCGATTACTCGAAAGTGCAACATACTGCCGCCTGTTGAACAGGACATCCCGAGCATGCAACACTGTCCTCCTTCATCCACGAGTAGTGTAGCAAGCATTTGAATTACTCTTTTGGCAAGGCCATTCTTAGTTCGAATTGTTACTACCCTGATGATGCCATCTTTCCCAGGATGCACCTCGACGTTTCGACCAAACACCCATTTCTGAGGCGGAACAGTGTCCTCCGAAACTAAAACCATCGTGTCTAGTTCTATCTTTGACGACGATCTCCACTTAGAACGTTGCTGTAATTGGACGGTTATATTCTTTTGACCAACGCTCCCAAAATTCTTGCTGGTTTCTCCTAATCAGTTGAAAGCGACTAAGGCGATGGACATTTAGTTCAGACAGGTCAGGTTCTATTGGCATCGTAAGTGGTTCACCGATTAAAATATGGCCTGGTGTAAGTACGTTAAGATCCGCCGGATCCGAAGACATTCGTGTTAGAGGTCTTGAGTTCATAACTGCTTCAATTTGAGTTAAAAGCGTACTAAACTCCTCATGACAGCGACCTCCCAAAGGCCACTAAAATGCGGCGATAGAGGTGGTATATGTGATATACGAACGCTATCTTCAGCGCAGGCTTTAATAAAATGATCTCGATTTTCTGTATTGAAGAACTACTTTCGAAGTTCATTTAATTGACGTCTTCCACCAACAAAATTAGTAGCGTTATAGCAATATAGAGTTAAACATAAACCTCTTTGACTGACTCATTATAGGACCGCAAAAAATCTTCTCCAGATACTAAAAACGAATGAGTTGGTTGAACTCTGCGCGATGGTAGAATCCCCATTACCTGCTTATGAAGAACAAGACGATGGTTGAAACATATAATGCAGCGTCTTCCATTAATAATCCAGTATTGTTGTCTCAGTATTGTTGCCCTGAAGGCGCCCTCCAACTCGAATTATTCCTTCGTTATCATATTCCTTCGTTCCTTCGAAACTATTGTTATGCAAATGCTTATTTGTGACAAATCTTCTATAATCTTCATTAAACGATTCACGCTGAACGGTACGAACCATCAGCTTCACAGCTCTTGAAAGGTCTAATAGCCTGGACAGACTGCAGATTAGTTAAACTGGTTTAGCAAAATTCAATCAAGCACCTCATGAAAAAACTTTAATTTTGTAGTAGATTTTTGAATTTTTCGTAGTGTGCCGAACTGAATTGAATTTTATTTCCTAGAAGTACTTGACCGAATTTTGCCAAACCAGTTTAACTAATTTTCAGTTTGTCCAGATAATGGTGTAAAGGGATGAGTCAGCAACATCTTCTGGCTTCGTATTACATCTTAGAGTTTTGCAATCGACGAAACGAAGGACGTAAGCTAAAAACGTCGCAATTGACTGAAAGAATTCAGGAACTTGCAGGACGTGACGATGTTTTCTTTGTTTTACCAGCACGCGGTAGGATCAGTTAAAAAACCCGGTCCAACAAATCAGCTATTGTGGTTTAACAATTTTTAGGCAACATACCTCGAGATACAACATCGGCTGGATTACATTTTGTATCTACATGATTCCATGTAGATACAAATTTTTCAGTTAATCGCTGGATATTCGCTACACCAATAGACGGCATGCCAATTCAAAACAATTTCTGAATCAGTCCAGCAATAAATCCTTTCAAAGTTATAGGTTAGCTCTGAAGTGACACGATGAAATAGATTAGCTAACAGTTCAGCTGCACATAACTCAAGCCGTGGCAAAGAGACACTTTTTATGGGTGCAACACGAGATTTGTCACAAAATAAACGGCAAGTGCTTACATCGTTTTGAGTGACATAGCGTATGTAGATGCATCAACCATACGCGTCGTTGCATGTGTCCGAAAATCCATGAAGCTGGACGAAATCAAATTTGTTGGAAAACATAAAACGAGGTATCTCAAATCTCTCGATTAATGACAACAGCTCTCGAAACCTCACCCATTGTGATTATAGCTCTCAGGGAATGGATTGTCCCCATCAATTTTAGACACCACAGATGTTGTAAGAATATTTTCGCCTTTACAATGATGGGGCTGAGACTGCCCAAGGGATCGAATACTGTGGCGATTTCAGAAAATACCCTTCATTTGGTAATGGTGCATTCGTCGGATTTATATACATACTTGTATCTAAAGATGTCATCTTTAGTTTACCAAGGGAGTCCGAGAGTCCTGACGAAATCCTTTGTATCTATGGAAACGCTTTGCTCATGATGTTCTGGTGGATTATTGTCTAATAACTTCAGATCGTTAGAAGCGCACTTCCGTAATTCAAACCCAGCCGACGCTAGAATATAGTTTATTTCTCGTTGCAGTTGTAAAGCTTCATCAAATGTATCTGCTCCCGTAAGCATATCATCAATTTAGAAATTTTCGATAATACATTTAGAAGCGAGAAGTAGAGCTGTTTTATTTTCGATCGCAAGCTGATGAAGGCAACTATGGCTAAAAATGAAGCTGCGGCGATCCCAAATGTGACGGTTTTAGCCGCTATACACTAATTGGATCCGTAGGCAAAAATCGCCACAAATTGTATTGTACATAAGTTTCTTCATCATCCACGAGAATCTGCCGATACATTTTTCTATAATATCTGCCGTCAATGCGTATCGACGTAATCGTAGAGTTAGACCAACGTTCATGATAGCATTGAGAGAGTAACCGGTTGCAGTTCTGCAGGATGCGTCCAAAACGATGCGTAGTCGTGTAGAGTTGCTTTCCGGTTTATACACACAATGATGAGAAAGAAAATATTTACATTTAGTAAAGATTTGTTCGGATGTTTCAATTTTCTCCATGTGATTTATCGTCTTATATTCCCTTATACATTGCTCATAAGCCCTTCTAACTTCTGGCGCTCGAAGTAATTTTCTTTCCAAACTCAAGAATCTTAATTTGGCAATCCAATAATTGTTCTCGAGAATCTCAACGCTATTCTTTAGTGGTAGCTTGACGACGAATCTACCAGATTCATCCCTTCTGACGTTTCGAGCGAAATGAGCTTCACAAACATGTTCTTCCTCCGAATATACCTGCTCTCTCTCTCGTTAAACCCATCCAAAATCTTTCTAAGTTTTTATTAATTTCAGCGAGAACACTTTCTTCTCGTTGGTCTAAAATATTCGAAAAAACAGATTTATTATCAATGTTGGCTATCTTACCCCATACAATCCATCCAAGATGGAATATTCCATTCGGCGACGTTAATGTTTCTGCTGGGTTGATTAGAGGTAACCCTTGGGACGAAGAAAACCTCTAAGTGAGTTTTGTGGCTGCCGATGCATGACTCCATAGTGACGTAAAGTTTTTGCTTTATTTGCGTACGAACTTCATTTATGCTGCATATTGAAATATCTACTTCGGATTGCAGTAGACCGAGAACCCGGGCTAAACAATCGCTTATTAAATTTAATTGCAAACACGAATCACGACATCTTATTAAATCCCCATGACGGTCGCGAACTTTTACTACGGCTGTAGCTAAAATGATCGACGCAGCCTTAGCGGCAATGTTGGCCTCATAATCTATTTATTCTGCATGACATGAGGAGTGTAGCACAGCCGAGCTTAAATTTTCTGATGTCTCACTTGGTTTGGCAATACTCCAATTGCTACTTGGTTGCTCGGGATTAGGTTGCGATGTCATGCTTGCTATGGTAGCAGGCTCCTTCTCCATATGTAAAAGGTATGATGTTTTTGCCGACATTTTCGGCAATATCCTTTTCGACAAAACCGTACTCTGTGACTTCCTTGAAGACAATTGATACACAACGAAAGATGTTTGGCCTCATCAAAACGGGCCTTTGGAGTAAGCATATCGAATTGCTGACATCGATATATGTTGTGTTCTTTGCTTTTACATATTGGACAACTTCTTTTATTGACAGTATCTACTATTGTTGCTTTCAGAGTTGTATGAGGCTCGAGAAGTTGGTGGTTTAGTATTTAAATCGAAATTGTACTCTTTAGCTTCCAGCACTTGAGATCTCTTGGCGAGACAAGATCCTAAGTCCTCCCAAGTATAGGAATCCTTTCCTTTAGAACAGTCTCTTCAAGCTTCGCTAACGACTCGACATCTAATTTACTGCAAATGATGAGTAGCAACAATGCGTTGGCTAATTCTGCATCCGTCCCCATCTGCCTAAGCGACCTTAAATTGAAGTTAATGCATCCCATGAATCGCCCGAATATGTAAATTAAAGATAATGCGTTTGTTTGCATTCCTTCAGTAACTAGATTGCCGCTTGGTAATTCACTTCGGTCATTTCCATCGATCTTATGGGTTTGGATGTCGAGACGTCACCCAAAAAATTTCGAAGATATGTAAACTTTTCGACAGTAGTGAGGGTGTTATCGTTGTCGACCAGTGCTACAAATGTTTTATAAAAATTATTCCAATGAAATATTTATCCGAAAAACGTGGTAAAAACAATTTTGGAAGGCGAGCTGGTCGTGCAGCGGATTGGTTGATGACCGAATTCTGCTCCACCATTAAGAAACTTGGCATTGATTCACGTCGTGACTTAGCTTGTGCTGCTAAGAGTTTAGATTTTATGCTGCAATATGTGTCCTCCAAGAGTTCCTTGTGGTTAGTTTCCGCTTCGCTAATATCAATATAAAAAAAGCGAGAGCAGCACACAATACTAATCCAAATATAATTTTTACAGTTTAAAGCAATAACTTGCCTCTTTCAGCCAGCTGTGCTATTTAGATATGGTAAAAACCAGCAGTACATTGTCATCATTAATCTGGAGAGTTGAATTAATTTAACCGTAGACTAGGCAAATAGAAAGTGCAAAGTAAAATCGAAATTAAGACATCGCCAAGATCATGCATTGAATTCAGGAACCGAACAAAACTATTTCAATCTTCCTGACCTACATGTCCAAGATTTTCAGATTAGTGGAAGAAGATTATAAAGTGTGTATACTGCTGCGGAATATACGTAAGCTGTTTAGTAAAGAGCTTTTGGCTTGAACTCCGTTCAATTAATTCAAACTAGTAATAAAATTAAAACTGCGGATAAGACAGTTCATAAAGCCAATTCAATGAACATACCCTGGAAAGCTTTTGGCATCTAGTATGTTAGTATATAAGGCCAACCATTATTTTGACTTTGATTGTGTCTATATTGTAAAACAGAATGAGAGAGACAATTCACACGATATGGATGTGGTAAAAAACTAGCATTGTACGGTGTGGTGCGGACAATACTTGCGACCTGCCCAGATATTCTTTGTTGCACGGCAATGATTAAGTACAATCTCGACATAGGCAATACCAAGGCAGTTAAAATTAAAACCCGACCAAACCCCGTATTTTGAATGCCGAAATCTTCAGAGAAAATGCAAGCCAAATTTGAGATACTTTGAGTCCAGTGATGAGCCAACAGTACCAACACGCCCAAGAAATAATTGCCCTTTTTGAAATGGGGCCTTACCCTCCATTTACACCTGCAAATCAATACGATTGTCAGTTTTACTTGATATTAGTAATGACGAAATACTTGGAGAAAGCATGTTTCTAGTATTTACCCTACCTTCAGCATTAATATTAAATAAAGGGAGTCGCTTTACTTCCAAACATTTAAAAAAAAATAAGGAACTATAATACAAGATGGATCATTAGCAACGCAAAGTACCATACACAAGAAATTCCTACTAAACGAGTCGCTCGAAGTAGACTATCAGCCATAAATAGCTTTATGAACGAAGACCATAGAAACTGAGACTTATTGTTTGAATTTTGTAGGAAGGAATGCGTGCACTACAATTAATCGTGTAGGCGAAGGTCACTTATGAAATTTACTTAATCTTACCGAGGAAGGAACACAAATTGAAGAATTCTTTCAAGAAAATTTGGGGCCATTCTTAGAATCCGATACTTTAGCAAAAACCACCACGGAAATATCATTAAATGACTTAATGGTGACTAGCTCTAAGTTGCAGCAGAACCTTGTATAGATTCTTCTCCGACGGCAACGACAAGTATGGGTTTCGTGAGGGAGAACAAGATTACTAGAACATACTGTGGAGATATGATCACACCAAACGTGTGGTTACCTACAGATTGAATACGGTTATCAAACCACAGCAGCCAATTTTCTAATCGTAAGGGGCTTATAAAAACTGGCACAAGATGATGACAGCGCTTTTCCATCAGTGTGATAGTATAAAAGAGAGACTTTTTGCTGTAAAAGAACTCAGGGTTCTCACGGAGACAGCCGATTTGAACCTCAGAAAATGAGCTTTTAATTCTGGGCTTTTAAAAATTGAGCTTTTAAAAATGACCTTAATGCCTGTTAACCAGTTTTGAAGAAAATCTCTCTCAAATGGCTCTAGTGGCATCAATGCTGGATTATTCATTTATTGAAATTACATCCCGGTAGGCCAATCAAATTTCTCCACAATTGGACTAAAGTTAGCAGGCATTAAAGCCTATCAATCGGCAATAGTGGCATCAATTTAGATTAACCTAGAGCGCCGGACTTCCATGAACTCGCAAGAAATTGAGCTATGGAATGCCTTATGGATTACTTACAAAGTTCGACTATTGACCAAGAGTTAGTCACTAGAACATATTTCCAACGTAATTTCAAGGAAGCCCGAGAAATGTGCGCCAAAACAATCAAGATGCTATGGCGGTTTTACGTAAATATGACAAGCCGGACAAATTGTCCAAGGCTTCATGCTGTCATTACAAAACCCCATATAAGCTTATGGAGAGCAAAACCAAAAGTAAACTGCTAATTTAAATATGTCTACAAGAAACCTGATTGCGCCAATATAAACTTCGTTGAGCAAGATCACGATGAGATTAGATCGTGCAACGACTCGAGATATAAATGCACCTGATGCAGAGCGGTGGCCGTTTAGTTTCAACATGCAAGGACAGTCACACATCATTGTGAGACTGTCAATCCATCAACCACATGATCAAACGGTTTTATTCACAGAACCAAAGAACTCATTTTTGTAACATGCTTGGTTTAAAAGATATTCGGCAATTCTAAAACTTCAGGACAAGTAAAATTTTAGACTACTAACTCTCCTACTATTATAAGAGGGCCGGTGCAATATTATGATGTACATATACAGAATGAAAGACCATATAATGACAGCTGATGATCATTATTTTTTATTGATGGTCCAGGAGATTCCGGTAATACATATTTGTACAAAACATAGCTTAACACAATTCGCGGGCCATCAAACGTTGTGCTTTCCATATCACTCTAATTTTAAACTATCTGAGTCAATCGTGGAAACCGCAACATCCTCGCAAAATTAATTCGGTAGGCTAAATTAATTGTTTGGGATGAACCTATCATGGAACTTGGTGTTGCTATGAAGAGCTCATAGTCGATAATCTTTGTAAAGAAATAATGAAGAACCAGAAACCTTTTGGCGGTAAAACGACGCTACTTGGTGGAGATTTTGGACAAACATTAGCTGTAATTGTACATTATAGTCAGACTCCAGAATTACTTGAGTTCAGTCGATCCACAATATAATAGGCACGCTTGAGAAAGCCCCGTTACGTATTATAGCATTAACCCGATTGATGATGCAAATGATGAAGACATGCAGAATTAGCCGATAGAATAACGCGATTAGGGATGCTGCTTTAAAATAAATTTTTAACTTTATTACGTGGTCTATGTAATGGAACTCGATTAATTTTTGTCAGCTGAAACAATTGCAATTTAATAATTGCAAGTACAGAAAAGAACTCTGTTTTCATTCCCAGAATTAACCTATGGACTATCAACACAGACTTGCCGTTTATTTTACGACGAGACAATTTACAATTAAATTGCCATTTGCTACGAAATTAATATCAAAGCCAGACATTAAAAAGGTGGGCTAATTCTTACCCGAACCTGTGTTTGGCCATGGTCAATTATATTTGTAACGAACCCGAAAATGCACGGATGCGAAAATTACAATTTTAGATAGCTCCTACCAGGGGAACTTATTAGCGGGATCAACTGTAGTGTATAAATAAATTTCCTTCAAGTACAATTTAATATTAAAAACACTTACCTTAGCGGTACCTCCCGTACACTATCCTTTGCAATAATCCGATTCCACTCCTCCACCAATCGTGCATCAACATTTTCGATTTGCCTGAGAACACCACAACAACGCACCGACATATTTTCCATAGCAATAATCTGTAACAATAACAAACAATTTTTGCACCCAGTAAATAATTAGCCAGATCTGTCAAAACCGCTTTAATTGGCACATTATTTATTTTGGCTGAAGCGCATGAATCAAAATCTCAACTTACATAGTCAGCAATATTAATTAAATGAATTTTTTGTGTAACTAGAATTACTGTCCGTTTATAACGAATGAGCATATTTTTTATACAATTTTCGATAATAAAATTTCCAACTTCATTATCCAGAGATGATAAAGGATCATCCTAAAAAATAAAAAGACGAAGAAAAATAATAAAATGTCAATAAAAATTATCATCATTTGAGATGAAAATGAACAAAAAAAAATAATAATACGTTCGCCTATTGTATTATTAAATCTTTTATTATACAAAGACGAGAATCTTTGATGGGTACATTCTTCCGTTTTATAGCCCCAAATTAAACTGCGTTTCCTAAATATTACTCCGCGGAATATACGTTTTTAAATCACAATCCAATTTACCAAAATTAGGTATGAAAATAAAAAATGTATTCCATAAAAAATGTTACAGTCCACATTTAAATATAGTTTGTGCAGCGCAGACTGAAAAAAGGATAATTTTCTTATTCGCATAATAAATGTGCCCAACAAAAATTGTCGATGAAATATTGTGGAACGGGTTTTGATTATTAATGAAAAATCTACATTGGAAGTTTGATCCAGGTATTCGATACGGAACGATATATCTACCTTATCGAATTGAATAATAAATTTTCATCGTTCATCTCAATAAATCTAATAAACTGACACAAGTACAATATACTCACCATGATTACAACATTAGCCGATGAATATAGTGCCCGGGCAATTGCGATACGCTGACGTTGTCCCCCCGATAAATTTATACCGCGCTCCCCAATTTCGGTTAAATCATCGCCTGGCATTAACTCAATATCAGGTTTGAGTGCACACGCCTCAAGCACTTTATCGTAGCGGCGCGGACGATACGATTCACCGAATAAAATATTTTCTCGTATCGTGTTATGTAATAACCAAGGCTCCTGGCAGACATACGCAATAGTTGAATATTTATTCCAGATCATAATACCCGCATTAAGATACATCTCCTTGAGGAGAGCGGCCAACAAAGATGATTTACCAGCCCCATTTTTACCAATCACAATCGTCAGCTTACCTTTTGGTATCTCGATTTTATTAATGTGTAGCAAATTTTTCGAGTGGCCGACGCCCTCGTTTTGCCACGTGAATTTACCATTGTCGATCGCAACGATCAAATCATCCGCTAGTGTAATCTGCGGCAAATCTGTTGTATCGTTAAATGATCGTGCTCGTTTTCGATTTCGTTCCAGTTTGCAATTCATACTCAGCTGATTATTTTTCTTTAGCTTTATGCGACTGCACGAATTCGATTTGGCTCGGGATGGCGTAGCATTGGTACGATTCTTCTCAATTTCTACAGGTGTGTGGTTCGGTGTTTCTATATCTCCAGTATTGTATTGGCTCAGGTTCGTTTCTGTTTCGAATATATCGAGAGATGCGTCGCTTCGACAGAGCACTCGAGCCATATTTTGAACACCCTCAAATTCTTTTTTAACTTCTGGCAGTTCCAAAAAACTTTCCAAACGCTTTGTACTTATTATGGCCGATATAATAATGGGCACGGTGATTGGGAATATAAATAGAGGAACAGTGAGTTGATTAAAAAGGGCCAAGGCTGAAAATAGGCGTCCAGCGGTAAATGTGTATTCCGTGTCGGTTGCGTTTTCGATACAGATAAAAACGGTTAGGGTCACAAATGTAATCAGGATCGAGGACACATGTGCCAGAATTGCTGTAATTAGAAAACGTACATATTTTTATTATTGCAATCTGCACAATTTAGTCACCACACACACACACCCATATATACACTGCAAACAAGAATAGTTACATAGGAAAATAGATGGTTTTCTATTTTTCCGATTTTTCTCAACAAAAGCACGAAAAATCAATATTTACGTTTTATTATGCTACGCTGCTGCGTGCTTTCGGTTATAAAACATGTGTTAACCCTGATATTGGAATTTTAATAAATTTTTCCCTTTTATTATTTTCCTAGTATTTTGTTGATCCTTTAATATTTTTATCGGAAAATCGTATGTACAAAAAATGTATACGTCATGTATTATTATTGTTGTTGTTGTAGTTGCGTGTTCACTGCATATCGGGTATTAAATTTCACTGAATCGGAAAATTTTAATGATTTCGTTTGATTACCCTCGGTCGATTAAAACCCGAATCAACCTCGCATTCCGCTGTAACCATTTATATACCTGTTAATGCCCTCCGGTATACCGTTATACGTTAATATGTTCTTAAGATCAAATTTATTCGCAAGTAAATATAAGAAAGTTATGAAAAGTTTTAGATAAGTTTTTCCCCACTCTAAATCAATTCGATTCATTAAAATTATTAGAAGAAATTAAATTTTTTGTTTTATCATCGCTATAAAATCTACATTTAGATAAGCACATAAAGCACGAACGAGAAAACTTTAGTAGATTTACTGCCGTGATGTTTTCGGAAAAAAGAATGTTGTTACATTTTCGTATGATGAAGACGAAACAAGATAAATAAGATTTAGTTGTTGGTTTTGATTGAAAGTTTAAAAGTTAAATTTATTTTTAATTTAAGTGTATTACCCCCAAATGCAGGTATATTTTACCGGGAATGGCGAACATTAGATGAACAAATTTTGCAAGGAATGTCCAAAATCTGGCTTATTAGTTTACGTCACGGAGTTTGGATTCTTTTTTCATTGCGGACCACCGTGTTGTGGCAAATCAACAGGTTGTTGAACTTTATTACGAAATTATGTATGCTAAGCAACCCATTGAAAAATCACCACTGGGTCGTATATATGAAGTTATTCCAGCATTATAGTCCAGAAAAAAATAATCAAGGAATTATCACATCACCAAACCATCTGATGGAAATCTAGATAAAACTGATCGATCAATAACAAAAGTATGAACAAACAAGCTCCCGATTATATTTAAATTATTTCACCAAAATTAAACACTTTTGAATTCGTGCAACATGATTTTAAGATGTATATGTTACGGTTAAAGTCGGAAATCGGTGAATGTCCACATTTACCGGGAAATGTGCAAATTTACCAAAATGGTAATTTACCAAAATGGTCTCGGACAGTTTTATAGCTACAAGCCGTTTTCCTTATATTTCAAGAAGTAAATTTTACTCAATGTTGAATGGCCATTATCGGCCATCCCCAGTGATGGTGAATGCTGGACATAAATCATTACATTACCTTTTAGGAAAACTAATCAAATTGGTAGGTATCTCGGACAGTATTTTAGCTACAATCAGTTTTCCCTAGATTTCAAGAGTTAAATTTTACTTAATTCTGAATTTCTGTTAATTTTTACGAATTATTATTTTATTGTATAATTTAGAAAATTTAATATTTCATAATGTTTTATTTTAATTACTTGAAATTTAGAGCATAGTTAATTTTTTTTTTTAACTTAAATTTGAATAAAAAAATACAATACTCAAAGTGCGAAATTATCACTCAAACTTTCTATTAGAATCTTAATTTTTCTTATTAGATTTTGGTTTACTTAGTCAGGGCATACGGGAGGGAATTCCATAAAATTCAGACATCTTAAGAAACTTTTTTCGCTGTACACTAAACTCCTGAAACACCGTTCATTACCCCAAACTCCTGACCTTCACTCACAATAAAAGAAGTGTAGCACGATTGGACTATATCAAACTACACTATCTTGATTCAGATGTAGATTAGACAATAAACTCTAAAATCAAAGTTAAAGAACAAAAGATACATCAAAGCATTTTTTAACTCATTGAAAGCGTGATGAGCCTCCTCAGTCCAGATTATTATTTTGTTTACTTTTTCAAGTGATCGGATAGCGAAGTACTGATAGTAGCACACTGAGCGATAAACCTGATATACCAACCAGTGATACCGAGAAACCTGCGAATTTGCTTAGAAGTTTTGTGAATCTGATACTTTTCGATTGCAGAAATTTTATCGGAATCTACTTTTAGGCACCCATCACCAACAATGTATCCAAGATATTTGATTTGTTTCAACATAAATTGGCTTTTATTTAGGTTAATGGTGAGGTTAGCTTCGTTTAATAGTTTAGCGACTTCTCGGAGCAATGAAAAATATTCTTCGATTCTGGCGGACTTAATAAGCAGGTCGTCTATATATACGAATATACGATCTTGCAAATGAAGAGAAATCTATGGTCACCCAGCAAAACTGAAGAGGGAAAAGCGGATATTATGTCATTTAGCTCGCTTTGAAGTTATGCGGAAGAATATGACGATTGGAATCAGATGAAATGCTCGGAGGCTTGTATAAATGACTAACAACAGCCGGAACTATTCCAAATTCTCTCCAAAAATCTATTTCTAAATGCAGGTTTTGTTGTAAACTAGGCGCAACATGCAAACATATATTCCTTGTTTTATTGGAATACATAACAAGAAAATTAACGTGTCCTAAAATGGAATTTTTATGTCCATCGGCTGTTAACACATATGACGGCAAACGATGACATTTAGATGCATTTGTACCAAGTTACTGTAGAGTGATCGAGGAGCCGCATATAAAAATTAGTCGAGAAGCAGCTGATTTCATCTTCATTGGACGTAATCCCGAAGGTTACCTTGGACGACCAAGAGGACGAAGGTTAATTTAAATATAATTTTTTTTTCCTGAAATTTTTTTTATTATACAGATTGGTCGGATATTATTATTAGTCAATTAGTTCATAATTTTATTGTTATATTCTTCTTCATGTTGAAACTTTTGTTCTTTAACTTTGATTTTAGAGTTTAATTTTCGGATAAGAATTTTCACGCAGAAAATAGTTTTATTGTTTAATCTATCTATGAATCAAGATAGTGTTGCCCTTCTTGTTATGCCAAAATTGGAATATGTGTTCCATCGATTATTAGTAGAACTTGTCAAGTATGGCACATCTTCTCAAATTTCTGAGCGATTATCTCAGCTTCTTCTTCGGTCGGCATTTTAATATATTCGCAAACATGTTTTAACATGGCGCTGGAAAATAGACGAATGTCTAAAGTAATTTTGTAAAGTAGATTCAAACCCTCATGTTATTTGCGATGACTCGTTATTCGCCAAATGGCACAGTGGTTAAAGCTTTTGGGGGACAGGATGCACAAGGGAATTTTCATCTACAGACTACGATCTATGCTGAAATTGAACACATCTATGCTTCCTTGTCGCGCAGATGGTGATAAAATCGGACCTATAACCGTACGTCCTCGAATTGGCTGACACTGGCGTAAAAGTAAGGACCTGAAAAAGCAAACCGCGAAAGATTTGGAAGAGTCTTGGCCTTAGTACAGATAGCAGGGATAATAATAAAAAACCGACTCGATATTTGGCATATGGCACGAACTTATAACGCGCTACCGCCACTCTTTTCTCAACACTTATGCCTTGGTGTTAACTTTGCAGGTTTTCTCGGCAAATCGACTCGTACAATATCACAAATTTCATAAAATGTCTCCTTATCAACTTGAAATTTTTAACCAATTGCGGTCGACAAAAGTTTTTAAGACAACAACGGTTGACGTTGTTCAATGGAATTGGGCCAATTCTGGATTAGCACAAATTTAGTCACTATATTTTTAGGATGGCAATGAACATACCTGACTGGAATATACTATCTGAATTGCTTATGACTTGGATTTTATGGATATTTTATTTTTATATTTGTTGTTCAACACAAATATTATTGAACGATATATCTCCGTTTTTTTAATATAGTATCTTTCAGGGGCTGGTTTGGTTTTCCTCGATTTATGAATGAAAATTTATGAAAATTATATTTCTATGATAAGCACAAATTTCATCAGTTTAGCGGCCTTTAGAACGTTTTAAAGTTAGGCTTAAATTATTTCTGGTTTTTTCTAGAAATCGGGGTTTATTTATTCCGTCTTTTAGGCGAAATTTGAAATTTTCTTTTCCCGTTTTTTCGGCTCCTGGACTAGCACTAATTTTTTCCCGTGAGCACTCGAAAGTTTCTCTGCTGCAGTTACCCACGTCACTAACACCTAACCTTTTAAATTTTTAATGATCCTCCATCAGGGTATTAAGTAGATTACACAACGATTTTTTGCGTTCATAATGTCGACAATATAGACAACATTTACAGCCTAGGAAATAACATTATAAACTAAACATTCTCATCATTTATCCTTAATTTTACGTTACCCGGTCTGATAAAGCTGCTGCCTAGCTATTATAGGTAACTGTCTTATTATCCTCTTACTCCCGCCCTTAGCAGCAATGAATTCAAATATTTTCCATCTGTCTTATATGCTCGTTTTTACATCAATTTACATAATCCAATTCGTTGTCATCCCTAATGTACCTAGAAGTGTTGTACGTCTACGCGTATTTTGAAATTTTCGACATGTTTGTGTCGAAATTGCGTAGACAATTCATTTTGGCGTGGATAATGTCAACAATTCGTAGAGTATGTAAAATATTCGTAGACAATGTAGATTATTGCTTTTTATTGAATAAATTATTTATATATCTCCAAAATATTCATAATTGCAGATTGATAAATCTGAACTAATGTTGCAGTTTATAACTTATGAGTATTAGAGACATCTATCAATGACTAGTATCAACTAATAACAAATTTACTTCGTCGGATATTTAGACAAAAAATCGTTGTCAGATTTAGGCATTAAAAACTTTAATAGTTTGTGGCTGTTTCTTTGACTAAATTACTCACTCATATCATGTTATTTCGAGTCGGGTTTCAATAGAAAGATTAAAACATAATGCACTGAAATGTTATTCTAATTCCTTAATTTAATTTGAGTTTTATCAATTGTCAAAGTATTTACTATTGATGGTGAATAATTACCAATTTAGTAAGCAATTTTGAGCCGATACATTAACGACTATAAATCACTAGTACAAACTAACGACAATTTAGTTTAGTCAGTAATTTTAATGTGTGCTTCTCGTGAATTTTTTGTGTATTTCCGATTAATCAAATGTCGCAAATCAAACCTTGTTTGCTATTTAATTAAAATTGGTTAACTAAATAAAGATTTATAAACTTAGTTAATATGTTCAATCGACTATTGACAGCTCTAACAATTTAAAAGTGCAGCCTTTGTATTCCTAGCTGCGAGATCTCCGCTTGTAACATCGAATTGATTTTGTTTCAAAGCCCATAGCCAACATTCATGAATAATTGGCACATCAAAGATACAACCCAATCGTTGAACTGTGAACTAATAATGTGAGGGCAGTGACCAGTTTAGTTCCTTGTCCTTTGCTATTTATATAGCTGATGTTCTTGTTATTGAAGAGGGTAAGCTAATTAAACACGATTAAATTAAAATAACCGAAATAATCGGAAATTTATCCGGTCCATCGGAATTAAAAGAAACAGCTTTCTAAACCACTGTAATTGGAAATTGAATGTGACAGTTGACAGGAGTATGAAAAAAAATAAAAGAAAATATCAAAATTGTAGACTGTTATGGTTGATAGAAATCTTCCATCGTAATAAATAAATGATAAAAGATCTAGTTGATAAGAGATGGCGCGCAAAGAAAATAATATGGTATATTAAAACCTATTTGCTATTAGTAGCTAATCCATATTTTTAGAAAGAAGTTTTCATTTAATTAGAGATTTTAATTAATTTCAAATTTTTAATTTAAATTTTTATAATAAACATTAAAATTAAAAGAAACTATTAATGCAATTTACACGTATTTCAAGAGTGTGCAACTTACTAATTCTGGTTCTTTTAGTTTAGGTCCTACCAGGAGTCGGTCCATATACCGATGAATAATTTATGTGATTTGGTATTATAATGTAAACTTATCTTAATAAATAATACAATAATAACGATTAAACAAGCACCTACTAGCTAAACAGCAGCTTCATTAGACCGCCACACAAAAAATAAAGAGAAAATAATAAAAAATTGAGATTGTAATCTATTTTGCTAGATTGTCGCCGTTGTCTACATTGTCGACGTCAGGGGCTCAAAAACTCGCTATGTAATCTACGTAATAAACTATGTGTCGACAAATACGTAGATTACATTGCGTAACCGAACACGCCCATCTCTGTCAGAGACAGTTTTAATTTTGGAGAAATAGTCTTAGTTTTATTCAGCGGGACGAAAATTTAAATAAAAATCAACAAAATTCCTAGCCTAGAGTTCATTTTCGGAAACTTGCCACTGAACGATTTTTTCCTAATTTAGCCTAAAATTAACAGTAGCTAATTTTAGGCTAAATTAGAAAAAATCGTTCCGTGTGAAGTTCTTGAAAATAAGTTCTGGGCTAGAATGGGCCCTCTGGGCTTCATGATTTTGAGTTGTGTACACCTATTTAGAAAATATTGATCCACGCCAATTTCCCAACAATGAACTCTGGTCTGGGAATTTCATTTTTTTTATTTAAATTTTCATCCCGCTTAATAAAACTAAAACTATTTCACTAAAATTAAAGATAACTCGGCATATGGCTACATGATTGTGAGATGTTGTTGTATACATCTCACAATCATGTAGTCCTATTCCGAGATATTTTTAGTTTTAGTGAAATAATTTTAGATTTATCGAGCGGGATGAAAATTTAAATAAAAACCAAAGAAACTCCTAGACCAGAGTTCATTGTTGGGAACTTGACACTGAACTTTTTTTTTATTTTAGCCTAAAATTAGCTAGCTACTGGTGTATTCATCTGAAAATCATGTAAACCTAATCCCAGACAGTTTTGGTGATTTCGAAGAAACATAACATAACATAATTTAAAACTTGCCACTGAACGGCAGAAAAAGAACGCAAAAAAAATCATGGGTTCATCCAGGCGAACCGTCCACATCAACAGCAAAACGAAACATTCATTCACACGGTTATGTTGTGCATTTGGTGGGATCAGAAAGAAGTGGTGTACGATGAGCTTCTAAAACCGAACTAAACTATTACTGGTGAACGTTACCAACAACAATTGATAGACTTGAACGATGCATTGAACGAAAACCGTCTGATTCCAGCCAACAAACAGCGTAAAGTGATTTTACTGCACGACAATGCTCGACCACATGTCACAAAACAAGTAAAAATACACTAGAGTACTTAAATGAGAAATTCTACCGCACGCTCTCTATTCACCAGATTGTGCCCAATCAGATTACTATTTGTTCTGATCAATGCAAAGCGATCTTCAAGACCAGCACTTCAGAAACCACGAAGAAATCAAAAAATGGCTCGACGAATGGATCGCATCAAAGGACAAACAATTTTTTTCGATGGAATCCATAAATTACCAGATAGATGGTCTAAAGCCATAGATAACGATGGAAAATATTTTGATTAAAACAAAATTTACCATTTCTTAGAAATAAACGTGTTTGTTATGCAAAAAAAAATACAAAAAATAAGTTATACTCCCAATAGGGTGAGGCCGTGGATCTTTCCAAATAAAATTAAAAGCGTATTTAAGCAAAGACGTGCTCGTATAATTCTCCGAGTAGAATATTGCACTTCCATCCACGCCTTGGTGTAATATAAATTTCTTGACGACACTCATCACCATTTTAATAAATTCAATAAAAAAACATTTTCAAAATAATACAATCAACCATATCGATATTCTTATATTTACGTAAGAAGAAAAACTTCAAATATTTAGTAAAAGAAAATTCAATACGAAAAGTAGTTTTCCATTGAAATTTCGAGTCGTCTTCATCATCGAAAATAGTACTCTAGTATAGTAGTGTATCAATATACAGAAAATCTACATCAAACATTATTATTTATTTGCTTTATAATATAAATAACAAAATGTCAGGTGTGTGCAAAATATTGGGTTCGTACTGTAAAAACATAATTTTTAAATTTAATCGGAATTAAAAGCATTTAGGTATATGAATAAAAAATAGGATCGCGATAAATATTTTGCCTAGACCTGACTTATAAAAAATGAAATATATATTACATTTACTATTCGATTTTTCTAGATATTATTATTATTCTACTTACTCATTGCTGTCCAATAGAAAGAATCCTTATCAAGTTTTTTTAATTCCATTTTACGAATATCAAGTATTTTCTCCTTGAATACTTTTTCCCATGCATTTAATTTAATTATTTTAATTCCCAATAGAATTTCACTTAATTTTTTTAATCTCTTATCTGTGCATTTCTGTATAAACGAATAAATAAAAAATAAAAAATTGGTAAGATTATTACGAATAAAATTCTTTGATAAAAAAACTATCTCTATCTAATATTAATTTTTCCAGAAAGGATTGTTTGTGCAGTTTGCAGTCAAAACATATTTTGGTATGCAAATCCGAAAGATAACTTTGTGTTTTTCTATATAGAAATGGTTACATTTGGTTAAAGATTATTTTGAGATAATTAAATTCTCCGGTTTAATTAGTATTTATAAGCAAAGCAAGCGAGGGTCGACGAGGTCAAATAAAGCATCCGTAAAATGTATGTTTGTAAAATAACAGGTGGGTACTCAAGCTCCACAACATAAATTATGCCCCATAGAAAAGTGCTCTGAACAATTAAAATTATCACTTTAACACCATATTTTCCTTAGGTGGCGTTGCTAAAGGTCTCGGGTGATTTTATTACGTTAAATACTTATAATAACTTTAATAGCAAACTCTTGAAAATTTTATCCCTCTCACCGCATTCTGATTGATCACGACCTTCCATTCATAAGATTCATCAGATTTTATTTTATTCAGCAGATACTTCCATTCGCGGGAGAAACCGCCATAACATCGCCAATTTCTAAATGCAGTGCCCTTGGACATAAACAAACGAATATAACAATATAGTGTTTTTTGAGTGTTGCATCTCTGCCACCTTTAGAGGGTACCATAATTTGCCCAGCGTAATCAACCCCAAGTTTTGCAAAATGGTAGTGAAAAAACAAACCTATGGCATGGTAACACAGTCATTAATTGAGAGAGCGTATACTCGTATATCTGAAATAACGATAATACGTCACATATTGCCACCCTAAATACTCCGAGAAGTATGCCTGACTCTGATCATTCTGTTTCGCATTCATGGAAGTTCTTATTATGAAGATAATCTAGAAAGAGCATTGCAATATTTTCTAATAATAATCGGATATTTTGTAACGTATGAAACAGGACCCTATTAAAGTTAGCCGAAAGTTTCCAGCCGAAAGATGATAATGCAGACTGTGTCGTTGCTGTCCCAGACGAAAAAATATTGTATAGCCGCAAGAAATATTACTTGATATACATGCTACTGATGTTAGCCGAAAATTTCAGCAGAAAAAAACTCTGCATTATCGACATATTTCGTATAAGGTGTTAGGACAAAATTCTGTTGATATTAGCCAAAAATTGCATGTTATTGAAGTTAACAGTAAATTTCCGCCGAAAAAAATTTGAAAAATCAATATCACATAATTCGAATGTTTAAAGGTCATATGAACTGGGTGAAGTTAGACAGACTCTTAATTAGGTGGATCCCATATTTATAATTTGTCGTGTTAGAGGTCAATTAATTTGAGTTGTGACACTTGGTTGGGCCCAAAAAGGATTGGTTATGAAATAGCCCAAGTTTAGTCCAGCATGAACAGATCCAAGAATTGTGTCTAAAACTTACTTTAAAATCCCTGATCAATACTACTATCCAAATTTCATCGCCATTCTTTAAGAAATGGCAGAAAGACGGAATATTGTTAAATTTCAAGATTTCATTTACCGAGACTCCTTTACTACGGAGATCAATCAATTTGTAATTTTAAGGACCACTTTTAATGTTTTATTCCGCTGGGATGTTTTATTTAGTGAAAAAAGAGTTACAAAATGAATAAAAAATTCCCGCTGGGATTTATATAACAAAATAAATTCTTTTTTGTGATGGTTCTGCCACTTGCGGCAATTTTCACTATCTTATACAGCATCAATGAAAGTGCTTGTGGCACCCTAGGTAAAATATTATGAGAGAAAATAACGGCCAGTGAAATTGTTCGATTAATTTTCTAATCACCGACCAAAAGGAACAATGGTTAAAGCTTTGGCGTTTCGATTGGGAGGTACCGGGTTGGAATTCCGATAGAGTCAGGATGCAAAAAGGAATTATCTTCATCAAATTACGATCTGTAACGAAAAGGAACACAACTATGACCCCTGCCGAAGTGCAGAACTCATGGGCCGACTCATCTTTCATGCCAGTACTACAGGGTGGCTGACACGAAGTGTTACCAAAACAAAACGTCACAGAATTTTTATTTTTTGATGAATTTTATTGAATCAAAGTAAAAAATGTTTACAAATTTTTAAATTTTCGAATTGCATGGCCTTCAAACGGCCGACAAAGCTTTTGCACACAGCACGAAAGTGGCTCTGCGGTATTTTGGCCCATTCCCGGCAAAGCGCTTGCTTAAGATGATCGACACTTTGGTATTTTTTTGTCCCAACCTTGTTCTTCAAAATACCCCAAACCGAGAAATCTAGCGGATTTGCATCCGGTGAATTTGGTGGCCATTGGACAGTGGAAATGAACCGCGGAACGTTGTTTCTCAGAGAATCTTGATTGACTCGCGCTTTATGACTGTTCAAATGTCCAGGCTCTGCCCGATAAATTTGAGCATTTATCTTGATGCAACGGTCCAAAAAAACGAGCGGTGAACGGCTTTCGGCCGTTACGATGGCCCAAACCATCACCATCGGTGGCGCTTGGTTTCGAGTGGCAATCCGTGCTCAATAACGAACGGTGACTCATAGGAGAAAACCAAATTCGGCAAATCGCCACTTTCGTGCAAGCGTAACAACTCCTTTGCTCTTTCCACTCTAATTTTTTTTTGAGCATCGGTGAGACCATGCGTTTTATGGAATATCAAGGTCTTTAGTCCAAGATAATCTTTCAATATGTGCTGCATCCGTTCGAGCGAAATGTTTGCCTCACCAGCCATTTTTCTGCCGCTACGGCGCGGATTCCGAGCCAATTTGGCCTTCACCTTCCGAATGATGTCCGGCGATGTTGCAGTGCGTTTCGGTCCACCACCATGGCGTTTTGCAATGCTGCCAGTATCGTTATAACGGTTTATGGTGCGATACACAAACATTTTATTCACATGCAGATGTTTTAACTGGTTGACAATCTGCGGCTGTGGTTTTCTAGCCAAATATAGAGCAATCACACTATTACGCTTGAATTCCATTGCGGATAACTTTTTTTCAGAATATTTTCTACTAAAATGCTTTTGTATGCTTGTAAACAATGGAATGAACTGTGTTTAGTGCAAATTTGAGCGCTCTGTCATCACTGGTTTGACAGTAATGACAGTCTGATGTTGGTAGCACTTCGTGTCAGTCACCCGGTATAGCCTGACATGGGGCTAAGCAACTTGCAGATAATTCTACGAAAATCGGACTTATAGCCGTACGTCCTCGAATTGGCTAGTAACGGCGTAAAAGTAAGGAAGAGAAAAGTGCACCGCAAGAGAGTTGGGAGAGCCTAGGCCCCAGAACAGATTCCAAAGATAATAAAAATAAAAAATAATTGTTCGGTCGAAGCTCATGAGGTGAAAGTTAAAGCCATAAATCAAAAATATGCTCATAATTCTGGGAAATAAGGATTAACGGTGCACATGAATTTCGCTCATATACGGCACGTAATTATTATTATTTATTTCCAAGGATTTGTTTTGCAACCATATTTAAGGATATAAATAATTTATGGGAGCAGCCCAAAAACAAATCAGAACTAAATAAACTTCAATATACCTACACTACTGGATCCTACTCAAATTTTTTATATGTTTTTCCGAATTAAGTATATACAGTACACCACAAAATGTGGGTAATTCACAATGTTATATTAAAATTTCATATAGTTTTAGGAAAAATCCATTTTCAGTTTTGTAACCCCATACACCGGAAAAATCAAATATTCATTTTATTTTACATCTAACTAAAAGCACAACAAAAATATGTATAAATGGATGTACTTACCGATGCCAGTTTACCATTGGAAGACATCATTTTACCAATTAGAAATTGTAATGGGGTCATTATGATAATACAAAATAATGATCCAATTATTGCACTAACTCCCAATTTTTGATACAGCAGATACATAACAACACCAATCTGTAAAAATATACAACCCAAACCCACCCAAAAAAATAAGCAGAAAGTTAACTTATTAATATTTTACAGTTGCTAATGTAGTTTTTTGGTGTGCGAATAAAAAATGTATGTACTTTTAACAAAAAACCAAACCAAAATTCATTTATTAATTAAATAACTAAATACAAAAAAAAGAACCGAACACAAAAAGCTCTCACTCGTTTATATTTATTATATGGGGTTTCTTGAAAGTTTTACGACTGTACGAAAATTTATTTAGCTTCTTCTATCCACACGAAATTTAATTACGATTATTGTTTGTGTAAATATTGTATCGGAGAGCTTTGTGTATTTTTATAGTCTGATGAGCTTTCGGATAAAATTTAAATTTTGGATTATACCGAATATTTGAACGTAAAAGCTCCTCACAATATGCATAATGAATTTTGAATTTAGTAATACGCGTATAAATATTACCTTCAGGGGTATTGCCCAGACATAATGAGCAATCCAAAAGAATGACATAACATTAAAGGCATCTTCTGACATTAAATTTGTAATGGTACCAGCATCTATTGTTGATGTACTGCTCGTTGTCGCAGTGTTTTTATTGCTATCATCATTATTATTCGAATTGATTTCAGTTTTCGTATCCAATTCACTCGATATATTGGTTTTATCGGTATCATTAACGTCATTATTATTATTATGACAATCATCGTCATTATTATCATTGGTGTCTTGTTGTTGATAAAAACAACTTGAGCTTATCAATAATGACTTGCGATAGACCAGTCCTTGTATTGCAGTTTTTAATCGTATACCAATCATATTTACAATATGAGTTGATCCCTGCGATAGAGTGCCTTGTGCTATCGATGATAATAATACTAGAATACTTATGATCCAACCGTTTGATATAAACTCATTCCATGTTGGATTGTATATTATTTCGGTTAACGTGTCATTGTTACTGCTACTTATATTTACTGTGCTGCTGATGTCCGTTTGATTGAAGTTTTCAATATACTCGACAATTTTAGAAATCGATAGTGGTCCAATTAGGGCTGATATATCGCCTAATAGTTTAAAAATACCGCCGACGATAAATAACTTCCAGCATATTTTGAAGTAACATATCCACAATGGAATCTTTTTGTTCTGAAATTAAATATAAAAATACGAAATGTGTTAAATTTTAATATCAAAGTCTCTTTAAAAGTCTCTTCTAAAAGTTATCGAAAGGAATTAAAAAATATGTTTGTATAGGAAATTATAAAAAAAACTTCTGGAATTTATTTAAAGCCTCAGAAAATAGGGTCAACCAGCTTCAAGGATAACGAATCCTCCAACATGCTAGGAAATGAAAAAAAAAACACTCAAGAAGGTTGAATCAGAATAATCCAATATAATTTCAAATAAAGAAACGCTTCATAATTCCAATTGCCAAAAATGCAGATACTAAAGCATACTTTAAGAATATTACGAAATGCACAACCCCGGAATCAATAAGTCATTCTTCAAGTTAAAATCAAAGAATCAAAAGCTCTGTTAGGGGTGCTGATTGACAGCCTCTACGAAGTATTCTCGGATACGGGCGCACCCTGGGCAATGTATGGTAATACGAACGGTGGTGGTATATTTAGCGAATAGTCAATCCAACACAATTCAATGGACCAAAACACAAAAGGATTTACACCATTTTTCAAATTGGCTACTTCACACATCAATTTTGAAATACAGAATCCATTTCAACAGCAGACAAATGGACATTTTAATCGAGCAAAGCAAAATCAAGCACTAACACAAAAAATTGAAGACATAGAGCTCCTAATCTCAAAACTTCAACGCGACGTTAATCTGCCTGGAAACAAATAAAACAAACTCAAAAACGAAAAGAGACAAGTCGCAGAAGAGCGAATACTCAACGGACGAGGAATAGTTAGATAGAGAAACTAACTGGATGCTGAAGAGAGGAAAAGCTAAACAAAACAAGAGAAATAAAAAAGAAAAGCTGTGTCCTCAGCCGAGGTAGAAAAATCACCCGAACGGCAACCTCCACCAATTTTTATAGAAGGAGTAACCAACTATTCAGAAATCCAAAGTGTAATGATTAATGTTACTGAACAAGACTACAAAATCACTGCTCTGACCAATAATGTATGGAAGATTAACACTTCCAATCCAAACACGAATATGGAAAAACATCTGTGGTACACGTACGAAAATAAAAACGATCGTCCCATCAATATCATAGCAAGAAGCCTACATCCAACCTGTGAAAGTAATTCAATAATGGAGGAGCTAGAAAATAAAGGATTTAAAATCCATGATGAGGTGAACATTATTAAAAAAGAGAGACATAGCGGAGAGAAGCGACTAGAGTCCGTTTCAAAGAGAGGCCTTCCTCTGTTCACGCTAACGTTTGCTAAATCCGAGCAAATATAAAAAATTTACAATATAACTGACATACTCAACATGCTAATAAAGATCGAAGCTGTTAAAAGAGGCAGTACAAGAATAGTACAATGAAAAAAATGTCAAGGCCACCATACGCAACGATATTGCGCGCGCGAGCTAAGATGTGTTGAATTGAACTTTCTATAGAAGAACCAGCAAAATGTAAAAATTGTAATGGACAGCATTCATCCAGCTTTCGAGTATGTGAAGTTGCCAAGCAACTACAGAAAATGAGGGATCAGGCTCGCAAACCCCCAAACAAGGATCGAGCAAGAAATATGCGCAGCCCTCTTCAAATGCGGAAGAAAATGACACCAACCGTACCGAAAATTTCAAAAACATTGTCCAAGCAATTTTAAATAGCCTTGAGGGACAGAATAAACTAAATAAGTTCCAAAATAGTTAAAAATAAATAATGTCGACAATTATTCAGATATCAACATTACTCATTAAGGATGGCGAAGAGAAAATTGATATATGCTTAACATCAGAAACTGTTAGCATGTAGCAATACGGAGGTATACTTGTTACCATACCACACATCCGGCAGAACGGGCAAGAGGAGGGTCAGCAACATTTATAAGGGATAATGTTAACCATCATGAAGAAGTAAACATAGAAAAATAATCCATGCAAGAACCACCGTGTCAGTTAAAATTGTTTATCACAACACCTGTAATATATCTGCAATATATTGTCCCCCACGAAATAACCTAAAGAAAGAAGACTACATTAACTTGTTCCAGAAATTTGGAAGTAACTTCATTATCGGAAGTGACTTTAATGCAAGAAATACCTTCTAAATTACTAGGCAAAGAATTACCAATACTCAAACTGTGAATTTTACTCAGGAGGGAAACCACCGTACTAGCTATCTGATCCTAACAAAATTCTAGACTAGAAAATGATGAAAGTTTGATCTGATCATTCTCCTGTTATTATGACGGTTAGTGAAAATGTAATAGAAAAAACAAATTCACCACAGCTCACAAACAACAAAACAAATTGGGAATAAAAGCACCTGGTAGAGGAAAAAATAGAACTTCAAGTGTCCATCAAAAGTCAAAATGAAATAGAAGAGGAACTAGACAGGCTCCTTGATGGCATACAATGATCGGATTGGGCATGCTCCCCCAAATTATCATCCAGGAAAGAAAACTCCGTTATTTACTCAATAGAAGTAAGAGAACTAGTGCAGGAAAAACGAAAAACCCGAAAGAAATGGCTGACTTGTGCATCAAACTTAAGGCACTCATACAAGCAGTGAAAAATGAAACAATTGGAATATACCTTTGTTCTCTAGCTGCAACTAAAGATACCAACTAATCCCTTTGGAAAGCAACAAAAGGGTTAAACGACCAAAAACGCAGATCCACCCAAACAAAACAAACGATGGGAATGGGCTAACGAAGATAATGCTGACCTGTTTGCTAAACACCTTAAACAAACATTTCAACCTCTAAGTCAGCAGACCAGTTACGAAAACACTGCTGATACGCCCAGAGCATCTGACTAAAAGCTGAAATTAAGAACATAAAAGCAAAGAAAGCTTCTGGTTACGATCTGATAACAGATATCAAATAATAAAGCAGCTGCCTGAAAAAGGCACCCATAAATTATTGCAAATAATCAATGCGATCCTCAGGAAAAAAATATGTGCCAATGCAGTAGAACGTAGCAGAACTAATAATGATTCCGAAACCGGGCAAGCCACTGAATGATAGAAAATGTTACCGACCAATTTCTCTTCTGAAGAAAAGTTTGGCTGTTGCTCAATAAATAGTTGAGTGTTTCTCTCTGAGCCTATGAGCAGGTTCATAGGCTTGATGCCAGAGGATACAGACGTCATTGAGAATACATTAGAGAGGGAAAGGTTTGCTCTAGTATCTTCTTAGATGTGGTGCAGACATTCGATAAGGTGTGACACAGAGATTTACTCTTCAAACAACATAGAGATTTACCAAAATAATACTATATGATTTTAAAATCAGGAGTCCTGCAAGGTAGTTTTTTGGGATCTAGTCTTAACCTGCTCTACACCAGAGATTTGTCTCAATTAAACGATGTTACCGTTCATTTGCCGATGATACTGCAATTCTCTCAGTAGGAGTCACTTTGACAACGAAACTTCAAGAAGCATGTGATAAAATCATAAAATTGACCAAAATGTGGCGTATCGCCAGTATTTCAGAAAATAATTTTAACTAACAAATTCAAAAAAATATAACGATTTTATTTCAAGAAATCCAAATAGAAATATGAAATGTTACATACATGTATTATTTTTGAATCTGGTTAAAATATGAGCGTAAGAATGAAAGCTCGTCCAAGGTTTTGTCATTCAATCGTGAATTAATCTTTGTCACACTTGTTGGTGGTATAGATAATAGGCAATCATAGGCCATTTGTAAGTATTTACCTCTTATGTTTTCAGCTTCAAAATAAGTAATTTCTTGTCGAATAACCTTTTGCTTAAGCTTCAATTTAATTTTGATTAACTTGGTCTGAACTTGAAATCGCCATTTCAAGCTTTTCTTTCAATGCAAGTTGAGGCTCATGCTCTGCAGCTGGAACTGTGGACGGGAACGGGATATCAATATTTTCAATTTCTGAACTTTCGGTTTGTCCCTGTTGTAGATTTTTATCGAAATATAACCGTTCCAATAAATTGGCAATTATTTTTATTGTTGTTGATTTAGATATTTTATTTTTGAACATTTCTTCGTCGTCGATCTCATCTTGGTCAGCGCTGTGGGGATTATGTAAATATCTAAGAACGCTGGTTAAATAAGTTTGCCTTTCACACATTCGAACTTCTAGTTCTGCTTTTAGTTCTTTACTTAGCGCGCTATTCTGGTTCGCCAATTCCTTGAACATGAATTTCACCGCAGCATTTGCACTTAATAGACTAGAATATTGCCGGCAACAAGCTTCGACTGTTAACTTAACTGGAAGTAAAGCTGAAATAATTATTGAGCCTAGAGAAAACTCATCTTCAGTTATTCGAAATTCAGCAAATTTAAATCAATAAGTGCTTTCTCAATGCAGTATTTTAATTGGAAAAATCGCTCAAACTGTTCCAAAATGTTGTACTAAAATTCTTCCTTTACGTATTTTTGTAATGTTTTATCATTTTTCGTAGGCGAGCGACGAAATTGCTTCACAAGTTTTCTGATATTGTCAATTAATGGTGCAATCGCTCGGTGACGGTGAATTATTACTTCGTCTTCGTCACAATCTTCTAAATCACTTTAATTTAATCGATAATTTATCAAATTTTTCTCTATCTTGAGTGTGGGTTTCGTGATCTTGACGATTGTACAGCACTTTAATGACGGGTAATTGTATACCGATTCGCTTTAACTAGTCCACCAACTTTAGGCATGACTGCTGCTCCATCTGTGGTAATGCGAACAATATTTGTATCTAAGGAAAGACTATTTTCTGTTAATTTTTTCTCTACAAGCTCAACACATTTCTCTGGTGGTAATGAACCATGAACTCGAGCTAGTCCAAGGTTTTAGAAGCGTTTGCATGAGGTATGGATATTAATATTAAAATATCGCCTATTTTTGATTGACGTCCATTTGTTAACGAATCTCCTTGCTATAGTCCATCACAATTTTTCTTATAGAGTTTCCAGATGTTGGTATTTTTGGAAACCCTCGAGCAATTATTCCTTTTCTGACGTTTGTTGAAGTGCTGATTATATTGAAAGGAAATCCATCTCTTGCTGTCACACGAGCTAAAATTGCAGGCAATGTCTCAATGTGAAATAATTTGTAATTTGGCCGCTGTGTGCGGGTTTTCGTGTGATACCAGGATGGCTGTATCATCAGCAAATGTTGATATTATTACATTGTCGGTAACAAGTAAGTCTGCCGTGTACAACAAGTTTGAAATAGGTCCCAGAACGCTTGCTTGTGAGACTCCTGTGCTTATATCATTTAGGGAAGTTGTTGCACCATTTTGGGGGACCATCTATTGCCTTTGGAGGAGATAGTTTTTCAGAACTGAGTGAATATTTTTCGGCAGGAGTGCTTTAAGTTTGTATATTAGTCCATCGTGCCAAACTTTGTCAAATGCTTGTGCTATATGCATGAAAACAGCAGTACAGTGTTTAAGTTTTACCTCAAAGGTCTGTCTGATTGCATTTACAATTCTATGCACTTACTCTATTGGTACCATGTTGGTTTCGGAACCCAAATTGATGGTCTGGTTATTAGTTTTATGCATTTGTCTGGTAATTCCCTTATCATTTTCCCAGACATCAATCCTGGCGCCTTTTTCGAGCTAATGCAAGTTTTGCTTGTGTTCTTAACATTCTTCTATTCAAACGTTATAGGTTTAAAGGATGAATCATTAACCATCTGGTGATACAGCACGATAATATTAATTCCTTCGTGTGCTGAAAACACCGTCTTTAGATGTGTAGCGAAAGCATTGGCTTTTTCTTCATCGCGTCGCGCCCAATTTCCAGTTGGCAGTCTAATCGATGGATTCGACTTTGTAGGCCTTTTTAGGTTTCTTGTTGCCTTCCACAAAGATTAATCAGCCTTCTCTGTTTAAGAATTACAGAGTTAAAAAATTAATTACTTAAATAATTCTGGACACATTGGCTTTATTTTTCCTCAAGTGTAAATTTCAGGGTTTTGTTTGTTGCCATTGCTGTCGAATTTTCTGCTTTTCCTGGATTAGTGACTGGTTATTATGTGATAATTTATTAATTTTTTCAGAATTGTTGATGATTGGTGAAGCCTTTTTAGCTGATATTTCCAGTGCCTCTTTTAGCTTTTCTGCAGCCACATCAAAATCTGCTAGTATTTTTAGCGGGATATCAATATCACAATTTTGTTCGACTAGTCACCTATATTAATTCCAATCAGTTCGTTTGTTTGTCAGACTTATCGGTGTTTCTGGTTTTAAGACAACAGTACTCATTGTTAGTATTATCGGTAAATGATCAGTCGACAGCTCATAGCAATCGGTGGCCTTAACATACGTACGCGTAATGCCTTTGGTTACGCAGGAATCAATTAGATCAAGTTCTTTCTTTTTGTCCATGGGCCAGTAAGTAGGATGACCGGTAGATAAAAAATCCAGGGACTGTTCCTCTATAGCTTCATAAAGTTGTTTGCCTTTAGGCGTTGTTAGTCTTGAACCCCATTGAGTATGTTTGGCATTGTAATCACCTCTCGTGAGCAATTTATTACCCTGCAGACCAAAATAATCAATACCTTGCAATTTTTTTATAGCGTGCTTTAGAGGGCAGTGCACTGCTGATATCAAACAATTTTTAGACGACTCCCGCAGACAGATGCTCGTTGATTGGATATGATCTTTCGCATATTTCTTAAGTTCATAATATTTTGAATCTTCTCTTAATCGATTCAGCAGTGCCCTCGAGTGCTTTGCCATCCGGTTGCTTAGTGCCATAAATGGAGTACCGATTAATTTTGAAGTAGTTCTTGTTGGTGAAGCGTGTTTCAGATATTAACATTATGTCAATATTGTGCTCAATGAGAAATGCTTGAACCTCCTCTCTATGCTGAGAGAGGAGAGAGGAGAGTCATTTTGACTTTTAACAACTATCTGATTCAGCGTGTGCATATACTCCATCATTATATCCATAGTTCTCTAAATCATCGCCATGAAGCAGCCTTGTATTTCATCATACCAGATAGCTTGTTTAAAGCTGGCGAGATGTTTCCTTTCTCACTTGCCTCCACTTTTGGAACGGTATCCTTAAGTACACTTGCGTACGAAACCCCGTGATACACACTACTGTTTACATTTATATTCTGGTTTCCTTTTTGAGCTTTAGCTTTTGAATGTAATTTAGGCAATCGTTGCTCAGCTCTCTGTCGAAAATTAATTCTCCTTTTCAATTCAATATAAACTGGGCAACTTCTATAATTCGCTGTGTGGTTTCCATCGCAGTTACTGCATTTTCTGACAGAAGCTTGAGATTGATTTTTATTGCATTTCGTTGAATTATGGACATTACCACAGATTACACAAACAACGCTCAAAGTTCAATAAGCTTTAGTGTGGCCGTATTCTTGGCACTTAACACACTGTACCGGCCCAGTTCTTTTTCTGGGTTCCTCGAATGTAATTCTTCTATGTTTCTTTATTTCATCGGTGACCGACATATTCCATTTTCAAGTCCTTATGAAGGTTGTCGTTTCTAATGTGCCATGACGCATTCACAGTCCCTTGCAGCACTTTATTTGGCAACAAGAACATTAACAATTTATGTGAGGTCATGCGAAGCGGCCAGTACAATTCTAATCTTTGTAATTCAACCATTCTTTATGGTCGAATTATCGTCACCAACCACTGCTTTTTTGTAAGTGTGAGTAATTATTGTAAATTCCTTTATTCCGATTTTCCATAATAAATCATAAAATTAAATCGGATTGACGGATTTGTTTAAAGACCGTATATGCTTCTTACGGTCTGCCGTAATTCAGCCGTAGTCGTAATAACAAAAATTAATGATTTTCTTTACATTACCGTGATGATACCCTAAAACAAGGGGTCAGTCATGATTCACTTAAGCATTGAAATTTTGCTGACACTTCGCGCAAAATGAGGCAACCCTTAATTTGCATCTATGTCATTTCCTCTTTCAACTGGTAGGGGTTCCGTATCCAGCTTTTAGTGTAGATGTTCCAAACTATTTTCAAGCTAGTTATAATCTCCAAAATCTATAAATGGTAAACCTCGTTACATAGTGACTACCTAGCTCAAATAAAATTTTCTAAAAATTAAATTCTATTACCGCGATACCGCTATAGTATCGTTTATGTATCACGCTTAAAATTTCCACCATATCAAATATACGCTTTAAGTTATTTACATTTAATTAATTTTCAATTTTCCTTTTTTTTGTTAATTTTGTAATTTATTTTATTAATTTTTCCAGAACGATTTTACGAGAGTAGATAATACAGAGCAAAAATTACAAAAACAACTTTCACTTTTATTTATGTATGTTTGTGTATATGTGTATGTGGGTGTGTGTTACGTGTACATATTATATGTGTATGGCGTTCTCGAGTTAAGTAACTAAAAAAAGCTCTGTTTTATTATTAAAATAATGATTATTATGAACAACCAAAAAAGCATAAACACACACACACACACACATAGAGAGATACAAAAGCAACAAAGGGTTTAAAGTTATAAATCAAAATACATTGTTTTTATAATTTTTTGGTACACAAAATTCATTTTCATTTACTTTATGTTAATTGTAATTAGATAAACTTAAAATAAAATAAAGCTTATAACGGAAAAACAAAATAATAATAAAAAAAAGCTGGAAAGTTAAAATTTTATGTGTTTTTTTCTCTGGCAAACTTTTTCATTTTTGGTACGAAAATTATTTACTTCTGTGATGTATAAAAATGATAAAATTTATGTAAATATGAATAATATTTATTTATTATATGTGTATAACTACGTTTTATATTGTGTGAGTGGGTTTGTATATATGTATATGTGTAGGTACCAGGAAAATTTTATTTTCCACGAGTGGAAATTGTTTGAAAATTTTTTTGGTGGAAAAATTAAATAAAATAAAAGTTTTATGATTCGTATTCTACTTTTTAATATTTTTTGTTGTTTTGTTTTCTGGCGAAAGTTTTGTGTTTTTGAAAATGTTTACTTATTTTCCATAAAGCTCTCTACAGTGTTTTTAATGCTTATTTATGAAAATCGTGCATCTCCTAATTTCTAGGTATACACGAGTAGAGTACAGTGGATTTATTATTTTAATTAGATTCAAATTATTTAGCTGATTTTGAGATTTGTTTGTACGCACATGTACAGCACGACAATTGATCGAACACTACAATTTACCGAAAACAAAATTTACGGAAAACGAAAATTCTCCGTTATCGTAATTTTGTTTAAAACAAAATCGACAGTTTCACGAAATTACTGAAATCGTATAAATGTAAAATATCTCAGAATGGCCTATTTCAGAGGTGAGGCCAAGAAATTTGGAAATTTGAAGTTAAACCAAACAACTTCCAATCAACTTGGTAACTAGATGTATTTATTTTGTCATCTAGTAAGTCGAAAAACGGTCGCGGAACAATTCGGTAGTGGCTTGGTTGAGATGTTATTTGTGCAATTCCTTTGGTTGATTTTGGACATATAAATTATATTTTACTCTTCGTGAAGCAAAATTGTGCTCTGGTTGAATTTTGGTGGCCGTCTCTATTGGTTCGTTCGTTGATAGTGCTGTGATTATAAAACAAAGAAGTTTTCAATGTATCTTTGAAAATTTTGCAGTGTTTACCCCGGATTGCTACTGTGCAAATTTTTTTGGATCGGTTGTTGATTAAATATATGAAGGAAGGCTCTATGGTGGCTGCAGTGATCTTTTAATTGCAACTTTGCATGTAAATACATGTAAACATGTATTTAAATTTTTAGAAGCTAATATTTTGTCTTGCCGATGTCTAAATCGTTTAGGTTGTTGCATATATTCGAAGTATTTTTTAAGTTGTTGGACGAATTTAGACTGATTTGGGAGGTAGCGTGAAGTTTCCGACAAATTGAGAAAAAACCTTACAAAAGCTTAAAAGTGTTTTACACATACATTCTGATTAAATTTTACCTACACTATTCATGTGTAGTAAGGTAGGTATCAATAGTTAATGACAAGGCATCATAGGGATGTCTACGCTTAACGGTATATGAAATCATGCTAATTAGACAATTCTTAATGTTCTCTAGAGGCCAACATATCTATGCGGTGAAAATATTAAGAATTGTCTAGTTAGCATGATTTCATATACCGTTAAGTGTAGACATCTCTACGATGCCTTGTCATTGACCTTCGAACCACCACTACACTTCTTACTACAGCAAAATTTTAAAAATGAAAAATATGTATGGCTGCCCCATCGCATAAATATGTTGGTTTCTGGAAAATATATTGAAAGGTTAAGGCTCATTGTTGTGGCTAAATTACCTTGCCATTGTGAACTTATTTTTATTAGCATTTTATTTCGTTTTGCAAAACAAGTTTTTTTTTGTGAAAGTGTAGGTTTACACTTTGTGGGCTGTTGTGAAGTTTTTTGTCATTTTTATTTTGTCGGAAACTTCACTATAGGGTTTTGGGATCACTTTTATTTTTTGTTCTGTTCTCCGCAAACTAGTTCTGCGGATGTGGTTTAGAAATCGTCGCGATATACAAATAAAAGTGGATATGAATATGTGGTGCCATTCCTCAATAAATCCGTTGCATTCAGGACTATAGCCGGTATGGTTCTTTTGGAATCTGGAACAAGTGGCGCTTCTGTCCATCTGGTAATGCGTGCTATGAGTGTTGCTCAAGGACGTTGTCCCTCGGATTCTTGTAAAGGTCTAATGATTTCTAGGTGTATTTCGCTGAATTTCCTTGTTAACGAAATGAAGATATATTTTTTTCTGTTTCTGTTTTGGACATGTAAAACATTATTGTGCCATTTTTTAAAAATTATTCTTAATGCTGGTTCAAATAAATTCTTCCAATATGGCTTTTACGGAGTTTTAAATTCCTGGATGCGATAGATTAGGTAAACGTTTAAATGCCAACCTGCTTAAATCCGATGTTATAGAAGGCCGGTTTTCCCAGTCGAAATGTCGCAATACTTCCGTTAAGCTATTATTGTTTATGTCTTCGAGTAATGTTATTGAACCGATTCTGGAGAATCGATTTTGGCGAAATTTAATCGATCAGGTACACCATGTGCGACTACATTTTCCGTAATTAGGTATCGGAATTGGCGTGGCGATAAAATGTGTGTTTACGACCTTCGATTAGACAATGAAATCGTTTGATTGCAGATAACGACAAGTAATTCTCTGTCATATGCACTACATCGTTTAACTGTTGCAATGGTTTTATCGAACGCATCCATCTTAACTGCAAGCTCAACAGTGATTCCACTCATTTGCTTCTTAGCGAGTTGGAATGCAAGGACAGCTTCATTGTCCAATCAATAATTCGGAAATCAGTTTTCTTACTGCCTTTTATGCAATCAAAGAGAATCGCTCGGTTATCACCAGAATTCATCATAATCATTCGGTGGATGTTTTTATTAACAGCTTTTATTACACAAAACTGATTTTGTGTCCTACAAATTGATTCGATATTTTGCCATGTTCGTAAATGTCTCGAAAACAAATTTTATATGCTCTAAATGTTGTTAAATAAGTGTGAAGCAATTAACAAGTCATTCAGGTAGAAAAACCAGAAATTTATACCGTTAAAAACGAGTGAATGAATCATCTAAAGTGTTGCTGACATTTCTCACATCTAACACCGAACGTCATTCGAATGATTTCGAATAGTCCGAATGTTGTTGATATTGCGGCTTTTTGCATATCTGATTCTTTAATCTGAATCTGATGGCAGGACCGCATCAGGTCTGGAGTACAAAATACGGTAACTGATCAGTAAAATCCTGGAGGTAATGGGCTAGACCGACGGCTAGACTAATAATCCAGTAGCAATGGACTAGACCAAAAAATTTTAGGCGGTCTGCAAATATCTTGTGAAACGTTAATTTCTTTGTGGACAAACGTGTTGGAACTCTTTAAACTCCTCTAATAAGGGCAACGCCCTAGAGCTTCTGATGCTGACGCAATTGCTTATACTCGTAGTGAGGTTAGTGGATCTTAAAATGATCAGGTTTGTTAATCGATATCCAGAACGGTTGTTCTCTGTGATCGGCAACTTGACATCTGGTAAAATGAATTTCCACCTGAAATGTCTTCTAAGGCCGACATCGTAATCCATTCGCCGGGAATCAAAAATTCGGTTAAAATTAAAAACTGTTAATCCGTTGGCTGACAAAGCTGGAGATAAAAGTCGACGTTCTTTTTGTCTTTGTCGTTAGTAAGAATTGTGGAGGTATCAGTGCCGGTGTCAAATAAAGTCGTCGGTTGAGAGGGTTTTATGCTTTGAATTCACTCCATTGGGAGTATATTGGTTTACATTCTCTGGCCTTGTCATTGAATGAACACTGCATTTTTGAAACTTCCATTTGGATGACCGCTTGGTAACATAACAGAAACAGGTGAATATGGACCAATTATTCATTAATCCAAAAAAGAACAAAATGATGTATCGGCTATTGCAGGAACATCAGAATGATAAACTAGCAAAATTAGAGAAGGAAATGACACGTTACAAAATCGATACTTTCGGCCTCAGTAAATTGAGATGGATAAACAATGGTGAATTATTTTTGGATGAAATATCACACACATTGGCGTAGGTAACTTATTAACAACAGCTAAAGCAAAAAACAACTAATGGAATGAAAATCAGTTACTAGCAGAATAATCGTAGCAAGATTCCATTCAAAAATACGAATTCAGTTATACGCCCCAACAGAAGATACATATGAAAACCAACCAAGGATCTATGACCAAATTACAAGCCACAATAGCGAGAACCCCTAGAATTGATATCGGAATCCTCAATCAGTTACAATACTTGGAAGAAAATTGATGTTTTCCAACAAAACACGTCGAAGCTGAAACGTCAATACCAAGTTACAGTGCGAGACATCAAAAAAATTACAAATAGTGACCGTAGGCAAAATACACCGGCGGCAGCAATCCGCAATATGCGCGCAATACATCAATGGATACATTTCAAAACATCTAAAAAGTTCTCAAGCGTGTATATGTGGTGCAGTGCAGACTCAAAGTTCTTGTCCTCCTTACAGTGCAGATAAATTGTTTGATCGGGCTGGAACTTAATACATTACATTTTTTCATTACTTTGAAGATTCAAGTGTTTTTTGGCCGAGATTGGTCCACCGAAAGTGGCTGGAGAATGAATAGGAGGATCCTTTTCGTTTTTTTGTATATATTTTGAAAAGAATAGCATTTACGAGAAAAACGATTCAACGAATAGATTCTAAACTAATTTTGCAACAATATTTTGTTGAAATGAAGAAGCTCTAAAACTAAAATAATATCATCCCTCATATGTGAGATTGCTATCTGACAATCTCTGGATTTATAGAAGAGGGCCGTATCGTCAGTAAACATTCTAATATGACCCGTGAGCGGTAAATTGGTCATATCATTTACGTAGATTAGAAACAATAAAGGGCCAAGGATGTGACCTTGGAGGAACACCACAGTTCACACCTAAAGTTGAGCTTTTTACAGCATTTAGAGTCACAAACTGCTTTCGATTACTAAGGTAGTTTGCTAAAAGTTTGTATGATAGACCACGGAAGCCATAAATTTGTAATTTTTGAAGTAGAAACAATCAAAAGCTTTACGAAGATCAAGAAATAAGCCAGATATATAGTTTGGCCTGTCAAAATTTCGATAGATTAAATCAGTAATGTCTGTTAGGGTCAAATCTGTACCAGAACCTTGTCGAAATCCATACTGACGAGAATAGAAAAAATTAGATTTAATTAGAAAATCGATCGATTTTAACTATTTTTTATAACTATCGGGATAAACACAGGTTTCTAAAACCACATTAAATAGATCGGCTAGTATAATTGTGAAAAAATGGCGAATAATTCTTCAGAACCACATTACGAATGTTATCATAACCACCACCCTTTGTATTACTGAGATTTGAAATTAAATTCGATATTTCGCTGCAGGAAGTGGGCGAAAAGAAACACGAATTAATACTACACACCATAGTATGAAATTTATTCAAATCATCTGAGCCTAAGCTAAAACTATTTGCTGATACAGAAGAATCAACAAAGTTAACGAAACTGCGTTTAAAGTGAAGTGGAGTGGATCCTATTATTAGAGTTATTTTTCATGAACCGATTTAACTGTTTCCAGATTTATTTTTGGTTCAAAAATAATAATACGTTACTAATTTACGTTTTAGTTCTAAATTGGTGCCGTTCCTTTTAAAACGCTTCAATGTACGGTTTTCAAGTTTAATTAAATCCCAGAGATCAAGATTTATCCAAGGATTAGCACTTGCATTTTTAATTTTTACATTTACTTCCTTCTATTGCGGAAAACTGTAGAACAAGTTTATTATACATATCAAAAATCCGTTCTAAAGTAAACTCAGGATTTCTGAAGTCAAATACGATAATCATTAAA